>BSDF01000003.1:41270812-42520812 GCA_027925045.1 Hypotaenidia okinawae
CACTGGCACAACATCAGTTCTATGGATTAATTTTTCATGTTTCAGCTTTGATGTGAGAAACACTGTCAACCTAAGAATCAACTACTAATAACATAGTTCAATCAGGAATTTATTCAAGTTGCTTCTAAAGTACAACTTCAATTACTTTCAGCAAGGAAAGATAAAAATTAATTACTTAACACTCAACACTTCATCATACTACAAACAAGAATCTGGTTAGCTGAAAGATGAAGGTTTTACATCTAGTATAGGTTGAGATATTTGCATCATTATTTATAGATCTGGGGTTGCAAAATGGTAACAGACTAACCAGTTAACTTGCAGAGGGTTTGGAGACAGGGTTTTGCTTAAAATTCTTCCGTAATTTTTCAGTTATTTTAAGTTTCAGTTTTGGCACTGGCAAAATGTTGAGACATCTGAGTGATATGTCCTAGGGAGCCTGCTTTGGCAGGGGGTTGGACCCGATGATCTCTTGAGGTCCCTTCCAACCCCTACAATTCTATGATTCTATGATTTGTGTAACAAGGAAATCTCAAAGTTAAATTCCTTAAATGGTTAGTAAATTTCAGAAAATTAAAAAAATTGAATAATTATATTGGCCACAAATCTTTAAAAAAAACTCTATAAAAACAGATCTTTGCTTATTTTACAGATTATATATAATAATTTATAAACACAGTTCCTTTCATTTTCATTCAGAACCTATATATACTTGTAAAGAGTTTGGAGAGAAATTCTGAGAGGCTGGAAACACAACAGAAGGAATTTATAAAATATTGAAAAGTAAGGTTAATTTTTAACAATAGCAAAGCCAAAACACACTGTCTTTATTTATGTGTGTTATAAATACAGAGAAGACCTTGGGCTTTTCTTATAGAAATTTTATTACATGTCTAGCTCCATAATCCCAACTTAGTTCTGATACACTTCAACACACAAACACCAACCTGTTTTCTTCAGGAATATGAAGGGCCATGAACTGCAAAGGATTCAGGCACTGTATCATCCAGCCTTGACGTTCACTGATTCGAGAGACATCAACCTTCAAGAAATGGTTTGGCACTCTGCTCCAAAGCACATGAGTAAGAAACTGGACATGGAGACGTGGTGGACATTGAGGGACCGGGTTTTTGTGTTCACTTTTAAATAAGCCAGCAGATAATGGCATTACGTTCTGGAACATTCCAACATAAGAGACAATCATTTTTAGCACAAGATTTAACATATACTTTTTAAGAAATACATTCAACATATAGTACAGTAAAGTACAGTGCAACAAGAAATTTTCAGTGGTTTGTAAAATCAGCTGGGATCTTCTGCAGATTCACAGCAAGACATCATTGTCCGTAGCAAATATTTTCAAATAGCTAAATTTGAAATAGGAAATTAAATGGAATGTGTGGTCACTCTTTTGTACCAGAGATCTGAACTCCACTCTTCTTTTACATTTTCTGATTTCTTAGACATCCATACGTCCAAAGAAAGTAAGCAAATTCAGCTATTTTCTTGAGTGTACTCCTTGAATGTACGTTAAAAGTATTTTAAAAGCCTAACTTAATTTGTAGATACACTGGTCATTCATGTTCTGTTTGTAGAGTAAGAGATTTGCCTTAATGACCCCGGTGATTTTGTTTATTTGTGTAGGGGGAGATTCAGAAAATTCAATGTGATATTGTAGTACACCTTCTGCCAATTCTAATCAGCTACAACCCTTTTCAACCACTGTACTGTATTTTAAATACATGAAGTATTTAAAATTGACTTAGGGAAAAAACATGGCAATAGCACAAGCCCTTGGAATCATAAAAATGTGCCAAATACTATTGCAAGCAGCAAATGACCAAAAAGTAGCCCTGCAATTAACCAAGCATGATTTACCTTTATTCTTCCCAGCTCAAACTGGAAAACATTGGGGCTTGTAGCTTGAGCAAATACAGCAGGAAATAGCTTTGTACTTGGTTCAACCTAAATCAAAGATGCACAATTATATTACCATCAAAGACAGTAAAGCACAATTACACATTAAAAAAAACCCACCTCCTAATATCTCTATTGACATTTAATAAGCCTTTGAATAGAACCCTAGACATCCAAAGAGGAGGGGAAAAAAAATCACTGTCATCACAGTGACAATTACAATATTTTTCTAATCTTATACAAGGGTTTCTAGTTAGATGCAGTCTGAGGATTTGGTTTTTCCCTTCCCACTGGAAGACATCATCAATAAGTACTCACCTGATAGTACGTGCCTAGTTCTTTGCCATTAGCTGTGAAGGTCAGCAGGCCACTGGCAGCATCAACCAAGCAACCAATCTCCAGACCATTATTATTACGTCCTTGTCCAGGGCTCATGCTCTCTCCTGCGCACACCATATAGCAGTTGCTGCGTTTTATACTAAATGTCAAAACACAAATTTATTTATGGATGGTGTGTAAAGTTTATGTAGTGGACTAAGAAAAAACTTTATATGGCTGCAACCAACAGACCCTTGTGGCTGAAAACGGCAGACCCCACCATAACCAATGCCAAAATTCAATGAAGCCTAGACTTCATGATTTTAAAAAAAAAAAACAAAAAAACCAAAAAAAACCCAAAAAAACCCAAAACAACTTAAGATGACAAAATATGAATAAGCTTAAATCCTTTTCAAAATTCCCAAAGACAAAACTGACTTTGCAATTTAATGTTTTAAATCATTTAATGTTAAGCTGTTACACTAATTTTTGTCTGCTCAAAACCAAAAGAGTTCAGAAATTACTACAAGTATTTCGCTCAACTTTGTACCAGTTCAGAAGTCAATATTTATGGGATCATGGTCGAAATCACAGAGAAAAGCTGTGTTATTTTAATTTTTAGTGCCTCCTGATTTGATCAGATCATTACTCCACTGTTTCTTCACAAGAAAGAGGAGAGAGTAAGTGAAGTTACACATTTTCTTTCTTTTTTTCCACCCCCATCAACCCAATTACATTCAAACAGGTGGACTTACAGTGTATAGATTTTTAGTTGCTTTTATGGGTATAAAATATGTATCTTTTAAAGAAAATTTTAACCAACCTCTCATGAACTTTCCCTTTTTCATCTCCCAGTGTAACTGTGACAGTACGAACTCTGTCCAAGTCAAAGCTTGTGTCATATTGGTGAAAGTCAGATGTAATCCAGCCCACCCAGACATTAGCAGGTTCTTGACCAGGAAATATTCTCACCGAATAATAGTACTGTCAATAGAAAAAATAATGTCAGTAAATGTTAGTATTTGGGTTCTAGTGTATTGGTTTGATACAGAATTAATTTGTTTCTCTAAAATCTGAAAATATGTCATTTCTACAAAAGTAGCTTGTTCAAGTGCAAATTATAAGGGAAACAGCAAAAGAATAAAAATAAAAATCAAATGTAGGCAACAAAATATGTATGTTTAAACAAAAAATTGAAAATATTAATGATGCAGCATATACACTTATATTGTAGGCATCGGCATCATAGCACTGCAGGCCATTTTTGTACTACAGCTACAATCTTTATGCTGTAGATGGCTCAGTTTCTAGTGTCTACTGTCTTTTAGAAAGAGGAGAATACATCCAAAAGTGAAGTATCTTTTTGTAGTTAACATCAAAGCGCAAGTTCTCATGGAGCTTACCCTGAGAGATACAGACACATAAAACCTGCACAAAACTTTCAATGAGAATTCTGATAAATAAATGCTGAGTAAAATTAGTATAGATCTCTTAAAATGGTCCTGAACATTGACCTATTAGTTCAATACCCTTTTTCCTATTTAGTCCACTATTCTAGATACATTAATTCTTCCTCTTTTATGTTTGGTGTTATCAATGGTATCTTCAAAAATGGATTCAATTAATTTATGGCTTTCCATTGGAAGTTGAAAATCAAGTAAGACAAAAGGAACATAACAGCCAACTTCAGTAGTATGAGACTACCACATTTAAATTAATTTTTTTTCCTGAGAATTACACTGTTTTGGAAACTCTTACAAGCAAAAACCATCTAGTTATTAAGAAAAAAAAACAGCAAGCAGTTAAAATATCAATCCTGTGTTACAATACCGTGGAAGTTTGCATCAAATAATCATAATCATCCCTATCATCTGCTAGCACATCCTCAGTTAGCCGTGCGGAGTGACTCGCGCTATAATCTGGCTTTGTCCTTCTGAGCATAAATCTGTAATAAAAGAAGTGCAATAAAAATCTATATGAAATACTCAATATATCAACATATATACACAAAGGAATTTTACATTGATACATTATCCCTAAATACATATTTATTATGCATAGAATGTGTTACATTATTAATATATAATACCAATTAGTTTATTACATCCATATAGTTTTAAACAAAATAAATTCTTCAGAAAATACAGAGAAATGAGCTCATTTTTACAAGCAATTAAATGAATTCTGAGCTTAAACTATATATTCTAAAATTACTTGGAAACTACACTCAGATAACTGAGAATCAGGCTGTTAAAAACCTATGTCACTTTGTAGGAATATGGAGCCTTAAGTGAGTTTCATACTTTTAAAAATACCATCCACATGCCCTGATTTATTCTGCAATTGAAATATTTAACAAAGCAAGTTTAATAAAGAAGAGCAGAAAAGGAATGGAAAGCTGCAGCAATATTGTATGGGTAAAGGCCTAGTGTTTGTATCTGCACCATGTTATCAAATAAGGTGTTCTGCTCTTGATTCAGTGAGAAAAACTAGGAAGAATGAACACATCAAGTACAGAATACTCTTATAATTATTTGGTACAATGAATGAGATAAGAAGCTATCGTACAGTTTTAGATAAAGATTATCTCTCATCATTTTGGAAGCCATATGAAAAAACATTCCATGTCACTCTGAAGACTTCCTAGTTCTGTCGGAATGAATCTCACTGGTTTTAGAGTGCACTTGAAATGATGATCACAAAAGCCTTCACAATAAACTTAATTAAGACTTTCTAATGGTTTGAGATTTCTGTTTAATTTTAATCTATATATTGCATATGAGATCATTTAATCATGTGAAGGTTAACTGTCCCTCCTACTGTATTATATCCAGCTTTAGGGCAGAAGTAAGGACAAGTGTCCACAGACCTGACCGCTATTTTTCTCTACTACTGAAGAAACAGGGAAGAAGAAAAAGGTGGGAGGGGAGAGGGGGACAGGGAAGCCGAGTATGCTACAAACCTTTGTTTAAGACGTGAAGGTTTTTCTTGAACATAATCTTTATGGTTGTTTAACTCTGGTTTTGTGGCATCTTTTTCTCTTTCTGTCCGATCAGGAACGAGATGACCATGAGCAGTTTTCATTAGAACCTCAAAATCAGAATCAGCATCGTAATCCTCCAAGTCATTCTTTGGGCCAAAAACACCAGTGCCTGGTAACCCTCCTGCAGCTGATCTGGAGAACACCTCAGCGCACTCAATGGGCATGCTTAATCGAAAAAACATGACGTCTGTTTTACTGTTCTGTGAACCAAAGGACTTCTGTGTGACCTTCAGGCAGGGGCAGCTGTCTATGGTTCCATCAATTCTCATCACCTATCAAATGTAAAGATGTAGTTGTTTTGAAGCTGATGCTCCCCACCATGTAAATATTCCGTTTCTATTTCTAGAATAAGCATCCATGATTTATGAGCTGAAAAGTTCTTACTTCATCAATTTCAGAAGGATTTCACAGTTGATTTAAAAAGCATGAATTCAGTTCCATCAAGATGCACAAGTGATTGGGAGATAAGTGTTGGCACAATTGGCTAATAAATATTTATTAAAATCAAAACCAATTAGTTATGGAAAAATCACTTCACAAATTGTGTGCACCAGAACATATGGTATCTGTTATGTAGAAATGCCCAATTTCTGGAAGTTGTTTACAAACAGAAATCTCATAGCACAAGGAGTTCTTAATGAGGACATCTTATGAATTTGTACCTGAGAATCTCATGTTTACACACATGAAAGATAAAAGAAATACTGTCAACCAAATAACTGCATTCTTTGCAACTCCACCAAATGTAAGAAATTTGCAACAAGTGCAAGGTTCATCCAGAATTGGGTCAACATACCACACTAATAATTTTGTCTAGAAGTCCAAAAGTAGAAACCTAATTTGTACATACTCATAGAAGAAGTGTCTAGAAATATCTTAATAGGATCACAAACCTCAATATGTTCGTGATTTTGTGGCACTGGTAGAAACTGAGGGAGCCTTTTACTCAGCCAAATGGTGATGTCTCTGTTTGTATTAACAGCAAAGGGTTCATACCCTTCCTGTAAGCCACAGATCGTGAAATATTTTAGAGTGCTGACATCTTTTCCAAAGTTCATTCTTCCCACTTGAGATGGGCCCAGGCTGCACACAGGTAGGAATCCTTAAAAGAAGATGAAAGAACATGTGGGTTGTACATCATGAACATCAGAGAACTGCTCTCTTCCATAACCGAGTTAAAAAATCATTTGGATTTTTTTTTTTAAATCCCCAAACCAGACATAAAAAATGCAAGCAGACATCAATAGCATCATCTCTTGCATGTCACTGAGTACTGTATCTCAACACTCTGAAATAAAAAGCTTATATCCATGAATCTCTTCAGGCAACACTCAATTTACTTCCCAGAAATCTAAGAGTACTTCAAGGAGTCTGACAAACAGCTCTTGGTAAATCTGTATGCTAAGCTAGTAGAGTGTTGTCAATTTTACTCTAAGTCTTACTACATTTGATACTCCTCCTAAAATACCCTTAGACATGGTATTTAGAGAGAACATCTAAAACTACTTTAAAAGTAATATAGTGCTTACCATGCAGCTATAATAGTGAAAAAATTACAAATGTGCACTGAATGTACATTATAGATTAAAATGAAATTTAAAATTAATTTTTAAATTTTATAACAATTTTTGGTTGTGAACAATATGACACTGTAGCTTTGTGAAACTTGCAATAGTTTAGGTTTGGGCTGGGTTTTTTCGGTTTTGCTTTTGAATCAGCTTCACATTTGTATGCATCTGCTTTCTTACTCTTTCAGTAGCACAGGGGATTTACTTGTGATTCCTTTGAAATTTAAAAAAAAAACATTGTTTGGATTTGATTTTTTCCTCAGGCTTAGCACCACAGTGTAAAAGCCTAAGAAAACATCTTATTTCTTCTGTTGCTTTTCATCCTGATTTTGAATTTCCACAGATACTAACTGCTTTGTAGATTCATTTGACTTTGCTATTAACAAACTATTTTCTTTTGTATCAGCAAGAAACATGAGGCTGAATGTTCAATGATTGTGATTCAAGTGAATGTGCCAGGTATTAAAGGGCCTAAGGACCAAATACAACTCATTCCTCACTTTTCTTTAAGCTGCCCAGAATAAAAAATAATAATAAAAAAATAATAATAAAAAAAGGCAGTCTATCTGTTCAGGTCAAATTCTTTAGACAAAAGCAAACTCCAGAGCACCATCTACAGGAATGACTGCTCACCAGGTAAAAGATCAGGCTTCAGTACCACCTTTTGACAATTTTGTCACAGATACAGAAGATCGGTTATCATTCAGCACAATAATTTTAAGGACATACACCATATCATACTCCTAAATTCAAGTCCAGATTTTTATCTTCACATCAAGGCTAACAATTCACATGGCATCAACTTCTCAGACAATACAGAAAATGTTGACAACATGATAATGTCCACTGTGCTAGTGCAAATCCAATGTAGGACAATAATAGTATTTTCCAGCACTAAATGAAACAAAATGTACTATACAACACATAAGTAGGAAATTTATATTTACATATATAGGTAGATGTGCTGTGGTAAAGCCTAGAAGCCTTAGTAAGGAGAACTTACTAGGCTCCCTGTTGAGTTCAAGGAATCCATAAGCTGTTGCAAAGGTTTTTAAGCAAAAGCAAAAATCAAAATTCTATTTTCAGTAACCTTACAAATCTCAGCTCACTCAAAAACAGTTACAACCTTGCACGGACATCAAGCTGTTTAAGAATGGATTTTCACAGAAACAGTTGTGACAGCATGAATCCTCACAATATTAAGCAAAAATGACATTAAGATTTGCTGCAAAACACAGATATGCGCAGCCTAAAGCATGTGCTTTGTCTGTCTCAATCACCTCACCATTTAATTTCCAATTCTTACTGATGTAAAACATTTTCAGATGTTTCCAGGCTGTATAGCACCACTTTTAGAATCTTGTGAAGAGCTTCACTTTCCACATCTCAAAAAGGATATAATAGATCTGAAAACAGCCTGCATGAAAGAAACTGCTTTCTTATCAGAACAGTTAATGAAATTAGGATACTTCAGCCTCAAAACATAATTTTGAAGGAGTATGATATATACCTCCATTATGAGTGACATAGAGAAGATGAACAGTAAATAATTTGTCCATGTCTTTCGTAACAAAAATTATGATCAAAACTATTTGGTAGCAAGCTTCAAAACAAAAGGAGAAACTTCCTTATACACCTCACAGTAATGCTGTGGAATTCTCTGTCACATAGTATCATGGATGCTTAAAGATCCCATTGGTTCAAAAAGAGTTTAGAGACCTTCATGTGAGAAAAAAACAAACAAAAATGAACAACAAAAAATATGTCTAACAGAACATCAGGGCTATTCAACACAAACACGTTAGGTTTGTCTCAGAAAGCTCCTGAGCCAGAAATCACTGGAGGCTGGGTGACTGTATCACTATCTGCTTATCCTGTTCTGACATGTATCCACAGGCATTTGCTGTCCACTGCTGTTGAAAACAAAAGAGTGACCCCACTAGTCTTTCGGTACAAACACTCTCATATTTTCATAGAAACACAGAGGGAATATTTTACACACACAAATAAAAACCAAATGAATATTTGTATGATTCCCTGAAAGACAAAAAAAAAAAACAACCCAGAACGAAATTCCTACACAGGTAAAACTCTCATCAATGTTTTTTACTCAGTGTGTTGTCTGTCAACCATGTAACTGTAGCCAGTATGGAATACAGACAACAATCTCTCTTCCCCATACAAATTTTACTGATGCCAGAATGGTCCTGTACGTGTAGCCAACTCCCACTACTAATCATAATTATACAGTAACTGTTGAATGGAATATAAATATCCATTCCAGTCCTAATCTTGGAGGTGCTACTTTAATCTTTGGTGAAATTTTGCACTGATTTGCCAATGGTATATTGTCATTAAGAAGTTTCAGGGCGCTTTCGAAACTGGTAAAGATATGGCATCTCATCTTATAGGGAAGGAGTGTTACATGGCAGTTACATGACTTACCATGGAATAAAAATTAACTTTCAGTACACTTCTCTAAGTGAGTATCCAGCCATTTTGCATGGGATACTTCACAGATCCTGTGTAGCTCTTGCAGGCTGCAGGAAAAGGTGATTTACCCATGACCCAGCTCTTAAATCTCCAGGTGCATAACTTGGCTATGAAGCAGAACTTTTATTTTATGAAATAGCAAAACAGGTAGAAAGACCTTAACGCTAGCAACAGAAAAGTAACCTTCTATCATTGTCTGTCACATGTGGCAAAAGCATTGGACAGCAACACTTGATAATGTTCGTACTTTTGAGAATACAAGATAAACCTCTTGACCTAATTTGTCAAACACTCGCTACAAAGAGTTCATGCTCACAGAGATCACGAGTTGACAAAACAGTATTTGCTTTGCACAGCATACTTGTTCATATGTACAGTGTGAATTTTCTCTTACACAAATGCATAATAATATGCAATTATGTTTAACAATTTAATACTGTGACAGCATCTCACAAATAATCCCAAACTCCTCTTGTTGGCAGTGCAATCTAAGATGCAGCACATGAGCCTTATTAGTAAACTGGCAGAGTTCCATATTCCCTTTTCACTGTTCCCAAGTAAATTAAAACTACAGGACTGATTTATAGTCAGACTGCATCCTTCAAAGCAGGACATTGTGCTCTGACCAGAAATTCTCTTTCTTTTCTAAAGTAAAAGGTCACTTTCTGCATCAGCACATGGCATGCACACAATTACAGAGTCACAGAACAGCAAGGGTTGGAATGGAAGGGACCTCTGGAGATCATCCAGTCCAACATCCCTGCCAGAGCAGTATCACCTGGAGCAGCCAATTCACTGATAGAAGTGACCTACAGAAAGGCCCTCATAGTCTCAAGGGAGTGCCATTAATAAAACTAAACTAAAGCCATCAAAATATCTAAAAAAGCCGTATTTAATTTGGGCATTTCATAGGCATAGATATAGAGAGGTCCTCCCCAGCTGTACATTAAACACCCGCAATACTTATAAATATTGATCAGAAGTTGTTAAATTTTAGCTCAATCAGCCCATTGCTTTGAAATCAGAACAGGAGATACTAGTTCAAAGTCAAGCTCTTTTCTACAAACATGATGTTAGAAGAACTTAATGTGAATTAAAATGATATTGCGAAAAATCTGACAAGCCTGACAGTGACATTAAGTCTTTGACATGGTTCCCAAGGCCTGCAGGCTCCATGTCAAGCTGGGAACTACTTCAGCAGTTTTGGACTGCACAGCTATCTCTCTAAATCTGAACCCGCAGCTAGAAACAAGTACGATGAAGGTAGTAAAATAACAGGCATGAGTGTAAAAAAAATAGTGGCATTTTCATTTTAAATTAAATAAAATTATTCCTAATTCCTATGGTATGGCATAAAGAATGAAAAAAATAATTTCTTCTCCCAAAGTACTCCTGAAAGTAAAATATTCCAAAGTTCAGATGAAAGTAAAGTGGTTAAAGTTCAAGCAGAGAACTGCATAAGATTCATATTTTACCTGGGAATAGAGATCAGTAAACCAAACTTATCACTTGCAGCTTTTCCTGCTCAAGAAAAATTACCTTTTTTTCTCAGACACAGATTTACTATTTAAAAGATGTGTAATATAGAGAATATACAGAACAAATGAAAGGGAAAAATTAAAGCTTGGATTTTTTTTTTTTTTTTGAAACATAGCCATAGTTCAGAAAGTTTAGGCAGTTATCTACATTAATGCAATTCCATACCCTATTGGCACGCACATTATGTAACTAAATCTATAAAGAAAAATACTTCTGTGGTATAGAATCAATCTGGCACTTCACACAGCCTCACAAAACATAACATCTTTTGCAATCTTGTAAGCTTTTACAAGAAGCTTTTGTAATGTTTTCAACAGCTTCATAGTAAACTAAAAGCTGCTTGTGGACACCAAGAACACTACAACAGGCACAAAATTCAATCTGCTGGTTTAAAATTAACTAAAAAGATTATGGAGGATAACTTTGTACCAGCTGGCTTTATCATAGATCAGGTATTATTTCTCCTCCCAGAGCTATCACAAAACCTTAAAGCTGGCTTAAACTCCCTACCATATGTTCTCACTAATTTGACACAAATTCGATAGTATTTCAGTAACTGATCTAAATAAAATTTCATGTCCCTGTCCTTGGCTTGGACTAGATGATCTTCAAAGATCCCTTCCAACCATTCTGTGACTCTGTCATATATGGTGACCTGGGGCAGTGCAGATGAAATCTTAAAGGTGATGATTTTGCAGTCCCTGCAAATTAGTCAACAGGTCTGATCACAAAATCTGGCTGCCAAGTTCACTATGGAAAAAGGCTTTGCCTCATCCTCATAACTAAAAGACCTCCTTTAATAATCAAACGGAGAAAAGGACAATGGGTAGTTCCTGAAGGTGGCAGGGGCAGGGACACCTATACACATGGAATGACATGACACAGAGAAGAAAAAAACCAAGAAGCTCACCACAGTATAGGGAAGCTTGAGCAAAAACTGGGCAACAGCAAGTTAACAGCACAATGTATTACAGTACTTACCATCCCCAACCTCAAAGTCCTTGAATGCAAGTTCTGAACCTGAGTCATCAAGCAGGATTTCACCATTTAAGGTGAACATCATAGTGTGTTCATTCATGTCAACCATACATCCAACAACATCGCCTGCCAACCAAGAGCGACCAAAATGCTCATTACCTTGATGCCACCGCTGTGCCTGAAAAGGATTTAAAAGAATTTCAGAATAGTGACAATGTATGTTCCTCTCTCCCTTAGTGGTACAACTAATAATTATCCCCTTCAATTAAGACAGCACTAAAATTAACACTTTCACAGCATATCATTACAAAACAATGCCTGTGAGTATTCCAAGTTGACTTTGAAAGTGGAAATCCAATAATTAACTTCCTGCAAGCACCCCTCACATCAGCATTGTAAAACGTTGCTAAGTGAGCTGACAGGGAAAATTCCTATTTCAACATTTTAGTAACAAGAGCATGGCTTATTTTTCTGCTGAAGTCCCATTAAAGACATGTAATGAAAATAACAGGCTATCAATTACGATGTTAAATACCTGCTTCGTAAACTTTTTTAAGCAATTGCTTTTATTTAATCTAATTGCTTTTATTTAGCCTATAAATTCATTGCTTCCAAACAAACTTTATTATTTCCTTAAGTCTAATTCTAACTATGTTGTGTAGAAAATAAATTAAACTTCCCGTTATGGCAGATTTGGAAGGAAGAGAATAGTCTGTGGATGGGACAAGCACACTCAGCATTCAACAGATTCCAGAGTACATGAGGGCATGATTAATTATTTGTATGACCGAGTCAAAGACTGCAAAGGCTTTGTATAGTGTCTTGGATTGGAATTCAAATAAATTCACATCTAATAGAAACTATTGTAATAAAAGGGTATTAAAAAAAACAAGTTCTCTATTCATACATTTTATCATAACTAGATTTTTATCCTCTACCAAACCTTAAAATTCTACCAAAAAAAAGAGTCTTTCTGTGTATCCTGAAGGTCAAAAACTCTCCTCCAACAAAGTAGAGAATCCATCAAAATCAAAGACAACAAAATAGCTTTGTTGATTGAGACCTAAAGGTCATATCCTAAGATTTAGAAAGCAAACACTGGACCTGAGTAGTTTACTTCAGCAAATCAGACATTTCACTAAAAAAAACTTTTGAGTTCTCTTTTTAAGGGAACTTCTCATGTGAAACAAGACTGGGTAAAACATTAAATTACAACAACATAAATAAACACAACTTAAGATATTGATTTGACTAGTAATAGCCAGGAATACTTTGATTGCTGTTGCATACTTTAATAATGAAAAAGGAAATTCATTCCAACATCGGATACAAGAAATATTTTACATGTGTCAGCAGTAGCCTTAATAGGAATTATGGTTCGGGTAGTGGCTGCACTTGCCTGCATACTGAAATAAAAAGTTTCAATAAGTTATATAATCTATACAGATGAAAATCAGTAACATATAAACAGTTTGGTTTCCTATATAGTCTTACATTGGATTTTAATCTGTCATTATCTTATGCAGAGTTAAATTTGAGCAAAAATTACTGGTTCTATCATACTTCGTTTACTCTAAACTTTAAGCATTTCCATGAAAACCTAGGTATACTCTTTATACCTTTTATATTCCTATAAAAGTTGTATCAAAACTTGTCTGAAATACTTACTGCTAATAATCTTAACCATATTTATTCTCCAATGTCATGTCTTACAGAGAACAATAGTAAAATTTTCAATAAATTGTTCATAGTTAATTACAGTCCTGCCAGTTTTTGAATTAAAGTAAGTCACTTAGATTTTAAATGCTTTATATATACTGTACAAATACAGTGAAGCTGTGAAAAGATTATAAAAATGCTAAATCCTGTTAATTGATTTTTCAGGTGACATTGATCCTCCTTATTTCACCTAGGTTCGCAAAGAGAGAGAGAAATACTTTCATAAACCACAATTAAAAGCAAACAGGGCACTTAAGTTGAGGAAATAACACATGGAATTAGGCACAAAATGAAAAGTTTTGCAATCACTTATGCTATTTAAGGTAACCATACAAACCTTAAAGCCATCAAAAACAAAAGCCTCTTCATCTGAGCCAAGTTCCTGATCTGGCAGGCAACCCGGCCTTGTCCAGCCAACTCTCATGTCTCCTGCAGTAACTGCCTCAAACTCAAAGTACCACTTCCCAGCCTTCACTGCGTAAGTCTTTTCTGTGCGGAAGATCCTGAATTTTTCCATTATCCCACTGCACACGTCCAGTCTCATGGCTGTAAGGTTTAAAAAAATAAAAAAGCAGAGAAAAAACCCAAATGTAGAAAGTACTGTATTCAACTACTGACAAAATGAAGGCAGTTAAGCATACAGCAAAGGAATCTCTTTGAGCACTGGCATGAAAAGGAGAAAGTGCCTGCAGAACAGCTTTATGGGGAGAGCACTCTTGACCATTCTGGAGTCAGCACAGGTCAGCACACATGGGTACCTCTCTGAAATCACTCTACACTGATACTGAGGGAGGGAAGAGAGAGAACTTAGAAGTCTGAGTGCAGTTACAGGGATCCTCAGTGGGATCACAGAAACGTGGTGGGATAACCCACATAACTGGAATATTGCAAATGGATAGATACGTGTTTTTTAGAAAGGACAAGCTGGGAAGGTTATGATGAAGAGTTGCCCTATATATGAAAAAGCATCTGGAATCCATGGATGATGATCCAGGAGCCAGTTCATGATATATGTGTCAAGATATGCAGGCAGACTAATATGGATGCCATATTGGAGCACCCCAGGGGTACTGAGGTCTACAGTGGCATGCTATTTAATATCTTCATTTATGACTTTGGTGATGGAACAGAAACACCCACAAAAAAGTCTGCAGATGAGACAAAACTGGAAAGAGCAGCTAATGCACCAGACATTTGTGCTGCCATTCAGGTGGACATCAACAGGCTGAAGATTTGGGCTCATAGGCATCTCATTAAGTTCGACAAAGGGAAGGAAATGCAGTACTGCACCTGGGGAGGAATAACCCCAGGCAACAGAATACACTGAGGGCTGAGCAGCTAGAAACCAGCTCAGCAGAAAAGGACCCAAGGGTACTGATAAACAAGTGGAACATAAGACAGTAACATAGCCTCCTGTCAAAGAATGACTGAAGTATCCTGGACTGCATAAGGAACCCCTGCCAGGAGGCTCAGGGGGGCAATCTTTGAAGATGAGTAGGAGGCTGGAGTATCTTTTTCATGAGATGAGTCAGAGTGAGGTGAGATTCTTCAGCTTGGAGAAGAGAAGGACCTGAGGAAATCTCACATCTCAGTATAAGTACCTGGGTGAGATGGAATGAAGAAGAGGAAGCAAGACTCTTCCAAATGGTGTCCAGTGACAGGATAAGAGACGATGGGCACAAGTTAAAAAACATTAAATTCCACCTGAACACTAGAAAACACATTTTACTATGAGGGTGGTCAAATACTGGAACAAGTTGCCAGAGAAGTTGTGGAGATATCTTTAGAGATAGCTAAAACCTATGTGGACATGGTACTGGACAACCTACTTTAGCTGACCCTGCTTGACCAGATGGTCTCCAGTGTTACCCTCTCAACCTCAACAGTTCTGTGATTCTGTGAATTGTTATTTTAAACAAAACAAAACCAAATTTACAAATCACAACAAAATACAGACTATATGAATCCTCCAGCTACCAAAAATTACAAACTTTTGTCTTTGAGACAAGCCTCCACTGAAGAGATTTTCTTTACTTAGAGACTGTTATCAATTCACCTAATCTTCTCATTTATATTTTAGAAGTCAGATTTCCTAAGTATGTCATTGCTATCAAAAATCTATTACTATATTTCTTAGTTATTATAATACATAACAGAAGGACAGTTGTAATTTAGATGCTCTTGCAGAAAGAATGGAAAATGGAGGATAGGAATCATAAAAGTAAGTCTTACATGAAGCTTTAACAGCAACAACAAAAGTTCCAAAGTAATCATACTCCTGCTTAGGAAAAAATACATTCAGTTCTACTTTCTCATAGCTTACTATGCTTCATTCTAAAATTCTCTTAATTGTGATTCATAACAAGCTATCTGAAGAGTGTTTAAGTTAAAATTCTCTTTGTCAGGTATTTCTAAGTAGCATCTCTCAAAGTCCTATGGCCACATGAATGGCTCAATGGCTACATGAAGGCATTCAAAGGAGGCTAAAGACAAACTGATGCATTTAACTTACTCCTTCTAAATGTATTCACCAATTCTCTTATTCCATGAAAGAATAATGGCATGAAAGAAAAATACTGGAAAAAAAATGGAAGCTGTTTTGTTATTGGGCTGCTTCAGAGAAAGAGGAGAAAAGAAAACTCAAAGGAGGGGTAAAAACGTAAACATGTTATTCTGTCTGCTCCATAAAAGCAGTAGGAACAAGCTTAGTTTATAGCTCGCTTTTCTTCTTTATCACATTTGTGGAATGTATGAGCAAAGATTTTTAAGGGGAGAAAAAGTATGCTGGTATACATACCGCTTTGAGACATACAAATAAATCCATTTTCTCCTTTTTCCTTGACAGTTAACAAACAATAAAGTTTTGGACTTGGATCTCTAAGCTCTGATCCAAGTTTCCATCTATTCACCCCAGTTCTCTTAAGGGTTATCCTGCTGCTTTGCTCTCATTTCCACTCTCTTCCCATGTTATCACACTACCCATTCCAGATTAATCTGTTCCCAAAAATATGTGGGTTTGTTTCTGTCATTCCCAAATCCAAAAATCTTAAGACTCACTCCCTTCTCCAATTTTCTTCTTTCCCTCATTGCAGAACATCTATATGTGACATCCACCTACTGGCTATGGAAAATATTCTCAAAAATTGCCTAAGAACATTTATTCATTAATACTACTACTCATGAGCCTACATAGTGTCTTGGATATGGTCATTCCTACCAACCTTTTAAAAAATCCTATCTTTTTTTTTCTCTCCTTCAATATTCTACACTAGTATGTAGTGAGTTTTCCTTCATTTATCTGCCTTTGACTACTCTACACATTTCCTTTATGTATTAATTTCTGTTAAAATAGCTTCAAGTACAGCCTTGTATAGTAAGTACATACGAATCTCACTCACTGTTCCTTACTTGTTACACAGTCCTAGAGTCTGTTACTGATACTTCTTTCCAAGATCTTATTATCAAATCAAAATGTAAGGAAGCTTGAAATGACAAAAATCACATTCTAAAAGGATGAAAACAGTTTCACAAGGCACAAGAAGTAATGTTGAATAAAACCCATGAGGCTTAAGCTTTCTCCACTACTGTATTCTCAGATATTTGATATTTTCTAGTTTTCTTGTCATTAATAAAATCACATGACTCAGGGATGACTGACTTTTTCTTTTTTTTTTTTTTTCCCCCCTTGGGGGGAAATGCCTAAAGCATTCTGGATCTTTTTCCATAAAACTGCAAGACAGTAAAGTCTGTGCGGCCTTTGAAAAGTCAGTAATCTACTCTGACCATAATTTCTCCTCTTCCTGAGTTTATTAAAAGCTCAAATGTGTTGGTAGCCACCTGTCTGTTAGACCACGATTGTTAGAACCTCCCTTTCTCTTCTCTTTTCTCGGCCACATCAAGGTCCAGATTTCCAACACTATCTTGAATAGTCTGTAAGATCAGATCCCTCAGAACTTCTTATGACCTCTCATGCCACAAAATGACTGATTTAAGTTAACTTAAGCAGTTTATCAGCAACTTTTTCCCTTTGATTGTCTAAACAATTAATGTCTTTAAAACACTTTTGAAAACCCTCAGTACCCCAACTATACAGGGAATGATAAGTAACCTAATGATTTCTAGATTATAAGCAATCCAAAAAAATAGAGCTGCTGTGGAAATCCAGTAAATAAATAAGAATAGATAGATGATTAATGAATTAATAATGATGCATTACAATGACGCTTTGTAAATCAATGTCTAAAATAAATGAATGGGAATGCAGAATGCCACTAGAGGGCTCTAAATCCTTTTAATAACAGAACATGCTCTGGCTGATGAAAGGATCCTTATAATATGTTTGAGAGACTGTAAAATCTAAATCCCCAAAATGAGCGTAAAAACATTTTGCTGAATGCAATTCCAGTCCTTGTTTAAGAAAGACCAGTTTGTACGATATTGTTCTGCAAGTCCTTTCCTCTGGGAATTTTGCGACAGATTTGATGGCACCTTTCAGATGCAAGGATTGCAATTCTGTTGTTTAAATTTCATCAGTAACTCCGTGCACAGAACTAGCTCGAGGATCTCTGCATTGTAAGGAAAAAATACAAATTTCCATCAATTCACTCCCAAGGAAAGGCACAGGAACATGCTTCCCAGAGCGGTAAATTAGGAAAGGGGACTGATAGTGTTCTGTGGGATTTGGAGGAGATTGTGGAAAATGAGTGTGCTTTCTTCTCCCTCTCACCCTGCTTCACTAGAGACCCCCTATATCTTCGCAAGAGGCAAAAGTCTCCTATAAAGCCAACCCACCCTCTCAGAACCAAGCAGAAGACAGGCTTACTCTTTCTATGCAACATCTCCTTCCCACAGTGGGATGGGAAGAAAACACAAGATTATGCAGCAGCTTTAAACTCTCCAGACCAAGCATAGGCAGATTTAACAGTAAGACCAACATTTTGCAACCAATACAGTGTACTCCACTAGGAAACACTGTTTTGCCCATTCAGCAATCCTGCCTTGTTACACACTCATGCCATTAGTTCTGCTTCATATTTAAAAGTATAATTTAATAACAGCCCCTCATAAAAACTGAGGATCAGAGCATGCATATGCTTTGGCAATGAAATTGAAAATGACAGGTCCCCAGTGCTCAATTTGGGTATGTCTTAGATCTTCTGCAGAAAGGCTTTACTGAAGGGTCTATGGCCTAAGCAGGTCCAAATTTAACTATATGAAACAGGAAAAAAAATAATTTATTAATCAAAATATCAATAGGAAAAGGTTTAGACACATTTCTCAAATTTTCCACACTCTGCTAAGGATGTAAGTTTCAATTTTGATTCACTTATTCCATATTTCCACCTGAACTTCTACTATAAGATTGCTGAAGGGTTATGGCTATTATGCTACAAAATTAATTACCATGATCTTGATCAGGAGCTTCCAGGTTGTAACCATAGCCTAGCAGTGTGCGGACTGCTTCCCGGAGACTGTCTTTGTTGGACTTTTTCGTCCGATCATCCAAAAGAGCATAAGGTACAAGGCGAGGATTTCGTCGGTTTTTCACATCCTGCAGAAGTATGAAAAATCAATTCAAGTTCAGAAACTGTGCTTTGTCTTAAAGGCAAGATTATGCTATTGCAGCAGTATAAAGCTTACTATTTATACCGATTGAAATCATGGAACTATAAATACAGCGATGATTCAGAATGGTAATAGTCTAGAAACTCTTAAGAGCACCGAATTTGCTAAAAGAGCAAGTAATACACAAATAATCAAAACTGTGTGGCTTATACCTGCTTTCATTTTCCATCAAATTTACATGACAGGATAGGAATCCAAACAAGAACAAAGATAAACGCAAAGAGTTTAACTGAAAATTCAAAGGGATTATATTTAGTACGCTGTTTATGAAGCAGCTACCGTAAGAAGAAGCTAATAGATAACTAAAGCTCAGAGACATTACTGTACCACAAATATATAGGGTGGGGTTTTTTTAATTAAAGCTCTAAACAATATATATAAAGACCCAAAGACCAAATGAGATCTAAACAAAAGAACAAAATATTATTAATAAAAATATAAGTAAACGTGTCTAATACTAATTAATAATTATTAAAATAGGTAATAAACTGATGCCTTTCTATGTAAAATACTAAATTTAAGGTATTAGTAATATTGAATCTTAGTATTTTAGTTTTATTAACACAATATTGATAATCTGGTGCAAGATTATTTTATTTGAAAGCATTGTTTAACTGGATTATTTTTATGGCTAGCATAACCTTTTGTGATTAATACAATTGTTTTCTTGTCTACATCTTCTTTTCACATTTTCTGGCAATAAGAAAAACCACACAAAGAACTCTTGATGTTCCCAATGTCTTATTTTTTTTTAAAAGAGTTAAAAATTGGACATATTTTTTAAAAAATTGCTGCTTTTTTCTTAGGTACAAATAACGAAGATACTGAGAAGATTTTATGACGGGTCAGACTTAACTATGAAGAGCAAAAATAGTGCCTATTGTTTTAGAAAAACAGTGCCAGCAATGAAAAGTATCTTCTTTTATAGCTTAGAGTTCTACTTTGAAGCATGTACGTGGTTTTCATTCTGCCTGGCACATCTATTCTCACAAATACTTGCAGGCAGTTTTGTTGTCCTTCAAATGCTTGGATACAAGGCTATCTGCCTTTTGCCTTATGGAAAATATTAAAGTGCAGTTAATAACCATGGCTTGATGAAATCTGTTCCTACCAGTGATCCTTCTAGGAGAAGGAATATTACAGGACAAGTATTACCTCTATGATAAAAGTATTAAAAAGGATAAAGGTAATGCATTTCTGGGGACACAAATTACTACACCATATCATCTCTAGTTATGTTCAGTGGGAAAGGCAGTGACAGGGCCAAATCAAAGACCATTTTCAGGGACTACTTTCCATATTTATTTCAAACACTTAAGTTGACATCCCCCTTTTTTCCAATATTTAATTTAGTAGATGTGAAAAAGGGCTGCTTCCAGAACAGAATGGACCCAACAAATGACAAACTAAATGTTATAAGGGATTATTATTTGACATAACAATATTAACATTAACACCAGGGATGAAACACCCTGGCATTAATTATTTGTCTTGGAAAGGACACAAAAAGAGAAACTTCCTCTGAAACACTCTATGTCCAAAAGATATTATAAAATAGAGGTTTTAAAAATATTAAACAGAACTTTGCGACAACAATTATGTAACTTCTTATTCATGATGTATGGTTAGACTAATGCACTGGTAATTGCCACAGCAACCATTAATAGACATTAACATACAAGCAATGAGCTGATAACAATGTATGGTAATAAAATACAGTATATGTACTTTTAAAAGGCACATCAGGGTGCAGGAGGGGAGATATAAAGAATTCCTAAGAATCAAAAAAAGTCTTTTTTACAGATCATTTTCCTTGGGTCTAATTTTATATAATACTGTGACATTTTTCACCTACTCAAGAATTTGGCTACTTTTTAAATATGAGAAAGGATTTTTCTTTCTAATATTTTTCCTTTTTTCCCTATGATATGTCTATCTAAATTTTTCATGTTTTACGTATTGCTAAATTAAGAACTGCTACTGTTATGCTCATCGCTAGTTTTTGTACTAATGATCTTCTGCACCTCTGTGGTTTAAGAGTAGCTAATCAAGAGAATGATCCTATACAGTGATTGAGCTTTACACAGTCACAATCAAGTCAACAAGAAAACTGATTAGCTAAGAGTGGTAATTTTTATTGAGTACATTTGCAATTCGTACATAGACTTAATTTTTCTATTCACTACAGGAAAGTTATTGTTTTGTAGTATGGCCTGTTAAAGAAGGAAAATTCAGCCTAAGTTCTCAGATTTTTTGCTAGAATTTTCCAGGTTTGACAGTCTAATGCTTCATCGGAAGGTTGTTTTTTGTATAGAGTTTGTCTGGCAACTACCTTTTCACCAAGTGATTTGAAAGAAAAATAAAAGCAGATCTCCTCCAGAAGACAGAAAGCATCAAAACTTGAGCTTTTTGACAAGATTCTGGTTCAAATGGTTTGAGCTGAGTAGTAGACAGGAAGTTTATGTAATTCTTTAGTTTAGCCATTTAGTATTTCATTTGGAGTTACATAAATAAAAGAGCGCATTGCAAGCATGGAAAGTTGGAATGCCTGGCAGAACCTGGCTATAGATGGAAGAAACTAATAATAAAACATTGAACTTGAGTGATGTAACATTGACTATGAAAAGTCGGTATTACTTTATACAGGGTATACTAAAGTTTTTGGCTACATACAGCAAATGACAGATAAAGAATTATTTGAATTGGCAAACATATACTTATTTGTAGGGTATAAACGAACTTTGAAATGGGTGGTAATTGGTCAACAATGCCACTAACTGAATATAGCTCTTAAAACTAATAGAAAAGAACTACAGCAAAAATTACCTAAACACACCCACTCACAAATATGAACAAGCATTTTAAAACTTTCACTACAGGAAATGAACGCTGCTGGAAAATAATTCACTGAGGAAACACACTGGGAGCCAAGAGGTGCAGAACCACATTCGTATGTTCAGTGAGTATCTGACAGGTAGATAAATGATCTAGTGCACTGGATCTAGCTTCTGGTCTTGCAACTTGCATAGACACATGTCATGTAAGAGTAGAAACAAAACAAGAGAAGTGTCCATACTGTCTACAAGAGCGTAGAAAATAACAGTCAAATTCTAGAGGCAGTTCTAAAAGAAAGACCTATTAAAAGATAACAGTTTGTGTAATAAAGTTGTACTCTTCAGCAAGAATTCAGTAACAAAAAACAAAGCCTCACATAAAACTCTAAGAGACATCTGAAATTATAAAGAATAATATAGTTTTCAGAGCCATAAATGTGATACTGCAAACCTGTGCACCCCTGGGCCTTCCCAAAGCTCTGAGAAGTTCAGGAACAGCACAGATCACTAGACTAAAAGGAACAAAAAGACACCAGAAACATACATAAATGAGTGCCTATCAAAAAGTCAGACAGGAAAAGACTGAAAAATGAAAACACAGATGAGGAAGAGTGCATGAAAAACAGGATAATAATTTAATGGGATCATAAGTTTTGTGATTTGAAGTTTTAGAGATGTACAGATACATATTCGATGTACTGAAATGATATTGATCTCATAATCAAGGCTGCTAAATGACAAGTACAAAGCAAATGTATTTCAGCGTATATTAAGACAGACATGCTGTTGTTTTCCTAGCTTAATCCACACCATTAGAAAACACTCATTCCACAGCCATGAACTGATTCTGCTTGCTGCCACATCTGTGGATCCTGTGCTTCCACAATGATCTCTGAGCAACTGCCACAACAAATGCTACTGGTGAGCTTGCCAGCAATGCTGTCAGAAACCCAGATCACAAGCCATCGTCTGAGTGTGCAGCATATATACTGGAAAAGGATCACTAACTTAAACCATACATTTGTTTGCATTTATCAAAGCAGCTCATGTTTAACCACAGACCAATAAAATTAACAATTATTTTATAAGGGGAAGAGGAAAGATAGAATTATAAATTGGTCTTTACTACGTGAGCAGTTTCTAGATTCCAGAGACATTAATATCAGAATGCACAATAAAAGTCTTTCCAAAGCCATATTCTTGGCAATGTTAACAAATAGCCTAAATGTACCCACTCAAAACAAACGTTGTGTTCCAAACCTGATGTACTAGCAGCTGAGTTCTGTCCTTAGAAGTATGTGCATCCTTAGAAACATATACATAGCTTCTACAAGCTTCACTGAGGCCTGCACCCATATGGAATACCTGGTAGAATGTGCCCTGACTATAAATGGGAGGAACTAATATATCAGTATAAATAATACAAAATATGAAAGTGAAGCAACATAGGTAGTTTTTTACAAGGACAAGATGCCTTTTCATATATATATTTAATGACAAGATAAGTAACAAGCTTTCAACGTGATTTTTCCCATATGTCTGTATTTCCTCACTCTGAATGGCCAGAACAATGCCTCTCTTGCTTTGCAGCACCAGGCAGGTTGAAACGACCAACTCTTGATCAAATAGTGATGTCTTACACTGTCTCCATTATCCGTCTTTGATCATTTACCATTTCACCAATTCAGAGACCAACCTGTGGGCAACCAAGTTCTCCCTTAAAGGGACACTGTCAAGTATTTTCACACTGATTTTGTGCTTTTCCACTTACCCTTGCTACTGAATACATTCTTTTAAGCAGAAACATGGGGGGAGGTGTGTTCCTACCTTTTTCATTCCTTCTGCTCCTTTCGCAGAGCTATAAGCTACCTACTGAAAAATACTTACTTGGTTGTGATCAGTGTCATCACAGCTGTCAGCACAGTTCTGGGAACAGGGTTTATTAGTGAACTTGTGCTCCCTCTGCTGGCTGGCTGGTTGGCTCTGCAGCAGCATAACAAAAATACTGGGTACAGTCATGCACGAAGAGCAGCTGTCTCTTGTTAAGAAAAAATCCTGACAAGCAGTGGTGGATTTAGAAGAAAAAAATACCTGGAACTTGGAAGGCATTTTCCCCACCAGCTTACAACAGGAAAGAAATGGTTTATACATGAACTACTTGACAGTATCCCTTTAATTTTTTCATATTATATAATCCCAAAATGATGAGGCAGTCATGACGGAACAGACCTACTAGATCATCTAATCCATCCCACAGTCCCAGCACGACTTCTGTTTATAACATATTTCCCAGTGATTAGTCCATCTACTTTTAAACATCTGTAAGCTTCTTTCCCTTAGGAAACTATTTCATAGCTCTGCAAGATCTGTTTAAGGTATTATACAGCATGGCATCTTGTCACTTTATTACACTACTGTACGTTTCACAGTAATATGATGGGATGACAAAATGTAGACCATGAAACAAACCCATTGCTGGAGTCAAGCAGAAGCATGTATCAGTGTGGACAACAGCTTGCCATGGGATATGTATGTCAGCTAAATGAGAAGCAACTTTGCCCTAGACCCAGAAAGGAGCACCTCACTATTCTGCTCTCTTTTCACTTGTAATGAATGGTGGTAAGCACTCTTGGAACTGTTGCCTGTTTTCTCTACAAAAGACAATTAACTTGATTATTTTAAAAGGGAAAAATACTTGAATGAAGAGGAAATCAACATCAACACTGTAAGTATGGCAGCTTTTACAGCATATGCCATCATTGGGAAAGTTTTCAAGGACACCATCTACCTCTTTACCCATACATGACACTACCATAATTTGCCAAGAATAAAGTAGTAAAGTATACTGCTGATCTTGTTCATCTGTTTCCTGAAGGTCATGAATATTTCTGAGTTCTTAATGATCTTTAACAACCATCGTCTCTTGAAAGCATAACTATTGACACTGTTCATTTTACCATTACATTCTCGACAACAGTGCCCTACTCAGCACACGAAAGCCTTCAGTCAGTTTGAATGAATCAGACCCAACAAAATATCTGGATGTTTAAAACAGAAGCACCAAAGACTGCATAACCCCAAATAAGTGGCCTTCCATTTCCAAATGTGATCAGTTTTGCATAGTCAATAAAGCTTTTTACTTTTAAATTCTCAAGGTTCTTCTTTACATGCCCACAACTGTATTTGTCTTGATAAGGAAAAACAGTTGAATACTGATGAATGTACCTAAGCCAGGCCACAATTTAGAGCAGAACCATTTGCCTAAGTCTCTTTCAGAGCACAACCTGGTTGTCAAAATCAGAGCCTGATTCACACTGACTGCTTAAAACATCTCAAAAAACTTAACCAGGGGCTACTATTTTATTTTAAAACTTAGTAGGTCTAAGTCATAGTGATAACTTCCTTATATAACAGCTTGAGCTTGGCCATCAAAATGGATTTAGATACCTAATTCCTATTTGTCCAGTTATATATATATATATATAACTGGACAAATATATATATATATATATATATATATAGTGTTGCATTTGGGCCAGAAGAATCCCAGGCACAGATACAGACTGGGATAAGAGCTACTTGAGTGTATCTGGGCTGAGAAGGACCTGGGTGTCATGGTGGATGAGAAACTTAACATGAGCCAGCAGTGTGCTCTTGCAGCTTGAAAGGCCAATGGTATCCTGGGCTCCATCAGGAGAGGGGTGGCCAGCAGGGACAGTGAGGTGATTGTCCCTCTCTACTCTGCCCTTGTGAGGCCCCGTCTGGAGTACTGTGTCCAGATCTGGGGCCCACAATACAAGAAAGATGTAGAAATGTTGGAGAGGGTTCAGGGGAGGGCCACAAAGATGATTAGAGGGCTGGAACACCTCCCCTGTGAAGAGAGGCTGAGGGAGCCGGGCTTGTTCAGCCTAGAGAAGAGAAGAGAAGGTTGTGGGGGGACCTCATTGCAGCCTTCCAGTACCTGAAGGGAGCATATAAACAGGAGGGGAATCAACTTTTCAAATAGGTAGATAATGGCAGGACAAGGGGGAATAGATTAAAGCTAAAGCTAAAGAAAGGAAGGTTTAAATTAGATATTAGGGGGAAATTTTTCACAGAGAGAGTAGTGAGGTGCTGGAACAGGCTGCCCAGAGAGGTGGTGGATGCCCCATCCCTGGAGATGTTCAAGGCCAGGTTGGATGGGGCCTTGGGCAACCTTGTATAGATCCAGGCCTGGAGGTTGGTGGACCTGCCAGTGTCAGGGGGTTGGAACTCTATGATCCTTGGGGGTCCCTTCCAACCCAGACCATTCTATGATTCTATGATATCGTGTGAAGGATATAGGTGTCAATTTTTAAAACACTCATGGAAAATGGGTAATGCATATTTCAGTAATTACAAGATTAAGGGGTCCAAAACTGTACCACTATCTTCCATGAGATTTTTCACACTAGATTATAAATTGCAATAAGAGAGTGCAGATTTAATTTTTGTCATCCAGCAAGCAGGCCATTTATTAGGAAGGGAGTCTGGGGGGGTCTGCCTGGCCCTCAGGACAGTATTTAAGTCTGTAGATAAAATATAGAGAGCTGTTCACTGAGTAGACCGCCAAGTCCTTCTCTTTCCCTCTTCTCATTCCCGGTGAACCTCAAAACTGTTTCTTCACAGGGCCACAGTGTTTTAGATTCAATAGCAAGGTCAGACTATTTCCCCAGGCACAGCACTGAGAACAAGACAGGCTTCATGATTCTTCCAACATTCAGTTGAAGTGTTTAATTTTAGGTTACATCCTGTACTAGAATTGTCTAATCAATGTTTTTATTCCATTTTTTGAAACCAAAGTTGTGGCCTGGAGAAACTCTACTTCCTTTTGGAAACCATAATAAAACCTATGATTTATTACTATCACATCACACCTCTTCAGAAGCAGAACCCTCTACATCAACAGGCACATCAAAACGTACTTAAAGACAGTATATAAACACTCTGTAGATGTAAAGGAGAAAACCTTTTTTCATTGCCACCCATTCCCACTGCATCTTTTGCTTATCATTCCCAATCCAGTAAACAGCAGAAAAGTCTTTGACAGCATAATTTAACTGCCTTTCTTACTTAATATCTAATTCAGAAAACATAATTTAACTGACAATTCACTCCAGTAATTATGAGAAAATTATGCGTGGTTTTTTTCAGACATACACAGGGGCAGGTTTAATTGCCTGCAAGACCTAATGAACTTTATTCACTGCATAGGAGTTGTGGGTTTAAACTTTCCTGATGCAAGTTTGAAACAGAATTAGCCAAGAAATGCATTTGATGTCAGAAACTTCATTTTAATCAATAAATTCTGTTGCGAAACTAAATTAAATTTTAGGATATGCCAGGCTTCTATCAAAGCAGTAGCTATTTCCCCCTTTCAAATCTCCTGATTGGCAAGGCCCTGTATTGAAAATGTCTGGCTTCTGGGAAAATAAAAAATATGGGAGATACAGTGTAAATTATTGAGTGTATTCTGTAATATATCAGAAATATTTCTTTTGAGCATCTAGAGACATACAGACTCTCTTTCTAGAAATGAACTGGGCACTGCCTCCATAAACACAGGATTGAAATAGTGGGTTCAAAATTAATTCATCTGCTCCCTCTACCTGACAACAGAGAATCATCAATTCCAACACTTCTCATGATTAATATCCTATCAGAAATATTAACAGTATTTCAAAGGGTCACCTCCCTGACTCAAAGATGCAACAGTAGGGGAGAATTTAATCCCATTGTAAGCAGGGAAATTGTATCAACATTGAATTATTTTCATTGTTTATATACATCCAAATCCGCAACACAAGAATTGGCTCATTATCTGCCTAGACCCAAATACACAATGTGGATTTCCTAAACAGATTACAATGAACCAAAACAAGAGCTTTATAGTAAGGTACTATTATAATGGACAAAGCTGAAATGCTATGCAGCCTGTATTTTGTCACATAAATGTATGTGATGAGGTGAATTTAAGTGCCTAAATTAGAATATGTATAAAATCAGATATTTTTTTTTTTAATGTACAAAAGCTTTGCAAATAGAATGAGTTTTGGTCTTCTATAAAAACAAAATATGAAATGTGCTGAACTGAAATGTGTACATTGAATTTTTGTAAAAAAAAACCAAACCTGTTTATAGGCAAGACAGTGTATGCACCTACAAAACAGCTGTTTCCCATTTTTGCAAAATAATGATCTTCTATGCCCAGCGGTAAACCATGAAAAATCTTTTTTTTTCCTCAAGGGGTGACATTTTCTAAAATTTCACTGTGATATGCTACCACATATTTATTAACAGAATAATAAAGAAACCTTCCTCTATATAAAATTCATAAATCATCACAAAAATAATAGAAAATATGACTTCTAAGGGAAAATTGATATAGTAGCTGCCTTGAAAAATAATAAATTAGGCTCATTGTATATCCAATTGGCTTTTTACGAAAACAAAGACCCTGAGTTTTGCTGTTAATAATCCACCATGCCTAATTTTTCCTCCCCTCCCTTGTAACCCATTGTGATATCAATCACATAGCATTCCTATTCATGGAAACAAAACCACTAAAGGAGGACTGGAACTTGGATACTGACTTACTATTCTCGGTTAAACATGGCCTCTGCCAGAAATACAACATATTAACAAAGTGATTACTAGAAGTTTACATTCTGATGTTCCTATATAAACAAAATTATTCAATTTCCAGGACTGCAAACATTTAAATGATTCCCCCACTGAAAGTCAATGTTTACATTTCCTAAAATACTAGAGCATATTAGCTTCCTGCATGCAATTTTCTAACCCTGAGATCTAGCTAGCATACAAGAATATACCACCAGTTTTTTAATACTGCTTTAAAAAGAAGAGTCTCATACTGCTAGAAGATTTAGTAGGATTGCGTTAATTATGTAATTTTGTTTTGTTTGACTGAAAGAATGACATTTGTTAGCTGCTTGTTCCTGCTTTTGTATCCTCATTATTCCAATTTAACTGAGAAATATCTCAATAGATTTAAGTTAACACTTACCTGCTGGATACCATATGTCCAGCCTTGCCTTATACGGTCCCTTGCCCACACATTGTGAGCATTCTCTGCTAGTTTATCCACCATAGCTTCTTGAGAGGGGGTCAGTTTGATAAAACTCAGATCCATGGGAGCAGGCTTATATCCACTCAACAACTGGTAGCTGCCAAAAAAACCCCACAGAACTTGCAATCACTTTTCAGTAGGACAAAATTAATAGAAACCACAGAGTAAAGAGGGACATGTATGCAAGGTAACTATATAAACAATCTGTCTTTGAACATAAAAAATAATAATGCACTGACATTTGATTTTGTTTCAAGCTAATTTTATTTTGATGGAATGAAATTCCTGGTAATGAAAGCTACCAAAATATTCTGAACTAAAAAAGCTTTTAAAATATTTTAGTGGGTTTATGTATTTAAAGTTGTAGATTAAGATACTGCTTGTCTAAATACTTATATGAACCCTACTAATGCTACCTCTAAGTTCTTGACAATACTTATTAAATTTTACCTCCTGCTGAAGCAAGAAAATATATTCAAACTCAAGATCACATATGAAGCTACCTAATAAAACTTTGTAGTACATCATAGCTTAACTATCCTTCAAATCAATGTTTAAAATTTAAGCATGACTTCAGAACAGAGCACCAGCTTCCTCTATTTTTAGCACTCCTAAGAACAAAGTGTTTACTTATATTAAGTTGTTCCCATCGAATTAATTATAATTATTTTCCACTTTACTTATGGCCAAACTTTCTTCAATGAAGGATGGAATGCATACAGTCATGGATGTAGCACATCAGGACTTACTAAATTTACAACGAAAACATGCAACACTGTGCAGTACCACCATGGTGGTGGATGTTTTGTCCTTTACCTCAGGCGGTGAAGTAACACGCCGGGGAAGGGGATCAGAAAGGGAAGAGCAGGGGAGTGGGCAGACAGACAGGGGATGTGTTGGGTCTGCACGCTCAGCTGCTGGCAGGGGGAGCTACAGGGCGGCCTCTGTGTGGAGAGGTCAGGGCTGCTCCATGCTGGGCACAGCTGGATTCAGCCAGCTCTGAAAGAGATCCACTGCTGACCAAAGCCGAGCCCTTCAGCCACGCTTGTGGTGCCTCAAGGTAAACATTTTTATCCTAGACCCTAAACATTTAAGGGCAAACCGCTGCACAAGCCGAGCAGAATGAGGAATGAAGTGTGGAAAACCAGTCTGGTAGACACCAAGCCTGCGGGCAGAGGAGCCATTTCCTTGCAGCCCCAGGAGACACCAGGCTGGAGCTACTGGACATGAATTTCCCTGGATACTTTTCCTCCAGCACGCTGACAGGATAAAGCACTATTTTGGTCATAATAAGAAGGGTCTGTGGAAATTAAACAACATTCTCTTGCTGAAATTATATGTGCTAGGGTGCTTAAGGAATGGCTAGTTTAAATAATTGTCTAATTATTTGCTAAACAACTTTGTCATTTTCTTGCATTTTCTTTGTTTGGACTGACAGAAATCCAGAAAAAGAAACAGTATTTATCCCCATTTATATTCTAAAATATTCAAATAGTTTACAAATCTTAATTAATTCTCTTCTGTGATAACTATTCTAAAACTCATTTAAACAAATTACTGGTTGAAAACAATAATTGAAAACAAGCAAGTATTTAAGGCAGATTATCATCTATAAACACGAGGTTGGACCTTCCTTCAGAATTAATACATTAAAAAAAAAAACACTTCAGGAATGTCAATCCCAAATCAACCATCCATATTGTTACCAACTGGCAAATTTCTATGACAGAATTACATAAGCAGTTGGCAGTTGTGCTGTTGTATCCCACACACTAGCTAACTGCCCTCATGGTGACTTCTCTTCAGGTAGCTGTGAAGTCACTTCGGTGAGATGAGTAAAACCAGCCAGTAATGGAAATAGTGAATCATACAGAATTAACATGTTTGTCAGGCTGGCAATTACCATGTTCTTTTTTGTCACACTTCCCTGCACAAGTTTTACGTCCTGTATATGAAAGGAACAATAGCTGCAGCTGTTTTGATATAAGAGCAGTGTCAAAGAAATGGGGGTTCTCAAAGGATGCTTGGAATTTTGTCACAGAGGATATGTACGCTGGATTTCAGGACACAAGTGAAAACTCATCAAGGATAAGTATCAAAGGATAGTAAGAAAAATAAGAAAAGCATATTGTGTATACAAAATTGTGTTTGACAACCGTCTTTCGCTGCAGACTGATGTTACTAGTTGAGACATGTAGCTAAAATTCCAGGTCCTGTCCTCTCATCTGCTCACCAGTTCCTTACTGGTCTTAACTTGCTCAGTATCTCTGCTGGCCTTAAATTAACTTTTTTTTTTTTTTAAGAATTATGTAAACCTAACTGCTTCAACAGCACATTACTGTTACCATATTGATCTGCCATTGATTTATAACAGGCGTTATGGAATTTTTATTTGTGCCACCAACTAGAGTTATAGGAAGAATGGCAGATATGTTTTCAAGTGATCTTAGTCCATATGCTGCTCTCTTGATTAAAGATTTTGAGCAGTCTACATGAGTTGCTTAGCATAAGAACATGAATCATAGAGAAATTAAAAAACAGAAAATTCTTTTCATTCTAACAATTCTTTTTTTTCATTTCCTATTTCATTTAGACATATTTTAACCCACAGAAACACCAAATATTTAGAATTTATTACAATAAGTTTCCTGGAAAAATTTGTTTCTGCAGTACATACCATACATATACAAAAAAACCCTATGGAACAACAAATACCAGACATTTCAATGAATCACAGAAAACCTAAACTTTGTCTAAATATCAGATCGTAAATTTCTAAAAGATGTGGATGAAGGTGTGTGTAAATTTCTGATGATTTATATGCATACATGTATACCCAAGTACCAATAAAACTAGCAACGTAAATATAAAATTGGTAAAATACACTTCATTTAACTGACACTGCCTAACAAAGAAGCATTTGAATTTCAACTTACTTCTTTGGAAGTTTCATTTTTTTAACTTTTTCTTCAGCATGCTCATCAGCAATTCCAACATGGCAGCCTAATGCCAGCAGGGTTCTAGGATGCAGAAATCAGAGATAAATTACTGCCAATGGTTCTATATTCAGAATTGTTGCTGTGTATATAAATGGCACTATACAACAAATGAGACCTATGGAATGACAACAATATAATACAGGAAGATCAGCTCCAGCCTTTTTAAAATGTATTAAGCTTTTTGATATTGTTAAGAAAATGTCACAAGCTGCTCCTAAAATTTCAAGGAAAAATATGAGTGGACTGTTTCACTCAGTCTAATTTATCTATATGAGGCATTAGTTGAAATTCCCTGCCCTTGAAATAAATATTTCTTCTTTACATACTTTATTCACACTGTCTTTATGTTCATTCATACTGCTTTGTATCAAAACCTTTTTATGTTATGTTATTTACTTCAAAGCTGATGAAAGGGCAAACGGCAGGAAATGTCACTTGTTATCCTTAGACTATGCCGTCTTTACAAAGAGAGGCTGCTATTCAGAGATTTTAATTGGATCTGGATTTTGTTAGGACATAGTACTGAAGAGAGGAATGACAGCAGAATGCATGACAAGCATTAGGCCAGAACTGCCATCTTAATGCTCATTATGGATGTTGTATGTTAATGCACTTTAGAGGAAAGGTTTTAAGCCAGCCATAGCATGTCGTGTGCCACAAGGCTTCTAATGAAGAACGCACTGACCCAGGCAGCCCATTCCAGTCTGATCCTGCAAGATGCATCTCATTTCAGAAAACAAACACTCTCCACATACAACAGGGTCAACAAATAATCAGGTTTCTGATTACATGAGACCTCTTCCTTTCCTCACAGTCACACTATCCATCAGGATAAATCTTAAGTCTCATTCATCAAGATTTATCTGTAACAATTATTTTTTCCTGCATTTATGTTCAATACTTGGTTTCTTTAGCTTAAGTGTATATCATGTATAATAATGACATTGAAATGAAAAGAAAACCTGGATAAAAATCAGATCCCACTTTGGAGTCAGATCAGAAGTTTCTCAAAATCCGAGGGTGACACCCATACCTCTGACTGAAACTGATTACAGAGAAGAAATCAAAAGTGTAAACCTTGGACTCCATTCCCAGTTTCCCCAAAATGAAAGAAACCTGGATAACAAGGTTTCCATTTGTTCTTGTCACTAGCTAAAACAATATTTTCTGGTCTTGCTCTACCTATATTTACTGCTCTTGATCTGACTGGGCAAAAAAAAGAGCTTTAATATTGCTCTAACAATATTTTTCTTGGCAGATGAACCATATATTTCAAGATGATTCTTACAGCATATTTTTAGAGCTAGCTACATGAAATAAACCCTACTGTTACAGTCTGTGATCCGTGATTTAAAATTAGATGGTAAAATCAGATACGAAGAAATCAACATTCAGTAGCCAGTTTCTGCAAAACACACTATCTCCTAAGAATACTCAAAACTTCAACTGGTATAAATCATACATGATTTTTATGCAGGCTATCACCAGCATAAGTAAGAGAACATATGTTACAGTGGAAAGCAGTAGTAATGTAATGTAAGACAGGTTCATAATTGACATTATCACAGCAATATAATTGACATCACAGCAAAGCCAAATCAGAGCACCACAGGAAGGTAACAAGGCATGCCATACTGGTAGAACCTGGAAGACCCCTAAAACACTTCAAAGCTAAACAAGAAAACTAGCAGTGGCTGTATGCAGCCGTAATATTGAGACATGTAATTATCACACACAACTGAGTAATCAGGTAGAAACAGGAAAGTCAGTCACAAAATAGTTAGCATAAAAAACAACCCACAAGATCAAACTACAAAATACATATAAGAATGTGCAGAACCAGTACAAGCAAGCATATTTTAATCCCATGACATTTTCAGAGGTAACTCATTCCTGGATCTTGACATTTCATATATTACATAATTTTTATAGTTCATAAAAGTACTCAACCATACTGAAACATATAGACAACCCCATATATTGAAAAGAAATGTTTTCAGATAATACAACTCAGAACTTCCTTGTTTTCTGCCTCTCTCATCTAGTAGAGCTGGCAGCAAAACTGGCAAGAAACCAACAAAAAACCCAATTACAATAGGAGTTATTCCTTATGTCTTGCAACTACTTCAACTATGCAGCACACAGTTTGATGCAAATTGTAAATAATATAGCATATATCTGACTAGGGAAAGTTTTAAAAGAACGTTTTCTTTCCCTCTGTCCCATTCTCCCCCCTGAGGCTGATTGCTAGCAGACTATAGCTTACAATTCAAGTCATCACAATATGGATCATCTAGAATGGATTAGTGCACTAATTTTTCCACCTCTGCAAGCTTGCAGAAATGAACTGAGCAGACACTTCAGTTCTAGTCCCTGAACTATAAATGTCTTTGTGACAAATACAACATGATATTGCAAAATTAGAATACTTCTTTAAACCTCAGAAAACAAGGACTAATTCAAGAACAAAATCCATAGAAAGACTGAATGCTTTATATTTTGGATACTATCCATTTAATGAAAAGGCTCTCTCTAGTGTAAGTGATAAAATGACTAAAATAAAAGTAAACTATAATTTATGTTTATAAAAATAAACTATTCTTTGTTTTGTCAGGGTTAGATTTAGAAAAGCAGTGGGTCCTAAACCAGTAATCATGTAAAGACTACTCAATTTTGTTTAATATTTAGTGAAATATTAGTGTGGGCATTTAATTCTGAGAGGATGATCTTTATGATGCCTGAGTCCTGTTATATAGAATATTCTAGCAAAAGATTCTACTGTAGGGAAATTTAATGACATCATCTTTTTAGTTTCATAGAATGGAAAGGAAGAAACTATGCTGGATTCTTAGCACACTGCTGTGTTGACAGGGGTCTCAAAAGCTTTCCTTGAAATTCTAATACCTAGCTGAAAACAAATATAAAGTTATCTTCTTCCAATGGAATTCTATTTTTCTCTGAATGTTTTATTTCAAAATACCACCAAAATATATGTTTAACAAATTTAATTGCTTAACACTTAGGGTCATAAATATATTTTTTCACTGAGGAATTTAGTTACTGTGGGAATGGTGGATCAGTAAATAGCACAGAGAATCTGATAAGAGAAAGATACTACAAGAAATTTGGGGGGTGGTCTTTTACCTAGCTTTCTACTATGAAGACATAAAGTCCTTATATTATGAGTGTAAACATTCTATCAGTTTACATGGCAATTTTTAAAATAATATACTACAAATTTTCCAAAACAAGTAGTAAGACATACAGTTATCCTTTTTTAACAATCAGAACTGGAAAAAGCGACTATATTTTAGCAAGGAAAAAATAGATTTCAATAAATTACAAGTGGGAGTGACTGGAAAACTACATATCCAACTGGGTATTTATCAGTTTGAGAAATATTTTAGCACGTTGGCTATATACAATACTGCATATGGAAAAAATTACTTACATTAATGGATTTTCAACGAATTCACAGCAAAGTAAGAGCTCACACCTGCTTGACTGACATTCTGAGATAAGGAATTTTGTCTTTGTGAGCCAGATAACTAGGTTACTTGAAAAAAAAATAACATCCCACTGAAATTTTCTGGCATTGGAACTGGAGAGTTTCCATAACATTCACACATCTAACCACTCACCCACAAAAGAAGGGAATGCCTACTACTTTTGTGGCAATATGCACAGATGACATGGAAATAGCAGCAAGGGGCCCTGAAGGAAAGCTTGTCATTAGTCACATCCAAAAAATGCTGACTGTCAAAGTGTGATTTATCAATAAAGAAAAGCAATTAAACAGAATTGAATTAAGTCAAGTAAGTAATGAAGTGTTATTTCTTTCCTCCAAACAAGATGAAAAGTGAGTTTCCATTTCATGATCGGCATTACCAAAGTATTTCTAAAATTCCAGCGATACTGAAGACTATCAAAGACATTTTCAAGGCCAAACATGTCATTTGTTAATGTATCTCACTCTCTCATTTTCATATTATTATGCTGATCTAAATGCCAAATTGTAATTCATATGTCAAATTATAATTCTGGAAACTGTAACTCCTTAGGAAATTCTCACTAAAGCTTCAAATATTCCAAGAACTCACTTCAGTGTTTCAAGTGACATTTGCAAGTTATAATTTCTTTCCTGTTCCGGTAATTTTGAGAACTCCACTAAGCATGGGTGTTGTCTTTTGTTGTCATCTCTAACCTGAAAAGACAGTAAAGAAATAAGTTTAACGTGCCTTAAAAGCTAGACGAAATTTAAAACCAAAAGCTTTAAAGTCCAAAATAAAGTGCTTAAGGCTGATCCTGTCAGAATTACTCAAACTGAACAACTACAGTATTTTGCATTCTCAGAGCATGATCATTCTTGTTCAAGTAAGGCAGAATTTGCATTTGCAAATAAACCAGATTTGCAGATCTCAAGTGTAATAAATGCTAATTTGTATATTTCATTATACAGATGTTCACAACAAATATACAAAGTTCAACAACAATGCCATCTATGTTATATTTTGGCAAACACCCGTAAAATAACATCTCATCTTCAGCACCATGTTTGAAAAATTATGCATTCAATTTGTATAAATATGTGGATATAAATACTACTGAAGTCCTTACCCTACAAAAGTAAAAACATAGAGAATAAATCTACCCTATATTTTAATTCATAAAATGTTTGTTTCCTAATTATGTCCAGTAATACACAAGCAGAATGCAACTGTTCAGCAGTCACAAATGACTGGAATGTTAATTTACTTTTACTTTAGTGACAGCAGAGTCATAAAGACTACAATTTACAAATTCCTACATTTTATAAACTTAACCATTTGATCAAGAACATTTTTAACCATCAGATAAAAAGGAACTAACAGTTTTAGTCTAATACTGGCCATAACAAGGAAGGGCAATCTGAGAGGCTGGGATCACTGAGCATTCTGTTGCTCTCAGCTTTGCATCTTGATCATGCTAGAGCTCAGCCAACAAAGTCTGCAAAGCTTATGTCTTGCTAACAAGGCTCGATAAAAGAAAACACTTTAGTTTGCAAATATTAGCTAAAAGATCCCAGTGAAATGGTGATTTGGTCACTTAAGGCGACATTGTAACCTAAGTATTAAAGCACTTTTGTGTCTATCTTTCATGGACCATACGCTTACCATGTATCACAATCTTTACAGCTCCAAAGTTACAGCAGAATAGTATTATTGACAAGTTTTGATCAATCACATAATTCTATCGAAAAATGCAATGCTAATGGTTGAAGATAAGAAGCCTAATTTTTATTTTTTTCCAAATTTATCTTTACTCATTCTGTGAATACAGGATAGATTTCTAATTATTTTAGCAAAAAAAAAAAAAGTCCAAGGCCGGAATTCTTAAGAAAGTAGAACTATTTAACTGGGTATAATCTGTTCTCCACAGTTTGATCCATTGTTCATGTATAGAATCAGATTTGATGTTTTAAAAGGACAAGAAAGTCAGTAGCATGTAAAGTAGCATGAAATTTCTGACTTTCAGAAAACTAATCTATCACACTTAAACCAATTGCTTACCCTGCATTTTGCATGAAGTAAAATAGCTTTTCTTTGGATATTTAAATTTAAATGTCTTAAAATGAAAAAGCTCTGGCATCATGGTAATAAATCCATATGCGCTATCTAAGACTACACAAAAATGAAATTGTAATTTATGAGACATAAACATGGAGTGTTAGTGGAGGGGAAGGAAAAACAGTCCTCTGCAACCTAACTTGCTTACAAAGTTTGTCTAATTTCAGTTGCTGAGAGATAATTACACGTGACTACCAACAGAATGGATATGAATATAGACAAAAATTATTTCTCATTCACCATTCTCTATCTTTGCCAGTTCTTTGTTTTTCTATGGTACTAACTGAACTGCACACTACTACTCAGCCTGGTGTATTTAATGTCATGAAACAAAACCCTCGCATTTTTCTAAAAGATTTCTGAGTTACATATTTTTGCATTTTGATCTGAACACATAATAATCATCAAATTGAACATCAGTCAATCTCCAAGGGATATTTCTCTTCATTTTATGGGATTATTGTTCTTTGGATGAGCAATACATGCAAATCAACTGTTAAGTTACTTGATCAAAACAGTATCAGCTAAAATAACATACTTTTTAGCAGAGAAAATGTTTATTTCCCAATTTCAAAGACCTATAGTAAAGATTCAGTATAGTCTCCAATAAGAGCTACTTTAGTCTCACATACAGCTAATTTACATCTTGGACGTCAGTTGTCTTCTTCAGAATTAATTACTGGCATCTCCCCTAGTGACACTCTTTGTTCTATGGCTACAATCTTTAATACTTCTATTATATATTCAATATATACAATATTTAATACTTCTGTTATATTTTCAACATATTTTGTAGGTATCCTTCCTGCCTTTTTTTTTGTTTTCCCCTGAGCACAGTAAAAAAATTTCTGCCTTGCAAATACATTATGCAAGTGGCAGGACTCACAACACCTATCAAGTCTTCATTTCTGTGGCTGGTTTTAAGCATTCAGCAAAGCGTAGTAGAAACAAACATATGCAGATGCATCTGATTATTTCAGGTAGGACACCTAAATGCCACTCATATTTTGGTACATTAGCTTGTTATTTTACTTTCTTACATATATAAAATGCAGTAACAATGCTGAATCACAAAACCACAGAATGTTTGGGGTTGGAAAGGACCTCTGGAAATCATCCAGGATCACCTAGAGGAGGCTGCCCAGGTGGATTTTGAATGTCTCCAAAGAAGGAGACTCCACAGCCTCCCTGGGCAGCCTGTCCCAGTTCTCTGCCACCCTCACAGTAAAGAATTTCCTCCTCATGTTTAGGTGGAACTTCCTATATTCAAGGTTATGCCCAGTGCCTCTTCTCCTGTCACTGGGCCTCACTGAAGAAAAGACTGATCCCATCCTCCTGACCCCCAACCCCTCAAGTATTTATAAGTATCGATGAGATTCACCCCCCAACACCCCCTAACCTGCCCTAGTGCCTGGGGTTATTCCTCTCTAGGTGCAGAACCCTACACTTGCCCTTGTTGAATTTCATAAGATTACTCTCTGCCCAGCTCTCCAGCCTGTCCAGATCACACTGCATGGTTGGGTGTCACACAGTGTGTGATATTATCATAGTGTGATAGTACACACAGATCTGATGAAACAGGTATCTAAACTGCAACATACAGCCGATTTTTTTTGATAAATCTACAGATTCTGCCTTTTAGCCTTCAAATTTTTTAACTTGGTGAAAAAACATCACTAGCTAGAAAAGCTGGCTACTAAATATAATGCATCTTGTTCTGATTTTAAAAGACTAAATCTGAGAGCACTCCCAAGCGTGCGTGTATATCTAAATAAGCTAATTTCTGTTTCACACTTTCTCTCAGTACGCAGTAGCTTCAGTGCATAAATTCACGTAACTAGAATTGGCAACAGTGGCTTAAACTGATGAAATCATCTGTGAGAAACCAACATGATAGAGGAGTCAATCTCCAGAAAACAATCAGCACATACTTTGCCACATTCCCAAAGTAAGCACATCCAACCATAGAACACTAGAAACTAGAAAAAAAAAAGTTAAATAACTTAAAAAACTTAGGACCTGTTTTCATTCTGTATCTAACTACATTTATCATTGCTTAACTTGGAACTTACTATTTGTTTAAAGTAGCGTTCAACTGTACAATTAGATCCTCAATGGTAAGTAATGGTACACTAAAAGTTCCTGCAGATTGCTTCACAGCTGGTATGATTATGTCACAATTAAAATGTTTTGACACATTAATGTAACTGGGGTTTTGTGTTTGATTCGGTGGGGAAAGCAACGCAACAACAAACAACTGGAGAACTTCTCTATCAATCAAATCTTTTTAAGTACTGCTGCATGCTATACCAAATATAATACTTATGCCCACTTACATTAAATCTACAATCTGAACTCCTCAGGAGACCAAAATCTATCTATTAACAAAAATAGAATATATATGTTTCTATACATGTATACATATTTTTACATTTACATATAGTATCTGCTGAATGTTTATATGTACTCTTCAAACAAATAGTCTTCTTTACGTCTGTCTTTAAAGGTCAGACAGATCCTCAGGCTACCTCTCTCTCTGACCTGGTAGTCTCGGCTGGGGAGCATGCTAACTCCCCTGTGATTCTGGAAGAAACGGTCAGAGACTTCCTACTCCAACTGGACTGCCACAAGTCCATGGGGCCGGATGAGATCCACCCGAGAGTGCTGAGGGAACTGGCAGAGGTGGTAGCCGAGCCGCTTTCCATTATCTATCAGCTCTCCTTGTTGACTGGTGAGGTCCCAGAAGACTGGAGGCTCGCCAATGTGACTCCCATTTACAAGAAAGGTTGTAAGGAGGATCCGGGGAACTACAGGCCTGTTAGCCTGACCTCGGTTCCAGGGAAGGTTATGGAACAGATAGTCTTGAGGGAGATCATGCGGCATGTGCGGGATGGCCAGGGGATCAGGCCTAGCCAGCATGGGTTCATGAAGGGCAGGTCCTGTTTGACCAACCTGATCTCCTTCTATGATCTAGTGACCCATCTGCTGGATGAGGGAAAGGCTGTTGATGTGGTCTACCTAGACTTCAGCAAAGCCTTTGACACTGTCTCCCACAGTATTCTCCTGAAGAAGCTGGCAGCCCGTGGCTTGGATGGGTACACCCTCGGCTGGGTAAGGAGCTGGCTGGAGGGCCGGGCTCAGAGAGTGGTAGTAAATGGAGTTAAATCCAGCTGGCGACCGGTCACGAGTGGTGTTCCCCAGGGGTCAGTGCTGGGGCCTGTCCTCTTCAATATCTTTATTGATGACCTAGATGAGGGCATTGAGTGCACCGTCAGTAAGTTTGCAGATGACACTAAATTGGCTGGGAGTGTGGATCTGCCTGGGGGTAGCGAGGCCCTACAGAGGGATCTGGACAGGCTGGAGAGCTGGGCTGAAGCCAATGGCATGAGGTTCAACAAGAGCAAATGCCGAGTCCTGCATTTTGGCCACAACAACCCCAGGCAGCGCTATAGGCTTGGGGTGGAGTGGCTGGAGGACTGTGTGGAGGAAATGGACCTGGGGGTACTGATTGATGCACGGCTGAACATGAGCCGACAGTGTGCGCGGGTGGCCAAGAAGGCCAACGGCATCCTGGCTTGCATCAAAAATAGTGTTACTAGTAGGAGCAGGGAGGTAATTGTCCCCCTGTACTCAGCACTTGTGAGGCCGCATCTCGAGTACTGTGTTCAGTTTTGGGCCCCTCACTACAGGAAAGACATTGAGGCCCTGGAGCGCATTCAGAGGAGGGCTACTAAGCTGGTGAGGGGTCTGGAACACAGGCCTTACGAGGAGCGTCTGAGGGAGCTGGGATTGTTCAGCCTGGAGAAGAGGAGGCTCAGGGGAGACCTTATAGCTCTCTATAACTTCCTGAAGGGAGGTTGTAGTGGGCTGGGGGTCAGCCTCTTCTCCCGTGTAGGCAGTGACAGAACTAGAGGGAATGGTATCAAGCTGTGCCAGGGGAGATTCAGGCTGGACATTAGGAAATACTACTTCTCAGAAAGGGTAGTCAGGCACTGGAATGCACTGCCCAGGGAGGTGGTGGAGTCACCATCCCTGGAGGTGTTCAAGGAAAGACTGGATGTTGTATTGAGGGATATGGTTTAGTGGGAGCTAGGTGAATGGTTGGACTGGATGATCTTCTAGGTCTTTTCCAACCTTAAAAATTCTGTGATTCTGTGATTCTGTGATTCTGTGATAGTTCATCAGAGCCAACATCATCTGGGATCCAAATAACTAGCTTGGCTTTTCCTTTAATCATAGATTTAAAAAAAATTCAACAAAATGGACTGCATTTTGTGTCAAAGCCAGAAGCTATGAGGATTCCTTTCTGTCATACTCCATGAAAAGTAGGATAGAGATAAGAAACTAGCACCTAATAAAGACACGAGCCTGAAGAAACAGAGAGAAGGAAGGAGAAAAGCAGATTAAATGGAACTTCCTATAAGCAATAATTAATTTTCATGAAAAATAAGTTTGGGACTTCTGAAAAGAGTTATGTCCATCAGTATACATGAAGAGAACCAAGAACACCTGCTGTCCCTGGATCACTCCACCAGGCAACTAAACCTTTCACCCCAAGAACAAACCAAAGGTGAAAAACTCACTATATGTGCCTTCTGTGCTGGCAGTTACCTGGCTGAAAATTTCAGCACCAAACAGCTTTAAGACCAGAGGTTCTGAAATACACAAGCACTGTTAGTTTCCACCTGCTTCTGATGAAAAGGTTTTTAGACCTTACTCATTTTGGAAGAATGGAAAACCACTCAGTCCCGCTAGCACATTGAAACCCAAGTGCTGAATACTGCTATGTAATTATCAGAAAAGTAAGTTGGAAGATACATACTGGTCCATACTGCCAGCCAAGTTCAATCTTATTCATAACCCAAAGTTCATGGATGTTCTCTGCTAATTTTTCTCTAATCCTTTCTAGGTGAGGAGGCAAAACAATCTAAAGAGAGAAAAGGGAAAGAGGTTGTTACAAATAATTTAACTTGACAGCGCCACCCAAACTTTCATAACAGACAAACTTTACAAAGCAAATCTCTCAACTAAGCCTAAAATATCCTTCAGTTCTTGTTGACTAAAGTGAGTAAGGATTCTTAGTTGAACATAAGTTCCAGAGTTTCACTAGGAAGGCAAAACACTTCTACAGCCAACCCCTCCAAAGACACAGAAAACATTTCTGGCAGCTGGCTACAAACTGCTCTTACCTATACTACTTCTCAGCTTAAAAAAAGGGTAAAAATCTTAAAAAACAAGGTAATGTTGTGAAAAGCACTTCAGATAAATATAAATATTTGAAAACTGAATGCAAATAGACATAAAGAAAGGGAAAGGAAAGAGGGGAAAGGGGAAACGGGGGTGAGAGGCTGAAGGGGAAAGGAAATTAGATGATGATGACGGGTGACAAGTGAAATTAGGCCTGTGTGTCACTCTATCTCTGAAGTTTGAAATGAAGTCTGCTTTACCTCAAAAACTGGAGACCTCAACTATACAGTGCTGAGAATCATGTTACTTTAACTGTTGGTGTCACAGAACAATAACATGATGTACATAGAATGCTGTACTTGTCACATAACGGCAACAAAGTAGCAAGATTTTTTCAGGAACATGTTCCTAAATATGGTAAAATCTGAGTATACAGTGTACAAAAATTTGTATCATCTCAAACTCTGGTCAAGTGTAAAACGAACCCCTGTTATCTGTGATCAGAGATGGAGCTCTTTGATATCAAATTCTTGCTCTTTTACACCAGCTTTTAAAAAAATTAAAATCGTGTGCCATTTACTACCCACAGTGCCCCGCTCAGTATCCTGCAAGTCCAGTAAAGAATTAGCTGAAGCTGGTGTAAAAGTCTTATCATAACACAAAATCTTCAGTCATGTTAATTAAACAGTAAATAATAATGTCTAGTGACAGAACAGACATTCAAATATTCCTTTTTGCATGCTCTAGTATTAAGGGTAAAACATTACTATAGTGTTTTCAAACTGAAATATATGTAATTTCTAGTGGCATTATAGGGATATATGCACTATATTTTAAGTTCTTGCAATGGAAAGTACCAATCAAATCCCAAGAAAAAACAGGTTTGAGACAAACTGCAAATTCAATCCATTGTGAAACAACGTAGGCTTAACAATGAAAATGCAATCTTCAGTTTCCATACCTGGCTAGTATCTACAGGAACTGGAGTAAAAGCTGCTTGTGACAGAGAGATAGTGGGACCAAGGAGGTCCCTTGTATAGCTACGATCCTGCTTGTACTCTCGGCTATGCTCCACTTTCAGCTTCTCTTTCGGTAGCACGGCTTCAAAGCAAGGGGCATATCCAGGTGGAGGAAGGAACTTGAACTCTCCATGGCGACCTCCAAGCAAGAAACGTACCCTGTAAACATCGGAGTTACTTTAGATAATAAAGACACCTCTGGTGTCAAACTTAATTAGTTTGTAAGCCTAATAACTGTAGAGTTATTTTAAAAATAGTAATAATAACAACATTGCTGCTTATTTGCAGTGTTTACAATTCAACTTTCACTAAGTAGCACTGGAGATTATGAAGCAGGAGGGAGGGAAAAACATGGGGAAAAGTAAACAGTTCTTTCTTTTAGTTCATTTCTGCTTCCATTCTACATCATGAGACCAAAGAGAATACAGAGAGAGAACTATGAGTTTACTTAGCACACCTGTGAAATAAGCAGCAGCCTTTTGAGTCTAAGAAAGCAGAGATTATAACCCAGAGTAATCAGACACCTCCAAACTCTCTCCATTGAGGAGTTCTCCTTTCTCTCTCATTTAAAAAATGAGCCTGGAAACCCCATAGAATACAGTTCTTTTTTTCTCTCTCAAAGAAAAATATATGCTTAGGACACGACACAAAACAACCTCCCATATTTTCCTCCCTAACACATGTATATGTCATGTTAGTACACACCTAGAGAAAACCATTCTTTTATTCATTAAAAACTGGTGAATTTGTTATGGATTTTGTTACTGAAAAATTCAATGAACGAGGTGATCATGAAGTAACAGTGACATAATTCTGAAAAATCTTCCCAGAACATTGTCATCCAGAAGGAATCAAAACACACCCCCAAAAACAGCCTTACAACAGAAGCATTTTGTCCCCATTCTGTTTACTGAACATAAGATTTTTGTCAGTGCTAGACCAGAACACTTTCCAAAACCACACTCAGCTCATGAGTAAAATCTGACAAATATTTCTCTCACGACAGAGATAAACCATGAAGGTTTATAACTTTGCATCTCATACCATGCATGCATGCATGTCTATATGACATTGTATCTCCTTTGTGATCTAAAACAAAGTCTAAAGAAGCAGATTTCACACACGGAATCAGAGGCTGATATGCCTTATCAAGAGCTGGAAGCTGTTTACCTTCTGTGAGCATTCAACACAGCCTCTAAATGTTCCCTCACAGAGAATTCATGTCTCCAACTGAAATCAGCTTTCAGATTTTACCTTTGCCAACCCTGCTGAAGTTGCTTCTCACCCCCATTTGGAAGATCACACAATCTTTTTTAGCAGTATAGTCTCAAACTATTTCATACATGAAGCAGAAGTCTGGCACCTCAACTATGACTTGAAATTTTATAGAAAGCCAGTAGAGCAACCACAATACAGATTGACTAGATTCATATTAACTCAGGCTGCTGAAAAGAAAGCATATCACCAGCATTTCTTAAGGTAAGTGAAGATAATGTAACTTCAAATAATAGTTACCATCTCACCACAAGTGAGTTAGGGAAAATATACTTTTAATATCAAAGACCAAAGGTTTTCTTCCCACATAGGTAAAATGCTGTCCTGGGGTGAATGTGTAGCAATGTGTCAGCTAAGAAATTATAAAGAAGTTGTTTCTAAGGTCTATCTGCAAACCACCTGAATACACTGGTGTGCTCAAAAATAACAGATGCACTTCAGGATTCCTTTGCAGGTCTCACTATCCACGAACTGGAACTGTTCCCAAGAAGCAGATGTTCAAAAAGGAAATGAGAGCAATGACTGCTAGCGAAATATTTGACATATTCACATGTACAGAAATCAGACTGGAAAAAAACAAACCAAACACTACACAGGATGCTAACTTTATTCCTGCAGAGAAGCTGACAACTGGGAAGAAGAGGCCATCTATGTTGAAATTCTCAAACATTCCTTGAACCGGCTGGCCATTTATCCGGAAAGAGATGCTGGGAGCACTCAGGTCCAAACAGCAGCTAATCACATCGTCAGTTCTTAGCAGATGTTGGTTGGGAGAATTTACTGTTCGTGCAACACAACCTATGGAAGCAGAGGAGATACATTTAGTAAAACTTCTGAAAATTGCACAGGATTTTACAGCAGACTAAAAAAACCCCCAGAAATAAAATAAAAATAAATTCCATGAGCAAAGGCAGGGAAATGACATGTAACAATCCTAAGAGGTACTCATGAATTGAGAAATGTATCATAGCAGGCTATACACTGCTGAGAAACAAGGTAGCAGTCACAGCATAAAGAATGACTTTCAAGGAAACTACCCTCTACCAGCTCTACATTCCAGAGCACAGTTAAGAACAGCAGAGAAAAAACATTCCCACAGCTAGGAGTGTTTCAAATAAATCTCAGAAAGTGACAATTATTTAATTACAAAGATAATTAAACTCTAAAAGAGCTATCAATGAAGAATGGATACTTCATCTCCTTAAGGCATACTACATGAGACTAGATGCCTTTTTAGTGGTTAAAATTTCGTCCAACTTAGGTTATTGGGATCACTGCAAGGCTGGCTGTTAATCTAAACATGTACTGGTCTTTGATGAACACACAGACTAAATTATCTGTGGGCCTTTTCTGGCCTTGGGCATTAAAAATCTTTTGAGTTCCACTTCTCTGTATTAGAGAAGTAATTGCATGACTGAAGAAACAAATGTAAATTAAATGTGATTCCGGTAAAGGCTTGGCCCAGAACAGAAACTCAGGGAGAGAAATTACTGTATGATTCAGGTACTTAAAGTCCTTCCAGAAGTATGTGGTACATGAGAATGGAAAACATTTCTGTCTTCACTGACAAACTACCAGCGACATCCATAACAGAGATCAATGTACACAAATTGCATATATAAAGGAGGTCTCACTTTAGCTGAGCTGGATTATCAACTTGAGAGTGATAAACAATTGTCCATTTAGTCTTTTGTGATATTTCTGCTTAAAAAGTATCTGGTGGGCAGAAAAATAATTTTAATTTTTAGTAATCCTTTGTTTCCTCCCTAAAAGGGACCCTAACTATAAAAATTATTTTGTTTGGCTCATTATTTTCTGCTTCTTCTGTAATAATACTTTTTCTAACAAATTCAATTATGATGTAGCTTTAATGATGCCATTAATTATGCATCATTGTTCCAAAGTAATTCGCACTATACATGAGAAGCAAGGTGGCAACTACTTTCCTAAGATGCTGTTCCAATCAGTATGTTACTACTTAATAGTACAATCTATTGCTATTTGGATTGGAAAAGTCTTTTGAAATGTAAAACTGTATTCTTCTCCAAGTACCAAGCCACAATGCCTCAAAACTTCAAAGACCTTTAATGATACATAGAGCTGGCTTGCTAAAACGTCTCTCCTCTGCTAAGGCACTTTAAAAAACTTCCTCACATCTTCATAGTGGCAAGAATTGGAAATCCAATGAGCTTAACCACATTTCCAGTCAGTTCTACAGCTCATTGCTGCTCAGTATGTCAAAATGAAAGGAAATTTTTTTCTTCAACAAGGAGAAACAACAGTAGAAACTTATTTCAAGAACTTCAGCACTGTCCATGTGTAGGACTACCCATTCATATAGTATCTGGGAATCTCTTCATAAAAAATAACAATTTAATAAAAGTTATGTGAAAAAGATTGTCCTAGTTTCAGATAGGACAAAATTTGTGTGTGTGCGTGTGTGCGTGTGGTGGGGGGAGGAGGGGAGATAGCTTCCAGGAAGCTGGGAGGGGACACAGCCAGAAACGTGATCCAAACTGGCAAAAGAGGGCATTCCATACCAATTACATCCTGCTTGATGCCTTTGCTGCCTTATGATTCTGATTTTGCAAGCTAACCTGGTTTGAAAATAAAATGTTTGCAGAATCAACAGCAAATACAGGTGCTTCAGATACTCGGTTCAGCTTCCTTTAGCACTAGAATTTGCATTCAGGAATTACTATTAACAAATAGATCCAAACTGGGTTAATAACATTTTAAAGATTAATACCTGACCAAACAAACCATGTGCAAGCTAGGAATATGATTCTGCAAGTCTTAGAGTAAACAGTCGCAATGTTTGTAAATAAAACATCACTACAGAAAAATGTCTGGGGTTAAAATTTATGTCAAAAAGCATACTTAAAAACCGTTTTCACCTCTAAGGTATTTTAAGACTTCTAGAGATCCATATTAAAAATCTGTTTTGAAAAAATAAAAGACAAACATGAGAGACTCCTGAGAAATAAATATCTCAGGCTGCTTTTACACTATCACATGGAATTTACAAATGCAATTGACTACTAGAACTCATTTTTTGCACCTTTTATTTTTAAATAAAATATAGTTACAATTAAAATAAACCAGAAATAATTCCCAATCTTAAACACAATTGTACAAACCATTTTTTTTAATAAGCAATGTCAGCTTAAAACATATTCTGATAGAAGGTACTGTTTCTGTATATTCCCTGTGTCAGCTGAAGCATCTGATTCAGTTTGCTGCTGTTGAAAACAAATTCACTAGAATTGCAGTGTTCTAGTATTTAAAAAAATCCCACAACCAAACAAAGCCAAACAAAACAAACAAAACAAACTTAAAAAAAAAACCCAAAACCAAAAAACACAAACAAAACAAAAAGAAAAAACAAGACAAAAAAAAAAAGTGAATACCTGACCACAGATGCAGACCATCAAAGCCATAGGAATACAAGTCATCACCAACACCATTTCCTCCCCATTCTGCTCCTCCCCCTGGATACGGAGAGTAGCCTTCTGTTGAAGCCCAGCCCACACGTAGATGAGTTGATTCTGCAGTGACAAAAGGCTCTAGATGGTCCACCATAAGTTCATAGTACCATTTTCTGTACTGGGCAGAGCCTTCACTAATTCCCAAGAAGATGTTGGGTCGCATGCTTAAACAGAAAGAATATGAGTGGTTATTAAAAACTTATCTCAAGAACATGATGAACTACAGCAGACTTTTGTGTTGGGGGAAGTTGGACCCCATGTGGTTATGAAAAATATGAGTACTACCTCTACCTTGTCATGTCCATTTCAACTTTAGAGTTCATTTTTGCTTGAAAAGGCCTCCTTATAATATAAAGTTGTGGAATTTTTATGGTTTTTGGCATCTAGTAAATCCCATGAATGCTGAATTATAAGTACTATTTTTATGTTTTGGCATTCATTCTCTCTTAATGACTGAGACTTTAAAATGTACATAAGTTTAAGACAGAGGAAGATCCCATGAATCTTCACTTAAATCCAGATTCTTCTGTGTCAGCATAAGTTTAACCTCTGGATAAACATGTACTTTGTAAAAATTACTTTGCTAGTTTATGATGAACAAGCTTCATCTTGTTATTAGTGTCTGCTGGAAGGTATTGTCTACAACTCTGTCACCAGAAGGAAGGGTGAGAGCAGTCCCTCAGACTGGCTGAGAATACTTTGAAAGTACAGCTAGATCTTCGCAGGAATCTTTAGAAGAGACTCTTGGAAGTTTCACAGACTTAAAGCAGTTCAGAGCAGCTCTAGCTTGGGGCATCTTTCTCTGACCCATTTTTTGATTCTAATCAATATTGCAGAGTATTTAAAATCCTAGTAAGAATAAAATATTTTAACACAAGTTTTGGAAGTAAAACAATTTTTCTGTAGTGACTATTTCTTTCAACCATGAGTTTTATTCTGCTTCGTTCACAGACGTAGATTATTTCTTTTTCTTTTTACCTGCTCACATGGTTGACAAGGCGTGTCTGTAAGAGCAGATCTCTTCCTGGCAGGAGATTATCACAGATTAAATGTTGATTAGACCGCACAGCTACTCCATGACAAACACAGAGAGAACACAAAACATCCAAAAAAAAAAAAAAAAAAAAGATTCTTTTCATTTTAACTATTATTTTCATGCTAAAGAGTTCATAACCACTGTGAGTTACATCAGGCAATAATGCTATATACCTTGTTACTAGAAGACATGTAAGGGTATGTATTTCCCCCAGCATGGCAACTTTATTTTACAACAATTCTGAAATGCTCCAAACAATATTAAGATAATTCTTCCTGCTTCCCCTGAGATTTAGTGTGTATCAACCTTTTCATCAAAAAGAAGATAATGCCCCCCTTTGCTTCTTCGAACTGCCTATATGGCTTTCAGGAAAAATTACATTCCAAATTATGAATATTTACATATTTGAACTCAAACTTCTATGCAGAACAATATGCTTGCTTTGTTCAAAAATGATCACACAAATATACTTGTCACTTCTTTGCCTACCTTATGGTTTCTTCCATGTTTGTCCAAAAGACAGATGATTGATTTAATATGTCCTTCCTTAATAATGTTTAGAGCTTCTGGGCTTTCCACCAACACACAGTGTAAAACCTCTAGAATCCCTGGGGGAACAAAATAAATATTTACTCAAGACGCATAAAAAAAGTCATAACTGCACGCAGTGCTTCCTAATCTATAGCTCAGGAACAAAAAACAAACCACAACAGGATTGATGTTGCACTTCTAGGTTTCCCAAAATAAGTGAATGCAGTACAAATCAGAAACAACAGGAAAAAACCCGTAAATTAATTTGAAATATGTGACAATCAACACTCACAAATACAAACAAACTAGGTAAAACACTGGTCTTCAGTGGCTCCCAAAGGTGAAGACTTAATACCAATACACACATGTTATATACACAAAATATACTTGGCATATTTACAGTTTTCTGCTTCTTCCCTTAGAAAACCATATGAAGTACTAATGGAATCACATACCTCTGAATTAGAGAGCAGAGGTAAATTCCCAGTCTCCTGGCCCACTGCGTATAATTTTCTTTCTGTATTTAATAGCTATACTGGGAGCCACAGTGATGTTCTTAAAACAGCAAACAAATAGAAAACAGCATGAAACTAAGATGTGCAAGGAAGTAAGAACCACTAAATCTCCAGTGGGCCCTCAATTAAATGCAATTCCAATCCCAATAAAGCAGCAGTCACTGCCATCACGCATCATTAGCCTTAAAACGGCTCCCTGCAATGGGGCAGTAAAACAGGCTCCCATGTGTACTGGATGGAGTCACCAGTTGCTTTGGGATATTCAACATTTGGCAAAGACAAATATTGCACGTGCGGTTCATCGTTACCCATTGCTACAGCTGTTGCCACAGTGAGAAAAGTCAGAGCACGGAGGGGAAGCTGGGAAGCCGTCTGAAACCTAGAGATACGCAATGCCGGTTTGCACGGTGCATCTCTCATCATTCTGTCCCGTGCCCCAAGCACCGAGCGATGGCCCCAAACACTCAGCTCAAGCCTTGCGCAGCAAGAGCCGCCGCATGAGGTTCTTTGTCATGCTCTATTTACAGAAAAAAAATGTAGCACCATAAAGTGCCCTTGGTGTGTGTGTGTGGGGGAAATCATCAGACAAAAACAGTGTCTCGGTGAAAGATCTCTGAAGAGATCATCAGCTGCTACAGCTGAGTATGACTAGGGTCAGATAAGGAAAATAGTAGCAAACTGATACTAAGTGACCGCAGAATCTAAGTCTCAGTGCAAAAACAGCTTAATGACACAGAAATACCAGATTTTACACTGATCAACTGCTTCCCTCTCACCTTAACATTCCAGATTGGATCTAAAGCTTACAGAGGGAAGCAAGTGCTTTTCTGCTTCATTTCCACTAGTTTTGATTAAACCACTGGGAAAAAAGTGTATCATACACAAATGACATCTAATATTTAAGAATTTAAAGACTGTGGTTCACCTATATAACTGTTCTCAGTATGCATCTAAAGTTTTCTGAATTTGTAAAAAAACAAACACAAGTTTTTCAAATTTTAAACAAAAAAAATCAGAAATGCAGATTTACAGAAGAAGAATATGTATTTTTACTTACCTAGGGTTTTTTTACACACACACACAAACAAATATATCTTTTTGGGGTTTAAATACTTCCTGAATAACAATAGAATATAATCTGAAATATTCTAACTGATCATAAGGCCTCTCAAAGGTCAGAATTTAGAAGTTAAAAGTTAATTAAGCAAGCATTTTGGAGATAACTAAGCAAAAATAAAAAGAAAGCTGAAAAACAGAGATTCTTAACAGAATTTAAAGCAGTGAGTACAAAAAAAAATTTTAGACTCAATATATCTGTTCCTACTAAGTATGAAATGCATACTTATGCAATGAATAATTAAATGCAATGAGTAACTATGAAAAAAATTACAGACTGGTATTAAACCCATTATTTATGAGGAATATAAGTAGCCAGGAGTTCCAAGTCTAATCTACTGTCTTACCAGCTCACCAGAAAATCTCATCTGTACATAATAAGAAGTATCTTATTGAGGAAAAGAATGTTAAACACCATCAAAAACTTATTAAAGAAATAACCTACCTATGCAAAGATATGCATTCACAGACTTAGGGCATGTTCCATTGTCATGCACCAGCAAAGCCTAAAATACCTTTGGTTCATAAATTCTAATTTTTTTAATCGTTAATTTCAGACCAACTTGTATTACCCTTACTTGCATTTGGATCAAGGTACATCTTTACTAAAACCAAAAAGACCAACCAACTGTACATCTCCTCAAAGAAAAAACAGCAAAAGAATTATAAAGGGCAGAAACTGAGCTGTGCAGACTTCTTACAGGGGGCTAAAAAGACATGAAGGATGTTATGAACAGTCTTACATTGATGAAGATTTTTAATTTTTTTCTTGAAACTTGGACTTTTGATTCACATTCTTCTTAAGACAAAATTACTCTGCTAGAAAACACACACTTTCAGATTATTTGCTAATTGAAAGGCAGTTTTATCTTTATTTCTGAAGAAAATCAGAATTAAAATACGGAATGGAATTTCCAGTGACTTCAGTTATGGCTGCAGTCATCTGACTTCATTCAGATGTGTCTTTTTAATCTCAATCTACATCACCATTACCTTTTATCCCAATACTATTTAATGTTTTTATCCAAGGCTCTGGAGGAAAATACGCTGTCATCACTAGTAAAGGGTACAGATTACTCAAGGACTGAAGTGTAGTATAGTAAAGGTGGAAGACAACAGATACAGTGACAATTTGATTTATCTGGTAAACAGGTTTCAAATAAAGTGTTTTAATTTGTTTAAAGATGGAGTCATACAAATGAAAACAATTGACTCTGCACAGATATTGCAGACAATCTTCCTGTTCTGTGCAGCAGCTCCAGAAAAAGTCACAACCACAACATAATGAGCCAGACATCAACTCCCAGAGTGACTCTGTAGCACGGAAGGTATAAGCAGAAAGTTTCTACTCCAAGTAAGAGAACATATTAAACCTGAATTTGGCAATGGTGTGATCTGGATGGCAATTGATGTACACTTCCAATACTGGCAGTAAGAATATTGATAAAAAGGTTAAAAAAAATATGACTCATGAGAGCAGGACAAAGGAATAGGTGCCCTGCAACAATACAGCAGGGCCAGGATCCACCCAGCCTGACAACTAGACAGGCAGGGGTCACTTTAACATGGTACAAGTACCCATGGAGGTAATAAAAGTATTTAAAAAGGATCCTCAATCTAGAGGGGCAATCTGTAACAAGATGAACAACTTTATTGTGTGCTACAGTAATCTGGTAATGCAGGGAAATCACTACATTCAAAATGTCGTAATTTAGGTTTTTCCACCTCTTGTTGTAGCACTGAGATGCACTTTTAACAATATAAATAGTAATCCAATATGAAATGATACCATATAATAAAAAGCATGGTAACCATAACCTGGGAATTTTTAGATTTGCATTGGTTGATTCATAATCTTCAATTCAGTTTAAAATAGTACACAGGATTCATCTTCTAGTCTTAACCTTTTCAATAACAGAAGTAAAAATACTTTGAATACGAAAACATCCAATAGTAAATTAATGTTATCAATTAGACCCAGCTGTCAAAGCAACTTCTCCACTTACTGCAGCATCTGAATGCTAATTGTCAAGTACATTTTCTCTACGGGCAAACACCCTCTATTTCAGAAAAAATCTTGTATGAAGGCAAATGTCTACTTGGACTGATCTACTTTTAAATTGCCTACATTAAAGACAACTGGACCAGTTCAATTTTCATTGGAGCTGCTCAGGGCAGTGAAGGAACTAACTTGCTGTATTCTGTTTTTTATTACTTATGTTTTAATAGCTTTAAAATTTTAGGCAGACCAGTTAATCCCATCTGGAATATATTTCAGAGCAAAAAACTAATCTAATCTTACTTTATGGAGACAGTTTAAGCATTTGTATTGTGTTATTCACTCAGCTCCTGTGCTATCTCACTTCCAACATGGTCTACTCTTTACACTACATTTATACTTGGACAAACCTTCCCTTTCTTTTGCTTCAGAAAATGAACCAATTTCTATTATGGTTTGTATAATCAACTCACAACTTATATATTTGATGCCTTTATTCTATTTGCATAGCATTTTTAGTTCAAGGGTAAGAAAAAAGTGAAAATGTGACTTGTATTGATTATAGTTTATGACATCAAATCTGTATCACAACACATTTAAAAAAAAACCAAAACATACAGGACATTTCACTAACAACTTTGCTGTTGAAGGTGAATGTCATTTTGGTGTGACTGACAGAATTTAATGTTTCTTCCTCACACAAACTCTACCTTAGAAAATGTATTAATTATTTTGGGTGGATATATGCAGATGGGTATTCTTATTTAAAAGGTGTAATATAATCCAGTACTTCTTCCAATTGTAGATCTACCACTGTAAATTAAAACAGTGAATATCCTCACCCCAATTGAGCTGTCTAAAGTTTAAAATCTGGCAAGCAAGCATCTCACATAAAATCACAAAAGCATATTTACATACTAAAAGCTAAATCTACTGTGTCTTTTGAGATAACTAAAGCACAGCATAATTAGCATCTTGTATAACTGACTCCCTCAAAAACTGAAAAAGTCTTAATTATAAAATCAATTTTGGAGGCAATATGGAAGTTACATTACCAGAACATATGGGAAAGGAGTTCAAGTGTCCTAGTTCTTAGAAGAAAACTCAGAACAAAGAGGCACTGTAAATAATAGCCCCACCAGAGTTTTTGCAGCATGTCATGAGCAGTACTGCATGTTATGCAGTACAACCACAATGTCAGATTACTCTGCAGTTCACAGAATTCATCTCATACCTTATGATAATGTCATAAACACTTATGGTCTTATTTTCAAACCTTATTTTTACTTTGAGATGAATTTTCTAAAATACATGCATAACAGAAGCCATGTAACACAGCATTTTTAGAGCTGTTGTAACAAATTTCATATTGAATCTCCAATAGCTGAACAGAAAATTTTGAATTACTTCTGAAAATCCTAGCCCTGAGAGTTTCAGATATAAAATCAGGTCTTCTAGAAAATAATTTAACCATGAGCAACTGGGGAAATAGATTGAAATTAAGAAGCTTTCAGTATTCAGTCACATCCCAGGCGGCTGCATAATTGTGAGAACATTCTCTTTAGATGAGGGCACTCGCACCAAAGTTGAGCTGTCATGGAGGAAAAGGCCTAGCCTGTGATTTTGCCAACTTTTGAATGCTTGTTTCAGTTTAAATTCTTTGTTACTCAAATGTTCACAAAAAGCAAGAACATGACAGCTTCTGCCAAGCACGCTGCTCAAACAATAATGTATGCCAGCATGGATATTCAGTTATCACACCTATTTGGTTAGATCTCAACAGCTAGGATACTAACTACTGTGACAGGATGACCAGCAAGTCTCTTATCTAGGCACCAGTGCCATGAGCATGTTCCATGTCTGTAAGGCCAGCTGAGCACTGAAGTTGTGGTACAGATTTAGTGCTGTATGCTCCTATTGCCTTGCAGCTCGAGCAGCTCAGGGATTCATGACACAAACGTACGTGGCTGAAACAGTTTCTGCAGTGCATTCAAAATACCTTCCATGTGCAACTAGCTCTTGAAGTCAAAATTGATACCTAAACTTACTGTGAAAAGATAAATATGAACCAGAAACAGAAGACCAAATGATATCAGAGAAGATCTATCAATTACAGTAGCTAGAATAAGGCAGTAAAAAAGAGACAGGTTAAGACAAGTCTCTATCCGGCATTACAGTAAAAATATCAATACGTTTAATACAAGAGTTTCTATTAAATTTGTTGGACTACAACTCTGAGCATCACAAACATTTATACTGCAATGCTCTTAAAGTCAAATTATAAGGAAAAAATATAGAATTCCATTAACATTTAAAAAAAACAAAACAAACTATTGAAATTGAGATTGCCTGTGGTAGCAAAAGCATTACAAAATTGTCTTTAGCTTCTTGGTTGCTTACTATTCACTCCACTGGGCTATTTTATACTCATTATTGACTTAGAACCATCTCAGCTTCTGTACTAGAAGATGTATTGCAAACACATTTCTTATGAACATTTAGTGGTTTCTCCTAGTATTGCAACTTAAGCAATAAAAAAAAAAGCTTCTAGATTATATTAAAGACCTATATAAAAAAAATGAAATCTCAAGCCAAAATTGGGTTTTATTCCATATGCTAACATTATTGTTAGCATTACATGCATAACTTCTCCAAATTGTATTACATAAATTTATTTCCCTCTTCACTTTTAGTTACAGAGAGAAAGTAAGTGAAACTGTATAACCACTGTTTCACCAAACATTTTTTTTCCTGAATTAAAAGATAGCATGATAATAAACTGGCCAAGGAAAAGGGAAGACTGCCAGAACTTAAGGTAGAACTACAACCAAAATCAAAATGTAAAAAGTTACAAATATAAATCTCACTTTATTAATATAATTTACTCCCTCATAGGAAGCACTTCATAATAATAAGACTGAACATGTATATAGCCAATTTTAAAGAATTAAAAGCTGGTGAAATAAGGAAATCAAAGTATGAAAAAGCATACCAGAGGAGGCTTCCAGTCTTTCTAATCTGCTGATCAACCAATCAAGAGATCCAGAAAACTGAGCGCAGTTTTTACGATTCCCTCGAATCAGAGCCGCTATTGGAAAAAAAGTGAAAAAAAAATTAAAAAGAAATCACAATTATATCTCCATTTAAATGAAAAGTATTCCTGTCTTGACTTTCTAGCAAAGATACAAAAAGATAGATTCTTAATCTTTAATTATTGATGTTCTTGGTTTAAATTTAAATCATGTGAGTGATGGTTAGTTTTAAGCATAAAATTACTCTTGATATCAAATTGACCTTTAAGATATTTGAATTATTTTGATTTTATAGCCCTCTAAATAATCCCTGCAAAATGAAGTAGTCAGTATTGACACCACATAAGTCAGCTGCTACTGTAGAAATAAAATTTCTGTAAAACAGTATTCTTGTAATGACAGGAAACACTGGATGAGCAGGATATGATGCCAACAACACAGGTTGTAAATTATTTTCTACTGATGCAATACCTCCATTCAAGAGTAACAGGAACTAAACCAAGATGAATGTCCAGAGACTGTTTGTCATGCCTTTGACATGGCAGTAGGAAAGAACTGTTCCCCCTCATGCTTTGAACTGAAATTGTGGTAGACCAAATGCATGCACGGACATGGTGGGTAGAGCTGACCAGAAACCTCTCAGAACACTGTAGGCACCGACAAGCCTGCCCTCTCCTGGAACATGTGTCTTGCACGTATGTGCACACACATGAGCTCTAGAGAACCATCTCTTCTACTCCAAAAAAAGTGTGAGGCACTAATATTCCTGTTTGGTGTGTGGAATAAAGAGAACCACTTAAGATTGTTTTCCAATTCTGCCAAAAAATTATTTCAACCCAAAATTTCTATGGTGCTTTTCAGCCTCAGAGACTCTTGGTACTGCTAAGGGGCAACGCCCATTTAAAATTCATGTTCTATTGCTGCAGAAATTTACTATCTCATATTTTAAGTGTGGTTTTATGTTGTTTCATTTATAAAAGGTTACGCTTACAGCCTTGTGACATAAATTTGATATGAAGCTGTATCTGCAAGGGTGAAAAGCAATCTTAAGAATTAGTTGCAAACAAGTCACTGCACTGACAGTTGTGTGCCATGAGGAAAGAGATCACAATCCAAGTGCTTATAGCCAAAAAAGAAAACCAAAACACACCATGAAACCACAGCAAACAAACAAAATCCAAACCCTAACAAGCAAAACAAAGCCTCCTTTCTCTTGCTGTATGATATGATGAAAAATTCTATGCCCTGAATTCTTACATAGGTAATTAATCATGACTATAGTTATTTGAAAATATTTGGCAACCGTTAAGAGGAGCAGCATCCTGTTGAATGACAGAGATTAGAACTAAGGAACCTTTGTTTCTCTAAGTGGCTTTTTTAATTGATAATTGCCAAGCCACCTACTCTCAGTGTACTTCAGGTACAAACATAAAAATAAGGCAGTAATACTTCATTGCTTAACATGACACTAATAAATTTAACACAATTAACAGTAATAAGACACAGATCGTTTCATAAATGCATCTCAGCAGAAGTTTGTGCGAGAACAGTATTCAGCTGTTAAAGCTATGGACTAAATGAGGTGCACAGCCACTTAACGCTGAAAATAACCTCCAACAGTAGCTTCTTTTCTTGCCCACTATGAACAAGACTAGTATCCAGTGTTAAAGAAATGAAAAACAAAACCAGAATGTGGTCAGTCAGGCATTAAATTCATATCATTACATATGCTCCTGTGCACTCTTTGGTGATACAAAAGGATCAACTACAAGTTCGGAGTGATTGCATGTACGTGTAAGAGGAAGGACTGATACCTCAAGTAGATACATGGCAAATATTTTAAATTGAAAGGGGGCAGATTTAGAATTAATATAAGGAAGAATTTTTTGTGACAATGGTCATTGGACTAGATGATCTTTAAAGGTCCTCTGGAATTCAAACCATTCCATGATTTTTATATGCGATAGTATCCAGTCTCAACTAAAAGCCTGTAAATGCCTGCCTCCATTCTCATCACAGTGAAATACGTCACAATGTCAATGATGTGACAAAAGCTGAAAAGTCTGACATCACAGTTAACTTTTATTTAGGTGCAGACTCAAGAACAAAGAACTGTTTGCATAAGCAAGACTGAGCATGCAATATCCATTTTTCATCCATGCAATTACCGTACAGCTCCAGCATTATTCAGAACAGAGTGATGTACAAATTCATTATAGCCAGATCAAAGCCAGGCTTCTTAAGCATTAGTGACAGAAGATAATGCACTTTGCAAAGTAATGGAAGGGGGCAGGAAGGGCACAGGGACTGGGAAGACAACAAAAGCTTGTGCTTTCTTCTTACTGCAAGTCCCTGGAAACAACACTTGGTACAGGACAAAAAGACTCTTTCAGAAGGAATATTCCAGCCTGGAAACTTCAGAGAAATGATTCAGCAATCAAGCCACTACTTCCTCTAGTCTGATCTGTGCTTAATGTAACAAGAGACAAAATAAACTGTTACAAAAACTTAACGCTCCCTTACATCTATGAACTATCCAACTGCAGATTTCTGTACTCCATCATCCACACTCTAGAAGTTCATTAGTTTATTTTATCATGACATTAACTCTCTGGACCTAGTCTAGATATGTTTAAATCTTCATAATTCCTGCAATAATTTCTTTGATTCTTAATAAATCAAATAAGCACCATTAATACACATGAAATAACTTCTAAAAAAAGTCTAAAGCAGATTCACTTCACTTACTGTGCATATATCAACTGAAGGACAGATAAAGATGTAAAAATTTTATCAATCTAGATGATCTTTTTATATCACGATTGGATGAGCAGACATCTCAAAAAAACACACTGCATAATGCCATGTTTTCAAACATTCATATGGGCATTAGGGCAAGTAAAGGGTAAAGAGAGAAGCAGAGGGAGGGAAAACAGTAGCTGACATTAAGATTTAGTATAATTTTCACTGTGAAAGCTTAGTTTAGATTCATGTATCTTTTCCAAATTTTAACTGTTAAAGATAAAATTTGCTACCCTTTCTGCATACCAATGGTTGAGCAACTTTCAAAAAATTCAGGCTAAACAATGTGGTTGCTTGCAAATGTGAAGATAGCCAAAGCTATATGGAGTTGTTTTGTTTTGCTGAATGTGGTGGTTTAGCCCTGTCTGGAGGCCAGATGCCCACCAAAGTCACTCTACCGCTCCCTTTTTGGCTGGACAGGGAAGAAAATATGGGCAAAACAGCATCAAGATGGAATAAAGGAAAGAAAACTCTCTAATTTATTCCACTGCACTGCACACACAGTGAAACCAGAGTCGGATAATGAGAAGCGCGACCAGATCTTAAAGCACCTTCCCCCACCCCTCCCTTCTTAGAAGACTTCACTTTAGTCATGATTTCACTCCTTTCTTCCCCGCCTTCCCACTGCAGCACAGGGAGGGTAAGGGACTGGGGAAATTTGGTTTCGGACAGTTCCTCACAAGATGTTCTCGTTACCCAGGGTGGGGACATTCCTCACACCCTTCCCCTGTTGCACTGTGGGGCCCACCACAGGAGACAGTCCTTCACAAACTTCTCCAACGTGAATCCTTTCCCACAGAGCTTCAGCTCTTCACCAGCTGCCACAGCATGGGTCACTTCTATGGGGTGCAGTCATAAATCATACAATGTCTCTCAGTCTCTCAGGCCCAGACTGCTCCAGCCTGGTTCTCCAGAGTCACGTGTGTCTCCCCAGCAAACCTGCTCTGGCACGTATCTCTCTCTCACTTGCTCATCTCCATGTCCCTGTATCTCTCCACGGGCTGCAAGTGCTGGCAGAGGCTTGCTCCAACATATATCACAGTGTCTTCTGTATGTCTCCACCTGCTCCAGTGTGGGGCCTCTCCACAGGCTGCAGGTGGGGTCTCGGCCTTTTCCATGGGCTGCAGGGGGACACCCGCTCCACCATGGGTTTCTTCATGGGCTGCAGGGGCATCTTTCTCTCCAGCACCCGGGGTGCCTCCTCCCCCCACTTCATTGGTGTCTGCACAGCTCCTTACATCTTCTCACCCCTTTCTCTGTTGGCAAAAAGCGGCTGCCCGTGGGGTTTTTTTCTCCTAAATGTGATTCCCAGAGGTGCTGATGGGCTTGGCCTTGGTCAACAACTCTGGCCTTGAGCTGGCTGGTGTTTCCTCTGTGGGGCCTGCAGAGAGCTTCTGACTGCTTCTTGCAGAATCCACCCCCACTGCAGCCCCTCCCTTCTCCACCAGAACCCAGTCATGCAAAACTACAACACTGAAATATAGTGAAAACAGCAAGAAATATTTCCTTCATTTTGTATAAGAGCCCATAGAGTTCTTAAGGAAAAGAGACACTGGCAAACAAGTGAAGAATAGAGCTGTGACATGCATGCAAACATGAGAAAGGCCTACACACCAAATTGAAAAACACAGGAGAAAAAAATAAAAATGAGAGACAGCATCTGGACACTCTACTCAGGAACCTACAATACAATTCATATTCCCAAGTCATAAAATTTCTCAATCATCAAACATCATAAACCAACTGGCAAAAGCTCCCAGCTATCTCTAAAAGAGTTCTTCATATAGAATTATGGACAGCATACAAGGACAACAATGTACCATTGTTATAAACTCCTGTTAGCTGAAATCAAAGCAGCCTGATCTGAATCTTCAGTCCTCTTTTTGACCCACATGCTGATTCACTTGCCATTATGCTGCACGTTACAGAACTGGAGAGACATGTATAGAGTGTGCATTTACTTACAACTATAAAAAACATCAACATCAAAACAAAAAATACTTAAATGACCTTATAATTCATAAAATCTAGCAATCTAATGCTAGGAAATGCAACTTTTGGTCACCCTTACAGCCTGTGTGTTGAATATCATGCTACCATCTTCAACTGCACAGAGGTGATAGATTTAGCAACTCCTCAACTAGAATCACAGCTACAGGAAGTACCTTCTACTTTAACAGTTTGTGGTTAGGTGACAGCAGCCACTGTTCATCTTGCTCTTTCTTTGCTTGGAGTGATCATGGGTGAGGGCTTCTGGTTGTCTCATTGATATTTATTGCATCATCTTCTGTTTCTTCTGACAGAAAAGGTAGTGGGCCAGAGAGATGGACCTCTTCTGTTTTATCAAGGGCTGTGCACCATATGCTGATAACCTTTTTTTCCCCTGCGGGGATTTACTTCTTCAAAAGCACAAGATGACAAACTGACTATGCTATTGACTATGCAATTGCTTTATAGCAGTATTATATACAGAACTCCTGCCTCAGTTGCCTCATTTTCTGTTGGATATTAAAGAGAGTTTACGTGAAGTGAGGCATGTCATTAACATTTAATTTTCTGTGCCTCTGAAATCAGAGAAATGCAAGCTTTGTTTTTTTGCAGTATGCTTTGCATACGTGAAATACTTCTGAAATTCTGAAATAAAAGTTGAGATCTCACAGTTCTTAATTTTGGAACTAGCTCTGATAGAGTCTCTTTGCCTAAATTTCTCTCTCTGTTCTTCTGAGTGAATATAAGATAATAGCTTCTATTTGCCTTATTATGGAAGTTTCCAACAGAACACTTAATAGTACTAATTATTCAGATTACTAATCATAAATAGCACAAAAGAACTCCAAGACAATAGCTTTGTTTTGCAAATATAACTTAAAGGGTTCACAATAAATAAGATTATATGCCACACACTGAGTAGCAAAGACAAGTATTTTAAGTACCAATAATAAATGAGCACTAAATAAGGAATAGATCCTATAGAAAAAACTGGTATGTGAACATGTTGCACAATACATATCCACAAAAGAGCAAATTAATAATATACACACTACATTGTTCTGGGCACTAACCACATGACTCACTTCATTTTAACAAACTCAATATGCAGTTGTGGAGTTTTTAATGGAAGTGACATATAATGTAACATTCCTTGTATACCTTTTGATATCAGATGAGATTTACTATAAATGGTATGTAGAATGCTTTATGTCTTACTGGGAAGTAAGTAACAATCTCGTGGGAGAATTTGGTCCAAAGTCAGGCTTCTGCCAAAACATATACAAGTTCAAAGGCAAACAAGCCCTCACATTACAGCTGGAGTGTTACAGAGAGCAAGCAGCACAGGCACGGGTAATGCAGCCTGCACAAAGCTCTGCTTAATAACAGGGGAACTTCACTGTCCTCAGCTGCTTAAGGTCAATGTTAACATTATTTAGACTTACTTATGGCACCAAGCAAACCTCATGACAGAGGCACAAGGAACTGACAAAACCATCTCTTTCTTTTAGTAGACAATTAACAACTCAGCAGGAGTGAATATGCAAGCCTCTATTGTCATGGATTAACAGCTCTACATAATGAGTCATAGTAGAACATAAATTCACAATTCAAATTGGTGAGCAATTGAGGTGATTAAATGCTACTGCCTAAATGAAAATTTGACCAGGACACTAACTAACACTTAGATACCTACAGAATGTATTATGAGATTTTCATGACTGCAGGTGGACAAGATCTTCACAATATACCATCTCCAAGATCATATCTTGCTGTTGTACACTGTGTGATAGTACAGTGCTGGACTCACTGATCACTACCGACTAATAAGAGGGCTCTTGGTTATAGAAGCTTGAGATTTATGCTGTATTCCTCTGACAGTTGTGTGAAAAATTGTAGACTTCCACAAAAATGATCTAAATATCATGACTCCTTAATACAGGAATGATATATTCACATACATTTTGTTTCAGATTTTTGAGAAGTATACAAGATACATAAGCAATACGTTGATACTAAAAAGCAATCATGTAATTGAAGTCAGTAACGTTATTTTTCATAATATTATTAGAAAAATCACATCATTTGAGTGTTTTCAGTGTATTTTATTAAGCACATGCAAGGACCTGGAAACACAGAAATCTTGTTTAAAGTTTCTACAGAGTGGAAATTCTTCTATACTAAAACAGGTATGTGTTTCTTCTTATCTGAGTATTACTTTGATCTAAAATAGAAATATCCAAGTAACTCATAATGTGTCTTACCTAGTAATTCATACAAAGAATTCAAAATAGATTTCCATGCTTCCCCAGCTTCCTTCCCAGCTACGTCTGCAAAATGAGCTGCACTGCTGTACACATTCAAGCGATCAATACATTCAAGGACAAGGTTGATCATACCCTAAAAATGGAAAGGCTCAGATGGTCAGAGAAAAAAAAAAGTATTGTTTAGGTGTAAACACGTAAGATTTTAGGAAGTCTAAGAAAACAACACATGAAAGGTAGGATATGCAAAGCACAAGAATATATACTTCAAGTCATATGGAAAGGTTTTGCTTGACCGTGATAGTAAAAAAATTACTATTTAGGATGGTCCAAACAAAAAAATAAACAGTATTCCAGACATAATTTTAGACAAGTTTCTATTCTGGAAGGCATTTAGGCATCTCACTAAGTATAGGCAACTATCAACCAGAAAAAAACAGATAATATTAAACAAAATACTTAATGTATGTTTATTAAAAACATCCTTCTGCATCAAGAGATTAAACTATAACAGAAGAAACTAAACTATAACAGAAGAAACTAAGTCACACATAAGGAGTAAATAATGAGTAGAATTCAGAGCACAAGATCATATTAATACCTTTTTTTAAAAGAAAAAAAGGAGGGGGGAAATAAGGCCTTAAATGTATTTATTTAAGTATACAGGGAAATCAACAGATCTAAAGAGATGATAAACACAGCAAATAAGTTTCACTCTTACAGGACAAAAAATCCAAGGCAAGCAAAATCCAGTTTCGACATCAATGCTACAGACACTGCAAAAGAAAAATTGCAGACAACAATAGTGGAAAATCAGGAATAAAACTGAGAGAAGTACCTCTTCCTGGAAGAGGTTCTGGCGATTCTTCAGTGCTCGGAGCCTGTTTTGTTTGTCTTCATGCTCCAAATGTTCATCAGGGGGTGAAAATAGCCAATCAAGTCCTGAAGGCTCAGACTGACTGACTCAATAGGCAAATCAACAGTGGAAGACTTCACTTTCTTGCTGAGAGCATCAAGGCCCCTACAAGAAGACACAAAGTCTCCTGAGTATTGGAAATGAATATATTTTATCATTTATGCCCTTTTGTTTGTTTCTTTAAAAGCAACGTTTGTTTAGATGCCAAAGCTCACTTTATTTTCTGACAGCTGTGTAACTTCTCAAAAATTATTTATGTCTGTCCTATTCTCCAATTAATGATCCACCCCTCCCTAAATTTTTAAACACAGATAGTCCTCCTACCCCTTTAGGACTATCAGAGGTAGGCCAAACAGAAAGAGTTTGTTACAATACAACAGCTTATTGTAAACCTGTTCAAAGCATCACGAGGCTGAAATGAACAGAAGTCAAAGAGCCAGTCCTTCTATGCTGAAGAAGGCCCAGCGAGTCCATACAGGTTTGCAAACACATCTCTAACCTGTTCTTAAGCCATCTTCAGTACTGGAAGACACAGCTTTTCCACATATTCTGTCCCAGCACTTCATTACCTTTTCTGTTTCCCTGATAAACAATTTGAGCTTGGCCCTTCTGTAGTCTATGATCATCTTCTTGGAACAGGGGGCAGATTGTTCTCACCCATGTTATGCCTGCCCCTTGCTTAGCTGAATCCCCAACAAACCCCATAATCCAGCACCTCAGCACTGTGCTTTCCAGACCCCAACATACCTTTCTCCTCCATTTAAACCTCATCTTTCTTTAAATATGGCTGTTACAACTAAGACCTCACCAGCAATGTACAGCAAGTGGAAAGCAAGGATTTTCCTTGCACCTCCATGGCTCCCCTCAGGAAGGTGGTGGTAGGCATGGGGGCTTCCCCAGCAAGAGGCTGCAGGGCCAGAACATTCTGGAAGTAGCAGGACAGATCATGAAGGGTAGAGAAAACAAGGATGGATGCTGAAGGCCTGCAAATATAATATCTGTCCTCGGGGAGAACAGAAAGAGATGGAGAAACTACCAGAGCCAGCCAGGGCTCTGAAGTGCTGGGAGAAGAGCAACCCTACAGGGAAGGGCCAACCCTGGCGGCACACAGTGGAGGATGGGGCTTATTTGACACTCATGATTTCTCTTTTGACTCATTCCCAGTTTTGCAATTATAAAAAGGTTTCTTTGCTACCATATTTTTGAGTAAAATCCAGCTGTGTAGCAAAGAGGTACTTTTTGTTTAGGCTGACTAAAAGGCCACCGAGCTTCAGCTGGCAGAGCAGCCAGCCATTTCCACACAGGTGCCCTCCCAGCCCCACATGCATCTTGTTCTTTTCTTTCATTAGAGGCACCAACAGTATCTGGCAATCTGTCCCAGAACTGGCCCCATCAACCCTCTCTTCCAAGCTGCACAGTACCCTGCTCATTCCCAAGATTCCTCTCAAGGCCACGATATGGAGCACAAACTCAATGTATACCCTGCTTTTGGCTCGATTAAGAAAACACTGATAATTATTTGGGGGCAGGATGGCTGTTGGTTGGTTTTTACTTGGGTTTGGTTTTGTTTGTTTTTTAGCCAGCATATTTTATTTTCGTCTCAAATGGTGATCTAGCGCTTGAAAATTTTTATATTTAGGAAACTAACTCATTAGGATTATTTGCTGCTGAAGAATAAAAATCTTTTGGAATAAATAATGCAATATTTCAAAAGGATAGCTAAAACTGTTATCTTTAAAACTTTCATTGTGAGCATGTTCTGAAGTGCAATTTTTCTACTGACTTCCTTGAGAAAGAACTGAAACACAGAGAATCACAGAATTCATTAGGTTGGAAGAGATGTTTAAAGGTCATCTAGTCCAACCCCCTGCAGTAAGCAGGGGCATATTTGACTATATCAGGCTGCTCATCAAGCCTTACCTTGAATATCTCTAGGTATCAGGCCTCCAGAACCTCTCTGAGCAACCTGCTCCAGTGTTTCAACACCCTCATAGAGAAGAGCTGCTTCATAATGTCTAATCTAAACCTACTCTGCTCTAGTTTAAAAGCATTACACTTTATCCTATTGTTACATGCCCTTACAAACAGTCCTTCCCAGCTTTCCTGTAGGTCCTCTTCAGGTACTGGAAGGCTGCTATAAGGTGTCCCCAGAGCTTTCTCTTCTCCAGGCTGAATAAGCCCAACTCTCTCAGCCTGTCTTCATAGAAAAGGTTATCCAGACCTCAATGTCCCTCTTAGAAGCTTCTAAGAAAATGTATTAGTTACAAAGTGACCTAGGGCTTGCATTTCTTTTGCTTTTTAAATGTCATATAAGAGGCAGTTCTCCTGACAGGCATATTTCTCTGTCTTTAAGCACCTAGGTAAATGTTTTTCAACAAATTGACATGTCTATGTCTTCGGTTGTGCACTGTTTAGGTCATTGTTGCTTCAGATCACCATCTCCCACATCTTCTCTTGTGACTAATTCCTATTACATTCTTATCATTCCATATAGTCTTACTGCATATCATTCATTTTCTAAAGCCAGCAACACAGATGAGAGGGGCCTTTCATCAATTATAGAAGTCACAAACATTTGAGAATTAGCATTTTATCAGTGTTATTTAGGTGGACATTTGGAGTAGGAAGATAAATGCCAGTTGTATAAATCTAGCAGTATTTTTAAATGGCTAAAATACTATAAAAGAAAACATCATGTATGTTGTACAATGTTAAAGAAGTAGCATTAAAAAGGAACAATTAAGAAAGCATCATGGGACTGCAAAAAAATTCATATTTTTATGACAAACTTTTTCTGGTGACTATGAATGTCGTCAGTGTATTTCTGCCTTGTACAAGTTTGTACAAGAGATAACAGAGTTATCTCTTCCAGATTTTTCCAGGAAGAGCACTTGTAAAAAACTTACTTGGAAAAGAAAGAGCTAAATGATGCATTGCATGAATTACAGCAAATTCTGGCAAGGAAAAAAAATAATCTCCCTTTTATAGCTTGTTAGCATTTTCAATAAATTTATGCATTCAAATCAAGGTTGAACAATAAAATTCTATTAGAAGATAGAAAAAAGAAACTGAACAATACCTCTCAAGGTACATACATCTTTACTGATAACACAAAGAATCAGAGCTTGAGAAGTACTCATCTGTTTTTTCTGAGGGCCAAATTTTTCACTGCTGCTTTAATGGCCACTTTGAATAAAATAGAAGAGGGAAAGAAAAAAGGGATGAAAGGATTGTTTGAAAAGCACACCTTATAAACCTGTTAAAGAGGAAGACTGTACTACGGATGACACGCGCTGTACGAGATTCTTCATTCTGAGATCTGGACAATGTTAAACCATCATCCATGTGACCTTCATGGTGCATTATTGCCTGCAATACAAATATAAAAACCAGCCATTACAAAATGAAACATTATTCACAAATAAGAACAATGAAAACTCATATAGTAAGGAAAGCTAGGGCATGATGAAGTCACATACAAAAATTAAAAACAAATTAAATTAAAAATAGACAATCCCATTTTTTGCTTCCTCATGTCAAAAGATACACTTATTCTGAGCCAGCAGGTTCAGTGCCATAATAATCTCAAAGTCACAAATTCTGTAAATAATAGACTTAATTTTGAAAAGTACAAAACCAAGTCTAAGGGGCTTTGTTCATTACTTGTTTTTGTCAATTGTAAAAGTAGTTGCCTTGCACATCAGCAGATCTCTATGGTACAGACAAGGTCCTGATTTCTAAAGATATTAACATGTTATTCATCTTCTTTCCTGACTATGCTTGAGTCACTACTGATAACAGCTTTTCATGTTCACTTATGTCTCTGAAGGTAATCCAATCTTAACCTAATTAAGGCAAAAGTGGGGTATCTTATTTTGAATTATTTTAAAACTAAGTATTACAACTACTGTCTTAGTATTATAATCACAATTATAATAATAATTATAATAAATTTTACACATATATAAAGTTTCCTAAACACATATTATTTTATATAGACTGTAATATATATGTGTGTATACATACACATATATGATACTGACAATTTTTACATGAATACAAGTTATTATAAAGGCATGACCTTCCGATCATACCAGAAATTGCTCTACCTTTGCAGTTCTGGCATGTAAAAAATGACATGGAAAATACTGCAGTGTGGATAAACATAATGGTTTATTTTATTTTATTTTTAGAAGAAGGCTAAAACATATTTTCCTTTCTGAAAAATAATTTACTGCAATTTCATAGAATGGTTTGGGCTGGAAGGGACCTTAAAGATCACCAAGGTCCAACCCCCCAGCCATAGGCAGGGACGCCTCTCACTTGTCCAGGCTGCTCAAGGCCTGATCCAACCTGGGCTTGAACACCTCCAGGGATGGGGCATCTACCACCTCCCTGGGCAACCTGTGCCAGTGCCTCCCCACCCTTGTAGTGAAGAATTTCTTCCTAATATACAATCTAAAACTACCCCCTTCCAATTTAAAACCATTCACCCTTGTCCTATTACTAAATGCCCTTCCAGAAAGTACCTCTCCATCTTTCTTATAGGCCCCCTTCAGGTACTGGAAGGCCGCTATAAGATCTCCCTGGAGCCTTCTCTTTTCCAGGCTGAATAATCCCAACTCTCTTCATAGATGCTCCAGCCCTCCAATCAACTTTGTGGGTCTCCTCTGGACCCATTCCAACAGCTCCATGTCCTTCTTGGAGACTCCAGAACTGGACACAATACTCCAGGTGGGGTCTCATGAGAGTGGAGTAGAGGGGAAGAATCACCTCCCTCGACCTGCTGACCATGCTTCTTTTGATGCAGCCCAGGATATGGTTGGCCTTCTGGACCGTGAGCATGCATTGTTGGCTCTTGTCATCCACCAGCACCCCTGAGTCCTTCCCTGCAGGACTGTTCTCTATCTATCAATTGCATGTTTATACATATGCAATAAACACTAACACATATGTAGCTTCTGCTTCTGGAAGAAGCTTTAAGTTGTAAAAGAATCTTTTTACCACTTTATTACACTGAGCTAGCATTCTGCTATGCCATGGTTACTCTAGAAGAAGGAATCGCTCAGGGCTGAATACTTGAACATTCCAGCCCAAAAGGTAATAAACTCACAATGTGAAAAGACTTAGTACTAAAAGCCTCCTCGCAACAAACCACAGCACAGGAATTCTTGCATATTCTACAAGGTATTACTAATATTTTAGTTTGACCTCACGTGCATCCAGATTTATCAATATTTTTGGGTTACTGTCAGGAATGAGTTGTCTTCTGTAGTTCCCTTCATTCCCTGCCCCTGCCCCCGGCCTATCAGCCTGTGACTGAATGAAATTCATTCCTTTTTATTGTCTTACCTTACGCTGCAGAGAACCCATTCTTACAGACTTTGCATCAGCAGACTGGTATGTGAGCCATAAGCCCGTGTCTACATGTTGTATGAAGCATATTGAATCCCCATACTTTATTTCAGGTGCTCCCATTCCATCCACCTCTTTCCTTGTCCCTATGTCCAACTTTTCCTGAGGAAGAAGAAAAAAAATATACAAGACCAATTACCAACATATCCATGTTTTCACATATTATTAAATACTAGGCAATTGTCCAGAACAGGACTTCAAAGAATATTTGAGACTTATCTCTAACGAAACAATTAAAAAATGGTAAAAGTTCAACTTCTAGTGAAACATTCAGGAAGAAGATCCCATACACACAAAAACTCCTTCCCCCAGACATCAGTTTGTAAGACAGCCTGTGCACCCTGGCCCATGGGAGATCATCGATTTAATCTCTCTAAAAGCATATGGTTCAACCAATTGATATACCTCGCCTGCCTGCAATGGTTGTTAAATCCAAAGGTAAGAATGGACAAAATGTGTTACAAAGGTAAGTATCTTGTTAACTGTACAAAGCATTTATTAAGTAAAGGGAGATTTCACATAAATAGATTTTTCACCCTAAAATTACAAGCTCATTTTGAAGCACTTAAAAAATAAAACTCAGGAGAAGTTTGCTGTTCATAACATTAAACATCTAGTTATAATATATTCATCAATTCAGATTATTAAACTAGTTTTGGATACAGATATTAATTGCACTTCTTGTCAATGCCTATTTCCTTAACTGACAAAATTCTTATTAAAATCTTGTCCATTGATACGTGTTAATAAATGGTATATTAATATATCTGATGCCAATTACTTATTGTGTGCATCTATTTCATTATTCATTCATTAATTTGCTTGTATCATTTCTCTAAATGTTGTATTCAATTCTTCCAAAAGCTAGCACACATAACCTGAATATAATAACAGTTGGAAATTGAAAAGGTATGAATAGTAAGACATTGCACACAATTGATATTACAGGAAAAAATAAATTAGGTGCAGCCATATCATACTAAGAAATTACAGCTTGATTTCAAGCTCCATTCTTTTGAATTATCTTCATAATTAGAAGTAGCTTGAACCTGTGTGACTATACTGTGCTTCTAACATTGCAGGACTCTTCTCTTTTTCCAAGTCTTCCTCCTTACAACTCATTTTTTAAGATATGAATTCCCAAATTTTCGCATAAAGCACTGTCAATAACAGGAAGGATTATCAATTTTAAATATTCTTCCATACTTTCTTTAAAATCTACTGACAATAACAGAATTTTGAAGGGGGGTTAATATTGAAATCTTTATTCAAATTAGAATTAATGTAAAATTTACTGCATTGCCAACAATTTGCCAAACAATATTTCTGTTCTCACCTCCATAAATACACTGGCAATTCTGTCTGTGGGTTTAGAGCCCAGAGACTTAATTCAATCTCATTCAAGTGATCTCTGATGCAAAATAAACATAGCAGACAGGAAAGCACACAGTAAAATCTGGACTGAATACAGGAGAGCAATGGAAAGCTAGGGAATGGTGTGGAGGCAGCAGGTATTAGAGCATTCAGTTGGAAGCTTCAATACATAGAGCTTTTTTTGGAGTGAACAGGAACCACAAACCAAGGGGAAGATTTGAATGGAGTGTTGGATTCATGTTAATAAAGAGCAGGTAGTTGTGAAAGTATATATAATGAATCAATCCATTGTCTACTGTAAAATAATAGTTCATCACTGTCAATCAGGATCTGAAAAAACACCAGAAATCACCATGTCGCCATTTAAAAGTTGCATATCGGTATGGCCATTGTGTGATGCAAGTTTCTGTCCCACTATGCTCTTAGCATAACCTGCCATTACATAACCACCCGCTAATTCTTCCCACAGCATATTTACAAAGAAAAGCTTCAGTATTATTGGCAGTCTAGGCCCATTCTCAGACCATTAACTTTTTCAAAAAAAAGATCAAAAATCTTCATTCATTAACACTGGAACAGAAACAATTGGGTCTTGCAACAGCCTGTAAACCACTTCATAATGGGAAGAAACAAGAATGCATTGGAAATGAACAGGCTTATTGAACAATACCCCACATTTTCTCCCAAAGGATGTGTACTTTATAAAGGTTGGGGTTTTCTTCTCATTGCATACATGAATACAAGCCAATCTTCTCACATTTGTTGTGGGATAAATGGATGAAAATATTTGAAATAGTTTTATCTGAATGTTACTGTTACTCTAATGTTACTGTCTAATTCCTTATAACATTCCCAAATGAATTCCCATGATTAAGGTTTTTCCTTTTAATATCATCTTTTGTCATCTGGCCTAACCTATAGCTCTGTGGCATATTTTCAGGACTGACATTCTAGCAGATTTCACTGACTAGAAGAAGCCAAGTAATGATTTCTTTTTAAGCCAACATTAACATATTTTCTATAATATTTTATTAAGAAACAAAAGAAGGCAAAAAAACACCAGCCATAAAATTTTATTAAAATTTATGTTTTTCTGTCCACTGAAAATGACTTTGGAGAGGAAAAGCCAGCTTTGTACAGAATATATAAGCATTTGTAAATTTGTTTAAAATTTTTATAAATTTGTAAAATTCTCTTACTTCAGTGGAAAAGTTATATTAAGCTAATGTTTTCTATCAAAAAAAAAAATCAATATTTAGGAAATGAAAGAGAAAAAAAATCCACAGTACTTAATCACTCAAAAATCAAGTCTAGATTAGAGACATATGTTTGGAGAATAAATAGATATCTGTGGACATCCTGTGCTGAGTGAAGAAAGGCTACAAGAGAGAAAAATGAATTTTCTGAATATCAGATGCTTGAAAGGCTAATGTAATTCTCATTTAATGATAATTGTTTGGGTAATACATAATAACCAGAGCATAAAGCCCAATTCCCAGAAACAAATGAAAAGGCTGTTAGCTTTTCAGACTATCCATATTCTGAGTTCTGTTTGGCTTATGATGTGTTTATTTTGCTGAGATATTTAAAGAATTTTAACATCTAAGAAGCTTCTGATCTAATTTTCCAACTCGTATACCAGAATGTTGTGTTTTGGCAACATCACTCCCCAAAAAACCCTCACAAAACAAAGACATATAATCTGTATGTGTGTTATTTTAAGCATATTAGAGAAGTATTCTGGTTCATGTAAGACATTTTATAAAAACTTCAGCTTTCTGGCTCTCTTTTGACTTTTTTTTTTTAACTGCACTACTGGCAAGATAATGTGTTTAAAATTATGAGTAAGACCCTTGCAAATAATAAAGTTAAAACCAACAATAAATGTTAAGCCTTTACATTTGCATCTGAATCTTCAGATTTAGAGGGGATACATCTTCAATATTTTCTCTGCAAATATGAAAGCCACTTTTTCATTTGGAAATTGAAATTCTTATCTACTCATGTGCCTGAAGGAACTCTGTCTACCACTGCAGGGTACTCTTCCCATATATCTGGTTTTGCTTAGTTAGAGCTACCTTATATATATAGCATACCTTATATATAGGGATCTTCATAAATATTTCACTACTTCACAGTTTGTGGATAGAAGAATTATGACTGTAGTAAAAAAAGGACTGAAACAGCTATAAGAAAGATCTGGCCACTTACTCCCAATTATTAATGCTCTGTATTCAGAGAAGACAAAGGCAGGTAAGAAGATTCTTATCCTGGAAAAATGATTTTGGGCTCACTACATGCAACAACACAAGTGAAAGGTTGGATGGCTTGTCCATATATGTCAAACAAAGAGACTCCTGAAGCTGCTTACCTTCTCTAAAGAAGCCATTTTAGGACTCCTATAATTTTGAAATATTTATTTAACACTCTTTCCCAGAGAGAGAAGGCAACCGTATCCTCATAAAGTGAAACATGACACTCCTTTAAGAAGATTTGCATAGGAGACTGCATTCATCATCAGCAACAAAAGAGCAAAGCATAAACTCCTCCACTCTGTGGCACCTCCATAATTTCTTCTAAATAAGTCTTTAGTTAAAAGGAATATTGATACCCACAAAATCAAGCTTCCAAGGTTCCAATTTCTTTGAAAAATCCTTATTTAAGTATCAGTAAGATTATATCTGTCATTTGCTGATCAGCTTATAGGCCTCCCTTAAAAAAACTCATGTTACTTCATGAACTGATTACAATAACATGTTTCTACATGCCCCAAAGCCTTTTATACCTACTCTGTTCAGCATAGAATAGGTATGGTCAATGAACAACTAAATGAAAAAATTGTTAAGTTTTTATTTTGAGCAAGGTAGAACAAAAATATACATCCTCAAAATACTTCCAGATAACACTTCCAAATTCAGGTTAAAAAAAACAAATGAAGAAACTTCAAATACAGCATTTTCCAAGTCCCCAAAACACATTGGCATATTCTACTTAGAAAATAGAGATGAACCACCTTCTCCATACCAACAAAAGATACTCTGTATTGCTAACAATTCTTGCCTTCAAGTATTTTTTGGACTAAATAATCCATGTAACAGCAGAGCGCAGTATATTGTTCCACTCTTTGGAATAACCTCAGCTGAAGACTCCATCTGGAGAATCAGTACATTAATAATTTTATCCCTCTTGATACAAAGGAGAGTAACTGTTAATACAGATAGTAACCGCAACAGGAATTCCCTGATGTAGTTGTACTGTATTGTCCTAAAATATTTAAGTATTTCTATAGATTTTCAAACTGGTTTTTAAAAAAAACACGTTTTTAAGGTCTCAAAACAATCACCTGACCTGAAGTCTTTCTGTCAGAGTGCAAAAGTCTATATCCCTTCATTCAGGTATATATTAATTTCTTATCTTCCCAAGCAGACAGATAATTAAAAATGCTACAGAGAAGTTAGTAAATAATTCTTTTTATTATTACTATGTATTTTAGAAGATTCTTTTTTAAAAAAAAAACAACTTTATTGTTGGGAAATCTTCTGGAACATCGTGCTGCAGGTGAAAATTATAAGATATCAAAGGATAAGAAAGAATTTATGATAGTATTATTTTAAACTATTTACCCACTATGTAAAGTACTGTTCTGAATCTGAAATGCTCATTAAAGCTGTCAAATGAAAATTCAAACTACAGTAACTTCAAATTATGCTACAGTACAGTGCCTGATGAAAGAAATCCTGATTTTCCAATTAATTTAAATAACCCATAATACTATAAATTATTCCTATGTCAGTCAACAGGTATAAGCAGTGAAGTACTAGGGAAGTTCATCAGAAAAAGAAGTGAGAAATAAGGAAACTGTTCCAAAGTGGGCAAGCAGTACAAAAAAGAAACTAACTCACAGACAAACAGCCAGGGAACATTACCCAAAGAAAGCATGATTAAAGAAGCTTTCTAGATACTGATGGGGAGTTTTTTGTTTGCTTTTTTAAGCAGTGAAAAACTAGAAGCTTCCAATAATTCATGCAATAGGAAATATCTAAATATTGTTAATTATATATATTGGAATTACTACTAATTATATATAATGGTACGCTTATTCCATACCTTGGAAGACCGAAAACAGAATGCCGTAGATTTTACGTCCGCTTCCTCTTTGTCTGTAAGAAGAAGACTCTTGTCATCCAGGAGACTTAAATATTTTCCTGTTGTTATATGTCTTAGTCTGAATGGCTGTCCCCATCTAATGTGGCTGCCACTCCACCTAAGAAAGTTCATAAGAAATGTTTGGGTTTTTTAAAACAAATCATAGATTTTAACTACTGGCAAAACCATTTTAAAGTACATTATATTGCCAACCAGTTGGTAAAAGGAAAAAATTCTAAATGTTGGATTATCAGCAAGAGAATGGCTATTTTGTGATTATCTCCTCTAAAACCATTCTAATTACTGATCTTAACCTCTTCCTTTGCACAGGCTGCCTCAGTTCAGACTGAATTTCGCCTGAGAGAAGATAGAGACCGCCTACGGAAAAGGAGGCTTATGCTGTACACAAAGAGTTTAGATCTGCCAGTTCCCTTTCCAACAGTTCATCTACCAGCAGCTGGGTTTGTTCACTCTCCCAGAGCACTCTCCTTTCAGCAGTCAGTACACATTATTACTAAACAAAGACTGGTGCACATTCGCCATATTGTATAGGAGGAAATGAAGGAAGAAAGGGGAAGGATTTCTATCTAAGCTCTCCAAGAACTTCTCAAGTTGAAATACAGGTTGCAGGCTTTGAACTTCTTTCCTTAAACTGAAAATTCAGTTCTCCTCTTCCTCCGTATTAACTCCTGAAGATAAACTTGTCTAGGGATTAACTAAGGAGGATGCATTTCACAAAGCTTTTTAAGAATGCTTCTCAAATATTCCTTAGGTTGGAAAATTGCCAGAGTTAGCATGTTTTCCTGGATCTTCACAAAACTTTCTTCAGTCTTATATCATCAAAAGTTTACACTTCACATGTATGTGCACACTGCACACTACTTACTCCCATATCAGAATTTTGTATCTTCTCATTTGCATTTAATTCCAGGTACAGCATATAAAAACATATGTTTTGCATAGATTCATATAGTACAGTCTGAAAATCCCTTAAATTAGTGCTTACACCAGCTTAAGTAATTTTTGTTTTCCTTCAACCACACATGTAACAGACTAAAGCACTTACCTACTCAATAAAAATATCCACTTGTTTAAGCATGTCTTCTTACGATTTGGCCACACTGCACACAACACTGTCTTGTCAGGCATTTTTTAAAGTGCAGGAGCTTTTAAAATACCAGAGCAATACCCAGCTTCTGTATTGCAAAGGATTTTTACACTTCTCCAATTAAGCTTCTAAACATTTTTAGTTATTGATTTTAAATACGCCAAAAGAAGGAAGATGCTTTTCCCTCAGCTACGTTCTTTTGTAAATTACATAGTCTCTTCTGATTGAGGGGAAAGAACTTGGAGGAGGACTTATAAATGCTTCCCCTCCCCCCCCCATCTTCTAGACAGCAAATTCAGTATATTCCATAAACGCACATCTAAGTATCAGTGTTCTAGCACAACTTCTGCTTCTCATTTAAGTAAAATGTCAGGTCACAAAACACACCAGCTCTGCACCTTTCTGCACCTTCCATGCTGGGGAGCTGCCTTTCCTAGACTGATTCAATTTTCTCTTGGACTCAATAGCTATTGACCATATGAAGAAGAAAATAGTAACTACAGTGCAGTTCAGCCATGCCCCTACTTCATGCCTGCAGGATAGGAAAAAGGACAGCTCAAGTGAACTTACATGAAAAACCTTTTGAGCAGAAAATACCTTATGAAGCCATTTGTGACTACTAAAAATTCTTTTTTACAATGTGAGATTATGATCCCTGTCACCTTTTGGGAAAGAAACCAATGTAGAGCAATAGTATGTGGCAACCTGTGGCAAGGCATCCCAAGAAGCAGTCTGCACACTGCAGACTGCCCGGGCAATTTTTATGACAGTTCTCCACTAATGAGGAAAGTTCAGAAACAATGATTCCTTCAGAATCATAAGAATAAATATTCTGTGGTCATTCTGGAAGGACTAGAAATGATAAGAGGACTTCAGGAAGGCACATGCTCAGTTATAAATTGGAACATTTTCATGAACAGGGCCTGCAATTCAGCAATGAATATATATAGCTATTAGAATATTAGAGGAAGAAAGGGAGGTGAGTGACTTGTAAAAGAGAGTGTTATTCTTTGGACTTTGTTTTTTTCCTGGTAAGAAAATCATTTAAAAAAAAAAAAAAAAAGATTACTGCTGCCTTTGCTTAGTTGTTTTGACAATTCTCACAATTTCTCTCAGTTGTATATGTTAAAATGTATACACTTCAAAAGTTTGTATACAATGCCTGTCAAAGTAAGATATACGACAGTCGTAATAGAAACCTGTAATTTCTCAAATACCCGCATTGCTCCAGTCACTGCTTATTAGGGAAGTAAATGCAATGAGGAAAATAAAAAGCCACAGAACCTTCCACAATTTCATCGTGATCACTTAGGCATACTCAAGGTCAATTTCAGTCCAAAGCAAAAATCTCACTGCTCTATCAATGACATTTACCATCATCATATTAAATAAAATGCACACACAGAAAGCAGCATCCTTGGAGTGTGACCTTTCTCTAAACTGTACTGATTTAATCTCTTAAAAGCAATCATTTATTAGTCACTAGAAATTTTAAACACATACTGTACTACCATTGTAAAACAATTTAAGTGCAACTGTACAGCGTAATTACCTTAACAAACAAGGCACAATTCCTTACTGTCATTGCAATACTTCCAACAATGCAAGGTAGCTTTTTTTTCTTTAAATTTTTTCCTTTAAAGACTTCCAAATGGCTTAAACAATTGGTGGCACATGTTAATTAGTAGTTTTAAGGAAAACAGTTCTTTTTGACACATACATTTGTTAAAGATGTAAATGGTGAATTCACTGACAACTCCAAAAAAAAAAATCGAAACATAGCATATGTGTTCACACACACTTTCATCAAAGTGTTATAGAGTATTTTTCGAAGATTATTTTAATAATAATATTAGTGTGGTTCTGTAGTTATCAATATGATTTTATGGCAACACTCTTACTATATAAAAATTGCCCCACCAAACTGACTTCTTTTTCTGAGGAGATTTTACTTACGCAACTCTTAGAGTCTCTAGTCGCCAAAGGGAACGAGCATGAATAGACACAGCGCCACCTTCATAATGGACAGTTCTGAAAACCAAGCAAAGGCATAGACTAAATGTTCAGCTCTGTTGCAAGAGTTCAGCATAGCTGCCTGTTCTAAGACCGCCAAAACAATTATTGCGGCTCTCAGATTCATATTCAAAACCAAATCTTATCAATTAAAACTTCAGACCTAGTTACTTAAATTTTACTTTAATTGTCTTTAGCATCCACTATTGTGATATCTTAACAATGACATCTACAGAGTGTTGGCTTAGACACCTTTCTTAGTTTTTAAGGATAGAGAAACTGGTGGGAAGGGGTTGGGGAAAGCAGCAATATCCTAGTAATTACATTGTTTCTAGGTTCTAACAAAAAACAAATACAAAATTATGACAAAGATTTGTGATCACTGCATATGACTTACACAAGGACAGTGCATTCTCAGAGCTCAGAGCTATTAAAATAACCGTGCAATTTATTACAATGAATAATGAAGATTCACCTAATTGCATTGCATTTTATTACCACAGCACCTGAAGTTACACAACCACACCAATAAAGTCTTCACACTGCCCAGATATTAACATCTTCCTATTTCTAGTTTACCATGTAATGACCCCTCTAGTTTCCTCATATTATCCAGAAATTTGAGTGCTTCAAACAGCCAATTGAACTTAAAAAATAAATAAAAGTTGGGTTTCTTTATCTTCACTATTCTACACAAAGATAAGTGATATATATTGGATTCACAAAATGGTTTAGATTTATCACCAAAAGCTCTGAGTTGGGTAACATGGCTTCTCTTCAAAGCAAACACTGAAGAAGGTGGAGTGTATTAAGTACTGCCACTCTAGATTTAGGCATCTGTTCTTTAGACTGTTTCCTGCCTGCACGTTTATTTCTGCCCTAAGACAGTGCCAGCATTTGAAAACTAAGATCCTTCCTTTGAGAAAATGAAGAAAGGAATCACTTCTGCAAAGGAGTGCTGTCACTGTGCTTATCAGATCAAGCATGTCAGGGAACACTGCCAAACAATGGCCTACATTTATGGATCCTGGAAGAGTTTATGGATTGAGTAAATGCTGTGATCAAGCACTGCCAAAAGTAGCCACAGGCATAACTTTAGAGAATATTAATATTGAAATCATTGGCATTTCCTGTTTCTTATTAGAAGCTATTTTTGAGAAGGACAATTTTGGAATCAGGTAGCTAGTAGAGAGTATAAAGTCCTCCTGTGGACATAATACAGAGGGACTGAATGCTTAGCACAGAGACAAACCCAGCATTGGAAGAGGTGATTGAAAACCAAAAGAAATACTGACTTAAAATAAACTTCTCATCACTGTTCACAATACATGAAACTACAGATGCCCTAAAATTCATCTTGGAATGTACTAGGAAGCATTAAAACACTCCAAAACATTGTAAAGGAATGAAGACAAATTATATACAGGGAAAAAACATGAGTCAAAATACATAATAAATATCCCTTGCTGCACTTACAAAACAACCCACACTGAATATTCATGACCAATATATAAATAGAAACTCTGGCACACACTCCAGGTACCAAAAAGAAGCTCTAGATGCATATATAAACACTTACAAAGTCTTCCCCTTGACCTGCTACCCAGTATTTTCTACACAAATTATCTTAGTCACTTGCTGCCAATGGTGGTAGTGCTAGGAGCAGCTGACAGGTATTAGTAAGTCTTTAATATCTCTCTCACAGAAGGGAATGATATTCAAAGTCAACCTTATCTTTTATTGAAATTGATCTTCATTAGTATGGTGAAATGCAAATGCTAAAACAATCTTGTATTCAGCTGCCTCTTTGTTCAGACTCTCAATTCTCTTCAGACATTTGTTCAAATTTTTGTTCTGCAATGAACAGACAGGGCTTATGCTGTAACATCTACACAGTAACAGTTCAGATGTTACCCTGGTTAGTTTGAGTTGGGGGTGGAAGGGTGGGGTGAGGGAGTTGCTGTGTTGTTTTGTTGGGTTTTTTTAAAGTTCAAACAGTGTGATTACATCCCAGTTTATTTCAATATGAATCACACTGACAAAAATGCATTTGGAATTCTTGCACTCGCATAATACAAAATTTAACAATTTTATTCAGCAGTTTTCAACTCATTAAATATATGAGAAATCAAGTTAAAGAAAAGGCTTAAATTAATCAGAATATTTCAATTTGTTACTTTTCAGATACTAAGAAGGATACTGGGATTGTCCCTTATTTCCATATGAATGAACAGGTACAATAGCAACAGAGGGAGTGAAGGCAGAAAGACAGTGATAGCACTTTGTTGTGGATAAAAGTCAAAAGGCAGCAGCAAAGCCTCAGCAAATGAGCAACAGCAATATGAAGGGGGACTGAGAAAGAGCTGGGGACTGGAGGGCTGGGGATCAATGATGCCTACAAAGAGGCAAAAGGAGAAGCCCAGAGACCGGGGTCAAGAATTTGTACAGGCAGGAGAGAAGATGCATGCTACAGAAAATCAAGTTGGCGCAAAGCACTAGAATAGTGTGTAAGCTCTTTAGTCGGTCTTCTCTACAGAAAAAATAGTAAAGAAAAGGTAGCTTTGAATAAAAGATCTCTTCTTCATTGAAGAGCAAGTCACTTTCCCTTTCCCATAATAGCACGCATACTGATTCTGATTGCCTCAGAGCAGTTGAATAAATTCGTAACATAGACCATCTCATACATTTTTATTCTGCCAAAGAAATCTAAAGTTCATTTGTAACTCCTTTCATTAAAACAACTGTAGTAAACCACTCTGAGATTGCTCAAACTAACTTCCTTAGTACTTGCTCTAGATAAAAACCGTTATTTGATAGGATGCACCTCATTTCTTTTTATATACTCTGGGCAACAGTGCTGAAAAGGAAGTATGATTCATAACATTTTAATCCTACCTGAAACTGACGCTGGTAAACCATATGTGATACTGATATTACTAGGTCAAATGAAACATTGTTTTTAATGATGTGTGAATAAGCTGCAGAAATTCTCTGACTATCAAAGAGTTACTAGAGATGTACATTGATAGAATGGAAAACACACAATTTTGAGTTGTGACGTGCACAGAAGTTGCACATTACTTGTCAAAGAGTGGAGAAAAAATATGAATTACAAAAACTTACTGAGAAATTAAAAGTAGTGTAAATGCATGAGGAAAGTACAAATAGCAGCAGAAAAAAAGAGAACAACCAGAGCTACAATGAGTATAATTCTTCCCATAGAAAGCTCAGAATACTTTGTATCTTCTGAGCCATAACCATAACACTCAATCTTGAAATTTCTTTCTATTCTACCCAAAGCACTTTATTTGCAGATGCTACATTTATGGAATGAGGATATTATCCACTTGTATTTCAAATTAATATAACTACAAGGATTTCAGAACAAGTTCATTTTAACTACAAACCTTAATCTAGGTAATTAGTTGGCATAATTCAGTCATTTTTGGTCTGACCTATGGCTATATGTTAAATTTAAGCCATCATTCTCTTCCTATGTCATTCATCAAATTCCCCTTCACAGAAACAGTGGCTGGGATGTACCCTGCTCCCCTGGGCTTGGGCAGCAATGACAGGACCAAGGACAGCGCCAACCCGCTGGCCACCACTTCAGGCAGAGCCATGGTAAACATCAAAGACAAAGCTCGAGATAAGAACCCCTCATCTCCAATTAGAATAATGAATGAATTACATAGGTTTAAAATAAACTGCCATATATCAAAAACCCAGGAGAATCATTATCTAATTCATGTTCTTCCTAAAGCATTTTTGAGCCAAGACAGGCCAATCATTTCAGTGAAAATTGCTGACTACAAATGGGCATTAAATGAGGCTAAAATAAATTGCATTGAATGACAGCATTTCAATACTGTTGAAGTAGTCTTGGTTCAAGAACCTGTAAATTCTAAGTTCCGCAGCGAGGAAATAATGGACTAAAAACTCAGTAACTTGGAATGAATCAGGATGACTTCATATGGCATAAATAACAGCATTGTACCTGGATTATGCACAAATTAATAAATCCAAATATCAAAGTTCAAGTTGAAGAAATCGTTTCGTTCCCTTCAATGATAGGCAAGGCTGTTCTGGTTTCCATTTGAAAAAAAATCAATCACTAAAGAGCTCTTTGGATTTCTTTCAAATCACTTTATAAAAGTAAAACCATTACTATTCAAGTCTCGTGTGTTGCTTTAGGCATGGGGAAGAGGTGATTGATTTATGCTGGGCAAAAATTCTCTGAGTTCATGTTTCAGTCATAAATAATCCTTCACACATGCCAGGTCCCAGCCTTTCTGAGGTACAACAGGCCTCACTAGTTCATAATGCCGTGTCAAAGAGTGTATTTTACCTGTCTAAAGAGAATAGCATAAAAAGGAGCGGGGATTGGCTAAGTCACACTGATTTTGATTTTCAGTACTTCATACATCCCAGTCTATCAATTTCTGAGACTAACACAAAATGTTCAGTATAATTTACAAAAGCCTTAATGTAATACGTTTAATCAAAAAAAAATTCTCCAAGGCAGGAATAACAAAATTGACTTCTGGAATTAGAGTTACACATATAGATTCCCTCATGAAGGCCTCTTCTGACTGGATGTTTTGAGGAACTTGGAGTCTCTTCCACCTCAAGTGATACTTTGCAGAAGTCAGGAGCACTTTGCACTCTCACAGGTAATTTCTTTCTGTAATGACATATTTCTGAAGGGTTCAAATTGCACTGCAGTTATTACTTTCAAATACATACTGCAAATCAAAATGTAAAATAGTTGCAACAGGAACACTCATGGCCCACTCCTACACTGGGAACTATGAATACTCACAGCTCTACTGCTGTGCGGACTTTAAGTTCTAAGAATATAAATGATGGTGGTATAATAAAAAGCAAGCATCCCAATTCAATCAAAAAAAAGCCCAAATAATCTTGATTACAAACTTCCATTACTGTCTACAATTTAGTTTGGGGGGACTTCTAAGTTTAAAAAAAATATTTTAAAAAAACCCTAAAGTAAACCAAAACTCTGCAGTCATGCAAAGCACTGTTTTAATAACTAGCTGACATTTTACAAGAAAATAAAAATGTAATATAATTCCTTTTAACTGAACAGTAAAAAAGGGGTAAAAAAGAGGGGTTGCTGACTGATTCAGTTGTGATGGAAAAAAAAGTCAGCTTATTTATTCTGAACATTTCTTGCAAAATTTATTAATTAAGAGTGAAACAATAGTAAACCATTTCAGAAAAACACTTTAATCTGCTCTAAATACTGACTTCCACCATAATTGGAATAAATTTATTCATTCCTTTGATATTATAAATTCAAAAGTGAAGACTCAGTATTGTAATTACTAAAGAAGGAATTTTTTTTTTCTTTAAGTGTTACATTTTCAACAGGAGACGATGCCAAATAAAAGCAAAGACCATATCAGGGTACCTACAGCATGCAAAATGATTTAAACCTTCTGCTTGATAATTGTATATTACCCCAACCAAAAAAAAAACCCCACAAAGTATTAAAAATTATTAGCAGATTTCTCATGTTTGAAACAGGAGATAAAGATACACCATCCCTCATTTCAAGAAAAGTGACGCCATAGCTCAAGGAAACCCACACAGGTCTGCCTCATTCCCCATGCACAACTAACAGACCGCTTCTATCAGCTCGGATGACAAGAGCCAGGCCACAGACCATGCAGGCAGAGAATGGAAGAGAAGGAGTCAAGATAAATACAGGCTCCCAGCTACTGCGCTCTGGCAGATGTTTCCCCTGGCTTTGAAGATAAAGAGAATCAAAATAATCACCAGAACACCACCAAGCTGATTATCCTATGCTTTCTCCTGTATAGCTATACATGTATTTATTTTTTAATCTACCTAGAAATGCTTCTAGAATTTCAAATGAAGAGATACAGAAACAACACTGCAAATTTAGGTCTAGCTTGCTATAGATGACTAAGGCATTTTACATAATAACAACACAGTTTAAGGATCCTTTGAGCGAGGCTTTAAATGCTGTTCTTAAACCATATGTAACTGAAATGTGCGGTAAAATACATTTCATTCAGTGAAATTACACATATTTAACGCCTTTTGACTGTTCCTTTCTTGTTCTTCATTTGGGTCAAAATGCAACTATCAGGGTCATGCCCACTCTGCCAGTGGTGTTTTAAAAACAATACCATATTTTTTTCTACTGTAATATCAAGTAAACCAACACACTACCACAAACATCTCTATTTGCACTGGTTCCAACTGGAATGCTTTTTATTTACAAAGCCAACTAAGTCTAGCAAGTTGAAAACTGAGTCCCCTTGAAATTGGAGGACATTTCTGTGCAGCTAGGAGCCCCAACAGCCTAGAGACTTCTGTGTGATGAATTAACCCCTACAACTATCAGAACTTGTTTTAAGGTTTCTGATTCCAGCTAGATCTTTCTTCGGGGGAAAAGAATAGTTCAGGCAATAAAATCTGTTTCACTCTGCTTCTTGAGTTACTACTGCAAGACTCTGTTTAAATCAGTCCTCTGAGTCTCACACTACACAAATACTCAAAGTAGTCTTAAACTATTTATAGTTCAGATATGTGATCTTTGAATGCTGTGTCACTGGCATTACATCAAGAGCCAAGTATCCCTACATAAAAGGCAGCATCATCAGAGAAAACAAGATTTCTCAGCAATTTTGGCTAAATTCAGCTGGATAGCAGCAGCAGCAGACCGATTCTTCCAGACACCAACTTCACATGGAATTTAGAATTTAGACCCAGCAGCCTTGGCGATAGGTAGCCCAGGCACTTTGCCTCTGTGCTTATCCCCACAGTATGCCGGCATCTGTGGCTACCAGGGCAGAAGCTTTCTCTAGGACTATTTCTGCCACTGTATCAGGCCTCTTCCAGTGAAGATTTGGATGACCTTGCCTCGGAGGGAGCTGAGTTAGGTACTGTGATTATGAATATAGTATCGGCACTGTCTCAGTATCATAGATCTCCGCTGTGCTAACAGCTGTTCCAGGTGACTATAAACAGCTTGAGAACATGTGTTTTATTTTGCACTTCTGGAAGTCTTCAAAACACTTTTATACTCAAATTTATGTAACTGTATCAATGCTCTAAGAATAGAGAAAAACAGCAGTTATTTTTAGAAACTGCCTAGTAGGATCCTTCACATCAAAACAATTTATTCATTTCCAGGATTAGATACCAGGTGACATTACAGAGTGAAACTGTTATTTTAGGGCTGTCTGATCTGTTATTTATTTGAAAAGGCATAAAGAGGAGGCCTTTGCAGAAAAATAAAAATTAAATAGAGAAATTAGTGAGTCACAACAGAGATGGAAGTTCTCAGTGTACCTTTATGCTGCCATTCTGCCTGCTCTTCAGGCATATGCTGGAACAAAACAAACCAAGCAGAACCACAATAATCTTTCACCAGACTTTTTCAAACAGCAATGAAAGGATAAGAATTATTACACTCAAAATGTATCACACTTTACCTTACATGCAAAAGTTATGGAAATTCAAATAAAATGAAAGACAAAGGAATTTATTTTAAAATTTAATAGCTGCAAATTTAACCATATTTTTAATATCATGCTACCAGCAGTTAAACACCATCCAATAAAATAAAGTGTGCATACATACTGAAAACTGAAAGGAGCCACATACTATCCTTTTACATATTATTTTCAATAAGCAAGATTTATAATTGGAGAGGGAAATATAGAGTTTTTAAGCATTAGCTACTTGTTTTTATAAGTTAAAAGGAGAAAGTGTGGGGCACAGAGCAATTCTACTTGACTCCATAAAATTAATCACAGATTATATTCTAAGTTTATAAGTAAAAATCATAGAGCAGTTTGGGTTGGAAAGGATCTTAAAGATTAGTTCCAAACCACTGCAATGAGCAGGGACACCCTCCACTAGCCCAGGCTGCCCACAGCCCCATCCAACCTGGCCTTGAACACTGCCAGGGAGGGGGCAGCCACAGCTTCTCTGGGCAGCCTGTGCCAGGACCTCACTGCCCTCACAGTCAAGAATTTCTTCCTCATATCTACTCTGGATCTCCCCTCCTTCAGCTTAAGGCCATTTCTCCTGGTCCTGTCACTCCCTGCCCTTGTAACCAGCCCTTCTTCAGCTCTCCTGTGGGCTCCCTTCAGACTAGAAGGCTGCTGTAAGGTCTTCCCAGAGCCTTCTCTTCTCTAGGCTGAAGAAGCCAAACTTCCTCATCCTGTCTTCATGGAAGAGGTGCTCCAGCCCTCTGATCATCTTCATGTCCCTCCTCTGAACTCACTTCAGCAGCTACATGTTCTTCTTACATAATTTTAAAGGTTCGTTGGGTTGGGTTTTTATTTTTTTTCAGAAAAGCAATGAAAGAACTTCAGAAAAGGAAAATATGAAAAAAAAAAATATTCTGTTTGATTATTACAGAAAGCTCTTGAACAGCAAAAAAAATTTAGATGATCAAGCCTGCACTGGGAAGTAATGCTCCTCATTATTGTTATCATGGAATATAAAGACAAAGACAGAGGTACTATTTGTTGTCTACTGTCTCTGCTTCTTCTGGGGTACTAGATAGATAGCAGAAAAGTTATACAATGCAGAAAGATGATCTGGTCTGTTTACAGCACTGGGCTGCAGCTTAAGAAAGGAACCCTAATCTTCCTGTGATATGAGACACAAATATGCATCACATGAATGTACAATCAGACCAAATTAATTTATTTTTAACTTGTAATTTCATGCTCCTTTATTGCAGTTTATATATAATGTATATATTGTAAAGAGGCATGATTTTAGAGTTTCTAAGAGTTAAAGTTCATTACTCAAGTGCTTGTTCATCGTATAAATCTGTAATTACACTACAACTACAATTTTTAAAAGGAATTCTGTAGGATTGAAATTGAATTAAGAGCAAATACTATAGGATTCCTTATCATCTTATCTTTTCATCACCTTCAGGGTGAGGATAATAATAGCAGCAATAAGCTCCAAGCTATAAAGGATCTATTACACAGTAATTAACACTAAAACATGAACCGATCACATTTTAACTCTCAGCATTTTGAAATATTTTCTGTGTTCAAAAACTTATTTCCTTGTCTAAAAAAATCAGAAGTAGCCAGGAAGGGCTGGTTAGCAGCTGTGTAAGAAAAATCAAATTTTTTCTCATTAATATTTAAAAAATCATATAATATTTTTGCAATATTTTATGAGAGATTCCAGTGTCTTGTTCTTATCTTTACAAATAAGAATAAAATAGAATTAAAAATACATTTCTATTTACAAATCAAGAAGGAAATTAATAAATAGCACTTTCTTTGTCATGGCATGGAAGCTACCCAGTATGATGCATTAAGCAGACTATTCCAAAAATCAACATTATCATTTAGGAATCTCCAGGCTGAAGGTATGAATCAATCATATGGCACCACTTTACTGAAAAGAAGCTTAAGGTGTATTTTATTGGAGTAAATAAACAGGACTTAGATTCACCCATGTAATCACTCCACTGAGACATGTCACGTTCAGTGCCAGTCTTCTCACCATTTGGATTTATTAGTTAACTGAGACACATACCAAGCTGTCATCACTTCTCTAGTTCTGTTCTAGGATTCCTTTAGTCAAGAAAACAAACATAAATTAAGCTCTAGACTACTGTGACAGCTACACCTGAGATCAATACCCAGATTAGAAGCCTGAAAGAACTGAGCACTAATTTTAACATACCCTGTCCTGACAAATTTTTTGTGATTACAGAAAAAAAAAAGCAGTAAAGAAACAAATACATTCAATTCCCAGTGCTTTTAAACAAAGATAGCAGTAAGTTATCAAAAATCACTATTGCTTTTACACCTGGTAAATTAAATCAGACTTGAACAATACTGAAAAGAAAGTGCAAGAGGCTCACATCCAAAGGTCATCTTAACAATATCCCATGAGTAAAATATATCATCCCAATATCATTCAAAAATCTGTACTATCAGTGACAATGCTCATTCAGAACATTCATCATTATTCTAAGGTGGAAACCCACCTTCTTTGTTCTTCTCCATGTTCACCTGAAGGGACTGTCAAACATTCATCCATGTGACCATGCAATAACCTGAGAACATCGCCTCCTATCAGATATCCTTGAATAAAAGTAGAAAATAAAGTGCAATTATCTGAACGCAGCAACATGTAAAACTATAGTTCAAACTGTAATAAATACTATCAGTTCGATTTTTTTTTTCCTGTTGGTATTTTATGTTACTTTAAAAAAAGAGTCAGAAGAAAGGGAAGGTCTCTTGTACCAAGGGGACCCCGGTGAGCACTGACAAATGAGAAAAGCGCCAAGTCAGCAATGAGTGGAAAAGGGTGGATTGAGAGAGAGAACCACAGACTGGGGGATTGCGCAGAGATAGGGCAACTCTGGAAGCTGTTCTGGACTGTCTCTGTCTTTCCCCTTCTTTTGTTTTAATTCCCAACCAAATGGCCCCCACAAAACCATTCCCAGTCCTTACACCTAGGATTTCACATCCTGCTTCTCATCCTGCTTCTTCCCCACTTTTCCCCCAGTCTCAGGAACAGGTAACCATGACTGCATACTTCCGAATAATCTGAGATATTTTAAACCTGGACCAAAAGCCTTTTAAAACAATAATTATTAACGTTATGATATCTTTAGCAAAATGATATTTCAATGAGCTGTTCAGGATGTGGAAAAAATTACATAGAAAAATCTCAGTGTCTTTCCCTCTGTTTTCAGAACATTTGCATATTTATTTATTTGTTGGATTGAATGTTTACATAAGAGAAACCCACTCCCACACTTGGAAGAATAATTTTGCAGATATTTCATTTACAATCAGTCTTTCAATAGTTAAAGTTGAGTAAGTCTTACCTTGGGCAACTTCACTTCCTGAACTGATGGGTGCTACACTCCAAAGCGTTTGCTGAAAGGCTGCATCAACATGTAAGCTACCATTGCCGTAAGAGAGATGCTAAAACCAAGAGAGAGAGAGGCTTTTACTTGGAGTTTGTTAAAACTCTCTCCACAGTATACAACAATAGTATCAAACATGTTCTTGTTTCTTTCCTATATAAATTGTTCCTATGACTGTATAAGTAAATACTCTTCAAGGGAGAGTAGAAATAAAGCTAGAGTGAGAACAGCGTATTTGCCTCAAAGAGACATATATAAATGGCACAAATTGGTAACTGTTTCAGGTCTTGGGCCACAGCAAACACTCCAAAGAAGAGATTATTAGAGGCTGTAAGACTTCTTCCTATACGCAGTGGGATTTTCCACGAAGTTCAAATATTGGCATGTGTGGTTCATCTGTATTGCAAGTGTAACTCACCATTATTTCTTGTGGACCACCAGCTTCCTCAAACTGTCATCAGATCAAAGAAATCAAGTGATAGATTTTGTAGGGCACTTAATGGAATTCCCAAAAGGCATTCTTGCACAAACTTTATAATTTTCAAGCAAGGAGTGAAACGATCTTTCCCTGACATGAATGGTCTTTTATTTATTCCTATCCTCTGCTGATGCTGCAGGTCTTTACAGCGAGCAGCCACATGTGCTTGCTCTTCTCAGAACTCTTCACATCTCTGTGTGCATGCACATGCACCAACTAGTTCAGTGGCATTGTCATCTCAGAAATTCTAATCTTAAGGCATATTACATATCACATCCAAGCAAGATCCTTTGTCCCAAACTGTTGGCTCCTCTGATTATGGAACCAAGTGTCCTATCAGTAAGAAGCTGCCTTCAAGTATACAGTTTATCCTACCAGGTAATGATTTTTCAAGTGCAGTAATATTTAGACACTTTAATCAAAACTTTATTTTAAACTACTGGACAGTAACTGTGTAACTGTAGCATTAGTCTCTGTTTTTATGCATTGTGACCAACACTAACAATTATCCTTTTGGATAAACAATTAACCATGCAAAAAGACAAAAAAAATCTAATGGTGTTCAGAAGGGAGCAGATTCCCAATGACATGTGCAGAGTCGGTCTTCCTGCCTGTGCATCTTCTAGCCATACACTGGTACAAGATATAGCACCTCCACTCGTTTAGAGGGCTCCCAATAACAGCCAATGACATACAGCCTAGGAGATCTCACAAAAGCCATGTTTCCACTGCACCAGTGTCATTCAGGACATGTAACGGAGGAGGGTCCATGAACAACCCACCATTTCACCTCTTACTTTCCACTTACTGCAGTTTTATAAACTTAGTGGCAGACAACGCTGAGAGATTACAATCCCCAACACACCTCCAGTCCCATTCCTGCCTTGTGGACCTTAGTTTTGTTAGGTTTCCTCTGACATCACTACATAGATACCAGTTAGGGAGAATGAGCAATTGCACTTGTACAGTGAAGCAGAAATATCACTCTGATGAAAACACATCACTAGGGGTAGGCAAAAGAGGAAGAAGATAATTCCTCTGACACTTAGATCTGCCATCAACAAATGTGCTTCTTGTAACTGTGTGCTTTGTTAATGATCTTATATTCACATACAATGGTATCAACTGAATTAGAATTCCATTTTATAGCTAGGACACTGAACAAAGATACATTGTTGACATCACTCTTCAGAGCATGTTATTTTTATCCATTGACTCCAGTTGCAGCTCTGATTATAACCCAGATGTTTCGAGCTGAGTCACCAGAGAATTATACCTTTAAAGGATGGTTTAAAATGACCTATACAACATGACCACCACAACAGAGAAATAGAGAGTGTATCTCCGCAATTCTCTTCTTTCCTTCACTTCCCTAGACTACTTCCTGCATCCTTCAGTTTACAGCTGAAGGCAGGGGTCCTGACATTTACAATTCCATAAAGTACAATGTTCATCCCCTGGAGCCATCCATAGCAAACAATAAAATGAAGCTTTGATCATGTAGACAAAGTATTCTGTCAATGAGTATTCAAGGACTCAATTACATTAAAACTATAGAAAAAAATCCCCAACAGATTAGAGATGCCAGTATTCATCCTGGTGTTGCTTAACTTTACAGTTACTTTACAATCTCAATGTTGGTTGAAAGCACCCTGCTACCTGTCCATAACTTACCTGGAGCCTGTCTGCCTGATTATTTTTTTTTTTTAAGCACAGTAAAACTGTCAAAATTAAATAAATTTCATAAAGCAATGTCCAGGATGTGGACATGACACACTGATGTTGAACAGCCTCCATACATACTACACAGATCTTCCCCAGCTGTCTTAACAGAGTATCTGGCAGTATATAAGTAGGGTATTGCCTTCATTGACAAGGACCACAGGTGTAACACACATCTTTCAGGTATGTAGTAACGTTTGCAAAGCAGAAATACGCTGGTTTTGGGAATGCTGCTACCTATTGTAATCCCAGCACGGGTCTTCACTGTTCCAGGCAACCCCTTCAGCCTCCTGCCTCACACAAGTAATTTCTTTTCTGTGCTGGAGTCCAGACTCAACCAAAAAGCTAGATTTGTCTTCCCTCTCAATAGACTAATAATCTCCTAAACCAACTTTTAACCTGTCATAGGGTTTTAATCACTTTTCAGAATTAAATTATGGTATTTTATAAATACAGTACCATCAAACACTATATGAACACACTAGAGCCTACAGGCAGCTTCTCAAGGATAAACTGCCAGACTCAAATCTTCTGGAATAGAAGAGCTTTTCCAGTTGAACTTACTGTCACATTATAAACCCTGTATTGCTCTGCAGAAACGCAACACAATCACATTTCTGTTCCTAGGTCTTCAAGAAGAACACAGTGTATTCAAATTCACTGGAGAGCTTAGGAATCAGATGGTAATTTCTACAAGAACCCTTCAGTGGTGATTGCAGCAGCATAGCTGCATTTACAATAGCTCTAAGTAACTAGAGGATGTATTTTAAGCTTCATAGTCAGTCAGAATCAAAGTTTCTGTTCTCCAAAACGTGCACGCATGCAATGAGAAATACAAAGAAAGGAAAACGTTTGCTTCAGGCTACTTCTTGGGAAAGGTGTGTCAAGACTGACACCTCATCTAGCAGTATCAATTTCTATCTGAACTTTACATCATGATGTCTCTGCCTTCAATCTCAGGCTGTTCCAAGTAGCAAAAAGAGTAAAAGAAAAGTCTCTGAAGTGACTTAAGTAGTTGGCCAGCAAATCCATAAGCAAAGAGAATTTTGTCATTGATAAAGAAAGAGAATTGCTGTCTCTACACTAACCAATTCCAGCCCCTCCTTTCAGGATATATGTTCCATTAGCAAAGAGAGAGCAATAGCTAAAATTCAGAGATACACAGAAATTACCATTACTACTCAAGCCATCAAGAATCATGTAGTCCACTGCTACAGAAGTGGCTGCAGGTAATTGCAGATGCACATCAGGAAAGCATAAGGATCCCACAGAAGGTGGATGGGGGTAGTCTGCATTCCCTCTCTTTGTATCAGTTTTCCTTCTGTACTATAACCATGAAAAGCCTAAAGCACATCAGCAACTATGCTTCCAAATTATTACCATTTACCCTGATCAGACACCAGTGCTTTCATTAACAGTATTAATTTTGCAGAAGCAAGCATCAAAAGTGAGGAAATGTTGAACAAAGTAGCCTATGGAAAAAGAATGGCTTCTGGTGAATGCATTGTATTACAGTCTTTAATGGCATGATCCTGTACAGTTTTTCCCCACAAGTGCTGTCTCATAGTATATACTGGATAAAAGAGCTCACTCCATGAACAGCTGCTCAGTGCTTTGTTTTCTCCTCAATCTTCAGTCTGCAGCTTCATGCTTTATTCAACATAGCAAATTCTTCAAAGCTTTGAAAAGAGAATTATTAATTTCCTCATAGGCTTTTCTCTCCCTAACAACAATTACAACATTTTACAGAACACGACAAATATGAATTAATTCATTTTCTCAAAGCCCCAAAGGGCATTCTAGCCCATTTTCTAATGGGGACTGGAGGTACACAGATTAGACTAAGAAAATTTCATTCATCTAGGATGGCCAAGTTGAGGTGACAAAGACCTGTTTAATTCCCACAGTTGTCCACATTATATGCCATTTTAATGTTCATCTTCCCTTCGACTCAGTTGCAGGTATCAAGACTGAGCAACTCTGGGACCTCAGTCTCTAGCAGAAAGAGGAGACCTCAAGAGCCACAACTAATATTCCTGGTAAGGAACAAAGAGTCAATGACCCGTTGAAAGTAAGCCTGGCATAACAGAAGATCTGCTCAGCAAATTCCACAGCAGATTCTGGTACAAAATCTAGTTATCCAGGAAAAAAACCTAAGCATCATACCACCAATCCTCCACCTGCAATTCCCAGCTTTAAATTTCATCTTCAAAGTTGCTTCACTCTACAGCATCTCTGCTATTCAACCGTCATACATTCACCAAACTGTTATTGGCATTGAGATAGTGTTCCATAAAAAGTGAGTGTGACTATATCTTTAAGAGATTTTGTACAAATATGTCAGTGCCATAATTTTCTGCATTTTCGAATGCCTGTGTTTTTTTAAATTTAAGAAAATTATTTTTATGATATAATTTATATGTAATTTCCCTATATTAAAAAAAAAAAGGCCAGAAAACCCCCCACAGTTACAGTAGGTGGCATCACACAGACACCCACATGAACCACAGGTACAGAAAGAAACTTTAAAAGCATTTTTTAGATACCTGCCATCTCAACTAACACAAAATCACTGACAGGAGTAGGCTGTCAGCACACCTCAGGTGACTACTGTGTCTTAATACTATGGGTTTCCTACACAGCTGATGATCATAGTTATCTAGTCCTAACTGATCCAGGCCTTTCCCACTCTTTTTATTTCCAAACTTCATCCTAGTCCTATATCTCTCACCCAGCCAATTCAGCTTCCCATCCCAATTACAGCTGACTTTATCAGCCAGAATTAGGATGTGCTCCTTAAAAATGTTCTCACACCTACAAAGCTTCAGCGTGACCTTTTGGCTTTTCTATTGCTCAACTTCTTCCTTCCCATGCCAGCCAGCAATAGACTTCTTTCCAGAAACTCTCCACAACTCCTGCCCTGCAATTCTTTTCTCATTTCTTGGCCCCAGACTTTGCCATCTCTGGACCTTTGTTCAGCAGTTTGGGTCTCCCCAGGCAGCCCACAGACATCTCCTCGTCCTTCATTCCCAGTCTCACTTCACTGGTTCTCCTATCAATTCTCCTCGCCAAAATGGCACAGGTTTTCTGTCCTAAATTTCTAACACAACTTTAACCAGCAGATACCTATTATTCCTCCCCTGTCACCAGCTTTTTTGTTCCGTATGATTTATTAGTTGCTTACTGCCTGCCTGACTTCAGCTGCCAATCTTTTCAGCCAGTCATCAAGTCCCACTCAGCTTCCCTCCTTCCCACTTCCCAGGCTCCTGTTCCTGCTACATCACCTGCCTTTTGTTCCTTCTACTGTCTCACAGCTTCCTCCTCCACACACCTTCAATGACAGCAGATCACTGGTAGCACATAAAACACTGAGTTCTCAGCTGTCAATACAGCCCCTGACTTCATCCCCGCCTTGAGCCACCCATTACAAGAAATATCTGGTTCCACCAGGGTTGGGGTCTATTTGATTATTCACTATAGAGGCAGTTTGAACAGCTCATGAACACACAGGTGCAATAGGTCTAGGTTATACAAAATAGACAAAGTCATGAGACTTTAAGCTATTGAAAGAAAAAAAATCTTCCCTGGGCATGATACCAAGCATAACCCTTTCAATTTCCTTTGTTATAAAGCATGGGATGCTCAACATCTTCAAGAGTTACAAAATCACAGGATGTTAGGGGTTGGAAGGGACCTCAAAAGATCATCTAGTCCAAAATGAGACGAATTTCCTTAATTATGTGAAATTATTTTTTACCTCCCTGTCTTCAACCTCAGTGACTTGTGACCTCTTGTGGATGAACTGAAGAAAAATAATTATCTCAGACTGACAAAAAGCCCCAAAACCAGAAATAGATGCCACTATTTCCAATAAGTATTTTTTACATTACAATCACTTGATTATTATCTTGGAAGCAAGATTTTATTAGGCAGGGCAGCTTGACAACCTTAATTATCAGGAAGATCTACAGCCTCCACAATAACATTTCAAATTGTATAAAGACTGTGGAAATCACAATATGATCAGATAAGAGCAGCTCAACACTATCTTGTTCCACTAATTTCTGGCTTCCTTATGCAGACTCAAATTATTTTTAAGAAAAAACTTACTTTTTTTACTGTTAAAAACAATAGCACACACTGCTATGCTCCCTGGAACTGTTGCATCAACAAATGTTACAGATATTCAGAAGCTGTGCCAAGGATTTAATGATAAATAAGAGAATTAAAACTAGGAGCTGAAAATAAACAATGTAGTTGATGCAAGAACATGCAGAGAGAGTGCCATTCCAACACTCAGCGTCCTGTTCTGTTCAGGACAAATGACATACCAGATCAACCTTTCAAATAATTTGATCTAATCTGGACAATATTTTTGAAAGGGAACTCTGTCATCTGTTAACCATGATAAAAATCTTCCAGGAAAAACTTACATTTCAAAGGAAAGTTTTCAGTTAGTTTCATACTGTTTTCCAGTTGTTTGGTTTTGGGTTTGGTTTTGGGTTTTGTTTTTTTTGGGGGGCTTGGGGGAAGGGTAGGGTTGGGGCGTAGGAAGAGAAGAAGGTAATTTACATCACAGAGGTAACCTCAAGATTTATTCACAGATTTGCATAATGCAGCTGCAGATTAACATTACATTCAGGATAACAACTATGTATTGTTGCAATATACTGAAATCTCTGCACTGTAGATTCGAAGTTGGGGGGTTCTGGTTTTTTTACTCTTTCCTGATTGCTTTGCCTGAGTAACACTGACCTCGTTGACACTAATTTTCACTTTTATATTCATTAGCATTTTACATCCAACTTCATGTCTAAGGATTTTTCTTGAATTAAGTCTTAAAGACTAAGCTACTGAGAGGCTTTATGAATTTGAAATAAATTTACATTAATTGAATTTCCAAACCATTGAAAAATGGCAATCTTGAAAGCTATTGTTATATATAATTAACATGAGGCAGACAAACTCGGTGCAGAGGTACATGTTAATGTATACAAGTGGGGAAACATGTTGGAAATATTACATCTGTTCATCAGCTCGCACTGCCTCAAGAAAGGAAACAGAGCAACACTGGCTTGAACTTAAACAGTGGCAATATTTATAGCTGAATATCTTTTTGCTGTGCTAAGAGGGTTCAGCAGAGCTGGGTTTCATCTCTGAAGGATCTGGCAGTAGCACAACTCACAGATTATGCAATGCCACAAGCACTTACATAAGGGTTTTTCTTCAGAAATGCTACAAAGAAAAATAAGTGTATAAAGCCCCACTGCATAGTATGGATAATTAAAGTCAGAGCAACTGAATGACTTGCCCAGGAACATTGCTGTGAGTCAACGAGCAGCCAAAATCCACATCTCCGGACCTTTAGCTTTCTATTTTAACACCAAACTTCCTATCACTTTAGCACATGTTCACTGCAATTAAAAAGATGACTTTTCAGGGCAAAAATTTTTCCCAAATCTGTTTTTTGATGGAAAGAAAGGAGGGTCAACCACAGGAAAGTCCTGACATTTTGTTAATGTTTTAATAGCGGTTGCCAACCAAATTAGGTTCAACCAATCTGACTACATAAAGATCATAAAGTCACAAAGTCAATGCGAAAAAAGATTAATTAAGTTGCACTCTAACACTAAAAGGTTAACCCGTGAAGCAGACTCAGTTCTGCTTTCCCCTTGTATTAAACAAACTAAACTAAATTCTGACTACGTTTTTAAAAGCCATGACCCATAAATGTGCACTACTCATCTGTTATTTTTACACACGTATCTGCCCCAGCCCTGTTAACCTGTTTGTCTCAATTTGGAGACAATTAGCAAGCTGCCTGAAAACATAGCTCAGTATTGCAATACAATTAGGCAACGTCCCAACCCTACTGTAGCAGCATACAGACATAGAAAATTTGACAGAAAACTTATCTTGCCCTAAAGTTTCGACTGCAAGTTCACAATGTATATAAACTACTCAGCATCCTGCTGAACAACACTCTTTGTCAAGGGATCTATGTGAGGAGCTCCTCACCCCTGGAAAAACTGTTCATCTACTGGATTCAGTAGAGTCCATTTGGTCTCACTATACAAGTGGATTCATAAAAAACATCATCATGTCTCCACAGCCCTAACCATTGTAAAAGGTATCAGTTGCTACATCTCTTTAAGTGTTGTGGAAAATAGGGGCTATAACATGAGACTGTACTCAAAATGAAAACAGTGTGATGATTTTCGAATTACATACTTTGGAGTTGTTTTGCAGATAGTCTAATGAATTAAGATTAGCAATTTAAGATGTAGAGACATCTTTCACTGGCTAATAGTCTCTATCAATATAAATTTTCATAGAAGTATTACTGCTTTATTTACAGCGCTAATACATCTAGTGAGTAGGTAGCAAAAACCCACAAATATTTTAATGATTTTGAAGCTGTGTAGTTCACCAGCTCTTAATTTAGCCTGGGAAAACATCTGTTCATAAAAATGTGGGGGTGAGTGCATATAAGAGCAGAGTTAATTTGCTGAATCCTTGCTCCTTCTTACTGTCAAGCTATATAAATAATGGAAAAATGTTTAATAATTATTCATTAAATTCCAGCTCTAAACTATTTTAAGACTATAATATGGAGATTAAAATATGGAGAACACAGATTTGTGTCATTTCTTTCCACACTGAAAATATAAGTTCCATTTAGTATATTGATATTTTGCATGGAAGGTGCGGTATTCACATTACACGATGTGTTGAGGAAAATCAGTCTCTGCAGTCAGCATGTCTCTCTACACAACAGCCTTGAGAATCAACAGTTCGGGCAGAAAATGTGTTCAGGAAAATCAGCCTCTGCAGTCAGCATGTCTCTCTACACAACAGCCTTGAGAATCAACAGTTGGGGCAGAAACCCTAAATAATAGAATAGGTTGAGCTGATTTACTAATCAGAAGGCAGAAAGTATGAGTTCAGGCATGTACCTACACAAAGACACCATTTGGAGAAAAATGCAACTTCAGCCATCCAACAGTAAGAGATACTTCAATGAGGAAGACAGTTATTTAAACCAATAATAAAAAAGCAGCTACCACAGACAGCTTTAAAATATAATTATTATATTTAATTAAGTTTTTTCATTATATTTAATTATGGCATGTCACTACACATATCTACTACACTGTTTATTATCCTAAGAAAATATGAACCTTTTAAAGCCCACAAAATTCTATGCACCTAAATTAAACATTCCAAAATTTTAGTATAAAGTTTTAATTTATATCTGATAGTGCCATTAAACTGTGAGCACTCACAGAGATTTGAAACACCTCAATTATGCAATATGGACAGATATTGTTTTTTCTATATTTGCTTTTCTTCTTCCTTAGTAAATTTTCCAACTTCTCTTCTGTTTACTGAAATTAAAACCACTTGCATCAGTCACATATCATTGTCACACTTTTGAGACCTTCAGTGCCCGGAAAACCAGGAAAAACAGTATCACATATCAGTTTAAACACCTTATGCTGTACCTTTTTGGAGTAAGCCAGACATTAGTATAACACTTTAATTAACTGTTTTTTCCTACAGAGGAAGCAACATGCAGATATTCTTACAGAACTTACCAAGTATCTTTCTGAAGAGACACTGACTAAAATAAGATCATCTCCAACACGTACTTTTTCTCCTTCTGATCGTTGCTTGGAAGCAGGATGGATGGTCCACCAGCATGCCTCACCTATGTCATTATCAAGAAAAAGCAGAAAACGAAATGAGAAAGAAAATGCCTGGTATTATTGCCATTATTTTCACGTTTATCTCAATTCTAAAGTTCTGATCCAATTTTCAGTTGGGTAAACCAATTGTCTGTGCGTTTTCAATAACTAATAGAATTTCTGCGCCACTTTGTCAGAAACTCAACTGGAAATAATACACATGCAGAAGTCAGCAAGACCTCTGGAATAGTCATTCTAGAGTTAAGTAAGGATGCAGCGCTCTGTGTTCTCTAGGCTACCTGGTCCAGACTCCTTTTGCTAACGGGCTTCCCTGTCACCTGCATTCCAGGTTCCGGGAAAGATATCAAGGAATATTCCACCAAGAATTACAACAAAGAAGCGGAGCAACCCATCACTAAGGGTAATAAAAATAAGCATCTACAGTATCACTTAAAATAATACTTAAAATATCTCATGAATGCAAATTCAACTGCATTCTTCCACTTCTACTGACTTAGTTTCTCTCATTCCCCAGAGTATTTGTAGGTATTAAAGCCACACATTTTGGTCCCCGATAAACCTTGTTTTCAGATACACTTCTTGAACAAAAAACATGTTTTTCAGAAAAATTCTCTTAGATCTTGATACTGTTCAATTCTTGCTTTTATTGTTGTTATTACTCACAGCTACAGCAAGGGTTTAAAAATCTTATTATTTCTAGTTAAACAATTACACCAAACTGATGGAACTGTAAGAAGATATATCTGCCTTAGAAATACAAATAAATTCAAGTCACCAGCAGTTCTAAAACTTTATTAGAATCTTTATTTTAAAAAAAAAGGCGAGTTTTAAAAATTTTCAGCAGAAGGCTTATACAGAAATAGGAATTCAGGAATATTCTTTATATTCAGTATTATAAATTTCTTTTGAAGTATTAATATTAAATTTTTATATCTAATAGAAAAGTGATTACATAATCTATTAGAAAATGTAAAGATACTGAATGTGTAAAACACAGAAATACTAAATTTTGTTTCTTTAGCCCTTACAATTTTATAATTTTATACATTATTTTTATGTATGTTATAGGTCTTTGTTCTGATTTTTAGACCAAAAGTATTCTTCATTATACAGCCTTTTAAACTAGTGTTTACCTGTTGTGTCCTCTTGCAATCCTACATCAAATGCCAGCTTATCCATTGAAGATCGAGATGTAGAGAGGCAGCATAGATACTATCAAAAGAAAAGAACTATGCATTGCTAGTTCTGTTTACACGTGATAATCCACTTAAAGATAAAAAGCCATCCACCTACTAACACAGGATTAACTATTCTTAAATTATCCCCCATAGTCACTATCAAGAACATATATATGTCAAATAAACTGAATCAAGGAGATTTGACAAAGCTCTATGTTCTAAAATGACCTCTCAGTCTACCCAGATTATCTTTCCACTGAGATGGAAATAGTGAGAGTGGAAATAGCTGGTTGGAGCTGGTTGCATGAAAGTTCAGCTCCATGAAGTTTGGAGTTTGCAACCCATATAATTCAACACGGAATTGAAGAGCAAGGCTTCTGTCCAAAATATGTGCAAGGAATTTCCTTTTCCACTTACATTCCAACATATGTTCAGGTTGCCAGCCAGATGCCAGCTGTGGATTCAGTCGCAGCTTATGCAATATGCAATACCCAAGGGAAAAGAAATGAGAAATCACCAACTCAAAACAGACTGACAGAGAACTCATCACTATGGAGCCAGACTTAGTTTTCACACTTACCCAGCTTTCTTATTTCCAAGCATCTACCCTTCACAAAGGTTTCCATTAACCAGGGGTAAAATGCCTGTTTTATGCGAATAATTCCCTAGATACCAGTAAATGGCAGTAGCCTGGGAACTTTCAAACACAACTTTCATAGAAAAAAGAAATCGTTGCTGGTACAAACCCATGTTACATACCATGCCGCTGTAGGAATGGCGCAGCAGGATCGCATGCCCATAGAGTAGTGTTCGATGACCACCACCTTGTGCAGACTGAAAGAGAAAGAGAAGTGATATACTGGTGTGTTGTGATAAAATCAGGCTTTTTGAGAAAGAAAAAAGAAATCCTCATCAATTTCCGGACAATCTGTATTTGTCCTGTGACAAAGAAGGCTATTTCCTGATAAAACACTCAAGAAGACAGTTTCATGAATGCGTTCTGTTTAGTTTTGATTGGCTCTTAATATACTGACCTTTTAACTCTTTGGGGTAGATCCCAGGTAGAATGTGGACAAGCGAATGTAGAAGCTACTGACCTTTCCCTATTAGAAGCACTCATTTCACTGATGAGGGAAAACAGTGCACTTTGTGCTGTCACCAATTTGGTAAAAAATATACTCTAGAAGTTTGTATCCTTCCATAGGCTGAAAAGCAGGTGGTTTCTAAAGAGTGGGTTTGATATGTGCCACACTACACTCAACACCCTTATGAATTGCTAAAATTTTCCATATTTATCAATTTTCCCTTCAAATAATATATTTTTCTATATAGAAGGTCCACAGAGGGAGCTTCTGGAGTATCATCCCATTTTACCAGAAAGTATTAATGACATATCAACTGCACTAAAGATCGTCAACCTCCAGACTGCTTGCCCCAGAGTGTTTAAAATTCAAATGGAATTCCTTATCTACTAGGCCAGGGAAGTCCTCAAAGACACCTAAGCTAGCTCAACATGATTTGGGCAAGGATTCGATTCAGAAATCATGCCCAAGTAAATGTTCCTCTTGAGAAATGCAACCTGAATCTTGACTGGAAGAAAATTAAAGTAATAAAATTCACTTTTATCCCAAGAAACTGCAACTATTTTTTCCACAATATTTTTCATTACAGTTTCTATTTATCAATAATCACTTTATCTGCTTGTAAGAGAATAAATACAACATGTTGAAGCATGAGTAACCTTTCAACTTCTGCTAACAATTTATGAATTCCTTAGACTGAGATGCAGCTGACTGACATTGGTCAGGAGCAGGCACTGTCAGACAAGACACTGTCAAGATTGTAAATACATATTCTGTCAGACCATCGCACATAACATAATGCACTTCACACTCTTCTAGCAATATCAGTAAATATATATGTTTGAGTCTATAAATGTGACAACTCCTTAAGTAGTACTACTCTTTCATATAGGACTCCTAATTTAATTTCTTACATACAGCATTTATACCCTTTCTTTTACCACAGTAGACTGACCTTCTGTTTGACTGGAGCATCAGATTCATTACAGAAGAAATTGGAAACAATCATACTATGTTATCCCTCTGGCAGCTTCATTTCAGTGGTGAAGATCAATTTAACAGAATGGCTATGGTGGCAACACACAATTATTTCCCTTCTTTGTTTACTGGTTGTCCTTCCCTATCTTTTATCCATTAGCATAATATTTGTTATTTTTCAGTAACTTGGTCAGGTAAAAAAAAAAAACAACAGAGGAGGTAATAGTGAAAAAGCAAGAACTTAAAAAAAAGTTATCACTTTTATAAAACTGCCAGGAATTTATGGCTTTTATCTTTATTGACAAAAGAACTTCCCAATGGACACAAGGTATATTTTGACTTTCAACAAACTGCATAGCAGTCATAATGCAGGGAGGCACATTCAATAGTCTCTCTGGAAGACTGAATTACATGAACTTTTATTAAGAAAGAATAAAAGTCTGTCTTTGTCACAGAAACAGTCTTGACACTAAGCCATGAATATTTAGCTTTGAACCACCACAACTATCAGCACTTTTTCCAAAGGCATGAGGAAAGAAAGACCTGCTGTGCCAAAGATGTATGCTGAATCACTGCTGCATACCGCACTTGGTCACTGCTGTGACCGTACTGCCTTTCCAACATCTCAGATTTGCCCAGAAGCTTCATCAACAGCAGGCATAGCTACCCAACTAATAAAGTCACAATAATTATATGGACAAAAGTTTGGAATGCCACTGATATTTTTCTTTTTACTTGCCAGAAATCTGACTTTTGACACATAGATTTTGTTGATTGTTGTACGAAAGATGAGAGGAATATTGTGTCCAACAAAATCACAGGTATGGTAGCTCACTGTTTTGGCCTCATTGATTTGTCTGTCTAGCATCTGTTTTGTTTAATACCCATTTGTAGCTGAGCAGGAGAAAGGTTGGCTCAAAAGAAATTGAATTTCTTTTGTGAAAAATCTGTGAGTGGTTTTTTAGATATTTTTCTCCCAAGAGGATTAAAGTAATTCTTTTAAACCAAAATTATTTTGCCCATTAAAAAAATGCAAGCAAGTTTGCTGGGTTTGTTTCTTTGACAGAAAGCAAAGAGTTGCAAAAAAATAACCCCAACATTTCAAGTATTTTCCACTTAAGGGTTTCCGAGAGGCAATTATAATCAAGCCATCCACATGGAGGGTAAGTGAAAAGATGCAACTGCCTTCCAGGATATGTACATGCCCATAAGTTAATTTCCTATTTCAAAGGCACATTTCAAAACTAAATATTCAGAATTTATCTTTATGCCAGAAATAAGTATAGCTGTTGGGCCATGATTGTCTCCTCAAGGAGTCTTTGATTTTCAAAATAATTCAATCCTAGTATGCTTCAGAGAACTATATATATTCCACATATTAAAAAAATTAAATTCAACAATTAACAGTTGGAGTTCCATGGCAAAGATGGAACTTTGCAAGATAAAGTGCCATACCAGAAGTTTTACAAGTTTCTAATAATAGTAAAATACCAGTATTTCAGAAACATTGCAATTAAGACCTCTTGGAAACCAGACTCCTGATTAATTCAATCCATAATCTTTTACACAGATGTACAAATAGCATTATAATGCAAGCAAGTTTCTCAGAGGTGCTTTATCACGAGTCTTATTTGCTTTATGTTTTTAGAAATTACTCTGAAAATTGGAACTACATTGGACAATACACATTCCATGAATAAAACCAGGATGGAGAAAAATAAGTTCTTGTTCAAAGAATTTATCCATTGAAGTTCTACAAACTTTACCATTCACAATTACCAATTATATGAACACAGAACTCTTCTCATTTTCTCCTCCAAGAATTTGGGAGGTAGAATAAGACTAAAAAAGCCTTCAGACCTGGTAAACACTACAGTCAAAAAAAATGAGATTGAAAGCATATAGGGTAAATTCCCAGTGCTTGTGAAAATTTCATATAAACTGCCCATCTCGAATATTTCTGCAGCTGGAATACAAGATTAATTTGGCATTATCTCATTATCAAAAACCATTGCTGAAGCAGAGGCAATTTAGAATACAACAACAACAATTAGAACTGAAGAAATTAGCATTCAAAATATATAAACAGCTTTCAAGCTCAATGCATTGTTAGACAAGGCAATGAGAATAGACTACTAAGATCCGAGCTGCTTAATTTGATGTAAACCATGTTACCTTGAAACAAAAATAAAGATGAAAGATAAGTTAAAATTGGGAAATACTTCTTTTCCTTGTTTTCCTAACAGATATAGAATTAAAATGCAAAAAAATACTTAAAGCTTACCATTTAAAAGCTCTCATGAAATGTACAAATGACAGAAGCAGCACAAGATGAAACATTTTTAAGTAGGCTTAACAAAAATTTACACATTTTGCTGTGAATACCAATCCTGCAGTATATATAAAAATATATAAATAGCCCAACATATCCTTTATATCTTTACAACTTCATATACATACAACTGCCACGTGTACAGACATGCAATCACCCGACAGCCTGGAACAGGTATTTCATTGACAGTTCACACAGTAGCACTTGCACCACTGTGCCCATGGCTGCTTTGCTATGCTTGTGGCCACACATGAGAAGCTGGAGGAAATTAATTATGATGACATTGAACAAGTGTTTTGGAGCCATTTCTGCTTTTGGGAACCTGATTTGCAATGAGAATTTTTAGAGACTAGCAAATATCCTGGTGCATCCAAAGAGATTTTGAGTCAAATAGCCACTACCTTTCCATATTTTTTAACAGAAGAGCATTATTTCTACTAGAGAAAACATTTCTTAAACCAATGAGTACTCTTCTTGCAAGCAAATGCTGATGTTTCTTTGCTGACTTTTCTTCGCAGGTCAACACAATCTCCAAATGTATGAAAAGGAAAAAATCAATGAGCTTCAAGGAGGTACCAGGGAAAAACAAACATGTAAAAGCATGTAATTAAACAGGATAGATATTTCATTGTTTTGCGTGCGTACAGACAAAGCTTTCATAACACTGTCATTATTCAGAAATCTAATGCTTGAGAAAGCCTGACAGCAATTGCATTTAGCACATGGGTATTCAAGCAATTCTAGTCATCCATGAAAGCCATTTAAAAATACTGAATGTGTCACAAGAATACAGGAACTGAAGCACACTCTCTAGAAAAATCATACAATGTAACCCAGTGAGTTTTTAACAACTATGCAATGGCTTTTCCTGCCTCATTCCATAATGAATCCATAACAGCAGAATGGAATTAGTGGTAGATGTAATAGGGAAAATGCCAATACAGAGACTAGATTGTAAAAAAGTACAGTTTTGATGGAGTTAAAAAAAAAAAAAAAAAGAAATAAAATAATCAAGTGAAACAATAAAGTGCAAACCATCAGTAGTAAATCCTTCAAAAGTGAAATCTATATAACTTAGAGTAATGGTAAATTACAACCTACTTGCTGCCCAAGATGCAGCCACAGAAAACACCAGCCCAAATGGTCTAGATGGAACTTATGACCTCTCAATATTGCTCTGAATGTGTTTCTAAAAAATGCTACTTTATTATTTTCATAGTACTGAAAATTTTTAACATGTGAGAGCAGCTGTAGAGTAAAAAAAGCAATGTGCTCCCTGTTTTTCTTCACAGATGTTTTCCAAGGCAAATGCTTCAAGATAACGTTAAGAGTTTAGTATATGCCTTTTAGTGGCTATTCATATGTGCACTGAAATAAAACAATGTCCTTTAAAGCTCTGAGTACTTACACTTTATTAAAATGGAGCAAGCCTCTGAAATAAACCCTAAGTTAACTCTTTATTGCCCAAGCCAACTGGGAAATCAATGCTTACTGAATTTATTGTCACAGGCTTAAAATGTTAACCACAGATTAAATGTCCAATATGTATAATGGAACAGTGATTTCAAAGCCCAGCAACCACGTGTTTAAAATAAAAATATTGCCAACTTTCATACTGAAAGATCAATGTGACACTTTTGGATGAGGGGAAAAGCAAATTGCTTCTACTAATGACAGCCATCTTAGAGATCCTGGAGAAAACCACATTTCAAACAGAACACCTATATTTCCATTAAAACCCTTGCAAATATAAATACAAATCATTATTTTCTCCATCACAAGTTCAGCGAAGCTCTGTAGTTTATTTACAATATTTATACTGTTAGAAAACTACAGAATGAGGAAAAAAATCCTATCTCTAAATCTAGACACTTATTTCAAGTTAATAAGCAGAAGTATATAATTAAACACAGAAGATCCAACAGTTACCTGCTTTGAACCCTTTTTAAAATAAAAACTATCACCACCATAAAAATAAACCAAGCAGGAAATTGCACCCACCAGCGATGGAACTTTGTCAAGAGTCCCTTCATTGGGACTCTCAAATTTCCAATTCAGGAGCAGTCATTACAGTCTGAAATTGTGTTTTGAGCCATTAGAAAGAGAAATCATACAGGAAATGTGGGTCTGATCACAAGTACTGGCATGAAAAGCATCAACTACCACTCATGCTGAGTAAAAGCATATTTAGGCCTTGGACTATGCTGTTCCCAGTCAGAAACTACCTGTGTCAAGACCAGAGATGTAAGGCTGCTGGTGTCAGTAAGGCTGTTGGTGTCACTGCCCTTTTCCAAGAAGCTCAATAAAGTTATTAAACCAACAGGCTAATACAAGTATTTAAACCTGAGCTGGTTCTTTAGAAACTGTGAGTGCACTATATAAATTCTTTAGGGCTTCCTGCATTTAGGAAAAATAAAGTCTACCAAGTAGTAATCTGTAAGACATAATGAAAAGTACTGAAAGGATGTAGAATAAATATAGATCTTGAAGGCTTTTGAGTCCTTAACTCGGGAAGAAAAACTTCATGACAGCAGAATTAAAATCAGAGAATCATAGAATTGTAGGGGTTGGAAGGGACCTCAAGAGATCATCAGGTCCAACCCCAGTGAAATACAGTGAAAGAAACTGGTAAGAATATAAAACAAATGGTACTGTGAGAAACAGGAGGGAATGTTGCCCCACAATCTAAAAGCATCTCACTATGGTTCTGCACATAAATTTCTGAATGATGCCACAACCATTTCTGTAGATGAGAGGATGCTCAAAATTATACTTCCATAGCAATGCAAAAACTACCCATCTCCTAATTTCACTATTAATATGCAGTTCTGAATCTGTTCTAGAACAATGCTGATGGAGGCCAGTATTTATAGTTTTAAAGATCCAGTAATGATGCCATCCTACAAGCTGACTACAATTGGGGACCACCACAGGTGTTCCATGAGACCTCTTACCATAACTATATCACTGTATAACTTTTTTCTCACTGAAGACAGCTTCAGATGACTAATAAAAGCTTCTTTCTAATACCAGGCAACCACCAGCTGGAAAACACACAAGGCTCATTCTCTTAATATCAGTGTGATCAGTAACAGCTTGTGAAAAGCTAGCAGAATTTCTCAATAACAAAACACAAACTCAGATTAATTTAGCCTAAGGCAGCTAAACAGCCAGTGGAGAGAAAAAAAGCATTTCTGGACAGTAATTCAACCAACCTAAAATCTGAGCAACTCTTTGATGGTACCTTTGATTCTGCTTTTGGGTACACAGGGAGCTTAGCAGTAGTGATAACAGAGTGTGTGGAAACAGGCTGATTCTCTGTAGAACTTCTAAATAACTCTTGGATAGAGGTAGAAGGTTGTGAGACAAGATTGGTGTGCTGGTTTTGGCTGGGAGAGAGTTAATTTTCTTCACGGTGGCTAGTACAGGGCTGTGGTTTGGATTTGTGCTGAAAGCACTGTTGATAACACAGAGGTATTTTCCTTACTGCTGAGCAGTGCTTACCCAAAGCCAAAGTCTTTTCTGCTTCTCACATTGCCCTGCCAACGAGTAGCCTGGAGGTACACAAGAGTTGTGAGGGGACAGCTGACCCCAACTGACCAAAGGGTAGGAAAAGACCTCTAAGATCATCAAGTCCAACCATCAACCCAATATCACTATGCCAACTAAAGCATGTCCCAAAGTACTACATCTACACATTTTTTAAAAACCTCCAAGAATGGTGACTCAATCACTTCCCTGGGAAGCCTGTTCCAATGCTTGACTAGTCCTTTCAGTAAAGATTTCTTTCCTAATATCCAATCTAAACCTCCCCTGGCACAACTTGAGGTCATTTCTTCTCATTCTAAGAGTTCCTTCCATATCAGAATATAAACCTGAGGGAAGAAGGAGGAAGAAGCAGGGGACATTAAGAGAAATGATGTTTGTCTTCCCAAGTAACCATTATGCACGATGGAGCCTGGGAGATAACCAAACACCTGCCTGCCCATGGGAAGGGGTGAATTCCTTGGTTTGCTTTGCTTGTGTGCACAGCTTTTGCTTTACCTGTTAAACTGTCTTTATCTCAACCCACAGGTTTTCTCATTTTTACTCTTCTAACTCTCTCTCCCAGCCCACCAGGGAGCAGTGAGCGAGCGGCTGTGTGGGGCTCAGTTGCCAGCTGGGGTTAAACCACAACAATTAGTCAGTCACAACTAAACAATTCGCACTTAGAATAATAATGCTGGGAAATTACATCTCCAGCAGCATCAGAGAATTTGAAAATGCTGCAAGCAGTAAAGACTGCAAAAACAAAGCTAGAGAGTGTGAGCCAAGGAGATTTACAAGTTCTTCTTGCTCAAACAAGTAAGCATTTTCTTTAAAAATCATGACACAAAAATATTTCCTTTCCAAAGTAGCATCATCCAGGCCCAGAAGCCTTGAATTCTTCTACCAAAACCACTAATGAGACCCTTCTGAAATTACTGTACTCTTGGGCTGCCATTTCCAGTGGCTGGCACCAAACCTATAGCACTGAGTTCCTTAGAATTTAAAGTTGCAAAGTAAATCAATTCACTGGCATGTAGTAATATATTCCTTCATTCTGTTCGTATCAAACAATGGCAACACTAAAGGGCAAATTCAAACCAGTCTAAAACCTCTTTCTTTGTCTCACTGTAGCCTACACACCATGTTACAATGGAATAACAAACAGCAAGGTGAACCTATCAAGAGGTTACATAGGCTATAAATATTTCAGTCTTTAGACTTTGCTTTTAAAACACTGTTAAGTTGATCAACTTTTAGCCCTGGAATTCTACCAAACAATAAGTGCTAAAAATATTCAGGTATGGAGATTAATATGATGGATGAATCTGCTGGTACCTACTGTTACATAATGGTAGCCACCGGGGTGGGGGGTGAAATTAATAAAAATTAAGTTCTTTCATTGACATGATCAACCTTCCATCTCATGTGTCGTGCCAAACTGAAGAACAGAAAAAAAGAGTTAAGCTAACCTATAGGTTTCCTCAGGATGTCTTGCTTTAAACACTGTATTACATTGTGTAATTTTGCTTTATATAAATATCACATAAAAATCTGAACCGGTAGATGTCATCACCCGGCCAATAAAAATCATTACTGTGTTTGCTTCAATTAAGAACACAGAGATAGTTTACTATCTATATTAAAATGATTGGAATCATCAGTAATGATGATAAATATTTGTATCAGCACCACACACTACATGATCCCAATTTTGCTTGCAATGACATGTCAGAAGGCAGAATAACCAGCCACATAATTAGAAACACTTCAAACGTCCCTCATGATTAATATCCCCAACACTACCTTTATGCTATTACTTTCCCACCAATAGGAAACTTCACATCAATGAAAAGCAGTGAAAATAAATAAAAAATAAATTATATTGATTGTCTGTTTTCAGCCTTCTATGTAAAAGAAACATTTATGTTTATGGCTGAGACAATACTTTCATTATAAACTCCTACTGATTTCAGCAGTTTGGGAAAAAAAATTGCTCAAGAGGATAAAATTTATTGATTTCTCCTTTAGCCTAGTGAAGATTTCTCTTCCCCCATACTACTCCTCCTTCACTGCACTGGAGACAGGAAGAATTAATAAAAATCTTCCTGGTAATTTTAGAAATAACTACGTGGAGGAGGGAGCATTTTTCACAGGTTAATGATTTTGCCTAAGCTTTTTCGGTTGCTGTATGATACAAGGAAAGTGAATCATCCTTGTCACTTGAGAAAGAAACTCACAGATACAGAATAAGACAGACAGCCAAGTGGGAAGAAAAGATGGATCAGCAGAGGAGTCATGCTAAGAAAATTTCTCTGACATCATTAAATCCAGCCCTTAAAATAGCACTGATTATCTAGCCCAGAATTCCTCCATTTTGCATACTGAAAATTAAGCAAGACCATAGCAAAGAACCACAAACTCTTAGGGCATGAAAATCAGTAAACAAATTATTTTAGAAGATGAATTGGAAAGAGACATTAATAATTACAGGAAAAAGTAGACAACAGATTACCAGCATATCTTGGCTAAAATCACCACCAATTATTCAAATGTCAGTTATTCAATATATTTGGAGGTTCACTAAGCAACTTGTCATAGTCTTAATAAAGAAACAAAGGGGGGAAAATTTAAAAAAAAAAAAAAAACAAACATGAGAAGCAGAGCTCCTGCTCCTGCTTACTGACTTGAGGCAGTGAAGGTCCAGTGACCCCCTAGACCAAGGGCTCCACACTCACCCCACTGAAACACCATGGCATGAGAACAGCTTTCTTGCAACTGAAGAAACAGTGTGCTGTCCCTGTTTTCCAAAGTGCTCACGTTTTTTACTGGGACTTTTGTTATTTATTGATTGTCTCAAGATTTCTATTTACCAGGTAGTGTTACGTTCTCACTGAAAGGGTAAAGATGAATTAAGAATTACAGAAGCTGGCTCAGAGTCCTCTTTCCGGAAAGGTTCCTGCCTTTGATCCTTCATGATCTAAACAAAGCATAACCCCAATCCAAACTAGAGTCACTGAGGTTTCTAAAACCAAATTTTTACAAAATTCAGTATGTGTTATTCTAGTGAAGGCAAGTTTGATGCTGATGTTAAAATAAAGAAAAAAATTAATTGTAGGAATGCACAGGAAGGGTAATATTTAAGGTTTAACTTGCTTACCTTCATCATAAATTTCTGTAGAGCCACGAGAAGGGGGAAAAAAAGAGAAAATGTGAAATGAATTATTTGCTTTCAGGTGCTTAAAAATGGAATTTGTTTTCCCTGAGAAAGTGAGTGGGATACACACAACTACAAACCACATTTAAAAGGAACATTTATCATTGCAATTAGCATAATTATAGTTCGTGCTAGAAAGCAAAACAGCTGCTCAGAACAAGGCTTCATTTTTTATGCAATGATTTTCTCAGGTTATTTTGTTGGGGTTTTTTACTTTAAATAATATAGCATATTAAATACTTATTGTTTAAAGATAAAAGCCAGTACAGGTAAAAGAGGAGCCAGGCCATCTTAAATAACTTGGTCTGCAGATAGCTTCTAGCTAAGTACAACACAAGTTGTAGAGTCCTGTATTCAAAGTGCACTGCTGGAGAGAAAGATCACTACTGTAGGAGCACATCATATGTGAATGCACAGTACATTAAGAAAATTAAAATGTTACTAATATTTGATGCAGAGGTTAAAAAATTCAGTGCCACATTACTGACATCAGAATATTATGGGAAATTTAAGTTTCATTTTCATGGAGGTGGTCAAGAATAAAAGAAGAGTGATATGTTACATTACATGCAGTGATCTCTTTTCCTCTGTGAGAGTCCTATGACCACTTTTTCCACCTTTTACCTCATCCATGCATGTTTTGATATCACAAAATTTGAAGCTGAGAACTGACGTTTGGCAGCAAATCTCTATTTCACATAAAAAGACAGTCTGGCTGGAGAGCTTCCAAGCAAGACTGGGTGCTTTGATCATCTCGTACATGCTTTTAAAACAGAAGTAGCTGTTCTCAAAGATGTACAAGATGTTCTAGCTACCAAAAAAAAAAAAAAAAAACTACTATAATCTAATGATCTCAAAATGTTCAAGGATTTCTCTCCTTATAAGTGTTCTAGGTCTAGTTGGTAGTTAGACATGTGGAAACAAATTGAGCAAAACTAAAGATCATGAGATCATGTAACCTGTCCACTATCTCCATAAAGTAAGTATTTAAAATATAGTATGATCATTTTGGTGGTATTATTCATCCCATTTCTTCAATCCCCACCCCCCAACAATATTTTGTTTGCTTTCACGAGTTGGTTCCAGAAACTAACCAGAAGTCTTTGATGAGATGTGGTGTGTGTGTATAAATTCATTAATATAGAAAAAAGTTAATTGCATGATTAATTCTAATGTAACCTTTCCTATATTTGTCAATACTGAATTTCATTTGCCATCGTGCTGTCAGTTTATCAAGGAGATTAGATCCATCAAAGATCTGTCTCTTCCAGCTGTCATTCATTTATGAAAATTTATTCTGAGAACTATGCAACTGCACTGCTTTTTCCATATTATGAGTACATTAAACAAGAGTCCTTCTGTGAAACCTTCTGGCTCGCTTCTTGATAATTTATTTTAACAGCTTGATTGTAATCTCTTAACTAGTTTTAAATTAAAGTGAATAAGTTTATCTTTTCCCTTCATTACTAAAATGATACAGCAGCTTTTTGTGCTGGATTTTTTGGAAGACCAGATTTAACAGTTCATTCTCCCCAGCTGACATATTAAATAAACTGCAACAAAGGAACAAGAAACAAGCATCATCTGTTTGTATTGGTCATAGCATGTTCTTTAGAGTTACTCTGGTTCCTCAACAATTTTGAAGATGATTTACAAGTCATTCTTAGAGACAGAAAGTGCCCTCAACAGCCCCCCTGAAGCTGGAAAACCTGAGACACAACAGTGGGATGGGGTAAGTCTGAACACATATATCTGCCTACTGCTTCAAAACCACCAGCGGAAGAATTACTCTGAAATTTAAGTGCTGTACAGATGCTTTCTCTTCACAGGAAATATTTAAATGAGTGTTATGTCCATGAAGAGAATACCCCTGTGAAACTTCAGACGAAGTTAGTGCCATGAACTGTGATGGCCTCAGCCTCCCAGCTACTGAAGAGGGCAGAGGGCTCCAGGCACTCTTGTGACCCTTCTGCAACAACATTGTCCAACGTTTTTAGACCAAATCCCTCTTTAGCTAAAGGAGAATGAGTTGAAAAACACTAAAACTCAGCCTGGGGAAAAAAACCAAAACTAACAACCTGCCATGAAGCAAAACGACAGAAATTATGCACTTTGGGCAGGCAACAGGCTGTTCCACAAAAAATTTCTCCAAGTCATCCTCTGCAGAGGAAAGAACTTTCTGCTCCTTCACACTTGCTTTCTGTGCCTCACCATGACAGCACATATGAGTTTCTGGAGTAACATTAGAAATTCAGTATGTGCATTTGAAAATTAACAAGAGAGAACATACCAATAACTTGAAATTTCTTAATGTCATTCTCACTTCTATTACTCTTGAAAGGTATTCTGTGCCAAAAGCTAACACCAAAGTGTTACAGGGATTCAAAGACAGACCAATAAAATCATTAAGTACAACAAGTAATTCTTGCACACCTCACTGCTAACTCAGCTAAAAAAAGAGATCAAATTGTGATGACAGCATTTTAGTTATACACAACTCTCCTGATGCATCGGTGGAGCTGCACTGATAATAGTAGAGCTTGGTCATCTTTACATGTTGAACATGACATTGTGCACACCCTAACAAACCACACAGATGTATGCAATATCTACTATGAAGCTATTAAAAATAAGCTCAGTCTTAAGAGATATTAAGGATGAGATTTACCTGCACTATATAGCTTTCAGCTAGTTGTGTAGACTTTACAGTCAAGGAAAAGACAGTTAATTACTAGAATGCAATTCATCTAATTTATTAAACTGACATTTTCTGTAGGATGTTAACCCTACACTGTCTACAGCATAAATGCCTAAAGCACTTTCAGTATCTGAAGAGCTGACCACTTGGAAACTAAGTATCAAACAGCTGCATTGTATCAGATATCAAAAGTCAAGAATCCACTGGAAGATCTTTACCAAGCAATCAGAACCAAGGTAATAACTGGACTTCTGATGTACTTCTGGACCACAAATATGCACCTGTTTCCCTAGCATCTAATTTTCTCAAAAGTTATCCTGAGAAGTAGGACTGGCAATTAGACGTGACCAACAACTGCATAATCATATTTCACTGACTGAAGTCTTCAGCTGCATATGCTGTCTTATCTTTTGGGGACAAAAGCCTACATCAGTGCTTGGTGTCACATGAACGTCACCATTGCGGAGGAATTAAACTCAGCACTCAGCAGCCAGATTACCTGGATGGCTTGGAACATGACTTGGGGAGGTGGGGGGAAGGAACCCAAAAAAGCCTCCAAAAAATAACCACTCACACAAAAACCTCGCCTCTGCAGAAATTCAAATTGTTATATATGAGGCACATAATAGCCATTATTCTGTCCATCATCCTAACTGTTGTCTAGATTAGTAAATAAATAAAATTTAAAACCCTACTGAAGCTTTATCTGAGGACACTAAGGATGTGTTTTAATGTAAAAATTTACATTAAATCATAGCTCTCTGTGTCGCATTTTCAGCAGTACTCCCATAATCACTCCATTTCGATACATCTCCTCATTTTAACATCTCCTCCCATTTTCCTTCAAGATCTATATGAGAATAATTGAGTTATTACTGCAGTCAATACTGCTAATATTATTCCCTACATTGAGTCATCTCTGCAGTCTATGTTATATCTAAAATTTGATGCAAGTTCTTTAAACTGGGGCAATCAAATATTTGTGTAAATTAACGTACTTTGCCACCACAGTCATTTGACAAATAAATCTCTATTATAGTAAGTGAACTTAGTGTCAACAAAACATTCTCAAAAAAAAAATAAATCAAGTCCTTAGATAATTCATTTAATGACTGAAAATCACACTGATCATAAAGCATAGATGTCCAATAAATTAACAGCACCAAAGACCTATTACTGCAACCATTTGTCTTGATGAAGCTTTGTTTTGTGGCTCACTCCAAACTCTAGATCAACATTAGCTTGTTTCCTCTAGTCAAAATCCACTTGTTCTTGTTATATTTATCCAGGCCACACTATCCTCAGAGCAAGAATTTACTCATTTCTCATCTTGGAAGTCTCTGTAGTGACAGCAATTCTTTTGAGAAGTGCCTACAGTGAATTTCCTTACTCTGCAAGTTTCTTTCTCTAAAGAAACTGAAAATTAGTTTTACTATTGGTATAAAACTGAGCTAACACAATACCTATTTGAGAAGAGAAAAAGATTTACCATTGCATTCCAGAGAACAGATTCCCGTGTCTATTAAAAGTTGCAGACAATCCTACAAAGTTATAGTTAGCACAGCTTTGCCATTAGCCAGTGTAAGGATGAAAATCCTTGTCCCTTGCACACTCTGAATTTAAGAACCAATACACTGGGTTTACCTTCTGACAAAAAGCTCTTTACAATAACCTGTCTTGAAAACAACAGTTCTTGATGGCTCTTACTGCCACATTTTCAAAATAATTCACCAAATCTATGTAGGCAATTGTGTAAAATAGGCCAGGCTTTGGAAAACACAGATGCCCTAGAAAATTTCCACTCCTTACACTGAACTCTGTTAAGAGTGCTGAGCAGTTGTTCTGAAAGTCAAGACAGACATTCGGGTGTTCTTATGAGAACAGAAGTCCTTGAAGAAATCAAACCCTTAAAATACACCACACCCACCTTGAAACCTCAAATTTGCAAATGAACAATAGTTGCTAAACTCACTGTAGCAGTCACTTTTAAATTAGTTCCCTTCTTTCATAAATACATTAAAAGAAAAAAATGACAGGCAGATTGAAAGGAATTCCTTTCACTATGCAGTATTCAATTTCAGCTTATTTAATTCCTGCTATTTTCTCTGTAAATAAGATATATTCAGTGTCTTCTAATTTTCAGTTGAAATTTAGTAAATCCCTCTGATCAAACATTGGTTTATTTAAATCAATGAAACTATCCCCCTTGATAGTTTAATTAAAACCAGGAAAACCTTTCTCAAATATGAAATGGGGGCCAGGATGGAAAAGGTAAGCCTTACTTCCATTCGTTTTTACATTTGGTGAGACATCTCTAATCTGTTTGATTGTGTACTGAAGGAGACCTACAAGCCTTCAGTCATGCCTGCTGAGAGACCGAAGGAGAAGCCAAAGGTTCAAGGAATATCTAACCCCATTTAATTCTTACCTAGCCTCAACTGCCAGCACATGCCTTCCACTAGAATAAAGATTTCAAAAGAACAATAGTCACTTGACAGAAGCATAGCAGAACTGGAGCTTCCTTACAGAATTTCTGTTAGCACACTTTACAGGCTGGAAAAGCTCAGAAGTAGACAACTTTAGCTTATCAGCACAAAACTGCTTGGAGCAAGGTGCTCGGAGCAAGGTTCAGTTACTAATTTGGTCATTAATTTGACATGAAGATTGTCTAACTTAGACTCTAGGCTTGGGCTTCAAGGTGTCCACAAGTACACAGATATATATGAGCACACTTGCATTAATCTTGTGTTCTACATTGGAAAATGGCTTATGAAGAAACGCATGTACTAGAATGAGTTGTCTGGCCTCAGTGGCCATGCCACTGCACACCAACCATCCTCTGCTTCATTAATTCAGTATGTATGTCTGCAATCCACCATGGTGATACTCTGAAATGATAGAGGGGGTTAAAAGCTGCTTTAAAGGGCAAACTGGGGCTCATCTGAAATAGAATAATTATGTATTTGAACTAAATCCAGCACCCACTCCATCCCCATCTGATAGGTGGTCATTTGGATTATAGAACTGGTCTATGAGAATTCTTTACCTTATATAAGTCTGAACAAAACATTAAGTTCTGCTGTCATAGGAACCATTTCTTTTTAAAATGCTCTAAGGACACAGGTGAAGCAGTCTTTCCAAAGCACAAGATACCGATGTTAGTAAATTCTGAAATTAGTAAATACTGTACTTCCTTTTTATAGCAAAATTAATCATAGGAACAAAACCACCGAATCTAAAGTTTTAGAACTACGCTCTATCACTCATAACAAAAAAGGTGAACAAGATGAGAGGATAATCTGACCATCATAGCTTGAAAATATTCCAAATCAATCCATATGAAATTTGTCACAGGTACCAGATTCAGAGAATATGGATAATGCTATCACACTGATACAATTAGCTAAAATTATTAATTAACTACAATCATTGTTCAATAACCATTATAAACATCTATGTATATATATCACGTGGCATAGAAGTTGGGAATATGTGAAGAAAAAGGGTGTTTACAAGCCTAAGCCACCATTTAAAGAATATACTTACCCATCGGAGTCTCAAGCAGCCTACAACTTGAGTCACCACTTACTATAAACATGTAATATTCACAGATTAAAATTCTATAATGTCTGGCTGGTGCTCTAGCTACGTTATTGGCCATATACAAAAGGATGTCTGAAGTTGTTTTCAGCTCAAATTAAGTATTAAAAAATCAAGGAGGCCTATTATGGTCCAAGCTTTCAGAGAAGCTCCTAACATTTAAAATATGTGAACAAACAATTTTACACACACTTTTATGAGCACTAACTCATACATACGCAGATGTTAGAGATCACATTGGAGAAAAACATACATCAATATGTCCCATAGAGGGGAGTTATATCAGATGCCCAAACAAATGTGCATGGTATACACAGACACATTAGGAAAGGCCTTAACAACACATTCAGCAGAGATATGTGCTTTGAATTTATTTGCTAAGATCTATTAGGCTTTTTTTTTGTTTTATTCTGTAGCAGCTGTTCCTCCATCGTTAAATATTCCTATATATACCACTCGCAACTAGATATGACATCACACATTACTTATCAGTATTAATTATCTTACTGACATGCATTTTAGAATTACAGTGTCTATACTGGAAAAGACAGGGTGGGTTACAGAATGGAATTATAACATTAGACAGCAAGGCTCAAAACTGACAGGCAATAATCACACGTTTATATTACATAATTCTATGATCAAATTAAAAGAGATAAAAATCATTGTGGTAGCATGAGATTTGACAGGACAATTCAGCAATGATCAGATCCAACATGACCATGTATTTGCCTCTTTTTTTGAGCCATGCAAGTTGAAGGGTCATGAACACACAGGGTATCAAAACAGACAGGTTAGACTCAGTGGCAACATGAAACATTTGGGATCAAGTGAATAAAAGACAGAATCACATACCCATTTTTCCACATCAACTAGCTGTAGAAAGAAAAAGCAAGAAATCAGTAAATTTTTTTCCTTAAATACGGTATATCAAAGTCTATTTTGAACTTAACATTTCAGATTTTGGGAAATGTAAATAGTATGAAGGAAAATTTATGAGTAGAAGCTATTCTCCTGGCATCTCCTCTTTAAAATAAAATGCCAATACCTTTTTTTCTTGTTTCTAGTTTATGGGAAGCACTTGGATTTCTGGAAGCCAAAAATGTCCACCTATATACCAGATAATAGCCAGCAAATGACAAGCAATGCTGAATTAATTCCACTTTGCATTCAGTACAGACCAGTCAAAAGTACAGAATACTGTTTCTCATATCTCCATTTTCTCTTGAGGAAAGCTCTGCCGTAAGTGAACGTTATTCACTTGAAAAGGTTTAGCAGCTGCTATTCAAAGTTTGCCATCTTAATGAACACTGTAAGTATGAAAGGTAAAATTAGGGGATACTTGTCAAACCCTGACCATACAACCTGCAGCGTAAGAGAGTATCTTGCATAAGAACAGAGAACAGCACACCAAAATGTCCTTTATATTTCCTGTGGGGAAGAGAATTACTCTGAAAGCTTAAGGTTTTGTATTAACAAAACTGCTTCAAGGTTCATTAAGGAAACAGATTTTAAATTACTCTCTCTAAAAAGTCTTTAGACCATTTTACAGTCTCAGAAAGGACTGAGAATATCTGCTAGAATACATTTCAGCTACTAGAAAGATTAGCACAGCACTACCTTTTAAAACTTTATTTGCCACCACCACCAGCAGCAGTAAATCTGACATAGATCTGTCTATGGACCTAGCACAGAAAACACTGCAGCATATGAAGACTTCTGTGGTTTTGCTGCAGGTACACACTGACCTCTTGTTAGCAGATGCCACATAAAAGTTTAGCAATAATTTAAGATAACTTAGTGCAAACCATGAGAAGTATTCAAAACCAGTAGTATTTGGATTCCAGCTTAATTGTGAAAGGACTGCAATAAACGGTAATGTATTTAGTTCTTGTCTATTAGTTTTATTCAAAGCAAATTTTCTATTTTTTAATATAATTTTCAATTAAAGCAGTTTTATATTTTCAATGTTGTTCAGTTCTGCTAGCACACAAAGGTTAGAACACACCATCTGACCTGTCAACTAATTACCATGACAAACAAGGCTTTGTTAATTTGACAGTTCCTATCTCTCTTCTGAGATTTGGACTGCATTTAGATTTCTCACAGAAATTCCATGATTTGCCCTCTTCTTTTTTTTAATGCTCTTTACTGTGACTTGTACTATGAACCACAGAAGCAGAAATCCCTCCTAAAGAACCACCTAGTGTTCTAAAATATATGAAAAGGTCTAAAATTTAAGAAAAGATAAACCAAAATGTTGATAAGTTAGAAAAGCAAGCAGTGATATAAATCTAAATGCAAACAATCAAACTACAAGGTCTTTAATTTAAAAAAAGCATAAGGAACAGCTGATTTATATTCACATATATATTCATAAGACATTCACAAGTCTTATTTATTGCCTTGCTTTTGATACATCTTTTGCTTTCTTAAAATTATATATCCACTGAGAACATAGCACTACAAGCAATTTGACTGTGTGACAATGCTGGAAAGAGGTGAATTGTTTCACAATTTTTTGCCTTGTTTGGAGAAGTTTTCACTGACCCAAAATTTAAGTGAGCAGAGCAGCCACAATTGCTATCCAAAAGGACCCACTCCGACCTCAACATACAGAGCTCAACATTGAGCTTTGAGTTGTATAATTAATTGCCTTATAATTGCTGAGCCATCCATTTACTTTATTTTAATGGACAGCAGTTAGCTTCAAGAGACAAGTGCAGTATTTGCTAAGTATTTCTAAACTGTAGACATTAAATCTGCATTGGCATACCTGCCTTTAAAATAGATGTGTCAATAGGCTTTGGCATAGGCTAAAGGCACCTTTAAGCAGCAGTGTCTCCAGACAGCCACTTGAACAGTGCACGGTCACTTGTCAAACCCTACAGTTTGACACCTACTTGATGGTCATACAGGAAAGACTATGAATGTATCCAAATAGATCTGCTTCTGAAAGCATGGCACAGTGCACACCACAATAAAAACTTGCATTTTTACTTATAGATACATTCTATAGGCCTTCTGTTGTGTGCATCTTTAGAGTCCTTCCAAATCTAGTGTGATCCCTTTTCTCTAACCATCTGTGAGAGCAGCTTAAAGCTACTGAAGACACAGTTTCCTCTTACAGGCCACTTTGACCCAAATTCTAAAAATTGCCTGGGCAACATATTGAGATAAAATTTTCTTAGCTTTTACTCTATGAAACTTACTCCAGAAGACTTGTGACTTTCAAGAAATTCAATATTCTGTTTTTGAGGAAAAAAAGCATAAGCATGGCCTAATAATATATTTATTTGCTTGGAAATTCCTAGTAATGCAGGTTAAGTAAAACTAAAAGTAAGTAAGACTACTCATATCTAAGAGTAGTTGTTCTAATGTAGATAAAATAGATGTAAAGCTCACAAAGAGAATCAAAAGGAAACAATGGATATCTCAGCCTTGTGCTTGTATCTAAGATCTAAGCCATGATTCAGATAACAAGCAAGCAGATGCTTCGCAACACATCTAAATACAGATTCTGCTTCACACTGACAACTCCATCTTTTGTATGCCTTGACAGACTAGAATCCACAGGAACCCCTTTTCCTGTGGATATCCCAGTATGCATCCAAATTCAGGAAACACTACCATTCAAAGCTCCTTTTGCTATGTACTTATTAGTCATTAATCAAGGGAAAACAGTAAACAAACACACACCACCATAAAACCCCCAAATATTAAAAACTAAAACAAAAACAAGAAAAAAACCACAAACTAAAGTCTAACACTTCCTCCTACCAAACCACATATTGTCATCTCCCTTTTTGGAGAATTTAATGTTCCTTGGAATTGAAGTTATCTATTCTTATCCTAAATTCCTATACTTAGGTTTTGTTTAGCTTTTGTCATTTAGCTCCAGCCATCAGCTAACTATTATGCAGTCGTTTACTCGCTCACCTATCCTCCCTGGTAAGATGGGGAGAAGAAAAAGGTAAAATTCATGGGTTGGAATAAGGAGAGTTTACTGGGGCCGTAAAAGAGAGAAAAATAGCAGCAACAATACTAACGATAGAATATACATAGTGGATGATACACAATGCAGTTTGCTCACTGCCCGCCACCCAGTGCGCCCAGACCCCCACCCCCAAGCAGCAGTCCCTTCTTCCATGCCAGCTTCCCCCTTAACAGTAAGCATGATGTCCTATGCTATGGAACATCCCTCCAAGTTTCTTGTGAAAATGAACCCATCCTAGCCAAAAACCAGGACAGCTGTTGACCTGTTAAGAGGTACAGAACTTCTGTCTAGTCTAAGGTTTCAACTTCAGGAAGGCTCAGGAGGGTGGCAGGCAGGGATTGGCAGTCACTTAAGTTACCTTTCACTGTGGTATAACACTGTGGTATTACACTGTGAATTGCTTGATTCCAATTATACATAACGTTAACCGTAGTCTGAAAGAACAATACAGTCATTTATTTTATAAAGCTCAGTAAATTTTGCTTTGTCACAGTAAATCCAAATCCACGGATTTCATTAGCTAATCCTCTTCTGGCTCATCTTCTCTCCTGATCATTGTCACATTGTTTGGAAAAATAAAATGGCCAGGTAGATATATACAAATTTCTCTCTTTTTCTTTATCCAAAAACTATGTACCTATGCAATACACCCTGCAATAGAGGAAACAGAATCTATCTTATAACATATACACCTCAAATGCAGTATGCTACCTTAAAATACTCCTTTGACATCCATTTGGGGACTCAGAAGACTTTTGGAGAAAAAAGCATGATACTGGTCCACATTAGATACCAGAATTCAGTGGGCTCGTTGCCATCTGACAGTTATGAATATGGGAAATTATTATCTTGCCATGAGAACCACAGAGTTAGCAAAAGGGTAACGTATACAATGTCTCTATAATTTACTTAGTGATTGTGAGATACTTATACTACAATAATTAACCATTTCACAGAAAGTTACTAACTTTAGCTTAAAAGAATTGTTTCACTGCCTACCACTAGCCATCAACATGAAGCACTGAGTAGAAAATACAACACTGCAAACTAGAGAGCAGTGTTTTGTGGATGTTAAATGCTGTGGCACCTATACATCTATAGGTCTAAGAAATACAGGTGGTGCTACAAGGGAAAAAAAAAAAAAAAAAAACAACACACACACACAGATGCATAATCATATTCTAAGAAACAAGCAGAAGATCAAAGACAACATTTAGTTACAAAATAATTTCTCTGCTTCAACTAGATGAGAACACTGTAGTAAGAAGTCCTCCATGAAGAACATACAGCCAGGATTTAATCATTTACTGCAATGCTAGTTCAGAAGACTCAGAAAGTGATCTGCATTTGCTGACTTCACTTCAGAGGCATGTGAGACCTCCAATCTTTTCAGCCAAGCTTTCATTTTAAATGCATTTAATCCAAACTGGAGGGCTCGGTTTCTAATATTTTTTTCTGAGTGCTGCAGATATCCAGAACTACATTAACCAGTCATAAAAGCCAGTATAACAGCAGGAACGCAGTTCTGATGTGCCTATTTTATCTTGTGATAAGGAGTCACAAGCTAGTTTTCACCATTATGAGGAGTTATTCACAGACTTACTTTTTGAATCTTGACATAAAATATCCACTAATACAGCAACATTAATTATCAGTGCACAAAGCTGGAAAGCAAGCTATACAAAAACACTAAGGAACCTTATTCCACACTGTATTAGGAGAATCTTAGCTAACTAAGGCTAATCACATTCTCTACAGCTCTGTATGCATACTGCAACAGATACACTGCCATGATCCACACATGGGGCTGTGACTGAAATCTCAATGAAGCAATGCATTCCGGCTAGCAGATGTTCTATCTTCCTTTACACTTCTGCTCATTTTTATGAACTGTATTTTTGTCTCTGTTACATCACTTGTCTTCATATACACCTTGATTTCCTGAATCTATTATTCAACAAGTTAATTGATCATATGTCTTCCCTTCCAGCCTAGGGTTTTCTTCTATCACAGACTTTTGCAAGGTGGTGGAAGAGCTATGCTTTCATGTCAGTCTGGTTTAGGTCCTTCTCCGTATGCAATCAGGAAACTTAATTGCAAAGAAATAAATTCATTTCTCTTTCCCCAAAAGTCAATTTTTAACATTCATCATCCTGGACAAAAGAACTTCGAGCACATTAGAGATCCAGTGGTCACAATAAGGCTGGAAAAATGCCTGCCATCTACCTCCAAAATAGGAAACTTGTCTAGGATGATGAAAAATGTTTGCTGTTATGCCATACGCATCTTCATTCCAAATATGGCACACTCAAAAGAAGAGTCCACGTGCCAGGCTAGAAACATTTGCTTGTCACGATTCTGCGATTTGAAATAGATAATGATTTTATTCCTGTTCTTGCCTCTCCCTGAGGATAAGCAGAAGCAAAAACACTGTGCCTGCACTTCTTGATTTTTTCCAGTACTTACATTTGATCAAAGTGCAGTTGATCAAAGCCAAGTCTTACTCTTTTTTGTGCCTCACTTGAAATGGCCTGCCAGCAATCACTTCTCATGCTAAATAAGGTACACAGAGGAGAAAATGACAGTATTTGTGTTATCTGTAGAAGTTTTGCACTTTTTGTCCAGTCATCTTCCTTGTTCTCCTGTTAACAGTGTGACATCTCTAAACTAGCTGAGAATAGTCAAGATTTTAAGTAGAATAAGCCTCTAACCTCATCTTTCCATAAAGCTTTCCACTGGTAGCCAGTAAGTCCATCTGCATGATACAAAGGCCCTCACTAGATGAAATACCTAGAGCTGAGCCTTTCTCTCTTCTTTTTCTCTCCTCCTTTCTCTTCTTTCTTTCACTTTGATTCTTTGCATTACACAATTTGAGAGTTTGAGTGGGCAAACCTTGCACTATGTACAAGCAAACAGTGCTGGCTGTAGCAGCTCTGTCTCTCTTCATTAAACAACACTATCTGATGAAGAATTTCAGAAGAAAGTTACTGCTGCACTATTAGTTCAGTGAGTTATGTCCGGCAGCTGTAGACAACCCTTAGACTAATGATAACACTCAAATAAACTAGAGAAATAAGAAACTATAGTTTGGAATTTTTGTTCAAAATTTACATTAAAAAATAATTCTGGTTAATAGAGCTATGGTTCATTTCTGATTCTTCCTTGCATGTGGGTGTTCTGCTTGAAAGGTTGGAAACATTTTAGCCGTTCAGAGACCTTATTAATTAGGCTACTGTAGTGTAAATCAGAGAGCCAAAATTGTCAAGAGTGCATTTAACTGCCAATACTTTATTTTTTTTAAAGGAAGTGCCTTGATAACTTGGCTTATTCATTAATACACAGAACACTTACTAAAAGAAATTGGGAGTGTTACCTCTTCCCATTCGCATGAGGGATGAAATTACTTTCCCCCTCCACCCATGCTGAGAAAATGATAAAGCTGCCAGCATTCTGTGTTATCTTGCGGCTTACTAATACAAAGTAAATAATGAATTCAGAGTTCCACAGTTGGAGATTGATGATTTGAATATGCAAAAATCCACCAGCTACAGTTGCATTCCTGTCCCAAAATGCCTCCCTTCCTTCCCCTTTTCAGCTCTGTGAGGAAACACACATGTTCCCCACCCCTTGCACACAGATGGAGAATTATGCATGCTGGCATCATACTTAGATGCAATGATTCCTCCAGGCAAGGCCCTTTGGATCAGTGGGGAAAGGCTGTATTTTGCTCTCTTTGGCAAAGAAGACCCCACTCACAAAATCAGAGAGCAGTTTGCTAGTCAGTGGCACGGAAAACAGATTTTATTAAAACAAGGCACCAGGAGAAGTGATTAATCAGCCATGACTGGGTGATTAGATGGGTATTAATAAGCTCATGATCCAATTTAGCTGGAACTCTGCATAACTGATGGGTATCCACAGACAGCATTTTCCTGAAAAATGAAGTTGTCACATACTGGAGTAGAGGTGGTGAAATTAGAATTTTTCACATTACAGAAACAGTTTATCTTGGGATGCACATACAATGTGTGCAATCAAATGCTTTCATTCTGTTAATAAGGTCTGACACAGATTTATGAGTGCCCAAATCTGAAAAACTCCTAGCATTAATTACAATGTTCTACCACAATATAGCTGAGGTGTTTAAATAAAAGTTAATGGAGATATTTGTTTCAAGGCTATTTTCTCTTGTTGTCCAGTAATTATTTCTGTCTGTATTTCAGTGCTTTTCTAATGTAATTAGATTAGGAGGGTGAAGAGGAAGCCTGTGACATCTAGAGGAAAAAAAAGGACATTCTGGAAATTATGTTACTAATGGAGGAAAGCAAAATCAGATCTTAGTGTCACAAATCAGGCTGTATACTGATCAATTAGTTCTGATCCAACGATGATCTGTTGGTAACAACATATAAAAACCTACCGGTCCCATAGATGTAGAAAACCACACAGCAGACCAAAAAATAACAGCATAAAGGAAATAAAGGCTATGAGCAGAAATTTAAAATGAGGAAAAAAGTTATTCCAATGCAAAAGAAATAGATACCTGTCTTTTACCACTGTACTCTGAAATAAGTGCAAAAATCAGTGTCAGGTTTATGTTACAAAGATAATTAAGTCAGTGTATCACTATTTATTAAAAATCCGCTTGTCTATGCATAGAGGCAACACTAGTTGGTTACCCCAAGCTGCAAAACAAATGAAACTTTTAGCTAAGCATTTCCTCACAGAATGAAGCCTCCCTCCCTTCGACATGAGTAAAAGTTGTATGTTTGTATCACTCCCTTTAACCATCAGATTCCTGATCTCGTATTCAGGATTTCTCATTTCTCTTTCTAAATCCCAACTACAGTAAGGTTCCTTCAAATACTTGGCTCTCTGAATGTGACTTTTTGATTTGTCTGATCTTGCCCACAATCTAAACTGATCCAATATGCCAAAAGAAAAACAGGAAACTGATAGAAATTAAATTACCACCCAAAATTAAGAAGCAAAAGCACTGAAATTTTCCTTCATGACATGCAGTTATAATATAAAAAGGAGATGGCTAGGAACCAAAAATTTCTAACTGCTTTAAACACATGCAGAATAAGCATGAGATAAAGACTTTAAATAAAATGCTTCCTACTGTATTGTACTCAAAACACTGTTTAAATTTGCAGCCTTACAATTCCTTGGGAGATTTGCATTTCAAGTTAGAAGGAAAGCCCCTAAAAAAAGGTTTTAAAGATTGGCCTATGGTAAGAGATGTTCTGAACAAGACAATGAACACTAGGGGGAAGAAAAAAAAAGAAAAAAAAAGAAAAAAAGGTCAGAAATGTTTTCCTAAATGTTTTAGCATATAACAAGAGAATTTTTGTACTTCACTGATAAACCGTATCAAGCAGAAATGATCAAATTTTACTGTGAAAATTAACAAATCAGTTTATTCCTTTAATCCCTTGCTTGAGATTCTAAATGTCCTAAAGAGATGCCTGTGTTAAGATACTATTTTCTCTACTGTTTTATACATGAAGCCAGAAAAATCCTGATATTATCTATGAAAGGGATTAGGATTTCAAGGGAAAAGTAGGGAAAATAACTGGGATTTCAGAAGATATCTCAGTAGAAAGTGTATCACATGTGCTCTTCTTCTCAACCCGTGCCATTGTATTAATGAGTTGAGATTAAACAAGATGGATAGGTGTAAACACTTGAGCTACAAAAAGGCTAAATAGCATTCAATATCGAATAGAAACAAGTCTGTGGTTTAACTGTCATGTCTACACAAAGGTCTCCATTCCCTAATAAAGTTTTATCTTCTACTTTGCAGCTTCTTGCAATATTCACAGTCACAAGAAGCACAGGGGTCTTGTACTTCCTGCAGTAATGGTATATAAGGATGTTTCCTATATGTTACTTTCCTCGGTGGAAAAGCACTATAAAAAGTTTGTACAATGTCAGGTCTGGATATAGAGATCACAGGGCTACAACATCAAGTCAAGTGAGTGGGTTAGTTGTAGAATTTGCTGTCTGAAATATGTACTGAAATGTGCTCACTCCTTCCAGCATGCAATTGTGATATAATGGAATTACAGGTCTTACACGCTTCGCTGTGAAACAACAGGCCTGTTTTTGCAATCTGAGTCTAAGTGCAAATAGAGTTCACGCCGAGTTCTGCAAGTTTGGCTCACAGCATATTCCTCCCAAATTAATAGAAACAGAAAGACAATTTTCCTTGACCTTAAAAACTTTTAATGAAACTACACATTCACCACACCCCAAAACCAGAATAAGTTACATGAAGAAGAAAAAATAATATTCAGCAATATAATACTTCACAAAATTTAGTGAACTTCCAAAATAATAAGATACAAGAATACTCCTGATTTGAAATGACTGATTCCCAGTAATAAATACCAAGATTGAGTTTAAATTCTTCATTTCTGTGTGAAAGGCTTTAAAAATATTTTAACATCTATTAAACTATCCAAAACACTGCATTTACAAGTACAGGAGAGGGGGGAAAAAAGCAGGTGGGAGGAGGAAGGGAAGTAAATTCTCTATATATAACAGAATCACAGAACTGCAGGGGTTGGAAGGGGCCTCTGGAGATCATCTAGTCCAAGCCCCCTGCTAAAGCAGGATCACCTCAAGCAGGTTGCACAGCATCAGGTCCAGGTGGGTTTGGAACATCTCCACAGAAGGAGACTCCACAGCCTCTCTGGGCAGCCTGTCCCAGTTTTCTGTCACCTCCAAAATGAAGTTTTTCCTCATGTTGAGATGGAACTTCCTGTGTTCCAGTTTGTGCTCATTGCCCCTTGTCCTGTTGCTGGGCACCACTGAGAAGAGTCTGGCCCCATCTTCCTGACATCCACCCCTGATATTTATTGATGAGATCCCCTGTCAGTCTTCTCCAGCCTGAACAGACCCAGGTCTCAGCCTTCTACTCCAGTCTCCTAATCATCCGTAAAACATTTAAACTTTAGGTGACTTTGCCTCCCCAGGTAACCTGAATGGCAGAATTTCAGAAACCTACAAAACACCATTCCTAGAAAATTAATAACCAGTAAAGTCTCTCACCTTGATACATTCGACAGTTCCAGGATTTCAGGAAAAATTATGTGCTTAAATATTCAACTCAACAGTTGGTGACTCCAGTTCAAATCCAAACTGTGAAAAAACAGCATTTGCAACCTGTGGGATCACTGCAGAAAGAGAATCGTGGTCCTCTTTCTAGGCAAAGGCAAATGCTGGCAACCAAACATGTTCCTCTGAAACTCAAAAAATCCATCAACAAGTTCCTTCTTTAAAATGATTGCTTTGTATTTCATTAAATAATGAACCTGAAAGTTAATGACACATCACTGAGGAGAAAGAATAAGGAACCTTAACTGAAATTCCTTGGAACAGCTCAAGTATTTGTCACTCATATTACTATATTTGGAAAAATCACAGAATAGCATGGGTTGGAAGGGACCCCAAGGATCATAGAGCTCCAACCCCCTGCCACAGACAGGGACACCAACCTCAGGCCAGATCTACACAAGGTTGCCCAGGGCCCCATCCAACCTGGCCTTGAACACTTTCAGGGATGGGGCCTCCACCACCTCTCTGGGCAGCCTGTTCCAGCACCTCACTACTCTCTCTGTGAAAAACTTCCCCCTAATATTTAGTCTGAATCTTCCTTCCTTCAGCTTTAGTCCATTCCCCCTTATCTGCCATTTTCTACCCTTTTAAAAAGTTGATTCTCCTCCTGTTTGTATGCTCCCTTCAGGTACTGAAGGGCTGCAATGAGGTCCCCCCGCAGCCCTCTCTTCTCCAGGCTGAACAAGCCCAGCTCCCTCAGCCTCTCCTCACAGGGGAGGTGTTCAGCCCTCTAATCATCCTCGTGGCCCTCCTCTGAACCCTCTCCAGCAATTCTACATCTTTCTTGTATTGGGGCCCCCAGATCTGTACACAGTACTCCAGATGGGGCCTCACGAGGGCAGAGTAGAGAGGGACAATCACCTCCCTGTCCCTGATGGCCACCCCTCTCCTGATGGAGACCAGGATACCATTGGCCTTCCGAGCTGCAAGAGCACGCTGCTGGCTCATGTTAAGTTTCTCGTCTACCAGAATCCCCAAGTCCTTCTCAGCAGGGCTACTCTCAAGGAGCTCTTATCCCAGTCTGTATCTATGTCTGGGATTCCTCTGGCCCAAGTGCAACACCTGACACTTGGCAGTGTTGAACCTCATTAGGTTCACCCGGGCTCCCCTTTGCAGCCTGTCAAGATCCCTCTGGGTGGCTTCCTTTCCTTCTATGGTGTCAACCACACCACTCAGCTTGGTGTCATCCGCAAACTTGCTGAGGGTGCACTCAATTCCTTCATCGATGTCATTGATAAAGATGTTAAAGAGCACCGGTCCCAAGACAGACCCCTGGGGGACCCCACTTGTCACTGGCCTCCACCTGGACATAGAGCCATTGACCACCAAAATGCATAAGTTCTTTTGAAAAAACAGAGCTATACACAGTAAACTGCTTGCAAGGTAACAAACATCACCTAGAAATGGAATTTTACAGAAAGAGCAAAAATGCACAAATAACTAGTCAACTCAAAGAGTTTGCTGCTAAATGACCTACATAGACACTAGATTACATGAATTTACCACATTAAATAATCACCACTTTAAAAAAGTGAAAAAACAGGAGTTCCAAATTTGTCCCTTTCCTTCTGCTCTGTATGTACCGTTATCTTCTGTGACTCACCCCAATATTTTTAAACTAGAAAGTTCTTTCAAGAAAAGTAAGTGTTCTGCATATTTATCAACAGACTGTCGGGTACCAAAGGCTTCTTCAGGAGTAGAAGCTGCGTGTACTGCCATAATTACAAGCACATTGCACAGCATCAGCAGTATCTGCATAAACAAGCATTAACTACAGAGAATCACACACGGAATGTCAGAGCCCAAATGAATTAGATCTAAAGCAGATGACAAATCCCAAACAGACAGAAGTCCAGTTTACTGCTAGCAGCTTGCCTGAGTACCCCATTTGTTTCAAGTTTCTCTGCTTTGCTCTGCCTAGTTCAAAGTATGCTGTTTCCATAAGGAAAAGTAAGGAGTGAGCTTTTATTATCATCACATGAAAAAGGCAAACAAAGTCTTATCTATTTATGTACAGAGTGTGTGACAATTATTTGGAGGACTTAACAGCAACTACTTGTCTAACCAGCGGATCCTGGAAAAGGCTGCAGCCTATGCAGAAAGAGGAGACCGCAGGGATAAGAAGGAAAATCTTCACCACTCAATAACTATCACGTGTTTATCAAAAAGTAATTGATGGTTCAAGACCAAAGGCCTTGCAAAAGCAAGGAATGAGGAGGTAACACTTCCCATCCTCACCATTTTCACAGTACTCTAAAAGCACAGGTTTCAGTTTTAAAATTTAAAAACTACAGGGTGGATATCTACACAGAGCTCAGGAAGAGTTAAAAAGAACCCAACTCCCTGTTTTTTAACCTTATCATACATGGGGGGTGTGGGGATGTATATATATTTATGTATGTATGTATGCATAACAGGCATGCTTTTGAAGGGGAAGGAGTCAATCCAGACCACCTGTGGGAACTCAGCAGGAGCCTTTACTGCAGCTGAGATCCTGCAGATGCTCCGAAGTGGAGCCTGCTGGCATGGGACTTGCTACTCATCACAGCGACAAGTCACAGCTCAGCAGGCTGGCAGCACAGGCTGCTGCAGTCGGCAGCTAGCGGCCCAGCAGCCTGCAGTCCTGCTCCCCGCTGGACACTGCCCTGCCTGCAGAGTGGCAGCTCAGATCCTCAAATCTAGCATCCAGATCTAGGATCCTGATGCACGCTGAGGCAAGATCTTGGTTTTTAGTTCCCATTGAGTTTTGAGCTTTTCTCAAGTCCTGCAACAGTGCTACTGTGAGGTGAATGACCCTGCCATTCAAATAGGTGAGCTAGACAGTGCCCCTGTTCATAACCTCTCCTGCACTCAGATCCCAGTCTGGGCTATATATCAGGGACTTGGAGCCCAGATCACCTCTGCAAACAGAGCTGCTCCCTGTTCTCATACTTCCTCTGTTGACTTACACCCCGATCTAAAAACCCCTTTATTTCTTTCACTTTCCTTCCCCCCAGTTGCCAGCTCAAAAGTCACTGCCATCCTCAGTGACAATGGTAATTCTCGATGATAAGAGAGAAACCAAAAAAACCCAAATCTACCTGTTAATTTTAGACCTGGAGTAGTCTAACTCTTACACTAGAGAAGTATTTAAATACTTAAAACAGACTGATACACTCATTGGCTTGGAGACCTTGGTTTTACTGTTGTAATTGAAACAAAATATTTGATGGGTCTCCAGCACAACCTTCCAAAACCATAACTTTATCTTCTCACTGAATCAACACTACCACAGACACTAAGGAATGGACAGGTATCAAATGAAATACTTTTTCCACCGACAAATGGTTGTTAGGTGTGAAATAACACTAATTCTCACTGAACCTGTCATTTTTGCTAAGATATTGTATAATCACTCAGCAATGTAACTCTCATGGATTCAAAAATCTTACTGCCATGGATGCTATTACATACACAAAGATATATCCTCATGCCTACAGTACTTATCCAGACCTGTTCAGCAACAATGTTCAGTGACAACCATCAGGAGATGACACACATTTATCACCAACCCTGATACACCACACAAGCAATACAGAGATGAAATCTGCTCCTTCCCAAACTCAACTTTTTCCCATTTCCTGTTCAGGACAGAAATCCAGTGTGTTCAGTCCTGCTCATTCTCAAAAGCCTAGCTCTACCTCTTATTTTCTTTCAAATGCTACCCACATTGCTGCCATTCAAACATCACCCCTTTGGAGAGGAGTATTCACATCCAATCTTGAACAATATGGAAGTCAGTGATGCATATGTGGCAGGGGGTTGGAACTCTATGATCCTTGAGGTCCTTTCCAACCCAAGCCATTCTATGATTACCATTAGTATCAAAAGCACCCCAAGCTGTTGAACACTGCAAGATAAAAAGAGGTAGAAACAAAACTACATTAAGAAAATCTCGACTGAATTTGAAGATTTGGAGGGTTTTTAATCACCACAGAAGGTACAGTACCTCCTAGGGAACAGCACATTGAACACAATTCGTAAGAAAGAATCCTCTGTGTAATCTTCCAGCTGCAGTTGCTCTGAGGTTCTATGGAGCTGCCTGATAGCAGCACTGCACACACCATTAACATTTTCCACACTCCCAGCCTGTACACACTGCCACACATTTCCTACACTGATAGCCTTTTGCACCAGCTATCTAAATATTCCTTAAACTTGCTATTAGAAGCCACTAAGATGAGACAAAGGATCTATTTTTTTTATTTCTAACCTTATTTTACATGTTATACGGAGCTTCCACCAGCTACAGTCCTCAACACCTGCCCAGATCAGTCCACAACAAAACAAAACCAGGAAAAGGACAACAACCAACCACTGCTTAGCTTACAGATTATAACTGTTTTGGCTAGACTGACCTGTCTTACAAACTTGGTGTGTTTATAGCTTTGGAGAACCATCTAGTAGCATTAATAAGTGGTTTAAGAGATACTCTCAGCTTTACATAGGATTTTGTAGCAAAACCGACACTCTTCTGCATTCAGGAATTGCACTTGACTGTTAGGATTTAGGGGGGTTTATTTTTTCTTATTATTATTTTGCCTAAATATCATTTAATACACAGTTCCAACCACTGCAACAAATGAGTTGTATAGTTCTTAAGACAATTTAACTGTACCATTTCCATTTTCTTAATGTTTAACGTTCATTAAAAAGAAAACAGACAAAAAAACCCTAAAAAATAAAAAAAACAACCAAAAGCCAACTCATCCAGTACTTTAATAGGATATCTTTACTGAATGCCATCAGTACATTGCCATCCTTTATGTTAACTAGCTAAAGGTTATAAATAGCAAGTGGGTAATTCCTACAGAATTGACTGGTAAAGAACAGAGAAACAGACTATTCTCTTATTTTCTCACCGAAAGTAAAAGCCCCACAGCACACCTAAGAGTTCCTCGTTTTAATCTCTCTGCCAGCATTTCTCAGCTGTTCTCATGGCAGCTCATTACATCAAAGTGACAGTTTCAGTGACTTCAGTCAGCAGCTTTTTGTCTACTTTCCCAATTTCTTTCCTAGGACCACATGGAATCTGAACCCATTCTTGATTTAATCCTTGTGTCTAGCCCACTTAAGAGCAGTGCAAAATGAAATTTAATTTTGCATAATATTAAATACATTTGAAAGCATATTAAGGCAAATCAGAGCCTTTTTTTTTTTTATGTACTGAAGTCTAGGAAGACAAATAGTAGAAAAGACTTCAAGATCCCTCAGAGTTTCTCATTCACTAAGTAAAGAATAACTACAGCATGATTTCCAAATCAGCACTTAAAATCATCTCATTATAAATGCTAGAGGGCCCTCCACTATTCCTGACATGTTCTAGTGCATAGTATATATCATTCAAAAAACAGAAATTTTAACCATGTATATTCATTTACTTTCTTGCTACAGGTGACATATAAATACTTACTAGCTCAGTAGCAAAATTTTTCTAGTAAGCAATCAAAAAGCTGACACTTGATGTAAAATGCCATAGAAGCAACTCAGAGAAATCCATCTGGTTCCATATAGGAAGAGTGAGTTTGATGCATCTGTCCTGCAACAGCCATTGAAACACAGATCCAACAGAATCACATTGCCCTCCACACGCAGCTGATTTTACTAGGAAGCAATTCATGTAGCCTGAAGCCCAGGCATTAGCAGAGTAATAGTACTTTTCATCCACTTTGTTGATAAACCGACAAAAAATCCACCCCGTAGCAGTCCCATGCTCTTCAATATATACCTGGGGAAAAAAAGTGCCCATGCACACACCTCCTGGGGACAGAACAAAGCACAGAGCAGAAACAGGTGCTCCAGAAGGTCTCACGAGAACAGGAACCTCTTACCCTACACCATACCAATGAAATGAGATTTGGCCACGGATGGAGGGTACACAACAATAAAACTGGGATGGCTTGGCACCCACTCATCTTCTGGTAGACCAGAGTGAAAAGAATACTTTACTGCTGCTGACAGAAATAACTAGAGCTGCTATGAAAGGCAGCTTTCCAAGAGTTCTCAATAGCTCCAATGAAAAGGTGCAGTCAATAACCATTTCTGCATGGGATATAACACGTGTCATCCACATGAAGAGGCACATCATACTGGCAGGTGAAAACAAGGCATGTACTTGTATTTATGTATGTATGTATATTGTCTGTTCGTTGGGGTATGGCATGTAACACACAACCTGGAGCTTTCAAATTTCAATGGCCTCAATTATGATAATTATCATAGAGGACTACAAAAGACATCACAAGGCAAAAGAGTAGTACATTAGAGCATGAGACTGCTGGGTATATCTCAGAAAATCCAAGCAAAGCAAGTGCAACTTGAGGATTCACACGCTCTTATTGTTTTCAGAAGAAAAGTGGGGTTTTCTTCTTGCCAATATAAAATGCTCACTTCTTGCTTGTTCATTTACAATAAAATGTCTTTTAAAGCCAAGCTAATTTAATTTCCTGTACCTAGTCACTGTATCCAAAACTTTTTTTCATCTCTTTGAAGTAATAAATGCATTAGAATAAAATGAAAGTTCAAACTAGACACTTGTTATATACAGATAGCAGCAGCATATTGAACCTTCAAATTGAGATTTTGAAAAAAACAATTTATATTGAAGCATATGAAAAAAATACCTTTGAAACATATTTCAAATAAGAGTTAGTAGCAATAGCCTTTATGAAGGCTACCTTGCATTTCACTTTAATATGCATAACCTCTTGGCAATTCTTTATTTTAATAGCTGGGCATTTTATGCAGCACGTTTCCTTGAGGAAGATTTTAAAAAAAAAACAAACCCAAAACCCATACTTTTAGATAAAATTCTAAATCATTTGCTGACAATCATATTGTCTGGAAAGCCCAGAAGTTACTGAATACAAGACTAGTAATGGATAGATTGCCAGACTTCATTTCCTATGAAAATTTCCAGGAACTGATTTGACTATGGCATTTCCACACTTTCATTCAAGGAGAAAATACTGAATGTTGAAGAGCTCACAAAGCTAATAAAGACAGACTTTAAAAAAATAATAATCTAAACCAACCGGTAATCAAAGTAAAAAGACTCAGTAGCCAAACACAGTTATAACCTCTTGTGACAATCATTTCTAAATTGATCCAGAAAGCTGATGATTTGCTTTCTCAGCATCATTCAGTCTGATGAGCTTCAGTGAAAAACATGCCACTGGGCTCCAAAGAGGGCTCACTGGAAAAATGTAACGGCCAGGTTGAGAATAGATGGCCTGAAAGCTTTTTCGAGTCTTAAATGTTTTATAACAACCTAAGGATTTCCATTTTAATATTTCCCCTGCTCTTCTAATAACAAAACGTTGCACTCAAAAACCAAATCAAAAATAATTACAAGTTAAAACCTGGACTGTAGGCCCTTCTTGGACAGAGCAGCTGTGCTTCTGCTTGTGTAAGAGACCAGAGCCCGAACTCAGAGCACACATGTAATAAGATTCTTCATTTATATCATTATTCGCTATTCTCTTTCCACAGGATTCTTTCCATTTTCTGCACACAAGATGGTTCTTTTCTGTGGGTGAACTAATAATAAAAGGAGTGCACGCATAGAGCACTCAAGTCCCCAGCAAAATCAAAAATTTACCAGTTTAAAATGAAAGCTATAAATAACGCTGCCTGAGCACACTGAACAGGTTGGGTTTCGAAACCATATAACCAAGCTATGAATTTCAATGCTTTAACACACTGCCAGAGATAAGCATACTATTTTTAATGGAAATTATAAAAACCTCAGAGCAGAAAGTAAGTACTCAGTGCCCAGGGCTAGGAGAAACAGCACAGTATACACATACTTTTTAGGAAATTTCACTCATTCCCACTGTTGCCTTTGATACTACCATTTAGCTGCTTCAGGAGAGAGAAGTAGGTATACTCAGAGAGATGGATCCCTCATTTGGTATGGAAATTCTCGGTTTAGGATTCTTGCACAAAAAAGGTAGGTATTTATTGCAGAGGTAATCTTCCCCATTTAATACATATTAATGAAGAAATAAAATTAAATCCTATTAGTGCACAGAGTTATTCTTTCTTAAGCATGAGGAAAGCTGTTTATTGTTCTGACTACTCAAGTTAGCATGAAATTTTGTTCATATTACTCAACCATTTCATTACTGCTTACTTACCTGTTCTATAATATGGATATATATTATGTAAAGACAGTGTAGGAGAGATTACACACCACAAAAAGCAATGAAGCACAGGTAGACCACTTTTAAAGACAGCAGCCTTAATGATTATGAATGTAATGGAAAGTAATTGAGGATTGAAAAGACCTCCAACTTGCAGGATTCTTTCCATTAGAAAACTGAGGTCATATAGAATACAGTTTATAATAACAATCTCTCAAGTAACTGATATACTTTCTTCCCCTAAAAGAAAGAATACATTGTAGTTCTAGATAAAATAAACACAAATGGTGCTGCTCCAGGAAGATATAGTGCTTCAGAAACACGCACAAAATTACCTCTTCTCATAAATCTTACAGTAACCACATCAGTCATTAAATGCAAAACACACATGTTCTAATAGTTACTTCAAAGAAATATAAAGCTGCCTACATAAGCACCTACCCTATGATAAATACCTATAAACACAAAGGAAAACTTTGTATATTTTTCACAGAAACTCCATACAGATACCAGATGCCAGTTCTGCTAATTTATCAGTGAGTATATATTCAGTCATTTTAGTATTATCATTACTCTTGGCTTCCAGAGAATTACTGTAAGAAAAATAATGACACTGACAGCAATATGACCTCGTCCATTTGCAAGACACAATTTCAAGATTATTCTCTTCTAACAATATCAATATATTAGTATACAAGAGTCACACAGGGCAGTTCTTAATGCATTTGCAAAGGAGTTGGGCAAAATTTGCAGTAGAAATGTATTCATTATTCAGTGAACAAGGCTAACAGTGTTGGTAGAGCTGAAGCTGTGTATCTTCTTTTAGTGCTGGGATTTGATAGGTGTTGAGAGTACAGTAAACTACACTGTAAATAGGTAACCACCACATAATGACCACGCTCTGATACATTGCTTTATTTTTCTTGTGCCTGTCTCAGAAGACTCAGAAGTACAGAGTACCGTACATCAGTACAACTGCCATCATTTTTCTTTAGGCACAGATACGAATGGCCAGAACACTGACCTTCATGGTTATGCACAGATAACATCCATAATTGCTTCCATGAAATACCAGATTACCATCAAACATGGTTCTTCCAGCTTGGAGCATGCAGGTCCCATCAGTCACTTGGCCCTGCAAAAATCTATTTCTTTCTCTGGTCACATCTAGTGCAGAAAATAGTCCAGACCTTGTGCAGAATTTCCACCTGAGATTTGTACAAAGCTCTCTTTAGCCAGCATCCCCAAATTTACATTTTCTAACCATTCTGAAGAGAACTTGGTAAATATTCACTTAACAGTTGGCCCCAAGACTTTGCTAAGGACAGTCCAACAAGAAATTTGTCAATTAATGTTATGGGTGGGTTTTTTTAAAGTTTTAATACTTTGTATTCAAAAATTCAAAGTTTTTTCCATTAATTCTATTCTGCCCTACAACACTACTTTAACATGCACTCCCTTATACTCTCTTTAGTGTCTGCTCCTGACCACATCTGGTAGGAATAAACAGAAAACTGTTGCTCTACTTCACACATATGACCACACCCAGTTATCACTGCACATCCTGTGGTTTTGACTGTAGTTTTTGACACTATGGTTGTGTGTACCATACCTGTTCTTTTGAATTTCTTTTTTTTCTTGTGGATTTGCTTTCTCTCGGTTTAAGTATTTACAAACTAAGGGAAAATGGGGTTCCTGTTGGGAAACATAGATCTGCTTACTCTGGTACCACCTCTCCTTTCAGGGGTGCTTTTCATTCTCTTGCTGTTAGACTTAATCCTTGAAAGAAATTCTCACTGACAGCACACATTTTCGATCACGCATGGGACTGCTCCTGGACTTTGTTTCCCAAAGACCTTTTTCAGTCTCAATGCCCGGCATTTTATGAGACTATGAGAGTTTAAATTTTGCTTCCTCAAAGCTTTTCCAGAAATATCAGAGGCATGCTCTCTCCCCCTAGATTTCCTGAGTGACAGACTTATGGTTAACTCCTACTTCTCTTTTACCTGTTTAGCCTCTGTGCCTCACTTATATACACCTATAGAGTGTATATGGAACACTCAACTACATAACAAATCAAATCAATTACACAGCACAGAGCATAAATTACACTACCGTGACTTATTTTTAAAGACCTATTTGCTAGTCAAGCAATTAACATTATTCCTACATCCTTCATCTTCCTGACAGCAAATCACAGAATCATAGCATTGTAGGGGTTGGAAGGGACCTCCAGAGATCATCGGGTCCAACCCCCCTGCCAAAGCAGCTCCCTAGAACATTTCACTCAGATAGGCGTCCAGACAGGTCTTGAATATCTCCAGAGAAGGAGACTCCACCACCTCCCTGGGCAGCCTGTCCCAGGGCTCTGTCACCCTCACTGTGTAAAAGTTCTTCCGCATGTTGGTGCGGAACTTCCTGTGCTCCAACTTGCAGCCATTGCCCCTTGTTCTGTCTCCACAGACCACTGAAAAGGGGCTGGCTGATTCCCCCTGCATCCCATGCTTAAGATAATTATAGACTTTAATTAGGTCCCCCCTTAGTCTTCTCAAGACTGAACAGTCCCAGCTCACTCAGCCTTTTCTCATAGGGGAGATGCTCCAGGCCCTTCATCATCTTGGTAGCCCTTCTTTGGACTCTCTCAAGGAGATCCCTGTCCTTATTATACCAGGGAGCCCAGAACTGGACACAATACTCCAGGTGGGGCCTGACCAGGGCAGAGTAGAGGGGGAGGATCACCTCCTTTGACCTGCTGGCCACACTCCTCCGGATGCACCCCAGGATCCCATTGGCTCTCTTAGCCACCAGGGCACACTGCTGGCTCATGGCCAACCTGTCATCAATCAGGACCCCCAGGTCCTCCTCCACTGAGCTCTTCTCCAGCAGGTCATCCCCCAGCCTGTACTGATACAAATGGTTGTTCCTTCCCAAGTGCAAGACTTTACACTTGCTTTTGTTGAACTTCATCCGTTTTCTAACTGCCCAGCTTTCCAGCCTGTCCTGTGTTAGCTTCACTATTTCTTGTCCACTAAGACACAGCAACATTCTATTTCCAAGGTGAGTTATAGGACATTTTAACTCAGGCCACACTCAATCTTATTATTTCTGGAGAAAAACATCAGAGAACCAAGTTATTTTAAGACTACTTGACTGTCTTGCTTCGGTGCAGCCAGAAATCTTCAGAAACCTTAGTTGTTCTGAAGAATGGGCAAGCTCTGTATTACACATTATGAGATCTCAAATGAAAACATTTTCGTAGCTGTGTCCTGACCCTCAACACATTGTGACTGTTGGGAATTCACAGCTCTGTTGAACTTCAGTGAAAGCTGCAAGTGTTTAGGATTTCTCAAAACTCAGTCAATTCCCGTATCAATGATGGAAAATTAAACATAAGGAATTCATGACACCATAAGTTTGGGCCAATCATGAAGTCTGTGGTACAGCTGGAAAAGAATTGTTGTGTTTTGAAAGTTGAAAAAAAGGTGAGTATAACTTACCCCTTCTGCCTTTTCTTCTGTGTTAGCCAGCATTTCCTGGAGGGCCCGTACTGACAGAGACTGCTCCAGCACAAAGGTGCAGATGGACAAATCAGGTGGAACATTCTAAGTGAAAGAAAAACATGAAACCAGATCAGCAACAGATTTGTTTAACAGCATTTTCCAATGCTTCTATTTTCAATCCCGTTTCATGACTCTGAAAGATCTACCATATGCCTGAGGCTGTGAAAGCAAACCATATATTGGGCTGCAACAGTTAAGGCTTAGCCAGCAAACAGAAGCCATTCTTCCCCTCTGCTCAGCATCTGCAACCTGACACCCAAGGTACTGGGTGCCATTCAGGGGCTCTCAATAGAAGAAACAAATCAGTAAACTGCCTCAAGGTCAGGGCAGGATCACCATGATTGTCAGGGCTGGTGCATTCACCCTGTGTGGTTGGGGGAGCTGAGCTTGATCACCCTGGGTGGAGAAGAGAGGAGAGAAGGATCTTACAGCCCTCTTTGCCAACTTAATGGTGATTACAGGGAAACTAGAGCCAGAGTTGGTGGAGGTGCTCCTTGAAAGGAACAGGAGAAACAATGCAAGCTGTACCAAAGAAAGTTACAATTAGATATTAGGGAGAAAAATTCACTCTGGGAGTAGAAAACACTGTCAAAGCCTGCCAAGCAAAGCAGTGAAATCTTCACTTGGACATTGCTGTATGGAATACAGATTTTAGACATGATGATCAGATTGCAGGGATAACAAAATGCAGTCTTTCAGCTACTGTTACTCGTCAGAAACATAACGCACTGAGTGTCAAGGCCAAGCCATCAGATTCTCAGCCTTGCAGGATAGCATGCTTCACCATATTCTGTTCTAAGTGGGATAAAACTAGTGTCTAATAAAACTTGCCATGACTTAAAAAAAACACTGAGCTATCAAAAAACTCATTTTCCAGACAATCATAAAAATCGGCAATAAAATCGAAACAGGCTTGTAATAGCAATGTCTAAGTTACAAAATAACAAAGTAAAATTAGACTTTATGTGGGGATCTTTTCTTCTGTTAATAGAACAATATGTCACTCCTACACGCCTTTTCTTGCCTCCAGAACTTCTTTCATGTTCTTTCTCTTTTCCTTCTCATGTTACTTGCAGATTTTAGTCTAGAAATACTTCTGCTGACTTTCAGGAATCTTTTTTTACACCATGAATGTTTTTACTGTTAAAGCAGCAAAACTATACAACTATTCAAACTGTGTACATCTTGAAGAGGCCTCTTCCAAGGCCTCAAACAAATTTCAAAAAGGTAGTTGCATCATAATTTTATTCCCCTTTTTCAAAAGTCAGTTCTCAGAATACCTTATTCCCTTAATAGGTTATTAAATTGCTGTTCATCACTCTTAACAGTAATTCAAATCTGCTTATTCACTAATAGATCTTTCATTATCATCCACTATTTATAGTTCAATAAACTTAATGTAAAATGTTATTTTAAATTAAAGTTTTAGCCCTATCAAAAAGTATTAAGTAGCACCCTCTTATGCATGGGATTTTACATATTTATGCAACAATATTTTTAAGCCAAGTCTTTTAGAATCAGGCCTCTCTTCATTTGTCAGTGTCCTCGTTACCATATTTCTTCTGTAGTTACTCAGAAACTACAAAATTCCTGCTCATGCTAGCATTAGGCCAACAGACAACTAATTAGATTCTCTTCAAAACATCCTTGCATTTGCAATACAAGTACTATCATAAGCCCTTGTTTTACATAGCAGGAAGGGAGCACTCAAAGATCATGGGTTGCAAGGTGTTGTTTACTGAGCAGAAACGTGAGTGTAGTTTCCATTCTAGAAAAGCTCATAGAAATTATTTTCATGGCAGTTCAGCTCCCCTTGAATTCTCCCCAGTGAAGACTGGGTGACAAACAAGAGTCCGAAGGAAATGGGAAAATATATTCCTTACACTGTGCTCAGAATTGAGCCACAGAACATTTCCTTTATCTGTCTGGTTATAAACAGACATATAAAAGCAAACAAAGTCTCCATAACAGTGTTCCTACTGCTATTACTACTATTTAAAGCAAGATTTTTGCTAGTTGAATGTGTCTCGATTTTGTGACCTATCAAAATATTTTACTGCTAAACCTACCTTACAGGTTATACACTCTAAAACATGGAAAATCCCCTGTCATTTCACACAATGATCAAGCCAACATAACTAGGACCCTGATTCTTCATGAATTCTATTCTCCTGTACTAGACAGCCATGAGCATTTTCTTCCCTCCCATTTAAAACTGAGGATGAAATCTCAATGAACATTTTTTCAGCTATTCTTATAGCAGGTGAGGCACACTTTGAGCAGCCAGAGAGTAATAAAGGAGAACTGTATGAGACTGTCTTGCTTTAATTAAGAGGAACATTCTTCTTGCAGTCTAGCAAAAGGATAAAACCCAGTTTCTTTTTCTCAAGAAAAAGGGAGAGCACATTATCCCGCCTCATCTCTATGGCACGAAAGCCTAGTCACTCACTGGCCCTCAGAGAGCAAAGCATTTACTCTAAGAGCTGAAGGAAAATGCATCTACTGCTGCTTGTAGCAAGTATGTGAATCAAAATCTTCCTCTCTGGCAGTTTCTGACCCAGATCTGCTTTGCTGAAGATCCAGCAGGCATGGCTGTGTGCAGTGTACAACAATCATGGCATACACATATGATGACAGATGCAGAACTGTCAACGTATTTAGCTCAGGCAGCTGCAGCTCTGCTCATCCCTATACAGTCTATTTTAGCACTGATGCTTTTAGAGCTCTGGATTTAGGAGACAAGACGTCAGGCTGGCATACATACATCCCATTCCAAATAGCCCACTCAAAAAACTAATAATTCCAGGTATTTTTAAACTTTCATTTAAATATACTAAAAATCATTCACAGTGCATTTACCATCAACTCAAAGCATAAAATAAATATGAGGAAGGAAATACACAGTCTCTGTGCATCCTTATCTATCATATCACATCACATACAAACAGGAAAGAATATGAAAAATAAAGGGTTTTGTGTTATATGGCAGCTTAATACTCCCCATCAAAAGATCTCTTTATACAATGGTACCTGAAATACCCTACAGGTATTTAAAAGACAGGTATACCTGGCACTTGTGTTGGACTTGTCCAACTGTAAACCTAGCACTGACATGATCTTAAAGGTCTTTTCCAACCTAAATGATTCTATGATTCTGTGGAATTGTAAAGTATTTTTTAGTGATCAGTCTTGAAAGTGACCCCAAATTCTAGGGGCTGCAATGAGAATCTGCAGCCATCAACTTGCAATATCAGACTTTTTGGAGGAGAGGTCAAATGCGTGGTCAGGTATTTTCGTGATTGCTCTGCTAGACTACAAATACATAATAAATAATTTTAAAGAAATATTTTGCTCATCTCTAACAACCACCCACCAACGCACTTTTAAGAAATATATAACAAATCTGTAACTAGCTGGAAACTTTCAGTGGTTTAATGATTATAATAAACTCTTAATTTGAGAGTAGAACACAATTTTTATGCCCCAAAAATTACCAGTACTTCAACACAGAGACATAAACATCCATGTTGGTAATCGTGAACATTCATTGCAACATCAATGATAATTTAATGATTTATAATATAAAATATACCTGGTGATTATAAAAGTACAAACTTAAAATACTGCTCATTTCTCTGCTAGTTCTATTTTACACAATTTGTCTTCCTGTCAAATATGTGTCTAGACAATGTAGTGACCCACAAATAGCAACCTAATACGCAAGTAGCTTGTTAAAAATAGGTAATTAAATAAATACATCAGAAATTTTATACTAAATTTCAACTGCTAGGAGAAAAATAATAAATTAGTATGAACTTCTCTACTGATCCTTCATCATTATTTGTAATAACACCTACATTCAGCAAAATTAGACAAATTAAAATAATGTCCTTTTCATATGCAATTATTAAAGTCTATATATTGCTGGAGTAATTGGCATATTTAGAAAAATTGTGAATTCTTTATTCTTCCTGCCAGTTTAAACTATATTTATTTTGTGCACTAATTTTCTGTAGTAATGTCTACATAGTAAATTATGCTTTCCTCTGTAGGAGGCAGATTTGCAAATTAGATAATCATCCCCTTTATTAAAAAGGTGTCTCGAGCAAAGCTTTTGAAATACATTTTAAAAATATCTCTAACTCTAGTCCGGCCCACAACTGAATCATGGACACCAGCTGTATTCAGTAGGTGCTACTTTGGGTTTTGGTCCGTTATTATTTACAAGCCTACCATACTCCAGTGCAATGACAACGAAAGCAAGAGCCCAAGATCCAAAACTCAGTCCCGCTGCCATTACTGTGATGATCACACAGTGCCAATGAGCCACAATAACGTATGACCTGCTCATATAATACGATGCACAAAATCCTGTGAACGCCAACTGAACTTCTGCCCCTCATAAATATTAGTACAAGACTGAAAAATAATAAATCACATCAGCAAACTCAGTTCTGTAAGAATAAGCAGCTTTACCTCAGCTTTATTTCCCTGCCTAGTTATTTGCAAGCTTCCTAGTTGTTTTTCTAGGCTCACTGATATTTTTATTTGTCTTCTAACCAAAATCCGAGTGAAATGGACTTGCAGGTATCTAATCTCTAACTGTATACTAAAAATTCACACATCAGTGCCTAAAAGACACTTAACTGAGCAACCTGATTTACAAAGCATCCACAGCTTGTATCAATGTCAAAAAATGAGATGTGGGTGTTCATAACTTTTTTAAAAAGTAGCACACTTATTAGATGTCTAACTCCAAGTAGGAGGATTCAAAAATTAATTTTAGTACAGAAATTAAGCAAAACATCTGTACCCCTATTTGTGGGAGCAGCCTGAAAGAAACTGAACCCACTATCCATTTTCATGTTACATTTAAATTTATACCCTCAGTCTTTTTGGCAGTCCTTTCTACTGAAATGAGATTCTGTCTGGTGACAGTGATGAAACACACTCAATATTACCAATAAAAAACATCCATTTCAAGGACTCTATATGGAAGGCAAGGCATAGCTTTCCATGTTTTCAAGCTTGTCATCAAAAAGATGGACCCAGTACCAAAATACATGGCTCTGACAACAAGTCCTGTCAGCCAAATAGGTTGAAACATATTCACCAAATCCCAAAACAGAAAAGAGAGATAACGAATTATGAGTCTTAGAGTTCCAGTTCTACAAGAGAAGACCTTGCAACAACAGCGTCAAGCTCCTGCATGTTTATCGTTAGCAGACGGTGAAGGATGCCTAGCCACCTCCTACAAATACTTGCTTTTAGTTGCCTATGACAATTTCAATCTGAAACCATCACTTGCTATACAAGGCATTGGCAAAATACTGCACTTTATATTCATCCAGAACAGTTGTTTTGACCAAAAGCCAAGATGTTTTCAACATTCATAACTTTTTACATTACAATATCTAAAAACTGTGAAGTCCTCATGGTTTTGTAAGTGTGGTTTGACAAAGGAGTAGCCTTTTGTCAGAAATACGCTCTTCACTTTTTTGCAAAAACTTGGAAATTCTGGTCAAGTTCTACTTGAAAAATATGATTTTTCATATAGTGAAAAAAAAACTTGGTAAGAACAAAAAAGCTTTAAAGATTCCTTTTTCATAGAACAGCTGTTTCAGGGGATAAAACTGGAAATCTCACAGGAATACCAAGTGTATGAAACCAGAATATATTTGGGAATTTAAAAAAAAAAAAAAAAAAGGAAAAGGAGACCAACACTGGGGGAAAAAAAAAAAGTGGTGGAACAATTGATTTCAGACCCAAATACAGGACAATCAATTCATTTTCAAAGCCTAAAGATACAAAACAAGTCCTTAGCAGTTCTTTCAAATCATATTGGTTAACTATGCCACTACTGATCTGTTGATCACCTGTATTTTATCATATCTTGTTAACTTGACATAAACAACCAATTGGTTTAATTTTTTTAAATATTGCCTTTTTATATTCACATATAGAGTTTTCCTATTTCATCCACTTTTCCAAGTGCAGAATTCTCTCATAAATGAAGTGTTAGATTTGACAAAGTAGTGAAATAAAAAATAAATCTTGATGCACTGAGCAAGCTTGCTATTGATATAGCAAACATAATCTCTTATCAGCAGTAGTCTATGTCTTATCAGGAGTTACTAGTTTTTATCCCCATATGAGTTAGCTCAGCAGTTGCAGACAGTGAATGTCATCTGCTGGTCAAAGCAGAACAGTTCATCGGCAAAGGAAATGAGTTACTTGAAACTTAAGCTACAAACCAAAGGTATAACAACAATCGGAATGAAACTGCATCTTGGGTTTTAACCCTCTCAGCCTTTAAAAATTAACATGAATTATATTTCTACTGAGGCTTTTGTTGCATAAGTACAACTATAATCTTCTTTTATAGTTGCAAACAGTGGCAGAATTTTATGTTACCATTTCTCACCTTTTGCCCTTTAGAAACAGCTGTGATTAGCAGACCCAAGTGTCATGAGGCTACTATTAACAGCTATTATTAATTGTAAAGACTGCCTTAACTGCTTGGAAGTTGTAATTCCTAGTATGATCATAGAATCACAGGGGTTGGAAGGGACCTCGAGAGATCATCGGGTCCAACCCCCCTGCCAAAGCAGCTCCCTAGGACATTTCACTCAGATAGGCGTCCAGATGGGTCTTGAATATCTCCAGAGAAGGAGACTCCACCACCTCCCTGGGCAGCCTGTCCCAGGGCTCTGTCACCCTCACTGTGTAAAAGTTCTTCCGCATGTTTACTAACTTTACGGAATTAGTGCCTCACACAATCCATCTCTAAAAAGGGTAAGAGGCTTTTTTCCCCTTTTATTCTCCATGTCCCTCTCTAGTCTCCTTTCTAACTATACATAAGTCTAATGTATCTACATTACTAAGAACTTCTTCTCCTTTTTATCTGTTCTCTAAAAATTTAAGATGTAGCAACTGATAGAAGTGATACTGGGTAAGGAGCCATACAAGTTCCTATCAGTCTGGATGGATAAAGCAGGTCAATCAACTCCAACAGCCATTACAACATAAGCTGCTGCAGTCAGAAGCTTAGATGAGTATTAGCTAATAGTATATCACCCTAATGCACTGTAAATGTGTTAATTTTAAAGCAGTTAGGAAAATTTCATGCTAATTAATAAAATAACAAAATCTCATAGGATCAACAGTGCTACAGAGGTTCTAGGCACACATCCAAATTAACAAAACATTTTTAATTTAATTTCATGCTGTTCCTGCAAATTCTACCTTATTATGCTAATCTTATGTGTATTATTCAAAATTTTACAGTTCCCTTTTATTCTTAGAGATGATGACGTATTTCTAGCTACTGCAACAAGTAATGGAAAAATCCAGGATATTATCAGTCAGAAGGGTCCTATTGCTCTGGAAGGAAGCAGTTACCCTTGGATTCTTGCAACATCAGAAAGATGATCTTTAAAAAAATACTATTTTGCCCTTTCCTGGGAAGCATAACAGACACCCAACAGGGAAATCTTCCTAATGTCTGACCAGATTTATCATAAACCAGATTTATCATTTATCAATACAGCAATTATATTGCAAACTAGGAATCCTAAATTCTTTCTGGATAAAACAGGCAGGCAAATGTGGGCACCTTTTGTAGCTGTAATAACTGACACAGCCCGACCTGTCTCAGCAGAAATCTTACCTCCACATAATATCAAATAGGACTTTATTTGCAGAAATTCTCTTACTGGTAAATTTATCTGATAGCAGAAATCTTCACAGTGGAATTATAATAATTAAAAATGAAATCCAAATAAAAAAAAATACTGACCCTTCCAGAATACATTATACCAACTCTAATGAGCAATTCATTCACATTGCAATTAACATGAGACAATATGTCTAAGACAAGCAAAACCCAATTATTTATGTAATAAACTATCAACTACAAACATAATAATGGACACCAAATTTTAACTTCTAAGGATTTTATTTTTCAACTATTACACTTCCCATTTTATACTGCTGAGATCGACAGTCAACCTGTGTAACTAGGAAAAGTGGTGCCTATCAAATATTGATGGAATGGGGGACTGTGAATTTATGCTCTGAGTCACCTCTGACTTGTCCTTAAAAGACAGAAGGGAGATGCATCATCTCTCCTGGGCAACACAGTTTCAAAGTAGCAAAATATACACAGCAACCAAAATCCTTTGTGGAAAAATGCAACAATGCACTTACCATATAACCACAGAATCACTAGGCTGGAAAAGACCTTTGAGACCACAGAGTCCAACTGTACCTGTCTTCTACTAAACCATATCCCTGAGCACCTTATCTACCTGTCTTTTAAATACATCCAGGGTTGGTGACTCAACCACTTCCTGGGCAGCCTGTTCCAATGCCCAACAACCCTTCTGGTGAAGAATTTTTTCATAATGTCTAATCTGAACCTGCCCTGGCACAGCTTGAGGCCATTCTCCCTGATCCTATCACCTGTCACTTGGGCAAAGAGACCAACACCCTCAACCGAATACCAGCAGTCAACCAACACCCCAGGTCCTTCTCTGCCAGGCAGCTTCCTAGCCACTCTTCCCCAAGCCTGAAGTGCTGCATGTGATTGTGTCCCAGGTGCAGGGCTCTGCACTTGGCCTTGTTGAACCTCATCCGGTTTCAGCCATTCGGATCCAGCCTGTTCAGGTCCCTTTGAAGAGCCTCCCTACCCTCAAGCAGATCAACGCATCCTCCCAGATTAGTGTCATCCACGAATTTACTCAGGGTACATTCAATCCCTTCATCCAGGTCATTGATAAAGATACTGAACAGAACTGGACCCAGGACTGAGCCTGGGGAACACCACTTGTGACTGGCCTTCAGCTGGATTCAGCTCCATTTGGCATTTAGGGACTTTCAGCACTAAATTGCAAATTAACAGTCAATGTTTTCTTTACACAAATGTAAAATAAATCAGGTTTTATAATTAAAGTGAATAATGCATGCATTCTGTTTTGATTCTATAGTCATTCATGTGCCTATTTAAATTAAAGAAATTACTCAACACAAATGAAATGCAACCACCCACAGAATTTTGAGTCTGTCCCACCAGCAATTCAAATTTAGGCATGCTAAAAGACTAGCCAAAACATTAATAAATTATAAAGCCAGTTTATGAAGATGAATAGTGTACCATACTTCAGTTCTTTAACTCATTTTACTCCTCTCATTCTATGTTTTTTAAAGGTAATATATCCATTCTGAATCAGGCTGGGTGTAATGTTCCCTAGATTATTTTACATCCCGGATTGTTTTGATCTGGTTCATCTGATTTAAAATAATAATTGTACCAAAAAGTATGCATCTATCTTAAAGGCTGTACACATTCACCTCTAGCATAAAACAAAACAACAAGAATGGTATCTTGAAAGTTGACTCCAAAAAATACATCTTTAATCATGAAATTCTTGTTGTCTTTGAGAAATTCAAGCAGGTATTTGGGTCAGGGAGAGAAAGACCTGACATGTCCTAAAAGTAAGCAAGGATTTGTGGATTTAGAGACACACACTGTCAAAGTTTCAGCATGTATAAAAATGCCAATAATGCTTTCAAACATAAATATCTATTTTAAAAAATCTCACAATATATACTCAGAAATCGTGGCTTATCTTTCAATCCGTAACTGTATAAAGCTCCAACTTGACAGTGCATTTGAGCATACACTGCTTGATGTAACAAAATATACTCATATTTACTATGCACCTTTAACTACAAAATCAAAAAACTTGGAAGACTAATTGGTGATTATATGTTCAGCTTCTTAAATATTCAAATTTTGTCCTTTTGGAGTTTAAGGTGCCAAAATATTGTTACTAAGCTGCTTAAGCAAACAACTGCTGCTTTAAAAGTTTCTCAGCATTCAGTAACATGCCAGCACAAAAAGCTGCCACAAAGCACCCTCTAGACACATATACCCAAATGCATTTCCCAGCAAACAGTCCACCTGCCTCAGAAGTGAATTACACAAGAGGTTAATTTAAGCACGAGGCTTAAAAATTCAGAGATGTTAAAGACAGTCTAAAGGAGCTGGCAAACTACATGGACTTTTACTCTTTTCCTGCTACTCTTTAAGGAGGAAATATAGCAAGAAGTTCACAGATATCACCCCTGTGTGAGACTATTGTATTCAATTACATCATTCACCAATCTGGAGTTTCCTCCTTAATAGTATTCAAGTTCTTCCTTTTTAAAATTTCACATTTTGACATCACATTAAGACATTTACTACAGTATCGCTACATCTGCAGATACCACTTTATTTTCTAGATGGGTTTAATTTTGTTTTATCAATATCTCAACTTGCACCTTACCAAGCAAGGGTGTTCTACTCTACTAAGGTGCAAGTCTATCCTGGGGATTCATCTTTCTAATGCCTTCGTTTGGTATTATTTTCTATTAAAAAATAATTTAAAAAAAAGAAATTTCCACATTCTTGCAAATTTTCCAATATACCCAGAACACTTTGCAATTAATTCTCCTATGATATCCACCTTTTACATAGAAATAAAGCAACTCTTATTAAAGAATTATGTGGACAGTTAATGGTATGTGGCAATAAGAGCTTTACTGAAAACTATAGATACAGCTAACTTCCCTGATAAACAAGCTGGAAATGTACACAATGTGAGAGAATTCTTTTGCCATTTTGAATTTATGGAGGGAGACTTTTGTAAATAATAAACTGTACACATACTTGCAACTGCATCAGCTAAAGGACGTCAAAATAACTGTTAGTGCACTACTGACCAAGTCACACACCAAAAAAAATATAAGTTACATTTTAAAAACATAATCACTTTCCTTACCATCGGGCCTCTGTTTTTTAATGCAAAATAAAGCAACTATTCTTTTGCTTCTGAAATCAGAAAAAAGTTCTGTTTCTATTTGCATATGTAAAATAAATAAATGCATAAATGAATAATATTATGCAAAAGAAGTGATGCATAGCACAATTGCTCACGACCAAACCCACTGCTTAGCCAGATCCTGAGCTGCTGGCCCCCTGGCCCACCTGCCTGTTATATATGGAGCATGACATCGTATGGTACAGAATACCCCTTTGGCCAGTTTGGGTCAGCTGCTGTGGCCACGTCCCCTCACAGCTTTTTGGGTTTCCCCCACCTTCTTGTTGGCAGGGCAGTATGAGAAGCTGAGAAGTCCTTGACTGCTTGGCAACAGCTAAAACACCAATATGTCATCAACATCATTATCAACCTAAATCCCAAACCCAGCACTACACCAGCTGCTGGGAACAAATAAAATTAACTCTATCCCAGCCAAAACAAGGGCAGTCTGCTGAGCAGGATTCAGCCCAACAGTGTTTTAAAAACATTGAATGCAAAGTCACAATACCATGATTCTGCGTTGAGCAAGGCCGCATAGCCAATTTGACACCACTACTTTTATATAATGCCTGCATAAAGGGTTTAAAAATAAGGATTTGCACTTTCATGGGTTCTTAGCTTGAAACACACAGATACATGAATCTGTTTTTTCAGGTTGCAGCCTAATTAAAATTCAAACAACTGCTTTGTAACTACTCTGTGTATACTAATGACGTACATTCTATTATAAACCCACCAGAGAAAATATTTAAAATGTTGAGCTCTAGAGGACTTAGCAGAATATGCCATTGTGTAACCTTGTGATGTTCAGTCACCCAGGATAATGCAGCAAGGGCCGTACCTGCATTGAACAGGTATTGGTTGTAACTTTCATCAGACATGAATGTACAGCAAATATGGACTCCCACTGCAAAATATTCTGGTTTTGCTCTATGTGTCAATTTATCTTTCAATTACTTTTTTTCGGGTTTTTTAGTACAGTTAGTGTATTTGGTGAAAGCAAATAATCTGTTTCTGGTCTTTTAATACCTAGTCCTAAGATTATCAAGAGTCCCAAGTCTTTTATGCCACATGGGAGGAAAAAGAACCCCAAACACCAAAGCTCATCACCTATGCAATTGTGTGAGGGCATTGCTTTTAACAGAATGCTCAAAATGCAAATAGATAAAACCATTGAGTAATAACAGCAACTCTCCTTTTTAATAGAAACAGTACTAAAAAGAGTAGGACTCAGAAGCTAAATCGCAGCCAACTGGCAAGTTTTCAGAAGGCTGCAGAAAAATCACCAAACCAATTATAGGATCATACATTAGTATCTGACCTTCTTATATCACAGTGTTTGCCTCCACCTCTATCTCAGAACAGATTTTCCAGCATAGTATCATCTTGTTTTTATATTTTAATCTTTAAAAAATGAGAGTACTCCTAAACAGTTGCTGGACTGTATGGTTATAAAGGAAAACTGATTTAATGAGATTTTTAGATCTCCTTTATATACCAGAAGTTTAATACCTACCTTTATTCCACTACAATAAATAACACATTAACCACCATCAAATATGTTTCTGTAATCTTTTGGGAATTGTTTGTTTGCTTTTAAAAGACATTTAGATAATGAAAAGAGTTTCAAACTACATATTTGACTGAAGAAGTTACAATTCCTGTTTTGTTTGTTAAATTATACAAGTTATACACATTTGTGTTAAAATCCTTGATTGGATAGACTGTATTACTAGCAGCATCAAACAAATCATTAATATTAAAAATAAAATGAGCATTTAATTTTTTTTCTTTCATTGGTTAGCTAATAACAGACATAAAGTACACATACATATCATACACGCTATTCTTTCTTTCAGTGCCATAAGTTAGAGTATTATCATCACCTAATTAATTGCTCTTAACTACAAACTTTCAGCTTTTGTTGCTACATATTCAGGTTACATGTCATGTGGTTCCACCAGCATATTTAGGTATTCAGTACTTTCCTTTGGAAGTTCTTTAAGTGTTTTATTGATAATAGTCTTTCATATCTCTAAGATGTATTTTGAGAAAAAAAAAATACATTTGAATTCTTATAATAAAACCCCATGGAGTCTAAATCACTAATGTTGAGCATGCAGATTTATCCCCAACAAACCAAGTACAATTATTGGCAGAAGTATCCAGAACACACTGGCCTACTTTTAAATATTAAATAACTGGATACAATTGAAAAAGAAACTCTCACATTTATGAATTTACATTTTGTTGATAGGAAGAGCTTTTAATTCTTTTTCAATAAACAGTGCCTCATTAAGCCAAAACCATGTATATCTCTGACAACACTATATCTGATATTGAAGTGTATTCTGTAAGAACAGAATAATCCGTGCCTGTATGTATTTCAAATTCCAAATATCTGCTGTAGCAAGAGATACAAACTGAAAAATAAGAATAGTAAGGTTTCCTAGATTACACTCTTTAGTCTGTGGTGCCTTGCAAGATACCACTTTTAAAAAACTACCTGCATTACAGATGACAGTACAAACACACCAAGTTCTCCTTCTATTCCTATTAACACTGTGCACACATTTCAGCTGATATAAAGCTGTATTTCTGTTGCTGCTTTACATGCATGGAGACCTGACCCAGTGTCTTTCATTGTCTGAAAGTTTCACATCAATTTGAAATTACTCGCTTTCCATGCCAAGAAATAATTACCTGGCTTTGTGGGATTCATAGAATCATAGAATGTGTTAGGTTGGAAAGGACCTTTAAAGGCCATCTAGTCCAACCTCCCCGCAGTAAGCAGAGACACCTTTAACTAGATCAGGTTGCTCAGATCCCCATCAAGCCTGACCTTGAATATCTCCAGGGATGGGGACTCCACCATCTCTCTTCTAGGCAACTTGTTCCAGTGATCTACCGCTTTTTCCTAATATCCAACCTAAATCTCCCCTTTTCTAGTTTAAAACCATTATCCCTCATCCTATTGCTACATGCCCTTGTGGACAGTTCTTCCCCAGCTTTCTCACAGGCACCTTTCAGGCGCTGCTATAAGGCTATGGCTACACAGTTGCCTTCAGGCACAAGATTTAGACAAGATTGAAAAGGAATAAAAATTGAATCTGATACACATAAATAATAAATATAATATTTAAATTTATATAAATCATGTATTACATAGACTACATAGAATGTAGCAAAGCACACTGTGTTCTTATTTCCATTGCTTCTGTAGAGAAGCATTTAACTGGGAAAGAATGATTCATTGAAGAAAACCCTGCCTGATCTACACCTGTGAAGATTTCCTTTACCTATGTCTAAATAACGTGTGTAAAGTAGGGCAAGTAATATATAAGTATGCATAATTCACTTAAATTATTAAAATCAATATCTGCTAAGTGGAGTCCTCTGAACATGAGATTACATAAGATTAAGTGCCATCTTTGCTATTAAAGATGAGTATTAATTTCGGCAATCGGACACAGAGGCAATAAAAATGGCCTCAGACATGCAGTTCCAAAGCCTTGCCAAAGCCCTGATAGACTTTAGAAGTTTTTTCAAAGGATGAAGTGGAAATAAAAGCACAAAAAGGAACCACAGAGGGTAAAAATTAATTTTTTTAAATCTTGCCATATGGCAAAATTCACTGTAAACTCAAGCAGAAAATACTGATTTGTTAGTGTCAATTCAATTTTTAAAGACTTCATATTTCCTGATGTAACTGCTCAAAAAGCATCTATCTGTTTGCATCCATACATTAATGGACACCATGTGACTTTTTTTATACATTTGGATTTACACAATCAAAACCAGCACAAAGCACTACCATTGTTTCTCAGCTGTCAGACAGAATTCCAGACTCAACTTCTCTGGAGTCAGAAAGATTATTTGCCTCAGCCACTGAGGATGTGCTCAAGTGTTTGCTGTACAAAACAAAAAAAAAAAAAACCCTCCATATCCCATTCCCTGAAAGACAAATGGAGAAGAGCTTTTGTCCCAGAGACTACCAAGGCACAGAAGTTCAGGCCAGTGCCCCTCTGCCCACCATTCAGGATGACACCCTTCTCTAGACACAACCATGTAGAATTTGACAGCTGATATGGACATTTCTTGGGTAAATAGTAGAAAAACATATTTTCTTGTAATCCTTCCTGTGCCAGGTGACCATCTTTTTCTACCATTCCTCCCCTCATTCTTCTTTTCCCTTCCAGCATGGCCACCTGTCCAACCTCCTGACAATTCATCTACTGGTTGAAAACTAACCAAAAAAATGGCAAAGGAAAATCTCAGTGAAATGGTATTTAGCATCACAAGGAACACTGTCCCAGTCTTACCATCAGGCTTTATTTTCTATCCACTCACACTGCAGAAGCATCTAGAGGAACCAACAAAGAATGGAACATCGCTGATATGTAGCTCTGGGTTATGGTGCAGACAATTCCAGCCAACTGACCCACACAACTCCAGCAGCAGATCTGCAGAACCTTTCTTAGTGTTGCAACCATGCCCTGCCATGGTAGAAAAGTGACTCTTCAAAAGCAAAAATGGAAAAAAGTTATCTAAGTCCTACCTTCCTCACTTTAGAAACAGAACAGTTAAGGGTATAATAAGGTTTCGGACTCTTTTCTCAGCACTGTAACTCATTTTATATGATGTAATTCACAGATCAGTGGAAAGTTCAAATCATTAGATCACACATTGGACTGCCTTCTAAAAAAAGGAAAGAAAAAAAAAAGGAAAAATATTTCAAGTGGAAGCTTTTTTTTAGATGTTCAGAAACCCTCCCTATGTTATCCTTCCCTCTCTCAAGTCCAAATTGCTAAGAACACAAGAGGAAAAATAAAATAAAATGGTTTTTATTGGTGCTTTTTAATGATGTCATATAAGTCAGGCTGTAAGTCAGGAGTGGAACAGAATTAAAGTATGTGAGTTTGCCACCTGCCATAAAAAAAAAAAAGGGAAAATAAAAAACACCTTATGCCACTAGAAAAGCATAACTCAGTCTCAGTGTTCAGCTGTGCAGTGGTTCACAACAGATCAAAATTATGTTTGTGACTGGCCCACAGCTGAGTGTTTTTTATTCTGTACCATGGGCAGGTATGGCTTTCCGGAGCTGATAAAACACAGCTCCAGCCTGTTTGCTTTTCAACATTCCATGCATTATTTAGGTCTAAAGAAAATTTAGTTCAATAGCAGAAAGCATAATCTTTTAACGGAAGGACTTCCTCATACCAGCGATCTGTTTACGTGCAAAACGCAACATCTAATTTTCAAATGCAAAGAAATAGATCTCATCAGTCATTGAGATAAGTTAACTGTTCATAATTCTTCTTTTAATAAACAGGATGGTCTGCCACAAGGGAAATAAGATTTAAAAGTACAGCGAACATTTATGAAACAACATTACCTATAGACCATTGTCAATAAAAGAAGCTTATGTTCCTTTTTGCTTTTTTTCTGACACCCATCTCTTTCTTCTTGTTACTTAAAAAAATTAAAATGTATGCTATAAATTTAACAAGACCTGACAGAGAAACAATGAGATAGGGGAAATAAGCAATTTAAATTCTGTCTTCAGCATGACTTCTTCAGGTGTTGTTCTTGCTGTGGCAACTTTTTTAATAAAAAAAAAATTATGGTTTATGTTTATATACTTCTCTATTTAGAATACATAATATATCCCTAGAACAATATCTATTTTGAAATATATCACCTTTGAAATTGCTAGATATCGAAATATACTTATTTTTCATTTGATCTATTATAGCTCTATAGATGAGATAGTCATGTGTTTTTCTTGTACCAGCCTGATCAGTTTTTACTCAGAACTGTCTCCTGTTAATAAAATTACATTTAATGTCAACCTGATACATTGTTTATTTATTATTTTGCTCTTGAAGATGAGGGATCATTTTGAGGAATTTGGTGACATGCTCTGAGCAAAAATTTGGAAGTTGCTGGACTCCTGCAAGTAGCAGCTAAACTGCATTTACAGAGTAACTGTAGCAACCAATCTTACTTGTCTTCTTAAGTTAAAACCATTAATGAAATAAAGACAATGTAAAGTGAAAAACAGCTTTTCTCCCATTACCAGCTAAAGCTAGAGATTAACAGGTAACACTCAAAAGAACTATTACAAAGGCACATCCCTGATTTACCCTAGACTTTTGCTACCACTCATACAGAATTGAGTCGCACTGTGTGTCCTTCACAACTGCAATTCAATCCACTGGCTAAAAAAGTTAATTTTAAATGAAGAATACCTCTGCTGTACAAAGTGCTAGCATACTCTAACCCAGTCTGGGGTCTTACTGCCAGGGGAGCAGCTTTGGAAAAAAGGGCTTGCAGGCAGCAAGGTAAGCATGAGCCCACAGTTTGCCCTGGCAGCAAAGAACAATAGCCTTCTGAAAGTTGTGTAGCCTGGAGGGGGTTTTCTCCCTTACTCAGCATTTGCTAGACTACATAGAATCATAGAATGGGTTGGAAGGGACCTCAAAGACCATCTAGTTTCAACCCCCTGCCATGCGCATGGGCACCCTCCAATAGCCCAGGCTGCCCAAAGCCCCATCCAGCCTGGCCTTGAACACTGCCAGGGAGGGGGCAGCCACAGCTGCTCTGGGCAACCTGCTCCAGTGCCTCACCACCCTCAGAGTCAAGAACTTCTTTCTCATATCTAATCTAAATCTATGTACCTTCTGTTTAACGCCATTGCCCCTTATCCTGTCACTGCACTGATAAAAGGTCCTTCCCTGGAGGGCTCTTTATGTACTAGAAGGCTTCTCTAAGGTCTCCTTGAACCCTCTCTTCTCTAAGCTAAACAATGTCAACACTTAGTGTAAGAATAACCAAACCAATACACAAAAATATTCACAAGCTTATAAATATAACTGTACATTGAAATTTGATTCCATAAAATGCCATTCTGTGATGTTTTTTTCTCAGAAAGAGTACCTTATCAAATTTAATAGCAAAAGATGTTCCTCCATTTGCTACAAAGAAACCAACCTCAAGTCTAAAACCAAGATGTAACATAGCTCCAAATATGAATTAATTTCCTGCTTAAAATTCAAACCCCTTACAAGCTATACAGAAAAAACAATAGATATGCAAGGCTAAGAAATACAGACAATATTTTTGTTCAGTAAAGTGATTTGACAAGGATGGATCACTTCCAAATGCAGTGAAGAAAGTAGAATCTGTAATTGATATGTGAACACATATAAACTGATAATGCTAATTTTGTCCAACCATCATAATCCATCTTTTGTTGGTATGTTGTTTTCAAAATCCACTGAGGGAATCTATACAACCCTCCAAAGAAACATTTGAACAGAAAAAAATAAAATTCATTAAACAGCTTCCATAATGGGCCTGCCAGTGTTATTCTTGTAATTGGATAGGTATTTATCATCAGCTGTTCCCCAAGTATTCTATCAATGTGTATATATATATGTATATATCTCTCTTCAATCTGACCATTATTGTTGTGGTGTGAATTATTCAATGATCCTAGGGCAAGCTACTGCATGAGAATAAGCTGTGCTAATAAAACATCAGCTGCAGCACCAGGAGCCACATCTTGAAGGACATTTGAGAAAAGCAGGGGACTGTATCGGGCATTCTCTCAAGAACACAGTTCCAGGATGACAGCTGAGGTCTGTTACTTGTGTTTAGCCTATTAGTGGTGTTTGGTTTCATACCCTGGCCCTGATACCCAGCTGTAGTTCAGATGCCAGGCTACTGTTTGTTTGCCTTCAACTGCATGGCAATCCCATTACAACTGGAAAACAATCTTACAGACATGCGGAGATTTTTTTTAACAGGCTCAAGTACTCTCCTGAAGCCTTTTTCAAATTATCACATGCCTCTTGTAATATTTTCTATGCTCTTCCTTCTATAATGCAATAATAACATGGTATGGACATAGACATTAGGAAGAAAAACATTTTTATTTTCTCTTATTTACAGTCAACTTTGCTTTAAGGATTTGGTAATTTTATGGGTCCCTGAGCATTTATATCTCCAAATGACTTCAGATTAGCTCATACTAGAAACTGTCAGCCCTTAAAAATTAAAACAGGGATGAGCTGCATGGATTTTGTTTTCTTTGCTTTATTTCCCCAAGCTCATACAGAATAAGCAGAATAAATATTGTTTCAGAAACATGGAGAAAAAGCAGCATCGAACAGTAAGCATAGGAAACTGATACAAAATTTACACTGTATTTCTTAAAGACCAGAACATTCAGGAGTTTTATATAGTGAGAGACTGTAGATTTAATATCCAAACTTACTGAATGATAATAAATTCATTAAATAGATTTTTCTGGCCTCACAGGCAACTCGCACTGCAATCACTTCTATCCTAGCACTTTCTTATTGTTAAAAAGATTCACTTAAACCAGAGTGGCACGAATGAATTCATCAAGATCATTGCTATTATAATGAATCATTAATATCCTAGTGAAAAATTTATTATTATGAATAATACATTCAAAATTATGAGACAGAAAATGAAGCATTACTCTGCAATGTATCAGAGAGAATCAAAGTAATGTTATGGAAGTTGGCAAGATAAAAAGCCTTTTTTTTCCTAAGTCTTTCTAGATGTCTCTCTGGATGTTTTACCTTGATTTTATTTTCTCATCAAACATTTATATGTTAGCTGAAGAAAAAAACAAATATGACAAGAAACTTCTTCTCTTTGGATAAATAAAACGTCCAAGTATACTCATTACTCAGGTCACAAAACCAGTTCTGCCCTCTGAAGGCACATTTTTGTCTTCAAAACATCTATTTGAGCATGTATGATTGTGAAACAAAACCCCCTCTTTGCATCAAATCACTAAGTAAATTTTTCAAAGCACTGTATCTACTGTATATACAGCAGAGTTAGAGTAGGCTTAGATGAAAAACTGATTAGACAAGATAATTTTGATACTTGTATTATTACTCTGCTCAGGGAATTAGAAGGACTTAAAGCAATAATCATCTCAACATAAATGTTACAGAATAAAAATTTATGACAAATAGAATAATCGCCCTCTTTCCTGAGGGGTTAAAATCAGAGTAACCAAATGTGCCTTTGAATTGCAGAACACAAAAATCACACCATGGCTTACAACTGAGTTCAGATAACCAAAATAACAAGCATATTGCTGAGATGGACATCTGCAGCCCGCTAGTGTTAAAGTGAGCCTAAGAGAGAAAGAGAAGCATTACAGTCCTGCCAAAGGGCCATGACAAAGGAACAATTAAACTTCGAAGAGTCAAATCTACTATTAGTAGATTTGATTTGTCTGTTCTTCAAGACAAATTTGTGCATAGTACAAAGCAAGCAATATTACAGCTGCATCGTTACTTCATACATGATGCTTAGAACACTCAGCAGTACCTTAGAATTCGATGTGGATTCCAAAAAGCAAAGCCTGTTGCCAAATCCTTCTGCAGCAAGGCACAATTTCTGTTGCTCCTTGTGAACAGTTGCAGTGCACTGCAGAACCACTTCATCATCCTATCAAAAAACAAACAAAAGCAGAACAGTGGTTATGCTTCTGACCCAACAAGAGCTGGAGAAGCATTTACAAAGTCATTCCTAAACTTAGCAGCAGTTATCCCTGACCAGGAGCATATTCAAATCTCAGCAGAATTGTTATTCTTAGAGATGTGAATGTGGGCAAAGCAATTAGAAGTTATTGTAACTACAAACGCTTCTCCTGTTTGCCTATGCTTGTAACAAGAGTCAGTATGTATGAAACACAAATGTTATGGGACTAAATCCTAATCCTTGTAGTAACACAGCCAAAGGAGATCTTGTTGCAAACCTGAAAGAACAGAAGCAGACCTTTATTTAAATCCCAGTTCTTCAAAGAAACATAACCATAAGCTGGAGAAGCCCTTTGCAGAAATACAGTTTATTTAAAAAAAAAAAAAAAGAGAAAAACCTTTGTTGTAATGACTAAATTTTCTAGCAAAGGTTTTCTGTTTAAGAATAGAAAGAATAGCATCACCCTCTGCATTCTGCCCATTTGTTTATAAAACAAAATTAGAGTTTCCAATTATAAATTTCACAGGAATGATTATGAAAAGGTCATATTTAACACAGTAAATAAAGCACGATACAGCAATAAAATTACAGGCCAAAGCATGCAGTTGGAAGCAGAACAGGATGAGACAACAAAACTGCATGCATTAATGCAGGCTTGTTTACAAAACAGTGCTGTTCTTACAGGCATCTTTCCACATAGAGATATTCAGAAAAGTCTAACAAATTAAATAAATACCTGAGTTTAAATCAAACTGAGTAATTTGAAGCCCCTTGTAAACACCCATCTTGAATTAAACTGGCCTTTTATCTGATTTAATTTACTTCACACTAGTAATTAAACTAAACTAAATTAAGGTGTATTTAATTTAGAGAAGAACAGGAGATTAAATAGCATTTAATCAGACACTTTAAAAATTAATTTGAATTACCTTTTTGTAGTTGGCCCAGTGTAGCAAGGCCTAGCCCTAGGTTCAGGTAAACCAATTTTTCCTGTATGCCAGCAACAGCAGCCAAGCTGCATATTGGGCAACTGTAGAGGCAATAAGTAGTAACTGCTTCCAGTCAGGCATTAACCCCAGAAAATGCAATATGTGTATACGTCATAGGTGCAGTTCACTATGCACAATTGCAATTAACAGAAAAATCCCCATAAGTCAAACTCAGGGTTCTAGAAGACCACTTACACAGAACTAAGAGCATTGCTATGTACTCTTTGTAAAAGTAGGATCTATTAAACCCCAGAGCATCTGGGAATGGGCAGGTGAGGTGGGGTAGGTGTTTTCTACAGCATAAAATTACTATTTTCTAATCTTAATTACACTTGATTCAAATAAAATTTGCTTTCAGGTAAAAAGTAGTGATGTTTGATTACAGCTGTATGCTATGCAAACATGTTCTCCTTTTTCTTTTCCTAGCCCTTCTTCCTAAATAACCACACCAGTAAAATAGAAACTCCAGTAACCCCATGACCACCATACATTGTGCTAGAGTAGTCCCCAAAAAGGGGTCACAAGAGAAGATGCTAACATCGCACCTCCATAGCCAGAGGCAGACAACATGCTACAGCTACCTTCTACTGACCCCAACCACCAGATTCATTTTGTACTGCCCTGTTCTCCACCACAATAAACCCTGCTTTCCTGAGGAAGTCTCAGAAGTGTTCTACATAGCCCATCGACAAAAATGACTCTATGCTGACAACAGCAAATACACAAGCTGGTTTGGGGCAAGTCTCTGACTTACTTAATTTTAGTTAATGATCTAATGCATCAGATCCTTTCCTGCATACCAATTATGCACAATCACCAAGCATACATATATAATGTAAATGCTGACTGATAGAGGATTGAGAACAGGAATATAGGAACTGCTAAATTTCGTGGTGCACGAACTTTCTTAATTCCTTTTGTATTTTTTCTGTACAGTGTACAGAGTGCATGGCTTTGTTAAATACATAGCTCAAAACAAAGATTTCTTAAAAATTCTTAATAATTAATGAAAATCAATCACCCTCTCATGCCCTTTTCAAAAGTTAATTTCTGGGTTGGCAGGACACAGTCATTAAAATAACAAAGCAAATTACAACTCTGCTTGACTACATTTTCTTTGTTTTGTTTGGAGACGGTTACAACAAATTTTCCTCTTCATTCAGGCCACAGAGTCATAGTATTGTGAACTTCTCATACTAACCAAGGTTGGGTTGACAAAATTTGCATGGAAGGTTAAGAAAGATGTGATGCTACTGTCAGACCAAGTGAAAGGAGATTACAGGTAATGATATACGCCCAGCTCTAAGTTACTTTGCATTTCTGTGCACATCCATAGAGAATAATCTAATCTAAACTCTGTCCTGGGTTCAGTCTTCCAACATTTACTGACTACATGTTCAGAAGATTCCTACAGATACACAATTTAACTGTGTTGCAGAATTACATTAAGATACACAATTCCATTCCGTGTCTTTGGAGAAGTGGGTAAGCATTTCAGCACTGTCTTTCTAAACCTGTTGTCAAATGAGCAGATGCTATCCAGTTCCAGTGTCAGGAGAGCTAAAAATGCGTAATTTCCTTATTTGTATTTATACCTCCAAAGAGATGGTCACTGAAGGTCACTTTCCTCTTGCCTGAAGAAAACTACAATGTACAGGAAAAGTATTTTTCAAATATTCTTAAATCTTGAGCCAAGAGAAGTCTGCAACAGGTTCATTTCCTCCCATTACCTTCTGAGCATTTTCACATCCATATGTTATGCAGATGAGGTTTCAAATCATCATCATTTTTCTGTCAGTCACTGTCAAATTAGAACTGATGAAAGTAATTTATGTTTCAAAGTTCTGTAACTGTAGCCTTCAAAAGTTAAGCAAATACATCATTATGAATCCAGACACTCCTATCGACCTCTTTCCTAACCCTCTTCATACCAGTCTGAAAATTCAGGCCTAGAGGCAGCACAAAGGTACTGACAAGAATATTAGTGTCTTTTAAACATCTCTGTCAAATGTTGAGTTACTTAATATCACAGTAAACTAAACGGAGACAAAAATTAAAGATATTCAAGAAGCCAGCTTCAAGCACAAATGTTTAATTCCAAAATGTAATCACTTATAAGAACTTCTGATCCACTTGGAATGTAAACTCTTGGGCAAAATGTGTTTTAAGACATATAAAAACACTTATCTATGCATTACCAATATTAAAGTGTATAGCCAAAAGAAGAAAGCCTAGTCTTCCACAGCACAGTTATAGGTCTTTGTAATTGATCAACGTAACATGAGTGTTAATAAACAATAGTGTGTGTCTGTCATATTTAATAAACGAAAGTTTAACATATACTTGATCTAACTAAACTGATTTTTTTTAAATATGTGTCTGTTTTCTGCCTTAACTAACAAAAGTATTTGATGCAAACTTCATATTCAAAACAACCACAACAGACATAGATTATAGACAATATAGTATGGTATTGAAAAAACTCCAAACCAGAACGGTTTGGAAGAAAGGTAGTGGCACAGACCTAAAATTCCTGCAGACATTTCCACTTCCAGATATTTCTGTTATTCTTGTTTTGCTGAATAATCATCACTTTGACAGACATCTGCCTGTTTCCTCTGTGGAAACTGGAAAATTTTAGTATTTCCACCCCACTGTGCTATCACCATAGCAGCCTTCATGACTATGCTCAAAGATGCTGCATTGTCTTCTGTTTTTCCATTTTTTTGACACAGAAAAAAAAGGTATCAGGTGAGTAAGGGAAAGTAGGTGCCAAATTCGGTGCACACAGTGAGGCTACAGCCTATTTTCAAATGCACAAGGCAAGCAGTCACCATAACAAGAAAGGAACACCCTCTCTCTATCTGCTTTTACTCAAAGTAAGAGTGAATCCAACTTGAGAAGATGTCCATTTAGTTTAGATACTTCAATGGATGATTCTTCCACCCATTCTCATTCACCATGCCTCAGTTCACAGTCTGATCTTTACAAGACCCTTGGGAATCTGGCAGTGCAGTTATCTCCATTCCACAAACGGGGAGGGTAAGGAGCAAAGGGGATGCTGCCTACCTGCAATCACAGAGCATGCCTAGAGGACAGCAGAAATGGTACTGAGACCGTTAAACTGATAACCAGAGCCAGGAAGCTATTCTCCTCCTCAAGTCTGCAAACAAGCTTGCCAAAGGCAATGCACAGCTGAGGCTAATATAACCAGCCATGTACAGTGCTTTAAGATTATGACCAAGTACCACCTTGGAGTAATCCATTAATCCCAAGAAATCCTTATTTGTCAGCCAGTATACCAGTTCATAGTTTTAAAGATACCATATCTTCTAGCAAAAAGACATCCTGCTTTATGGGATGTCAGATAACTGCACTGACTCAAACAACATGAGCTTTTGATAAGAAATACTGCATTTATTGTTCTGATGCTTCAAGAAACATTCTGGGGAAGAATTTTAAAAAAAGGTAGATATTTTCATGCCACAAAGCCCTATTTATTTTTAAGCATCGTATTTTTAAAAGAAAGGACAGTTATTGAACAGAGAAGCACAAGGCAGATACTTAATTATATCTATTCATTATGGGCTACTTACTTTCCTGAAGCCTTTATACAGAAACTAAAAAAAAAAACCAAACCCAAAAAAAAACCCCTAAATGATTTAGCAGAGGACCCAGTAACAACAACAAAAAAACCAAACCACACAACCCAAAGCCCAACAAATCCACCTTTAACAGCATCCTAAGTTTTTATAGCTAAAAATTACTCCTAAAGCTACAAGCAACAGCTGTAAAACAGCAAACTGCATGATCAGAAGTACATTCCAGAAGACCAGAACAATGAGGGAAGAGAACGGGTTTGCTGTCAAGGCACAATATTAAAACACCAAGTTGACAGAGATCTTTAACAGCACTTAGTTTCATCTACAATGATTATCTGACTTTTCTGAAATCCACTTGAATCTCCTGTTTATATGAAATATACACTATAACAAGAGAAATGCTAGTTTTTCAAGATGTGAGCATGTTATGCTCCAACATGAATGTTTTGTCTAGATGTATCTTTCCAAAATGACAAATTCAAAGTTATGACTGAACAAGACAAGTATATACACACACAAACAAACACACATATATATATTTCCTTGTAATAGACATTGTCTCTTTGTCCTATTAAACCCTGTAAAACTGTTACCTTCTGTGTAAAGTCAGTTTTGACTAATCCTTACCCTTCTCAATACATTAATTCTATTAAAGAATAACAACTGACTGACTGAATTCCCACAAGTAGGCATCATCTACCTCTTCCATCTGGACATAGCTGTGATTTTGAGGGTAGAATATTTACATGATGGTATTTTTTTGGAAATCTGTTAGTTGGTGGTATGTTTGGGTTTTTTAATATTATTCCAAGGTTGATTGCTGGGTTCTTTTCTAATTCTGCACATTCTAGTACCTTAAACTTTTAAAACTTCTGAATTCATATCTGGTACTGGTTTAGTAGAGAGTCAAAGGATAGATTAGGGCTGCATAATTTATTTGCATTTTTTGAGAATACAAAATATCATTTCCTACTGTACATCTTGCCTTGTTTTACATTTACCCAGTCTTTTATTTCAACCATTCAAGAAAAGCACAATACTGAAGTTTCCAGCATTGCTAAAAATCTCTGCAGGAAAAGTTGATGATAAATAGAGTGGCAATACTCTGCAAGTAGTACATTCATTTAGGAAGACTGTATGTGCTTCAGCCTGAGGTGCTTCAACTCATTATGTCATGATCTTGACACCTGCATTTTGTTTCCATTTCAGGACAAAAATAGACAACACTTGTTTGTGTATTTTCCTTGATTTTGTATTCCATACTTCATATTTTACTCCTTTGCAGAGAATGCAGCAAATAAAACATGAACTATTACTAATTTAAATAATTTGCTGTGCCCTTCCTAATCTGATCCATCATAGATAATCACCCTCCTTAAAGATGTAATGCTGACTCTGTGTTTCTACTGCTCCATGACAGGATACCAACTCTGAAACTGCATACAGAACAGAGAATGTTACATTTGCAAAATTAAGTATTCAAAGGTTAAAACAGGTAAGTTATGCTTGTACATTCAAACTGACTTCTACTGCTGTTTTATACAGCAAATACTGCAGTTAGTGGAATGTTTCCATCAGGTTCCATATGCTATAAATCAGGATCTCAGCAGACTTTAATAGCTCAGTCTTTAATAGCTTCTTCAACTCCACATACGCACAGTTCTGCTTCACCGCATCCCATTTACTGTTCAGCTGTGCAGCTGAACATTGCAATGAGTATAGGTGCCGCACATGCTTTAAAAGTAGATTTGCAAATAGAAATGTAGCCTGTGCAAACTGCTTTCTGCCTATGGAAATTGTAGAATATTTAACTTATGAACTTTAGCTCAACTCTCTCTGCCTTGATGAGCACTGGGTTGAAGTGTAGATTAAAAGTCTTGGTCCTGTGGGCCATCAAGTACCACACTTCCACAACTACTGACAACTACAGGCCAATAGTTGCCATGGAGCCTCTCTTTCTATGCTTTGGAAGAAGGTAAAAAGCAACAATACAGAAGTCAATTAACAAATTAAGACTGTATTTTTCCTTCTCCAAATGCCTGCTGTCAATAGAGGCCTTGATGCATAGATTTCTGAAACACCACGTACACAACACACAAGAACTTTGATCAACATCTGCTATGGGCGATGCCAACAAAACAAATTCTCAGAGCATGTCACGGCATTACTTACTTTAGCTGCTAATTCTATCCTTGACTGATCAACAAACATCTTAAAGTACCAAACTATTTTGAATTACTACCCTATTAGGGAGATGACTCTACAAGGTCTGACATTTGAATGCAAAGGAAGCCTGTGATAGAGGTAAGAAAGGGACCCAAACTTCTGGTTACTGTATCTGAGCTTGAATTATAGCTCCACTAATTTCTTGGTAGCAGGTGACTATGACAATAATAGTTAATAGTAAAATGGAATATGTTACATCCCAGTGACCCAACCTGAACTGGCATTGGTGCCCAGGAACTCCATATAACACATCACCTCCCCTGTCCTGAGTGACCACCATAACATACGGATCCCAAAAGCATGGGCTAAATGAACTCGCTGGACATTTTGTGGGCTTTTTAATTTACAGGGGAAGTCCATAGACTAAGGGAATGATATCTGTGTATGAAATCACACTATACTGTGTATAGTACATTCTAGCTGGATGGTATTTGTGTTCAGACTCTCTGAAGTCTGAGGGAACTGAAAACAGCGTTAGTGCAGCCCGCACTCCTTAGTTAGGGGTGGAAGATAAAAAGCAATGAAAAACAATGGTGTTGTAGAGAAGGATTTGCTGGTTACAGTGAATCAAATGCTGATCATGAGTCAACAATAACAGGCAGCTGTATAGAAGCCAAGAAGCTGGGCTAATAGGGAAAGAAGTGCATGTGACCACTACAAGAGTAGTGATCTTTTCACTTTACAAGAATCCTTCAATAAGACTGATGACATCTAAAAAGAAAAAAAAAAAGAAAAAAAAACAAGAGGAAAGATCTGCTTAGACTGTGGGGAAACATGGCAACAATGTCAAGCATATGTGTTGTTGTCAATAAAACAAGGAATAGAGGTTAAGTACCAGCATTCCTTATTGCATTAAAAAAATTAGCATCAGGAAGTTGGAGAAAGTTTTCTGAGGACTAAACATGTTTTAGTTTTATCCTGTAGGAGGAGTAATTTCATAAGAATTCAAGATTATTCCACTGGAACTATCCTTTGAGACAGAAACCCTGTGCAAAACAAATGCACTTCCAGAGGACCAGACAAGTTGGTAGTTCTCAATACAGTACTGTGAAGCAGGCTGCTAATACAATAACCACATAATCTCCTTCTTCCCCAAAAAGCTCTTAGTCATAGAAATAATTTTGGAAGACTACAGCAAAGTCATGGTGATCTGCAGTACTAAAGATATGTGGCAGCAAAAATAAAACCACCCCAAAACAAAACAAACAAAAACCCCACCCAGCCTACATTGAATCACACAAATACATATTCAGCACTTGCCAGAAAAAGTTTTCAATAAATAACAATAATACAAAGAGTTTGTCAGAAATCAATCACTGTGTACAAGGCAGAGAATTTGTTGCACACCCCTTGCATTGAGTGATGCTGTACAGCAAAGCAGAGTTTAGCAAGGACTCACACATCAACACTGAGCAGTGTCTGAGGCACAGCTCACATCCTAGCCTTCAGGTACCACAGTCACCAGAGGGAAAAGCAGCACACGATCAGGAGGACACAAACAAATCCGAGTGAGTGGCTCAAGCACACCCAGGTAACAAGGTGGTCTGGGAAGTGCTCCATGGAGAAACAAACTGGCTGCTGAGTTTGATCTGACCTGGCACTGCAGGGATATCAGTGGTATCTGTACCCTTCGATCGCACACGCTAACCACCTCCGCAAATATACTATACATTAGTAATATCAAAAACACACACAACACTGAAAAGAGATGTACTGTCTACGTGTATACTCGAAGCCTCCACTTCTGGCTCTTTATTCCACCTAGTCAGCATGAAACTGTGTCAAATTTGGTTTCAGCACGCAATGGCCTTCTGTATACACGTGTTAGTATGCTCTTGATTGAGTTCTACTAAAAATATGTCTGCAAATGAACATATTTCCAATGGAGATGACTCATTATTTCTCACCAATTAGCCTCTGTGGTCCTACAATCCTAAAAAAACCACCAAGTTCAGCTGTCAGTGCCTAATAATAAACTTATCTGCCTGCAACCATAGTTAGTAATGGCTAACTCTGCACCTGACAGTTGGCAACGGAATGGTAGAAAACATCTGCAATACAGTATGAATATCAAATTAAACACAACACCACTGGTGGGCTGATTTCAGCTTAACAGTATGTCAAATTTATCTCTGATATATTTCCACTTATAGGAATTTTGTCAGAATTCTATTGCATTACACCCTCACCCACTAGTTCCAGGCTATGTCTCTTCTGCAATCAAAGGTGTGATTACAGCATGGGACATATCTATGCTATATTTGATCTTACTGGTGTGAACACAGTGCCAGTGAAGACAGAGGTGACAGCATGCTAGAAAAGGTGTCCACAAGATTCTGCAGGCAAATAGAAGATTGTATCTATAATCTGAGTCAGGTTGTTAACAAGCTGCCTCTGAACAAACACCAAGCATCTTATAACCCCACAGTGCTCAGTCCGAGCTCATAAATCCAAACTCTCACCAGTATCTGAAAATAATCACTGAAGTTTCATAACACTTTTCTGAGAAAGAGTTCATTAATCTCAGCTGGAGAACGGAGCCCCATGTTAACACAAATAATTTGTTCAAGGTTACACAATACTTAGACTCAAATTGAACACATTCTTTCTTGCATATTCCTCCTACCCTACTAACAGGTTCCACAGCAAGCCAGCTCTGACAGCACACCTGCCATGGACAAGGCCCTCTCACTCCAACTCAGACTGTGAAAACCTCTCCTCTGCGTTGTCCCTTTCATGCAGGAATATATAAGAAAAGTTCACCAGCCCTCAGTCTTGGATCTTGCAAGCAGGCTCAGGAGGCTAAGTCAGTAACATGACCATCTGCTTGAGTTTGCACATTCAATCCTAGATGACTTTCTTTTCCCTTAATCTTTTTTCAGCAGTACTTCTTGAATCATTCCACTTCAGCAGTTTGCCAGACTGATATTTCGCAGCTGCCCGATCAATGATGCAACCTTTCCTCTCTAATTCCCAATGACTCACCTGACACTGTGGGGTTTTTTATTTTTGGAGCAAGGTTAAAGACTCACTCTAATCTTCATCTGTTGCAGCCACCTAATGTTCTGCCAATATTTCTCCCTGCTTTTAATCTGAAGCTGCTCTAACTTATAAGATTCACCCTTTCACTTTACGCACTTCCATGTGATGCTCTCCAGTCACCAGAGAAGTCTACTACCTTTCTGAATTTTTCCTTCTTAGACTAATTTCATTTTGGAAAATTCTCTCAGACCGCTGTTCACAACTTCTGAGTATCTTTGATTTATGACCTATTCTTTCCTGCTAATTCCACTAATGAAATTATTAAATGTGATGTGTCATCTTTCCCATGAAAAACTCTAAAAGGGCTATTAACAACATTCAATTTTTATCCAGCTTAAAACACAAAAAAGGGGTATCAGACAGCTGGAGTTGTACCATATTATGAAACTCCAGCAATTATAACACTGAAAGCCCAGTTTCTAGACACCTTCAGGACATTTGCAAGCATAAAGTAGACTTTTGGCCTCCTATTAAAGAGATTGGACGTCTCTACAAACAATATCCAATCTACGCCACTGTGCTCCAACAGTGCAGCTGTTCTACATGCCTCTCTTCTTAACCCACCCCAACATACCTATTTCTCAAAGCATCAATGCAAAATATAAAGACTGCAGCAGTTTTAATACACTCAGTTGCAAACTTCTTTTCTAAACAATGACAGCACTTAGACATCATGAAATACCTGCATACTATAGGGTCAGCATATGTGAGGGAAGAGCACCAATCAGAGAGAAGTGGCAGATGGATTGTGTTCCAAAATCTCTGGCCAAGCTTTTGTAACATATTAGTTAAGCTATTACCCTGTGCTCAAGCCCCCTTTCCACATGTATTTGGATGTATTTGTTTGCACTCTAGATTCTCCCAGGCAAGACTACTTCAAATTCAGTTTTGAGATATATCATACTGCTAATAAGTGCAAGATTACACATGTGCTCTAACAGGAAAGAAACAAAAAAATTATACATAGGAAAAATGTTGGCCTTTTTTTTTTCTATCAGCAATGAGCGTAAGCAGCAGCTACAGAGCACATTAGGAAAACTATTCATTGGTCCAGCCACACAGCTTCCCGAGAAGGCCCTGAGAACTTGCACACCCCAAGTTTCACTCAAAAAAATAAAATGTCCTCCAACAGTACAGTGCTAGAAAAAATATACAATAAAATAAACTACAAGTCTGCTCGGTGGCTTTTCTTGCAGGGTCCTGGGAACAGGTCAGGCAGTTGGTTCAATAGGTGGCCTGTGGCATGTAGCTGAAGGGTCTTTCTTCTGCATACCAGAAATGTCATCAGGATGGACCACTAACCATATTTTGCAAAATCGTTCAGTTAGAAATATACAGCTCTTCTCTTCAATGATAAAAAGAGGCAGCAGGAAAAATGAGGACAAAGATATACAGAGAACAATAATTAGTAATTTTTGAGTAGCCCCAGTAATCCAAGTCAGAGCTATGTACAGCAGGAAAATGCCAGGTACAGATCACCATGCTCCCCTGAATATGAAACACTATTTATGGGTTATAGAGTTTAATTTCTTATCTATTCATCTTTTAAAAAAAAATCCATGGCACTTGCCTCTAGATTTCCAGATATCTCTTGGGAAATTAATCCTCTCAGCTGTGTTCTGTTATTCACCCACTTTCCTAACCCTTTCACTCCCCTGAAAATCTATCTATTCTTCCTATCTCACATACCACTTTACACTCTTTTCATTCTTCCTCCCCTTACAATCTTTCTTCCACTGATATCTCCTGCTTTCAGCTCCCCACTTCTCATCCTACAGTCCTCCCAGCCCTGACTCTACTACACAATTCCCAGACATTTCCAGTACCTCTCAGCTCTCCTCACACCCACTCCTGCTCTCAGGCCCCCTCCCTGGCCATCAGAATAACCCTTGAAACGGTCTCAGCATGAGGCTCCCTAGAAAGCTGTATTACTCATCTTCCTCTTTCCCCTGTCAGTGAGCACAAAGACTTCCCTGAGGAATGCCATGAGCTCCACATTCATGAGAGCTTTCTGCCTTCTGCTAGAGGAGCAGTAGTGTCCCCAGAGCAGGCAAGGGGTTGCAGGCCACCACTAGGAGAGCCACAGCCTACCTGAAGGCAGGAATTCCTCCCTTTCACTGGCTGACATGCTTCTGCACCTACCTTGTGCCAAATGGGACTGAGCACATGACAGGTAAAGTGAACAGGACTTCAGGAACCTAAGTGTTCTGACTGAAAAGCTGCAATGTGACAGTGGAGACTAATGAGTATTAGTCTTTACAGAGTAAAAAAATCTAGACACACTTCTTCAGTTTAAAAAGCCTCTCTGGTGTCTCCTGTACCTCAGTTCTAACAATGCAAATACTTGGCCACACTGCTCAGCGGGAATGAAGGGAAACTTTGCACCAAGGATGTCAGGGAAACAGATATTTCATAAAGGTTATCTTCAGAAAGCCCCACAGTGTTCAAGAATGAAAAAACAAAGTATAGAAAAGGAAAGCTCCAGTGTCCTTTCCCATTGAGCTGCAGAACCAGACTTCAGTGTATTACCACCACCAGAAAGTCAAAATACCAACCAGAAGACAACGGCCTGATCTTGATCACATTTAAGAAAAAATAATTATACCAGTCAAGGCAGTAGCACTGGGATAGCCAAGGAAGTTAAACCTCAGCTAATCCTGGGGAGGTTGAAAGGGTCATTTTTTTGATGCTCGACATTTTCAGTCCTCAGCTTTACCAGGAAAGTGTTATCAGGAGAACATTCCTTAAAGGATCCACAGATTGCGTTGACAACTCTTCTTAACTTTACCCAAATTTAGAACCATAGTAGTTAAGCAATATTTACTTTACAACTTTAATGAAACCTTAGCATGACAAACCACACAGAGTCTGTTTTTATTGAACCCTGCTTCATGAGAAGGATCTTCTAGGCAATAGCAATTGTGAATCTTCTTTAACCTACCAGCCTTACTTATGCCTCACATAAAAGAAAAACTTGAAAAATATTCTTTTGTTTCTAAAATTAGGGTTCAAGCCACTGCTTCATAATCCATAAAACTGCCCTGTTATGTCTTAGGAAAAGTATAATGCCATTAATCTTCATTCCATTTGACGTATCACAAGACATATCATGATCACAAGACTTAACTTGGAAACAGCTGCCCCCCCCCACCCCGAAGACCTCACTCCCCAAACTAATGATGTGTCATTTAATTCATATAATTTAAAAAATAACACATATAGATGGTGTAAAGTGACTGAGGTATTTCCCAAATGCAGTAGATTAATCTAAGCAGGGTGCTGCAATAACCCCAAAATATTTTGCTTGAAATCAAGTGTTCTAGCTGTTAGGTTCAGAAACTAATACCTTACTTCTTCACAACTCCTAAAACACTGGTCCAGGAGGGATGGGCAGGAGGGAGGAGAGAATCTGTGACATCCTGAAATACAGACACTTCTCAAAACAAGGATCAGTACACTGATAATCAAAACATCTGAGCAGTTCTCATCCTGACTGCATTCTGTCCATGGTAAACAGAACACATGAAACACTGAATTTTGTATTTCACACTGAAGCTGCCCTGTAGGGTCTGCCAATGGTCGTATTTCTGCTGCAGAATTTAGGTCCAGATCATCAAGCAGCCAGATATCCATGGGGTTTAGTGAGCATAGGATATTTCCCTGTACTTTACAAAGTGCTGCAGCTTGCTACTGCTCAATCAGTACTTGACAATACCAAAGAACACCTCCTCCAGAGAAAAATATACAATAAATTTTGTGGTGATTGTCATTCTATCTGCATTCTTTTTCATACAGTGAAAAATAATACTAGTATAAAGAGACTGAACTACTCACCACAGTAGCAGTGTATGTTGGATTGACAAATTCTGAGTAAGAAATCAAAGCACTCTGCAGTAAAAGATTTGGGTAATTAAAGACCCTGTGCAGTAAGTAGGTCTTGACGCTTTCTGTGCTAAGTGTGTCTTTTGAAATAATAAAAAAAATATTCTTTTCTAAAAGAATTTATCTTTAGCCCAGCTTTCAGGGCACTCTTAAATCATTTCTCACTAGTCCTTCATCATCTCAGTGCAGAGCTGAAGAGTTCTTGGAAAAGCTGCGAGATTCCACTCACATGCTGTATTGCAGCAACTACTAACCAAGAAAAATTAAGGAATCTTCAAATACACAGGAAAACGGTCTCTATCACCAGGTTCTCGTGCCAGCAGGTAATTCTTCACAGATTTTAATCAGGTGCAATGACAAAAGGCTGCAGTGAACTGCAAGTCCCCAAAATATCTTTCAAGCTTATGCATGTCACAACGTAGTGTTCAGAGACAGTCTGGTTTTCCTTTCCTGCTTCTTCCCCTTGACCAAACTCAGCAGCTCTCATAAATGAGCCAGTGAAAGGGTAAATTATCACCGAGAATATTGAAACAGCAGGAGTACCATTCAACTGCTTCTACTCTTTCACCAGCAAATGTTTCAATATACATAATCATTTAGAAGCACAAACTCAAACACGATAAAATGCCAATTTATATTTGTATACTTATTTTTTGTTCTTTCATATCTATATTTTACATTACAGAGGACAAAAGGTATATTTCACTCTACTCCCAACTAAGAAAAAGGGAAAAAACCAAGCATCAACAAAATCTTGCCGTGTTTGCTTATACAGCCAGAGCTTTGATTCCCAGAAAGCAAGGCACCTTCTTGTAAAACCAGTATTGAATACAGCCACAATGAACAGCCCTCTGCAGTTATTTCCTCCTGTCCTTGGACTCTGCAATAATCAGCTTAGGCTGTGGTGACCAACACTTTGGTGTCCCAGTTCAGGCGAGATGAATCCCAGGCTCAGCATGCAACAGAGAAACATTCGTCCTCTACAGCAGAGTCACGTGTTTTCAGTGAAGTGGCGGTATGAAAACTAACTCGCAATAGCTCAAGGCATCAAATTTAAGAGACATATATGCAAGCTTTGCATGACTATTGAAATTACAGCCGTGTCCTAAATAACAACAAGGAAATAGCACATTGTGGGATGGGGCTTCGCATTCTTTCATTGCTCATTGCCTTAGCCAAATTACATAAGCACCGAGGAAAGGAGAACACCTTGGCATATTAGGTTGAACTCAAATCACATCCAAAGCTCCATATTCAAAACAGTCAACCAGTCATTCTACTCACAACACCCGAGTCCTCAGTCACATCAGTCGCTCCCAAGTTTTTCTATTACCTTACAGGTGTGTGCATGCAGCATCTTCAGCCTCCAAATGGCTGAGGGGCAGCAGTCAGTCATCATGACGACACTGCAGACAAATCCTAAGGCAATCCAGGATTTAGAAAAACCCAAGCTAGCAGAAGTCATGAGCCAGATATCTCTCCATTGCTCTGCAAGGTGCTCCAGAGCATTTAGATGAATCAGGAAAAGCTAATGAAAATTCTGGGAAGAAGGCATAAACTGGTGAGGCTTCAGTATACCCAACCTCCACACAGCTGGCTGTCCCAGGAAGGGGAGTGGGGATTGCTGCAGTCAAGTTTCAGGCATCTATATCCAAGCTAGTGCCATTAGGCTCCGTTTAATGATTTTTTTTTTTTTTTTTTTTTGGTTGTAGAAGGTGCTTTCAGGTACTCTCTTGACTGAAAATGGAAACTAGATGAATACCTCAGATGTAGACTTCTACATCAGATTAATCATGTCCTAGACAACTAATATCAAGAAGAGACTAAATAGCTGACGTAAATCCTGCTATACTTCTCATTTTAGGTCAGCATTATCAGTTATCATTATCATAATCATGTCCAATTTTTGTGGGCAAGAATAAGACAATAGACCTGAGACAACTGAACCAAAGTACAGGTAATTCTTAGAGTAACTACCAAAGCAGAAAGAGATATTTAATAAAAGAAGCAGCTGGTAAGCCTGAGGCATGACAGAGCATACTATTAGCAGTACAGCATACAGACAACTGAACAAGGTTTATGCATACATAGATGCAACCACACATAGACATACACATGTATCAGTATCATATTAGTTTTACTGGCAGTTAAAAGTCAAGGTTTCTGGTTTTACATGGCCTTCTGCCCCAAATAATCCATCTTAAGTAGCAATTAAACATAAAAATTTTGTCATTTCCCCACATGCTGTCACAAGTTTTAAGAATATTTATGGGTAGGTAAAGATTTTCATGACCCTTGTGGAACAGGCCATTGATGTCAATACTGCCGCTGTAGAATAAAATGAAAACAATCTCTCTGGAAATCAAGATTCATAGATAAGGACAGATCATTATAACCATGAACTTTGCTTACATGAACATAGCATATTCTCTCCAACACTGAGGTCATTTTAGGTTCATCCTAGAGCCCACATTTACTACTGAACTTGGAAGATTGTGAAAATTAAAGGACAACAAGGCCTACAGAATGAAATTATACAGGCCTCTCTGCCTGACCACTTGACACTAAAGCACACAGGAATTAAAGAACTTTACTACTTTAAAGCAGAAGGTCGCTATCATGGTATAGAGAACCATAATTAACAACTACTGACCTTAGTACCTCAGAAAGGAAATGCTGCAATGGTTGTGTAAGAAACAAGTTAATTGGTGAGATACTTCCCTGCAAAGGATAACACAAATCCATGAAATACAGAAAGAAAAATTGACATCACCTAATAAGAATCACTTTTTTTTTTTTGCTCCTTACAAGGCAAACAAATATCTGTTATAAAAATCTCTGCTAAAGAGATTTTTACATAAAGAAAAGCAGTAAGATTTATTATGTCCAGGGTCATCACTAGAGAAGTCAAAAGAAGTTTAGCCATTGTCCTGTAGGAGTGTCTGGTGGTAAAGTATTACCTGAGCGTTCAGCCCAGCAGACACTTAAGACTTAGTTAAGTATACAGTGGAGGACCAGATTACCTGCTAAAAATAGTCTCTTAAATAACAACTGCCAAATTAAACAAAAAGTGATCTACAACACTCGAACACTTACTGGGCTGTTGTCCCCTCTACTTCAGCTTCCCTGACTTTGAAAGACTAGACCCTCCTGTACCCATCTCCTTGGTATGACCACAGATTCCTTGTTCGTCACGTCACTATTTCCATAATAATAAATTCAATTAAAAGCTTTTCACATTGATTATTGTGTCTGAGGATACAAAACTGCCTTGTTCTGAAATTAGTCTACTTTAAGCTGAAACACTCAGTCTCAGTCTTTGCTCTAAGACACACCTGTTGGGATGTTAAGATGACTTCTTAAAACCTGGAAGACTGAAAGACTGAAATCTTTCACACACACACTTCACTGGGAAATTAAAGCACATATAGGTGCTGTGATTAAAAAAAGGCAGAATCACAAACTGCAAAAATAAAGTGTGCAGACGTTCCAGCTCTTTTTGCTTTCTCAATAAATATTTACATTTATAACATTCAATACAGAGGATCTTGACAGGTTTGACAGATGCAAACCTCATGAAGTTCAACAAGGTCAAGTACAACATCCTGCACATGGATCAGGGCAATCCCATGCACAATTACAGGATTACAGAATTAGAGGATGGCTTGAGAGCAACCCTGAAGAGGAGGACTTGGGTGTGTTGGACAAGAAACTCAACATGACCTGGCAATATGTGCTTACAGACAGAAATCAAACCATACCCTGGGCTGCATGTGAAGAAGCATGGCCAGCAGGTCAAGGGAGGTGATTCTCCCCCTCCACTCTGCTCTCATGAGACCCCTCCTGGACTGCTGCATGCAGCCCTGTGTTCCCCTAGAAAACATCTTCTGTTGACTGCATTTATTTCATTTACACAGATGGGCCTACACATTTGTTCAATTCCATTTAGCACCTAGAAAAATTAAAAGGAGCAAAGTCAACAATAAAAGCAAAATGTTAAGAGTTTATGGGGCCTCTCCATGACTCATGACATGTACACAGCCAAATTGTATTAGTTTGCTTTTCAGTGGTAGACTTTGGTTTGCCATATGAAACATAAGCACATTTGAAGGAAATTATGATTTACACTGGAGGTATCAAATCTGAAGCAGAAATTGGTTGGGGGGTCGTGCATGTTTGTTACTTGTAGCTAAAAGCCAGTTATGTCAAAACAAAATTAAATCATGTATAAACAACACAGCTTTTTGTGTTACTACAATGGAGATGGTGTTTCAATTTGGCTTTGTTGGGTTTTGACACATTACAATTAAATTGGGATTGGTGGGAAGAGTTGTCCTACATCCAACAACATTTCATTATAGGAATGCAGCTTCACAAAATATTATTCTTCTAATAATATTTAGAATCATAGAATGTATTGGCCGGAAGGGACCTCTGGAGGTCATCTTGTCCAACCCCCTGCAGTAAGCATGGACATCTTCATTAAATCAGGTTGCTCCGAAACCCATCAAGCCTGACCTTGAATATCTCCAGGGATGGGGCCTCCACCAACTCTCTGGGCAACCTGGTCCAGTGATCTACCACCCTCATATTGAAGAACTTTTTCCTAATATCCAACCTACATCTCCTCTTTTCTAATTAAAACCATTACCCCTCATCCTATTGCTACATGCCCTCATGAACAGTTCTTCCCCAGCTTCCTTGTAGGCACCTTCCCACTACTGGAAGGCCACTATAAGGTTCCCCCAGAGCCTTCTCTTCTCCAAGCTGACCAAGCCCAACTCTCTCAGTCTGTCTTCATAGGAGAGGTGCTCCAGTCCTTTGATCATTTTTGTGGCCCTCCTCTGGACATGTTCCAACAGGTACATGGCCTTCTTATGTTGAGGATAAATACAGAATGCTTTCAAAAAATCCTTTAGTGCACACCTATACAGCTTCACCATAAGCAAAATGCTTTCTGGGGAAAAAAAATAATTTTTTAGGCTTTATAGTGCTCTCCTCCAATACATGCAAATCAATATTCTTGGTCTTATCTCCAAAGATCTAAACCAACCTTTTTCCACCCCTTCTCTCATGTTCCTCCTCCATTTATTCCCAACTCATGAAACAATATGGGACATATACTAGGTCTAGAGTTTAGGACAGAGGAAAACACAATCAGATCAGCAACATTTCCCAGAAATAGAGCTAAGTAGCTGCAGTTTCACTTAGAGGTGCTTTTAATTGTAGCATGCTGATCTAAAAGAAAATAGATCTTACAAAACCACTCAGAAACACAAGGACAATTAGAATAAAGGTGCCTATATAGCATATGCTAAGAAATAACACAACTAGTGCTGAACACCCTTGTCTGAAATGGACTTGCATTTACAGCACTTACTGCAAAGCTTAATGATGCTGAATATAACAGCTTTTGTTTTGTCCTCTTAATTTCATTGACACACTTTTGTAATTGCTAGAAAGCTATCTTTAAGCACAAATTCAACTGGCACTTCAAAATACACAGTGCCTGGATTGATCTCACTGCATAAGAAGTGTTGCTCTGCTCATATGTACAATCCATGAAAGAAAATGCCAAAATCTTAATGTCTCTAGCACTGCCAGAGCAGGCAATGCCATAATTCTCCTTGTCTTTTAACTTGTGTATCAGGCTTGGATCTCTTATTTAGACCTCAAACATCCCAACTGACATTCAGTCCTGACTCAGAATTTTTAAGTAACATCTCTGAGCCACTGCATTTTTTCCTGCACCAGTTTCTCCAACCATCCTTTGCATCTTAATTACAAAATCATTTACTCCTCTTGCCTTAACCAATACATTCTCTTCCAACCCCTATCTTCTTAAGACGCAAGTATAAGAAGAGTTGCCCTAAATTTTTGCTTTGAACCTGTTGTCACCTTCCCCATTGCCTTCTTGCTCTTCCTCATACTTCCCCAGACACTGCAGATACCACTTTATTCCCACCTGCCTTTGGACACAGCTCATGGAGCTGACAGAGAGAATGCCTAGCTCTTTACTCCGTACGTGAGCAAGTGACTGAAACTGGCCAGCCACAGTCACAAGGAAACCTTGTCATGCAGCTTCACCAGACATGTCAAATCCCCACCTAAACTTGTTACACAGCTGCTCAGTGTGTGCCACCTGAGATATGCAACAACTGGCAGCTCCTTATCTATCAACAGCAACTTACTGAGGAACAGAGCAACCAGAGGAAGAGCCCACATAATGCCGATTTGCATGCATACCCCAATTCTGTTATTAAAGATGGTCAAGAAACATAGTACCCAGTTTAAATGAAAATTAGGGCAGTGGGGTTGCACGGTCTAAGAAGGGCTGAATAGCAAGTGAGGAAAACATCACTTTCACATTCAAGGGAAGTTTATGTAATTTCACACTTTACTGCCTTCATGTAATTTTTAGGAAAACTCCATACATTTCAAAAATCCCTTGCAGCAAAGCTTTATCTGCCCCTTGCATCCCTACCATTTATTAGAAACATTTAGCATTAAAAAGCAACTATAAATGCCCAGTTCTTACGTAGAAAGAAGAGCTTATGTGCAAATGTAGCACAAGCATTTTATTTGATATTACTGCATTTACAGTTTAGAACTTTTATATTCATTTTCTAAGTGTTTAAGCAACCTCCCTGGCAAAGCCAGAAAACAAGCTACATCTCCAAGAACCATTACGCCCAAGTGAGATGCCTTTCCAGGGGATTCAGATCCTTAAGAATCAAACAAGTTTAAAATAGATGTTAGAATGTTAAAGTAAATATTTACATAAAAGACCGTGGTTTGTGTTGATGTGAAATTCCTATTAAACCTCTATCCAAACATGGAGAAACACATCCAAAAACAGAGAAAAACACACCCTTAAAACTCTCATTTGCTGAGGTAATTCAGTAGTGCTTTCCACAGGAACACAGGCATCACCTTCCTATAGGCAAATAAGCAGCGTGCATTCAGAACTGGAAGATGATTCCTGAACAGTCATTACAGATCTCAGTCCAATCAAAGAGTGTGTGCTACTAGTATTAAAACCTAGGCAAGCCCCAGATACTTCTTAATGGCAGGTGAGGAAGCTCCACAAGCACTATGGGTGCAGCTCTCAGCTTCAGAGACACATCTTGCTCCAAATCCTCCTTTCCTCTCAGATTGCTTCTCTCATCTCTTTAAGGCAGGGAGCATATGCCAGTACACAAGGAGGAAGGAAGACGTGCTGCACTGTAAAGTGCCAGCAACAGAGCTTAGGAGGATCCTTCTGGCTTCCACACCAAGTACAAGGGAAAGTCAGCTGGAAGGCTGGCTAATGAACTACATTTATTGTTTCCTGCTGTAACGAATCGTAGTGCAATACTGAAAACTTGTGACAATTTATGAATGTAAAAAGTTTCCCAGCCAAAAAATCAAGTAACCACTTTGGCCTCTCCTGAAAAGGGAGACAAAGTTGAAGGGAGACAAAGGGAAGTTTAATTATTTAACTTTTTTTTTGTTACTCTCTCTTTCTTAAGACAGGTTTGGAGGGAAAGGGATGGAGTTTTTTGATCTGCATGTTTTAGACATCTAGCTAAATACTATCTCTGGTTTCTACAATTTACTTAAGCTCATATTTTCCTTTTTTTTTTAACAAGTTGAGAATCACAAGATAGATCATAGATGATTCACCTATTGGTATGCAAAATTCCTTTAGTCATCTATAAATAATTATTTTTTTAAAATTATACACATAAGTAGGACTCACTCTTTATTCCAAAAATAAGACAGCTTTGTCTTATCTACTGCTGAATCCCACAGTCAGAAGCTCTCAAAAACATAATTACCACAAAATCTTCTCCATAAAGTAGGTAAAAAAAATACCAAACCTAAAACCCCAAATATCTTCTGTGTAGGGCAAGGAGAATGCTCACCTTCTGTTCTTTTCAGTAGTTGCATTGCTGAGCTTATTTTGCTTATTTTTAATCCTCAAGTTCCCTAAAATAAATTTTAAAAATTCCACCAATTACAATTTTTAAATTACCCCAAATTAACTGGGGGCAACATTTCCTGAATGTCATTAGGAAAAACATAAATTAAAATATGGCCTCTCATTGTTTCTTTTTGCAATCTCCATCTATTAAAAAAATAATTGCCCTTCAGAAACCTATAAATCATAACTTTTATGCAAGACAAAATAATTTTTAATGTAAATAGAAACATTTGATACAAAAAAGAAACATCCTTTTAGCAGAAACCATTTTTGGGTAAAAAAAATTCTTCAGTTATTTTCAATGAGTTCCAATAAAAAATTCTTCAGTTATTTTCAATGAGTTCCAATATTATTCTAGCTATAAAATTGACCTCCAACTAAAAGAAAAAGAAATGTATAATTTTCCATCTGGTTGTCAAGAACTGGAGATGACTCATTTTTGCCTCACCACTGCTGCTATCTTTCTGGCATATTTTCCTATATATGTGCCAAATTTAGCAAATCTCTCTGATCTCTAGTTACAGAAAATTACTCTGATGGTGTTTAAATGTTTGGGATGTGCCAAATTTTTACCTGCTTCAGCTTTTTAACTTGTAGAATGCAGCCATTTGGTAAAAGTGCCTATAATGAATTGGAGGGTTTAATTCACAGCTATGAACAACACAAGAACAGCATTTTCACCTTTGCTGTGGTCCATTGGCTGTCTGTCCTGAAATACACCTTTTAGATGCTGTTCTTTTATTTTATTTTATTTTTTTCCCAAATATTTCCATTAACTCTATTAACTATTGCAATTCTTGATAGGATGAATAACCATCACATACCAGAGAAGTCAGACAAGCTGCTATAGTTTCACCTCTCTTCTACTCATATGGGGACACTGAATCCATCACATTGCCACCCAAGGACAGGTTTAAATTCAAGACCTATATCCCACCACTCACACTGTGAACCAGGAAAGAAAAAACCTCTTCCTTGCTGAGGATCAGAGAGCCCTCTCATACAGCCTTAGTAGAGTATGTGCTTAGAATATCTTATTAAGAGAACTTACTGGAGAGAGTACCAGATTTCCTTTATTCACAGTTAAATCTGTACAGAAATTACTTTAGTCTAAGTTAGAGTTCACACTAGGTTAAGTGTGAACACAAGTGCATTCAATCCCCCACTTCTGCAGCCTCCACGGGTGGAGCACATGAATATCCCTGCATGCAACACACAGCTCTGACAGCAGCTATCCCAACTTAGGTCTTTCTCCAGCACAGCAAGGAAGCTTCAGTTCAGTACAGGGCTGCTGCAGGCACACAGATAAATGAATCTTGGAGAAACCACCACATGGAACTCAAGAGGCTGCAGCAGGCATCTCTGCTCAGAGCTCAGGAAGGTGAACTCAAGCCAATCACCTCATCCCTGAACTGAGTAACAAAAAGAATTTGAATAAGCTACATACTAAATTATAATTATGACAATATTGTCTACATGTTATGATCATATACATCAGATAGCTATTTTCATGCACATTTGAATCTCTAAACCAAGTACAAACTTTCATGGCATAAAAGTGTTTAGGTGTAAAACTTTACCCAAAGCCCTTTCTTATTGGCACTGAGGATTTGCTGAGATCTCATTTCTTACATTACTAAACTAGGGCAAGCTTATTTGTTTTTATTCACAGTCATTAAAAAACAGGAATCACAGAATGGCAAGGGTTGGAAGGGACCTCTGGAGATCATCTAAGTCCAAACCCCTCTGATAAAGCAGGTTGACCTAGAACAGGTTGCATAAGATTACATCCAAGACAAGTTTTTAATATCTCCAGAGAAGGAGATTCCACAGACTCTCCAGGCAGCCCCAAAGTGAAGTAGTTTTTCTTCATATTGAGATAGAACTTCCTGTGTTCCAGTTTGCACTCATTGCCTCCTGTCCTGTCTCTGGGCAACACTAAAGAGAGTCTGGTCTCCTCCTCTTGGCATCAACCCTTCAGATATTTATAAGCACTGATGAGATCCCCTCTCTGTCTTCTCTTCTCCAGGCTAAACAGCCCCAGCTCTCTCAACCTTTCCTCATATGAGAGATGTTCCAGTCCCCTAATCATCTTTATAGCCTCCATTGTACTGTCTCCAGTTGTCCTTCTTGTACTATGGAGCTCAGAACTGGACACAGTACTGTAGATACAGCCTCACGAGGGCAGAGTAGAAGGGAAGCATTACTTCCCTCAACCTGCTGGCCACACTTCTTAATGCACCCAATACAGAGAAAAGCTGCATCAGTGGTAAGCTATGACAAAAAAGAAAACACTTTGTCATGCTAATGAGGTTAATGCTTTAATACAACAGCTGAAATCTGAAGCAGTACATAAACAATTAGTAAAATTACTAGAATAGAGGAATTAATGAGGTGAACAAGAAAGATGCACAGCCTCTCAAGAAAATAAAAATATTATTGATCCAGAACCATACAGCCCTCAAAGTGCACCACCTGAGAAATTTGCTTCCATCAGTAATAAATGACATGGCAAACTATAATTAAATCACTTAAAATATCTTTTCAAGTCTTTCAAAAAAGGGATTAGGTAATTACTAGAGTTGACTTTACTAACTGTTAGGAAACCCATACAAGAATCCTACATCTGGGTTGGCAATGTGCTGTAATTATACAGGAACGCAATGAAATCACATATTAAAAAAGCCTAAGAAAAAAACTTGAGCTGATACTGGTAAGTATAACAGACTACCTTTCACAGCAGTAGTCCATTAGTAAGTTAAAGTTGGACCATCATCTTCACATCATTGCTACAATAGTGGAAATGCAACATTGAGAATTTTCATTGGATCTTACTGTTGCTGTGAATAGTAGCTAGGTGAGTGGCAAGTTGATTCTCAGAACAGACATTGGACTTCAACTCTGTCAGCAGCTCCAACTACTGCAAAATGCAAATGGGCTTGTCCTTCCACACACTGACAGCTACTTCCAGCAGACAGCTGCACAGCTTATGTTGTTACACATCCTGTGCTAAACAGAAGGACATCACCTCTGACTCCAAAAGCTGCAAATTGCTGGAGGCTGAAAGAATCTTCTGCACAAGCCCTACAGCATGCTTGCACTATTCACCTCCAAACATTCCAACTTACAGTTGCCTGCCTCTTTCTGTGTTTTATTTTAAAAACTCAATGCTTATGATTACTGCTGGACTTCAAAATCTAGCTCTGCAAATGTTCTCCTTCACGTAGTGTTATACACTGCTGAAAACATTGACAGGCCAGTACAGATTAACTTTTTATTTTAAGTGCTTGAAGACACATGGCCCAACTGTGATAAAGTCAGAGGCAGGGAGACCCTTCCACACTGAATAGAGAGCATTGAGATACAACTTCCAAAGGGCTGCCTAATCCGCTGCTGTATCGTCCTCTCTCTTCTCCCTCGGTCATCCCAAAGACACTCTTTACAAAGAACACAAACCAAAATTCTCATTTCCATTCCATTAAGGTACAAGTCTCTCTTGCAGAGCACATCAGAGAACAGCCTGATGACAATCATTCCTGCAGACAGCTTTGTGGTAATAACTCATTAATGACAGGTCTCCTTTCTCTCTGACCAAAAGAGACAGCATTAAGAATGGAGTGTTTGGGGAGAAACAAAACCCTAGTTGTTCAGTCCTATCTAAACCAGTCGCTAGGCACAGTAAATGACACCTGTGTTGTGACAGATGTCTTACGGGCCACACATACACACACACAAAATGGACTCAAGAGAACTGCTCTCCACAGAGATAATGTTCACATCTCAAAACAGCAGCACTGCAGCTGTCTACTTTATTGGCAAGGCCAGTGGCCAAATTCACACTGATGCTCAATTCCTCTGGCATCTGCAGAACAGGCCCTGTCAGTCAGAGCTGATGCTCTGGGTGGGCAGAGACAACATGGCAAAGCTGGCACAAACATCTTAAGTTTTTCTAGTCTTCATTCTATGGGTAAATAGATTGTCTCTCTCTAGAATTTTTAATGTTAGTTCTAATACAAGCATCAGCTATATTACTGTAACAATTCACATTAAGAAAAAACCCTCCACGTTAATTTCCAATTCTCCTTTTGTGTTGCATACTGCTAGAATAACAGATGGACTTTTAGGATTAAAGGACTAACATCCAGACATACAGAAATTATTGTTCCCACATCCTTCCAACTTGCATCCTACAGAACAGGCTATTTAAAGCTCAAAGAGTATCTGGAAGTTCCAAAATTGCCCCTTTAAAAATCTGCACCTACAGCCATTTATTTAGCCAAAATGGTCACAAAAATGACAGCAATTCATCGTATTTGTAGTGCTTTCCTTGGACTTTCTTACATTACAGACTGCTCAAGTTCAAAGAATCCCTTTTAATAGTTTAATCAAAATAAAGTAGTCCACAATGAAAAAATGTTTAAAGAAATAAGGAAAACTTGCCTTGACGACTCAGTAATATGGGAAATGGAGGTGCAAGAGTAATGAACTATTTACTGATTAAAGATGATGTAAAGGAGAAAAATATTCTTCAAACTAAAGGACTATAAGACAAAGGGTACAGCAGAAAGGAACAGAAGCATAGGATAATCCAATGGCGCAAGAGAACCACACCACCTAGAAGCTTTGCAAGACGTGGGCACAGGACCACTACCTCACAACTACAGCAGTCTGTGACAAACACAGATTAGCAAACTAAGGACAAGGCCCCTAACCAAATGATGCTCTAAAACCCACCTCCAATCAAGAATCCTCCAAGATAACACTATCAAGAGGCTTTTACAAAGCATGGAAGGACAAAAACACTCAAATACTAAGAATACCTGAAATGAGCAAGAAAATACAGAAAGGGGACAATATTTTTGTATTTGCTGTGTAGTCTTGCCCAATCCAGTCACAAAATAGAGGATACACAGAATTAAGCAAGTTACGTAAAACTTTAAAGCTCGCCTGGTAACAGCTCGTAAGGCTCAGCACAATAAAAGATTATTGAGAAATAATTTATACATTCTTTGCAGAAAGCCACAAAAGCAGGAAATTATCTCAACAGTCTTTTGATAAATGTAGCACTTGAGAGTTGCTGAGACTCAAGAAAGGCTTATTGATTTGTTAGGGCCAAAAAAACTCAAGTTAATAAGATAACATTTTAATTTTGAAAGGCTGGGTTTTTTCCAGGTTTTTTTTAATCAGTTCTGTCTTGCAGCAAAAAGGAGATTAAAGTAATGCCCCCAGACTTATAAAAGCACAGTTATATTTTAATGGAAAACTGCTTTCTATTATAGAAAATTCACAATTATACATATACTTTAATTGATGGCAAAAAACTAACCCTGAACCAATATAAGCATGATAAACCATTTTCTTTTCCATCCCTCCACTCACAGAAGAAATCAGATCTCCTCCTGCTTGAAATGAAAGTGCTTAAGTCATTCTTGCTATTATGCAAATTTAACATTAAACTGTTAATACTTAACTGCCAAACAACAGACAACCCTTAGAAATCAAAACAGTATTCATAAGCCAAAAAACTGGCAAAGAGAAATGAGAACATTTAAACACAGAGGCTAAGCATGGATTAAAACTGAAAGCATCTCTGAAAAACGAAGTATGTTATAAAGATGATTTTAAAAACAGTACAGATGAAAGAGCTGAGGCAGACTTGGTAACGAAATGATGCTGATTCTTCAGAAGTCAGCACAACAGTGGTTCCTCATCTACAGGTCCAAGGGGGAAAGCCTCACATCCAGCAGACCGACTTACAAGAAAGTCATAATATGTCATCTGGGTGGAGGACAGCTGATGGTTGGGTACTAAACTTCAACGTTAAAATGTAGGAAGTTCTTTTCTCTTGATCAAATTAGCAGATTCCTTAAAGTAAAAGCTGTTAGGAGACTAAAACAGCTCTTTTATGTGCTCTCTGCTGCTTACAAGACAGTGGACTTCGAGGAATTACGGGCACTATGCTTGGATAATTGGACACAGTTAAAATCTATTAAAAATAATCATTTAGGCAAACGTCTGTCTTAGTTTAGCAGCAAACTGAGTAACAACACAAAAAGACTTTGTCTCTTCTGACACACATGTAATGATCTGCAGGCGTTAGGTATGCCAACCAAACTGCTCAGTGAGTAGCCTAGACAGCTGATTTGTCTTCAGCAATTCAACAGATCATTCTAGAGAGTAATCTGCTTGTAAAACACAAAGTTCTTTTGAAGGACTCTGAAATAAGGAAAAGAAGCTACCTCTAGAGGCCTGGATTTAAAAGGGAAGCAATGAATAGACAAGTCTGTATTTTAACTCTATTAAAACATGCACTCAGACCTATATCCTCACAGCATCATGCCACTTCTCCACATCCATCTTTTCCCAGTTACATTGCATATCTTCTGTGAAGAAAATTGAGATCCAAGAATAAATAAGAAAATCTGTTATAACAGTGTTCTATGAACAGAGTTAATCTAGGCCTTAAGTGATTTCTGTATGTGATTTCAGACAAAGCACAGAAAAACAAATCTTTTAAGCTGGCAAACCCATCTTAATAAAATGCTCTGATTTCTAATGTAATTTCCAGTCATTACTACTTGGAAAAAAAAAAAAATCACACTTCAAGATAGCCCAGTTTTAAGTCCTCAAAGTTAAGTGTCATTTCCAAGTAATAAACACACTGAACTAAAATTTAAAGCTTTATCTTGAATACTGTGAAGCACAAATATGCTGAAATGCAGTTAGAATTCACCTGTAAAACAGGTCAGTGTTGAATTAAAATACTGGCTATAGAGAAAAAATCTCTGATAATTTTAAATATTCTGAACTACGTAAGATTTTTTTCCTAGTTACATGAAAAGGAAAAAAACCCAATCTATTTTTCCTGTAACAAGCCAAATTGTTTTTTTTCTTTAGTCTCCTCAAGAAACCATAACCATCTCATAACCATTACGAGTTAAAATGAAAATTATAGAGAAGATATATTTCCCCTCATCCAATCTGATAGAGAATGTAGAGTACTTTCTGAGGATACTTCCTTCATCTTCTGGCTGAATTCTCTGCTAGAGGGCAATAATGACTTGCCTTAACAGAGATATACAACCATTTCATTACACAACTAAGAATAAACCCCCCAAAAATTATATTCCCTTGCTATTTCCACTAATAGTACAAAGCATTAAATAAAATGCTGGAATTCATGGTATGAAAAAGAAACAATCTTTATTTCAATATTAAAAGATACCAGCATATGGCAGCAATAAATAGAAGCAATTATGTGGGTTTTTTTAAAATGCAAATATATTGAATCAGAATAAGCAATGTTGGCATAGGTTAAAAGGCTCTACTTGAATTAATCAAAGTTTCAAGAATTATTAAAAAAGTAAGTTTTAAATATTCAGAAGTTCTGATTTGTGAGAAACTGAGTATTAGGCTAAACCTATCCTTCAGCACAATCAGAGCTACCTCATCTTATTTAGTATGAATAGCTAATGTACAAGAATGATGCGAGAAACATTCTCAAAGCCCAGGCATCTTTTACACCGTGATCACTTTCATTTGCCATTGTGCCGATCTAGCTTATTGTGAACCAACAGACAAGAATGTGTTTACATAAGTTCATTGAATGGAACATTGATCACCTTTTCAACTAATAAGTGATACCTGTCCTGACTCTTGTCTATTTGACTTTAGCACCCTTCATAAATAAGCCCATAAGTGAGATGTAGCAGAATGCTGCAGCAGCAGCAGCGCTCCCACTGGAGTGAGCACCAGGGTTGCAGCGTCCTCTTATACTGAGGAGGCTCTTGCAGCTGTGGCAATCTGCCATGATAGGCAAAAGACAGTAGTGGCAACAGGAGATTCAGTGAGAGGGTTTGCAAAGCCCAAGGGGACTGGCCCATAACTCATCCACCAAATCTGAAGACTACAAAACTTACCAGAAATTTAGAGGAATTATAGTTGGGCGTGAAGGAGAGGTGTTCATCATCACCATCCCTGTTAGTACGCTAGGAAGAAGGGAAGCATAAGAGGGATGTTTTGAAGGCTATATCCCATTTCTTAGGCAGGAAAGAAAACCGCTTCCAAATCCACATCTGAGGCAGAAGAAATGGGCTGAGTCTCAATGCAACCATGAGACAACAGTGACGAGGAACTGGGGAAATAAGGAATAAACAGGAAAGGCAAGTTGGACCACCTGCAATGCCAGATGACTAGCACGTGGGCAGAACTTAGTGCTTCCACAATATTATTAGAAGTCTCAAATTATGTTAGATAGGATGCCAAGCATCAAACGACAACCCCAACACCATAGGTGCCAAAGAAACATGGTGAAAGGAATATAATTAAGTGGGATATGAGAATGACAAATCTATCAGTCTTTCAGGACAGAACAGTATCTGCAAGTGGAGTAGTGAGACTGAAAATAAATGATATTTCCTTTATAGAAGGAAAGGAAGCCATCCAGAGGGACCTTGACAGGCTTGACAGGTGACCTTGACAGGCCTCTCTAACAAGAAACGGTCTTTTGGCTTTTAATTGAGCAGAGGACTTGGATCAAACTTTAAGTGGAAGGACAGATCTTTAAGAGTAAACACAACACAACTGAATTAACACTAAAAAAATTATGGAAGAATGCCAATAAATCTAGCATACTACTACTTAATTTCAAGTAAGGGTATGACACAGAAACAGTACAAGTAGTCAAAAATAAATGAACAAAACCCATAAGGAGTGGTCCAAAAAGCAAGTAAGATTGCAAAGAGCCACAGGCTGTTCAAAAACCACTGCAGTAAATGATCAGATAAAACTGCCTACCCCAGCTCTAAAAGAAAACAAAACAAGCAGATAGAGATCTTCTTAGCTCAACAGAAAAGTACAGAGAAAATCTCAGAGAAAAGGTCAACAGTAAAAAATTCTGGAAGCTTGTCCAAACAGGGAGAGAGGAAAACACAAACTATGACAGATCAAATGTACTGGAAATAAAGGAAAGAGGGGGGCAGAACGTAAAGAAGCCCTTGCAAAGTTTACAACAGGCAAAAAGAAATTCTCTCACCCCCACCCATTTTGGAAGTTTGCTTGGTTAGTGGGCATTTTATAAACACAGAGTCTATGGTTAACTTCTGGAATTTCTCACAAAGTCTTGTATAGGCAGATAGTATCAACAAGAACAAAAGAGGATTAGAAGAACCAGTGGTCAATAATTTCTCCATGGACAGACAATAAAGAGAGCACACATTGGTGTCCCCTCTAACAGATCTGATGTAACAACTCTGGATGCTGGGGACTGTAGAAAGAGTCAAGGCTTGTATGCAGTCATGAAATAGCACCTTCTACTGCCACTCTCAGAATACAGAGCTAGATGAACTAGTGGTCTGATCCAGTAGGGCATTTCTTATTTTATTATAGTCCTTTGAACACTTTAAAAAAAATCTAAGCAATGAAAAAACCCAAGAGTGAAAGTTTAGAGAACATAGTTACTATGTTCAGAGCATAATGTACACCAGAAGCCAATCCCTGGTATAAAGGGCTCCCCTTTATCACCTTTGGCTCCAGAAAATGTTCCTTTTTCAACTCCAGCATTTTTTGGGCTAGATGACTGAATGAAGAGAATGATCAGCTGCACGTGCTTTTCTACTCTAAGGTGGTAGTAAACTGCAGACAATCATTGTCAGCTCAAATTTAATTTGAAGAACAGAATAATCTGAAAATTCTGAAATGAAATGATAGCACGAAAAATAAAAGCTATATAATTTACATTTTCAAAAACATTACATACAGCTAAAATATATGCATTACTTAACATTATTTTTTCTGTGAGTAAACAGTTATCCTTGCTAGAGGTTTGCTATGCAATTGTGTTTGGGGAAAGAAAAGTAGTCCTTGAGGCAACTTCTAAATAAAGAGTGATCTGACACTAGGAACATATTTAAAGGCTAAGTCATCATCAGTAATAAAACTAATTACTTCTGTTTGCTTGCATTATATGTGATTTTCAAATTGTCATTTTCTCTTAGAAGGGCAGCAGTGTTCCCAAAGTATTTCTCTCAGAGAGCAGGTAACTATTTCAGTGAGAAGCATTAGAATAACTCACATAAAGTTAACGTTACCCTTATGTAACGAATGCAAAATCAGATGGCCCAGTTAAACGAAAACAGACTCCTGTAAATGCTGCATTGCCTCAAAACTAGCTTTGATCATACTGCTCTCGAAAGGTGACAGACACTCATGGCGAAAAAATTAAATCTCCCACTGCAGCGTTTGCTCCTTCTTTGGCCAGCCAGAGCAGTAAGTGAAGGGCTCACAAAGATAACTCTGTGCACATGCGTGTCTTATTAGGCTGTGTGCTTGTCTTCATGTCATCTGCCTCTAGAACCCATCTTGACTTATTCCTGGGACACAAACATCTAGCAAGAGATGGATTTTTGCTGTGCATCAGTGCAGCATGTAATGTAATGGGGATCTGAAGTACGATATGTGTCTCTAAAGGGCTACCACACTATATACAAATACATGTGCAGATAAACTATGAGCTTTTGTAACACAAACAGCAATTCAAATGTCTCATGATAATGGGGAGGGAAAATAAAAATGTTTCTATTTTTAGGACTAAATTATCACAGCCCATAGACACCAAGAAATTAGAAACAGATTCAGTCTAGCTTTTCTTTGCCACCCTAACTTTTCTTCCCTCTGTGAGCAAATCAGTGGAAAATCAGAACAATAATTCCACTTACTCTACCCCTCAAAACAAGTATGGTCCTTAAGCTCACAGTATAAACTTACTCTTCAGCCAGAATGGAACAAAAAGAACTTGTGCCTTGGCTGCGCAAGGCCCCTTCCCTGCCACAAGCTAAAAGCTGCCTTTTAGTCCTGACCAAGCAAAAAACTTCTTCAGCAGACAAGCAGCACAGCTGCCTTCCATATGGATGCAACAGCTATCCCTCATCAGCTTGGTGCCGTTTCATTCACTACTGAAATAAAGTAACAGGAAAAATGGAATTTTTTCTACTTTACAAGTGCTGTGTCACAGGGAAAGGAAGTGAATGCCCATCAACCCTTTGAATATTACAATTAGCTGAAACAGGAAATGCATATACAAAGAAGCGATGGCTTTCTGTCTAAGGCAATGGGATAAGTATTTTCTTCTTTCTGGTGACAGTAAATACCATCTTGATTCCTCATTGCTACATGTGAATATAAACATGGTGCTTCCCCACACTGTAGTACTGCTGCCTGCATAAATTCCTAAAACATTTTTAAAAGATGACACTACTGTAAACAAGGCCACACACAGCTAACAAGGCTACCCATAACTCACCAAAACCTCAAAAGTCAGCATTATGTTTTGCATCTCTCAATTTACTTGGGACAACTTACTAATACAAGAAAGCACGATAACACATACAAAACATACAGCATAATTAAACTCATTCTTTTCCTTCATTCTGACAATAAAGACAATAAAGGTTTGGGACTTTGTGATGCAAATCTAATAAAGACTCTCAATCATTCCTCACAGGAAATCACATTAAAATCATGACACTTGACTGCAGATCTATTACTAAGTCTGTTTAGAAGCATGTAAATCTCAGGTTTCAGTGACCAGCCAATGCTGGGTCTGTTTATGAATTCCAGGAGCTATGATTGTCCATAGCACCCCACTTGGCTCAGACCCAAAGAGCCATCTCTTAACAGGTTCCACTGCTTTTAGTGATGTTATTTCATGCTTTTATTAGAGGCTTTTTGGCTGTTCTGGCAGCTTTCAGTGACAATCTAGCGCAGACTAGTGTTGCCCTAGATTTGTAGAAGTCCCCATGTGGATTGCCTACCTGGCAGCTGAAGCACAGAGACCTGCCTCTTGGGTTTTATAGGAAGAGTCCTCAATCGCTTCTCCTTGAGAAGTGTTAGTTAGTGCCACTCAGAAGTCACTCATCCAATTTTGTCAGAGCAAAAGTCATTGCCTCAAAGAGACAGCTGGGTAGCAAACACTTGCATGATGTTAAGTTCTTAAACATTTAATTACCTGAGTGTCTCAACTACCTTACCCTACCACCTTTAAAACATAGTCGTGAAGCAAAACTAGTAGTAGTAATATTCAGCACAGGGAATCTAAAGACCTGCATCAAACATTGAAAAATCTAGAACAAAGACAATAATCTAATAGAAGTTCTTTAAAAGTCATGTCTAGTGTCCTAAGTAGTGCCATTTAAAAAAAAAAAAAAATTAAAAAAAAGAGGTCCTAAGGTTCTAGAATAGACCTTTCTGCCTTAAACTTTCTTACATTAAGAAGACACTGTCTTCTCATTTGCTTCATAACATGTTAGCCTTCTATCCCACTTTCCTCTGCTCCACTTCATTTTGCTTTCAGTTTCCCTGAACAGATTGAGTTTTGCTAGCAATTTGCACGACAGCATTAACATTCCTCTATTGGGAGATTAATGCTCTGAATGGAACATATACAATGTATGATTTACAACTTAAAAACTGAAAAGTAAATCAATTTTAATTGCAAATTATGTTTGAGATTTCTCTATCTTAATTTCATGCTGAAATTAAATCCATGTCTCAATATTAAATAATACTCTATAATTGAAAAGCTGTGTGAATAACTTGAATGTGACATTCTTCTGTTCTGGGATCCTTGGCTGAGTCTGTAATCAGGTTTGCAAACCTGAGGTAAGAGATACACTTCAGTGGCAAGGTCAGGGACAACACAATACATCTGCTATTTTGTGGTAGAAGTATTTAGCATAGCTTTTTCTCCTTCTCAAGTCACTGAATTTGTTTACTCACAACTGCAAGTGCTGCTTTTCGTCTGCTACCAACTGCAATTGGGTAAAGTTCTTTCAGCACTACTCCTATATCAGTAACATAAGAAATATTTTAAGAAAATCAAAATCCCAAGAAACAGCACCTTTCAGCACATCAAACCTTTTCTTAGAGGCTTCAAGCTGCCTAATTACTAGCATGACCAATTTTAGTTTTGTCTATTCCATTGCCACATCTAGAAAAAAAGAACCCAGAAGCTTAGCTCACAGGACACTTCTCCAATTCCTTCTTCCCAGTATTTCGGGGCCGGGGGGGCCGGGGGGACGGAGGGGGACGAAGAGTCTCCTTAACACATAGTTTCTAGTATCAGTTACAACACTGAGTAGTACATTTCTCAATAAAAGGTCTCCTGATATCATCTCAATTTATACTAAAGGTTAGCTCATATAACATGATACTGATGTACGAGCTTTTGAAGGAAACCAGACTTGACTATATTACAGGAATATTTTTCACCTTATCTAGGGAAAAAAAATCCAGTCTCTTATGTCTGGCATGAAAGGGTCCATAAACTTTTATTGTTCATGGTTTTTTGCTCCCTACATGGGTCTAATATTATTACATGTTTTTCAATGCCACGTAAGAGACAGCCATACAGTACTATACACAAATAAACCTTGGGAGCATCATGCATAAATCCTACACATCCAATCTAAATAAAGAAGTGACTGCAGAACAGCATTTCCTTAATGTTCCCCACAGTAATTTTTTTGAACAGTGGGGGGAACAGATAATATCAGCAAGTATGACATATATTATGGCTCTATAGAAACAAAACGAAATCACTGAAGAAAAACACAGGGTAAAAGAGAAGATTCCTATTTCTTTCCAAATATTATGACTCTACACAGGAATCTTTACTTAATTAGTATGCATAGAAGATTTCAAAGATGACACCAGAATACTGAAGTACAACATTATTATCAGCCTCATGGTAAAGCAAAATTTACCAAAAAAATGTCAACAACTAGTATATTCTTTGTTTTTCTGTAGCTACAGACATGCATACAGCATACAAATAAGAAATAAAATTATTAGCCATTATAAGTTTGTTTCTCAGTTCATAAATTATGTATTTCATTTCAATGCCGAACTGTGAGAGTGAATGCAAAGCTTTCCTTTCACTAGACATAACAAGTAAAACTAACACTGTCCAGGATCTACTTAGCAAATCAAAACATAATCTTACATTTGGTAAAGATCTGTGCTGACTGCAAGGATCTCACAGTGTCTTCCAAGAAAGTGCATAGTAAATATTTAACTCCATAGACATCAGTTGTAAATAGCATAGAACAGTACACAAAAATATGCTGTAATAAAGTTTCAGCAGGTTGGGGATGGGAGGGGACTGAGTTGTTTTGTTTTTAAAATGAATCTACGTCGTTATATACTTGGCTATAGATACTAAAATTCCTGTCATTTTTTAAAAAGGCAAAAACAAGAGGAATAACTAAAATTCCAACAGATACCTAGAAAACTAACGGTAATAAAATAAATAGTGGATATTTTAATAAGTGCATGTTGTTGCATGAAGTTTAAAGGCAAATAAAAAGTTAATTTGTTGAATTTGTAGAGCAAGGTATTATAGCTGTTTTCATGAGGTATCAGTCAGAAATGAAAGCAAGTATTTTTTAAAAGCATTTTTGAATTTCTAACTCCAGTAGACTTATGGATGTATTATACCATGTGGGGAGGTAGAAGAGCACAACAACTTCAGGCATTGCAGCTTTCCAAGATACCATGTACAAAATTACAGTACTTTTGAAGGTAAGAGTAAGGTATAATCAAGCACACAATATAGAGCATAAAATCTGAGAGTACAATTCAAAAACACTCTCTTCTTGCTTTGTAGTGAAATGGTCACTTAAGACTTCTGAGCTGAGCTGAAAAGGATTGATCCATCTTGTTCGCTACGAAACATTTTGGGTTCCTCACACAGAGGGCAGCAAAACTGCAGTGCAAAGGAGTTGGGTGAATACAGACTTTTGAGAACATAATCGCAAGCATCCAAATGTCTCTATAGATTTGACAACAAGGGCATCATAAATAGGCCTCATCCTGGGTTACCAGTTGACCGAATCAGTTTAGATAGTACCTACCAAACTAGATTAAGTGTATGCCACTAAATGTAAACGAAAGGCATGCCTATGTGTGACATCTACATTCGGCTATCCCAAGGCCAATGGAACAGCCACACAATATCTGGAGATACAATGGCAGACCCTGTTTTATCAGAGGGCAGCACCGCTGCCTCCCTCCCCTCACTTCTATAGGCTGCTGTCCAAGAAAGGACTCTGATGAAATCTTGCCTTTATTCCTTGTCAATGCTGAGAAAAACCTAAAAATAATTACTATGGTTAAATTCAGTTAGTAGTCCTGATTAGTAGCCTTAGCTGAGATGCCAATATCTTCAAGCAGGAAGGAAAAAAAGGAAAAAAATTTCCCAAAAAACCCCAAACAAAACCAAACCAAAAACCACCATCAAATAACAAGAACAAAAGAACCACCAACCACCATGAAAATTCTTTCTCATTTTTAGATGTGGTTTCTCAGTGGAAGTGCTGTGACATGTAAAACAGACCAAACCAAAAAAATCCCTTGTACACTGTATATGCTCTGACAAACTTCTGTCATGAAAATAGCTTCCTCAAGCCTTTCATAAAATCTAAATTCCCTTTAAATGCAAATGGGGTAAATGATCATGGAAATTCTATCTGTTCTGATAAATGCATGACAGAGTATCTTGTAGGGAAAAGAGAATACTAATCAAGAAATATTCACTACTAGTTATCACATTTTTCCTCCACAGCACCCAACATTCACATGCTGCAGTTTATGCCAGGAAAAAACATCTGTCCAAAATTATTTTTAACAGCAAAACAGACAGATGTCACTATTTACCTCTGTCAAAGGAAGACCTGCAAAAAGCAGTGTCAAGACCTTAAACAGCAAAGCTAATAGACAGAGGTAGTGAACAAGCATCAAGTCGGATTCAAGATCATTCACATACTAAAAGAGATAAAGCCATGATGGATGGAAATGCATCACATCTCCATCTATAACTAATACATTTCACAATCCCAATCTAAAACATTTGCCTTTTTGCTGTGTGCCCCAAACAGCAGAGTGAAGAAATGCACTGATAATTTACATGCAAATTGTTCTCCATTAAAAACAATCTGAAATTAATGTTCTGATGTTAAGTAACTGACACTTGCATGAATTTTCTAACTTGCTGTGCACTTTTTAAAAATACAATTCTTAGAAGCAGCTTTACAGTTGAAGGCAATGCCATTACGTGTAGGTACGAAATGGAGAAACTGAGAAAGGTCGATTGTCAAAGTTCTGAGATACGGCCAAGTTTTAGTAGAAAATTAGAAATACTCAGTAATCAATCCATGATCTTTTGTCAAGCACTGTAACATTACATTATTAATTACATTATTAATTACATTATTAATTTCTTTACTCCATACTTAGTCTCTAACAGCCTTAATCAGATGTTGCTAGGGACCACTGGAGAACCTCAGCTAGTACCCCTGAGAATCACTTTGTATCTCTGCAATGACTCCTTCCTAAAGAGTTAAAAGCTCATTAAAGAATAGATACATTGCATATAAATTTCTCATGTACATAACTTGTAGAATTGCATACACGTCCTGTATGCAACTGAAAGGGGCAGTGGTCTTACAACAAACAGCTACAATGTAAGCTATACAATTAAAAACCCTAAACACCTCTCATAAAAGGGCATGAAAGAACAGCTACTGAAAATATGATGTGTAATTCTGATACTAATATGCAGTACTGTGCATTTTAAACTCACCTGATACTAGCAAATATACACTTTGGTTCTTTGAACTTATCACACTAGCACAGGAAGGATGAGAATTGGTACTCTTTCCTCTTAAAGTCTAAAGCAGACAGAAAATCTACTCTTTTTATCTTGCTAGTCTTGCTCTTCAAAACAAGATGACACAGCAAAACATATATTATTTTGCAAATACATGCTCACACTCAGCAGAAAACTAAAAGTGAGGTAGCTGAAACAAAAATAAAGGGACCAAAATCTTTACTGAATTCCAAGAATTCTTTTTTCTATGTTTAATAGTTGTTGAAAAATTAAAAGTAAATTTGAAAGATTGAAGTTGGGGTCCTCACATATACTTACAAATAGGTTGAGCTATGGTAATATTATACATTCACAAACCACCAGAGAGAGGGATATCACAAACCTGAGATAAATTTATCTGAAATTTTATCTAATTTACCCTGCATTGACTTTGATAGAGTTACTACATGAGATAACTTTCAAATGTTGAAGAAATTGTCTCTGTCTAGGGAAAATACCAACCACACAACTGTTCTAAGACTTTGTGGCTGATTTCATTATTTTTAATATGAAAACTAGCTACCATGCAACAGAATAGCATAAATCATATTAGCAAGTAATTAGATTGTAATCTAGTTAATCCCATTCATGAAGTGAATGCTGCAACGCTCAATTACCTGAGTGCTTCTATGCCTGCAGGAGCAAATGTACACAGTATGGTAAGACCAGATTGTAACCAACCTCTGGCAGCGCAGGGCTATAGCCACGCTCTGACTTTTGCCCCTTAATTTTAATGGCTAAATAAAGATCTTACTGGAATGCCACAGAATTATCTTTCGTGTGATTTTTCAAGCCGTACTGATGGTATGATTGAGGATTAAAAGGTCATGCTGGAAGCAGACCTGTCTGTTAGAACAGGCATGAAAAGACATGATTTCACATTAAACTGGTGCCACTAAGAGAAGCAGGGGCATCAATTCCTCCAGCATCCCTGCTCCTTCCCTTGGGTTCTCGCTCCTCCTCATCCCATGCTATGGCGCCCCCTCCTGAAGTTTCCCAGGCATCCCTCCTCACACCTACCCATGCTCCCCCTCCAAACAGCAGAGCCACAGGGCAGCAGAGCATCAGGGTGGAAATAACCCTGTGACAAAAGGAAAGTATTGGTTTTAAGGATCAGTAGTTACTTTAATCTGCTTCTCAGCATGGGCACTTGAATCCTTCTAGCAGCATCCAGAAGGAGGGCTGAAGGGAGCGCAGGATGGTAGCCTTCAGGGCCTGAACTGGCTTTTGAGCTGTGCTCTGTTCAGGAAGTACTAGATATAAAGTGAACACCTTTTCAGTCCTACATCAGAATGACAAAAGTCTTATTAGTGCTCTTCAACATCAGTGAAGCATATATTCTGGGAACACTACAGGCAGGTGGGGGGTTTTCTCGTGCTAGTCCATTAAACCTCAAGACAGCCACATGCCTATTTCCAAATCTCCCCACTGTAGAGATACAAAATCAGCATTAAAACACTGTCCACTAACATTTCACCCCCAAGACTAACTTTGCATTTTTCTCTTTTGTTCTGAGCAACCCAGAAGACAGATCCATGGCACATGGCTACTCTTTACAATAGATTAAGAAAAAACTCTGGAAAAAATACATAAGGCCTGGTTTTCAGAAATACTGGTCACATATTAAGTCAGAAATACTTTTTCTTTTTCTGTTTTTAAGCTTAGCCCTCTTTGGTGCAGGACCTATCTTCACCTTCTCTATGTCCATTACTCCTGAGACATTATAGCACTGGGTCATAACAAAAGCAGCTAGAAAAACAGACAATAGAAAAAATGGCAGAACAAGAGCATGCACATCTTGCAGTAAAAATTTCTATATATGGTCCCCTCTAAAAAGATTTGAGGGTTTTAAATTAAAAAAAAAGCAATGAACACTGGGATAAGAACTGTGAAAGATATATCCAATTTAATCAAAATGGATGAAATACGTGTTGCAGACAATCATGATGTAGATACTGATGCCTGAGTTAGTTACATGTAGCTCAACTTCTGATCAGAACAAGCAAAACAGACCCTTTTAAGGTGCAATTTAGCTGATGCATTTTCAATGCCTGCATCAAGAGAAGATTAATTCCACCTAGGGTGATTGGCAATTTTTTAGGGAAATGAGACCAACATTTAGTGAGTAAACTACAAGATTTCCTTTTAGCATGTAAACTCTCCCTAAAGAGCAGCGTGCACTTCTTAAAATTTAAACTAATCCATTTCATTTGTAACTCATATTAGAAATAGAAATCTGTAAAGCTCTTTGGGACCTAGAAGACTTAATTGTATTATTGACACATGCAAAGGGAAAACCTTAAGAAAAATAGCTAAAAAGTAGGGGAAGGCTAAAAAGAATTTTGATTACTCATTAAAGTGAGTGATACCTGGAAAACAAAATCTTTATTTCCTTTGTAATCTGCACCTTCCAGCGCTACAACAAACTGGCCCCAAAACAAGCAAAAATGCTATTACCTTCAGTTAAGGTCAAGATACATGTCCCTGCTTCTTTCACAAACATGCCTCAGACAATTCTCCTAGTATTTCACATACTCAAGATTGAAGAAATCAATCAACTGTAATTAAAGTTGAATTATTGTACTATCTGGTCAAAATTCCAAAATAACTGTAACAGATGCATTTTATTAAGGATCTTTCTTTTCTCTAAAATGTGTAAGAATTTGTGTAGATGAGTGATCATCTCCCTTATTTTTGGCCTCCTTTCTCCAGTGCAAACAGGCACAAGAGCCTATCTATACAAGAGACCAAAAAGCAATTGTTCTTTACAACTACAATTAGGAACTTTAGGCTGATTCTGCTGAATTATTTAGGCGATACAGAAGTGGCTATGCATTTACCATCATTTGCCTTAATATTACGATATATGTCTCTCCCTAAAAAATACTGATTGGAATTAGCACTTGGTCTTCCAAATGGCACACAGTAAAGCTCCGTGTTAAGATTCCACAGGCATTTAATATAAATCTAACAATGATAGGATTGGCATTTATAAGGGATGCACAGCTTGCTTCCTCTCTCTTCCCCTATAATTACTACAATAGATGATTATTTCCAAAAACAGAAGATTGAAAGCACTGCCCACTCCACACCTTCCCAACTTTTCCTAAATGTCAACCAAATTCTAGCACTGGCACCAAGGAGTAGGATTTTCATAAGCACCTACACAATTTGATTTTGTGCTCCTCAGTGCACCAATCATTTTTGAAAAATCCCTTGTTTCCTACTGTCCTCCCTCTCACAAGATTATGTATTTTCTATTTAGGTAGCTGCATCAAAGTCATACGCATGAAAAAAAAAATGCACACCATATCCTCAACAGTTTTTGGATGGTCTCCTAGTTCTTCAGTTCTGGGGTGAAAATGGAGTAATCAAGAAACTGTTTCAATGAAAGCTTCTTAAAATTAATGTATGAATTATACCAGATGTTTTATTTCTAACGTTCTACAATGTGGCTTTTAAGAGGGTCATGTTCAGCACATCTGCATAATTCCACAAATCATAGTCTCCCAGGGGAGGCTATTACAATTAAGGAACTAATATGCTGACTAAAGAAAAAAAAAAACAGTATTTCTGCCACATACTTATTTCCTTCTCAAACTAAATTGTGTTTGATGTCCTTTAGGATATATCTAACAGATATTCTAAGTATATCTAAGTATTCTTAGAATATATAAACCATACTTATTTAATAATAATGTTTTATTTTAAAAGTCTTATACAAAAACTACGTTTAAAACATAAGACATTTATCCCTGGAAAATTCTTTTGGATATTTCATCTGTGCCTCTCAGTAAATCTTGAAAGAGAAGAGAAAAACCTCTTTCATTTTCATCAGACGTGATGTTCTCTGACAAGGGACATAAGGGTAGCAGTCAGAATTCATGATGTGGGAAGCAATTCTTTTCTCCTAAACATTGTCAATGTTTATGTTAGCAGCTACTCCAAATAGCTTTTCAAATATAGAGTAATATGTCTTTCCTCAAAGATTACTTCGTCTCATAGCTATATGAGAAATAGGTAATAAAGAAAAGATATTAAGAACACAGAGCATCACGCCAGGGTAACCTAGCATAAAATGTTGTTTCCAAGCCAAGCTTGGAAATCACAAATAAAAATGAGAAAGGGAAGTTCAAAAAAGTCTAACATAATCTTGCAGAATTTTTTAAAAGGGTAAGAAAAAATTAGCTTTAAAATTCATTCTTGACCATATTTGCTACAAATTCCAGTGATAATACTATTAACTAAAGGAGATTTTCCTTGACATTATAAATGCCACATATCACCTTGCTATACTATATTCACCCTATCTTCTCAAACAGGTTTTTTGTTTTGTTTTAAAAAGCTTATTTTCTGTAGTCATTTCTGGATGCCACAGTCCAGTAAGAGGGAGCTAACTTTTACTTCAACTAGACGGGTGTGCGTAATGGCTCACTGCAAAATGTCACATCCCTTCCACAGTCAGCAACTACTCTAACCAGTCATCTCTGCTAAAAAAGCCTAAAAGTCTTTAGCAGGACATGCTGTAGAGCTAGAGGGTCTTTCTCTGGCTCAGAAGGAGGAGGTTTCCACACGGATGGTGGCCCACAGTGTGTTTCTTCACCAGGCATCCTTACGACATTGGAACCAAAGGCTCACTCAGGCCTCAGTTCCTGTTTGAAGCTTTGCTTAATCACAGAATCACAGAATTGTAGGGGTTGGAAGAGATCTCAAGAGATCATCAAGTCCAACCTCCTTACAACATGGATACCAAGCCAATTTTTAACTTCCAAAGGTCTTTGCATTGGAAATGTTATGTCAAAGTTAACCTTAAGCATGTCAAAAGCAAAACTCAGGTGACAAGGACTGGTAACCTTTAAAAAAAAAAATAAATCTCATTTTACCCTCTTTTAGCACAAACCCCAATTTAATTAGATTCATCAGATATCACTGATTCTGGGGCATAAATATGCAGGAGATGAAAATGCAAGTTCAGATTTAGCAGCATGACTCCAAATTCCTTTTTTAATAGCCTAAATGTTGCAGCCATCTACTTTAATCTACCATCATGTTATACTAGTTGCAGGTATGTCCATTTGGAACTAAATTGATGCAAAGAAAAAACAGGTTCATTTTACAGGTTATCTATCTAAGTTTCAGAAGGTGAGAATATGGTAGTTAAAAATGCCATCCTAAGGGGGGCAGTGGGTGGGAAAAAGGAAAATAGTATTAAGAGTCAAGGCATTGTTCCACAGTGTCTTTTCTGAGTAAGATCAGAACATTTGAGAAACTGAATTAGAAACAATGGACAATTAGCTCCTAACAGAGATTTGCAATATGTTTGACTGTAACAGTTTCACCATAAAGGTTTAGTTCCCTAGGTGACCTAACTTCTTGAAGGTTTTAAAGAAAATACACACTACAGAACTTGAGCAGATATTAAAAAATATCATTTGCTTGAGGTTCACATTTTTTCAAATTAATTGTAACACTTTTTTATACAAGAATTAATTCCATTTCAAAATACTTAGTAAAATAAGTGCTTTAGAGCTTATATAACAATGGCATCTGTCCAATTACACCATATTGTAGATAGCAGTGCAGCAGAAAAAGCAGCAAGATATTATCACTGATTTTATAGTCTAAAGCTGATTCTCACATTTTTCCTGCAAGCAGTTCCAACCTATGCAGAACCTTGCAGGAGAGGAATGTGCTACTCTTCATGAACACAGATAAAGAACTCAGACTTTAGTTAACAAGTCTATATGCACCACTGTCACAGCATGTATGTACTACAGAGATCTTCAAAAAGATCTAAGGTGGATCAGTGAGTATAACATGTCTCACTGGCATAGAGTTAATTCTCTTCAGTGGCCCATTAGGTGCTGTGTTCTGCATTCATGACTAAAACAGTGTGGATAACTCACCAGTGGTTTTGTTAATGGCTGAACTGTGCTTGCACAGTCTCAAAGGGTCACTGTTTCTCACTTGGACACCCCAGCAAGCAGACTAGGGGTGGCCAAGATGTTGGGGGTGACACAGCCAGGACAGCTGAACTGAACTGCCCAAAGGAATATTCCATACCATATAAAACCGTGCTCAGCAATAAACACCAAGGGATGGATTTTCCAAAGTAGCCATTGCTTAATGTCTGGCTGAACATCAGTCTGCCTCAGTGAGGTGGGATTTATGTGTCCTGCATCTTTCCTTAACTTTAAAAAAACTGCCTTTATTTCAGCTGACAAGTTTTTCTTGGTTTTGCTTTTGCAATTCTTTCCCTTATTGCATTCTGAGTGGGGAGCAAGCACACAACAGTGGTCATGCTGGCCAGCAACTAAGCCACCACAGTGAGACCTGGGGTTCAGGAAACTTATCTAATTTTTCTTTACATCCCAGACACCGCCAGTTCTGTTGCATCAGCAGCAAGGATTAGTATTTTTAAATTGACAGTGCAGTAGCATTCCATGCATCTTCACCTTACATTAAGCAACGTAGCAAGGGTAGTATCTGACCAGTCTCCACCATATGTTTCATTACTTTGCATAATTCATCTCAGCCCTTTCCTAAAATGCAATCATGCTGAGGGATGTTCACACAAAGAATTTTAACTTCAATGTTATAGTTATCAAGAGAGAAAGGCCCTTAAAACCGTGCCAAATTTCTTCTTATACATCAGGCACTTTGTCTGCACTTGAAGCTCGATCATTACAACAGTTGTTTTATATCCTTACATGAACTTCTTTCATTAACACCATACTGAAGTGGTAATAACAAATCAGTCTTATTACAATAACTGATTTTCTGTGTAATTTTCCATTCCTTTTCTAGTATTTCTTATTGGTTATTTTACTAGTTTCGGTGTATCAGGATAATCTTTACTAAACTAACTAGGAAAATCTAAAGAATATTTCCCAACAAGACCTTCCCAATTAGAAGTCCTTACAGATAAAAGTACATGCTCTGAATCATAAACAGTCTCTCACTTGTATGTATGTTAATTTTCATCTGCCATCACACTACTAAGTCCCTCAGGCAGGTTTAACAAGCTCTGTTTTGATTTATCTAAATGATACTGAAATCTGTAATATGTGGCCATTTGTAAGTGATACACAGAATCTTATGCAGTTTGTCTTCCCACAGAGTTTATGCATTTACCTCATTCCAAGAGTAAGGAGGGAAACAAAACTAAACAAAAACAAATCAAAAGAAACAAACAAACAAAAATCAAGATGGACATAAGGTGACAAATTGTACTTTGTGGCAACGAAAATGCTATATCCAGTTTGCATTTATCCTTTGTTTCTAAGTGTTAGCCATATAACAGCAAATTTATTTTTCATAAAGACTAGATTTTGCTGTAAAAGATAGAACCTTCTTGTGAAATAACCTTCATCAAATCATAAGTAAACATTGAATCTACTGCAATCAATTGTAAATAATTCTTGTTCACGTGTATTGGCAGAGAATCAATTATCAGTGTACCTTTAAAGTTTCTAAAGATTCTACCTTTAATTTCAATGGCATTATACCAAGTATTTGAATGATTCTCTCTTTTTCACTTCATGTATAGGATTTAAATATGAAATATAAATTAAATTTTAAAAATACAAACTAGAAGTTTGAGTAAGTGCTGTGCAGAATACATACCACTCATAGAAATCCTCACTTTTACTTCAGAGTATTCTGGATTAGAAAGAGAAGGCAAAAGGCATTTGGGAGCACACAGATGCAGCAAAAGCATGCTATGTAACAGTCAGGACCCAATAATCCACAAGGAATTCAGATCTCAGCTCTTCCCCCTAGCACTGATCCTTAGTATCTCCCATCCTTCCAAGTTTGATTCACTCAAATTCATGCTGCCATCATTTCTTCCACTCTCAATTTCACTTTCTCCAGAACAGAAATGATTCTACTCAAAAAAGGTAAGAAAAAATTACAGCTTCCTTGTAGAATCAAAACAATTCCATCCTTCCAGTTTCCTTATCATTAGAAAAATAAGGCATCACAACAGCCCAAAATCTCTGCTGAGAGTGTCTGATCTTCTACGCTATGCAATCAGATGGCTCTTAAAATAGCATATCATGCCTCAAAAAATGAACATAAAACTAAACAAAAACCCCATAAAACCAAAAGCAACACAAAGACACCAAAAGCAGTAAGCAATCACAGAAGTTGTTCAGATTAAATACAAAAAAAAAGGAAGAATAGAGTTCACTAAAATGCAAATGACTTCCATAGGGCCTCACTGTTCAGAGCATCTGAAGTTAAAGAGTACATATATAAAACTCTTAAGAACAATTTCACTCCAAATGCTTATCCATATTCAATATATATATCTGAACTTATATAGGCTCAATTATCAGAATTAGGACAAAATACTCAGATCAGAGATCTTGTTTCTGTTCACTTTCAATATTAGAGGCAATTTAGGATGGCATTTAGTCAGTGATGTTTGATGCTAACCTAATGATTAAACAAGAAAATTACAACAGTTCCTCCTGGCCATATAGTCTGCAACATCCCAAAATCTGTTATACTACCTTTTGCTCTGTTATTTTTTCATCACAATGCTGTCATGCCCTCTGGATACAGCTTTGAAAGCAATAAATATCAGAGGCCAGAAAGCAGACAAAGAGCAATTGATCAGAGAATCTCAGCTAGTAACTAAAAATTCATCCCCTGAAGGGGCAACCAAATATCTGTTACATTGCTAATTTTCTTTAAAATCTATGACAAAAATTCTCTGACTTTTATTTAGTACAAAATGTGAGATGATTACTGACCTTTTTTTCTTGTATTTCACTTTTGAATTTGCATTAATATTTCTTCAGAAAGAAACAGTGTTCTTTTTGAAGTATTGAAAAAGGGGGATATACCATGGGCATCTCCAAGCTTACTTTTTTTTTTTCTTTATTCTAGTTTTGAAAGCTATTGAAAGCTATCCAATCCTGGTTATCAATTTTCTGAAGTTTCACCTAGATGAATGTAACCCTACAGACTTTCCATACTCCACTCACCAGTACACTGAACAAAACAAATAAAACGTCATGTAGTAAACTACGACCCAAATTAGGGATGTAAGAGGTAGCTTGCACAATCTTCTACCATTTACTGGCTACATTCCTTATTTCTTCAAGAAACGTAGGCCTAGATGTAACAGATTTGATCTGTCCACAATGAGAACTGCCATACAGGACCTCAAGGTAACTCAAGGATACTGTGTTGCGCTGATTAACGTGAACACGTATTCACAGACTCAGGATGACTAACAGCCCACATACTCCTTTTTTCCCAATACATAGTTTAGGAATGGGTTTAGATTCCACTGTTCCTTTCCACCTCCATTGTATTATCTTGGCAATCTCACAGAAACAGTACAAGAACAGAACTCACTCGTTTCTTATGCAAGGACAGTGCTGTAAGCATATGGTTGGTTGTGTTGATACTTGGAATTGTCATTAGATGACAGAGTGAAGTTTGCAATAGAATTTCATCTCATACATATTAAAATTATCAAGAGATTTTTAGAGTATAACATCTATCAAGAGAGTCATCTCTGTTCATTATCTGTGCTACATTTTTTATCAGACAGCAGAATTTTATCAGGTATTTAATGGAACTCTGCACTTCTATCAGCTTTATAACATCAAATGTTCGTGTAACATTATTTCTAAGGAATAGCCATGGGATAAATTTCCATAACAACATAAGCAACCTAAAAGTGGATTTTGTTAAATTTGCTATTTTTCTATGCTGATACACCAGCCTGGGCATAATCAAGGTAAAAGGCTGGTGGACATAATTATGTCAAACAAATTCCATTTTTTAATATTACACACATGAAAAAAAAATAACCCTCTTTAATCTATATAAATTCTATTCACAGTTTTCATAGTCTCCATATAAAGAACATCACATAAAAACAAAACAAAAAAATCAGACTTAGAACAAAACAGCCACTGGACAATGTTGAAGAGCAATCATGAAAAGTCAAAATATTCGGCAAGTTTTATTGCTACTGCTTCAAGATTTATTTCTTGAAACTGAAACACAGTTCTGAAAGTCTATGGTTGCCACAGCTTTTACTGCAGGTACAGTTTGCTTCATCTGATTCTGCTAGCAAACTACAAATGTTTACAACATGATGAGATGAAGGGGGGAAAAAAGAAAAAAAAAATCTCTTTTTTGCTAAATTTCAGTTCTCTCCTTATTCCACCAAAGCACTAGGAGCGAGGTTTAAAAAACCTGTATTGTCTTAAAACCTGCTTAGAAATTCTTTTAAATTACTATTTTCTGCTGAAGCAGTAAAACATCCTGCTAACAAAGGGCGAAATCTACAAAGGTTCTTATGCAGCTCCAAGCTTCCTCATGCTGCCAAGAACTGCGTAAGAGGACAGCACATGTCTCCATAGTCTGAGGCAAACCACGCAGCCAAGGAGTTCAGGCTGAAACAAGATAGTATTTGCTAAAGGCACATCAAGCCACCCGCACCCAGCCCCTGCCAACAAGCTACATATTACATTAAGTTGCAGGAAGTTTGGAGCTCTAAACCTGACTGCATCTTTTGGGAGAGCTGGAAGGAGGAGGAAGAAATACTTCTTTGGAGAAGGCTAGAAGTGCTGAGGCAAAGGTTGTAGCAGTGCCAGTTAGTATTTTCCGTTACCAAACTGAGAATCAGTTTTTACAAACAAGATCATAGAAAGAAAATACCTCTGTCTGGACACCAACACACTTGATTCTAATAGGGAATGTCCAGAAAAGGTCAAAATCTCACAACACTTAAAATATCAACTGCACTCATACTCTAACAAACTACATATCCTACACAGCTAGAGCCAGAAGCTAAGCCAAAGCCTTGCTGGGGACAATTCTAGACAATTACTCAGCAGAGAAGCCAAGGAACAGGAAAAACAACTTACTTAAGACCCAATGCTATCCATTTTCTACTAGGTAGTTATTTAAAGTCAGAGACTCACAATGTGCTCCTTTATTTTACAAGTTATATAAACTTTTTGCTAGAAAATTAGGAAAAACAATGGGAATTAATAGTACATTCAAAACACAAGAAATGGAAAGCAGGAGAAAGGCTTCACTCATTTCAGTTTCAAAAAGAAAGAAGGTAATTCTGTAGCAATGCTACATCTTTAATGCTCTCAGCCCAGACACTCTCACTAGTAACATTCTTGATTCCAGAGGAGAGTCAAGTATCATACTGTACGAGTTGACATTCCATAAGATCAGAGATTGCAGGGCATCATTTAATTTTTCATAAATAATTACCATTTAAACTATTTGTCAAGCTTCGTAACAATAATCGGGCTATTAAAACATTGCCGAAAACCATTACCTAAGAAGCTACTTATTGGATTTGTTCCTGGTACATCTTTCCAGATCAGTGCAAGAGTTCAAAAATGTTAATTATTTCATGACAACAAATATTTTGTAAAGGTGAGAAGCACTGTGAAAATGCCAGAAGTCTAGTTCACAGCCTTACTATCGAACCCAGATTAAAGCTGCAAAGAGTTGGGGGAGGTAAGACACTTTCCAATATATTAACATATATTTGCTTACTGAGAACATGTAAAAACCCATATAGTCATGGGCCAAAAAGCTCTTTCATGCATTGTGCATCCATTAACTTAATCTGGGACTTAAAACATTGTTCATTCCTGCGGTCTTTATTCTTTGAAATGCGGCAGTGGAATGAAGCTTGGTTTATCAGAGCAAGGCTCCCTGAAGACTTAACAATGCAGACTGCATCATCCGCAGCCTATTATCACTGCAGCCGTTTGACACAAATATATTCAGGGGCTGAATGCTCACTGCAGGCTTTGGATACAGTCATATGCCCTCTACAAGGCAAAACGGGATCAAAACAAAACAAAGCAAAACACAGGCTTTCCTCAGATGTTCACTTTAAGAATAAAGGAAAGGTAAACTGCTTCCCATGACAAAAAAAAAACATTCATATAGTCATTGCAAAATGTTATAACTGAATATTGATGAACAGAATAACTGTGTAGGTACAGCCTTATTGCAGTTAGATAAACATTTAAGCATTACCCTCACTATCTGCAGATTTGGACAGGAAAAGTAATTTCTAGGAATTAAACTGGACACAAGCAGTAATTACAAGTAATAATGCAATTAGTAACTTGGTACATGTAAAGAAATTAATATAACTATTTTTTCCACTGCACTGCATTCAGATTACTGTTGTGTTGCATTGTTTTTCCTCTGAACAATTAAAAATTCTTCCAGGAAATATTACTAAATATCATAGATATCTGATCTTCTCAAACACCACTTGACAAAAAAACCTTTTCACTTAAAGTCAGCAGAAAGATTTCCTGTGAACTGCAGCGATTTCTAGATTAGGAATCTTAAATTGTCAGTATATTTAAGGGAAAAAAAGGGTTGGGGAGGCAGGGAGAGAGAGAGAATTACGTAATACTAACACAATTTTATGTCACAGAATCAGATTCATATACAGGAAGAAGTCACTATCAGATACTGGCATCCCAGTACTGAGAACAGATACATCTGCATACTTTTCTGAAGCATCAATTACTTTATCAACAACTTTGGAAAAATCATCCACTTCCAAACATACTTTCACAGAAAACAAACTTACACTGAGGAAGAAATTACTGAAAACTCTTCTGCTGGCTACATTAAGCTGCATAAAGTGTAAGAAAAGCTATGTTAAAGAATAATCTAGCAACTGGGCTCTTTCCAGGAATCCATCAATCCTTATTTGAAAAATTGTTAGAGGTCAATTTGAGCATTTGGCAATGTCTCTTGCACTATTTAAACTCATTAGGCAGAGTCTTGCAGTTAGAGCAAACGCATTCGTATTTATACATGTTCTACTTCTCACACACGTGCATTCACTGTGCTGTACATCCAATTTAAAAAAAACAAATAGATGCATGAAGAAAATAATGAATGAACAATGTGCAGCACACCAAGCATCTAAAGGATAAAGACTTTTCATCCAAATGAGCTAAGGTACTAAAAATCTCCAGGCTCAAGATTTGGCAGCTAGTTGTTGGAGAATCATGCAACTCCTAAGGTGTACCTTATTTTATGTGTGAATGAAAATGGCATAAAATTGACACAAGTCAAATGCATACCCAAGCATATAAACTAGATCTATGCTTTAGTAAGAATCTCTTCAACATATGCAGATTTTACCTAACCTCTAACTTCCTAAATTATTTTGGTGCAGAATTAATATCTAACTCTAATAATATTCTGAAAAACTCCTGTCCCATCATTACTTTTCTGCCTCCCCCATGTTCTCACATCACTGGAACTACTGAGACTACTTCTGATAAGAGCAAGAAAGGTCAGCTCAGAAAACTGCTTTTTGAGGTATTTTAGTGACCACTGAAATCTCCCAAAATCATTGATCAGTTTTTTCTATGATGAAAAAAGAAAAGCCTTGATACATTGCATCACATGATCAAGTTCTCAGATGTTTCCTAAAAAATTAAAAAGCCTCTCACATATTTACTTCTCAGAGGTTACCTGAAATACTGTCAAAGATGACATTGTTCAATAATTAGGGGTTCTGGCTCAAAATATCACTGTGCTAGGCACAACAGAGAAGCAACTCAATCCCAGAAGACTCAAATCTGCATATCAGATGGAACAAACATACAGATGGAGGTGAGGTGGGCCGGAAAGATGAACAGATCAAAGGGATGCATAAAAGAAAAACACTTTCACTGCACATCCACTCACTCCCAAAGCTTAAGGATAAACACACACCTCTCTTTCAAATTATTAAAACATGCAACTACTGGGTCAGGATTTCTCCACTAAAATCCAGTTTTTGTTTTTGAAAAAATTTGGTATAGTAATAATAGAAAATAATCATGACACAAAAACATTCACTTTACTTGAAAAATTCGCCATTTCCCTTGGGAAAGGTAAAGATGCTTCCCACTCTTTCTGCCTAGAGACACCCAGGGGGCTGGGTTCCCAACTGGAAGGCAGCTGAACTACTCCACTCCTTGTCTAGACCTAATGGTCTCCCAGACTTTGAGAACCCTCTATTCCCACTCTGCAGGTTAAGGTGCCAGGCTGGCATCCCTGCTTCCTGGCATTCTCTGCCTTTTTCTATCTACTGGGCTGCCAGATTTGCCAGACCACCAACCAAGTGTGGTGCCATGTGGGTTTGTTCTCCTGACTGCCTGGCTTTACAGCACAGCGTGTAGACTCTCTGAGCTTCTGTCCTCAACTCCTCTGAATGCAGCTAGAGCTCAAATTTCAATTCCTAATGAAAGCTACAAGATTTCAGCAAACTATTCCTCATAAAGGAAAATCCCAATCCCTACATGGCTCTGTTCCACACCCCCACCCCGTCCGTGTGTCGTCCCCCCCACTGAGATGTGACATAAATACAATATTCAGACAATTTTCCTTTCTCACATACATCAGAAACACTGGAGAAGAGCTCCGTCTGTAAATACCGAACTAGTGCTCTAATCCCCTGGTTCCAGGTATCTGCCACTGATAGTCACTGCTATCTGCCAGTCTGCAGTGTGCCTGTGAACATCACGTGAGTATTGGCGAGATGCACAGGGTCTCTGCATCTTGCCAATGTGACCTTATGCTAGGTGAACAGCTATCTTGTGTTAACGTCACTGGCCACTGTGGTCAGAAATAGTCTTGTTTCCTGGCATCCCTGATCCTTCTCTGTCACTGTACCTTATTCTGCCTGTTCTTTTAGTGAAAAAAAAAAAAAAACCACCAGAAAGTTTTCCTGTTTTGCTTTATTAGTTCAAAGTTGTCTACTTGTATTTCATTTAACATCTCATTCATTCATTTAACATTTTTAATTGCATTCTGGAAACACTGCTCGTCAGTTGAAGCTTAGACATTAAATACAAGCCTACAGAAATTTGTTAGAACCTGCCCACACATCTAGATGATTGTCCCACATGGAGGAAAGAATGCTAAATGAAGAATCTTCAAAAGGAGACTTTCTATATCCATTATTCATGGAAGCAAAAAGATCGTCTCCCTCCCTGCCTAAGAAACAGTGATGAGCGCCACAGTCAGTATACAGCATGTAGAGTAACTCAGTTTAATCTTCAGGGGAGGAAAGGGGGAAGTGGGGGGGAGTGCAATGAACGGACACCCCAAAAAAAAAACCCCAACATAAAAAATGCAAGAAAAATATAAAGACATAAAAGCCTCCAGCCGCCTTTTTTCGGTGGGGTTTTTTGCTAGGTTGGTTGGTGGTATTTAGGTGGGGGCATGTACTAATTTTATTTTGCAGCAGCTGTTCTTCTGATTTCCTCTACAATGCTTTGATCTAATACTCTTCACTCTTCTCCATGCCACATCCTTTTTATTCTCTTTTCCTCCACTCCTTATGGTTAACGTAGAGAAGATTATAAAGGCAAAGAGAAGGTTGTGCATCTTAATTTTTCTGGACAACACTGGGGAAAAGAGCTTATAGATTAAGTTTTCTTAGTACCACAATGGAAAAGCAGTCTGATCTGATTCTGGTTTTAGGTGATTTCCTTAGAAAAGACCGACCACATCAAATCTCACAAGCTAAGAGTAAAGTCTGTCCACCAACATCTGAGCACTGCTGGCATGACAGAAATGGGGGGGCTGTTGAAATAGGCAAGATTAATGATTCTGCAGATGGCACTCTTCCACCTGATTCAACACTGACAGAATGTCCCAGAATAAACTTTCTAAGCTCTCATTAGCTAAATCATTCTTAATGGAAAAAAAAAAACACCAAAAAAAAATAATAAAAAGAGTTCCATCTACCCTTGATAGGCATCATATGTTGCCCTTCATCAGAGATGGAAGTGTCAGTCTTAAATGACATGTGGGTAATGCTAAACTCGCCCTTTATAAATTCCTTAGGTTATCCTCCTCTATCACAGCCCTTAAGAGCCACGTTACATAACTGCACACTGTTCAATAAATACTCTAACAGCAATTTTTTTTGCACTCCCAAAGAGCAGTATGGCAGAGGAATAGATCTGGTAGGGAGAAGAATAACCTCTGCATCGTAAAGCCGGAAAATCATCACCTTACATAATTCATTCACATTCTTATATAAGCTTAAGTAACCAGTTGTTAATCAAAGGAATTTGAATATCACAGAATTCAAAAAAAAAGCACCAACAAAAATACACGTCTCCTATTTTCAAACCTGACAATTTATCTGTTTAAATAAAGTAATAGCCTCAGATAACCTCATCCTTATGAAAAGCTCACAGACACAATGCTGACAATACAATCTATGTAGATCCACAGATAAAGCATCACATAGCTCAGCTGATCTGTGAAAGAACACAGAACATAATATTTACTCTTGATTTAACCTCATATATTCAAAGTAATTTGTACAGACTACCACATGGTTTCTCTCTCTCCTTTCCTGTTTCTTTTTGTACATTTAAAATCAGTTGAATCTTTCTAGCATTTTGTCAATAATAAATTATCAGGGCAGATCCTAATTTGTGTATCAATGTCTGAAAGACTAGCACAGTACTTTCAGAAATATAGTAAACCTTTTACCAACTATTGTCACTTCTTTATTATTATTTTTAAAAATCATTACTCATTAGTGAGAGTCAGAACAATTAATACACAGGAACCTCCAAAAATTAATTCAGCAAATTCTATTAAAGGTGCACAGGTTCTTAGACCTACAAATGAAGAGTGAATTGGGAAAAAAAAAAAAGTAAAATAAACAGGCTTTTTTCAGTAGGTTCTTTTAAGAAGTTTTCAATATGTATATACATCCTTCTAATCGATGGGATTTCTTCAAGGACTTTACAGTATCCATAAGGAGCCATGACAAAATGTGTTTGTTTTCTGGCACAATTCCCTGAGAAGAAATGAGAGTTGCTATAAATTCTGCATTATATTTTGGTTTCTCAAACTCTCCACACTGGGGTCAGAGGGATCATTGGGGTCACTTTCTTAGGGCTGCATCCTTGCCTCCTAGGCTGTTATTGCTTCTTACATCTTCCTATACCTCTTACTATCACCACTCCTGATGGCAATACTAAAAAAAAAAATTAAAAAAAAAAAAAAGAGTAATAAGTCAGGAGACTGGAAGAGCCTGCACTAGCTTGAGCATTTCAGCATGCTAAAATTCACTTTAAATGTTGGCACGCCAATGTGGCATACCACACCAATTGAAAAAATACTGGCTACAGTAGTTTCACAAAGGGAGTAACTATCCACTCCTTATTTCCTCAATGGCTTGGAATTGAAATAGAACAAATAGGGATTTTGTATGAAAACTCTTTCAAGGATGATAAGCAAAGTACTCCACATAACCCTTTTAGTACTCCAGACAACCCTTTTTGTTCTCTCCAGTGAAATAACAATTTATGTGTGCAGGAACAAAACCAAAATTACATTAATACTCTTGGGCCTTTGCTTCCACCTTTGCTTCTACCATCACAGACATCACCTGAGAGTACCCACCATCCTATTAAGGCCCACTTTTACCATACTTCTCATTCTTGTACTTAGTAGCTGCCTGAAGTCCTAATCCTCTGAGAATAAGAAACCTTTCCTAATTTCATGAGTAATGCACCGTCAGTTTAGTAACAACTTAGCCTTTTTAGTAACAACATTGTCCTTAGGTTTAAATAATTCTCACCCTTCTCTGCTCCTTACCCCCTCAACATTTTTAAAGGTTGTAAGTTTTCATTGTCTTAGGGTAAACAAGCCAAGCTCTTCCAAATCTCTCATAAAACAATCTCTTCTTTACTATAATCTTCCCATAATCTTTATTTTTACCTGAACCAGCTTAAATCCACACTTGTTCAACAAGAGAGGCAAGAAATACAGGCAAAATTACAGAAGAATTCTCAACAGTGACCAAATACAATGGTATTCATAATTTTATGTCTACTGGAAATACCTTGCCTGACATACCCTACACTTTCATTTACATTCTTCATAGCTACATCCCATTACTGGTACTGAGCTCCCACTAAATAGGTGAATTAGATTCGAGCCTTGGTCTAGTTTTGCAAAAAATAAATCACCCAAGTTGAAGTATTTCTTCTGTATCTACACTGCATGTGCAAGTATATGAATGTAGTTCAAGATTTATTCTTGTTATTATTATCAGTACTAAAAAAAGATGCCATTTTGTCTGTATAAGCAATTCTGGTTTTCCACACTTCATGTAAGTATTTCTGTTTTCTCCAACTATCAAACTTTTAACTGTGCAACACCATTTACATTCTGATCTGGAGCAAAGGGAATATAATTGAAGTCATCATCCTCAATAGACTGATAAATTGAATATTACTAGAAGAGCAATTAAGAAATTGCCAAATCAACTAGCAAGTAGTAACTTCAAGACTAAAAAGTTTCAAACAAATTAATTCTTTGGAGTGGAAAAAAAAGAAAAAAGGGGGGAACCAGCAATTAAATGAAAGCTAACATCTATCATCTAAGACAATTTTTCTTGCCTTAGAGCTACCACTCTGATTAACAGCTTTAGAATGACACATAAGCAAAAAGTAATAACAACTATGGGCTTAAATCAATTGTGCGACATCACATATTGAGGAAAACCAATCCTCCTGACCCCGCAAGGGATCAACTCAACCCTCCCAATCCTGCAGAACAAATGACTTTTTAATTATTGTTTTTATCACAACCTCGACTAGAATACTCAGTGAGGCAAATGGCCATCTGGGGAACAGGCCACTCTGGAGATTTCCCTTGTATGATCTGTGCAGCAATTTCAAACCGAGTTCCTTGAAATTGGTATTTATGAAACTGGGAACTTCACCGAAGTGTTCATGTCTTTTCTGGCACAGTTTTAAGAACATGCCTTTTTTCTTCACATTATCATACAAACTAGAAGATAACAACCAGTGTTCACTGTTATCTTTAGAATTCTGACTCGTTCAAGTCTATAAAAAGACAATCTGTATCTGTTGGTGTTGTATTGCCATTCCTAATTTTCACCATTTTTACTGTTCTTCTCTAGCCAGTTTCAAGTTTTGATTTATGCTTCTGAAGGGAAGGCAACAAAGAGTATACTGTCACAATGAGAATACTATTAAACAAATAGGCTTTGCATTCTTTTTATTCTACTAAGCTCTAGTCCAGCATCTTCGCTAACCTACCTGCTTCTCTCTGATAGGATAAATACTCTTCTTATTTTTTTTCAAAGCCCACAAACTGACAAAGGAATATTCAGCTGTTTTGGATAATGTCACATTCATCCAAAACTTCTCTCTTACACAGCTGTCCACTGATTTCAGTCATGGATTTAAATTTTGCCCTTCTAATCTACAAAACTAAAAAAAGTTCATCATGATCAGGGACCACAAGAAACATCTTAAGGACATTGACAAACAAGTTCAGACCCAGATAAGTTGTTCTATATCCAAACATTTACCATTTCTGTAGTCTAATAGGGCTGTGGGCCCACAGGTGGGCCTAGCTCAGTGTGGTTTGTGTCTGGGTAGGGCAGGAATGTGGGAATCTGGGAACCAGCCTGCTCCAGTGTTGCTGGGGAGGGGTCTGATGGCCCCAAGGGACTGAAATGGGGTCCCAGGCCATGTACAGGAAATGGCTATGAGTGCACTCATATAGCATGGACAGGGATGGAAGAATGGATTTGTGGTGGGGGTTTTTTCATGAACTCAAATTCTTCCCAATCTTCTCTTCTTGATAAGGCTGTCATCTTGCTTCTTCGGTGTTGATTTCCCTTTCATTTAGTGATGTCTCTTTCCTATTCAAAAGGCAGCTACACCACACTGTCTGTGAAATCACTGAATGATCATTCACTCTTATCTTAGGGTGAGGTTTCCTTATCCTTTTCATCCATTTCTTCACAGAAGAGAAAGACCTTCCACCTTATCTTCTTTCTACTGCTCTACTCTTCATCCTCAAAAATCTTTCCTTACTTCTTATCCTGGAATGGCTTCCCTCAACTTTTAGTTTCCAGTCTCTGTTCATTTTCTTTATATTCCTTTTTATTCCTTTACCTTCCTTTATCTTCCATCCCCTGTTGCTTCCTTTTTTCACCCAAACCTCATCCGTTTTCCTTTTCTCCAATCTCCTCAGCATTTTCCTGCCGGCTCCTCAGCTTCATCTCACCAATGAGTGTTTCTGTGGTCAGAACAACAGCGTCTGTGGTACAATAGCAGTAAGACATAAAACTCATGCCAGAAGGCAAGTTTTAATGACAGAGAAAAGGACAATGATTCCTCCACCACATTAAGATACTTAAAACAACTAAACCCAAGAAATGTATTACATAAATATATACCTATTTATTTGGCAGATACATGTGAACCTATCATATACTATGCAGAATACAAAACTGTTTAACTAAACACTTTGACTACTAAGTATAAAAATCACTGCCAAGATTTCTCATCCCAGAAATACCATATACATAACTCCAAGAGATAATTTTGCCATTTACAAAAGCAGCGCTTTGGTTCTTGGACATTCTTAGGCTTCAGAGGTATACTGAATGTCACAGTAAAATGTTGCTTGTGAGGCTTTCAAGTTACAATTTTTGCCTGTATATCTGAAGCCATCATGGAAGCTGCAGAAACAGCTAGTTTCACATTTAAGTAACAGGACAAGGAAGATTCTGTTGAGGAACTTCCATTAGAAATATTTGACCATAGTCAAATTGGAAATTATGTCTGAGAAAAATAAAGAAGAAAAAAACCCTCTGGCAGATGAAAAACTATATACAACCCAGCTAATAGATGTAATTATTAATATATGCAATTGTGTACTTACACCAGCAAGGTTTTAATGCAATACAAAGTTTTTACACAAAAAGCTACAGTAAAAAAAATCCTTCAGGAAATTTTGGATAACGGTAATCCACACGAACATCAATTGCACAGTTGCTGAATTCACAAAAGTAGATAAAAGAAATAATTTAAGCCTCTCTATACCCAGAAAAGGAGGAGGAAGTATGGTTACTGTCACAGCAGCTTTTCCCTCTTGAGATACCTAGTAGGGCTGAGCAGCTTTATGACAAAAAGCTTCACAAAACATCCTGATGGCTGAGCATGTCCCAGAGGTGCACCAAGGCCACATACCTCCCTTTCCATCATTCCTAGCCATTGTTATTCTTCCCCTGATTTCACACAGGCCCTGCTTTCCATTTCTACCGCCTGTCTGACCAGAAAACATGACACTGCCATAGGAGCATGCTGACACAAATGTCAGATAAATCTTACTGTTAAGTTCAATTTACATTTATCTAACATGGAATACAGATCAATCAAGAAGATTATAAAGTGATGGAATGGCTGCTGCACTGCAGCTATGAGTATGCTACCAACTAGCATACTTGCACTCACAACAGCCAAGGTACATAACGTATATGTCATTGTCTAATAGTACAGCCCAGTGCTTCAGACCATGTGACCTGCTGATCCAAAATACCTGTTCTCATCGATGTTACCAGATGCATCAGGTCTTAGCTGCTGCCAGGGAAAAAACTGTTATACCAGACTGGAAACGACAGTGGAAGTACAATGCACAGGAGTCTGAACTGTTCAGCCAACACCCGTCCAAGACAGACATTTTCTTCCACTTTTCTATTACCTTGTGCTTCCCACTGTTGGGGAAGGCAGTGGGGTTGCCAGCAACCTGACTCTCCTCACAGAAGGGATAGGCCTTGACAATATCCTCGTGTTTCCATGAGACAGGGAAGTTACTCCTGCTGAAGGGTTTTTGATAATCACATTCTCAAAACACAGCGGCCTTGAAGGCAGGGGTACAGACTGCCCTAAACCAAGAAGGAGTTGTGGGAAGGTATTTGGGAGTAAGTGAACATGTCATGAACCAGCCATAATAAATGGTCATAACAGCAGGTGTGCAGATAGTTTCAGACATCAAAGGTAAACTAACAATGCTTAGCTATAAGATATGCTTATCAGAACCTGTTATAATTACTAACCAATCAGTTTGGTGTGAACAGTGTGTGTAACCAATTAGCAGTTTTTTAGCTTGCCACATTTGCAGTAACACATGTATATAATCTGTGTGCTTTCTCTCAATAAATGGCTTCACCTTAATTCATATCGAATTGCGTGCTGCCCATTGCCGATCTCCACATCCCACCACCAAACAGCTAACAATATATCAAGCTGCCATCACCACGATTGCAATGGATGCAATTCAAAGAAAATATGCAGTACCTTTAGTGATATAAAGTCAAAGTTCTGACATATACATACCAACTACTTGTACTGACTCAGAATATTTATTGTGAGGACCTAACATTTTCAGTCAGCATAATACACAAAGAGAAGAAATAAGTGAAACTTTTAAAACAAAATATTATGTAATAGTTTAGAATTGATCAATAAAAATGAAAGAATCATTCTTAATTTCTATTTTCTGGCACAAAGACTAAAAGAACTATAATAAATGTCTGAATTACTGCCTATGTCTGGAAAACAAGCCACTCCGTATTTTACAATGCTTGTATCACTAAAAGATATTTTATAGCTTAGAGTAAATTTCAGAATACTTGAATACTGCTTTTATATTTCCTGTAATAGCAATGATGGTCTTCAAAAACAAAACAACTCCCCTCATCACATTCTGGAGGGCCCTTAATACAAAATAATCATAACATTGTCTGGTGTTTCTCATGGCTCATGATTAGTTGAATCCTAACACTCTACTATCTTAACCAAAGTTCAGTGCACCACTCAGACGGTATTCCTTTAGGAAATGGAGATAAGCTGTAGCATGTGAGCTATTTGTGAGCCTGGAAATTCTCTGGAACCACTTTCTATTTTTAAACACATTCTTTAGATGTAGTGGCATGCACTATTTTTTCCCCTAATGAAAGGCAGTATCTAACACATTCTGACTGTCATGAAGACACATGAATTGTTCCTTTGTGACGATGTGGTTATGGAATACAGTGCATATATTCCTACACTGTATATAGCTGTTGGTTAGAGGCTAGGGAAAATGACAGAACAAATCCAACAAAGTGTATACTTAGGAGAAAAAAAACTTATGAGAACTTAAAACATCAAACTCCTGAAGAGACTCAAAAACAACAACAGTTTGTTCTTGCCTATAGCTACTTCATAGGTATTTAGGTAACAATGGCTCATATTCTTTTAGCTCCTATAGTATCAGTACTCAGGCTGTAGATCCTACTTGTTTGAAGAAGAGCAATTACATTGTAGATTAAGCCTGAGGAACTCATGGAAAAGCAAACCACATTTAAATAAATAAATAGATAGATTGATAGATAAATAAATAAAAACCCACAAGACTGCTAGACTTTGTACCCTTCTGGAAATATGCAGCTCTGACAAAACACGGTAACACAGGCCAGTCAGCCAGCCAAACAGAAATAAAACCAGCTGTGGCTCCTACTGCTGCGATTCACTAGCATGTAGGAGTCACCACAAGCCCAGATTCAGACCACAGTTGACAGAGGGCACTTGGTACTTCGCCACAGCACCTGATAATCATGCCTAACAGATCTTGGTCAGTTCCCTCTGCCAATTAACATCTTCTCCCAGTTCCTCAGCTTTGATCCAACTCGCTGTCATCTGCATGCCAGTCTCATCCAACACCAAGCCCTTTGCTGACTGATCTGGCTACACCACAAGAGCATCATGAGCACTGCGTTGCATCTGCTTCCTAAATCTCTCAGCACAGAGCACACGCACACAGACACAAAGTGGACAGTATGAATATGTAGAGATTGACAGAACATTTCCATTACTCTCCCCCAAACTTATGACAACCAGAGCAGGACGGTAGCAGTGAGGTACTGAATTGGGTTTCACTGGGATTTGCAGGACAGCGCTACATACAGTCAGAGCTCTATTTAAAGTAAAACACTTGAAGATGCAGTGTTTACCTCTGTCAAAAGCCATCTTCAGCATTTCAGAGTGAGATGCTGACATATTCCATCTTGGGGAAAAGGTACCTCCTGGTCCCTGTCCCTATCCCCTACTCCCAACCCCAGCAAATTTTAATCAAAAAACCATTCTCAGATTACAGCCCTGGCTGACTGAAATACTTTAATCACCACTAAGTTTACACACGTAAAACCCTTCAAGCATGCTTGTCTGCCTATAATTTAACCTGCTCAGTGTCATTCCCAGAAGTGCTAAGATTATTTTACTGCACAAAAGCAGTGTTGTGTGAAGACATTTAGTGTTGTCTTGTCCCTGACTGGTATTATCTTTATTGAAACCTGATATAAGGAAGGGAATGAATTCTGCAAATAATCCATAAATAATTTTATGATGGGATTTGAAAAAGCAGCAAAATACTGAAAGAAGATAATGGCCAGATAGTGACTTTATGCTATTATTTTAGACTTTAGGCTGGATGAAGTAAGGCATCACTGAAAATATAACTGCATTCACAGTAGCTTCCTCGGCTTTTATGTGACTTCAGGAGCTAATAGAAATTAACTGGTTTATCTCTATAATGCCATATGAACAGATGGAAATGGCAGAAACAAAAGTTTGCAGATCCAGTTGGTTAATAGCTTTATTGTATTAAGAAAAAGTAGAGCTCTCATTAGCCTGCCATTGTTTTCTGTTCTGAAAGAAACGAGCAGTATAATTTGGATGTAATCACACTGGAATCACTTCAGCATTTCTCTTCTCATTTTTTATCCCTATTGTACATCAGTCATTAAGGGTGTAAATCCATTAACATTTGCCTTTTGCAAATCAGCAAGCAGCTTTCTCTCAGAATAGAGCTGTTCTTTAGTCTCTGCAATGATGTTCTTTTGCTATTACAATCAGATTTTTCAAGGGGAAACCACCATTTTCTTCAAACCTCAAATTTAAGAAAGCACTGAAGCAATCCCAGCTTCAAACATGTCCCTTAAATCCACTGGCCCTTGAGTGAGACTTGAATGACAGAAAAAGCACACTATGCTCTGTAGATCATTCAGCAGACCACTGTCCTACTCGAGTTACTTTGAAAAATCAGACACCAAAGTACAGAATTTTACCTCATTACCCAATTTTGGAAAATTTTGGTTGGCGGTTTTAAATTGTAAGGAGCATCACTACCAATAGTGAAGAGATCAGAGTGCTTTGGATTAAAAACAAATCTCTTGCACAATAAATTAATTCAGATTTTTTTTTTTTAGATATCGCAATTACACATTAATTTGAAGCTCATTTCAATAATTGTTTGAGATTGTTTCCAGTGTACTAGATAGCAACATGTCAATTATTATTACAAAAAAAAAAAATCACGCTCATGTCCTGGGACTATATACCTAAATAAATTATGTTGTATAGAATTTTTCATACTTTTTCTCCCAATTTGGCCAGCTACAAGAAAAATTATTTTTAAATTACAAGGAAAAAAACCTACCACATAACCTTTATACCTGAAAGAAACCCAAATTTTTGTGTATCAATGAAGGCTACCTCGTTCTCCTAAATCTTCAAAACAGCAGAGAAAGAGGAGGAAAGCCAATCACCATGTATAACCACAGGTATTTTTCTTGTCTCAGAAACCCACATGACCCAAAATATTTTTTATATACGCTAGAATGCACAGAAGTAACAGCTGTTTGTTATGGTCTTGTTCTTGCTCAAGGTATTTGTAATAGATGAATTTTTAATTCTCTTCCAGCCTGTACTGCCACATTTTTAAGGGATGAAGAAAATAAGCTTAACTTTCTGTTTAGCACCCAGGGTATTCTCAAAAAAAAAACAACCAACCAAACCCAAACCACAAAACAAAACAAACAAAAACACCACCAACCCAACAAAATACATTTATTCTTGTCATAGCATTTTGAAAGATCAGCTTACGTATATTTAAGAATTAATTAACCCTCTAATAATTTGTTGTTGTTGTTGGACAGATCCACATGTAGAAGCACGGATCTGTTTAGTACCAGTTTTCTCCAGGAGACGGGAACATGCAGAGCAGAAAAGACAAGCCAAATTATGCTTTTATTCCAATCATTCTCATTAGCCTTGCAACTCTGACATTAATTGACATTCATATTTTGCACAAGTTTATGCACAAAAATACATTTTAAAAGATTATGTGCAGCTTAAATTCATTAGGAGAATTATGGCAACTCACATATATCTGTATTCCTATGAGCTTAAAGGTAACACCTTAAAGTTACTGCAAGTTTATATTTGATATAAAATTTATGCTTTATATTCAGCCTCTCTTAACTAAAGACAGGCTACAGAATTTCCAGTTTCTATATTCACTTCTCAAAACAGAGAAATCTTTGCAATTCCACCACAAATAATTATTATATATGCATGTGGCCTCTTCTTTCACTTAGACAATGTGAACATTCTAAAACCACCAGCAAAAAATATCAGCAATATCTCTCATAATGTCATCAAAATAACATGTTGGTTTTGCCTAGAGATCACAGAATGGGGTTGGGTTGGAGGGTATGCTATAGCACCTGAAATCTTCACACTAAAAATGATTAGACAGTATCAGATTTTCTGGTTTAGGTAAAATGGATTTTAATCTACCTTCCCCCTTATGTTTATTCTTTTTGTTCTCTCTCCATTTCTTCTTGTTTTTCCTGTCTCTGCTTACATCTTTGTCCTCCTTTTATTTTTCTTTCAAAAAGTTCCTTTAGCTCTTCCCTGCTCCTTTCACACAGTAGTTCTCTCTCAATTCCTTTCACCTTGTCCTGTCTCTTAACTCTGTCACTCCTCACTAATGTATTTCTCATTCCTTTTCCTGCCCCAGCACCCATCTGCTTTCTTGGTCAATGTTTTTTCTATCCTTTCCATTTCTTCCAGCCCTGTAACCCTGTACATCTGTGGTGCATAAGCGGAACTGGGCATTCTTCTTCCATACTTTCCCCCTCATCCCCATCCTAGTTGGCTTTTATAAGCAATATGAAAACAGTCAAGATTTTCAAGTGGCCTTTAAGTTTTTGGAGTTTTCTATTGCTCCCAAAATCTAGGTGATACATTCTTGTATTTCCTTCTCTGCATACAACAGTGGTAGTTAAAATCTCATGCACACATTAACTTCATCCCTTGTAAGAAGAACTGTGAGGAGGCTAACATTCTCAAATCCATTAGAGCATTAAATTATTCCAAACAGCAAGGGCACAGACGTAACAATGTTATATTTTAGACCTTAATCCCTTACATTCCCATAATAGTTTAAAAGAGGGTTTTATTCCATGCAAAGTTTGAGCCATATTGTCATATAATTTCTGAGTCAATGTTGATTAAAATATCTCAGTTTACTGGGAGAACTTTGTCTTGGGTTACTTTGCTGGTGGAGTATCAGCATTCTGAAAGCACCCAAACTCCAAATGGCGCTGTTTAAATTAATTGTTCATTATGTTTGCTGCTGTCTCTGCTTCCCTCTCTCTGACAGGGATGTCGGGCAGATTCAATCAAAGTAAATTCCAGAAAGGGCAACTAACTCTTAACTGCCAAGAGGGATTTGACTACACTTTCACTGCAGAGATCTGCAGTCTGTTTCATCAAATATTCAGTAAAGCAAAGCTTCCAAAGCCAGATGAAGGTCTTACCTGCAGCTCTCTTGTTCTTTTCTCTTGACTATCTAGTTTTATAGGTTTTCATATCAAAGCTCTGCCAGAGCTTTTTTAATTTTTTTTTCCTTTTTCTTTTGTGCTACATTTTCTTGTGGGATACTTAGGAAAGAAATTCATCTGTGGCAACATGGTCTTATTCGTTTTCATGCTACCAGTGTCACACATGTAAACATCTCACATTGAGTTAAACCCGGAAGTCAGAAAATAAGTAACTTAACATGAATAAAATTATCTCTTCATGCTCAGCCCCTGAAAACTGACATAAAACCAGTGCAACACGAATGCATACCATACTGCAGTTTTGTCAAAGGAGTGAAGTTTTAGTAAAGGAATGATGAAGAAAAAGTTTTCAAAGGAAGAATAGTTAAAATATGCCTCCTTATCTGTTAATAAATAATGCATTAGCTTTCTATTCATTTACACAAATAAACAGTACCATTCATTTTATTCGCATTTAATATATGCTTATTTTTTTAAAAAAAATCAGAATAAAAATGTAATTTAAGCAAGAGGCTGCATGTATGACGCAACAGGATGCCAGAACAGCATTTTTAATACCTTGAATACTGGAATTAATTCTTCCAGATTATTAAGAAGCAGTATTAGTTGGCCTGCAGTCATAACCCTCTGATGAAATTCTCATGTGAGCACACATATACATTGTATGCTTATTCATCCTGCATAGGTTCATCAGTCTAAACACAGTCTTGTATCAGTTTGTGTATACTGTCTCTAATGCTACTCAGTAGAGAATTTTCAGAATGCCAGTGATATTATTGGAAATGTACTCACACAACGGAGAAAACTTTACACAAGAGATGACAGACAGTCTTTACGTCCATTAATGAAGTCTACAGAAGGGCACTGTGTAACTTTATTAATTGCATTTTTAGGAAATCACAAGAATGCTACTTTGCTCAACATAATCCAAGTTACTAAATAAAGAGGATTAGTAAATTAGAAGGCATTATTTACTTTCCATGTACAAAGACACACTAAAAGTTATGATAGTTGAATTATGATTTCTATGGAATTCCATTTGTCCCTCACAGAATTCACTTGCCATTACTAAATAAACATTAAGAAACCAGATTCATTTTGCTAACAGTATTAGCCAATAAACTGTTACTTGTTATAGACACCACTTCAAAATACTGTACATCCCAGATATAACTTACTGATAAAGCCTGTGATGTTAAATTTCTTTGGGAACAAACCAGGGAGAAAGTAATGCATTGCAAGCCTCATCTGTTACATCTGGGAAATATTGCATGGAAAAAATGGCAGCATTGTACAAAATCAAAATTATCCTCCCACCAGTTAGCGAGGTGGGGATGAAAAGTGTTTTTATTCAATTCACTTTGGAGACATAGATGTCATTAGAATGATCAATATTAATTTTAGGCTTTCATTCCCAGTTTTCAAGCCTGTTCATGTTCCTACTGTTTATTTTCAAGTGGCATGCAATTTTAGACTAACATACTTCAAAAATACTGTGATGCGATGGGTGAGATAGATTTATTTTTTTTTTTAAGTAAATGACTAGATGTAAGACTGACTGCCTTTCACATCACTTTGGCAAATAAATACTTTAGCCCACCTCCATAATAACAGTATTGTCTAAGAAATTCTGGTATTTTGACATTTTTGCAGATCTTAAATCTGTACCTATTCTCATCTGTAACTTCCAAATTATTTTAAATACAAAGGACTATTTGCTTCTTTTCACCCCATGCTTATTCTCATATGAACTCCTCTTTCTGGATAATATTATACAATCTTGCTGCACAGATTTGGGAAAAATGTGGAAGGAGTTGGGATGAAAACTTATGTCCTCCAGGTGAAGTACAATGCCAGCAAGTAATATACTATCTGACCGCCAGAATATAAGGGCTGCTCTAGTTTCCCTCCTGGCCCTCATGGCAATATACAGCCGTGCTTCTGCTGTCAGTCAATGCACATTCATAGCCTGCTTTGTTATATATTTTGCCCATAGCAGTGAATGCAGCAGCATCTCTCTTTCTTTCTGTGCTTTTTTAAAAGGGGGGAAACCAATAAAAGCAAATGAGGAGCTTATTCAGATAAGGAATATTATGCTTCAGAATTTTCACCAATAACAAGTTACATTAGCTTCTCAAAAGACCTGAAAAATTAAATGTGGAAAGGAAAAGGTATCATACGATGATTCTTTTCACTGAAGAGCTGTACTGGTAAACTGACTTGTGACAAACCCATGTACCAGACATACCAAGGTAAGATTTGCTCATATCCAGTCATGTAACCAAAATAGAAATTCAGCTGTATTTCCTAATTTGCGGTATGAATACTTTGAGAGGTCACCAGACGGCTGGAAGGAAACATACTCATATTCCTACATCAAAACCAAAATAAAAGTAAGCAAAATAATTTCCAAGGGCCACAGATACCAGTTACATCAACTTTCTCTGAAACAGTTTTCAAAGTTTATTACATTTTGTCAAAATATTTATTCCTAGAGTAAAAAGGTAATTCTTTCTGCTGTGAAAATCTCAGAATTTTTACATGCTGTAAACATTCAACACCCAGTTTATCATTTAAAGTTTGTGACCATTTTTGGTTGCAATGCTAAGGAATGTTATGCGAGTGTCTTTGTTTCTGATTAAATCTCTTTAAAAAATTTAAGTCCAAACCAATCATACTTAGCTGAAATCAGTATCCAGGCAACGCAAAACTTCAGGAACAATGAGAAGACTGTCTTATTGTTCTAGTGGCCTGTTCATCTGCTCCATCATTCAAAACCTGCAAATATAATATTGTCTAGGAAGAACATACTAGAATAACCGTTTCCTACATATACTGAAAAACTTCTGGTGAGGATGGTATCTGAATACTAAACTTAAACATGCTACAATATAGGACAGAATTCAAGTTCTTGTTTAATAAGACTAGTAAGCAATCACCTACTTTTTTACAACTTGGGCAGCACAGAAATCGAGTGAAGCCAAGAAAGGGGTAGTAAATAAGGGACTTGCAACTCTAAACAAGAGGAGGAGTTTGACTGTTACAGTTACAGTTGAGTAACTGTATTGAAAGAACATTTAATATTAATATTTTAAAATACTTTAAATGGCATGAAGAGAAAGACCGCAGGTAAAAAGTAGAGAATCCAGTTCTTCCCTATCAAACACTATCACAGATTACAGACAGGGAGTTTTCCTTTTACAATTCTTCCAAATTGACCAGAAACTGAGAATTTTTTAACAGTTTAAAAACACCACCTGAAAAATAAAATAACCCTTAATTAAAGGGTTAATTAAGCGACTTAGTTTAGAGGGATTTACCCCATTTATTTCTAGATGAAAGACATCTAACTCCGCTGTCAATCTCAAGTCATTTCACTACTCATAACTCCGGTTTACTCTGGCAAACTGTAACTTTCCCTTAGTTGTGCTTTATTATTATCTCAACCATACCTTAACACCTTTGATCAATTTAATTCTGTCTGAAATGTGAATTGCATGCTCTAACAACCAATAACTAGGCTTTTTTCCTTTTCTTTTAAATGAACCACCCAGCACAAAGGGGGCCCACATCTTCCACTGAAGTTCCCAGTAGTTACTATATTAAAGACGGTAATTCTCTCCACACTACAGATGGCAACTGTCCTAATGACAGGCAAAGTCCTTTTACCCAGCACACCAGGGTGAATATAGTGACACTCTTGGGAAGAGTTTCCTGTAAAATGTTAAGAAGTTGGCAGATGGGACACGAGATTTTAAGACTATCTTTTTGCCTTGGGTCAATTTGGAAGAACTATAGCTGCTAAGAAAACAAGACCTCCTGGAAGAGACAGTCAAAGTAGCCAGGAGTCTGTGGAAAAACATTCATTGAATCTATATCTTCACAGCATCATAGAATGCTTTGGGTTGGAAGGGACCACAAAGCCCAAAAGAGGGTCGAGGTCCCAAAGAAAGGACTTCAACCCCCTGCACGGGCGGGGACACCAGATTGCCCAAAGCCCCATCCAGCCTGGCCCTGAACACTGCCAGGGAGGGGGCAGCCAGAGATTCTCTGGGCCACCTGTGCCACTGCCTCACAACCCCCACAGCCAAGAATTTCTCCCTCATGACTAATCTAAATTTCCCCTCCTTCAGCTTGAGGCCATTGCCCCTTGTCCTGTCACTCCTTGCACTTCTAAAGAGACCCTCTCCAGTTTTCTTCAAGGTCCCCTTCAGGTTGCCTACATTGCCCTGGCTTCCCCACCCTCACCCCCATTACTCTTCTACAGTTACAAAGTAACTGGAACAAGTTTTTAAACTTGAGTTTTATTTTTACACACCTAGGAGGAAAACCTAAAGTAACTGTATTGAAAGAACATTTAATATTAATATTTTAAAATACTTTAAAAGGCACAAAGAGAAAGACCGCAGATAAGAGAGCAAGAAGGAAAACACAAGACCAATACAGTAGCACTGAATGAACTGAAGGAAAAGAGAATGGACAAATAGCTTCTGATCTTACTCAGCAAACACGCTTCTCAGAGGGCCAAGCTGTGACTAATAGCTGTAATTGCTCCAATGGACCACTCTATATGTGTACAATTAACGTAGTGTGAGATTATTCCTTCCTGATTTTCCCCAATTAGTATCATTGCATCCTTTATCTCATATAGACATGGATCACAAAGTAGCTGTTAATTTTATAAGTAAATATCTTTTTCCCTGCACAGAACAAAGCCTTGTAAGAGTGAACAGAGTGAAGGATGTTCAGTAATTTGTTTCACCTCTAGTGTTAAGCATATGCCCCGGTGTCTTTTTGCACACCTCTTCATCCCATCCACCAGCAGATCTGATACCCTGCCAGCACTCTCTCTACAGGACCCAGCACTGGAACACCTCACAGTTTCACAGGCGTTGAAGAATCCCATGCTGATGCCTTCCAAGGTAAGATGTCACCATCTTAATTTACAAATAGGTAAAAAGTACTCAGGAGCAACTGAAGGTAAAAATGAACAACTGATTGTGAGTACCTGACACACAGTGCCAAGGAGTGGCACTTTTGGAAAACTTGCAATTAAATAACAATTAAAACAGTTGAAACACATCCAGTACTGGATTTTGTTGCACATATGACCACTAGGCACTTCTCCAAATCAGGCCCACATATTTCACATTGTAGAGTCAAGAAAACAGCACCATCTATGAAGAGTTGGACCAAGGTTGCTCACTGTTCCACAGAAGTGGTGGAAGAATGGCAGCTACAGACACCAAGCTCTATGGGTGCACAGTTTGGAAATTCCCACTATCCAGCACAGCCCTCCAATGAGAGCAAATAGTCATGCACTTGGACATCCCAAAGACAGCTAAGACATAATCTGGCACAATCTCGTTTTGAGAAATGGGCTAGCAATAAATGTTGTTTACCAAGCAGGCTATGAATTAGTCTCCCAGCAAAGCAAATTATTGGATGTTGCTATGTAAGGCATTTTCTTTCTTTTTTTTTTCTTTTTAACATACAGCCAAAATGAAAAGGCATAGTAGATTTGTAACAAACTTCACATCCATGGTAGCAGAACCTACACTTACATATCAGCAAAAAATAAATTTCTTAGAATTTCTTTGGGTTTTTTGGTGCAGTTGGGTTTTTTTTTGTTTGGTTGGGTTTTTTAGTTTACACACCTGCTTACTTGATTTTTTTTAAATAATCTTCACTATCCATCAATCTATTCTAACACTGCCGGGAGTTAAAACTCAAGTTATAAGAGCACCCAGTCAAGCTTCATAGACACGCAGACAGAAACCAAATTTATCAGTGTCCCTTTGCATGAATTCACCGACCGTTATAAAACCGAACAAAAATCACCACCCACCAATTTTGTGCATGATGGGAACACTGAATTTTTCTTGTTTACACTGTGGATTTGGGACAGCTGTGGGCTGATAAATAGACATTTACAACTTTGGAATTTATGGGTTTAAAGGCAGAGCAAACTCAAATCAATATTGCTGCTCTTGAGTCCTGTGGTGTCTTGGCAAACACAGCATGCTCAAATACTAGAGGCGAAGTCCAGACAACATAACCTACATGTTGACACTGCTCCCACAGCGCTCACAACCAAGAACATCAGTAAACTTTCCAAATCGATTCAGGGCCCTGAAATTAAATATTTGAAAACTTTCCTTTTCAATTAATCAGCCAGACTTTAACTCAAACTGAAGAAAGACAATTAAAAATATATATATAAAACCTACACAACTAAGGTACTTTCATCGTGGTTGGTCAGGAGCTGATTAAAAAAAACTTCATTTTATTATTATTCCTTTCTTACAGTCAGGTATTAATAAGACAGACCATAATAAACACCTAATATCTATTTAAACAGATAATGGCTTTCATTATGAAGAAAAGAACAAATCTCTCAAGGTGCCACTCAAATGATCAGTGGCACCCATGGTAATTCAAACAGAGTACTTCAGAGAATATTTTAATAGTTTGGGGCTGTAATGACATTGACAGTTTAATATTCTCAAGTGGTTTCCTGTGAAACTTGGTAGCTCTAAGAATGAGTCAAACTTTGGAATCAAATCTGAACAACACCAACCCTTGCTGTCATGTATGTGCCTCTCCTGTTCTTGTCATTAGGGAACTCAACAGTGGGAACAGTCATTAGGGGACTCAGTCTCAGAACACAAATTACTTGAACATCATACCCCACAACGTCTGGAACCAAAGCAAGGGTACCCCAAGGTGCACACACTTACCCTTGGAAAGTAATCTCAGCATGTGTGGTTTAATTTTTATTGACAAAAGGAGAAAAGAAACATCATCCTCATGTATGTCAGTACCTGACTTGTCAAACCACAGTATGACTAACTGCTAAAGCCAAGGAAAATAGGTCCGGATTTTTATCCAGCCTTGGTGAGAAGCAGCAATACCAAGCATATCCTTTGCTAAAACCCTCTGTAAACAGTCCTAGACAGTGCTGGCTTGCGATTTAAGCAAACAAAGACTCTTTCCAATGAAGATACATCTTTGTTTCAGGCAGAAGCAGCACCTTTAAGTTTAACCTAGAAGCCTCACCAACTGTTTTTGACAACATGGGCAGCAAAGAGATACAAATCATTTCAAGCGCGGTGAAGACTTAGCATCTTGAGAAACAGCAAGGAGGTGCTGTGATAACACCCTTTTTAAAATTTTAAGTTGTTTATTAGTGTATTGCTGGTTTAAAAGAATATCACTAATAATTTCCTCTACTTCAAACTCTCTTTTTTTAGGGTTTTACAAAACATAAATCACTGCATTACTGGTACTGACTACAACTATTGACTACAATGGGCACTGTGCTCTCAAGCCCCAAAATTGTGTGTCCTGACTGAGCAGGAAAATCAAAGAAATTGAAAAACTAACTATAAACCAAGCATAGCACACCTAGGAAGATGACCACAGCAAATGGTACGAACAGACACCTTTCCCTTTCTATAATTTCCACCCACTTCTCAATCTCTCCCTTACCTTAGTTGAGCAATGACAACCCAAAGGATGTATAGATGGGCGTATTTTAAATTACAACAATCTTGCAAGCGCGTATGCAGGCGTCTTATTTTAAGTTGGTCCATAAACACCCCACCTCAGTACACACTATGTATTTTTCTTCCCAACTGACACCAGAGTTACTCCTGCATTCTAGGGACTATTGAGATTAACTATGTGAGATCACCATTGTGTAAGAAAAAGTAGAAGAGAAATCCCTAGCGTAAATGAATTTATGGAATCATTTCTGTAAGTTTTCAGATTTAATAACAGTCCAAATATACAGTGCCACACAGACTCTGAAAAGCACGCTCACTTTCTCTTTGCTCCCCTAAAAAGTGAAGATTGATCCAGTTTGCACTGCTGTGGAACGTTCTACACACTGTATAACAATTGGACTGCATTCAGGCTTGCATGTGATATTACAAATCGAGATCAATACCACAGGCTTTTACAGTAGGTACCTATGGTTGCACTGATTTGTAAGGCAAATGCTTGTTGACTTGTTTGTCCCCCTGTACTGCAAATCATGTGAATAAAATTTGTTTAGTCATGAGACTAAAAATAATAATAAATCTACAGGGGGTTTTATTATGCTATATAACCCAAACTGCTGTGTTTAAACATTCAGACACCTGGAAAAATACACACTCTACACTGGAAAGATCACATGACTTTGTTAAGATACAAGCACATACTGGATTTCTTCTGAAATGCATAAAGAATAGCAATCATTCCAGGTAAACAGAAAATGTAAACCACCTGAGAGATGTAAACCATAAAACAAAACAAAACAAACACAACAGTATTCCCACTGACTCCAAGCTGAAAGAGATTTGGTATTTAATCACTTGTCAGTAATTAAATATCTAAAATTAAAAGAATACATCAGTGATCCTTATTTGAGGAAAGAAATTGGAAAAATATAACAAAACCAGAAATAAATCTTTGCTTATTTAGCTGACTTAATAGAAGAAATTAGGGGAGGAAAAGCATGCCCTAAACTCAAACCATGATTTATAAGCAGATCAGAACTAGAGATGGTTATAAAGCAGAAACTACCACTACAATAAAATGCTGAGATAGAAACTGTGTAGTGAAAGCAGCTGAGATAGATACATACACACTAAGGGACATGGGAAATGGCTATGTCTATTTGAATGTAGTCTATGGTGAACCCACTGTACAGGAAAAATCACCCACAGACAGACTCAAAGGTAAACCTGAGAAAGGTGTGAACGACTACAGTCCTATCTCACTGAAGGACTGTAGGCATGAATATTGCTACAGGTTATGAATGCTTCTTAAATTTATCTCTTGGTAATTAGACATCACTAGAGGACAAATTAGGGAAAAAAATTAAAGGAAAAGAAAATACAGATTTTAACTATGAGGGTAAATAGCCACAGGAACATATTGTCAAAGGAAACTACTAATTCATAACAGAATATTAGCTGCTTGGGGGATTTGGCTTTGCTTTCAGAGAGACATGGTTTAGCTTAACTACACATTAGTGGACTTGGTGTCATGACCCAGTATTTGATCTTTGACGCGTAAGACGGTATCTCACAAAAGAGTGCAATTACTGGGCAGAACTTGGCATGTGCTAGCAAGGGAAGTAAGACCAAAGAGCAACAGTGGGGTCTTTGAGCCTCAGCAACCACAGCTGAACCTGTGATTTGTCTCAGTACAAAGTCAGGTGCTATTGCACTTTCAGTTAATGAAAAATAAGATGGGAAACGCTCATGTCAAGAGACAGTATGTGCAGTTTAGGGAGTGCAGAAATGGCAAACTCTGTCTACCATCACCATTTTTAGACAGCTCTTATGTATTCAAGATTTGACTTTAAAAATGGTAGGTACAGCTGTAAGTGAAAATCAGTGAGAGCCTTAACTATCAGGCAGTTCTGAGAATATCTTCTTCTCAGATCACACACCACAGCAAAAGCCTTCTCAGTGCAAAACTGTTTCCGTCAAAAGTACAAAATGCAAGTCTCACAGGCTTCTGGTTTAGCAATCTGGAGATACATAGCTATGTTCAGCGCAGTATGTCAAAATCTGCCTAAGCTATTACATCGTACCAGTATAAAGTAAAACCGAACTGTCCTGCATAGTATAAACCTGATCAGGAAAACAGCTCATTAAAGATTGTAATTTTGTACAGAGTAGCCACTGACCTCCATTCATTCATATAGCAATGCCTCCACAAGTCTAAAACAGACAGTGTAATCAATACTTTGTAGCTTCTTCAAGGAGGAAAAGGGCAGGGAAAAAAAAGCCAGCAAACCTATCAGGAAGATTGTTTCTCTGCTTCTTACACTGCCAGGGAATACAGGGAGGTGTTTCCATGAGATAAACAGTGGACAAGGACACCAGCAGCAGCAGCAAGCAACAAAGCATCTAACAAGGATTTCTAGGGAAACAGACAGTGACTGAGTTTGTCACAACCCACGTTTCTCTAAGTTCACCCTGCACCATGAACTACATTATTTACCTTACAAAATAGCTATGGGGGTGTTTTCACATGAGAAAAGGGTATTTTTTTATTATTAAAAGCTACTTTCTCAAAATCACCCCTGCTCAATAGTCACTTTGTCCCTGATCAAATGACACCACTCATCATTTTCCTCCGAAGCAGCAGCAATTTAGTGCTGAACTCATGCCTATCCTCTTGAAAACTTGCCAAACCTTTAAATATTGCAGACACCATTTGGGAATTAAGTATTTATTTCTTATCAACAGTTATTGCTTAAATGGAACAGTAATGTAAATGCATCATTCTCCCTGTTAGCCTAAGGATGCAGAAAGTACATTTATTGAGGGGAGGGGGCACTCATGATGCCCCAGGGACCACACATCCCATTTCAAACAAACACACAGCAAAAAAAAAAAAAAAGTGGGCAACTCATGTGGGTATAAATGTTTTTATTACACCTATTTGTAGTGTGAACTTTCACATATATGATGACAAAGATAATGATAATTCCCAATTTCGTTGTTAGGGCAGGAAGAGATATTTACTTTTTTTTTTTTTTTGAAACCTAGAAACTCAAAGTGACAATATCACCCTCAAGGCCAAAGGTGAAGGCTTTTCTGCTTAGAAATTTTAATTAAAAATAATGTATGCTTTTCTTTCCCCTTAAATTTCAATGAAGCATTACACTCTTTTCACAGAATCACAGAATAGCATGGCTTGGAAGGGACCCCAAGGATCATAGAGCTACAACCCCCCTGCCACAGGCAGGGACACCAACCTCAGGCCAGATCTATACAAGGTTGCCCAGGGCCCCATCCAACCTGGCCTTGAACACTTCCAGGGACAGGGCCTCCACCACCTCTCTGGGCAGCCTGTTCCAGCACCTCACTACTCTCTCTGTGAAAAACTTCCCCCTAATATTTAATCTGAATCTTCCTTCCTTCAGCTTTAGTCCATTCCCCCTTGTTCTGCCATTGTCTACCCTTTTAAAAGGTTGATTCCCCTCCTGTTTGTATGCTCCCTTCAGGTACTGAAGGGCTGCAATGAGGTCCCCCCGCAGCCCTCTCTTCTCCAGGCTGAACAAGCCCAGCTCCCTCAGCCTCTCCTCACAGGGGAGGTGTTCCAGCCCTCTAATCATCCTCGTGGCCCTCCTCTGAACCCTCTCCAGCAGTTCTACATCTTTCTTGTATTGGGGCCCCCAGATCTGTACACAGTACTCCAGATGGGGCCTCACGAGGGCAGAGTAGAGAGGGACAATCACCTCCCTGTCCCTGATGGCCACCCCTCTCCTGATGGAGACCAGGATACCATTGGCCTTCCGAGCTGCAAGAGCACGCTGCTGGCTCATGTTAAGTTTCTCGTCTACCAGAATCCCCAAGTCCTTCTCAGCAGGGCTACTCTCAAGGAGCTCTTATCCCAGTCTGTATCTGTGTCTGGGATTCCTCCGGCCCAAGTGCAACACCTGACACTTGGCAGTGTTGAACCTCATTAGGTTCACCCGGGCCCTCCTTTCCAGCCTGTCAAGATCCCTCTGGATGGCTTCCTTTCCTTCTATGGTGTCAACCACACCACTCAGCTTGGTGTCATCTGCAAACTTGCTGAGGGTGCACTCAATTCCATCATTGATGTCATTGATAAAGATGTTAAAGAGCACCGGTCCCAAGACAGACCCCTGGGGGACCCCACTTGTCACTGGCCTCCACCCAGACACTCTTTTCAGCATGTTTTGCTTTTAAAATGGAATTCTGAAGAATTTTAATCTCAAAGCTTATAGAAGAAAAAGGATCTATCATCAAACTTAGAAAACCTGCCTTTCTTAAAGTCGCAACTAAAAGAAATCCTAAAATTTTAACAATTTTGCTTCCTGAAATTAGTGGTACTTTTTAGCCAACCTTGCATTTTTCAATTCGCTCCCTCAGGATCTCCAAGCATTAAGTGCCATCACTGTAAGGTGGGAATTAGCAGCCTCCACTGATGAATATCAGAAGCCCAGAGATGCTCACTGCTTGGTTACCACACCGCGCATCCTGGTATTTACAGACATTGCCTTTTGCAGTGCACAGCTACCAACAAAAGCAGCTGTTGTTTCCTCTCTTCCCTAAATCTTCACCGGGGGTGTTACAAACCATGTCTGCTGTCTGGTTGGAAAATGAGCAGTAGGAGGTATAATGCCGGTTTCTTTGCTGCCTGAGGAAATTCCTTTCATCTCACTGTCTTTATAACCTCAGATTGGGATCTTCAAGAAAAGCCTGCATTTGAGTATTTGACTGTGAGGATGTTAGGTTATTATCATAATTAATTTTATACATACTGAGTGGCAACAACTATTAATTTTTAGTTCTAATAGAATTCTTATTTCTCAAATTCAAGACAGAAGTCCACTTTTACTATCAATGAACTCGGCAGCCTTTCATATTTAAAAACTTCCCTTCCACTTCACAGTTCAACTTATTTTCTAAAATAAAGTTTAAAATATCTATATCCGTATTGCCTTTTTTTCCTAACAAATTGCAACTACTGAATAAAAAAATAATTTTTCTACCTTTAACATTTCCTTTTTAACACTGGCACTTACTTGCTAATACTGTCCAGCACTCAAAGACAAGACCAGTAATTGCTAAGCACTGTAACTGCAAAGCCAGTCTAGGCAGGATGCATAAGAGATTTTACAGCCTTATCAATATAACATTGAGACTCTAAGTTTGTCGCCCACCCTGATTCAAGGGTGAGCACTTAGCTGTGGCACACCACAGACTGCCTGTTCCCTCCCAGCACTGCACAATCCGCCTGTTCCCTGTTTGCTCTGCTCACCTACACGTGCATGAAGGCCGAGGTCTGAATGACTTCTCCTCCTGCCAGTCCTCACAATGCAGGTAAGCCAGGGGATGGATCTCTTCTCCTGCCCTGGATAAACTGGGAGCCTGTGCAAGCCTAGAAGGTCACACCTTGTAGGTCTATCAGGCTACAGTGTTGCCCATGACTATCTCTGATCACAGTTGCTGTTGAGTTCTTGGCTATCCTGCCCAAAAAAGCTGCACACCACAACTCCAGAAGATTTCTCCAGCTAAAACTCATCTAACTTTCAAATACATGAAATCAGCAACATTACAAAGAGGCAAAGAAGAGTGTCAGAAACTAGAGCTCCAACAAAACACATCAATGCTTAGTTCATATAGCTTTCCTTAAGGCACACTTACCCTCACCACCCACCCTGTCAGCTCCCTTCAGCTGAGAAGGGTCACTTTGGATTTCTCTACCCAGGCAGCAGCTGGCAACTGGGAAGCACCACCATGACTCTGTGCTTTCCCCAGCAACCCTTCTGTGCACTTCCCAACAGGAAGCCCAGTCACAAAAACCAGAGTCAGGATGCAGAGATGCAACTGTGTAGCAGTGTATCCATGAGGAAAAAAGATTGCAACATAGTGATGCAAATACAATAAGGAAGTAGTAAGCATTTCCTTTTGCGTGAAAATAATAAGCAAACTTGACAATACTTCTAATTCCTCAAAAGCATTCCCCAGTAGCTGCAACTAGAGAAAAACAGGCTACTGTTGCGATCACAGAGACGTGGTGGGACAGCCTGGATGACTGGCACGCTGTCATGGATGGCTATGTGCTTTTTAGGAAAGATAGGCTAGGGAGGCGAGGTGGAGGAGTTGCTCTTTATGTGAGAGAGCAGCTAGAATGTATTGAACTCCACCTGGGGAAGGATGAACCAGCTGTCAAGTGCTTGTGGGTAAGAATAAGGGACAGGCTAGTATGACTGACACTGTTGTGGGTGTGTACTATAAGCCCCCTGATCAAGAGGAGCAGGTTGATAGTGCATTCTATAAGCAGCTAGAAGTAGCCTCAAGATCCCAGGCTCTGGTCCTTATGGGGGACTTCAATTACCCAGATATTTGCTGGGCAAGCAACACGGCCAGTCGTATGCAGTCCAGACAATTTCTGCAGTATGTTGAAGACAATTTCCTGCTACAGATGGTGCAGGAACCTACAAGGGGAGGGCGGGTGCTGGATCTTGTTTTAACTAACAAGGACGGGCTCGTTAGGGAAGTGAAGGTCAGGGGCAGCTTAGGACAAAGCGACCATGAAATGGTCAAGTTCGAGATCCTGAGTGGAAGAAGCAAGCCAAAAAGTAAGATAGCTACCCTGAATTTTGGAAGAGCTAACTTTGATCTCCTCTGCAACCTAATAGGGGCTATCCCATGGGCTACGCTGTTAGAAGGAATGGGGAGCCTGTGAGAGCTGGCTGGCATTCAAACAGCGCTTCTTCCAAGCACAGGAACGATGCATCCCTTTGAGCATGAATTCGGGAAAGAGAGGCAGAAGACCTGCGTGGATGAGCAGGGAACTAATGAGTAAACTCAAAGGGAAGCAGAAGGTCAATGAATTGTGGGAAAAGGGTCTGAGCACCTGGGAAGAATACAGGAATGTTGTCAGGGCCTGAAGGGACGTGACTAGGAAGGCTAAAGCCCACTTGGAAATGAAGCTGGCAAGGGACATAAAGGATAATAAAAAGGGTTTTTTTAGATATGTAAATAGTAAGAGGATGACCAGGGATAACGTAGGTGCCTTGCTAAACGAGGAGGGTGTCCTGGTAACGGGGGATGCTGAGAAGGTGGAGATACTGAATGCCTTCTTTGCTTTGGTCTTCACCTCAAAGGCCCCTCGGGACCCACAGGCACTGAATGAAAGTAGGAGTGTTTGGGAAATGAAGAGTTCCCCTCTGGTTGAGGTGGGGGTGGTCCAGGAGCATCTCAAAGGGATTAATGCACACAAATCCATGGGCCCAGATGGGATGCATCCACATGTGCTGAGGGAGCTGGTGGAAGTGATTGCTGAGCCACTCTCTATCATCTTCAACAGGTCTTGGAGAACAGGAGAAGTGCCTGAGGACTGGACGATAGCCAATGTCACTCTGGTCTTTAAAAAGGGCAAGAAGGAGGATCCTAGCAACTATAGTCCAGTCAGCCTCACTTCTGTCCCTGGAAAGGGGATGGAACAGCTTGTTCTGGATGCCATCTCCAAGCAATTGGAAGAGAAGGTTGTCATGAGGAGTAGTCAGCATGGATTCACCAAGGGGAGATCGTGCTCGACCAATCTCATAGCCTTCTGCAATCTCATCACCAGCTGAGTAGATGGAGGGAGAGCAGTGGATGTCATCTACCTTGACTTCAGCAAGGCTTTTGATACTGTCTCCCATGACATCCTGATAGCAAAGCTGAGAAAGCATGGGATAGATGAGTGGACAGTGAGGTGGGTTGAGACCTGGCTGTCGGACCGACCCCAGAGGGTCATGATCAGTGGAGCAGAATCTGCCTGGAGGCCTGTGACTAGCAGTGTTCCCCAGGGCTCGGTGTTGGGTCCAGTCCTGTTTAATATCTTCATTGATGACCTTGATGAGGGAATAGCATCCACCCTCAGCAAGTACGCCGATGATACAAAGCTGGGAGGAGTGGCTGACACGCAGGAACACTGTGCTGCCATCCAGCGAGACCTGGACAGGCTGGAGAGCTGGGCAGGGAGAAACCTAATGAAGTTCAACAAAAGCAAGTGTACAGTCTTGCACCTGGGAAGGAACAACCATTCCTTTCAGTACAGGCTGGGGGATGACCTGCTGGGGAAGAGCTCAGTGGAGAAGGACCTGGGGGTTCTGGTTGATGACAGGTTGGCCATGAGCCAGCAGTGTGCCCTGGTGGCTAAGAGAGCCAATGGGATCCTGGGGTTCATCAGGAGGAGTGTGGCCAGCAGGTCAAAGGAGGTGATCCTCCCCCTCTACTCTGCCCTAGTCAGGCCCCACCTGGAGTATTGTGGCCAGTTCTGGGCTCCCTGGTATAAAAAAGACAGGGATCTCCTTGAGAGAATCCAAAGAAGGGCTACGAAGATGATTGAGGGCCTGGAGCATCTCCCTTATGAGGAAAGGCTGAGTGAACTGGGACTGTTCAGTCTTGAGAAGAGAAGACTAAGGGGGACCTAATTAATGTTTATAAATATCTTAAGCAGGTGGAATCAGCCAGCCCCTTTTCAGTGGTCTGTGGAGACAGGACAAGGGGCAATGGCTGCAAGTTGGAGCACAGGAAGTTCCGCACCAACATGCGGAAGAACTTTTACACAGTGAGGGTGACAGAGCCCTGGGACAGGCTGCCCAGGGAGGTGGTGGAGTCTCCTTCTCTGGAGATATTCAAGGCCTGTCTGGATGCCTATCTGTGCAATAGGAGCTAGGGAGCTGCTTTGGCAGGGGGTTGGACCCAATGATCTCTCGAGGTCCCTTCCAACCCCTACGATTCTATGATTCGACTGCTACCAAGGGTTCAGGAAGCCTCCAAAATGTAGACACAACTATTTGGACCCATGATCATAAAAGTCAGGAAATCCACAATTGCAAATCCTTCCACAAAGGTGCAAATTAATAAAATGGTAAAAGCGAATGGGGAATGTGAAATTGTAGGAAAAAAATACACTAAAAAACCCAGTTATTTCTCAAAAACCTTTGATACCTTTTTTCCCCAAAATGTGCCTGTGTTATAAAGCTGAGTAACAGATTTTAAAAAAAATCAAAGGTTTTTTTAAAGCACTTCCTTTTTTTTTATTACTGAGCCTTTTGCATAAGCCTACAAAACCAAAATTACAATAGTTGCATTTACACACGGTATTATTTCCAGTCATGATTCACTGCCCTTTCTAGTACCAGAAATAGGGATCATCAAACGAAAGTTGCACACAGTGGCTTCCAAACAACCAGAAAGCAACACTTCCCCACTCAACATCCACTTCAGCTGTGGAACTCAATTTGCTACAAAATTCAGTGTCACTAGGCCTGAGTCTAATTCCCCCATGTCACAAATCATTACAGGCTGACAGTGCACAGAAGAGACAGAGAAAATACATTCTTGTCCTTTTCCCTTGCTGTTACTGGCTACTCCTGGAGATAAAAAACTGAGCTAAATGGACCCCTTGATCTTCAGTTATTCACTGAGTTATTTTTATGTTCTTATGTAATCTATTGTAAATAAATAAATATAACACATAAAAGCATTGCAATTAAGGATAAAGGCAGTCTAGCTTCACTGGGAGCAGTGATGCAGAAGACAGTAGAAGTTATACAGATCTTTTAAAACGCATCATGTTAGCAAGAACTGAAGTCTTAGAATAGCCCTTCTTTGAGACAGCAAGCACAGCTTCAACCTGGAATTTGCATTTGCTGAGTAAGGCACACCTCTGACATTAAATCATAATTTTTAAGTGTAATCTTATATAATTTCTTTTTTATATTCTTTTTAAGGCATTATTTGCTTTTTTTAAGAACACAGAGGGGGAAAAAAGAGCACACATCCACAAATGTAGTATAGGGCCTGACCAAAAAGAAAAAAACAATAATCTGTAAACCAATAAGACCAACTGGATACAGTTTTTATTACTATTTTTACAGTGTCTTTCCATCACCTGAAGTGAACTAAATACTTGGGCAATCTTACATAAGGCATTTTAACCGTGAGTCATCTGTAAGTATGTTCTTGCATACTAAATAAGCTGAAAACAGTTGGTACTTCATGCTGAGTGACATCCCTGTTTTGCTTAAATCTTCAGATTCCATCTTCACATGGTATTTCTGCTCATTTTAGAAACAGTGTATTACATGTTGAGTATCTTTGCTTGTTTGGGTCTTTTTTTATTCACTTTTACAGATCTGCATTCAAATTTCAGGTGAGTCATTAAATTTGAGGAAAATGCCAGTCTTTTTTCTCACTGGGACTTAACCACAACCATAAAAATCGTGCTTCATCTTCTTCCAACCTAGAAATACCTGACAAGAGACATCTGTGTACTAACTTGACTAACAAAAGAGATAAGATGTAGCTAGGAAAGCATTTTTTCATTGTTCTATAACAAAACCAGAAAATCTTACCTATGTAAAGCTGACATTCACAAAGAAAAAAATGCCACAAAGAAAAAAAATTCTAATATTTTTCTTACTCTAGTCTCCAACTACAGATTCACTGGTTTACCAGAATACAACGAAGACAAAACCTGTAAGGCCTTACTAATACATTGTTCTTTCATTATTTCTGCCTATACAAAAAACCCCATGGTATATCAACAAAACCAAACCAAACCAACAAAAAAATCCCAAACGTAAATTTTCACTGATTCCACAGAAAAGACATTTCTAACAGAATAAAAAGATTCTAAGATGAATTACTCTCACTCAAAATATTTAATTAAAAATTTCCTAAAATAATGATAATATACTGAAGTTCAGAGACAGAATCCAATAGCTAACTACAATTCAGGATTTTAGAGTGCAAATTATGCTAGCATCAAGAACGCTTCTTTCTCGTTGCCTACATCTTCATGACTAAAGATGGTCACACTCTAACACCAAATTGCAGGGTGCTTTGACTCCTCATCAGAAAGTATCTTGTATTTACATAACAGAGCTGCAAAGTAACATTTGCAAAGCCCACTTTTAAGCACAAATGAAAGCCTCACTGACCACCTATAGTATTAGTACATATGCAACACAGAATGACAAAACAAATCAATGTATATGAAAAAAATATATACTTTGTAGGTGCACAGAAGAAACAAATATAATAGTTAAAAATTACATCCAAAGTCAACTTGTATCTCCTTGGAAACATTCTCTGAGAATTCCTATATTTATCCAATTGTAATTCCACATCTCTAAGGCACTTCAGGAAATTTTAAGTTCAATCAGAGCAGATCAAAAAACAATAACAAAACCAAAAAAACCCGCAGACTCCTTATTAGCCTAGCTTCCTTCTTCTAACTGACACTGTGAATCATTTGGTATTGCAACAAATAATGCATGGTACATACTTAAATAATGTATGGTATATGCATCCATTAAGATCACACAGATTCCAAACTTTCCTTTGGGTTTTGCACTATATGGCTGAAGCAGAGTTAGAGCTTCTTACACTTGAAACCTGGGACAGCTCCATGAACAAATTAGTTGCTGTTTCTGCTCACTTTTAACAAAACATTCGCCTCAAATATTATTTTATGTTCAGATGTGTATGCTCCCACACCACTCAATGAAAGACTCAACACTTTGAAGTCACCAGGATACATGGTTTACAGCTGTTACTAGGTGATACAGTTACTCAGGATAATTGTTGTGCCCTCCCCCCACCCCCTTTCTCCTTTAGAGGAGTGACTTCTTAGAAAGAACTACTTCTCAGTCTTTTTATTCCAATATGCCATGAACACGTCATGTATACTATTTAAAATTAAACATTACCAGTACAGGCCAGGTATTATTTCAGATCAACGAGGCCACACAATTTAGAACTTCCAATTCAATAACTGTAAAGCTTTTTCCAACGATGCCATTATTAGCAGTATTACAAATCTTGTACAGGGACATTTTCAATTATTTCTGATAATGACCACCAAATAAGTTGCAAATAAAGTCACCTTTTTTTGTCCAGTCTTCTGTCCATTAGGCCTTGAATCTATGAACTGACATCCAGTATCCTCCCACATAACATCCATATTATATGCCCTTCATCTTCAACATTATAGCTCTCCAAATCTCTATCTTCTAAGTCATCATGAGTCTAGAGGAGCCCTGAATGGACCCAAGACATCCTCTGTTGGCATATTGCTTAATTTCCTTGTCCCCTTCTTCTCATTTCAGTGCTTCTCCATCTTGCCTACATGGAGCTTCTGCTCTTTCAGGCAGGAGCTCTGACTCACTATGCTTTTGCGCAGAAGCACAGTGGCACCCTTGCCTCAGCTGAGCCCTCTGGGCACTACGTAACACGATCGATATTAATAATTATTTTTGCCCTTTGTTTCCTCCTGTATCCAAGAGCTGTGGTCTTTCCTCTAATAGCTGAATACATATTGTGGATCCTAAGGTTTTGTCTCTCTACCAAAGGAAGAAAGTCATTCTTCCCCTCTCCTTAGACCTATCTGAAACTATCTTACCCAGTTCTTCAATGAAGACATAGTCATTGGTACGCTTTCTTCAAATTCTATGCTAAAACTCATTTCACAGACTTACAGAACAGTAGGGGGTGGAAGGGACCTCTGGAGATTACCTAGTCCAACCCCATCATTAAAGCAGGTTCACTGAGAGCAGGTTGCACAAGATCATATCCAGGTGGGGTATCTCCACAGGAGACTTCACAAGCTCTCTCGGCAGCCTGTCCCAGTGCTCTGCCACCCTCACAGTAAGGAAGCTTTTCCTTATATTGAGATGGAACTTCCTGTGTTCCAGCTTTTACCCCTTGTTCTTTCACTGGGCACCGCTGAGAAGAATCTAACCCCATCTTCTTGACAACCACCCTTCAGGTATTTGTTGAGATCCCCTCTCAGTCTTCTCCAGGCTAAACAGCTCCAGCTAGCCTTTCCTCATAGAAGAGATGCTCCAGTCCCCTTATCATCTTTTTAGCTCTTTGTAGCCTGTCTCCTTCAGGTATACTTCCAATACAAACCTAAGGCACTTTATGCTATTTTAAACCTATAGGTTAAGGCAGTAAGAGGTAAATACAAGCATTTCAGAATCAAAATACAAATGTTACATGGGAAATTCTATTTTCCATACATACATTTGATTTCTTATCAAACTAGAGGATGACAAGAAGTACCAGTCTGTACCTAGGGTAGATTCATCACTGCAGATTGGGATCTCTGACAACAGTTTAAATTATTTAAGAGATTCCCATTGGTATTAAATACAGGAAAATGCTCAGAAAAAACATGTGCTTTCATCCATGCTTGTGCACACACACCCACACAACTCAAGAGTCCAACAAAGCCAGAGCTCTTTTGGCAAGACAGACTTCAAATCAAAATGACTGTTTTCTGCCACCACCAGTCATAAACACCTTTTAGTGTGAGTCACTTAAATACTGCAGCACCTATTGCTACAAAGAAAATACAAGCCTTTACCATGTAACTGTCCCTAACATGACCTTTTTGGAGCTGTCATTATGAAAGGTGGAGAAATGATATAGAACTTCTGCCATTTTAAGTGAATGCAGACACTATATTTTGAGCAAAACTGAGTAAAATTTGGGTTAAACCACGGGCAGGCTATCTATACTAGCATTTCACATCACTACCACTTAGTTGCTGTCACCAAGGCAGCACCACATAAGAAACATTAAAACATCAAGATGTTAATGTCTTAGTATCATGTCTAGCATTGAAACAGTGCCAAATACAGCTAGATTTGTTATAACTTGTCTGACAGTTTAGGGACCCCATCCTTTATCAGGAAACACTGACAATAGAATTGAATGGGAATTTGCTTTAGTTCAGAAAACAAACTGCAAAGCTCTCTTGCCTGCAGGTTAAAAGCTAGCTAATGAGCTGGACTTAGACCATTCACAGTGAAAGACGATTCAGCTTTGAAAATGCAAAGGGATGCAATATTTCAGTGCAATTATTGAAAGACTCCAAGTATTTCTTTGCAAAAAGCTCTTCAACATTTACTTCTCTCAAACCAAAGCCGACTAAAGTTTCAAATTTTCTATCTTCTTATTCACAGGTTTGTAGAAATTCTTCTTGTTTGTTGTAGCCATCAAATTAATTGCGATTTCAATCACACTAATAGTGCTAAGACTTTACTGACAACACAGTCTAAAGAATCTTCCGCATAAAAGTTTCTCCCTCGCATTAAACTCCCCCTGAAATGATCTATATGTTAAGCACTGTTCCTAAAAACAAAAAATTATTTACATTTATAAGAGTATGATACAGCTTTACATTCTCTAGGAAGAACCAAACTAGAAGAGACAAAACAAACCAAAAAAAAACCAAAACAAAAGGAAGAGAAACATTAATGAAAAAAATATCCTTTAACATTATAGATCCCCAAGAGGTTTGAGGATATCTTCCTAATGAGAAATAGATGGTTTTGTTGTTGTTTCATGCTGTTTCTGGAAATATAAAAAAAAGTGTCAAAAAGGTCTTCTAATTCACTGTCCAATGTGAATGTGAACAGCTTGACTTAATGAAGTTCTTCTAAATGGGTACTTTTAATCATTATGTAAAAATTCTGCAGTTGTGGAATATAGTTCAGTTCATGTTGTCATAGATCATTCATGCTGTCTTGAGTTGATCAATATAGGTTCTAAAACTATTGACAAGCCCTGAGGTGACATAGGCTGACTCATTGAATCACTTTTGTTTTTTCTCCCCCTCTCTACGTGGACCAGCACTGAAATAAATTGCCCTAAGGTGCTGTGGACTCTGCATCTGTGGAGAAATTCAAACATTAGATGGACTAGATGGTCTCAAGAGGTCCCTTCCAATCTCAGTGATTCTGTGAGAAATACAAATAATGTTGTTTCATTAATAATACTTTTAACTATTCAGACTGCATTAATCACCAAGAAAACCCTGGTTCAATTCAAACACCTGCTCAGTGCCCAGTAGCAGCCAAAATCAGCAGGAAAACAATGATGGTTATAATTAATTTGGACTTCACATTTTTGATCTATCAGTCTCCAGGCAATTTACAGCAAGCAACTTCATCTTCAAATTATAGATGGAAATCTGTGTATGACTGCACACACTGATTCACATTTTAACAAGTCCAGTTTTAGCAGCAGAAGTAGAAGATACAGTGATTATGTATCTTCAGTTTAGCTGAGGTTTTTTTATACCTAAAGAGGGATCTGAGGGTTGCTTTGTTTTCCAACAACGTTATACTTCAGCTTCCTCTTCAGAGGATGAACTTCCAGACATCAGAAGACACATCTCCTTAGCCAATGTGCTGTTAGCTAGACAACTCTCCCTAGTAATAAAAATATCTTTTGAGATACAACCCTTATTGTCACTCATCATCACTGATACTCATGGAGGTGCTTGCTATAGAGATTCTTATCCCATTATCAGGATAGAGAGGCAAGAGTCAATCAAAGCCTAAATGGATTAAATATTTCAAAGATCCCCCATACCTTATGCAACAAGGAGCCTGAATCTATAATGACTGTTCCACTGTTCATCTGTACAACCTCTTTTCAGCTAAACAAAGTGTCACTTAATTTTTCACAATTGCTTGGACTCCACTATCTTGGAAGCCCCCCATTAGATTTCCCTCTACCTAATCTAAAGAAAAAGCTAAACCAGAGAGAAAAATGAATACCAGTATGATTCATCCCCTCTCTGTAGCCTGGTTTGCGCAGTTAATGCACTGAAATGTACCAGAACAATCCAACAGAATTTCTAATGCCCAAAGTCTGAAGAATGGGAAAAAAGGAAATAAGGAAACAAAACTAAAAAGAAAAATAAAGGATTTTTTAAAAGAGTTCATGAAAGCCTTTCAAGAGACTAACTGGTTTGATAGTTCCCTTAAGCAACCTTAGTAGCCTAACACTGTTAAAAAAAAAAGAAAAAGAATCCCAAACCCCCAAATCAAACAAAAAATCCACACACCATCTAAAAATAATCCTTCTCCACAAGAAAGTCTTAAAGTCTTCCATTTAAAACAATACTAGAGAGGAGGGTTCCACATCACAATTAGTACTACAGTTTCATAGATGTCATGTTGACTACCCAGGTGGGAACAACCAGCAAATCTTTAATACTTCTCCATTTTCCCCCTGGATCATCTCCAAATGTTGTAACAGCAGCTTCTGTCATCAACCTCCAGAGTCAGTTCAGGAGCATCACACTGTGGGGCATCAATGACAATAGTTTCAGTTGATACACCCCAGAATTCTAAAGATCACGATGGACTCTGTGCATTTATTAACTAAAATAATGTTCTGCAGCACTGGGCTAATTGTGATGCTCTGGTTTCATTATTCTGTTCGCCTCTACTACTTGTTCAATACTGTCTGAACATACAACACAAAAAATCTTGGCACAAATTACTAAATCTGAAAATATAATGTGCAAACAACAGCTAAGAGAACTAGCTATCATCTTCAGCTAGGATATTAAAAGAACACTATTAAAATAACATCTGTTACACAACCAAAGCCTAGTGAATTCGAAAACTGCCAACTGAAAAGACTTTCTCATTTGAATTCTCTTGAACATCCAATGAAAGAGGTAGTCCCTGGCTAGCAGGAGGGATGGACTCAGAGTCTTCTGGCTGCACTGAAGTAAAAAGTTCACATTTCCAGCTGAACCCACCAAAATGTGTTGGGTACAGTGAGAGAACTGCCTTCCATAGACCAGAGGTTTTGATGGGAGAAACACAATCCATTCCAGAACAGTTTTCTCTTGCTGCTGAGAAATTTTAAGCTAATGCAATGAAAAGCCAATGGGGAACTAATTTCTCCTGGAAGTCAGCACCAAACCTGGGTAGCCTGATTCTGAACTGTTTTCTGTCTTGCAAGATTGAGTGGAGTGATGGAAATCTCTTTGGCACCATGATTTACCTTGCCTCATACAGAGCAAAAGAAATAGGTGTTTAGAGTTACCTTCCAGATGAGAATTATCCACGTCTAACCATTTTTTTTTCTATTCTATGACTCAAACATTACTACAACTTTCAGAAGCAAGTGTCCAGTCTTTAAAAATTGTTTATGATTTTACTATACTGTACCTCCTTGATGAGGAACACAAATTACAGACTAGAGCTTGCTTGAGGGATAAAAAAAAATTAAAACCAAACAGAATTTTGTATTACCTGGCTCTGCCAAATAAATCAAAGGTTGACTGCAAAAAAAAAACTCGTAAAAAAACACACAAGAATCTTACAAAATAGAAAGCATTAAGTAATACATAAAAGCAGTTTCCATCTCCCAGATAATAAACATTACTATGTTAAAATCTTCCAAAAGAATTCTTTAACTGTGGCCAAAGTTCAAAAATCTTTTTTAAAATAAAAAAAAAAACCCCACAGAGCATTTAAGATTTTTACAACATTCTCTCTTTAGGGTATAAAATCTTTAACATGAAAATACATTCCACTTTAAAAGAACACCAAATCCAAGCAAAGAAAAATGTTAACCAGTACACTTCAGCAAGAGTTGGACAAAGAGAATAAAACAACGTAGACCAGTAGTCAGTTTTAAAAGAGGACAAGAGGCTGTTTATATGTTCTTTCATTTTCCTCAACTTCAAGACCAAAGACTATTTAGGGCTTATTCCTCCAGATCTTCATAAGGAAAGAGAGATGGTGTTTTCGACAGGATTTGGAGTTTGAAAAGTTGTTTCAATTCTACATATATGTTTAAAATTTAAACACACCAGAAAAAAACCCAAACCACCCCCTTAAATCTCTACAAGGTTAAGAACCACCATGTATCAGCAAAAAAGAAACACACAAAGAAAACTAATATATATTTTCAAGCAAGTATCAATATCTGTGATTTTCTTTCTTCAATGTGATCCAAATTAACTTCTGTTTTTAAGGGGGGAAAAAAAGTTCTATGCAGCATTTTAAGTGAACATAGTTAAGAGACCATAGTTAAGAGACCATGCCATCATCTGAAATAATTCTTTTTTGGTAACAGACAAGTCTTAGAAAAGGACAACTGGAAAACAGCAACTACTGTAGAATAAAACATACCTAAAAACAGGTGAAGATCTTTCCATTTCAGCCTTTCAGTTTTACTTGTAAGGCAGGAGTTGAAGTGCTAAACTAGGCAGAGTTGGAAAATGTGAGTAGAAGGTAAAGATTTGGATATTCCAACACCTATATATTTTCTCATTGTATTTTCTGCTGCATTCCAACCGCAAGGGAAGTTGTTCTGAAAAACTGAGAAAAATACCAGACCTATTTTACTATTTACCTGCTCCCTACAATGAACCTGAAAGTGTGCATAATGTTCACAATTTCACGATTGCCACAGTGAACATGGGAATCTGAAAGAGTCTTCACTTCAGCTTGTAGACACCAAATAAAAAAATCACAGGAGAGTTTAAGATGTTTCAGAAACCTTGTGCCAAGATAGCTTCTTACCTTGAAGATAACTGAAATTTTCTTCAATAGCTACACGAAAGCAACTGTACTCACCTAGAAGTTTCAAGACAAGATAGACCTCCATTCTTGCAGTATAAACATTAAAAAATATTTTTAGAAAAGACATCAAGAAAAATATGACACTTAAAGAATACAAGAAATAAATAAGAAAAATAAGCATTTTGTATGTTTCAGACACCTAAAAGGCAGTACTCCCACCCAGCATACATGACTTCCTGAGTAAATTAAACAACAAAGGTAACCTCAAATCCAAGTAAGAGCTGACTTTGCATTCCATGGCTGACGTAATATAATTTATGCTGGACACCACAAAAGAACACTGTGAACACAAATTACAAATGCTACTCTGGAAGAACAAGATTTAGCTTCTTACAAAGACTTCAGGAAGACTTGTGGAAAAAGGAAAAGCTAGCTTTCTCCTCAGAAAAGACGAACATGTGATAGATTATTACATTTGCCAAATTAGACGATACGTGTGTGTGGCAAAGCTGGAACACTATCAATAATCATATGCGAATATTTTAAAGGACAGTTCACAACATGTACACATTTTAAACTAATTGCATAAAAGCCAGGTCACACGCTTTTGGTGCATAAGCAAGATAAATATTAATTGTGCTTAAAATAGCAGACACAATGCACGGGAAAGGATACGCATTCCACATGTTCAGGTCATTATATACAACGGCGCACGATGCTATCAGTGGGGGATTCAGCTCTGGCTAAGATCCTCCTAGAGGAGGTCTGACATGGACATCAGCAAGAACGGAATCGGAGTTGTTACAAACACACAGCCATACAGAGACTTGCAGCTGCAGGCAAGCAAATCAATTCCTAAAATGTTTAAAGGATGCGGACTAGATTATTCCACTAGATATTATACTAAAATCAATTTATTAACATACAGATTGCAATATAATTTAAGAAATTGGTAAGGGGCTCAGGTTTTTACTTGAAGCAGCCTTTGAAATACAGGATTTGTTTTTTAGACCTTTGACAAAAAAAAATAATATTTGTAACAGAAGTATTTTCTTCTAACCTTTTGCTAATAAAATAGCCCTTAACAACCTGTTATACCAACCTGCCTGTTTTAGGTATTTCTTTCATTTAAACAATTTATTCCTCAGGCAGGAACGATGAGATCCAGCTAGAAAATTTGAAATGAATGCAAGAATTTTCTTCGGCTGATTATTGTGTTTAAAGGTATACAATAAGGCTAAAAGCCCATTTCACCCCCAGAACTCGTTTCTCTGCCCCTCCCAGTAAGACAAATTACCAGGGTACAACTACTAACAGAAAACCATAACTTTTGAATAAGAACTTACTACGACAAAGTGCGCTTCCCAAGCTCTAGATGTGGTTCCAATTGTCAAACTGTAATTCTGTAACAGACATAAATCATCATAAAAAACCTCACTTATCAACAGGAAGTCACATAGGTATATAAAGAAGTAACTTTGTTAGCATTCACGCTCCCACAGAATTCACTACCCAATTAAACTCATTACTTCATTGAGCATATGTCCTGACCCGTATTAGTTTATTCTGTTAGTAAATCAAAAAGTGCAGCAAGACCCTCCTGTGTGAACAGAAATGCAAGTGCCATGCATGGAAACAAATCAACAAAACTCCCCCCACCATGTTCTGAAGGTTGAGCATTTCTCACACACTACATTAATTGGATTACTCGCCAGGATTACAGCTTCAGAAAACTGATACTGTCACTCTGATCTAGAGGTTCTCAGTCAGCAGAATGTACCTCTCTATGCAAGGGGACAGGTTAAACAACTCCTTAAGCCAGACATGGGACTTCTGCAGAGGTGATTTACCAATCCTGAGAAGCTACCCCCAAAACAAATTTGGAAAGAAAGAATATTGTCACTGATGCTCTTTTAACTTTACAGCTGTCAAGTAAAAACTAAATGGTAAAACAGAAATCAGGAAAAAAATATGGATAAAACAGAAAGCGTCTAATTCTAACAGAGTTATAGAACAAGGAAAGAAGACAGAGGCAGCTATAATTGTGGCTAACATACAAATTATAAGCAAGAATTCAACTAGAAAACTCAAAATAAAAAAGAGCAGTATCTCCAGAGGTCCCTTCCAACTCCTACCATTCTGTGACTCTGAGATTACTTCTGACATAATCAGCATAAAGTGATGCCTGTAACATTACCAATAAAATATATCAATATTGCAGCTCAATATGCTTTTAAAGGTTACAGATTTAATTTTCAGTAGATTACAGGTATGAAAATTTCTAAATCAGAAAAAAGAACCAAAAAACCTACATATTCTCACTTGTCTGTAGTCAATAAATGGGTGTCAATATTTCAGTATTTAAAAATGCAGGCATGCAGTTTTTATTGAATTGAGACGCACATTTCACCTAGGAACAGATACCTCCATTCACCTTTAGAAACATGAAAATCTAGTTCTCACTACCTAATTATTCATTTTTCTCTTTCCACTCCATGGAAAATAAAAGTGTTTCTTTTTCTGTCAGAGTGTAAAAGCAACTATTTTATTTTGGAGAAAAGCCAAGCAACAAGGACTCAAAAGGATGACAAAGCTTACCTATGAGATCCTTCCTTCCTACATTCCATCCCTCTCCCTAGACAAATCCTGATCAGTTGAAATTAAGGATTGTGGGGTCCTTTAGCTCAGTGAACAACTGAAGTTTTCCAGCGATCAAGCATACAAAGGAAAAGGAGAAGGAAACTGCAGACCAATCATACATCAATACAAACAACGTGGAGAAGTATTTATTGCTCAAGTTTTTATAACCGCTCTCCTACTTAGTAAACTTGGAGTGACATCTTTAATACTCTTATTTTCCTGTTCTGAGTGAGCAAACAATAAAAACAAAACTAAAGGAAACACCACAAGCATTGACCTTGCCCTTTTTCAGATACACAATGCAATTAAAAAGGAAAAAGAAAAAGAACAAAAGAAATTCCAAAGTTAAGAGTCCCCTCAGGAAAATATCCTTCTACCAATTTCAATGAATGCTTAAACTTGTAACACAGAGCTCTGCCACAGAACTGCACAGTTCTGCCACAGGCTTAGTTTAAAGCTGCGTGAAACTAAATCAGGAAGAGCAATCAAACCCAATACCAAAAGACTGCTATCTCAGTGGCTGTGACAATAAAAAGGAAGAGTGACAGAGATTAAACAAGAAGTTTTGGACTGGAAGGTTTAAAATCTACAGAAAAGCAACTTCAAATGTACCAGCATACAGCTTACAGAACAAATATGGTACTCTCCTCATATGAGATGAGATACCACTAGGACGTTTCAGAAATGGACTTGCAAGCATAATAGGAAAGTAATATTTTCAAACTATCCAAAGTGTGCCACCATTTCTTCTGAAGGATTTCAAGAATCTTCTCATATCAATAGAAAATTTACAGGATGCTTCTACAGGACCCCCAGTCAGCTCAAAATGGAGATCAGGAACCGATCACTTGTTTGCAATCCTTTCTTTTTGTAAGCTTTAAGATTCTTCTTCCATCACAATACCAACATCAAAAGTCCTAACTTTTGTGCACATTCACTACACTGGACATATTAAAAGAGATCAAAAAAGTAAACAATGGCTGACATACCTGACCAAGCAGTCAGACTAACATGCTAAGATGTACTTAAAACACTTTAGCATGTGAAATGTTAATTCACAATCTTACCCTACAGAAATTCAGTCAACAGTGATGAAACACCAATGGCATTTGAGAAGTTTTCTGTATTTACATATGTAACTATCACCCTCTTGCAATTACAAAACTACTAGAGTCTCTCTTGCTCACAAGCTTTTTCTAAAGGACTTGCTACATAATTCTAAGACTACAAGAAATTAGGCAGAATTCTTATGCAACATCAATAAATACAGCTCTTTGACATGCTATCCTTACTATTCCAGCATCACATTTAGATCTCTGATAGTACTGCTTCACAGATTCGTTGTCTTAATCCCACTTCAGCAACATTATCTACCATCTTTGACCTTGAAAATTCATAGTGTTATAGGTACTGGCAAGTACATGTCAAGTCACCAGACAAGTCCTTGTTTTCCATAAATGTCTACTAGGGCAGGAAAAAAAAAAAACCATATTTCCTTGATACAAGCTTTTAAAAGAAGATTAATGCAACTCTTTAGCAATGAAAGGCTATTAAATTACTTGTAACACCAAAAGAAAGGTTCTCTCCACCCCCATTTCATCCTTAGTAAGCATTTTCCTATACCACACACTGTACTTTTTTTTTCTGTTGCATATTGCATGGAAAAGGGGACAAGGGGACAGGTATTCCATCTCCCTGGTATTCACAAGAACCCTGCACAAATGCACAGAACTGTCTGTGCAGAAGAACTGCAACATCTACTTCATAAACGCGCAGAAAAGTGTCACAAATGTGAAGACACATGATCGATGCTTATTTTCAGGCTAACCCTCAGTGTTAGAGCCACACAGCATTCTTATGACTGCTGTAGGGCTAAAAAATTCTTACCCATCTGTATGGGTATTTCGGTGGCTGCTATCAACATTGGAACTAAACCGTTTATCAAAGACTGTTTCAGGATGAAGGTCATGGGTCTGTACAGAGAGGTTTAACCATCTAGCTTATGCTTAGCATACCTCTGCTAGTTCTAATTAAATTATTCCACTTGCAACTCAAAAATAAACACACCATGGGTGATTTTCATATGTTTAACAGCATATCTACATTCCTGGTGTACAACTAGGATCAGTTATCAGTGAATTAATCCATCTATCCAGTAGCCTACTCAGTCTTAAGTAAATCTCTCCAATTACCTAGGTTTACTTTGAACATTTCAAATTCCTTTCATTCCTCCAACCTAAATTCCTATATAAGGAACTCTATTCAGACATGACAGGAATGGAAGATGCTCATACATAAAGGTAAATTATCTGGCATCTTCAGCAAAGGAAGATACTTTCCTCTTTCAGATTTTTCCTTTTTATGAAAGCAAATAATGCATCCTACACAAAGCCCAGGATGGGTTTGTTTGGGTTTTTTTCCACGTTTGCCTGGTTTGGAAAGAAGACATATAGCTGTAAGAGAGAGTCATTTCTGGCTCAATTCCACTAATGCAACTCCACTTTCTGGCAATCCTCAGGAAAACTCACAGTCAATGCACATTTTGTGTTGCTTCCTTCCATCATTCCTTTGAAAGAAGGATTTAAGCATGAGCATTCTTCAAATTCATGTACAGTCTTGACAGCAGAATTCCAGAGAAGTTTTCAGAGGTAGACAGACAGAACATGCCAGTGCTCAGCATTTGATTCTGCCAGCTAATATCCATTAGATATTATTTCCCACACTCAAGTGAAAAACAATCAGGTAATAGAAGTATGTTGTTACACAGCACTAATTACTCTGAAATCCTCTGGGAACCTGCCTCACAAAAAAGAGTAATGATCTTGTTACTCTTTCCTGCTCTATGATCCTACAGCGTTCAGAATATGAACAAAACCAAACCAGGCTAAAATAAAAAAAGAAGTCCTGCACTAAAATATCTTCTGTGTTCAAAATTAACTTATCCATGTATCTTACGGAATGATTCCTTGTCAACTTTTGCCAAAGCCCCTCTGGGAAGTCTATTGCATTACTGGGTAACCCCTTATAGCTCTAATTTTCTTCAAGCACATTATAAGGAAGTCATTCCTGACTATGATAAACATTAATGTATGCCACAACACTGCAAGACTAAACCCATCTTTTTATTTAAAATTTAATGTAGTTGCTAGTATGAGTGGTCCTACAAACACATTAATAAAAAGCTGACCATTACAGCATATCATTTAAACAAATTGCAAATATCAAATAAGTTAATATAGTTCCTGCTTTGACACCTTATCTGTCATTTCATTCACTTTTCAAACAGTAGGCACATAGATACTACTTTGCTTTCATTAAAACTGAGAAGCTAAGCAAAACACCTACTAAATTACAGTACATGCCTCAAACATACATCTGTTCAAATCTATGGCTGAGTAACACATCATTGGGCTCTAGAAGCAGCAGCATATTTCAAGAGTTTAAACCCTTCCCCTGACAAGTTACATAACCATTACCATGTAAGAAAACATCAAAAAACAACCAAAAAAGCAGCAAGAGATCTTTCATGTGTGAATACATAATTAGTACTAAGTAGCAAGGGGCCACAACAGAAAACTACGCTGCGGTAAAAGCACACGGGAGTTCCTGCTAGTCTCTGCTAGGAAACTGGGGGTGACCTTGTCTGTGATGATGTTGCAGGCAGTGGATGCCCCTTAAGTTGCTCTGTTTGTTAGAAAAAGAACAAAGAAATACTACTGCTGTGCCCCTGATGGGCACAAAATATTGCAGCAAGCTCCACATGTCTGTGGTTGCCTGTTAAAGGCTTAAACTGTTATCTAAACCAGTTTCTTTCTGCCTTTTCTCATTTACTGAGATGCATCAGGCAACAGGCAGCCTCTTCAAGAGGCCTTCCATTCCCAGAGTGGTATAGACAACACAGCCAGACACGGATTAAGTGCCATTCACTTGCAAAACATAGCATAGGTCTTTAGCAGAACACAGGCTAGATAGAGACAGAAAATTATGCCAGCGTATTCTTACTTCACTACTGGGAGAAATTCCAGGGTATAACTGTGTCAATAATTATAAGTACTTTGTTCTCACTTTCACCTGACCTCAGTTAAGGTTTAAAAAAGGGGTGCTTTCAAGCTGTCTGAAGGACAAACAGGATTCACATTTTAGCTTTCCGTACAAGAAAATGCATTACACTTAGGTTTTTATTATTTGCCACATTTTATAAAAGCATCTATTAAAGCTTTGTAACCTAAATAGTAAAAGCACTGATAAGATACTAGGACTAAAAGGCTGACCTAGCTTTTATCTATCCAGTCATTCCACAAGTTTGTTGGGGGTCTTTTACTACTCCTTTTCAGGGAAATCATACCCTCTTCCTCCTACTTCATAACATTAATATTACTTCAAGAATTCACATTATGAATGTAAGTATATACCAACACAAAAAAAAAAAGTCAGACCAAATGAAACAACTATCTGTGTAATTCATATACATGAATTTGGACAACATACAAGAAATTAGGGTGTTCAGATGATGTACTTCAGTAGCTACTGCCTCTATTCCCCTATGCTTAATGCTCTAGCAGATAATTCAAACCAAGTAGCTCAATCAAGGCAGAACTCAGCTTCTAGTAGTTTTAGGTCAGTAAGAAGTTCACAATTAAAAGAGAAAGAACTTTCTTCACAACAGAGGGGACCACTTGTGTTCAAAGACAAAGTCCAGAATGGTATTAACAGGAAAACATTACTCATTTAACCTTAGAAATTGTCTTAATAATTTATCCTTTTGAGCAGCTGTCAAATTGTGATCAATAGCACAATTCTTCTTGGTGGTAGATACAAGAGCAAGCACTTCACCGATATAAAATACAAACAGAAAAGTGCTGTAGTTTTAGATTTACGTTAAGACAGACATCTCCAGAAATTCTTAGAGCTTAATTTCCCAGAAGTGATGCACTAAGGGATTAATCACATAAGCCATAAAGAAAAACCTCCTAACAGCATCAGAGCTAGGAGCAATTCCAACCAGAAGACTGAATTTTTTTAGAAACAAACCTGAGTTTACACAGGAACAAATATTATGCGCACATTTCTAGTATTCTGCCTGCAAACAAAGTCTGGATATTTGTCCTGGTTTCTGCTGAGATAGAGTGCATTTTCTTTATAGTAGCTGGTGTAGCACTGTGGTTTGGATTTAGGATGAGAATAAATGCTGATAACACACTTACGATTTTAGTTGTTGGTAGGTAGCTGTAGCGCTTACACTAAGTCAAGGACTTTCCAGCTTCTCACACCCTGCCAGGTGCACAAGAAGCTTGGAGAGCCCAGCCAGGGCAGCTGGTCCAGACTGGCCAGAGGGATGGTCCCTACCACGTAACATCATGCTCGGGGTATAGCTGGGGAGGCTGCCAGAAGGTGGGATCACTGCTCAGAAACAGACTGGACATCGGGGTTGATTTTTGACTCTTTCTGCATGCAATGAGCAATTGCATTTGTGTATCACTTGGCCATTATATATTAATGTTGTTATTACTATTGCTATTCTTTTCCTTTGTTATTCTACTAAACTGTCTTTATCTCAACCCACAAGGTTTTTTGCCATTGCAGTCCCAGTCCCCATGAGGGAAAAAAAAAAGAGCGAGAGAGCAGCTGCCTGGTGCTTTGCTGCCAGCTGGGGTTAAACCACGACAGTAGCAAACTCTGGTTACACTGCAATCAATAGTTCTGCCTTCACAAGGATCAGAGTTTCACTCTTGAGACTTTGAACAGCACTTCACAGTGGTGACCAAGAAACCAAATAAAATTGACATATGCAAAAAACAACTAGTGTTTTTAAAGTGGTGTTAAAAGAAATATGTTTTTCATTTGAATAATGTATTTATTTTAGCTATTCTTATCAACACAATATTGCAGAAAATGTGTGGTACACATTTATGACAATTAAGCAGAGCTCCATTCTATGGGACTTCTGTATAGCATTTGCAAGTATTTGCTAATGAGTAAAGTGTTATTGCCCCTTTTGTGCACAAATTAAGAAAGAATTATTTAGTTGGCCACAACATAGAAAACACACCACCGACTTCTTCCAAAAACCATAATTAAAATCACAACAACCTCAGTAAGAGAAAGGTAAAAGTCTTTCATTCACCCTGATAAAATGCATTCATCTTACAGGACAAAATTTATTTATGTACTAGTACCATAACAAACAACTACAAAAAAAAGTCCCTGAAGATTTCTTAGGAAGTATGGGAACACATATGCAGCTTCTGACTTTTCTTTTGTCACCCACACAAAGACAAGTCTACTTTTTCAGTTAATTCAGGAAATTTAAACAAAAGCCTAGAGTGTAAATCAGAAAACAAAATCAAGATGACCTCAGAGTTTTAACATGAAGCACCCATAAGTTTGAAAATCTAGGAAAAAAAAAAAATCTGTAGTTTTCAGTTTAATCCATAGATGCAGCCCACTGTCAGTATTTCCCCATACAGTCAGTCTCTTTTATCTTGATTCATATAAATACTTCAATACATCCCCATTCCTGCACAAGAAAAATTGACGTACATTCCTGAATTAAAATCATCCCATGCATTCAGCTATACAAGAGGAAAACCACCTTCACAGTGTGCCTTTAATAACATAACATTCAAATAGAGGAGGCAGAGGCAGACACAGCTTTTGAAACCATTCTAAATCTTGGGTCCAAAAGTGACTGGAATTCTCTCTTTACATCCTGTCCCCAGCTAAAGCCTGGGCTGTAGATTTTCCTCAGGCCCTCACAAACCTAATGAGCACCAGGCATCAAAACATCTTCAGACACAGAAGGAAAGAAAGAAAGAGCAGCTCTCTGTCTCTCAGAACATTAGTCAGCCAACTCACAAGGATAGCAAGAAACTTCCCTGAACAATTTGCTATAGAGCTTACTCAGCCACTTCCTCACACATACAATAAAGACAACTTCCAGATGCAGAACACCCGACAAGATAGTACACAGACTAGACAACTGATTTTGTCCAGTAATGTCATTTTAATGGTAGGATAAAACGTTTGTCAAACAAGTTAGGAACCAAAAAATTTATATATAAAATGTTCACACGTAATTCCCAACTAAGAAATGGACTATGTGTCCTAGCTAAAACCCGTTCCCAACAAACAGCCTGTCCAGCTCAATTCCAAAATAGACTTTGAGATCATATTCAGTATCTGTACTGCAGTGCAGTGCCTTGGAGAGGAAGGTACAAATGCTGCAATCTCAGCCATGCCATCCCTCACATGAGCTGTTAAACAGTGGTCTCTTGTGCCAGTCCCTGGAGAATCCTCAGAAGTCACATACTGACAGGTACAAGAAATACATTTTAAAATAAACAAAACCAAGCCAAAGTGTTTTCCTGTGTTCTTTCCTTCTAAAATTGCCCCTAATACCCAAGATTGCTTTCGAGCATTTTCTTCAGTGCATTATAGCTGATGTTTCCATGTTTGATGACTGCAGCTACCAGGATCTAACGTGTTTTTGATAAACTCCTTTAAATAGGAACAGCGTATGAAAAGAATCGAGGGTGGGATGTTGGGTTGTTTGGGTTTTTTTTAAAAAAGGGGGTGCATTCTTTTTTCTATTCTGTTTCACTAAGAGATTTACATAGCAATTCTACTTATATTTAGTTACTTATTCTACAATAATCTTCAGATCTTATTTTTCTAGGTTCCCTTAGTGTCCTCTAATTCCACAGAATCGTCATTCAGGATGGCATATAAGCATATGAATTTTAGTCAGATTTAAGGTGATATTCATTGTGTAAATGCTGCCATAGAAAGGAATATCTGGAACAGAAGTGACTGGAATCACAGAACTCCTGTCCTTGAAATGTGACCACATTACATGCTTCATTTAAGAGTGAAGGAAAATTCTCTGCCATAAATTCCATTCTTTTATTATCTGAAGTATTAAATCTCAGCACTGAGTGAATAAAATCTTTTTCATGTCAAACATGAATCCTAAATAATGTTTAACTTTGTTTAAAAGTACTTTTCCAATGTCGGAAAGTACCCTTACACTTCTCTCCAAAAGCTACAGTCAAAAAAATTAAGATGTAGAAAATAAAGCAGCACAGAATATGTTCACATAAGCAAGACATCCTATTTTGCTAATTAAACAAATGAAAAAAGCATTGGGCAAGCCACACTGTGGAACATCAGCATTCCAATCTTAAAAAACAACACAAAAAAAAAAAAGGGGGGTGGGGGTTTGGAGATGCAAAGGAGATGACAGCTCCAACAGACCTGGGGAAAACGTGCTGCTCACACTGGTTATGCTTCTGATTTCTGACAGGCATGGTAGTCTTCACTGTCTCAGAGGACGGTGAGAAAGACCACAACCCTTTCGGCCTTGCTTTATTGTGTCCTGGTTGTGTCTCCTACCTACACATCTAAAAGACAACCTACCTCTAATTTAAGAAACTCCACAACTCCAGAAAGCCACACCTACTGACATCAGGAACATCCCAAGATCAAATAGAAAAATTAGGCATTTCTCATCACTTTTTGGTACATATTGCTCCAAAATTCAGGACACCTTTATACAACATAAGGAAAACCCAACAGATATTTTGTGGAAATAGTGAAATTGTTTTAATCATATCTTCAATTTACCACCCCACTCCACATGAAGGCCTTCTCTTATGGGTGTTCTGGACCACAAAAAAATGTCCTTGCTTGCCTGCATTATGGAAGAACCCTATGCTTTTAGGCAAAAATATTTCATTTTCTGTTCTCTCATAGAGCTCAACTATTTTCACTCTGGTCAAATTACACATCATAAATAAAACAACAAACCACAAAGCAAAAAAGCTGGTCATGTATGTTGGTTTCGAGACTAAACAACAAAAGTTTATTTGGTACACAACTTTCTCCTTTGCAACATTAAAAAAAAATAAAAGGAGGAAGAATCCACTACAGGGAAGAAGTCCTCCTCAGCCACACAACTAACAAAAGCAAAAGCAGGACACTTGCTCCCCTTTGCTCCTCTCACACAGGATGCATGCATTCAGTGGGAAAAGCCAAGAGAAAATATATCCAAGCCTAAAAAAGTCTACACATAATACAAGGTCATCTCCACCTGGAGTGTTCAGCAAAGTAAGGAGGGGGTCCCCTGACTGTAGAGAAGCGTGGAAGTCATAGGACTACAGAAGATTTTCTTGAGGAGAACTGAACAGCACAGGGCTCAATTCCAGTCTGCCCAAAGTTATCGAAAACAAAGGACTGACACTTCCAGAAATCCAGGGCATTAACAGGCTATGTTTACTTCTCAGAAGCAATTTACCAAACTGAAATTGTACCCAAAAGAAACAGAAATCCACACTAGTGGCAAATATTTAGGAGTAAGTGCATGATGGCACCTTATCAAAAAATAAGAATAAAAGCAGCAAATGAAGAAGATGAATTGTTAGGCAAATAAGAATGTGTGAAAACAAAACAGAACTTGCAAATCAATGTGTAGATGGCAAATACAAAATTCAGTTTAGTAGCTTAAGGCAAATAAAATCACTTTTTTTATATATAAAAGATATCATCTTTCTCTTTAAACATTAAAAATAATAGGTTGCGTTTACATTCTAGGATAAATGCCAAAGATGCTACAGTAATTTTGAAATATCATAAAGAAAACCAGCAATTTTAAAAAAGAATCCTATCAAAAAGAAGAAAGTATGGAAAGCACTGTTTACATGTAGTAGGCCTACAGATGTCATCCTTAAGGTATTCAAAGCACAGGCAGCTTTTTTTGTTTGCTTAAGACGTTGCTCAAAAAGTTCTGTTTTGTCTACCAAATCATTTATGAATCCATCTGTCCCTAATTACTGCTTTAAAAATAAATTACTAAAAAGAGAAAGTGCAGCAATTACCAGGTAATACCCAATTTCCAGTGCTTTCCATAAATGCCATTCAGAAAGTTACACACATAAAATAGCTTCAGAAAATACTAATCCAAACTTTCTAGGAAGACACAGAAGGAAAGCTATGTAGGGAACAGAGCTTAAAGCAACTGATTTTTCCAAGTAATGTTCGTAACTCCATCAACATGGAAGGAAAAGAGGAGTAAAAACTACTACCTACATACAACCATGGATTAGAGATTCAAAACTTCCCATGAAAAGAGTATTTCTCAGTTCTTTTTTATTTCGCTACACAAAAAAGCCTCCTCTGTGCCTCAGTTTACCATATGCAAGGTCATTTTCCCACAAGTACAACATTCTAAACATTTTTTAAGTATCTTCTAAGGCTGGGTTTGCCAAAACTGTATTAAGCCTGACACACATTATCAGGAGAGCTGTTTTATATAACATGCTGCTGCTGTCAGGTGCTGTACTTTTAACATTACTGTATAAGTGCAGGGCACTATTAGCATGCTTACTGCTTCTCTTTCCCTATTAAGCATTCAGATAACAGCCCTTCCATGAGCTAAGCTAAATGTCCAAACCTGCAGTAACAGTCACTGTCCAAGTCTTCCAAAAATGTTTACCACTGAGAAGTACTACTAATAAAACCCTCATAAATTGACATGGCAAATTACCTTTCAAATAAGTAATTTTCTGTTTGTCTTTAGGTGTTAGACAACACTACAAGTCACATAACATTGACAGGGAAAAAAAGTTGACAATATTCATGCCAGTGTTGCATAACACCTGTGTTCCCTGTGAAAGCTGATTTTCCCAAGAATTCTCAAACAAACAAAAGAAAGAATAACAGCACGCTTAGCTATTATTTCTATTATTTTATAGTTTCTGATTGTAACATCCATAAGATACCCAAGATCCAGGATTCCCAAAGCTGCAAATAGCATATGAATACGCTTCCCATACATTATGTGGCTTGCTTTCCTCTCCTTTTTTTTTTTAAATCTATTTTCTCACAAGACATTGATCAACATTTTCTAAAGCAAACTGTACTAAGTAAAGAGGAAGCTCAGCTTTGCAGTCTCGGTGTTCTTAGCTCTACTTATCAAATGCCTCAGCAATTTTTCCTCAAACTGTGACAGGGTCTGTGTACGCCACCATTCAGATATGCCCATCTGCAAAACTTGCCAGGATTGTGCATATAAACAGCACTTGGGAGATGGCCCAGAAGGAAAATAAAAGAAGGAAAAATAATCCAGATAAGCATAAAACGCAGCAGTCCCGATGAATTAATGAAACTGAAAGAAGAAATGCTCTAGCGCCTTAACATGCTTTGGACTGAAGAAAACAGAACTAAAGAAAGGATGCTCTCACACACACACCCCAGAAAAAAAAAAAAAGAAGAAGAAAAAAAAAAAGAAAACCCAAAACCAAGCCCAAACCACCACGTATTAGTCTGTGCTCAGCGACAAGAACGTCTGCAAGTTAGTGGGAGCTTTGGTGGGAAGCGGGTGGGAGAGGTGATTCCCCCCCCCCAATTCTATTTTTGCAGGAGGAGTGTGATTGCAGCTTTTAAGCCGGGGAGGGCTGCTCGGTTAGTATCTGCAGTACGCGAGCACATCGGCGGGGGGAAAGGCAGCGCGGGGAGGTACTTGCGGGGAGGCGGCGGGGGCGCCCTGCCCGCCCTGCCCGCGCAGCTCGCCCTCCGCCCGGCTGCCCGCACCTCACCCTGCCCGGGGTCCCCCCCGCCTCGCCGCCGCCCCGCGCCCGGGGCGGGCATCGTCGCCTCCCCTCCTCCCGCTTATCCCGGCAACTAAGCGCTTGCTCTGACGGCGAAATCGCCCCTCCGCACGCGGGTACGGGGAGCACACGCTACTAAGCGGAGAGGACAGGGGTTCGGACGCCGGAGCTTTCCCTGACAGGACTCCCCCGGGGCGGCGAGAGCAGAGCGCACTCGCCTTCCGCGGCCCCCTCCCGGCTCCCACCACCGGCACGGACAGGCGTCGTGTCCCCCCCCAGGGAGTCTCGGTGCCCTCCCGCCCCACAGCTCTCCTCAAGGCAAGGTCCGAGCATCCCACTTCCCCGCAGCCCTTCGCCCGCACGGCCCCGATACCCTGCCCCGCGCCAGTGCGGAGGTGGGGAGGCAAGCCCGGCGCTTACAGTTCGCAGGAACTGGATCTCGTCTTCGCCCTCGCCCCCCTCAGCCATTGCTCCCCTCTCTCTCCTTCTCCCGGGCGCTGCTCCCGGTGCCTGGGCGGGCGGCGGCGGTCGCTCCCCGCGAGGAAGCGACGGCGGCGGGAGGCTCACGGCCGCTCCGCACCGGCTGCTGCTGGGCTGGGCTGGGCTGGGGCAAGTGTGAGGGCGGTGGAGCCGGCAGCCCCAGCCCGGCCCTTGCTGCGAGCGGGATGCGGGTGCCCAAGCGCCTGCAGCAGGTTCACAGCTCTGCCCAGCCGCCAGAGCCTGCCACGGGGGGAGGGGGATGCGATTAACCGAGGGAGGAGGGGGAGGCGGAGCTCCCCGGCCCCCCCATTGCTGCAGGTGATCCGCAGCCCGCTCCCGCCGCACACCAAACCCGCCGCCCAGCGCCCCTTACTGGCTGCTCCGCGGAGTGGCGGCTGATGGTTCATACGCCGGCCGTCGCCGCGGGGTCTCGCCTCAAGGACTCCTGTCTCAGGGACTCTTGCCTCAGGGGCTCTCCTCAGGAGGCAGCTGCCCGACCCAACGGCCCGAGGCAGGGTGGCCGTGTCACTCGTGCCTCCCGGGGCTTGGGCCTGCCTCAGCATCTTCGGACCGGCACGTCCGAGTACCGCGTCTGCCTGAGCATGTCTGTCCCTCCAGACTTAGAGGTAATGAGCTGCACTGAGCGACCTCAGGAGAGAGATTTTGAGCGGCTTTGCACTAGTGTTTTAGCAGCCAACAGTACTTCAGGGAGATGAGGTTTCACCGGTTGTTGGCATCAAAGCATCCCATGAGTGAGTTTATTCCAGGGTCAATGAAAGGCTTTAAGATAGAGTTTACTTGAAGGATAGCTACCATGGGGTAAAGCAGAGAGTTACCATGGGGTAGGTCGTCTTTCATGAGCATTTGTGCAGTCCGCACCTTTAGAAGGACATGAGTTCTAGCAGCGAGGAAGCTGGGCCTCCAAGAGAAAGAGGTTTGGCAACCCTCAAGAGCTGCAGAACTTCAAACATCAACAGCACTCTGCAGCAAATACATAGTGGAGAGGCTCTGCTAACGTGATGATGCACACTGCCCGTGAGGTGAGGACAGTAGAATTCTTCTAAAATACCAAAAATGAATGTTGCATCACTGACAGTAAAACAGGTGAGAGATGTGTGATTGCAGAAGGCTTTTGAAACACCAAACCCAGTAAACACTAATTTTGGTGTGTAGGGCTAGCATAACAAAAGATGGAGTAAGTGTTTCTTGAGAAGCTGTCCCTATGATCTGTAACTTTACACTGTTCAAGGACATTGTAAGAAAGTACCAGTAAACACTACTTCTGAGATTTTATCATTACTTCCAGCAGTAGAAAACCTGTTCTTCTGACAGCTTGGAAATTGCAAGAGCAGCCGAGAGCCATAAGGCCTCTGGAGCAAGTAATGTATGAGTACTTGATACAAAGGTTCTATAGATGAACTCCAGAGTTATGATGGCATAAGCATTTCTTTTATAATTTCCATCCCCCCCCCCCCAGTTTTCAGTTACTACTGGTGTCAAGGGACTTTTACCTCTCAAACTCACTCTGGACTGAAAATAATTTTTTTCTAAGTATGATAAAATAGTGAAAGAGATTTTTTCATATCATTGCTATAATCAAACCTCTTAAATTATTTAAATGGAAAAATATTTATTGAAACAAAACACTATTATGAGGAGAAGTACTGAGTTTGGGTTTCATGAAGGTGCACTGAACAAATGTAATTGCACTTTATCCCACTTAGAACACAAGTCAGTTCCAACACAACGATTTGCAAATGTACCTCACAGGAATGTAAAGCTGTGTTCAGGTGGGTTTACAAAGACCCTTTAAAAGTCTACTGTAACATCTGTGGCTGAAACATTCTGTACAACATTGACACATTGTTCTGTACAATGTTATGACATAATGGAAGTCATTCCAAAAACTGTGGAACTGATGATACCTGGATTCTTACAGACTTGGAGCTCATCATTAGACTCCTTGGCGTTTAACAAGATGCAAATTTCAGCTGAAGCTTCTCTATGCTAGGGCAGTAATATTTCTCTAGCATGCACATTTGTTGATGTTTAGTATAAGTCAAATGTGTGCTGCAGTTTTTCAGACAGCCGATAATACTCTCTGGTGTCTTCCTTACCCATGCATCCGTTTTCCTGAAATGGCTAGGAACATGTAGGGTACTATTAGCCCTCTGTTAAAGCGTTGGTATTTCCCAGTCAGTTCAAAAGATACTGTGCAGTAACAAGAGACACACACAGCACCTGGTTACATGATTTAATTTGCTTAGAAAGCCGAGTTACAAGTAGTAAGGATAAAAGATTCTTCTGGAAACTTTCTGAACAGGGTAATAAAGATCAAATGTAGAGGGGAAGCACAGCTTCTTGTTATATTATTCATCAAAACCAAATATTCGTATGTGCATACTCATAGAATTTATATGCACGTGTGCAAAATGCACATTTAAATATAAACATAGAAGAGAAAATCAGCACACACACACACAAACCCACCCAAACCCATGGACATAGGTTTGACTTCCTCTACATGACCTGCTCTTCCCAGTAAGATGCAGTGTATGCCCCTCTCCCCCTTCCCCTCAGAACACACAGGTTTCCTCTACTACCTGTGTGAAAAGAGTGGGAATGTTTTTGAGATGTTCAGAATATCGAACTGGGGTTGTGTTTAAAAAGGCATGCACTTTGGCTGATGAGAGGTTTTAATCAATAGTTATGGATAATTGTACTGAACAACTAAAAACAACTGATTGTTTTTAAGTGGAAATAGCATCATAGTTTCTATCGAAACAGGAAGTTAAGTTTGCAGAACAGTTGCTTAGATGACCTAGTGGGAAAACTACAGGAAAAAACCTCTTCCTTGGCTGGTATTTGGAGATGGAATTCAGTGGAATTGCATTTTTTGTCTGTGGGTGTGGAAGAATAGGGTGCTTTGCTACAGGACTGCCAGTCCCAAGGTTCAAGATGCCAGTCAACCCCATAGCAGTTCAGAGGAGAGAACGCAAAGTTATCTGCTCATTTTCAATCTATATTACATCTGATTATGCCCACTGCTTTCCACAAGCCTTAAGATTTTTATCACTGTGCTTTCCACAGCAAAATGCAGAAAAAAACAGCTTCTCCTTCTGCATCTCCATCCCATACTGATCTGGGAAATTAGTTTTTAACACGGCCTATGAAGATTAACAAAGAGTTGTACTAAGAAAACTGTTGCTCCCTTGCAGCTCTAATTTATGTTTTGTTTCCTAACCAGTTGTCTTATGACACACTGTAGTATATCTGCTCCTTTTTCATTTTCATCTAACCTGGAAGCAGTCTTTCAAATTTTCTGTCCAGAAGTTCTCCAAGATTATGTGACCAGCTGCTTACAGTGGACTGCTCCTTTTGCAGCCTTGTTCTTGCTATGTTCTTAAAATCTCATTTGAAATCTGCCCATCTCCACGCACATTTGTAATTGTCACTATGACAGATTCTTTACTCGGTGCATTTTGCCTGTGGACAGCAAGGGCTTCTTGGTCCTGCAACCCAATTTATCAAGGCAGCAGCACTGTGAGGATCCCTAATATGACTTTACAAGTTTTCACCAAAAACAGGTTTCCTGGTGTGATGCAGAGGCCGTATGGCAGCACCAATGTGACAGCGCTTCTGAGGTAGCCCAGCAGGATTCTGAAATGAACTAAGTTGGAGCTACTATAAGAATTTTAGAACTTAATTTCATAAATTTTAATCACATATATTAAGAAACATTATGATGATAGAAGATGCATAGATATGTTTGTATGTACACACTCAAAGTAAGAATCTACGTGAAACAATGCCTGCTTTCTATAGTAATAATGAGGATCCTGAACATTCAGCATTCAGTAACACAAAAGGAACTCCCAGATGCTCCTTTGTTTCATCTAGCAGAATATATTACCACACTTTTTTTCCCCTTCTTCTTAGAAGAGCAGAATAACATAATACCAATTGGAATGAAATGGGGCACTGTCTTTTCTTCCTCACACTGTTCTTTTTTACAGCATGTCAGACTTTTCAGCCAGATATCAATCTTGAAAACACATTATTTCAAATGGTGTAAAGCTAGAAAGATTGCTTCTCCTATCATATGTCATAAATCAACACCACTGTGGTCAATGAAATGGAAGCAGTGTAAAAATCTATGCCAGTTTAGGTCCCAACTGTGCCTTGGAAACAAGAATAAAATTAGTAGAACCAATTCCACATTAAATTTAAAATGAGATTTTATTGCAGATTAGCAGAGTTTAAGGAAGCACAATTATAGCAAAGGCCACGTAGCTATGCTTATCGTGATCACCCCGGAGTTCAATAATATTCCACATTTTCTTTAGTTGGTGCTTATGCTGAACACATAACAGACAGTAGAAATGTAAGTTGCATGTCTGTCATTAAGTATATGTTCTGTACTCTTATAGATAAGATGCATGCAAGAATTTATATCAGAATACCGTGTTACAGTGAAATTCAGACAGTGAAGCTTTTCCTCTTTTATGATGACTTCGGTTTTAACCAAAAGCAAAGGTAAAACCCATTACATGTTGCTTAATTACAGGACAAATCTTGTTTTAAACTGGTGGTTTGCATTTGGACACGTACAGTTGTTTTCTGAGACCTTTTCTGTTACTTTGTCCTGTGTTGTCAGCTGCCAACTGGTGAGCTCATGCCTAGGTGTAGTCTGGAACGTGGCAGTGGCAAAGTCTGGAAATCTACACTTCTCACCCTAGACCAAGAAGCTGTCACTATCTGAATGAAGCATCCTGCCTGGCAAAGCTCAAAAGCTTTTAATGTCTCTCTTCATTACCGTGTGGGGGAATATTAACGTTAACAAGGAGCTATGGGGATCTTGTGTCTTACATTTTGGGGAATAAGAGTTGGTTTGGGTTTTCATGTTCCTGTCTTTTTTGAGCTTTTATGGCTCTTTTATTCTTTTTTCTAAAGTACATTTTGATAAATTCACTGGAAGCTATTGGGAGTCACAAACCCACAAGAAATTATTAAGAGATCCCATTTGCTTTCCCTTTCCTTGTCTGTTTAGGGACATTAAAATATTATTATTATAAATATTATTTGTACACATTAAAGGAACACATGAAATCCCACCCTCAAACCAGAATTTGCTCATTTCTTAGCTCTTGTAACAGGTCTGTCATTATGTAATTATATATTAGTGCAATATGGTTATGTCATGTATAAGGATATATCCAACTTTTATTGACAAATGGAGATGTGTTGGTGCTTTCTTCAGCTTGCATCCTTGAAATTGAAATTCCATCTGTGTTTAACTAATGATAAGGAAGCAAAAGGAAGGTAATTGTATTAATAATTTGTTAACTGTATCTCAGTCTCAAAAATCAGTGCAGTTATATAGTTGGAGATAATTAGGTTTTCCATGAATTTCAAAAGCTTTTCAAGTAAGCATCTAGATATTCAATGTTTCTGATTTATTCTGAATGAGTTTATATCTGAGTGCCTAAGTAACTCTCTGGAAAAAAGAAGGGGAAATCCCTTATTATTATTAATGTCTGGGTACCCAATCTGCTGGGTAGGTTTCCAGTCAAGATGTACACCCTCCATACAAATCCAGGAAAACTTTACAACTGTCCATAAGATGACAACCTTTGATCTTTGCTCTGAAGTCCAGTAGTGTGATCTTAAACAATGCTAGTTTGTGTTTCTAAAGAAACAAAACAGTTTTTCAGGAGAAATTTTAGTAGTCATAGTGCTACACTGAAACTGGAGGAATGCAAATAATGGTTGAGAGATGTGTCTATCCTAGAAGAAACTTGTTTGAGAAGGAAGTTTTTTCACACTTCGATTTTTTTAAAAAGTGAAATTTCAGGAAAACAGCAGATTTGCATTTTGTTCTAAGGAGATAAAGAACAGAGCTTTTTTTCATGACTGCTGAGGCAAGGGGGAGGGAGGACAAGGGTAGACAGCCCCCAACACTGGGAAGAGCACAAAATTTCTGCTAGGAGAAAACAGACTCTGTATTACAGGTATTAATCAGATAATAGGCACCAAAGGTGAAAGGGTTCAAGTTCTGGAGAAGTAACAAAAAAATTTATGTCTTCAGAGAATATTACTTCTATGGAGAAATATTTACATTATTTATAGTTATTATAAATTAGTGATAAGTTGATAATCAATGCAAAACTCAGTTGGACTGACCATTCTCCAACTGAATATCCTTTATGCCAGGAGTTGAAATGTATTTTTCTCGTAGGTATTATATGAGGTGATGATACAGTAGCCTTAAAAAGCTGTCAGAATAAAAGGAAAGAAAAAGGAAGTAGAGGAAAAGAAGGAAGAAACATTTAAGATCTTTCAATTGTAAATATCAAACCTTTGAACCACAATATCATTTGATTTATACCCTAAATGCTACCTTCCATCTGCCATTTCTAGTGTACTTTTTCAAATGTATCATAATATAAACCCCAAGACTTGAATATTCACAAGACACAAAACACCATCAGGAATTGAAACTTAAAATGTGGATCCATAGCTAGTCATAATGCAAACATCTCATTTGAATTGTGACTATGACAACACAAGTAAAGGATTACAACTGTTACTAGGCAAAATGTTCACTCTGAATAAACGATTAATTTAGTTTTTTGAGTAAAAAAAAATGTGTGCAAAGTAATTATCTAATAAAATTGTCATTCGTAATTGCTTAAAGAAAAAAGGGCCACAGTTTTGAGAGGTAAACCCCTGGCTTTTTACCTTAGAATATTTCTTATTAGCTTTTGTGATGTCTGTGGTGTAATATAAGTGACAGTATATTGTTTCTGCTCCCTCACTGGGTGACAAAGTCAGAAGGATGGGCATTAAGTACTGTACGTAAGCACAAATAACCTCTGCACATGCCAGTGCAGATAACTGGGGGAAAAAATAGATGTTCCCTCATAGGAGAAAGCTGTAATGAGGCTGCTTTTTCCCACCATTATCTCACAGACCAGCAAAAATGCAGGCCCCCAGATTTCACAGTTAATTATTAATTCCTTAAATATAGGATAATTACGCAGGGTAAAGGATTTGTTTTTCTTTGTAATTATGAGGAGTTGATTCCAGACTTCCTCTAAGTTATTCTAATGTCCTCTACATGAGCTGCTCTGCCTGGAAAGGCATGCATGAGCCATAATTTCCTTTTGACATTAAAAGCCACAAATCTAAACACCACTGCAGTAATGCAGAGGAAAAAATGTTTGGCTCTTAACTCAAGATTAGTCTCCATAGCCATTAAGAAGTGAAAGCTCCATGGAGGTAACAGAACCAAAACCCACTGAGATCACATTCCAGTCACAACAAGCACTTAACTATTAGAGCTACAGTATCTGAACAATGATATGTTGTAAATAACCAACATTCGATTGTCTGGTTCACTTAATATGATTTAAAGAAAATACTGAACAATTGTAAAACAGAAACAAATAGATAATTTATTGAAAAATGATAGTTAATACAAAGGAGTAGCAGAATTCCTTAATTGAAGTCTTGTATCATACACTAAGAATTAAGCAAGACATTAAAGTACTTAAGATATTCTTGCTTGAGTACAAGATTAATATTTATTGTGGTTTAGTTACTTCTATAATTAAAAAGAAAACTTTTCTGAAGCTCTAGGAGGAAAGTATATTACATAAATATTTTGCTTAGGCACTTCATATCTCATCCCCTAGCACTAATAAAACACCTCACCTCTAGAAACTGGAAACTGTATCTTCTTGTGGCTGCTTACTGGACAAAACAAAGAGAAATGCTGGAATCCATCTGAATCAAAATCTATGCATCATAAGACTCTGAATTCTGAAAAGGAAGGATCTGAGAGTTTATGTTGTTATTTTAAAGATATATACAGTTTGTTATGCTAAACTGGACCTAAAATCTGTGAAGTCCAGATTCTGGTCACCTTCTGCGGCAAGCAAAGAGCTGATGCAAACAGGAGCTATCTAGTTCTCCCCCATTTCCAGTCATAAGTATTTGGTGTTGGTTGAATATCTGTTTCCAAATCTTTGTTATAGTTGACAGGCAATAACAATTGGTATTCCTATTATATACAAAATTCTATTTTAATCTTGCCTAAAACCCAGTGACTCTTGTTATGTTCAACAATACACTCATTGTTTCAAAAAATATTTTCCACCTCTTAATTGGATTGTTTTGTATCATCACTAAGATCTTCGATGTGCCTGTTCAGTATTTTGTGAGCTGTCCACATCATTTTAAGGAGTACTAGTTCCCTCCAGACCTTATTCTTCCTGATCAGTTCTCTCTCCCAGCTCATGGACTCTGTCCTTGTTCCCATAGCTTAGACTGATTCTATAGGCAAAGTTCCTTTACATTTCCCAGACTACAGGATTTCAAAAAAGAAAACGACACCCCCCCCCCAAAAAAAAAAACCCAAAAAGAACCCATTTCTAACATTCTGATCCATTCTTCTCATATGCAGGGGCATTTCACGGAGTGATCAGTGCAGTCAAGCTGAACTGTTTTCTCCTTGCACCATCCAAGATTGGTGCTCCTGCTTTCCAGGCTCATCTGACAGCAGAGGCTAATTTCGTACTCACTGAAACAGCAAGTGAGTTTCAGTTAATGTATCAGTTATTTCCCATCCTTACTTTTGCTTTTCTTTATTTGATCTTTCGAGCCCATCAGAGGGTTGCAGTATCTTTCTTTTCATTCCTTTTAGTGCACAGCTCTTTGTCTAACAAATAAACACTGTGCAGCCTGTTAACCGTGTTTATATGACACTGCACTGTATGCCGTATGACACAGCAAAATAATCACATAAAAATCGTATCGTATCAAGTAACTCTTGAAAAGTGCTGTCAGTGAGTCACTGAGCAGAAGGGTTTTACGCTACTAAAAGCAAGAGAATCACAACACCTATTCTACTTAAGATCATCTTCTCTTTGGGGTCACCAAGGGCATTTCAATAGCTGTGGAGATTGCATTACTCTAATTCAGTAGGACTAACGTCCCAGTAATCACAGCGTGAAAAAAGGATTCAGACTGAGTAGAGCAATTGTTCTCAAACCACAGGAAGACTGAAGGACTACCTGGCTTCTGCATTTCTAACAAGCCAACATATGTCTAAGCAAGGAATGGAAACGGCACTGCAGTGTCACACAAAGTCACTTAGAAATAAGAGGTTTGTAAATAGCCAGACATTTACGAAGTGTGTATATGTAAATTGCCACATTTCATTTAAAGGCAGGCATGGTTTCAGATTAAACACTCGGCTTTACATTAAAGCAGAACCCTCAGGCTTTTCTGCATATTGTAAATGGAGATTTTAATTGTCCAATTAACATTTGCTTATTCTAACAATACATCATGATTTCTAGCATTAACAGCAGCTCTGCAGCTCAGATTTCTCTGACAGCTCTGCCTAATCTTCCTATTGAACTTTACTTTAAAGGCTTGATTCCATACTTGCCTCTTAGCATGTGTAGTCATTGGCACCAACAAAAAGTGGGTGTAAAGCTCTCCCACAACAGAAGGATAACATTTTACACCCACATTACCCAGATGTATATCACTACAAAGCAGCAGAGAATAGGAACAATATTAGTAGATTTTGAGCTGACTGCTACAGGAAACTATTAAACAGAGTTCACAAACAATTAACAATGGGATATTTGGGTTTGTGCTGATTTAGCAGAAGGCAACAATTTGTTTGTGATCCATTCCTTATCCTGATAAGAAGAATACATCATTGTCTAATTCATTTTAGTCCCTGATCCTAAAGCATAATGTTAGCATTCTTCACTTGTTTTACCCCCCAGAACAGGTATAATGAGACTATACATATATACATACATGAGACTAGTGGTATACGAGCATTAAGCGAGGGTGGAACCGGCCATGCAAATACCAGTTGCAGCACCAACTGCAACACATGCTCTGAATTAGACTTAAGAGTGACAGAACTAAGGCTGCTTTTCTCCTGCTGCTGAAACGTGTATTATTACTGGTCAAGACAACAAGCTCCCCTTTAGATCTCATAGCAGATACTTTCTACTGACAACTGGCTAAAGCCAGGCGAGGCCCTGGGGAATAAGCTGTTTAACAGGCTTTGCCCACATCAGCTAATGCTAGCTCTAGGGTAACTATTCTCTGTAACGATACTGCTGCTGCTTATCCTCCTCACTCCACCCCCGTTCCCCAGCGTTCATGAGCAACAGTTGGTTGTTGGGCTTTCCAGCCCACTTCCAGCAATGTCATTGTTACAGGAGAAACAACTCTGACTTTTGCATGCAGTGGCCCCTGCAGTTTGGATCTGCCCTCGGAATTCAGAAACATAATGGTTCATAGGCAAGATAAAATATACAAACGGCACGTTATTCCTAGGAAAATCATCACAAAGGAGGATATTTAATGAGTCTGGATAGAAAGCTTTGTCATTCAAATAGTCGCGTTGGTAGTTCTCCCCTTCCTCTCCCCCATTGTCCTTTTAATGTTTTCGCAAGGTGTCTCAGTAGTGTTTCAACTGCAGGTGCCACAGTTGGTGAAGCTCATTATCCTTCACTACTGGTGAAAGAAAGAAAAAACCCAGGAACTATATATATACGGAATTTCAAGGAGGCATCTATCTGTAGTGATATTTTCCTGAATTTATTTTCCCTTGCAGTGCTTGCATAACCACCCCCTCTGAGCTCTGCCCATTTTTAGTGCAAGTGCAGCTGAAGAGTACTATTTGGTCCACTTGAAGCAGCACAGAAAACTAGCTTTCTCTACAGACCTGAGCTTCTCTGTTTAATCACCTGAAGCACGGTGCACAGCTTTAATTTTTGCTAAACTAAAGCAGGCTCCCTCAAATTTATTTAGCATGCTTATGCCCATACTCCAAATAGTAGAGCAGACTTTGATCATGCTTTATGCCTGTTCCATTTTTTAAAAAAAAGATGAATTATAGCAGCTTCCTGCAGGAGTGATCTCTGGTTAGGGCGTTGCAGTAAGGACATTTGACTTCTGGTTGAGATTATGTAACATTCAAGAAAATTGTTCTTGCCAATCACAGGTCCGATGTTAACTGCTGCTCTTTATGGTGTTATGAAGAGTTCGGGGTAGGACAGCAGTCAGGCAGAGGTCCAAGTGATTGGGTGATTCCCCAAACAGTCAAGAGAGATTTTTTTTTTTTTTCTGTCAAAAGACTAGGGAAGTGTAGCAGTTCTGGTAGAGAAAATGAGTCAAAAGTCCTTATTTCAGTACGACAGTGTATAGCACCTGGATTTAGAGTTTCAATATGTTATTTTCTAAAATAAATAGGAGAAAAAGGGGGGGAAACCCCCACATTAAGCAGAACAGTACACAACTTTCATTTTCCATTGCCTTTACCTACAGTCTTTAGAGAAAGTTTTCATAAGGGAAAGCCCCTTCTACTTTGTGTAAAGAAGGAAGTAAGTAAGTGTCCCTTTGGGACAAAACAGCTACAGTTAGTTGAAATCAATACTATTTCTTTAAAGCAAACCAAACCCACGCAGTGAAGGGGAGAAAAGAACAGAAATGAGAAAGAAAAAGAGCTGCTATTCTGGTGCGTCTCTTACTTCCAACTCCCTTGCACCTAGGAAAAGACAGATCCAGCACATGGGCTTATCAACCACTCCAAAACCTGGCAAACTCCTAGCAGCATCAGATGATTACAATGCTGCTTTTAGCTGCCCTTTTAGTCATGGGTTCATAGGGGTGAAACAAGACATGCCACAGCTGTAATCAGCCAAGTCACACCTCCTAGGAAAACACATACACACAAAGGTCAGAAAAAGACCTCTAGGAGGAGGGTAGGAAAGAAAATGGACACGAGATAGGAGGTGATGGTGAAACCCAACTGCTGCACATTATATATATTTCATTTGGTGTTAGAGATTTAGCTTAACGCAGAGGAATAACACCCTTCAGTCTCTCCCATGTGGAGATTGGAGAGGACATCTCTCAGGATCAGATGATAACTGCCCATCAGTCTCATAGAATCACAGACTGGCTTGGGTTGGAAGGGAGTTCAAAGATCATCAAGTTTCAACCCCCCTGCCATGGTCAGGGACACCCTCCACCAGACCAGGTTGCCCAAAGCCCCATCCAACCTGGCCTTGAACACTGGGGTAAGGAGTGGGCAGCCTGGGCAACCTGCTCCAGCACCTCACCACCCTAACAGTCAAGAGTATCTTCCTAATATCTAAAATAAATCTGTCATCCTTCAGCTTAAGGCCATTACCCCTTGTTCTGTCACTCCCTGCCCTTATAAACACAGTTCCTCTCCATCTTTCTTGGGTATTGGAACGCTGCTAGAAGGTCTCTGCTAACATTCTGTTCTCGAGGCTGAGAACCACTCTCTCAGCCTATCTTCACAGGAGAGGTACTCCAGCCCTCTGATCACCTGGACTTGCTCTAACAGGGCCATGTCTTTCTTGTACAGAGCTGGACACAATACTCCAGGTGGAGTCTCACAAGAACAGAGCAGAAGAGTAGAATCACCTCCTTTGACCTGCTGGCCACGCTTCTTTGGATGCAGTCCAGGATACGGTTGGCTTTCTGGGATGCAAGCACACATTGCTGGGACATTCTGAGCTCATCTATGCCTCCCCTTAATTTCAACATTTGTAGACCCAAAGAATAAATTATAAGGTGAAAGACAGTGGATTTACTCACCAGTTTAATTATTTTAGGAGGATCAAACCATCCGTCATGTATTTAAATTTGTTTTTACACAAAGGAGTATTTTACATATTCTGCTTCGTTATTAAAAAGAAAAAAAAAATCAAGATCAGTCCTATCTAGACACAGCAAAAGCAAGCAGATCTTTGGAATTGTACTGGAGGAAAGATTTCAGCACAAGCAGAGATAACCATGTAATTTCCTTCAACTTTGCAACAGTCAGTAACTGCATTTTTCAAAGGACAAAAAGCCTATTTTTCTCAGTTTTCTTAGACTATCACATTTGCCCTATAGCATACAAAAGCCACTAGTTTAAAGTCCAATTGGATTTACCCTTGATTTGTTTCTTGATCCCACAGAATCTTGACATTTTAAAGATTAGATCTAGGGATAATAAAGATTTTCAGTCACTCTGGTATAATTACCAGTTGCAGCTTTCTTGCTATTTTACTGAGATTTATTTGTACCCATTAAATTCCTTTGGGATATTACTTCATGACACAGAAACTGTGCCTTGCAAATATTTAACTGCTCATCAAACTGAAATGATTTCACTCTATTAATTTCTTGCTGTTCTTAGTGTGCTAAACAAAATTCCTTTTAAGCATGCCTAATTCAGGATATCATTGCTCAGGATTTTGCACAAGTTTTCATCCAAAGGGCCTGCTCCTTCAACTCCTATTCTTTGTTATGATAAGGCTGCAAAAGTGGCGCTTTTGTAACATGACAAATCAAAAGATTTATGGGTAAGTTTTTGACTCATATGCATCTGACAAAATACACCAGGACACAAGCTGTGTTTTGTGTACACAAACTAGTATACACAAACTGTGGCCCAGCAACTGGGTGACCTCACCGAGCATGTGTCTAGAATAGACTAGTCATTTTTCTTTAAAAATATATAAATATGACCCCTATCTTTTTGACCAGAGTATAAATCTCACAAGCTACATACTCCTCAAAAATCCCTCTCTCACTACATTTAGTGGAATAAATCCAAAGCACATTTCTCAAGGAGACCGTGCTCCCATCTGTGGTGACATCAGCAGTAAAAAAGTACTTCTTCATATGCTTGCTGCCCATGTCCTAAAATGCAAAAAACCTCAGTGGCACGGCTGAGAAAAGGTAGCAAATTGCAAAAAGGCAATGCCACAGCTACCCACGGGTATGGAGCAGCAGGTCACACCTGTGGGGTAAAGCAATGTGCTCTGTGGGGTAATGAGGCAATGGGATCTGCTGTGATCCACTTGGGAACTGCACCAGCCAGCAGCACAGAGCCTGCCAGGCCTGTGTCTCCTGGGGCGTGTGGCATAGCAGCAAGAAGTTCCCGCAGTGGTGCTTCCACGGGGCTCCTCTGCACAGAGAGAGGTACAGCGACTGGGAAAGCAATACTGACCATGGGTACCCAGCATGCCACCCCAAACATACAGCACTCAGAGTGCAAAGTTATGTTACAGGTAAATTAATCACACACTGAGTGTAAGCTGGAAGCATATAGATACACAGGAGTGTAACAGAGCCATTGTCACTGAGTGCCGTAAGGGGGATAGGTAGCACAGGAGCACACATGGCATAAACATACTTAAGCCCATTATAGCAAAGAGGACTTTCAGTGTAATATGAGAATTTCAAACACTGCACTACGACTGGGGGGAATGCCAAGAGGATACCAGCAATGTGTTATTCCCTTAAAAAAGCAGGGAATTTACTCTATCAAAGATGCTCACAGGACTGAAGAAAATGCGGCGTACCGCAGACTTGCAAGAACAAAGAATTAAATCCTCATCTCTTTGCCAGTCAGGACCTGGGAAGGTGAGAGGAGGTGAAGATGTTCTTTCTGATCCAGACTCTGGAAGTTTTTTCCATTTGATCCTGAACAGCTGTAGAAAACTCACTGTCCAAGAATCTGATGTTTCTTAATATCACCATGGGTAGCAAGTCAACCTTGGCCAGCTACCCATCTCTTCTTTATCTAACGATGCTTCAGAGGAAGGAAACTATGGAATTAAAGAATGGAAGTGAGAGAAATGTTTTCCTTGGTACAGAAAAGAGATATCAACATCCAGGAACACATTTCAGAAAAGTACCAAGCATTTGTACACCACCACATGCATTTCCAGTAGGGAGGGATAGCTCTGAGCAAGATCAGGCATATCCCTGTTATATCACTACAGCATAATTCTGATATAATAAATGTCTCCTGAGATACCCCAGGAGTACATGTACTCCCTCTAAGAAGAGAGCAACATCTTCCACTATGATTATTGTTTTATTTGGAGCAAACTGTTCATCTTGGCCAATGAACTGTCATCTTACCCCCATTTACTATTTATTCTTATTCTTAGAGCAGAGAACGAACTTCACACTTATGATCATCACAGTTATGATTTGCTGTTCTACTTACAATTTCCAGAGTGTATCTATGGGCTGGAATATTAACAGTTAACCTTCTTGATGTCAGTCATCATGTTCTCTCATTCCTCAATTTGCCAGAGGGGAAAAAACATCATGTAACCAGAAAATCACTGTAAGAAACCACTTTAATAAATTGGTGTAAGTTACACTTTGTGTTTGTGCCTTGTGCTTATGTTCTTATGCATCAGTGCCAACTGAAAGCAACATATCAGCATTCTCATGAGGTTGTATTTAACAACAGCAGGCACAGGAATAAATACCTTAGCTTTCTGTGTTACAGAATCCAATGCACTGAGGCCTGATCCTCAGAAAACACTGTTCTCTGGAAGAGTTAATTCAGATACTTGAGTGCTGCCTTGCAAGTTCTGAGTAACCTCTCCTATTTTACATAGTATTTCCACTCAACACTAGTATCCAAGCATCTCTGAGATAAGCAATAAGCTCCTGACTAATATTTGTCATATTCAGTTAATTTGAGAGAATTAACCCTCCTCCTCTCTCTGTAGGACGAATAGCACATACAATTGCTCTGAGTGGGTTTGACTTCTTTTTTAAATACAAGCATTGATTTAAGGGCATGAGTGTACCATGCACTTGGAGTGAGAAACTGTTCCTTTTGTATCAGCTCTTCCCTTCTGGAAAATTAATTTCAGAGGATCAGAAGTGAGCCCAGAACATCAAGCATTTGAAAAATCACACTAATCTCTTAAGGTGGTATCCTAGATAAAACCACTGCAAAGGACAAAACATTTGTAGAAATTAGGTATTTAGTAACTCTATTTGATCAGAGATCACATTTGAAAAACAGTTTATATAGATGAGGAAATTGTCAAGTTTAACAGCCAAGCCAGGAAGAAGTTCCTTCCCCCAACAAACTCTCAGGTTCTTAGGGTTTGCATCATACAAAGCAACAGTAGAGCTAGATACAAAAGGTATTTGACAACAGGAAAGCATGATACTGTGTCTCATTTGACCATTGAGTCCTATATCACCTATCAAAACAGTGAGGAGCAGCAGGGCTAGAGAGACACCAAAGCTGTAGGAAAAATACAAGTGCAGAAAAGAAGGTTATATAATGTCAAACAACGAGGAAGGCACAGAAGCTTAGATCTGAACACACATTTTGCTTGCTGAATGAGTTACATACAGGTGGTTGCCCTACTCTCTTGTCTCAAAATAAAGACCATTACACTGTACATGCTAGCTTCTGCTCAACAAATACATTCCACTTCTTTCCTACCCCCATGAATTTCTCACTTTTCTTTAATATGAATTTTAAGGCATTTGAGCTTATGCAGTCCAGTCACAGATCCAAAACTTCCAGGTGAAACAGCTCTGAGCTGTGCTCTGGGGCCCTCACCCAGGGAGCACTCTGGTTAGGTACAGACCTCTAAAATTTCCTCCAGATGACCAGAAGGCCTGTGCGGTTGCGTGTCTCCTGACTGGCAATATTCTCCAGACACTCACACATGTATTTAAGGGGTGGCAGTAAACATAAAACTCAAGAGCTGAAATCTAAAAGCCTGCTCTGCTTACTGATAGGAAGTCTCCTTCTTGGTCTGGGTCTGTCGGCTTTTCTTTCTCTCACAGTGTTACATAAAGCAGTGTTACAGATTTGGTTCCGCTTGGTTGTTAGCTATTCTAGTGGATATTTTTAGTACAAGCATTTCAACGCTACCTTGAAACAGTGTTAAGCTAAGGACAGCCAGTGATATGAACAAGTGTAACTTGACCTTTTTTTTTTTTTCTAAACAATATAGATGCTGAAACTATTTATCTCTTGTACTGTGTCAACAATCTCAAACTAAAAATTTCAAGAGGAAAGAAATTCAGTAAACATCTTTGGGTTTACAAATGCTGCCCCTGCGTAATTATCAAACAGAATCCACTGTAAAGAACAGGAGAGGTTTCTTAAACATTGTTAAGAAATCCAAACTTGGAAACTGATACACTAAATTATGTCCTTGTCCATGACTGCTTCTGTGTTTATCCCAGTAGCAGCCTTCTTTTTTCTCATGTTCACATGCAGTTTTCTAAGTTTTATTAAAAGAAAATACACTATTTCACCCTATAACAACAGAAAGGCACACTTAAAAGAGTCACAGTAAATGCACCAATGCTGTTTAGACTTCTGGCAATCTTTGGGAAGGCGCTGGAACCCAGATAGGCACATCCTGTGTAACACTGATGCCTACACAAACACTTGAATTTGTGATAAAGCTTAAGCCATGTAAAAAAAACAACCATCACTGTTCATCACACCTGACAGTGCTGCTGGTGCCTGCTGCCCCGCCAGCACAGGGAGCTCCACAGCCACCCAGGGCAAAGCAGCACAGTGAGAACAAGCTGCAGGAGATAAAATGATCTTTTCTTTGTAAAGGCTCCTCAGAATCAGGGGAAAGACAACATTTTGTGGTCTTTGGTTTCCAGCCTGAGAAGGGACGAACACTGGCAAAGAGAAAATTTCTTCTATGGGAAATGTACTCTTAATTTAATGGAAGAAAATTTAATCCAGTTAAAGGAAACTTTTGGGTGCAAAGCGGTCCCAATTCCTTCAATACTATTACTCAGTATTTGAATAGCCATTTTATTGAGAACACAAAGGCCTAATTTCAGAACTCGATATCAGGTGGATATGCAGTTCACAGCCTATAGGGAATTAAAATCTGAGCCTATTAAAATGACTGTTGTGATTAAGATATTTGACTGTCCTGTTTTTTTCCTCCTTAATCTTTTTAATAGTCCCATAACATCTCAGTGATTCTATCTCGTTAATGGGGCTTTCAGAGCATACTTTTCCACTTTCCAAACGTGCCTTCTAGGGATGTCACTGTATAAAATTTTTGCTTGCATATCTTCAGTATTTTTATACCAATTGACATTTCAGTTTGCCTGTGCTGCTTCTCCTTACTCAATACGAAGACTTACTCATTGTCCCAGTTTCAGTTCTACCTGAAAAACCTATTGATTTTTAGCTTTTACCATCTTTCCTTTTGTTTCTGAATGGCCAACTGTGCACATACATATTGCTATATGCTGAAAAACCCAGTATTACCTTTTGCTTATAGTAAGAATTGCTTCTACTTCAATAGGTATTTTTGGTGACTGGTTCCAAAATCATATTCCATAATGTTTCGATCAGAAATAGTAACTCATCATATTCCAAACCAACAACTATGTTTCCCTAAAATTGAGAAGGTGGCTGGCTCTGCATCTGGCTATGATACTAAATCCCCTCTAGTGAGCCTTCAGAGTAATCTTCCTAAACTGCTTGAATACCACAGAAAGGGAAGTTTGATCAACTGCGAAATCATACCCTACAAGCTTTCCAAAGGGGTATATAAGAGGGATGCCAAGGTTCCCAGGCAGAATATTTAGCACTTTTAGCTTCTTATGGTCTTAAAAGAAACCCTCAAAAAAAATCCTAAACCAAACAGAAATAAACAAATCACAAAAAAAAAACCCCTCACAAATACTAGAATCAGAGACATTGTAAGAAGCCAAAAGACCTACTGAACAACAGGTAAGTAAATAAAGCAGATGAATAAGACATTTTTAAGATAATAAAGCTTCATACAATGCTACAAATTTATTCTATTCTGACAGTACAGGTAGGACCAAACTAGTGATTTTTACATTATTTTTTCATGAATAATTGGCCATAGTGAGGGCTCTGTGTTTGATTTACTGTCAGCCAGTTTAAATATATAGTACCACAGTGTTCAAGCCTGTTTTGAAAGATTCCTAGCCTTCAAATTTTGCTAATGAAAAAAGACTCTCAGATTTTAGACCATTTCTAAGCCTTTCCAACTACTGATGAATAACTGCATAGTGGAAAGCCCCTGTAAATCTAAATTCTTAAAGACAGACATGTTTACTTTAGTTCTCAAAAGGCAACTTAAGCATGTTAAGTTTTCCCTCCCAGTAAACTTATTTAAGTCTCCTTATAACTGCTTTTTCTCCTCTCATATCTTTACAAATCTGATTATTCAGAGGTCTTGGAGTGACCCTGAACAGATTCTAATGACTGAAGAAAGCTGGCAAGAAAACATCCCTAGTGTTTTTCCCTACTCTGGCTTCATTATCAGAGCACAACCCACAAAGAATAAATGGCAGAACTGAATTGCAAGGTTCAGGGAGGGGAAAAGTTTAGTCAGAAATTTTCTGCTGTGTCCTCATCTGCAAGCACGTAAGAGGAATCATTATCTATAGCCCCCTGTATTTCTGAAACAAAATCAAGCACCAACCAAAGACAGAGATTCTAATCCCACAGCCTACATGGCTTTCTAAGAAAGATGTTGTAATTTAAATAGGAAGTAAAGGTATTAAGCAGAATTAACTGATAAGGTTCATCAGCCTGTAGAAGAGATTAGAGTAGATGGTTTTAATAGGCTCTTCTGAGCTTAAAAATAATGAACGCCTCGCTCTGCCTTTTCCCTAGGTTGATCATCAAGTCTGCAATGCCTTTTGACATTTCTGGAGAAGTCCCAAGCTAATACAGATATTGCACAGACTGTCAAAACTTAGAAGAGTTTCCTAAAACTGATGGGAAAAAAAAAGTTTTAAAACCAGCCCCACACAAAGTTTAGGGAAGGGGACGTGTGTCTTACCAAGATTTGTTCGTGTACCCAGGTTCATCTGTTCTTACCACACTTGCTATTTTGCTCATTCCCGGCGCGTCCATCATGCTGACAATGCTCACGTAACCTTGTTTTGCAGCAGCGCTGTTTTTATCTGGTGTTGGCAGCTCGGGGGACTGGGAGTGCTTCTCTATTTACTTCTCTGCTACAAAACCACAGTCTATTCCAGCACATAGAAACTATTAGAATGATTAATTATCCATTCCCTCTGCTCCCAGATAGAACCATCTCTGTTACTTGTACAACTAAATATTTGTTGTCATCTCACTTTCCTAAGTATTCTACTGTGGCCAAAAGTGGCAAAGCAGCAACACATAAATCAAAAGTTTTAACTTTCTATTCCATGCACCACAGTCTGCTAGAAGACTCAGAGCGGACTGAAGAAGCTGCAAAGGAACACAGACGTTAAAGCTCTGTGTATACAAGAGCAAACATAGGCATTTACCAGACCAGTTAATGTTGTGTAGACCTTGTGTAACAATTATTTGCTTAGAGATTTTAGGGTGTCGTTTTTATTATGCTGAATGGAACAGCAGTTCCACTGCTGCCCTGAATCTCTCTCCAAGGAAGGATTTTTCTTTCCACAGCCCATACAGGGAACATAGCAGAGCCATGTTCTAAATTAGGTGCCCAAACATACACAGCGTGACTACTCTTGTGCGCAGAATAGCACACGCTTACACCCACAACCAAGACAGTCTTTTTGCCATTTGAAGCAGCCAGCAGCTCACACACACACACCCCACCCCACCCCCCAAACAGGCTTGTTCCAGGGAGTGGCACCATTTTGCATTCAGTTGAAACCCACATGAACAACATGGATCTACCAAAAAGCAGTGTATGGCTCTTGCCTTACAGGGCCAGGTGCCGGGCCAAAAAAAGCCATGGTTGCTCTCACGGTAATACAATGTCCAGGTGATGCAGCAGGGTTGGGGACCAAAGGAAGGTGCCTGCACTTACTTGTTCATGACCACACACACAGCTCCAGAAGAGCAGAGTAAGTCTGGGGTAACGGTGCTGTAAAACCTCTCTTCTCCCTGAAGAGCTGCCCAAGCTCTCGGCTCTACCAGCAGCACATGACAGGGAAGCTTTTGGCTGGGGCAAGAAAGAGCTCAGATCCAACAACCATACGAAGAAGGTGAAAATGCAGGAATGGGGTAAGATTCAGGGGTGATGCTTTACAAGGGGTATGGGAGGCTCTAAGGATCTGTTGTGTGGGGCTTGTACTTTATGTAGTAGACCTGGGAAGAACTGTAGAGCTACACTCCAGGCCCTGTCTCTATTTGAACTTCACCCCCACAGTCCTTGTTTGCTGCAAGGAAACTGCTGAGACACCCCATGGTCCAGCCAGCCACACAAGGCTTGGAGGAGAGGAGGACAATGGGGTGCAGGGCATGGTGATCAGTCTGGGTACAGCACCTCCATGTCACCTCCCTTTTCCTCTGAGCCTGCTTTCAGTCTCGCCTCTGTATCCCCTATGCAACCCTCCGCATGAGGAGGAAGCAGAATTTCTCCTCACAGGACCCAGGGAGTAGACACAAACCTTCCCTCCTTTAGCTTCAGTCCATTCCCCCTTGTCCTGCCATTGTCTACCCTTTCAAAAAGTTGATTCCCCTCCTGTTTGTATGCTCCCTTCAGGTACTGGAAGGCTGCAATGAGGTCCCTCCACAGCCTTCTCTTCTCCAGGCTGAACAAGCTCAGCTCCCTCAGCCTCTCTTCATAGGGAAGGTGCTCCAGGCCTCTAATCATCTTCGTGGCCCTCCTCTGAACCCTCTCCAACAGTTCCACATCTTTCTTGTATTGGGGCTCCCAGATCTGGACACAGTACTCCAGATGGGGCCTCATGAGGGCAGAATAAAGAGAGACAATCACCTCCCTGGCACAGCCACAGCTGCACCATGAAAGCAGCACTGGTCTTGGAACAGCTTCTCCATACTGTACCGAGTAATTTTAACTTTATTACACTGCTGTGCAAAGCAGAGCCGCTCTGCAGCTGAGCAGCAGGCCTTTGCCTGCTCACCAAAACACAATGCAGCTATCGAAGACAAGGGCTAGAGAGCAGTGTGCTGAATGTGGGGAAGACATATCTGTCCTCACTGAACTATGGCTGCTCTTCTGCTTTTAGGAAAATCAGTATGCTCGTGCACTCTTACGTGACCACCTTTGGGCAGGACTTCAGTTTAGAACTTGCCAAGGAGTCTTTCTTCCCAGAAGAGATTTTACAAAACGCTCAGGACTTTTCTTTCTGTGTTTACTCTTCAGGTAGTTCAGCAGTCCTGAGGCCTTTCATTTTCAGCACTTAGAGTGAGCGGAATGCGGCAAAGCTTTGAGAGTCCAAAATACTTTACACAGTACTCCTGCTGGTATACTTTATGTCTCCCACAGGTACTTTCACTGCACTTTTTAAGTCACTGCAGTGCCACAGCTTGAAGCCCAGTCCTTTGATGTCAGCGGTTCGATACTGACTAAACAAACTCAAGCACTAGGAGCCAGTTTAAGCGAATGACCCTTTTAGCCAGCGACAAGCGTACATCTGAACCACAGACTTTCCAGCCAGATCTCATTACCGCACCTTTCAGGAAAGCATCTCTGAGCAGGTGAAACATCACCAGCAAACCAGGAATACAAACACTTGCAGGGTGGGTTGGGTGTCCCAGCAGTAGATTTGTACCCTCCATCTTAAAAGACAACTGCTGCTTTTACCCCATCTTCCATTTGTACCCATAACGACCACGGAGTAGCAACTGCAAACTAGACTTTAATGTGTGTTTAAGCTGACACTCCTACCAAATAAAAGCAGTCCCCACACTTTGTCTACCTTTCTTTTTGCATGTCTTTTAAATGTTCTCAGTTTGGTGAGCAGCTGGATAGCAAAACAAGGAGGGAGTTCCTTTTCAGCAGCTTTGGCTTCCCTTTAGCTTGCTGAGGCACCTCCCCACAGCCAGAAGCGCTGGTGCCAGCAGGGATGAGCACTGAGGCTGAGGATGGGACCAGGCAATGACAGCACCAGCTTCCAGGCACAAGCAACACCAGTAGGTCACTGGCAGACTTCCACTTCACACGACCCGCTGTGCATTAGTGCGGTCTAAATAGGTGTTTGGCAAGCCTCACGTCACCTCGAACAAGAGCACCTCTCTCCTTGATGTCATTGTTAATTCTGTACTAAACGCCTCTCGTTTCAAGTAGGAAACAAGAAAGGAAGGCAAAATTCTGGAGGCATGGCACACAGGGAAATTAAAATACGCAATCTCAAATAGAGGTTTGGAAGCAAAGGAACTCAAATTGCCTTATTCTGAAATAACTAACTACTACATTAACCTGAAGGTAAAGGGGTGCAGGTAGCACCATTGAGAGAGATACCTGCACAAGAGCGTTAAAAAGACGCCTCTTACCACCATTTGCCTACAGATATCTCCAAACCTTTAGCACTAGTCAGCTATAAAGAGATTCTAACTGCTTATCCAACTTCCACATGCATAGAAGGTGCCTTTCTTTGTCTGCATACCCTCTGATGCGGATGCTAAGCAGTTTCTCAACTGTGTACCTGACAACATAGTGCACCCTATAAATTTACAGTACTTATTGCAACATCAAGGATGATGAAGGAAACAAACCAGAGCTGCTGTCAGTGAGAAGCATATCATTTGGGTTGATGGACGATAAGAATTCCTCAGTAAGGACTTTGATAATTAAAGTGTCTACAAAGTTACGGTGTTCTTCCCATAAAAATGGCATCGCTTGTTAATTATCCAGTCCTCATATGGCACTTGGATCCTTTACACCACCAAATGTAAGTTCACACCCCAACAGAAAAATAAATCATCCTAATTAACATTTCTGTCACAGGAGACACTGAGATTCTCTATTTCACATGCAACAAAGAATACAATCTCCCCCAAAGCACATGAAGACTTGCAAACTATGCTTAGCTATGCTCGAAAAGCATAGCACATGAACAGCTGTAAACTCTCAAGCCGAATATAGGATTCTCACTCTTTCTAAAAAACATTCATGCTGATCCACACTGTGCTTCTCTGGCCCTCCTCTATGGAGCATAAGGCTGTGCTCGTAGAAAGCCACCCCTGCTAAATATGTATTTATGGCACAAAATCCATCCTGTGCAGGCACAGCACTTACCTCCTCTGTTCACATAACTGCTGTCCAGTTATCCTGATGAAAGCAGGAGATTTTGTACATTTATACATAATTTTTTTCCCATCAAGAAGCTACTAGATAAAAACCTCATGCCTTTGGAAATGGAACACATTCAACCACGCTTTGTGTCTAGTAATGAAACATCCCGTTCATGCGTTCTAGAATTAAAGAAAATGGAGCAGATTTCAAGCTTGCAATCAGTAGGAATTTCTCTGGCTGATAAACCAACGTACAATACAGCATATCCAGCTTTGGCAGAGTACCTGGGTACCTGCATTAAACAAGGTTTCACTCCACTGTGAAAAGGCAGCGTGGTTACTGTCTCCCAAGAGAGCATATTTGAATGCCAGGTCAACTGCATGCTAAGATGGATCAGGTTTATATTACGAGTTGGAGTTCAGCCAAAATTCAAGTTTTGATTAAAGGATCAAAAAATTACAGGGACTACATGGTCTATGAGTATTTCATTAATGAGTCATATACCTTGGTTTTAACAGGCCCTTTTTGGGACTCAAGTTGGAACACCAATTACAGGCTGGTAAGGTGGTATCTGAAGTGCTCTGTCATATGGTTATGCAGCTACCAATTGCTGGATATTACCATATATTATTGATACCGATTGCCCAGTCCCTTACATGGTGTCTCTCCACACTGTGCTATGCTAGTTGCTTCTGCAGGCAAAACTTTCCTGAGTGCTGCAGCTACTCTGTGGCAGCAAGCTGGTCAGGAATCCAAAGAATCAAGAATAAGATTCACTCAAGCTTTTAGAAGAAACCAACCTGCTTTTTGCACTGACAGTTTTGCATGGTGGCTTCACAGTAAATCGAAGGATTTCACACAGATAAATCTTTTATCACAGACTTCTTGTACAGGACCTGGATTTCGCTGATCTGCAGCCGTCAGACAGGATAGGCCTACATCATACCCCAAGTGCAAATGTGGCTGTCCTTCCCATGCTGGAGCACAGAGCCATGCTGGAGCTGAGAGGACCAGAACTTCAGTGCCTCCTGCAGTCAACAGTCATTCCGCTTCCCGTTGGAGCAGTCTTGCACCCACCACAGCCCGGGCTTCAGCTGGTTCTAGAGCACAGCCACAAAGGGCATCACACACGCTGCCATCAGCAACTGGCTCTTGCTTGGCAGGTTGCACAGGCTTTTACCTACTTCTTGACTTGCATCTGGCATTATTGAAGCAGCCAGAGTTCTCCAGATGGAGTGTAAGGGTGCTTTAAATGCTGCTACAGGTCTGACAATAGGTCTGAGCCTTCATGTCCCACCACCCTTCTGTGACATACACACTGCTTTGGAGCACAGGTGGGAGAAGCTGCAGTGGTCATTCACAATAGGTCTCCCTCCAACCCCAAAGGAGTTGCAGCACTGAACAACCAGCCAGGCAGGCTGGCAGCAAAGCCCCACAGCTTTCTTTTTCTTTTTCCCTGATCCTGTAATTGTTATTAGCTTTACAGTAAATAGAGTAATTCTTACCTTGGAAAGGGACAGAAAAACAGTTGATGCATTTTTAGGAATGCCACTGTTACAAGCTTTGGAACATTAAACTTTGGAAAAGGAGACCCCTCTAACCCAGCCAAATAAACATCTACATCCTTCACCACTTACTTGGTCTCCTTCATTTTACAGTGCACTCAGCTCCTCAGCCAGGAAAGAGAATTTTGTGTACTCCATGCTGATGTTTTTTTGGAGAGAAAACCATAACACACTCCTCCAATTTATTCGTATTGATTAGCAGTGGCTGTACTGCAGTAGCTGCCTTGCCACTGCTCAGCACTTCGTGTGCACGAGCAGCATGAAGGATGTGACAGTGCTGCCATTTGGCTGATACTTGTAGAATTACATAACGTGAGATGTATATTTGAGGAGGAAATTTAACTAAGAGGCAACCCTTCTTTAAAAAGAGCCAAATGAAACTGAAGTCAGCACAATGTATGGTCACAGGACCACCAAGGACTATAAAGTTCACACTCTCACTGAACACTATTTGGCTTTAAAAAAAAAAAAAAATCACCTGAGGCTTTTGAAATGATAAAAAAAATCTTTTCGGAGCATTCAGCAGTCCTGGGCACCTGAATCAAGGTGCCTTTACACCACCTGTCATTCAGAATGCAAAGCCAAGTCAACACCCGTGGCAGTGCTGTCTGGCAGTCTCCTGCAAACATCCCCAAGGTGGGTGGTTACAAGCCATCACACTAGACCCACAGCTGGGAGGTTCACTTGCTCCTGGCTTGACAGGCTACCACTTTGCCAGGTGCCTGCTTCAGAACCAGAGTAAAACAGCTACTTGTGTTGCCCAGCCATCTATTTGCATCCAGCTGAGCCACCAAGAGAGGTTTAACTGCATGTGCTGTTCGTCCACAAGGTTTTTCGAGAGGACACTGGACATTCTTTGCAGGTGACCGATTGCATCAGGCTTGACCAAAGTTGTGTTTCAAGCAAGTTGTAATTTTTCCATAGATTTTAGTGGCAGCTGTAGCAGCAGCTAGGACACCTGCTCAGAGGTGTTCCAGCTCAGTTCAGCTCCCAAGCAACGCATAGGAGTCCAGACAGGTAGACTAATCAAGAATAAGAGAGTACCATAACAACTCCTTTCGGTCCTCAGTCCTTCCTCCAGCACACTCGGAGCCTCGGGGAAACGCCGGGCCTTTTGCAGCAGTTCGCTGGGTGCTGAAAAATGCATCAGCAACTGGAGACCTTTTGAGGAAAGTCAAGTATTTTACAGCACAAGAGCTTGAAGCGTTCATCTACTGCCTGGTGCTTTAAGCTCTTTTGGAAAAATCATCCTGGAAATGCACCTTAAAAACCTTTCATCAAAACCCATGCCAAACAATTCCTGTGGAATAACCAGGAATTTGGATGCAGCAGCAGGATTCTCTTCTGGGGGAAACTGACACAAAAGGAGGTGGGGAAGCACGCAGCACAATGTCTAAAATGACGTGACCTGCTGCTGAGCTGACATCTGAAAGTCTAAAATCTTTGGTTAGCCATAGCTGGCTGCTGAGTATCACCTTATCTCATCATGTAAGCACAAGGTGAAAATTCTCCTAGTACCTTGTACACTTTTACATCTTGTGAAGTTTTGAACCTCTTGCTTCAGTGCTTCTCACCACATGTCTGGTGGTGGCGTAGCAATTGAATCAAAGCTTTGATTCTTTAGCTGTCCTGGGATCTGAGGGACAATATTTGAAGTTAAAAAAATTTTTTAAAAATATTGAGTGCTTGCATTTATTTCCTAGACAAAGTGCCTAAACACGGTCATGTTTTTGTGAGTAGCAAACTTCTTGACTAATGAGACTGGTCCTGCAGACCCTTGACCACAGAATCAAACTTGTCAAATCCAGTGCTGAGAATCCAACCCGACCGTACGGGCCCTGGAGAAGCCGTGAGTTTACTGGCGGTAGAGCTGCATTCTGAGCAACACCATCGACCTGGTTACAGAAAGGCTTATGAAAGCCAAAAACCTAACAGCAGCAGGTACTGCACAGTCATTCTTTATAAATGCCTGATGAAGCAAAGAGGACCTTCCACAGCGTTTAGCAGGCCATGAGATCTCACAAGCAGCGATTTCCTGAAATAAAAGCAGCTGAGTACGGACAAGATTGAGACAGCAGTAGAAAATGCATCCTGACCAATGCCAGCAGCTCGAGTACACGTTGTACCAAAGCATCTCGAAAGAACAGTTTGCTAAATAGGTCTTCTGGCCGTACAGCACAGCTTTTTATCTCTCTTCCCATACTGCTGCTCCCCTAATCTACAGGAAGAAATGCACATACTCACCTCACAAGGTCGTAACAGAAACAGAAGTGCGGAAGGAGTCTGCCAACCACAGAGACCTGACACCTTTTTAGACCTCATCTTTGCACTCCACTCCTGAACCTCAACCTAGATTTCCAGCTGAGGGACAGATTAAAAGGAATCAAGTTGTCCCCTCCCTGGGAAGAGGACATTTGGTAGAACCTTGCTGAAATTCAGCAAAAACCAAAATAATGTGTTTTTTTTATTAAACAAACAAGAAACAGCACTCGCAGTTACACCTCCACACCTGCATTGTGGCAGAGGAAAAGTATAAACTGAGTGCATGAAAGCAGTTGAGAACATACCATCCAATGGAAGTTGCACTCCCACATACAGACAGGCTTGATCTTTTAAACACTTTGAGTAAGGAGGAAACAAAAGGCAACCTGCATCTACTCTGCCTGCTGGAGTGAAGTAATTCTCAACTCAAAATGGCACTAATGTCTATGTGCAGACATCTGATGCAGTTCTAATATCTGGTACAGAGAGCATTGGAAAGAGAAGGATGTTGCGTTTCACATATCCCAGTATTCTGCCAGAGCCAGGGAACGGCAGTGTCGACTGAAAAGTATGTCCAAAATTTTCCATCTGAGTGATGATTTCAACCCTCCAAAGAGGTGGACTGTATTTTCCCTTTTTGCAACAGATTGTTACTTGACCCCAGGAATGAGTTTGCAACCTAATTACCACTTCCTCCTCCTCACAAACATATAAATATAACTCCTTAGCCCTAAGCATGCGTTAAAGAAATGGAAGCTCCTTAAAACTTGTTCTCAAACTGCAGTTCTTATACTCCTGAGGTAGAGGCTATAGCCTGTGCTTTCATCTACTGCAAGGCTGATATGAAGAATACCTGATTTTCTGAAACACATTTGCCGTAACTCTTACTCAGTCTTCCACCTGCTCTCTAAAGAGCTGCCAGATCTGAAATTAAGTCACCCTCAGTGAATCCCACACCACTCTTACTTCTTCTGTTACATGCAGGTAATCCTACGTGCAGAAATTTCTTCAAGTGGTGCAGTAGTTTTCCCAGTCTCCTAAATCATTTTATGAGTTATTTCTAGACAGCAATGGTAGAGCCTTTAAAAATCAAATTATTCACGTTTTATAACCTGAGTTTTTACACAAGGTACATTTTTCATCATAAAATAATCAACTACCTAAAGAATTTTAAAAGCATGTTTATAAACAGGTAAGTTCTCTAATTCATATCTTGACAACTGGTACCATTAAAGTATTTCAGTTAGAAAATTAGATTAGCTTACTATTACTAGCTTATTAACAACTGTGGGCTTAAAGCAGTATGCTGCAAGTATGCAATTAACACACTGCTTGGTTTTGCTATCTAGAAGAAAACCACCACCTAAGTAAAGATGCAGTTAAGCATCGTAAGTGAGCCATTGGGAAGGACTCAGGCTCCTGTTCGCACCTTTGTTATTGATGCTGTCCCACACTTGCCAGGCAGACATTCCTCTTCTGGGAACAGCTAACTGGTTCAGACTTTAAGAGATATTTAAAACCACCCACAAATCCATTTTGGCACAATCTACAGGGGACCCTGACATGCAGGTAAGGGGAACTGCTGGGGGAGGAGTTGGAAGAGGAGGCAGCAGCTGATTCCATGGGGAGATGGGGTAGAAAAGACAAGCTAAGAATGAAGATGAGGTGAGCCTGACTCTCCACACTCTTTCCACTTACTTTCTGCAGGAAGAAATGGCAGAGGCCACGCTGGTATGACAGCACTCCCTGCTAGCCTGCTCAGAAGCTGCAGGCAGCAGCAATGCCAGCACTGTGGCAGTGAGGCAGAAAACCATGTCTTTCGTTTCCAGTCATCATGGCGGCTTCAGGCCAGCCAGGACAATCACCAGAGTGCTGTTGATACCCTGGCTCCAACTGAATCACAAATCCAAATCACCAAGTTTGGTAATCCCAGCAGGGTTCTACTTGCACAGCTATTTATATCGGGCACACAGCAGGGCCAGAGATCTCAGGATATTCAGCCACGGTGGCATTAACAGAGCAAAACATGGAGGCAGTGAGCGCTGGCCTTTTGTCTCTGCCTTTAACTGGACAGCACACAAACGATGCGCGAAAGCAGAATAAACATGTTTCTGCTTTGTTTGCTGTGCATCCTCATTTGAGAGCTGACACCTACAGCAGCCTGAGGAGCAAATAAGTGACATTGCAGAGGAGCTGAACAGGCTTTAGTGTGATAAGGCTGTGATAATTGGAGGGCAGGGGAACTCTCTCTCCAGCAACCGAGCCTGTGTGCTGCTGTTTCTGTGTGGAACCACCTTCTGAACGAATTACTGAACTTAGTTGTTTTCTTGCTCTCCCAAACTCTTTAAAGAAACCGAATCCACTCTTTCCTGGATGCTCAGGTAAACCACCTAAAGGCTTCAAAGCCAATTTCATGGAAACCGAGTCACAGTTACTAGTAAGCCCTGTTCTAAAGAGAGGACTCCTGGAAGTGAGTACTCTGCCCTCACAGGCCTCTCACTATTCCCCTCACTTTCCAGCCATCCCTTCTGTCTTCAGAAGCTGAAATGAACTGAAAGGGTGTCCTGAGGTTCATGTCATTGAACAAGGAAGTTGAAGATTCCCAACATTCCTCAGAAAGCTGTGAAAATGCTCAAATACACAAAAAAAAAAAATAAGTGTGTGTTTTGAGCAGTTTTTCAGGACCAGCCTGACCTATGGCAGTGCCCCTACTGCAGAAAGAAATGGCGCTACCATCTTCCCAGGAGTAACAGCAGCACTGAAACAGAGCTCAGAATAAAGGGACAGGGTTAGGGACTTTCAGGGGGAAAGATAATATAAATCACTATCCAAAGTAAATTATGCAGAAGAATTAAACCAGACCTGTTTACAAAGCAGTCTTGACTTTTGATGACATCATACATCCAGTACCTTTGTCAGCAGTACTCAGGAAAGCACCAGAACAAGTCTTCTATGCATTCTGAAACTGTTGATCGTTCCTGGACAGCACACACTCTGTGTCACTACTCCACAGAGGTATATCCTTACCGTGTGTTTTCAGTAGTCTCAGGGCAGTGGAACAGCCTTACCTGGTAGAATGACGACACCTCTTCCTTCACTATTTACCTTTCTTCTGGAAAGAAGAACGAAGCTTATTCAAAGTGTCAACTGACAATTTAAACTAACAACCTTGTTAAAGAAACTATAGTTGGTATAAACATTCACGTAACAACAGTGATGAGTAATGCTTCCCAGCAGGTTCTCACACTGACAGGTTTGGCAGGTGCAGGTAACACCTTTACTTTATCCCTTCATGAACCGATAAACACATGCGGTCTGGTACCCTTTGACTTGTACACAAGGTGGTACCACCACAACCTGAGTTCAGCAACAGCTGTGCCTACTGCTCTGTTGGTCTGACCAGGCCAAAGCTGCATGCACTGAGCTGGGGGGAAATGGAGAAATAAAGGAATCGAGCTTCACAAGTCAAGTTTTGACCTCACTCACACCATGGCAGTTTCAGAGCAATGAGGCACTTCGCTCCTGAACATAAGAATATGGGAAGAGCGGTGGAGGGGAGATACTCCAAGTACTAAATCGATTTGCAGAAATGCAAGTATCAACAAGAAAGCAAAGAGGATTTCAGTATTTATAGGCTGCATGTTTCAGGAACAAATCTTCCTTTATATTAAGAATTTTTTGCTGGGTTTTGGCAATCTAGAAGAGCCTTCTTCTAAGGAAGCACTCCAGCAACAAGAATCAGCTGATCGACAGGGACACGTCAAAAGTCCCTTCATAGGAGGGCACATGGGAATCCATTTAGAAATTATAAGTCATAAAGGTTGAGACATCCTAAAACGTGCTCTCAAGAACACACTTAACTACTTTTAAAACCCCACAGCAGCTTTTATGTTTTCAGATCCCTGGGACAAATTGCATATTAATTTTGACATCACTTGTTCAGACAAATTTTATTGTTTCCATTTAAAGGATTCTAACAGGGTAACACAATTGACAGCTTAACCTTTATTAAACTGTTGATACAAGATGATTCTTTTAGCATAAACACATTACAAAAATTATATAGCTATTAATAGATAAACTAGTTAAAAGAACATTCTCTTTACAATATTGGTCTGTTCTTTACAATTAGAGACCAGAAAAATGAGGGGGTTCTGTCATAATATTGGACTAAATTAGCATTTAAATAATTCCTGAGGCACTTTGCAGAGATTATTAAAAGCTGTGAACAATTAGCTCCCTCAGAGTTAAATCTGAAGAACAAGCCTACAGTATTAACTGGATTATGTGTGGTAGTACTGCTACTGTACCCAGAAACCTAAAGAGTTTGTAAAGCGCTGAAGTCAGCTCCAAGCTTTCTGTCTGTATTAAGTTATGTTTCTCTCATACTTTCCACATACAAATGATTGTTTAAATACGAATTAAGCCTCACAATGTAGCTGTGAGGTAGGAAGTACCATTACCCTTTAACACAGAGTAGAGACAGACTATGGCTTGCAAAAAGCAAGAGGAAGCATGAAACAGACAACCCCACAGGCTGAGCCATCCCAGTTCAGGTTCTGTCATAACACAGCATTTCTAATATTGCTCCAGCACACTGTATTATTTTTGATAGTTCCACCTACATGCTTAATCAGAAAGTGGTTTAAAAAAACCCTGTTACCATTCAGAGAGAACGACGTGTGTTCCCAAAACCAAGACCTAAATACAGAACAGGCTGACTTTAAAATGGGAGATCTGTTGTACTTCAGTTGTTCTCGATCGCTCAGCCTGAAACCTTTGCTGACTTTTCAGGAGAGGAAAAAAAAAGCCAACCCCAACCCACTGTATTTTCCTTCCTGGACTTGCCAAAACACATTACAGTAACAGGAGTCAAATTCTGTTCTGTGTATATCCACAGCCAGTGGGACAGAAATTCTTGCCCCGATTTCAAAGCCTTCCTGAGGACAGGAGGGCTTCTGCAGCTTCCACATCTAACCCTAAGTCTAGCTGCTCAGCTAGAGTCGTTGTGCAAGAGATAAATAAAAGCATTGTCCTACGACTAAGAGATGTGCAATGCATTCATGGTCCCAAGCCAAGTGCTCAGGGTGGATTCGAGTGTAAGTTTCTTAATCCAAATGTAAAACCAAATCGGACAAGCTATTGGGATGGGTGGAAGAAAGATGTTTTCAGTGGAATGAATCCTCCCATTGGATTTTCTTGTTCCTTCTGGCAAAAAGAGACCATCAAAAGAAAAAATGCTCGCCCACAAGTGTCACAGTTATTCACTATCATATCCCAAAATGGGTCCCAGCCATTTCTCCACCTCTGCCACTGACAAATTTTTTCGCCGGGCATAATCTTCAACCTGCAAAGGGACCACAAAACACAATGTCAAGATTGGGAAAACCCAGCTTCTACTGCTTACAGCATTTTTTGGTGGTCATAAGGTAGTTTTGAATGCTGTAACGTTACCACAACGGACAGTGCAAGTTACCTGATCTTTACATATCTTGCCAACAGCAAAATACTTGGATTTGGGACAGGAAAAGTAGAGGCCAGAAACTGCAGAAGCAGGTATCATTGCTAGTGATTCAGTTAAACAAATCCCTGGAAAAACAATGAAAATTCTATTACTTTCTGAATTGATAATCCTGAATTCAGAGCCTTTTTTTGTAGGGCAACTGCAGGTGAACTCAAAGCCCAAAGAGCCTTCAGATAAACTAAAGCCAAAACCATTTTCCACTTATTTATTAAAAAATAGGCATAGCTTTAAATGTATTGCAGACTTCCATTCTTGTATTACTGTAACTATACAGGCTGAAGGAAAAAAATACAGGTGTTTGGCCAACCAGAGGTTCTGAAACACAGGAAGATATTTTTGGAATTGTGGCTTTTTCCCTATGTCTATCTGCAGTGCCTTCTTGCAAGCAGAAGGACACCAGAATGTCTCTCTGTGCAGCAGAAAACCTGTTTTCATGTGATCTCCTAATCAATTAGGGTCACAACTCCTTCACCAAAAGGATTGGCAGTATTTTGCAGATCTTTCCTTGAATGAGGCAAAATAGAAAAGGCAATGAAAAAGGGGAAGAAAGACAGCAACTCCCAGGACCGCTTCAGTTCAGGCCTGGGTTTTGGGAGGTTTTTTTGCGTAGTTCTGCACCACCCAATTTGCTGTTTTGTTGGGATTTCAATCTTTCACTTGCATGAAAACAGTTTAAGAAATGTAGTAAAGCAGACAGAGGTACCTGTTGTTTCCTCAATGTTTGCAAGCTTCCACATGGTGAGTTTCTCTGTGTGGTCAGGCTGGCTCGGATACCCCGGGGCAGGGCGAATCCCCTCATACTTAATTCTGCGCAGGTCAGAGAGGTCCAGCTGCTCAGTACTACAGTAAGCCCAGAACTCCCTTCGAACCCTTTCATGGAGCTCCTCTGCAAACGCCTTGGAATAGAAGGCAAAGAATTTTACTGGGTTTTTAGCTATTGCATCAGTCTGCACAATAAATTATGTGATGGAGACAAACAGTGATCAAGACTTTCTCTCGAATCCCATGTTAATTTTTAAGGGGGCTCTTATAAGTGAGATATTTGGTAGCATTAGAATTCACATACAAGACTTATTCTGCTCATTCAAGTATTTTAGTTTTTTTCTCATAGGCAGACAGTGTCTTCCCAGCTGTCCTGCTTTACACTCCTACATACTCAATGAGGTGAAGATGTGCACAAGTAACCAGAAAAGATGAAGTTCATTAACCTACTGTAGCAATCATAGGCTAATGAACTATGATTCATTATGGCAACCTGTCACACAAATCTAGTGCACGGTCAGGAAATCTGCACGCTAACACACAATACAAAGCCTCATACCTCTGCCAGACGATCGCCAAGAGCCTTTACCATTATGACATTGTATTCATCATCCTGTTTCCTAAATTCACTGCATAACTCATCTACACCAAAGCAGGCCACAGCAAACAGGCCTAAGTAGTCACGAACGCCAGAGTCCAATGGTGCTACGAAGTCAGAGAGGCAGTAATATGGATCCGTGCAGGCAGAGTCCTTTTCAGCCTAAAGTGACAAAGCAGGTGCAATAAATCAGAACATTTCAAAAAAATACATCAAGTATTAGTGTACTGTTAATCTGAAGACTGGTATTAGTTGGACCCAATGATCTCTTGAGGTCCCTTCCAACCCCTACAATTCTGTGATTCTTTGATTAGGACTAAGGGGCTTTGGGCATTTCCAGCAAAGACATGACTAGTCTTTCAGCTGTCCTGGCTTCCTGGTACTCAAATTAGAAGAAAAATACCTCTCCTACTCTGAGGGTGTTTGGATCACTTAAGAGCAAAAGATCAAAGGAGAGTGATGCTGTGCTGGATGCACAGAGAGAGATGCTTTGTTTCTGTGTACATCCAGCAACATGTCACAGCTTATTCTGCACACGAATTATTAGAGGAAGGAACGCTCTTGCGCCAACCACTGGGTAAAAGGAGGAACTTTTCACCTCTAGCACTCAGATTCCAGTTTTGTTGGCAAACCTGATGGTCAATGGTTTGCATCCCAATTATGCAAACCACAGAGTTCTTCAGCAACTCCAGTTTCAGAGTGTCTGGGAGAACTTGTAAACACCCCTAGTTTCTTTGGCTACAAACCCTGGGCTCAGTGATCCAGACAAAACAGTACTGTGGGATGTAGGTGTACACTAGCTATGTCCAAATAAAACCAAAATACACTCATCCTACTGAAAAGCTGAATCCCACACAAGGTTCGAGGGGGTTTATGCAAATAAGAAACACCCTGCTCAGTGGATCCTTTTCCAAAAACAGGAAAAAAGGGAATAGAAAGAGGTGACTGAAAGCTGGCCGTGGCACTGAGCAAGCAGCTTTACAGCTGTGGACTGTATCAGCATATTCATTGTGGGAACATGACAGCCATTTACAAAGCAGCACAGCTCTTGTCAATCTGTGCACCTTGCGAAGAGGTAGAAGTTATTTCATGGCTGTCGCTTGGCTGAAGATTCCTCTCCAAGCTTTCTTACTCTGTGACAATATTTTAAGAACACTCTCCACCCATGCCCAGCTGCGGTGTGGTTAAACACACCACACACCCCCTGAAAAGCAAGGACAAATGATCAACTGTTTCCCTAGTTTCTACAACCCACTATTTTACAGTGCTGTCTGTAACCTGAAGAAATCGCCTCTTTCCACACAGGTGATATCTATGTTAATTTTCATGTTCTTTTATAATGATTACACAGTTAAGGACAATCCTAACTGCATCTCCAACTTTTAGATGTACATCACATCCTTAACAGTGCCAATGTCAAGGGAAGAAAACTCTGTGTACTGAAAGGAAAATCTTATAAAAGAAACAGGACACAATTAGTCTCATCACCATTGCCCTGGTGAAGCCTCTGCTGAATTCCTATGCTCACCAGCTTGAAAGGGATGCAGCGAAAATGCATGGTCCAGAAGAACACTACTAACAGTAGCACCAGGAGTTTCATGGCCTTAACCTCTGAGAAAAACCTGAATGAACTTGGAATGCATGAAATAAAAAGACTAACAGCGTTCCAATAGTCAGAACTATTAAAAACAGCAACAGGTCAGATACTCTCCTTGGGAGAGCCCTGCAAAAACACCAGAAAAAGAAACTGTAGCAAACTTGAGCTCTGTAGGAAATCAAAATGTTTAAGGAGGTGGTAAGGCCCTGGAACAGCCCTGCCTGGAGGCTTGGGAAAACAGTTTGTATAAACATCTGCCAGGGATTAACAAAGTACAGTAGATACATCCCCATGCAATGGATCACACGTCACATGGACAATCCAGGGAACTGTAATGGATTTCTTAGCACAGTTCTGCAATAGCATCGGTGCCTTGGTTGCACAGGCACCTGTAGAACACTGTTCTCCAGAAATTTGGGTGTTTGTTAAACGTGTTTCTGCCATGTTGAGGGTTCTGACTAGAAGCTGTCAGAAGGCAGGGAAGAAGAAGAGGCAGAATATCTTGAAAATGCTCAATCTATCAAAATAAACACAATTCTGGGGAAGTATGTTTCAAGCACGAATGCCTAAAATAACGATTCTCTCCATCACAATTAGCAGCCAACTGATTCTAAACTGCCTCTTCGTATGGGGAATTTTCCATGAAAATTAAAAGACTAGCAAAACCACTTATCTCCACTGAGTTTTATTTTCCAGGCATTTTAAGTGGTTTTAATCTTTAACACATTCAAGCAGAATTTTTCATCTACGGCAGAAACCAAGGATATTACAGAATTAAGGTTCATTAGGTTCCAGTTTAGCACACAGGATCCACGTGATGAATCTATACAGCTTGGTCTCTAGGACATCTTAAATATTAAAAGGAAGACAGACAACACATGCCGGGCCTGACACTGGCAAATCTACACAGCATTTTGTACAGCTACTACAATGCACAATACTACAAATACCTGGGTCATCACTAACAAGATGTTCTTGTTACTGAAAGAAATGGCAAGGCAACGGCTGCAGATAGATCACAGCCCCCATTTTCAGCACAGATTTTACCAGGGCATTTCTGTTACTTTCTTGTAAAAAAAAAAAAAAAAAAAACCCCAACCACTTTATTTAACAGAGGGTCTGTCAGTGTACCTGTTGCCTCAAGCCGTAAAATTTTGCTATTGGTTCCGAAGATCCCACTGCCTCTTCTACAGCATACAAATGGATATCATCTTGAACACTTTGAGCTGGCCAGAAACCAACTACACCTCTGGCTTGTAACTTCTTTTGGTTAATCAACACACTCAGTAGATTTTGAGCATCATTATAAACTCTCTTTGCTTCTTCACCTATTAAAAACCAAACAAGCGAAAAAAAACCAAAAACCAGTAAGCAAACCCTTTAGAAAAGGCATGTTTTCACCACTCGTTAAACGAGGTTAAGAACTGCTTCTGATTCTCTGATGGCTACAGCAATCTTTCAGCTACAGCAAGCAGAGCGCCAGCAGCAGGATTATATCTGTAATAACATGAATCTTGGGGGATGGGGGAAGTTTCAACCAGCACACTCTAGTCAAGGCAAGGGACATACATGTGCACGTACATGACCCCAGTGCTGCAGACCCCAAATACTGATTATACTGATTTCAGCACCCCCTTGCGTTTTTATCATGTATTTTGAAACCCACTAACAGTTTCAAAAGGAGACAGAGCCCTTTTGCCCCCCTTGCCCACAACAGAGACACAGACACACCAAGTGCTCCATTCTGTCAGCAACAGCCCCCCCGGTGCTTTTGGCAGGACAGTTCTAAACAAGACAATCAGTTACTGCTCCCCATTTATTTCTCACCCACACGTGCCAATGCCTGGTTCACTAAATGTTGCTTTAGACACATTATTTGAGTGACCCCGAGTTTTCCACATTTTTTCACTCCCCTTGTGCATTTAAAGCATTCAGAGCCTTCCTGCAGCACGGCAGGCCTGTTCTGATTATTTACATGAAGTAAATGCAAGGCGGATACTCACCGACAGTTTTATCATTAAAGACTTTGGGGAAACCCCGGTTGGGATACTTTCCCCGTAGCTGCCAGACATCAAAGAAAGGCTTCCAGTCAATGTATTCTACCAGCCTCCTCAGGTCATAATCTTCAAAGACTTTTGTGCCGATGAATTTCGGTGTAACTGTAGGAACCAGAAGTGCAACTGGACGTGATGAAAATAATTTAATAATGCCCTTATACGTGCAGCAGCACTGATGCTCGCCAGCCTTCGCGACCGCAAGTGTGACCTCTCCCAAAGTTAAATGTCTGACAATTCTCACTGTCCTATCGATCCCAAGTCAGAGAATACAACATATGTTATTAATTAAAAAAAAAGCACAAAAGACATATAAAGCTGGAATTGAAAATGTAAGGCTTTTTGTTCTTTTATATAAATCAAAACTTAGAAGCTGTTGGACTGCTGGATTTATTTTATTGGCCAAAATAGAAAGAGGAAAAACCCAAATCTACACAACTTATCAATACCTAACATATTTTAGCGGCATATAAATATCTTAAGCAGGGGATGCAGGGGGAATCAGCCAGCCCCTCTTCAGTGGTCTGTGGGGACAGGACAAGGGGCAATGGCTGCAAGTTGGAGCACAGGAAGTTCTGCACCAACATGCGGAAGAACCTTTATGCAATGAGGGCGACAGAGCCCTGGGACAGGCTGCCCAGGGGGGTTGTGGAGTCTCCTTCTCTGGAGATATTCAAGACCCATCTGGACACCTATCTGTGCAATATGAGCTAGGGAGCTGCTTTGGCAGGGGGTTGGGCCCGATGATCTCTCGAGGTCCCTTCCAACCCCTACGATTCTATGATCTTTCATGCGTACAAACCCCACTTCCTACAGACAGACATACTACAGTACTGCAGAACAGTTCTGTAAATTCATGCGTAATTCGAAGAACTTCTGCAGCCACCACACACTTGTGCACAAGTGAAAACGCAAGATGGATCTATGCTGTGATGTAGCCCCCAGCTTTGCACTTCTTTTGCCTGTGCTGTTCAATACTTTAGAACAAGACAACCTTTATTAAGCTGAGCTGTTGAAAATTAGCATCTTGTTGAATAAATGAAGTGACAGCAGTGAATTGTTAATGTTGTTGCAGGATGCAACTTCTTGTGGAATGCTGTTTGGTTTTTTTAGTCTCTTATTTTAAAAAAAAAACCTAAACCTTAAACTGGTACAGAAACTCATGGGGGAAGGGCAGGAAAAAGGGTAATGAGGAATTTGATATCAATGCCATGTCACAATATGTGTACCTAAATATGGCACAGGAAGCCTTGCAGTACAATGAGCCAGTTTGGCATTATTTTGTAAAGCAGGCATTAGATTTATCATTGATTATATGGTGTTACAGGGAACTCACTGTTTTAAGATATTTTCTCTCTTTTCTTTTTAATGGACTATTACTTTTCTAAATACACTGCAAAAAATATAAAGCAAAAACAGGTCGCTCAAATTTATGCCAAAAAAAAATAATCTCTGCTCAGGCAGACACCTGCTCACTCAAGTTGTTATGCTGCTGTATCTTGTACTTTAATGACACATAACCTAATTAAAAATATACTTAAAATAAATACATAAACTATGTACAGTGACAAACTGTACACCGACCTGGTCTGGGGCCTGATAACCAGTCATTATGGAAACCTTTTCTTCTCGCTTGCTGTAGAGACAAGTATCTTCTTTCCTGGATGGACACAAAGGGTAATTTCACAATTACCTTCAGACATCCTTCAGACAAATAAATTTTAACCGTGGACTTGGTAGAGTTTTACCCAAAATAGTCATTGGGACAAATGAGACAACAGACAATTTCAGTTCCACCAACTCTCAGTTCCCAAGCATGAAGTAAGATTACATCACAACCAGACTGTTACTTTTTCCTGTATAATTGTAACAAAACTGGCCCACAAGATTTCTAGCTCCTCTGAGCTACAGCAGATGTTCCTTTATTACTTCAAAACACAGGAAAACACAGGTACAGCAAGATACTCTCCTACTACCTGCAAGAACTTTAGGACTGCAGTGACACCCCCACCAGCGACAGCAGCCTGTCTCTGGGAAAATTACTGGCTCTTCTGAAAGGCACGGGAAACATACAGCAACTTCAGTAAGGCCTGGGAATTCCCTGCTGAGCTCTGCTTAAAGGAGAGCACCGCACTCACTGATCTCAGCTTAGTGGACAGATTCTCTGTGCAAAGACAGTCTTAAAGTTGGTCTAGACAAATGTCCTCAGCAGGAAGCCTTAAGCTTTATCCTTCTTTATCAAGAGTCCAAGTAAGAGCTGGATGACTTTCAGTTTGCTTCTGTGTTTATTTACACAGGCAGCCTCAGAGGTGACACGTGTCACTTGTTCCCCCTTGTTAGCTTGCTCAGTCCATCTCCACATTTCACTGCTTCCTTCTCTCCACTTTCCTAAAGTGGCAGCCTCAGCTTCCCACATTGAGACTGCTCAGGTCCCTCACCCAAACCATAGGAACACATCAGAAAAGCCTGGTCTTGTAAAATACTAACGGAGCATGGCTTAGTATCAGCAAAAGCAATCAGTGCCACCTTAATTATGCCAGTGTAGCTCCCTGTTCCCAGTCACTCCTCCAAGAGAGCAGTGTCCTGTAGGTTGGTTAAATTTGCATGACTGCCAGATGCATAAAGATGTCCTAGATTCCACTGATTACCCATCAAGAATTTGCCAACCATGTATTAACACTCATGAAAAATTTTCCCTTATAGGCTAGAAAATTGATTTCATGACCACTTCTGGAAGTTTTCCATCAACTCTACTGAATGTTTAAAATCAGCACAAATATACTTGAAGGTCTTCAGAAGAAGCTGAAACTGAGAGCTAGTACTGACCACTTCAAACAAGAAAAGAAACTAAAGTGATTATATTTGTACCTTGAGAGATTCATAGTGTTCTTGTCTAATTTCTTCATATTCCTCCAATATTTCTTCAAAGAAATCATCCTTTACACTGTCATCTAAGAGCTGGGAGCACTGAAAAAAAGAGAAAGTACTGTAACATACTACAGTAAAGACAGAGTATGAACTTCAGACTAAGCTTAAAGTTGGTCTTTCAAGCTCGTTTCCGTTACACATGACGACACTAAACTAAGCGTTACCACTACTTTACAAACCAAGTTCCAAACATATTTAAGAATATAATTATTACTGAGAGTACTGTCCTCCTGCACTGGTAATAGTAGCAGAGAAGCTGTAATTTAGAACTTACAACCACAACACTCTTGGATGCATCCAGGACATGAATTACAGGCGCGCTATATCGAGGGGCAATTTTTACAGCTGTGTGTGTTCTTAAATGAAAAAGAAAAAGAGTGAGCTTTTCACAACTCAGGAAAACAAACAAACAAACAAAAATCCCACAAAAAAATACCACTCAACCAACCAGACAAAACCCCCAGTGAAATAAATCCTGACTTAATGCATAGACCAGAACTTCAAAAGAAGAAAGCAATTCTTCCATCTGCTATGCATGGATGATTAACCACGGATTTTAATAATAGGTACATAAACACTTGACTATCAGAATGCTTCATGAATAACGTGCCAGCTCACATTCCCTGTCTTACCAACTGACAGAAAATCAGTCATTAGTTTGAGTCTCAGAAAATTTCAGCAAGAACATTCCAAACTAAGCCTACCAACAACTAAATTTTTTCTTAATCTTTTTTGCTCGTCTTCTATTTCTCCCTCCCACATGCTCATTTCTGGGTCTGCAGATTAGCAATTAGCATATTTCAGCAAAGGTTGTTCCGTTTCTACAATGCTCTACTTCCAAAGCAGAGGCACAAGCTCTCTACTCACCTGAAGAAGGAATTCTTCCAGCAGTCAATAAATATTACAAACTTGCACCTGCTTGGTCAGTTAAGTCATTAACACAAAAGCCTCCCAATTCATCCAGGTATTTAGCATTTACTCATATTGCAGTCCTCATGGAAACGCTTCAGCATATAAACAGAATCGCTTCTATACTGCAGTACTGTGACAATCAAATTCAGGTTTGGAGTCCTAAACTGAAGCCGAAGCTATCACATGAAGTGCAGCTGTCTATTCCTGTTGCTCAAGAGCCCTGGCAAACTGTGAGTAGTTGCAGGAATGAAGACCTTGCAGGCTAAAGCTCAGTTTACTTTTTTTGAATACTAAGGTCAAACACCATTTTTAAAATTAATTTAAATCAGAAGCCAGGAAGCAATCTTCCACAGCAAAGCTAAGATCTCCTTTTTCTTCAGGTTCTGTCGAATACTGAGAGCACTTGGCCACGGAAGCACTGGGAAATACTAGTTGTCAAGCTTAGTGGAAGTGGCTAAATTTGCCAAAATCATAGTCCACAAGCAATGAGCTTTACCTAGATACGCTGAACTGTTGCTGAACCCTTTTCCCAGTTAACTAAAAGGTGGCACCAGAGCCAGTTTAAACTGGAAGGAGGCTACAACCACCAGCAAGGCTGCAACCCTAGAGATAAGAAGCATCCTGCCTAGAGACAAAGGACTGAATGAAGACAGTGAAGGCCCCAGACCCTAATATCACTATGGGTATGAACTGTTGCATGAGGAGAGTGGAACTTAAATCATAAGGGTATAAATGCTGAGGAATTTCTTTGTTCTTTGCCCTCTGCAGAGGCACCCAGCTCCAGCTGTTACAAATGCTGCACCACCCAAATACACTATCACATGAGATTTAGAGCCTGCAACTCTGCTGTGGGAAACCAAGGGTGAAGAAGCTTCCTTAACTGAGGCTACTGATGACTGCAACGCAGCTGTGCAACCAACTGCCCAGGATCATCTTAACTTGCTTCTAGGCAATGCACTTTTTGATCTCAGAAGCTCTCTTTTAGAAAAAGATACTGTATCTTCTGTTTTTATAGGAACAAAGGAAGCAAACAGGGCATGGTCCTACCGTGGCACCCTATGAACTGATACATACTATTCCTTATTTTTTTACAAATAAACATTACCACAACTGTCACCATTACTTGTCAACATCTGAAAGCAGTGCAGTAAGAATGCAAACATTGTCATTACTGTAAGTTATGAAGAAACTCTAATATGTAGATTCTGTAGGCAAAATCCAGCTTCTCTCCCTTCCAAACTAACCTCACTTTCCACCCTTCCAAGTACTTATGGTCTCCTTATTTCAGATAACAATGTCTGCTTATGACAGAAAAAGTGCAGATGGTTCTTCAATAGCAACCTCTTACATCTACACAACCTTCCAGAACACACATGTGAGGTTAAACTTAAGACTGTGGAAGTAAAATTAAATATATATTATCAATCCAGTCTTCCATAAAGAATACGTTTACTTATTTTACAGAAATGTTATGTGTCTGGGCATATGCCTAAGTATATATTTATATGCAGTTCACATGAATAACATTATTATTTATGTATACAAAATTGTATGTATATATTCTTCAATAATTTCCATATTCAAGGATAGAACTAGTGCTGCCTTGCTGTGGCTACATTCATCTCTGTAAATCTACAAAGTACCTTGATGCTGGTTATCTGACATCAATTGCTAGGCCACAATGCCCTAGGTACAAACACTAAAATGCTCTGAAGAAAGGGCTCTCCTAAGCATTCTACTTAGAATAAAGCCTTTCTTCCCTTCCCTTTTCTTTCTTTTTAATAAAAAAAAACCCAACCACCCCACCCTACATATTTTTCTCAGTATCAAAGCCATAGGAACAAAGACTTATGGAGAAGGAGAAAAAGGATACCCTTAACCTTGTATTATAACTACAGAAAGAATAAAGCAAGGAAGCAATCCCACTCTTCACTGTGTGTCCAATTATGGTACATATTGCAAAGGCCAAAGCCCAGAGAATACACGGAGCTAATGGTTCTGCTAGAATGCCTGCTACTCCTATAAAGAGAGCAGCACTGCCAGCAGCTTCTAGTTCCACAAGAAATGACCTCTGCAGTCTTCTGAGCTGTCACCTCCTCCAGCATCTGTATGCAAACCAGTTAGCAGAGCCTGACCCCAGGCCATTATGCATGCCTAAACACATTTGTGTTAACGTTAATACTAGGTGTCAGTAAGCTGTCAACACTCATCTTCAGGACATCAGAGCAGCTGCATTATTTCATGTGAATAGATCTGAGAGAGCACAAGCTCAACAAAAAAGCTCAGTGTATCAAAAGCAAAACAGTGACTACTTCAAGATGAGCATCTAGACATGATCCCCATAAGCCTGCATTAATAGGAATGGAGGGGCTCAACCCAATCAGCACAGTGCTCAACAGTGATCCAGGCAACTACACTAACTTTCTTAAACATAATAGCTCCCTGATGTCAACGTGACCACTTCTAGTCTCAAAATCTTGTGTTCTTAGGATGCTTTGGTGACTCAAAACAGATTGTTCAGCCCTGTAGAGGAACAGAACCCTGTAGAAGAACAGAACTGTACTTGTATGCATACGTACATGAACTTTCAGAAGGAAACATATTTTCACATACAATATATACTTGCAAAATACACAATGCTCATAAAAATGAAGTGTCTAAAACATCCATTACTACTTGTGTCCTAATTACATTTTACCTCATATTCTAAGACTTTTGATACTACATCCAGTCTTAAGTATACAATTACCAGTTTGCATGTTGAGGGAAAATGAAGGAGAGTAATGGCTCTAAATTTCTTTTTCCCTCATTAACGCTATTTTCATACACATTTCCCATCTTCCCAACGGAGATATCTTACTTAGAAGTAGTTGCTCCTCCAATCAGCAGAGGAATCTTTATTGCCAATCTCTCCATTTCCTTGGCGACAAAAATCATTTCATCCAAAGAAGGGGTGATGAGACCAGACAGACCAATTATATCTATTGCAAATTTACAAACACAGACACAAAAGGTTTAGTAGAGGCATTCTAAAAGAACACTGAAATTCTTACAGAAACCATCGTTTTTATACAGACAGCTTCATGTATCAGATAGAAAATAGAGGCATAAAAAGCAGGGGAGCTGCTACTCTACAAGTGAGGTTTGACCTAATCTGAAAGTGGAAGCTTTCCAAGAATGAGTGATTCCAAATCACAGCTGCTGAACACGTACTACTCTAGTTTCAGCCATAAATATACAGTACTTCTGATCAGCAAGCTTCAAGCCTCAGAATTTCATAACTAAGGAGGGAAATAAGGCAAAATAATTGTAAGCTCTGCTATTAAAAATAGCAAACGCTTTCAAACTTCACCACCTATGTTCCACACAATTCATCTTCTCCAAGGTGCAACAGACTGTTTCAAAGCAACTGTAGCTTGTTTCAGAAAGTTCCTATTTATTAGAACAATTCATTCCTGATTTCACAGTCACTGATCTGGCAGGCTGAATGCCAAGGTCTTTTACTGATTTAAGATCTAACACAAAGTTATTTAACCTTTCCAAGTCTCCATTTATCCATCTGTAAAACAAATACTAAAGCTTCTCCCTTGGAGTAGTCCTTTCGATACAGGTTTCAGTTCCTCAGGCTAAGTTTCACTGAGGTGCCAAATACTAAATAATTACTATTCTTAATGCAAAAGTTCTGATGAATCTAAAGATAAGTCTGGCCAAATCACAGGCAGCACAGGAATGCAGTGATTAGCAATAAAAAAAAAAAAGTGAGTGGGGTTTAAAAATCAAACAATTCAGGAATACTAATGAAATCTCTCTATACCTGCTTTGTTCTCAACAGCAGCTCTCAATATCTTATCACATGGAGTCATGACTCCTAAATCAATAACTCTGTGAAAAGAAGTAAGATGACAAGATTCTTTTAAAAACAGGTCAAATTTCTGCTAAAGGGCAAATACATTCCTCTTACTGAAAATGACTGACCTAAAATTAAAGTTAAAATTGTTTCTTCCAAGACCTCTGTTTGGAATTTTAATACAGGAAATACTTCTGAGTCTGACAAAATCTTCAATATGTCAGAATTCCAAATGATACAAAAGTACAAAATTCAAGTGTTAGAGGCTTTCAAAAATAAAGAACGTGTTTGTGGTTGTACTAAGTCTGGCTGAGATGAAGCTAGTTTGCTGGTATGGTGCCATGTTGTAGATCCATGACCAAAACGATGCCAATAACACACTGTTTGTCCAGCATCAAGGCCTTCTCCATTTCTCACTTTAGAGCCCCAGGGAACAGATTGGGGGGTGCACAAGACTCTGGCAGTAAACACAACCAGGCAGATGACCCACACTAAGCACAGAAACATTCCATGGCATTTGATGCCATGCTCAGCAATGAAAAGGGAGAGGAAGGGCGTGAGCCATCTTCTGCTCAGGAACTGGCTGGGGATCAGTCTACACGTGGGAGATGGCAAGTAATTGCCTCTGCATTACTTGTTTTGCTTTTAATTCCTCTCTTCATCCACTTCTTCATTTATTACACATTTTTCAAATCCACCCACAATTTCTCTTGATTTTGTTCATCTTTTCCTCTTTCCTTATCCCATGGAGGTTGGTTGGGTAGAAGTGAGTGAGTGGCTGTGTGGTGCTTAGCTGCCTACCAAGGTTAACCAACAGCAGTGGCATTTCTGACGTCATTTGTACAATATGAAAAGGTTTGCTGGACATCGTATCTTATGTCAGGCACTGAAGAGGATTCACATAAAGGATTTTTTGTATTATTAAACCTTTTATTAAATGAGACAGTGTACTTACCTTGCCAATATTTTATTCCTATTCACCCTAGCAATTGCCAACAGTTTTATTTTTTCAAGTATGTCACCCCAGCCTACAAGCTCCATTCAGCCTCATACGGTGCCAGAATAAGTCTAAATAAAGCTCAAGAAAGCCTGAAACCAACTGATAGAATTTCAAGAGATAATGAAATGGAGAATACCACAGCACTGCTACTGGTTTCAACTCTTTATGTTTTAAAATAATTTGGGCTCTTTTTAAGGCAAATTACAGCCCCAAGTCAAAACCAAAACTGAAGTAGTGAATGGTAAGTCAGAGTTCCAAAGCAGATGCAGCTTTGTGCAGTGTTTGACAAAGGGCTCCAGTAGAAATGTAACTGTTCCAGCATTCCAGCACTGTTGCCAGCTCTGCTGCACGTGCACAGGCCCTGAAAGAGCTGACTTTTCTTGAAGTTCTATCTTTTGAAGCTCAAAAATAAGATGAGTATCTCATCTCTTATTTAATGAAACATACCCCAGCAAATTTTTCAAACCTCACAATTCACAGCTTGAGAAACACACTAAAAGGTTTATTTGGATCGTAAGAGACTTGACCTTTTCCTCAACACAACACAAAACCCACAGGTCGTCTTGCCTACTGCAATGGTCATGCCTGATTTCTTCAGACACTATTCTTACCTGTTTAAGACATTATACTTATTATATTTCACTAATATAAGAAGTACAAAAATTGATGCTCTCACCTATGTTTCAGTTGGTGTTAAAACTGTATTCACCTCAGATCACAATTTATTAGGGAAAAAAGTACTGAAGGAGGAGGCTACATGCCCTCTTCCCTCCCCATTAGTAGTATCTGGTATGATCAGTGTTCCCAACCACAACAGAGGACAATGTCCAAGAAATGTCCGCCTCCATTATCACCACAGCCACCATTAGCCTAATAAATTAATTAGCTAGCCTCATACAGCTGTGTGCCCAGCTACCTAATGTTGGTCCCTTTACCTGAAGTTGTTGCAGCCCAGAACGACTCCCACAATGTTCTTGCCGATATCATGTACGTCTCCTTTCACAGTTGCTAGTACTATTGTACCCTGATAAGGATCCTGAAAGTCAAACAAAGAACATGAGAGATGAATTCTTCAAAAGCCTCAGTATGCTTGCACAGATTTTTCAGCAGTGCAGTCCTAGTCCATGACCAAGACTCTTACTGTAGTACAAGGAATTGCAAAGCTTAGTAGAGGTAAAATATTCAGTGTTAAAAATTATTTTAAAAGGTCCAGGTAATAAACCTTGCACAAGAATTGTTCTTTCAAATTGTGTGTGTGTTATCGAAACAGAACAGCAAAGAAATTTCAGATCTGGATATCATTTTGTGCAGTGCAGTAACTGAACTCCTAAGGTACTTTCACTCCAAACATAAGAGCTACTGACAAAGAGTTTAAATAGATGAAATATTTAAAACAAGATGGTAAGGACACTCATAATTACATGTCTGTTAATGCATCAAGCACAATTTTTCAATGCAGTACTGAGAAGAATGAGAGGAATTGGCAAAAGCAAAAGAGACTAACTTATTTGGCAACACAAATAGTGAGGGAGACATTTTTTGGTGCAGCCATCAGGCTTCTTCAGACTACCCAAGCTAAACAAAGAAGGATGTCCTTGAGAAAGGGAAACCACACTGTCCCAAACCTGTCCTAGGCTAGTAAGCATCTAGGCCTGGCAAAGGGGCCCTGCCAGCAGCCCAACAGTGGAGCTTCCTCTAGTAACTCTCCACTAGGACATGGGCCTTTGCCAGGCATTTTTAGTTGTATAATCAGGGTCATCATTCAGAGCAGCTCCAGGCTACCGCAGCGCCATGTCTGAGTTGGTGCAGGATTAGAAGCCAGTAACAGAGTACTAAATTGCACAGAATTTAACTAGAGTGGAAAACTGAGCATATTCTATACGAAACTACAAAATCTTTTTATGGCCAGTATCCCATCTCCTTTGCAGATGGCAGAACTGGAGGCTTAAATCCGTCCCTGAAGCATATTATGTCTCTGGACAGTATCATGTAGCTCTCTACTTCATGAAGCTACATTGCCTTCTATAGTTACAATTTTCATGGGGAAAAGTCTTTATATTTACCAAGAGTAATACCAGCATTTCTCCCAGTCCTAACAGATTTGTTGAATAAAACCCCTGGACCCCCACCAATGCTGCTGTTTACTAAAGTGGAGAGATAGATCATTTTTGTTCTTTTTAGTTGATTAAACCCCAAGTGCTCCCATTTTACAGAAGACCAAGAAACAGAGAAAGCAAAATGAAGGTCTGAAAATGAAATTAATTCATCTTAGCACATTAAAAAAAAAAAAATGCAGCTGAAAATATACTCTTGGAATGTAAGAGAAAGCTGGGGAAAGATTATCCAAGGACTGGGGGAAGAACAGGAAGTGCTGCCCACATGCATCACACCAAAGAACTACTGATGATTTAATTTTAATATCGAAGGAAAAAAAAAAAAAAGAAAAAAAAAGGATTTCCATAAGAAGAGGGAAAATCTGTGCAGGGCAGCAAGTAACACAGGCCAGAGCAAACACCATTTTAAGTAAAACCTGTTTAGGACACGCTGTGATTTCAATTGTCTCAAGTAAGGAGGTCCTCAAGTTCTGGGCACACATCCAACCAACTGCCTCTTTTTAATCTTGATAGAGATCCACAGTCACAGCTATTTATCCTCAAATGTAACTATCAACATTTTGCATTTCCTGGAAGTCTGTGACTAAAACTATCCCTGGGGTTCCAGTACGCCTAGTAACATCAGATGGATCAGCTACCAGAGTCTGCAAATCATCTTCCTTCAAGTCAATATCTAATTTTGGAGACAGATGCAGGGTTTTTTTCCTCTCATCAATTCTCTATACTGTGCAACTTTTTTTTTTTTTTTTTTTTTTTAAGAGGCACTACATCACTTGCCCAGCATCAGGCTGAGGAAGCAGGACTGAAGCCCTGCTTTCTCCCTCCTGCTCTCCTCAGCCACACAGTGTGTCTCACAATCTCTTCAGAGTTCTTGCTAGATTTTTAAGAACCTCTCAAATTCCATTTCACTGCCTCTTAGCCAGAGAATTAATTGCCAGAAGGATTCACAGTAGATCCTAATCCAGAGCTCATGGAAGCAGTGGGGTAATGATTTTCATGGACTTCAAACAGCATCAGAACAAACCAGAAGGTGCCAAATACCGGCATTGTCATGTGAATTAAAATAAAAGAGAACAGCATGAGCAGGAGAGAGATGACACATAGAAAGGTGACTCATAACAGCCGGAGAACAAATCCACTTGAGATACTGGAGAGAAGACACCTTCACATCCACAAAGATCACGGGAAAAGGGACTAGGCAATCTCTTTCTTCTTTTAAGATCAAACAGGTTTGATTATCAAGTAATTAAAAAAATTATTTTCTGTATTCACCGCATTTGTGCTGGAAAAATCACAAAATCAACAGATCCACAGAGTAAAAAGATTTCAAGAAAATAATTAGGAACCATTCAAAAATCCACAGAAGGGAAACCAAAGGAAACAGATAAACATCACAGTTCAGAGAAATTCTACTGTTTGGGGGTTGTGTGTGTTAAATACACGATATTGATAATAGCTATTGTCTCTGAGAACTCACAAAGACAAGGTGAGGTTCCACAGAACTAAAGAAAAGTATATGTACATCAAGCCTAAATTGGCTAGTCAAAAATATTTGACAACCAAAAACCTAAGTACCTATCAGGTACACAGGAACACTGCGCTGCCATCCAGCAAGACCTAGACAGGCTGGAAAGCTGGGCAGGGAGAAACCTAATGAAGTTCAACAAAAGCAAGTGTACAGTCTTGCACCTGGGAAGGAATAACCTTTTGTATCAGTACAGGCTGGGGGATGACCTGCTGGAGAAGAGCTCTGTGGAGAAGGACCTGGGGGTCCTGGTTGATGACAGGTTGGCCATGAGCCAGCAGTGTGCCCTGGTGGCTAAGAGAGTCATTGGGATCCTGCGGTGCATCCGGAGGAGTGTGGCCAGCAGGTCAAAGGAGGTGATCCTCCCCCTCTACTCTGCCCTGGTCAGGCCCCACCTGGAGTATTGTGTCCAGTTCTGGGCTCCCTGGTATAAAAAAAGACAGGGATCTCCTTGAGAGAGTCCAAAGGAGGGCTACGAAGATGATTAAGGGCCTGGAGCATCTCCCCTATGAGGAAAGGCTGAGCGAGCTGGGACTGTTCAGTCTTGAGAAGAGAAGACTAAGGGGGGACCTAATTAATATTTATAAATATCTTAAGCATGGGATGCAAGGGGAATCAGCCAGCCTCTTTTCAGTGGTCTGTGGAGACAGGACAAGGGGCAATGGCTGCAAGTTGGAGCACAGGAAGTTCCGCACCAACATGCAGAAGAACTTTTACACAGTGAGGGTGACAGAGCCCTGGGACAGGCTGCCCAGGGAGGTGGTGGAGTCTCCTTCTCTGGAGATATTCAAGACCTGTCTGGACGCCTATCTGTGCAATATGAGCTAGGGAGCTGCTTTGGCAGGGGGTTGGACCTGATGATCTCTGGAGGTCCCTTCCAACCCCTACGTTTCTATGGCATTAGAAATATAGTAGGAAGCAGCAGACAGGAGTATTTAAAAGGGGATTTTGTCCAGTTCATCTAAACTCTCTTTTCTACTGAATAGAATCTTGTCAGTATGAAGATACATGGGATACTCTGTATCTTCAATTTCTAGTGCTCCTTTCATATACTCCATTAAGCAAATTTGGAAGAAATTATGTATATGCACAAGTCATTCATAAAACTATTCTCAGGCATCACCAACTGTTGGCTGTGAATCAGGAAATGCTGAATCTGAAGGACCTGAAAATCATTGGATATTTTAACTTATATATATTTTATATAGCAGATAAAAAACAGTCTTCAGAAACTGTTGGAAAAACAACATATATGAAAAGGTAACTACATTCAGACCCTGTTTTCATACACACTTGTCCCCTGCAACTTGGTCATGGTTACACACATGCAATGAGCATTTATTCCACCATAGCACTAGGTCTTGAAGTCAAGACCTATGAAGAAAAAGGGATGAAAGGATTTAATTTGTTTAGTTGGCAGAATGGCCAGGAGTAGGGGGAAGGGAAAAGCTAAGTAGAGAGAAATATGGTACCAGGCTTTGAACATACACAAAAGATTCACGTACATAGAGTTCACTGAGGGGAAGTAGTTGAAGCAAATGGCAAAGTTTGCCATAAAGTTAGAAGTACCATAAATAAACACCACTATAATCAAACGCCTACAAAACCACAAAAAATAAGTAACACTGGTATAAAGGGCCTACAAAAGCTTATGCATTCTTCAGGAAACTTGGGACAACAGCTTATGACACACCAAGCAGAGTTCCACAAAATCTGCCCTTTATGAATTTCAGACCTACTTGACATTATTCCCAGATGGTCTGTTTCTACACGACCACACCAACTCTCCAGCATGAAAGCTGAATAAATGTTATTAGTGAAAAATAATTTCCATTTTTGTCATGGAAAGCTATAAAAGAGTTACAGCACAAAGGACTTGGTCTTGCCTCTTCTTCTACGCCGCCTTGTTGGATTCTCCTTTCCTCTCTTTCTTTTTCCATATAAGGAATAAGGTGGCCAACTGCTTTCTTCATAACCCGAGCAGATTTTATCACCTACATAGATAAACAGAGGGTGAAAAAATAAACAGTAGACATCAGGCACTGGAATAGCCTCAGATTTCTCTTTACTTTTTTGTACACCTACTCAAACCCAAATTCCAGCTTTGGGGAGCATCTGGTAGTAACAGGCTGCTGCCTTCCAGACTAGAGGTCATGCAACACAGTGCAACGCCTCAGACCACTCACAACAGAACTGGAAGTGACAAACAGGCCTGGACGTGGAAGGTACTAAACACAGCAATCTTTATTTGGATCTTTTTTCTCTCTTGCTCTTTTTCCCAGGCCCAGACTTATAACTGCATTTCAAATAAAGTAAAAACAGTAAGGAATAAAGGAAACGAATATGTAAAACTAAATAAAGTCAAGTTCCAAAGTAAACAAAGAGGGCTGCTTCTTAGCAGTACCTGAAATTTCAGCACAATTCATGTGCTGTACCTGAAAAACCATATAGCATACAATGTTTTGGCTACATTTTACAATGCTAGTTTTTGAAAAATAGGAAGATACATGAAATAATTTTCTCACTACCTGAGGCAGAAACATCTTTCCAGCACCAAAAAGATCACCCACGATTTTCATGCCGTTCATCAAAGGCCCTTCGATTACATTTAAGGGTCTGGGATATTTCTCCTGATTTAATCTTGCTTCTTCTGTATCTGCAGTGACATACTTCTCAATGCCCTGGGGAAAAAAAAATTGAGCAGCTTTTATCTTTCAGAAATGCAGCTTTTATTTAGTTGCCTCCTCCCTCCCAAAATATCACAGTGGAAGTACAAATAGATACTTTAGATATTACTAATCTTTAAGAATATGTCAAGTGTGTATTTAAAATGGGTTTTCTCCAGAAACAAACCACTGTTGTTCTGAGGCATATAAAGTTCTTCAAAGCAAGAGCTCCTCGTAGTAACACATCTGTTTTTCTTAACCGTTCTTAAGGAGAAACAAACATTTGAAGATCACCTCAGCATGCTACTGTTAAAGGACAAAAAATACACCAACCCCAAGATACCCTGAAAGTATAAGCAGGACATTACAAAGTAAAAGCAGTGTGTTTCTATTAAAACTAGTGGAATAAAATATTAAGTGCCAAAGGTTTCAACTTGTGTAATTTAAAGACAAATCACCACAATAATCTGTTATTGGAGTTAATTAAATATTATTTATTATTGCTTTCAGAAGAATGTGAATAGATCTTTAAAGCCAAAAGCATCCTTTAAGGCCTGAGCTGAAATCACATGTCTCAGAGCTGATGAGCAGGGTAATTTTCTGCACAGATCTACCTTTATGAGTGCATATTCCAGCCTTTCCTCCACAGAGCTTTTCCGCCACTCATCAGTGTGTACAACTTTTTTCCTCCTTGGGCGTGATTCTGACAAGGAAAGGAGTTCGAAAGCGTAAGTAGTACTACAGACTTTACTTTTAAAAAACTGGGGATTATTTCAAGTACTGACCCATAAAATAATTTTAGATTATTCAAAAAGGTTTTTTATATACATGCAAATCTTATTGCAAGCACCTCTGATAAACTACAGACACTTAAGTGGTCTGCATCCCGCAGAGTATACAAAAAGAAAAAATAAAAGGGAGCAGTTTAATAATTTTCATGCTTTTTAAAATGATGGAAAGCTTAATCCAAAGAGTTTTACTTTGGGGAACATAACTGAAATTGATTTCTGGCCCACATATTACACTTTATTTTAAATTCCTAATTAATTTAGCACTAATTCAGTTTCTGCTACAATAGTCTACGCTATTGCATATCACAGCTGTGTTTTCAATCAGGCAGCCTACAGAACTACTGTTTCTCATGCACACAGACTGTCCCAAACCCTCACATATTCTCTTTGCCTCACACTCCCCTTTGCTATGACTGCAAAGGCTTCACAGTGCAAGAAATGTAAGCACCTGCCCCAGGAAGGCTCACAGGAGAGCACCCTACGCGTTACTTGAACCACCATGCTTCAGGCAAGTAATTTATTTTATTCCCTCAGTTATTCAGTCCTTTCGAACCTCCTATAGTTTTGAGTGTTCATCAGCAGGCTTTAATGATAGAATCATGGGAGAAGTCGTACAAAATCTTGGTTCCACATGGGAACAGAAACCAGAACAAGTTTTCAGTCTTTATACGAAGTTCTGAATCAGAAGTGCCTCTTATTTGCAACGGGGAGCTGTTTTACTTCCACAATAAAACTACCACCATGAACAAGAGCAAACTTGTCTTCTCAAACTTCTAGACCTAGGAGTCATCACCCACTTCCAATTTCTGTTTTTCATGCTCTATTGAAATTCACATTCTGCCTTACACAGAAACACTGCCTTTCTAATTCTCCTTTTTTCCTTCCTTTTTATGCAAGCCTGAATACCCTAATGGTAAAACTCTGCTTACACAGACAAGATCACTCCCAGGTGAATTACTTCCACAGCGAGAGCACTATCTCAAATTGCCTAGCACAAGGGATAGGGAGAGTCTCCTCTGTACTGGGTTTCAACAGGTTGCCACTTCTGAAAAGCACACATCACCATAGGGCAAACTATAAATGAAATGAAGCTGTGCACAGGTACCTCCAGGAGCTACAAAACAGGCACTTTCTTAAATCTACAAGTCACCTAACTCAAAGAGATTTTTGCCATTCAGAAATGGATTTCATTTTAGGGCTGATAATCTGGAGACGTTCTGGTGAGCAATCTTTTGTCCTTGAACACCACTGTCATTTCAGCACCTCAAAAAACACTAAATAGCTGATCCTCACTCTTGACATGAGTTACATGAACTGGAAGTCTATGGCACAGCCAGGAACCACAAGCAGCTATGTCATCTTTTACATATAATCCAACCAAATCATTACCACCACAAAGAGAGAAGTTTACTCAGTGTCTCTCCGACTGTACTTGTCAATTAAGCTACAACAACAAAGTTTCCTCCAATTGTGGGTTGGCTTTTTCTGGATTTTGCATGTGAAGGGTGGGTTTTTTTGTTAGAGGGAAGTTTGAATGGGAATTTTTTGCTTCTTATTGCTTTGGGGTTTGTTTTGTTTTTTAAAAGAACACCTAGGCAGCTTGGTCTGCTGAAGTATATGAAGAGCTCTGGTGCAGGATCTTCCAAAGCACCTATGAAACTGGAGAGGTTCTGTCTATCATGGAGTTTGCATTTTGATCTGTATTAATAACTGAACCACTTGTAGTATCATCACTGACTTTTAACACCCACTGTTAGACTGGCACATGCAGTTTACAGGCTGTTCTATCTATCGTCAGCAGGGAGGTGTTAAAGCCTAGGTGCTAAGCTAACAACTGTTCAAAGCTCAAAATTAACAGTTACCTGAGCGTAATGTAAAAGTTTCTCTGTCGCATCAGGGTCTCTGTTCCAGATTAGGTTCTCACACAGCTGTAGCAATTCCTTGTGGATATCATCATACACTGGCAGATTCCCAGCATTCACAATTCCCATGTCCATGCCATACTGAAAAACCCCCAGAGAATCCCCCAGTCAGGGCTGTCAGGCATAGCACTTGCACATCTGCCAAGTGCAAACATATGGAAGCCAAGAGCACATCATACCTGAATTGCATGATAAAGGAACACCCCGTGCATCGCTTCTCGAATGGCGTCCATTCCTCGAAAGGAGAAAGACAGATTGGACAGCCCTCCACTTATCCTGGCTCCTGGCAGAGTTTCCTACAGGAATTGCAGATATATTTTTACAAAAGTGGTTTACAAAAAGGAGATCTAAGCAAAACATTCAGTCCATTAAACAGCTGGCCTCACACTGCGGTGCACTGGCTGTGCTCCCTTTTTCTCTTCCCTATTCCAGATCCTTCTAGACACTCAAATTCAGAAGATCAATTCAAATCTCTGTACAAAGAGATACAAGGAAAAATCCAGCTAGTAAGCAACTACCATGGTTTCCATAGTCATAGGTGCTATTTTAAACATATCAGTCCTCCCACAGCAATATTCCAGATTTTCAGACCTACTTATGGCTCTTCTATCCCCCACTCCCTGGGAAACAGGAGCAGCTGACCAGCTACCCTAAAGGGTGCAGCCTCCCTTCCAGAAGCCCAGAGGTGACAAAATAGCCTGTGGGGCGTTCAAGCCCCAGGCTGTTCCTGACAGAGCATCTCCAGACCAATCACCATTCCTTGTGAAACACAAGAGTGCTGTATTTAGGTGATGCCCTTCACTGCTGCACTTCCTCACACGCATTTTGGCTAAGTCAGGTTGCTGCACAAAGCCCTTCCACAGTAACAGAAGTTTTATTAATTTTAAAAGGCAGCTTTCATGTACCTCCAAAGAGATCCCTTTAGCTAGAAAATGAACGTGGTTATTACCTCGTTTAATTAATACTGTGTATTTACAGTGGATATAATGGATTGAAATATATTTCTAGAACTATTTCAAGTTCTACTGGAAATACAGCAATGTTGAAGAATGGCTGCACTTCAGAGAAACATCCCCCCCGCTAATTTATCATTTTGCAGCAGTGTTTTGTTGTTGGTTGTGGTTGAAGGGTGTTTTCCTGTTGTGTGGTGGCCTCAGCAAAATTATTCAAGTTAAAATAAGCTTACAACTCACTTTTATGGTTTTAGTAGCATTGATAAAATTAATTGCATACAGATTATGTTCTTCCATTCCAGTCCCGATGGTCAAAATATTAGGGTCAAATATTATATCGTTTGGATTGAAGTGCACTTTTTCCACAAGGAGATGATAAGCTCTGGAACAGATTGCAATCTTGGTTTCTGTCTCTGTTGCCTAGTGGAGAAAGAATTCTGACATGAAGCTTACAGGCAACACAAAAAATAAACTCCCCAGAAGACATTTATGGTTCCAGTGACTCAAGACTGAGAATCTCAACATCACAAATATTAGAACAGAATTATATAAAGAATTTTGTATGAAAAATATCATCACAACTGTACCTGGAGTTTTGACTCCATTCATTAAAATCAATTTTGTTCCTCAACATTTTGTCATCCTACACAAAGTTTAGTAAGTGTTTTTTGACGTAACTAAATTAATTCACAAAGATTCCACCCTCATGCAAAACTCAGTTTCTGAACAACAAAAAAACCAAACATATAGGAAAAGTTCATCATGGCTGAATGGCAAGAGACATGCTCTTGTGGCTAGCAGAGCTACTCTTAGAGCAGTACTTGGATTCTTCAAACGTGAGCAGCATAAGAAATGCTTACATATCGGGGTCAAAACTATTGCCAAGACTACAAGACTCTACAGATCTCTGAATCACCTGTATCAATCAAACAAAACAACTTTGTCTTGCACAAGAGTAAGAAAGCTTGGCACTCCAAGAGAAAGATACCCCTCCTTTAAAGTGACACTCACCTGCCCCACTTCATCAAAAGCCATGACTACCACAGCTGCTCCATACAACTTAATTTTCCTTGCTTTTGCCAAAAAGTCTTCCTCACCTTCCTTCAGACTGATGCTGTTTACAATGCATTTCCCTTGGCAACATTTCAAACCTGCTTCAATCACCGAAAAATTTGAGGAGTCAATGCATAACGGCACCTGTAAATAGCAGAGAAGTAAGCCAGGGGATAACACCCAAGTTATTAATTAGAGCTCCACATGCTCTTTGCCCATTTGGGCATAAAAGTGCACACAACATTAATCAGCATTTATGAATAAAAAGTTTCCAGATGGTATCTGTAGAGTCACTTTGCTTTAAATGCAAAACTGAGAGCAAATTTAACTCCAGAGCTTCTATGGCAACTCCATCACATGTCAGAAAGAGACGTCTATTTCTCTCCCTTTACTGCCTTGTGTATCTGAATTAGATACTCATTTTTAAAGAATGTACGCTGCAGGAATATCTTTTAAAATCACCCTATAACCACAGCAATTTTAATTTTTGTGGAACTCTCTCTCTCATTGCCACCAACATACAGATAACAGCTCAGAATTGCTGCGAAAGGAGCCTGTATTTGGCTTTTCTAACCAATGAAAAGGACTGGTGTATATTTAGCTGAAACCAGACACAGAATGTTCAAACCTCTATTTGTCCCAAAGGCCTTCCCTGTACAGTACCTTTTCCTCTTGGTGCACACCTACATCTTCTTATTAAGCACCTAAACTGGTTACTAAATAAATCAATATCAGAATTTTCTGAAAGGCAATTTCCAACTCAATAAAAGGTTCTTTATTGTGCTTTAGAGTGACTCAATTACAACCTTTGCAATATCAGGCTCTGAAGAAATCAAGTTACAGAATCTGGTCATTGCAGCAGGGCCATCCAGCATCCCATCATCCATATTGATGTCAAGAACCTGGGCCCCCATCTCAACTTGCAGTTTGGCTACACTCAGAGCTTCCTAAAGAGCAAAGAAAAAAACAAACAATAGTCAGCAGAAAAAAAGCCGTCACTCTCAGGGTTAACAGTTCATTTCACAATAAGCAGGCAGCCAGAAATTGAAAAATTTATAAGGCTTCCCATAAGGGATTAAGGAAATGGTCTGTGATGTACAACAACATACAAAAGTTGTTAGTATGGCCCAACTTCTAACTAATTTGTTCACAAAAACATGACACCAGAGACCTACTGTGCTGGTTGTATGCTTAATTAATCGTTTTAGATACGAAACAAGGTTCTTGCATCACAAGCTCTGCTGCTTTGTAACACCAAGTACCTATTTTTTGGAGGTTGTTCCCCATTCTTCCCAGCTGCAGAATAATCACCAAGTGCTAAGAAGGAAATGCTGAAGCTTTCCCTGCAGCCCACACAATTATCTGAACTGCCATGTCTGTTTACTTTCTCTTTTTGTCACTCCACAGACTGAGCAGACAAAAAGAAAAAGGCTTTTAGTTGCTCACAATCCCTAACAACCCATGTTTAAAGCTCTCTTTACTTAATAGGTCTAACCTGCTTCGTGACTTTTAAGAGCTTAAGAGTCAGACTTGCTAAAAAACAATCCAAGGCTTTAATTCTGATTGCATCAATGGGAACAGTAGAGCATACTCTGAGGCACAAGTCTCAGCTTTCAAAGTCACTTTTCTATTTGTTTGAATGTTACAGTAACAGTTTACAGAAGTAATGAATGAGCCCTCCAGCCTTTTCATTTCTGCCCTGCCGCTATTTCAAGAAAGCAATTACCTTCTAAGTATTTTTTTCTGTAGCAACTCTCATGTAGCATGCTGGAGCCAGTAGTGAAAGTATATAAAGAACAGATGCAACCACAATGCTGACCAGAATTGCAGAAGGGAGCAAAAGAGAGTGAGTGCTACACAGTGCCACCCAACTGGCATCCCAAGTCAGACGTACCCCACATGTTGGAAGGGAGGGATTATACCCCCTTTCCTCCCTCCCTCCTCTGTAAATCCACATTCCCCCCTAGCTACAGAACAGACCAGGACATCACCTAAGCCACCAGTAGCTGTGTAGGTTAATTCAAAATGGAAAGTCATGTATCCTGTAACACTTGTCTAAAATTTTAAAAAGCCCTTGTAAACCCCTCCTCAAATTTATTAAGAGCTGCTAAGGACAGAAAGCAAAGGACAATGAAAAGAGTAAATTTCCCATATTTTGTTACTAGAATGGTCTAGAATAGTGTTTTGTGCCAGCAAAACAGCTACTAAGAATCACATAATCACCAGGCTGGAAAGGATCTTTGAGATCATAGAGTCCAACCGTACCTGTCCTCTACCAAACCATATCCCTAAGCACCTTGTCTACCCGTCTTTTAAATACGCCCAGGGTCAGCGACTTGACCACCTCCCTGGCAGCCTGTTCCAGTGCCTGATAACCCTTTTGGTGAAGAATTTTTTCCTAATGACTAAAATACATCAATGTCTAATAACACAGCACAATGGAGCAATGAAAAAATCAGAGCATCAGCTGTAAAGATTATTGTTAAAATGCATACTTCATAGTTGCCTGCCATGATGAGTTTCGCAAACTTCCGTGATCCTGCAACATTGCAGCGTTCACCGATATTAACGAAGTTGGTGTATGGCCCGATCCTGAATGGTTCCAGACCTTAAAAAGATATTTTTTAGCATATTTGTAAAAAACAAATAAGAAAATGGTGTGCAAGACAGACAAAATCCCTTTTCTAAACAGTGAAAGAGAGGTCTCTCTCTTTAAGAATAGTGATTTCTCAGCATATCAGGACACGCAGGAATCTAATGAGTAACTAGCAATGAAATGCAATGAAACAACTTCCAACGCACGTGCCAAAGGTTTCTATCCTTCCTCAATGACAGTCAATAATTTACCTGACCCACAAAAAATAACAGCCAATTTGCTCAATATCAAGTGATGTGAAACTACAAATCTTTGGGCATCCATGTGTACGCACCTATGTACCTTCCCTGAACTTCCAACTCCGTGACCTCGTGACTCCACCACTGCCAAAACAGCAGCCTGCTGAACTGACTGACAGACAAGGACAGCTCTTAACCACGAACCCAAATTCAGGAGACACAAGCCAAGCAGGACCCTTGGGTAGCAGGAAACTCAGAGGCAAAAAAGCCTTATAGCAGAGCAGGCTAAATTAATGCATGAACCTACAGATAAACCATGATCTAGTTAGTTTACACTAAACTGAACTGACTTTGAGATTAAAATAGCAGATCAAAAAGAAGGTACTGTTTTACTTGAATATGTGGCCCAAAGGCCTAAGAAAAAGCCTACCTGAGGAACAGACACATCTTGACTTTCCTAACACATAAGACATTCTAGACCCAGATGTATTGCTGGAACACTGCCCCAGTACAACTGGACTGATATCTGAGGCATCAGAAGGAAGCCCTCTCACAGGGGGTGAACAAGGATCTCATCCCAGTTCTGTCATCAGCTGTAGTCAGATTATCTGACCTCTCTGAGCTTGATCCTCTCCTGTTGCAAAGTGAGGATAAAGGTACTCATTCACTGTTACAAACTGCCTGAGACCTGCAGAGTAAAATATGCTGACTTGGTTGTATTATCTAAGACTGTAACAACATGTTCCATTAACCATTTGGCCAAAGCAGTAAGATTTAGATCTGGCTACACATCCATAAGCTTGCTGGATTCAGGTAGAACCAGAAACTCATCGTGCCACTCTGATCAGCAGAAAGCAGCAAACAAATTTATAAAGGATGGCTACAGGAGTTACACAGCTCCAACTGTTACTCTCTGTTTTACCTGATAGCAGCATGTATCCTTGAGAGAGAGAAGGTGGAACACGAGGCTTACAGAACTTCACAGCTTCAGCAATTTTTCTGAATTACAGGGAAAAAAATGTAGAGTCAAGTTTTTGACTAAAATTAAACCAATACAAACAAGACTCAGAAGGAATATACTAGACAGATACCTATGTGTCCAATTTAGCCCTGTAGCAGACAAGACAAATTAGCTAGTTTCACTTCATTTAACCAAAGGCAAAAATAAGCTCCCAGAAGACCCTATCATAGCTATTTGCAGGGAATGTACAAAGCTGAAGATTTATCAAATACAGAACATGAGATACTATGGAAGTGGGATAGGTGATGGATATCAGAACCAGTCCTCAATCACAATGACTCTTACCATATTCATCATTTGCTGAGCAATTGCTGATGATTGCAGGAAAAAAAAACAAACAAAAAAACCCCAAAAAACAGAAGACCAATACTGTTCTGTGCTGAAACATGTTTCTAAGATGCCAGAGTGATTCATGGTGTTCACATTCACTTTCTTTTCACTCCGGTCAGGAGTGACATGTGGTGTCCTCTACAAGTTCACATATGACCCTTTCCCAGTTTGTACCACAGTAAATATGAATTACAAGGGCCTTTTCTCTTTCATGCTCAGGTGAAAAAGGGATGTTTTCCCACTGACCTACTTCCAGTGAGAAAAATATGAAATGTTCCTTCTGACTGGCTAGGAATGGCACCAGTACAGCATTCCCAGCTCTCCTGTTCAGACAACTCCTCCTTCCTTCCTCACTTTTATCCAAAGGAAACCTTAAGTTCACCCTTGTAGTTAAGAGTACCAGGAAGAGAAAGAACGTAACAGCACAAGGGAGCAGAGATGGGAAGTCTGTTCTATCCAATGGTAAGGAGAGAGGAGTAATCCTGCAACAATTTTAGATGAGAAAACAGCAGAGGTATAATCCTTGTTTGCACGATGCCTCTGCTCATTCTGCACGACACACATAGCTATGAAAGCCAGATTATTTCTACACTATATATTGCTACTATGGGCATTCAAGTGATCCATTATTTCAAATTCTAAGACAAGCTATAGAATAAGAAGCAGCACTTGATTTACATCTCAGTGCACCTAAAGGTGTAGCTCACGAGGTACCTGATATGTGCTGGTGTAGTACCACAGCAACCTCCAACTATGTTGACCAAACCATCCAAAGCAAAATTCTATAAAAAGGAAGGAAAAATAATTTTGTTTCAAGTTAATAAATATGTGTGTATATATACATTTAGATACTATTTTTTTCCTGCCAAGCAATTGAGAGGATCACAAGAAAAATATTAAATTAAAAAAAACCCAATCAGTAGTATTTCTTCTCTTTAGGATTTAAGATGTGGGCTCCCAAGTCTAACCAGCAACTGCAACACCTAATTTTAAGAAATTACATTTGAAACTGGCCTATTTTATACCCAAGCCCCAGATCAAAATTTGGCTGAGTATCAAAGACTATTATAAAAGGAAATTAGCATGGAGCAGATACTGCATCCTTGCTGACACACTGCAGCTCCAGCCACACAGTTCTGCCTTGCACAGATCAAGCGGCACATGGAAGGACATCCTGCACTGGAACACTACCAGCATCAGCAGTTCCTACACACACACACCTCTCTAAAATTCTGCCAAGTTCATAAAAACCACTCAGCTTTTTGAATAGCTCCTGAATGTAAAAGTAAGAACACTGTAGTGCAAATGAGTAACACCCACAGATCAAGCTGCAGAGAAGGTACTCAGTGCAGGACATGAAAGTAATTCAGAGTTTTAGGTTTTCCAAAGTAGTTTTTCCTAAGCAGTATCTGAAATCACTATCATTCAGCAAATTGTCTATAAACAGTCCAAATGACTTATAGAGCCATCTCCAGGGAAAAAAACAAGCAAAAAAAAACCAACCCTATACTGTAACAGATATACGTAAAATAGAAGCAAAGAATCTTGTCTACTGGTATGTCAAATATGACACACAAGAAATATTTCATACCTTTATATGCTTGGCAGTCACTTCTGGAGTTTCATCATAACCACCAAAAGTATTGGGAAGACCTTGAAACATAATTTTTCTAGTATTACATTTTGGTTTAAGTCCACAAGAACAGAATTAAATTCCACAGAAGACAGTTAAAGTAGCTACACTTACATGAGGACTAAAATGCCTCATCACCCTTGCCATCATTACTCAATAGATTATTAATTATGCAAGAGAACTTTCAGCAGTTTAAAATACTATTACTCTCTTTCTAATAGTAAAACCAATTAACCTTTCCAAGTTAATTCAACTCTTTTTCTGCTAAAGAGATGGGAGGGTTTTGTTAGGTTTCATCTGGCTGCAAGCAGGGGAACATGTGGACCAACACACCTGCGTTGGGGTAACAGATGACGTAGGCTGCTGTACACTTCCCAATTGATTCAATGAACGGTCGCATTTCAACTGCCCCTAAAGCACAATTTAAGCCAATACTGGAAAATAAATGTTAAGAAGTTATTTTGAGGTAAAAACCATCTTTTACACACAAAACAGACAAACATTAGTGCTGGTAACTGCTAACTCCTACAGTCCTCTACAACAAAACCAACCTGATCGCCAATTTCTTCAATCATCACCATCAATACAGGAAAGCTGTGCAAAAGGAGAACCCTCAGGTAGAAGAAAAGCACAAGGGGGAAGGGGCTGGATTGAATTGAACTGGGAACAGTAAATCAAGATTTCAATTCAAAATCCTGGAGGAAAGTGGCATCATTTTGACAGGAACTGAAGCAACACGATGGCTCTGTATTTTCTAGGTGAGAGAGAGAACAAGTGGAATGAGAATGCAGACCAGAAAGGAACTTTGTGCTACAGGAAGAAGTATGAGAGAGTTTGAAAATACAAGACCTGCTTCGAGCCGCTAACTCATCATTTCCTTTTAAAGTCATACAGAAATTATGTCCACCTTGGAAGAAACAGAGTGCCTCCCCTGAGGTCCCTCATGGCAGCACTAAGCTTAGGCAACTGAATCTGTCACACATTAGTAACCAAGACAGCACCACAGCTAAGTTTTTGGCATGACCAATATTCTCAAACAATGGGTTTTTTCATTTAATGACAGATACATAAGTGTGACTGGCACTCAAAATGCCTACATTGATATTAAAAAGGGAAATACCTCTTTCAGAAGGTATGCAAGAGATCTTTTACATGTTTCCTGATCTCTCTGCACCATTCTAGAAACCAGCTTATGACTGCTGCAAAAACTTAAACGGTGCTCACAGAGCTGCTGTAAAGGGAAGACATAAAAGATTTCTCCTTTTCTGGAATAACACTCTCAGAGAGGATGCAAGCAAACACATTCCTGTTTCAGTGGGTAACAGCCATATCTCCCAACTAAGCCAGAGGTTGCCTCAGACATAGCTAAGTTAATAAAGTGCACATATGCCCACTTAGTTACCCAGAGGTCAAAAGCAATAAAGTCCTGCACAGGACTGAGAGCACAACATTTTACTTTTCTCCCGTTTCCAATGAGTAGGCAGGGGCTTGATAACTGCACAAGTGTTAGCAGGAAATGCTTGCAGCCAGATCCACTTGTTGGACAAAATGACAAATCCTTGAGATCAGAAGGGCTCAACACAACACCCCAAACCAGGACCTTGAATATCACAGTCCCCAAGACCAAATAATACACAAACCCCTTCTTCCAATAGCTACTGCATGGGTTTTGGTTGGTTAGTTTGTGTGAGGGTTGGATGAATATACATATCTGTTTTTGGAAACAGTCAGTTCTACCTTCAAAGTGCTTTTTTCTAATACATACAGGCCATTCTATTTAAACAGAGAAACTTCAAAAGAATCCTTTTATTCTCATTTCCCTATTTGATGTTTACATATTTTTAAATCCTTCATACAGATGACCTGGATACAAACAGCATGCAAAAGGAACACACAATTAATTACAGCAATGGGGTTCTGGAATTTATTACAAAGTGGGGGCTCCTCCCTCCCTCAGGATTTTCAAAGCAAAGCAGGGTGAAAACAGTTAACAAGACCGTCCTTACCCAATGCAGATGAATGCAAAGTATTTCAAGTCATTCTACTTACAAGTTTTCAGCTCACACTCCCCATTGTCCTCTTTCTAAGCTCTGTCCTGTATTAGCCAGCTTCATCTCTCTTCCACATTCAGTATCTATCAGCCTTCAGTTCCAAATACAAACTTACCTGTCACTCTTTGTACCGTACCAGAGACGTTATTGTAAAAGCAGCCAGCATACTCAGCAAAAAAGCATTTCTTGATGTTCTCACTTGGCTACTGGGCACAGGCCCTTCAGACTGCCCAAACAATTGCCCACAGCAGCGGTTGCTGACAAATATACCCATGAGCTCAACACCACCCAAGCACTGTGTGTTTCAAAACTGCCAAGTCAAACTAAGCAGGCACGCACATTCATTCAGAAACAAGGAGTAGCTTCTGTGGCCAGTTCCATCTCCCCACAACACTCAACAGCATCATAAAAGAAAACATTTGAGAAAAGGAAATTGCTAACCATGCCTTAAAATCCAGCAGCCTTGAACAGGAGTCCTGGTATGCTACCCCTGCTACTCTAGTGTAATAACTATTGCATCCTCGTCTTAAACATCACCTCCCTCCCTTGCTATTTCCATCACAGCAGCAACTCACCAGCTCCTGTGAGAGCTAAGGAACCAGAACAAAACCACAATAGGGCCCTGAACTCAGAGTTATGTCTTGATGCTCTTAATGCTACCACAGCAGAAACAATCACAGGATCCGAAATAACACGAGGGGTACTCATGCTGCATCTGAACACCTTTTACAAACAAGCAGCTTGCCACACATCTTTTAGCACAGTTCACAAGTTTCTCAGCTATCACCAGTATCAACTGGACAAAAAGCATACACTTGTTAGGGAAAGGCTCCAAACCAATCTGACTTAAGGACAGCACCACGCCCTGAACAGGGCACGGAAAACCCAAATGGAAATAGGCGAGCACATAAAACATGATCCCTAGGATACTACTATTAATCACGTTTTTCAGAACCCTAAAGCCACTCAGTACCACTTTGGCAACAGAAACAACACTAATGCAATCTGCTCCCACAACAAAAACCCTTCTGCCACAGCTCTGTACAGCAGCCTTCACATAAATGAAAAAACAGGCCCTAAGCATTCAGATGCATAAGATAGCTTTTATGAAATATGGCTTAATAAATTCTTGATTTCTGCTCCAGTGCCCTTCTCCCCTCTTCAGAGGCAAGAGAGTTATGAGCAAAATTATCTGAGACAGACTCATGCCAAATATGGATCACTAGGTTGTGATGCTGAGAGAAGGAGTCAGCTACCACCCTGTTCCAAGAGCCTCCATATGTTACTTCTGGAGCACCGTCTGGTCTGGGAAAGTGGAGCCTCAAGGGCAGTCAGGAAAGCTGTGAATACAATCTTCTGCTTTTGGATCGCTGAGATGACAGATTGCATGTTTTAGCTGGAGTTTTGTTGTAAAAACAAACAATGGCTCATCACAATGCGCATGGCACGCACTGCTAACAGTGAATTAAGTGTTTTCAGTTAGAATATTCTAGGGGAAAGAAGAAGAAAAAGTAAATCTATTTCCGGTGTAAGCTTTTCTGTGAAGAGCCAACCTGAGAGAAGAAACGATAAAGAGGGAAGAGGAGGCAAGAAAGAGGTAGAATAGGGTATAGAAACAAAGAATAGAAAAAAACCCAAAGAACAGTATTCAAATTAACATGGAAAACCTTGCACAATGACCAAAATCTGCTATATTATGCATTTCCACAGATCTTGATCTCATTTCAACTGCTTTGCCTGAACAGAAAAAAAATTGTCAAGTAAATGAAGGCATCAGGAGTTCTCTAAGCAACAGTGCACATCCTTGAGAAAAACACTCAGAGAATATATACAATTTTTTGTCAAGAGTTCAGTAAAAAGCACACTAGCATTAAGTCTTATGATTTGCTCTTTCAAGTCACATTCTGAAACATTCTGAGCTGGCACCACTTCCCTCTGGAAAAAAAGAGATGTAAGCCCTGCCTGTAGAAGGAATTAGCTCCTTGCACAATGCAAGACAGTAGGAGATGGCAAACTACAGGTTCAGAACTATACTTTAATACTTGGACTGAATTGTGATTTCAGTGGCTGTTGCAAAACACAAAACCCCACATTATTTAGATCAATGTTTTAAAAATTCAGCATTCTTTGGAAACATAATTCCTGCTGAGGGAACAACAATGGAACACATTTGTCACACGTGATTAAATACAGTCAGTATACCTTCAAGCAAAGGGTTAAAATAGAAAAAAAAAAACAGTATCACAATCTCCCAATAACTTACTAAGACAAAGATACATTTCCTTACCAGAGTGGCTTACTGTGGGAAACACTAATGACAAATGCCTCTCCTGTCTGGCCTGAGAGGGTACGCCCACTCTTATCCACAATGGTCCCAGAAACCTAAATATCAATTGAACACAGAAAAAGGAGTAGAATTAAATTGACAATAAAAATATGAATTTAAGTGGCTGAACTGCTAAAAGTCAAAGCAGAGGGACCTGTGCTCCACTCAAGGTGATGAAGCACAATCCAAACAAAAAAAAATTAAACTCTTTCCTCCCTATAAACATTTAAACATTTAGCTAGGAGAAAGACAAACCTTTGACCAAACCTCTCTTCCCCCTTCAAGGGGGAGGAAAAACAAGAAAAAAAGAGGTGGGGGGAACAGGAGAAAACAACCATGAATCATTCAGCAGCAAGGTAACATTAGTACCATGGTATCAGTCTGGTGATTGCTTCTGAAATAATCTGCAGTGGTTCCCTATTTAGGCAGCTATCAGCAGTCACAGTTCCACTCCTATCCTTCTCACCCTCCCTTTATACTATTTCAGGTCTCAGTGCTGGTGTTAGGTTGATTTGATAGTGGTTGCAGGGGACAGACTGGCCTGAAAAACAAGTTACTCCTTTTGCCACAAGAGAACATCAGGTGTTGCACCTGCATAGTAGAGACCAAAATTTTAACCTGTACAATACCACCTCTTTAGTACTGTATGGAGAGAGATGTGGAAATAATGTCTTGACCCAAACTAACAACTACAAAGTTGAGAGTTTGGAAGGCACCTGAATGAGCCAAGAAAGCCTTCCCAAATCTACAGACCTTTTTCCCAGAAGATGGAATGAGTTTAGAAGACTCTATGCAAAAATAATTCCATTATTTACACTAACATTAATGCCACGTCCCCCCAAACCAGTCAGTCCAGGGAGGTGACCAGTGGAATCCTAGGGAGTGCTATGCTAAGGGCTGTACTGAACATATCCAAACCAGATAGGGAGCAGAGAATGAGGCAGCCAAGCTCACTGACCACTCTGTTCAGGACAAGGAAGACAAAGTCAATTCCACCTAATCAGATGCTAACTGGTTTGAATCATAAAAAAGTGCCAACACATTGTTAATCAAGTACAAAGCTGTGAACACATAACAACTCCAAACTAGTCTTTACCGCTCAAGAAATTAATAAGTAATAGAAGATTTTATAGATGCAATTTCAAAAGTCACTAACAGTAAAGTAAAACATCAGGAACTACAAAGAAATGGACTGGGCAGAGAACATCTCTAGGCCATCATACAAATCCCTGATGTCCACACTCTGACTGCTGTACGCTACTCTCATTCCCCTACAACCCAAGGAAGTGGGAAACAAAAAGGTGACGAGAATAAGGAATGGATAGTACAGAACAGCCAAAAAAGCAAGGACTCTTCAGGATGAAAAAAAGAAGCCTGAAGGAAGCTCTCACAGAGGGCTATAAATGCCATGACTACACAGCAAAAGGAGTGTGAAACAGCTGCTCGCTGACACTTTCAAGAGATGAATGGCAAGACACAAAAGAAGGTATCAGGTGAAATGCCTGAAAGTAAGGAAACTTTCAAACCAGAACATTCATAAGCTGCACCAAAGTCACTGACAGATTATTTTGTGGATGCTTGGGTCCCATGCAGGTTTGAACATAGGTTCAAGGAAGGAGTAACCACATCCAGCAGAAGAGTAAAGACAAATACAAACTGCAGCTCACTTGAATCAACTGCCATCTCAGCTAGTTCGCACATCAAGCTTATGTACATGTAAAATATTAAGTAGTATATACTTACAAATACGGGCCGGGGAGCATACTCTCCCTCAAACAACATCTGGAGTGCAAAAAGCGCTGCCTGCAGAAGAGGAAGTTTCAAAGGATTAATGGACATTTCAGGAGTTCTTCAGCATGTCGTTTTTTTAATTTCTGTGGATTTGCTTTTTGTTTATGTATATATTTTTTAAAGGCTGTTTATGCAACTTGCTACCTTATATGGCCTGACAGAACTTAACTACACTCAAGTGGTTTTACCCTTACCATCTTTCAGATATTCCATAACCCATTTTGGTAACAAGTATAAAGGAAGTACCATGGGGTAACCGAAGGGCAAGTCACACCACTCCGCACGTTTATCAGCCTGTGGCAAAAGCCTACAGAAATACCATGTGCATATCCAGGCAGACTTTTCCATGTAAAACTGCAAGACAGTTTTGAGTGCTCTAACAACTCCACCACCTGCACTGAGCAGTAATTATATAAAGAAGGAGGTGTCAAAATATCACATGAATGGTGGTACATCCCAACATTTTATTCTTCCTATTTTACCTTTCAGAATCACAGAATCACAGAATTTTTAAGGTTGGAAAAGACCTAGAAGATCATCCAGTCCAACCATTCACCTAGCTCCCACTAAACCATATCCCTCAATACAACATCCAGTCTTTCCTTGAACACCCCCAGGGATGGTGACTCCACCACCTCCCTGGGCAGTGCATTCCAGTGCCTGACTACCCTTTCTGAGAAGTAGTATTTCCTAATGTCCAGCCTGAATCTCCCCTGGCGCAACTTGATACCATTCCCTCTAGTTCTGTCACTGCCTACACGGGAGAAGAGGCTGACCCCCAGCCCACTACAACCTCCCTTCAGGAAGTTATAGAGAGCTATAAGGTCTCCCCTGAGCCTCCTCTTCTCCAGGCTGAACAATCCCAGCTCCCTCAGACGCTCCTCGTAAGGCCTGTGTTCCAGACCCCTCACCAGCTTAGTAGCCCTCCTCTGAACGCGCTCCAGGGCCTCAATGTCTTTCCTGTAGTGAGGGGCCCAAAACTGAACACAGTACTCGAGATGCGGCCTCACAAGTGCTGAGTACAGGGGGACAATTACCTCCCTGCTCCTACTAGTAACACTATTTTTGATGCAAGCCAGGATGCCGTTGGCCTTCTTGGCCACCCGCGCACACTGTCGGCTCATGTTCAGCCGTGCATCAATCAGTACCCCCAGGTCCATTTCCTCCACACAGTCCTCCAGCCACTCCACCCCAAGCCTATAGCGCTGCCTGGGGTTGTTGTGGCCAAAGTGCAGGACTCGGCATTTGCTCTTGTTGAACCTCATGCCATTGGCTTCAGCCCAGCTCTCCAGCCTGTCCAGATCCCTCTGTAGGGCCTCGCTACCCCCAGGCAGATCCACACTCCCAGCCAATTTAGTGTCATCTGCAAACTTACTGAGGGTGCACTCAATGCCCTCATCTAGGTCATCAATAAAGATATTGAAGAGGACAGGCCCCAGCACTGACCCCTGGGGAACACCACTCGTGACCGGTCGCCAGCTGGATTTAACTCCATTTACTACCACTCTCTGAGCCCGGCCCTCCAGCCAGCTCCTTACCCAGCCGAGGGTGTACCCATCCAAGCCACGGGCTGCCAGCTTCTTCAGGAGAATACTGTGGGAGACAGTGTCAAAGGCTTTGCTGAAGTCTAGGTAGACCACATCAACAGCCTTTCCCTCATCCAGCAGATGGGTCACTAGATCATAGAAGGAGATCAGGTTGGTCAAACAGGACCTGCCCTTCATGAACCCATGCTGGCTAGGCCTGATCCCCTGGCCATCCCGCACATGCCGCATGATCTCCCTCAAGACTATCTGTTCCATAACCTTCCCTGGAACCGAGGTCAGGCTAACAGGCCTGTAGTTCCCCGGATCCTCCTTACAACCTTTCTTGTAAATGGGAGTCACATTGGCGAGCCTCCAGTCTTCTGGGACCTCACCAGTCAACAAGGAGAGCTGATAGATAATGGAAAGCGGCTCGGCTACCACCTCTGCCAGTTCCCTCAGCACTCTCGGGTGGATCTCATCCGGCCCCATGGACTTGTGGCAGTCCAGTTGGAGTAGGAAGTCTCTGACCGTTTCTTCCAGAATCACAGGGGAGTTAGCATGCTCCCCAGCCGAGACTACCAGGTCAGAGAGAGGGGTACCCTGAGGATCTGTCTGACCTTTAAAGACAGACGTAAAGAAGGCATTCAGAACCTCCGCCTTTTCCTTATCCTCAGTGATCACATTCCCAGCCTCATCCAGTAAAGAGTGGATATTCTCCTTTGTCCTCCTCTTACTGTTAATGTACTTATAAAAGAGTTTGTTATTCCTTTTCACCCCAGCGGCCAGGTTAAATTCAAGCTGGGCTTTTGCCTTTCTGATTTCACCTCTACACATCCTGACAACTTCCTTGAATGCATTCTCAGTTACCCGTCCCTCCTTCCACAGGCGGTAGATTCTCTTTTTCTCCCGGAGCCTCAAGAGTAACTCCCTATTCATCCACGCTGGTCTTCTTCCCCGCCGGCTCATTTTGCGGCTCAGGGGGACCGCCTGCTCCTGCGCCCTTAAGACTTCCTTCTTGAAGAGCAACCAGCTCTCTTGTACCCCTTTGTTCGCTAAGACTGAATGCCAAGGGACTCCCCCTACCAGTCTCTTGAACAAATCAAAGTCCGCCCTCTGAAAGTCCAAGGTAGCAGTTTTACTATTCCCCCTCCAAGCTCCACCATGAATTGAGAAATGTATCATTTCATGGTCACTCTGTCCAAGGCAGCCCCCAACCTTCACATCTCCTACCAGACCTTCCCTGTTAACGAACAGCAGGTCTAGCGGGGCAGTTCCTCTTGTGGGCTCTCTGACCAGCTGCATCAGGAATGCATCCTCTGTGCACTCCAAAAACCTCCTAGACTGCTTCTTCTGTGCTGTGCTATACTCCCAGCATATGTCAGGGAAGTTGAAGTCCCCCATGAGGACAAGGGCTGATGACCGTGCAGCTCGTGCCAGCTGCTTGTAGAACACCTCATCTGTCTCTTCATCCTGGTTTGGCGGTCTATAACAGACGCCCACCAGGATGTCTGCCTTGTCAGCCCTTCCTCTGATCTTTACCCATAGGGATTCAATGTTATCATCCCTAGTCACAATCTCAGTGGCAGAAAAGGATTCCCTAACGTATAGAGCCACACCACCACCCCTCCTTCCTTGCCTGTCTCTCCTGAAGAGTTTGTAGCCATCCATTACAGCACCCTTTCTAACCCTCTACTCCCAATTGGTCTTTTTCAAAGCTGATGGCAGGATGTCAGGGTTCCCAAGATACACATTTTAATAAGACTGTCTCACAAGCCTTCCCGATGCCTGCAATCAGACACACTGGACGTTCCCTCTCCAGTGTGCATCACAAGCATCCTTTGAACAGAAATGCTTATGCTGAAAAACACAATCAGATGCATTTGGACATGTTTTGCAATGCAGCACAGCTCTAGGAATAAGAGACACAGACACTGGCACAGACAGCCAGAAAGATACTAACAGCACATACTAAAAAGCCAAGGAAAAACTCTGGAAAAGGCTGATCAGAAACTCTCTCCTTACATTCTACCTATTTGCTATCAACTCAAGAGTCTTCATTTAGTAAGCATTAGCTGAGAGTTCTTACAAGTGGTATGTTGAATTTCCTTAGGAAATACACCAAATACTTTTTATTTTTCCCTGCAGAAGTCTCACCTTGGCATTGGCTGTGTCAAATATGGTTTCCACTAACAGGATATCAACTCCTCCATCCAAAAGTCCTTTGGCTTGTTCCGTATAGGCTTCAACCAGTTCATCAAAAGCTTTAAAACAGGAATGATGTTAATTTTATCTGGAGGTATCTCTTTCAAGACCATCACCTAAGTTAAATAACTTGATGGTTATAAATACTTATGTTCCTGTAATCTGGTCTCTCCACGGATGGTGACACAGAGAGTGTCCTGTTTGTTGGACCCATGGCTCCAGCAACATATCTCCTAATTCCTAAATGAAGACACAGGGAAAAAAAATAAAATGAAAAAAAAAAAAAAAAAATCACACAGCCACAAAACAATTTACCTCTAGTTTTACAATGACAGCCATATCAACATAAAAAACCTCCAAGGACACCAAGACATGCATATCAATCAGGGACGAAGAACAAAAACCAGGAAACTCCTGTCTCAAATCAAGAGTTTGATCAGCACAAGATCCCCCAGCACAGCTGACATTTTTGTTTTAATCTACGCAACAAGATGTTCAGTGTACACACACAACACAGAAGAACATCTATGAAAAAGGCAACTGGCTCATTTTTTCACTCAAGTATCATTTGCCTTTGACACAGTGAGTTACATTCGTTTGCTTTAAATGCACAGCACAGAACTGTCCTGATGTTTTGTACTAGATAACCAGATTTTAACATTGTCATGTGTACATAAAAACAAAAATAAGTAACCCACCAAAAAAAAGAAATCCTCAACCACTTCTTTTTAAAGCATATTTCAAACCTTACACTTTTATTGCATACTATGAATCACAGCAGTAAGGTATTATCTAGACAGCAGCAGCTGCACTGTTAGTTTGAAATACAGTTTCACGCCAGAATACAAGAGGAAGTTACTTGTCTTTGAAAGACAGCATTGTTTTCAGCAGTGTAAATGAGCTACAGCCCTCTCACATGAAGCCTGGTGTTGTGGTTCCACAGCAAAAGAAAAACTGGGGACCACGTGTTCAGCCCTCCTCCGGAGAAAAGGAAAAAAAACACAGGTTGGGATAAGGGTAATTTACTAAAATATAACAGGGATAACAATAAACAACACAACCTTTGCCGGGATGAACAGCTCAGATCGCGCGCGCCTCCCGGACCGGACCGTGCGCCGACTCGCAGCCGTTACAAAAGCCCCGCGCCAAGCCGCGTCGAGCCCCGTCGCGAGCGCACAGACCTGAGTCGAGAGGAGCGAGCCCTGCCGCAGCTGCCCGCGTCCCGAACCGCGCGCCAAAACTCAAAACGCCCCCTGCTTTTATACTCAGTATGACGTAACTGGCATGGAATGATCCTATTGGCTAATTTGAGTTCACCTATCCCGAGCCCATCATGTTAACCCGAATGATCCTATTGGCTAATTTGAGTCACCTATCCCGAGCCCATCATGTTAACCCCTTCCTGAAACCAGGACACCTGGTAGATAAAAGGCTGCACGTCACAGATTAAGCATGTTCCAGTAGTTGCTTACACTTGGAGTAACTTGCAATCTACATTTACCTACAATCAGCTATCCCAATCCTGCAGTACAAAGACATGTGCCATAGAAACCCAAGTAGTAGTCCCTGCCAAATTGGTTTTCTCCAAAACACATGTGGAAGATGTGAATCACATGCGGTCTAAGAGAGACAGGCACAGGACAGCCATCCTGCAGGACACACCAAGGACCAGATCCTGCAACCATGCTAAGATTAGTATGATACGAAGAGAGATGTGAAATTGCTGCTGTGCCTAAAATGAAGTCTGTGCCTTCAAGTTATGTCTCTGTGATGTAAACCATCAAGATATCCTTTAGTTAGCAATATTTCAAAGAGTGGAACAAAACAGTCAAAACCACAAATGAGTAAGAAATTAAAATAAATATTGCTTACCTGTTTGAGCAGTAACATCATCTGCTGCTTTTCTGGCCACCTGTGCTGAGACCCTGTTTAACCGATACGCCTAGAACAAGTACAGAATACTACTGAGTGACCTTCAATTCAGTCCAGCACAACTCATCCTCCAAGACACACAACACTTCCATCCAGTAGCTCACTCGAAGGCTCCTTAAGCCTTAGATACATACAAGCACTATTACCAAACCTCAAAAGGAACAGCTATATACATCCCAGCAACAGAGTTATGTGGCAGGTCTCATCCCACGTATGCCCCAGCCTACAGCTGCTAATCATAAAATTACATTCTGTAAGATACTAATTAAATCCTGCTGAAGTCAACAGAAGCTGAAGACCAAGACTTTGAAGACAAAATTAACCTACTTTTAAATTCACTTTCTTGAATAAAAAGCATTTTTTCCAAGCGTTTTATTTCACGTACTTCTCAGAACCGTACATGACACAGAACAGGCATGACAAACACAAGCTTGAAAGGACTACTACATACACAGCACAAGCACCACATAAATAACATCCTGAAAAGAAGCGGTTCCCTTGTGGCATTTGGTAAGTTGGAGGGACTGAAGCAAAACATCCCTTTTCACAGAACTGAGGTATTCTGTGAATACTCAAAATCTAGGACAAATTATTATTGCCTGTGCCTTCATCAACAAGAGGCACACGGTGACTGCCACACACAGCAGCGAAAACGAGCTGCAACCACACCATGTGGCTCAAGAAGCAGCATGCAGTCAGTAAACACAATCCTAATGGACTACAGGAATAAGCCAATCTTGGCTGCTAAGACAAAAAACTTGATTAATATTTTAATGTGTAAATAGTTTAGCATTCTTACCAAATGCTCAAGGCCATAGTCAGCTTGTGCAACTCGGGTGCTGCTGAAAGTGTTGGTTTCAATGATGTCAGCACCTGACAGCAAGTATTCCTGCAAGACAAGAAAAAAACCTTAAGACCTCCAGATCTGGGATACATCATGAAAGCACAGAATCATAGAATTGTAGGGGTTGGAAGGGACCTTGAGAGATCATCGGGTCCAACCTCCCAAGCAACCCAACTACTTTGTCTCATTCAGTTGACAAAAAGTCACAAATCATCTCCTAATTCAAAGCAGGTCAGTCTCTGAAGGCCTTACTCAAAGGCACAAGACCAAAGCAATAGTTCCAAAGCAATGGTTCCATATAACCGATTTTCAGTGTTACAGAGTCAGCCACACTTTCTAGTAACAAGTGACATTCTGCCACCGAGCCCAGCACCTGGAGCATATTCTAGACTTTTGCATGGGGACACAGTTGGACATACTCCAACTGCCATCACCAAGCAAGGGCTGCTGTGAGTGGACTCAGAAAAGGCACCAGTTAACAGACGATTCAAAAATTTAAACATTCTGAAGGGCAGCAGCAAGAGCATCCTGGGACAGGATACAAGCTTAGGAGAACGATGTTCTGTGCAGATAACATTTAAAGTTTAACAGCCTAGATTCACAAAACAACTTCACGTTCTGCTCCATTTTGGTCATCTAATTCCCACTGAAGTAAACTGAAATCAATGTGAACAGAAATATTTTTTTTCTGCATTTTTATAACTTCTGTCAGTTGCCCTTCTCCCTCCTTAATGCCTCTTTTTGATCAAATTAACATTTAGGTGACCCCTGCATATTCAAAGAAATTAAGGTATTTGAAGTACTAGTAAGTCAAAAAGCCCAATGTGGCCGTTATTAAACATAAACCACTCAGATTTTCCTATAAACAAACGAGTTTGGGGATTCAACAGGGAAAATATTGTCTTGATCCAAACAAAGCAGAAAAGAATTACATTTGCTTTAAAACCTGTTTTGCTGCAAACTAATACACTTTCCCTCAACTCTTTCTGGACACGTATGGAAATACCTACAAACAGTTATATGAAAATATACAAGTTCACACACAGACATTAATAACTAAGTAATGAAGTTTTGGAAAAATCACTGAGATTAAAGAAAGACGTTAAACAGCTACAGCTTTGTAGTAGTTTTTGTTTTGTTCAAACCTGTGACTTCAGCAAAAGCCCTTCACCTTTTCTGTCTACCATCATAGAAAGAAATACTATGCTCAAGCAAGATCACTTTTGCCTTTGAGAACACATCACCTCTCTTACTACTGAATCTTAAATTGCCAGACAAGATACAGCTAACACTAACTTTTCAAGCTACTGATGATATCTGTGAGATCCGACTTGCTGGACCATTTAAAAACAAACAAACAAACAAAACCACCAACCATATGTATAGAGGGATTATAGTTACTTTGTAGAAATATTTTCATTTACTATCTCAAGTTTTATCCAATTCTCTCAAGAAATAACCCCTGGTAGCTATAAAATATGAAGTTACCATCAATGGCTTAGAAAGCACATGACCCAAAACCTGCTGCAGTCATGAATCACAGAATCACAAGGTTGGAAAAGACCTTTAAGATCATCAAGTCTAACCATTCCTATCCTATGCTAAACCATAACCTTAAGTATCTGATCTACTTTTTTTTTAAACACATCCAGGGAAGGTGACTCAACCACCTCTCTGGGCAGCCTGTTCCTGGCCCTGACAATTCTTTCAGGACCCTCAAAGGCTTCTCCTTTCCTTACACTGTTTCTAAAGCACCAACAGCAGGCCATGATGATAGCAAGCTACGTAGTTTGACTCAATACATTCATTCTCAATTTGCATCATTATTGCTCTGATAAACCTGCAAAATTCAACCATTAAATGAGCTTACCCAATTAAAACCACAAGCTATTATAAATTCCAAAGTTCATGGCCACAACAGCTCCATTCACAGTCAAGGGACTGAACTCAAACCTACAAATATTTCCTCTTGAATTTTTTTACAAGTCAAAGACTGGGATTCTTTTCAACTCACCATTCTTAAACTCCAAAGAATGACAGTTAGATTGTATATACAAAAATGCAGATTACATACTAAACTTAACAACTGTAAGCCAATTATGATTCTAACCAATAACATACAGCTGCGAGGCTTCAACTGAGTATCAACTAGGTGCAATGTTATTCAAAGATTCCAATTATTATAGTAAGACCTACAAAAAGCTGCAACTCAAGAAACACAAGACTTAGGAAGTTGGGTTTTAAAGTCTAACTGAATATAGAAAAATAATAAAGTGTGTGCAAATTCCTAACAATCAACCCTAGTCTGCTTTATTCGCTGGGCCACACATTAACATCCTAGGGAAAAAATAAAAATATTGAAGCACATATACTCATTAACTATGGAGAGACCTGCTTCAGGCTGCCTGATTTAACAGCTCTTTAAAACACAATTATAGAAACATGCATCTAGAATTCAGGTATGTCCTACTTAGATGCATTTTAAGTGCTGGTTGGGGATGAAAAAAAGAAATAATTCAGAATCTACAATTAATAGAAATACATCAGGGACCCAAGTGAAAGAGAGATTTAAAAACAACACTGCCTGGGTGACATCAGGAACCAAGACACGAATGCTGTGCTCACACAACCAGAACAGTCAAATCTGCTCATTCTTTTTCACATGGTTACCTAGCACTCTCTTCCCCATCCCCAAAAGACAAAGGAGAGCCAATAGCACCAACAGCATATGGCATGGAAAAGGGGATCACAGAGGCCAAACTCTCCTGCATTCTCTTGTCAAGAGACAGAAATCAGAACAACCCACCTTGTGTATGTCACAGATTATATCAGGCTGAGTTATACTGAGAAGGTCATTATTGCCTTTCAAAGGCCTGGAATGATCTTTAAATTCACCCCCTCGGAAATCCTCTTCTGACAGGGCATGCTGCTGGATCATGGTACCCATGCCTCCATCCAAAACCATTATCCGTTCCTGCAGAACCAATTCAATTTCATGTTCCATGTTTTTCTGGGGAACTGCTGCAAGAAAATAAGTCCAATATTTAGACAACTTTGAAGTTTCCTATCTATACACTTGAGCAACCTAAGCTCTTCCCATTTAAGAAACAAAATAAACTAGCTAATCCTCTACTGAAATCAATGAGTAATTGGTTTACTTCACCTACAGCTCCCATCACCTGATGCTACATAACAGCTGCATCTTTCTAAACAGAAATAGACTCAATTGGTCCTTCACCTAAGTGCAGTCACCTGAAGGAAAAAAAAAAAAAAAAAGAAAGAGTATCAAGAGTTCACCATGGCACTATAAACTAGTCTCCAGTACTGAAAAGTGTGGCAATTTCTACCATGGCAATGCATCTTTGTACCAGTCACTGCACTGGAAGGGGTTTGTAAGTGCAATGGAGAAACTAATGAACCTCATTAAAATTAAAGATCTACTTTAATTGCCTATCTATAATGACAGAAAAAGAAATAAACTGAGCAAGCAAAACAAATTCTTCAGCTAAGCCCCAAATTCACCTCTTTCTAGAATTAGCATAGTAAATAACAATTTTGCACTCCTGTCAGCAAACAAACACCACGATACTCCAACAGATAGCAGCCAGATTTTCCTTTCTGTAACACAAACACAGGAAGATGGTTCTGTTCTGCAACAATGCCAGAAGAAAAACAATCAGGCAAGTCACATGCTAATTATAAGATTTTGGGCAGAGTAAATCTAACAATGATTGAAATAGAAAACTGTAGAAATTTGAGTGCTATCATTAGGGGTGAAGTTGCGGTATCATAACGCTTTAAGAACCCGAACAAAGCCCATCCCATACGTTAAACAAAAAGCCAAAACTATAATCTGAGATAGAGGAATAAAACCAAAACAAAACCCCCCAAAAAGTAACCCTACTTCTCCTCTTTAGAACGCATGCAGAATCATTTCAGAATTAAGACATACATGCATACAGCAAAATAACCTAACAGCCTCTTTAACAAAAACCCAGTTTACAAGAGTGGGACCCCCGCCTATCTTTTGCAACCATGTAGATGAGTGATACATCTTCATGATTCTCCTTCATTCAGCCTCAGCTTACTCACTTTGAGTAAGCATTTGTTTTGCATTTTGGTTATGCACTACCATCAAATCACTTGTAAAAACAAATTATTTCTGAAGCACAAAAAAATCCTTATGTCTCATTACAATTTACACACAGTAGTACTTAAAAATCACTGGCAGCTGCCAACTGATTTAACTTTTTTCCTTCTGCATTTTTTGCAAGGCAACTTCTGTTTTGACATCAGAACAAGAATATGCTGTAGAGAAGACAAGGCCAAGAGTAAAATATTACAAGGTCACATTTATACCAACAGTCCAGAAAAACAGCTCTAAGTCAGATGGAGTCTCAGCAATAAGAGAAGCCAAATAAAATTTGCTCTGTAACAAGTATGAAGCATTTGAAGGGAGATTAAGATACAAAAAAGGAAGCCACCCTCATTCCAAGTTTAAAGTTTTAACACCACACAGGCAGGATCAGCAGGTTCTTACACAAGAGCTTAAACCTACTGACGTTAAACCATCAAATTATTCATGAAACTAAGAATCAGTCTTTGAGCTAAAGGCTTTCAGAAGCAAGACCCAAAAAACGGTATCTGAAAGCATGTCTGCAATGCAGACTCCCACGGGCCTGACTCGTGCTTCGCAAGAGCTACAACCCAATGAGACATACACATTAGAGCTTGCTTTTGCTTTAACGTAGGCTCCTAAGTCCACTCCTTGACACCAAGAGCATCAGGCAGCTCAGCTGGGACATCAGAGCCCTTATAGAACCAATCCTCCTTCCTATAGACTTCTGAGCCTTTTACCTACATGTTTCCCAACTACCTTCTCATACACACTGGGGAGCAAAGATTTACAGCCCTGTTCGCTTTTAAATCCTGCACCACCTCACTAGTCTGTTTTGCTTTCTCTACAGGTGCCTCGCTGAGCAGATGCTGCTTCAGCATACGGTTTCCTGCTCACAGAAGCACAGACCTCTGCCTCCTATCAGCTCCCAGCTCTGCAGGAGCCTTACTCTGAAGAAGCTTTCCAAATCTCTGCTTCTTCAGCAGCATCTCAAGAAGCTGCAGGAAATAGGGTGGGAATCATGAAGGTGGGTGTCAGTGCCAGAGGTACAGAGACTCTAGATGGCACAGCGCCAAGGCCACCTAAACCCAATTTAGCTGTCCTTGCTGTAGGTAATACTTGCCTCTTCTTCCACTAGGAGCCTGCACTGCTTGAAGCTGTGCTCTGGCACACTGACAATGCAATTTTCACACTGGAAACAAAGTCTGCAGACAGGTCCAGAAAGACCCTGGAAATCTGGAGAGGATCGATTCATGAAGCCATGCTAGAACGTGCTTAACCCTGCCTTTGGGAGAAAAGAAGGGAGGAGTCAGCTCTGCTAAACAAGTATTGTCACCTTAATTCACCTTAAGTTGGTTACAGAACAAACAGAGAAAAAATGTTTGAAATTTCTAAACAGGAAAAAAATCAGGTCAGATGCTTTTTCTGTTTGTTTGTTCACAAACTCTGCTCAGCCAAAGTTGATTAAAAATCCATTTTAGAAAGATCACTGGTGAGCCCTGGGAAACAGATTCCATCTCCCATTCAAAAGGAATGCCTCTATAGCTGTAACAGAAACAGTGCCCATGCTGAGTCTGGCTGTGGGGGTGCTAATTTTCCCCACAGCAGCCATCACTGGGTATCAGTAGCTAGAGAGGAGCTGGTAACACACCAGATGCTGGCACAGCACCAAGGCTGTCTGTCTCTCCAACATCCCCCCCACCAGTAGGATGGGGGTAGGCAAAATCTTGGGAGGGGACACAGCCAGGACAATTGACTCCAAATGACCAGAGGAATGTTCCATACCATATGATGTCTGCTCAGCAATAAAAGCGAGGGGAAAGGAGGAGAAAGGGGAGCATTTGTCATTTACAACGTTGTCCTCGGAGCAAACACCATGCACACTGAAACCCTGCTTCCTGGGATGTGGATGGATGTCACCTGCTCACGGGAAGTAGAGAAGACATCTTTGTTTTGATTCTGCACACAGCCATTTGATTTATTATCCTGCCTTTATGTTGACCCATGAGGTTTTTGGCCATCTTATTCTCTCCCCTCGACACCCGTGTCCTGTTGAGGAGTCACAGAGCAGCTTGATGGACACCTGGTCCTCAGCCAAGGTCAACCCATCACTGTAGTGAACCAGCAGTGGTAACAGAACCCGGGACCAGTTACCTTGATTTTACACTCCACTGAAACTTAAAATGTAAAGCACATCACTACAAAATGTTATAGGGCTAGAACTAGTTCAGCAGAGCATACCAAGACAGAACTAAAGTGACCCAACAGCTTTGGTTTAGAAGTCAGTGGGGTATGTGACACACTGAAAAACCCCAATACCTGACTTCATTTCCCCAAGGTAAACACCCTGACTTGAGATCACTTAAGCAAGGGAATTACTGGTTGGAAAGGAGAAAGATCGATGTTTCCAAGTAAGTGTGCATGGCACATAAGGTGTCCCTCCAGTAGAACTGTTACCCCCTGCAGTCATCCTACCACTAACAACTACAAACTGCCCAACTGTAAACTTCCATTTTCACAACATGGCAACTAAACAGCTCAAAGAATAAAGCAAGATGATATTCCTTCAGCTTCTTATCCCAACCCAACCCACACACAGGCCATATGTGCAGAATTGAAGGGATAACCGCAAGCTCTCCACAAGAAACAGGACTTCAAAGCTTGCAATTTGCTTAAAAACACATTTTTTCTGATGCCTGCAGTGATTCTCAAAAGGTGTTTTTTATTATTTATGCACTCCTATTAAAAATTCATTCCTAGTATAAAATAGCCTAGTACACAAGCACTTGGAAAGGAATAAAAGGATTACAAGTTGCTTCTAAAGCTTTTAATAAAGGATCAATCAACCCAGCTGTGACAGTATTATAGTATTTTTATCATGTTAACGTGGCAAAACACAAACTGAAGAACTACAAGGAACTACAAACATTTCCAGCGCCCCCTATTTCCTAGGTCCTGTCCTAACAGGCAACAGGGACACCCCACATCTGCACTAATTCAGCAAACCAGCCTTGCCCCACACCAGTTCCAAGAACAAGTTTCTCCATCATTCAAAAAATGTTTTGACAGCACGCAGAAATTACAACAGCAGCAGCCAGAAAGGATGCTCTTGATGTCATCCTGCCATAGACAGCTCATGACAACCCTAGCATTATTTGCTGTTTAATTAATCCAGTCTTCTTCAACTGGATGCCCTCTGGCAACATTAAAAGTTTCGTGGACTGTAGCAACAGATGGCAGACAGGTCCTCTGCAACATCGGGCAGCAGCACCCTATTGCTACACTATTTGTTACGCTGCCTATCCAAAGGGAGAACCACTGGATCTTACCACTTCACCATGGGTACCTACATGTCCTGTGTCAGCACCTGCCTTAAGTCTTCTATTAACACCGTCCGCTACCGCCTTCTGCCTGTCCAGTGGGGTTCCACAAACACCCCCAGGACACACTATTTGCTTCCATCTAAGCGGAACTTTCCTCCAACCACCACCGCTTCCTAGGCTGCTGCCGGTGGATCCTCCCACGTTTTCCATGTCAGCCCAATAGATTCAGTTCTGCGGTAACAGAGCAGCCGCTACCCTGGCTTGACCCCAAACGGCACGGGTGGAAAGGCAGCGCGGGTCAATGTCATCTTTGCCAGAGAAACCTGGAAAAAAACCTTCGGCACAAAAAAGCTGAGGACGGAGTCTGCGCCACAGGCAGCCCTGCGCCGAAAAGGGCTGCGGGCCTGTTCAACAGGCTGAGGGGCGCAAGTCCGGGCTGAAGCACCGGCTGAGCACCAGGCGTTCCCTCCGAAGCACTAAAAAAGAAAGCGCTTGGGATCTCGCCGGTAGCTGCGCCACCGACAGCAGCCGCTGACAGAACCGGCCGTTTAAAAACTCCATGTCAGCCAGCAGCTCGCTTTACTTCTCCTCCCCTCCAGCAACTTCTGTTTAACCCACAAAATGGCATTTCTGGCTTAGAGCCCCGGGGCAGCTGGAGCGCACCCCGACCCCACCATCAAGCTGCAGCCTCTCACGCAGATATCTGGAGATTTTTTTCACATCTTTCCGGCTTGATGTCGTGGGACGGAGCGGCGCAGATATGCCGGCACCCTCCGGACCCCTTCTGGGTCGAGCGAAGCCTACCGCAAGGTACCCGCTCTGCACCAGCCTCCTCACTCGCTACCGCCACCACCCCCGCACGCTCGGGGCGGAGCGGCGAGGCCGCGTTAAAAGCACGCCGAGCCGCCAAACGCGGAGTTTACAAAAGTTAAACGCAGCCCATAGCTGACACTCTCCCTCGGCTGCACCGCACCGCACCGCACCGCGGGGGACTGCACCGGTGTCAAGCACCAGAACCCGAGGAGAAGACGGACCTGCCATCCCCGAGCCCCGCCGCTCCCGGGAGGGATGGAAGCGGCTCCCCACATCCTCCCGTCGCGGGCGGAAAGGCGCCACCCCGCTGCTACAGCGGCGGCACGTGGCCGACCCCACTCCGCCGCCACCCTTGGGGAAGAGAGGCGGGGGCGCCGCCCCCCCCCCCCCCCCCCCGCAGCGCGCGCACGCTCCCGCCCGTTACCCGGCGGGTCGGCGCCCGCCAGCCCCGTGGGCGCCATGCTGCCGAGACGTCACCACCGCCGCCGCGCCGCAGGGGCGAGGGAGCCCGCGCGCAACCCGCGAGAGAAGCCCAAGCGTCACGGCTGCTGCGTCACCCCCTGACGCGCGAGCTCCGCCCAGAACGCGGGCAAGGAAGCGCGAGCTGCCCTTGTGCGGGGTGATCGTTGCTGCTGTTGGCGGGGTGGATACTGGCCGGCCGGCCGGCGGGCGGGAAGGAGAGGAGGTGTGTGCCTGCCCACCCCCGACACGCATAGGGACACTGCCTCGGGCGGGGCGGAGGGCAGCTCTACCTTCGGCTCGTCGGTCGGTAGGGCTGCAGTGCCTGCTGAAGCTGTGGGGAACCGGGTGGGCAGCCGCAGTGGCGGGCTGAAAACGCCCCCGGGAGTTGATTTGCTTTCCTGTTAGCAGCCTGAGAATGTCGGCTCTTAACGCTTAATGGCTGGACGGGTAAAGCCAAGCCTGGCCGTGTAGCTAATTGTCCTGACGTTAAATGTTGATGGCGTTAACCAGACAGGGCTAAACAAAATTGAGTTGTCCCTCGCTGTAGGAAGGTGAGAGGGAAAGTCAGTCTTTAAAATGCCAATGCTTGCATCGTATTTAAAGACTGCGTTGAGAGGAAACGAGCGCAAATACACCTTGCATGAACTGGAAATCAGACCAGCCAGGTGACTGGGTGTGTGTTACTAGCATGAAAACCTGGAAATGAGTTTATACTGAGCAAATAAAGGCAGTTTGCTTGACAGTTGTACAAAATAAACTATGCCTTGCTTTGAAGCAAGAGTTTCACATCTGATGATACAGCCTTCCAACTTCTTATCTGAGGACTCCCGTTTTCAAAGCACGCAGTGCCAGCCCGTTACAGCTGCAGAGCAGCCTGGCAAGCATTACACCATGTGTGGCAAACACACGCTTGCCACCAGAGTAGCTCAAAGGAATAGCCACTGCTCTCGTTTGCAGTATTAGTAATTCAAACACCAGAAATACAGACAGCATTGCCATTTAAACTAGTTAGGTGCTCCAAGTATGAAAAGAAGGAAGTCTGTAAGATGGATTATTGACCAGCCTTTCCTGTTTACCTTAACTCAAGCACACAAAGCAAATGCTGCAAGTGAAGATGCAGAGGCCGCATGTCCTTTCTTAATGGGAATGAACCGAGTTTGCTTCCCTTCTTCAGGGGCCTGGGCCTCAGCTCTGGGTGGCAACGGTATTATCAGCCAAGAGTATGGATTGCTATATGTACTGTACTTTATGTTTCCCTGGAAGATTTCCAGGAGACTGAAAATGAGTTAAAAGCCGTTAGCGTAGATGATTCCTGGAAGCTAAATATCTACCCTTGAATTTACTTTTGAGACACAAAACCATTTGGTTACAAACCCTTTAAGTCCAATGCGATCCAGGAGCTTTTATAATCAACTGTCACCTCGGGCAGTGGTGATGCAAGTACATATAAAATGTAGCTTTATATTTAAATAATATGTATGTCTACTTCAGCTTCAGGAGAAATGCAGGCAGCTTACAAATCTAGTTAGGAGTGCAGCTTCAGTTGTAGAGGCAATGCTGCAGGACACATTGGTGGAGAGCAGAGCTTGCCTCTTGGCAAATCATTGATTGCAGTGGTCAACCCAAGTTCTCACTGAAAAAATGTGTCCCAAAATTCCAGTGTGAGGTGCAATGCCCTGGAAACTCATAAACTTTAAAAGCCTCACAAGAGAAGTGAAATAGAATGGACAGAAGCAAGTCAGATACTTCTGGAGAGTGCTTACTTTCATCCCTTTTATTGATAATATGTGCACATTATAGAGATGGGCAGTGCTTTGACAACCAGTCACTAAGAGATTTTAGGGTGTATATTTCCTTGCTTGACTTCTGGAAAACATCCAAGCATTTTGTCATGCTACTGTGAACGTTCTCTCTGGCAGCAATTCAGGTTAAAAAGCTCGCTGTCTCCACAGTTGCTTTGTAGCGACAGCTCTTTGTACCACAGCTCAGCACGTCCTTGCGTGTGCTGATGCAGTTGTTTGTGTATCTGCTGCAAAGTAGGTCAGTGGAAAAAAAGAAGAAAAAAAAAAGGAAAGCTGAAAATCTGAAGGTGCTTTTTGAGAAGGATCATTTTACATCTCCTATTTATTCTGCAGTTCACAACCAGTTTGAGCCAGTTTGACTGTGCTGTAAAAAGTCAGCCCCCAATTCCACCCTGTGCCACCCTCATATTTCCATGCCTTTTCTTGTGCGGGTGGCAGCCTGTTCCTTAAAGGTCAGTTTTCAGTGGGAACAGGTCTGTGATCCAGTTCTTCTGCAGCTGAATGGTTTCCAGAGCTGACCTAGGAGCAGCAGGAGAAAAGGAGGGCAGCTTGAGAAACTGTACGGACAACTGAATGAACACAACCCAGGCAAGACATGCTCCAGAGGGTGGAGTGAGTGGTTAAGGGCAGCCATTGTTAAACTAGGTCATCCAGCAAAGGAGTACCAACACAGAACTTCAGCCTTAATATGTTTTGCAACGGTAGAAGATCTCAGGTCCCTTTTCTTGGTTTAGCTTCAGCTACGACAGTACTGCACAGTCCTGATGTGTGTCCCTATCCCGAAACTGCCACACACCTGTGGTTTCCAAAATGTTTGAACTGTTTCTTTGAGAAGATCCAGTATATGGAGAGTTTGCAGGAAACCTTCAAGGATTTGCAGTGAGCATCCCCCTAAGTTCGAAATGTGGTTTTTGTTTGCTTTACAGAGTGCTGTTCTTACCTTACTAAATTAGGCTGTTAAAATGAAGACAGGCTGGGAGAGTTGGGCTTGTTCAGCCTGCAGAAGAAAAGGCTCCAGGGAGACCTAATTACAGCCTACCAATACTTAAAGGGGTCCTACAGGGAAGTGGGAGAGGGACTGTTCATCAGGGAGTGTAGTGACAGGACAAGGGGCAATGGCTTTAAGCTGAAGGAGGGCAGGTTTAGATTAGATGTTAGGGAGAAATTCTTTACTATGAGGGTGGTGAGGCGCTGGCACAGGCTGCCCAGAGCAGCTGTGTCTGCCCCCTCCCTGGCAGTGCTCAAGGCCAGGCTGGATGGAGCTTTGGGCAACCTGGTCTAGTGGAGGGTGTCCCTGCCCATGCCAGGGGGTTGGAACTAGGTGGGCTTTGAGGTCCCTTCCAATACAAACCATTCTAGGATTCTATGATTCTAATATACTGTTCCATTTCATACATTTAGAGTAGCACTGGGAGCAGCTTAGGGGAGTACAGGGAGGAAGAACACAAAGGTGCCATCATTCCCACATCTGAGAAACCTGACCGGAACACTGTTGAGAATTAGTCTTACTCAAACATCAGCTGAGGGCAGAGTATCATTCATGCAAACATCTCTCATCATGGTGGGAGTCCTGTTTTCTGAAGGTGGTTCTAAGTGGTGTTCCAGTGAAGCCAACATCTTCCTAACTGCACCAGGATTAATCTACAAATCTAAATTAATATCCTTAGCAAAAAAACCCCAACTTTAAGTCAGATCAAGTTCTGGTATTTCAAGTATATTTGAAAGCATTTTCAAACTACCCCTTTCCCCAGCTCCTCCCACACACAGCTAAACTCTCACAGGTATTTTAAAATCAGTGTCTGAAGCAAAGAAAGTCATCTTTGGGTCTTCTATTTTTTTTTCTTTTTTTTTTTTTTTCCTTCCAGTGCCAAGGATCTGGTTCACCAGTTTGTTACTGTAGTTAATACATGTTATACATGTGAATACACCCATGTATTCAAATGGCATTCAAATGGCATCCTCACCTCACGAGAATGAGCACAGTCCTTTAGCTTTTGGGTATGTGTCTTAGATACCTCCGCTAATATTCATTAGAAAAACATGCCTCTCATTCCCATACTGTCTGCCTTTACTCCTGAGGATGCAGTTCCCAATGGGCTATTCACATAAGTAATCCTTATTTAAAGAAGAACAGTGGGGTTATTCATTTTACTAAAGAACATTCGTATGTTGGAGGATTATATCCGAGTGAAGCATTCGCAGCACCATGCAGAGACCCAAAAGGGAAAACAGATTAATCTGATTTCCGAGCACAGCTCTTGGCACTCAGCTCTGTAAGGTCACTTACCACTTGCTCTGTTTTGCTGCAGCTGGATTTTTGCCCTGTTTGGGATGACTAAGCTACACTACTTGGGCTTTATTTTCAGAATTTCCTCTGTGCTTAAGAACTAAAATTTCTATTTAATAGTTTTCCAGCCCTGCAACTTAGCAGGCAATTTTTTTGTGATCCAAATGCAAATTATTTGTTCCATTTAAGTCAAATTACTGGGTTAACATTTCTATTCCAGGATCAAAATATTACCTGAAACCAAAGTACCAGATTGTTTCAAGGTCAATTCCAAGCACAGTCTGAATGCTGAAATAGCCTGTTAAACATGCACAGCTTAGAGGGATAGCAGCGAATTTATTCTACTACCACAGAACAGATTTTGGTCTTCACTGCTTGAAAAAAAAAAATAAAGCCCAAAGTCTCCAATCACAGTGAAAACAAACACACTGAAGTGACCTGAAGGTAACCTTTTGCATCTCTGTTGAGAATCTGCGTTGATCAAAAAGTGTATAGACGCCTGGAAGGGCTGGAACACAGGCTTATCTCTACTGCTGCGCAGTAGACAGGCAAACTGTCAACTGCTTTCAATTTATTACAGGCTCCATATGATTCTGAAATTTTGCAGCATTTTTAAAAGCTTCAGTGTGCACCTTTCAGGCATCCACATCAAGTCCATAGAAGAGAGAAGAAGCAGCACTGCAGGTCTGCCACCTTGCCCCATGACAGCATGGGAAATGAGGGAAATGGGCCAGGTCATAGGCAGCTAAATGTGTGCACCAAGGAAAGGCTGCTCAACATTGAACTCAGAGAGTTACAGTCTTTTGCTATGGATGTACATGAGAGTCTCAGCTTCTTTCTTCCCTTTAGCACAGCCTGGGCAAGTCTGAACTATGCTGCCCCTGCTCAGGGCAGGATGATATCTGCCCTGGATAAGTCCTGACCAATTATGGAAATGGGTTCTGAAGGTATCTCCCATTCTCTTATTTTCTGGCAGAGCTTCTTGCCCAGATATCCACAGGCTGAGGGGCTATACAAAGCCATTTATTAAGTATTCCATTCAATGGACTCACTTGAGGCTGCAGGGCTCACCTTGCAAAGGAACACTGGAAGGTTCTGGTGACAGAGCAGGCATGAGGGTGATGGTGAGTCAGGCAGGAGCAGAAACCTCACAGGCATGGAGGTACTCCTGCAGTACCCAAAAGAGAAGATGCTACCAGGGTCAGCCCACAGTCCAGTGATGACTAGACAATCTGTAGCTATGAGACAGTGCCAATGTTAAGCCAGAAAATCACATAGACAAGACAAGGCATAGTATACATACAATACAGCTCCAGCAAAGAGCGAGGATGTGGGCCTTGGCTAAACACATCTCTGTGGCTAATGGGTGGGGGCTCCACAGTGGAGATCTCATCTGTAGCGGTTGAGAGTAATTGGAACATGCTGGTGTTCTTAGGGCCTTACCAGTAGCTGGAGCAGCTCAGAGAGACTGGCACAAGACGTTGAGGAGGACTATAGGAGCACAAGCCCTAGGCATACTTCCCTCTTAGCTCAGAGGTGAAATTGAGTGGACCGGCTTCTGCTCACAGAGTACACAGGGTGAGCCAAAGGGTTTCCTGTCTGCTGTGTGCCCAGACAGTTAAACCATGGTTTGCTGCCTCCCTGGAGCCCAGGTCAGAGACATTACCAGAAGGCTCCCAGGGCTGGTAAGATCCTCTGACTACTACCCATTATTGATAGTTCAAGCAGGCAGGGATGCAATCACGAAGTGTAGCCTGCATGCTATCAGAAGGGAATTCTGGGACCTAGGGTGCTTTGTTGAGGGAGGGGGAGCTCAAATAATATTTTCATCTATCCCTACTTGTGGGAGGAGGGGTTCAGAGCAGGACAGGAGAACCCATGAGTTGAACGAGTGGCTGAAAGGCTAGTGCTGACGTAGGAATTTTGGGGTTTTGACCAAGGGATGGTGTACTCTGCTCCTGGCATGATTACTGCTGACAGGGCTCACCTGTCCCCAAGGGGAAAGTGGATCCTTGCCCAGGAGATGGCAGGGCTCATTGATCGTGCTTTAAACTAGTTAGGAAGGGGGAAGGGGATATTACGAAGGCTGCTGGGGTCAGGCAAGTGCCTCGGGAGACACGACATGAGTTGATGGTGGAAGAAGGTAAATGCCAACAGCACAGTGACGGACTTGGGGATGTTGTTCCACATGATAGTAGGGAAAATTCTGTGGATTGCCCTGAGGACTCCTCAGTGGAGCCACTATTGCCCATCCCCTGTCGGAAATCTCGCTGTGATCTGTTGAGGATACCTGCATCTGCTGCCCCACTAAAATGCCTTTATACAAATGCATGTAGCATGGGGAACAAACAGGAAGAATTAGAGATCTTTGTACGGTCGCAGGGCCATGATCTCACCACAGAGGTGTGGTGGGACAGCCTGGATGACGGGACAAAAGCTTAGGACAAAGTGACCATGAAATGGTCAAGTTCGAGATCCTGAGTGGAAGAAGCAAGCCAAAAAGTAAGATAGCTACCCTGAATTTTGGAAGAGCTAACTTTGATCTCCTCTGCAACCTAATAGGGGCTATCCCGTGGGCTACGCTGTTAGAAGGAATGGGAGCCTGTGAGAGCTGGCTGGCATTCAAACAGCACTTCTTCCAAGCACAGGAACGATGCATCCCTTTGAGCAAGAATTCGGGAAAGAGAGGCAGAAGACCTGCGTGGATGAGCAGGGAACTAATGAGTAAACTCAAAGGGAAGCAGAAGGTCAGTGAATTGTGGGAAAAGGGTCTGAGCACCTGGGAAGAATACAGGAATGTTGTCAGGGCCTGAAGGGACGTGACTAGGAAGGCTAAAGCCCACTTGGAAATGAAGCTGGCAAGGGACATAAAGGATAATAAAAAGGGGTTTTTTAGGTATGTGAATAGTAAGAGGATGACCAGGGATAATGTAGGTCCCTTGCTGAATGAGGAGGGTGTCCTGGTAACGGGGGATGCTGAGAAGGTGGAGATACTGAATGCCTTCTTTGCTTTGGTCTTCACCTCAAAGGCCCCCCAGGACCCACAGACACTGGATGAAAGTAGGAGTGTTTGGGAAATGAAGAGCTTCCCTCTGGTTGAGGTGGGGGTGGTCCAGGAGCATCTCAAAGGGATTAATGCACACAAATCCATGGGCCTGGATGGGATGCATCCACGTGTGCTGAGGGAGCTGGTGGAAGTGATTGCTGAGCCACTCTCTATCATCTTCAACAGGTCTTGGAGAACAGGAGAAGTGCCTGAGGACTGGAGGATAGCCAATGTCACTCTGGTCTTTAAAAAGGGCAAGAAGGAGGATCCTAGCAACTATAGTCCAGTCAGCCTCACTTCTGTCCCTGGAAAGGGGATGGAACAGCTTGTTCTGTATGCCATCTCCAAGCAATTGGAAGAGAAGAAGGTTATGAGGAGTAGTCAGCATGGATTCACCAAGGGGAGATCGTGCTCGACCAATCTCATAGCCTTCTGCAATCTCATCACCAGCTGGGTAGATGGAGGGAGAGCAGTGGATGTCATCTACCTTGACTTCAGCAAGGCTTTTGATACTGTCTCCCATGACATCCTGATAGCAAAGCTGAGAAAGCATGGGATAGATGAGTGGACAGTGAGGTGGGTTGAGACCTGGCTGTCGGACCGACCCCAGAGGGTCATGATCAGTGGAGCAGAATCTGCCTGGAGGCCTGTGACTAGCGGTGTTCCCCAGGGCTCGGTGTTGGGTCCAGTCCTGTTTAATATCTTCATTGACGACCTTGATGAGGGAATAGCATCCACCCTCAGCAAGTACGCTGATGATACAAAGCTGGGAGGAGTGGCTGACACACAGGAACACTGCGCTGCCATCCAGCAAGACCTAGACAGGCTGGAAAGCTGGGCAGGGAGAAACCTAATGAAGTTCAACAAAAGCAAGTGTAGAGTCTTGCACCTGGGAAGGAATAACCGTTTCTATCAGTACAGGCTGGGGGATGACCTGCTGGAGAAGAGCTCTGTGGAGAAGGACCTGGGGGTTCTGGTTGATGACAGGTTGGCCATGAGCCAGCAGTGTGCCCTGGTGGCTAAGAGAGCCAATGGGATCCTGGGGTGCATCTGGAGGAGTGTGGCCAGCAGGTCAAAGGAGGTGATCCTCCCCCTCTACTCTGCCCTGGTCAGGCCCCACCTGGAGTATTGTGTCCAGTTCTGGGCTCCCTGGTATAAAAATGACAGGGATCTCCTTGAGGGAGTCCAGAGAAGGGCTATGAAGATGATTAAGGGCCTGGAGCATCTCCCTTATGAGGAAAGGCTGAGTGAACTGGGACTGTTCAGTCTTGAGAAGAGAAGACTAAGGGGGGACCTAATTAATGTTTATAAATATCTTAAGCAGGTGGAATCAGCCAGCCCCTTTTCAGTGGTCTGTGGAGACAGGACAAGGGGCAATGGCTGCAAGCTGGAGCACAGGAAGTTCCGCACCAACATGCAGAAGAACTTTTACACAGTTGAGGGTGACAGAGCCCTGGGACAGGCTGCCCAGGGAGGTGGTGGAGTCTCCTTCTCTGGAGATATTCAAGACCTGTCTGGACGCCTATCTGTGCAATATGAGCTAGGGAGCTGCTTTGGCAGGGGGGTTGGACCCGATGATCTCTGGAGGTCCCTTCCAACCCCTACGATTCTATGATTCTATGATTCTTTCTGCCTAAATGATATCACATCTCCACCTGGCATGTGCATCAGCGTGTGTTCAACACAGCTTGAAACCTAAGATAATGTGTCTAATAAGGAGGATTAAAGGAAGGTTTGGCCAGCTTGGAAAGGTGGGAAACATGAGAAGTACAGGCGTAGCCAAGTAACTCAGCCATCTGCATCCTGGTAGTGCAGGCACAGCACAATGGGGCAGAGAAGAGGGACATGTGCGGGTCATGCAACGTGTGAGTGGCATTGGAGCACTTCCAGCAGTGCTCCCGGCTGTCAGTCAGGACTCCGTTCCAGGGAGGGAGTGGCCTCTATTAATCAGCTATGTACATGGACAGTGATTTTAAGATTTTTTGCAAGAACAGAGGGAATCCTTTGTGTAAAATTCCTTGAAAGACCAGTGCCCTACTTGGCTTTTTCTGACTTATGCATAGAAACAATCCCGCATGTTATGAACCATGTCTTAGAAGAGCATCTTTTATAGACAATTCTCTTTCCCTCAAAGGACTCTGAAGCTGCAGAGCTCATTCAATTTGTTTTTAAGTCTAACCCCCTATGTGTCAGCCCTTTGTGCAAACTGCTTATGATCACAGACACAGCAGTGACATTTTCTCTACCTTTTCTACAGGCAGTCCCAGTCTTCTCTTTCTTCAGAGAGATTTGAGCAATGCTAACCCCTCTTATATTTTCAGTTCGTTCTAGGTAGGAGACCAGAAACAGGGGAGCAGGAAGCCAGTGAGGTCAGGAGCAAGGAGACAGGGGGCAAGGATCTAAGTCCCAGACATAAGCTAGAAAAGAAGCTTAGGAACCAGTTCCAGAAAGATGAACCCTTCTAGAGGACTGCTTTTACTAGAAATATTAACTGTGAGTAAAGAAAATTGTTTACAAATCAAAATGGGAAAAAAAAAGATATGCAAGTGGTATGATGATACTAACTTATCAGAGAAGAACCTTAATGCTTAAAGTCTTGTGTACCTTAAGAGGAAATGCTCACGGGTGATGTTGGTTTTAAATCTTGCCCAAGCTTCAGAAATTAAGTTTTGAGGAAGAAGCAGCATTCTTGCATCTGCAAATGGTAGCGACAGCATGAATAAGAGACGCTGACAGGCAACATTGCTGTAGGGCAGAGCTCTTCCTTAGTTATCACTAATATAAATTTACATTAAAACAAACATGCCCAGAGTGTATTTTGTCACCCTGAAGGCCCAGTATTTCCACCCTGTGGTTACTTACAGCAGTCAGGTCTTATTCCTTGGCTAGTTTTCAACATGGAAAAGGCCTCTTCTGTAGCCTGTGGTCTACAATAATTCCCTTTGATTATCTTTTTTTTTTTCTTGACATCTCTTTTTGTCTTGTTAAACTAAAAGACTTACTTTTGGGCCCTATCACCTGTAAAGCCTAAAATGTATTAAGCAATCTGAGAGCTGCTGACACGTCCTCGGAAGTCTCTGTTAGCTCTGCTACATCCCATTAGCGTTCTCCATGTACATTCCCCAACTGCTCCTTAATCAGGAGCAGCCTTTATGTACTGTACAGCCCCTCGTGTTATAGGGTCTCTGCCAAAGACTTGAGCTTGTAGGTATCTGTTGCCTGTCTGGGTTCTGGTGGAGAAGGCAGCGGGGTGGGGGGAGAGAGGAGGGGGTGCTGCAGGGGAGTTGGCTCTGCAGGGGGTCTTCTGTGATATCATGACTAAAGTGAAGTCTGTTAAGAAGGGAGGGGTGGGGAGAAGGTGCTTTAAGATGTGGTCACACTTCTCGCACCAACATGCGGAAAAGCTTTTTCACAGTGAGGGTGACAGAGCCCTGGGCCAGGCTGCCCAGGGAGGTGGTGGAGTCTCCTTCTCTGGAGATATTCAAGACCCGTCTGGACGCCTATCTGAGTGAAATGTCCTAGGGAACCTGCTTTGGCAGGGGGTTGGACCCGATGATCTCTGGAGGTCCCTTCCAACCCCTACGATTCTATGATTCTATGATTCTATGATTCTCATTACCCAACTCTGGTGTCACTGTGTGTGCAGTGCAGTGTAATAAATTAGAGAGTTTTCTTTCCTTTATTCCATGTTGAGTCTGTTCTGCCCATGACACTGATTGCAGAATGATCTCTCTCTGTCCTTACCTCGACTCCTAAGCCTCTCGATATATATTTTCTCCCCTGTCCAGCCAAAAAGGGGAGTGATAGAGCAACTTTGGTGGCATCTGGCCTCCAGCCAGGATCAAACCACCACAGTATCATTAGAGAGCTGCAAGAGAAAGTAGATCTGCATCTCCCTGTGTATTCCGGCACATGAAAATACTCTGTATTACCCTCCCCTTCTCTCCTGTTTGCACTTCTGCATGCACGCAGGGCACGTACACTGGGAGCTGGCAAAGCCACTAGGAGGGTATGAGGAGGGTACAAGCTGAGGGTTGGGTTAATCAAGCTTAACCCTTCTCTCCCCTCTTTGCTTTGTAGTGCTAAGCTCACAGCAAGCACCTGGATTTTGATGCCCAAAAGTGCCAATGGAATAATGTGTGGTTTATATCTTCATTTTCCATGTGGTACACAAATTTCTTCCCACACACAAGGGGTAGCTGGAGAGGCACGCAGTCATTCCTGTCTATGGAAGGGTCTCATAAGTGCCCCCGGAGTATCAGGTAAAGCTGGAGATAGTAAATAAAGGGAATAATACTTTATTTATTGCCTTAGCACACATTAAGAATAACAGCATTCTGATCAAGTAGAAACAAAGTGTCAAAATCCAATTCAAGGGAGCCCTGAGATCATTAAAGGAGATTTAGGCTAACATCTCCAGTCAGGAACATTTAAGCTCTAAAGGACAGCTGTGAGAAGAGGGAAAAGGGCAGTTGCAGGAGGAGGCCGGGGACTGGGTTAGAAGGGAAAGCAATCTGCAGAGATCGTGTAACGCTTCAGTTAAACACCACCGTCATGAAAAGGGGTAATGGCTCCAAGCTAGGTGCTGCCATAAGGAGCTACTCCAAAGGGACTTTGGCAGAATATTTATTTCACTGTAGCTATTCCAGTTGTCCTCTGCCAATAAAGCCAACTGGGCCATCTGGGTTCTTGGTCTGGCTTAAAGAAGCAATGAGTCTTACAAAAAATCTGCCCAAGGTCCCAGAAGAGGGAGAGTGTCAGGGCGGTCTGCCGGGGTCAGTCATAAAAGAACGGGGTTTTGTTTTCATGCTGAAGTAAAAGGGAAAAGCCAGTTACTAATTTCTGATGGAAATAAGGGCTTTGCACAAGCCTAATTGAAATATTTAATTTGGAAGGCACTTGGGGGGCCAAACACCTGAAGTTCAGGAGGCTGATAGAAATGTATTGATTTTTAAGGGGAAGAAAGAATATTATTATTAAAAGACAAGATGGTTTGTAAAGGTTACGTTTGTCTCTTTGCCACAAAGTGTACTTTCAGCTTTTCTTACAAGTGCATATTGCAGCTACGTTCAGAGGAAAACCGGGGGAAATGAAGTGTAACTCAACAGCTAAAGAGTGTAGTGATACTCACGTGGTTTTATTTACGCATCAGAGTATTAACGGTTCAGCCCCTTCGTCCACAGGCTTCAGGTAAAGCCAGAGTTACTTCTGAGTGGCAGGAGTGTTCACTGGACAGAGAGCTGGTTGCCAGCTTGCTGTGGCACATCAGGCTCTGTCACCTCACGTTAGCAAATAACAAAGCTGGAACTGTCATGGAGTGTTGTCCCTGGATGGTGCACATGTAACAGCAAGGCCGTTACTCGGTGTGCTGCACAGCATTAAATTCTCTGTCTTTGGTTTAATCACAACGTCAGCAGATAGGACCTCAGGGATCATAGAATCATAGAATTGTAGGGGTTGGAAGGGACCTCGAGAGATCATCGAGTCCAACCCCCCTGCCAAAGCAGCTCCCTAGGACATTTCACTCAGATAGGCGTCCAGACGGGTCTTGAATATCTCCAGAGAAGGAGACTCCACCACCTCCCTGGGCAGCCTGTCCCAGGGCTCTGTCACCCTCACTGTGAAAAAGTTCTTCCGGATGTAGGGTCCAACAGCATCGTGTCTGCACTACCTGTTCATCGTGCTCACCTGGGCACCCACCTAACAAGATTTTCATTTATATAATCTGGTTTGCTAAAGAGTTTGTTAGAACTGACTGGGGTGGGTTTGGTTTCTATCTCACGGGAGGCAGGAGTTCCCCTCTCCTGGACTGCCAGAATTTTGCAAGCATCTTTCAGAAATCTGGCATCATGTCCTCATCAGGAAAATAGGATTATAAATTCTGGCAGGTTACATGTAAACAGATAATAAGGGGAACAAAAAAGACTTTCAGGAACAGTTTGAAAAAGGTAAAAGAACAAACCACACCTTTTTTTCCAAGCATATCCAGTAGCCTGCTGGAGAATGTGCAGGAACAGTAGGTCCTACTGAGAGCAATACAAAAAGGCCTCTCAGAGAGGATACCGCTTTTGCAGAAAAGCAGACTAAATTTTTTGGCATCAGTGTGCAGTGTTCCACAAGTTCCTAACTCAGAGGTTACTGGTGGCTCAGAGGCTCTTCTGGGCCCTCATAGCCACATGCTGCCTCTCTCACATGCTTTCCCATTGTGCCTGCTGTTGGTAACTGTCAGAGCCAGGACGCATGTCCAAGCAAGGTGTTTGATACAGCCACTCTATACTTGTCTGCGGTGGGTTGTTGGGTTTTTTAACTATATTAATTTGGTGTGCCTAACAGGTCAGTCCCAAAGCATGACTTGCCGTCACCTTACACAAACATTTCTTTTCCTTCAGCCTTGACAACAGACTAGCCAATACCTGTGCTCGTGGTCTGCTGCTACAGCCCCACTGTGGCTGAGCTGCTGACACGGGTAGCCATTACACAGCTGGAAGGCTCCATCCAGCTCAGGAGAGCACATGTGATGAGGGCACCGCTCGAGGGATTTTTCACTTCAAGCGTAAACAGGTATCTTGAAGGGAAGAAAGTTTCCATGAAGTTGGGCCAAATAAACTAGCCAGGTTTTGAAACAGAAAAACCAGGAGCAAGCAGGTGAGGGAGAGATGCATGTTAAAATAACCTCAGCACATTTATCTCCTAAGGACTTTCAGTATATTTGATTTCCAAGTTATTAAAGCAAGATGTTGATAATCACATTCGTACAATGCAGTGCTAAAAATGCTAATGAGATGTCCCAAAACCTAGCAAATGGACAGAGGAATTTCTTTTGAAGCTTGGAATGTGAAATGCTAAGTCAAGCTCAGATATGGAAAAGACTGGGCTTGTCATTTAACATACCTCTCTTGCTTTAGGAGGGAAAGAAGCACTATTCCTGGTACTGGCCCAAGGTTTGCTGTCTACACATAAGCATTCTTTTCTTGGGAATAATGAAGAACTTCTTGTGAAAATGCCTGGCTGGGTCCCTGATTCCAGTTACTCAGTTGCTTTAAGGTAATGCAAATACAGGCTGCTGCCAGAGGGAATCATCCACTGTTCTTAGCAGCCTGGATGTGCATTCCCAGCCAGCATGATAACCAGTCCAGGGAACTGTTCCATATATAAAAAAACAGGATTATGGGAAAAGTGGATATAGACTTGTTCTGTGTGGTGGCAGCTCACACCTTGGCTTAAAATCAGAAAGGAATCACATGTTTTAAAAGGAGGCTGATATAAAATAAAATGTGATTTGGAAGAGTCAGGTCTCCTGTATGCAAATACTTGGCGTGACGCAAGTAGGATCTCACTGGAACATCCCAACTGCGATCTGTAGTGCAGCGGCTCCTCAAATAAAATGCCCTCTGGACAGAAGCCAAAGGTGGTCTGATGCACAAGCAGAGAAGTGCAGGGGTTGTTAGCGGTACAACCCAGGGACGGGGGATGAACAGGTATTTCAGTTACTCCGAAACATGCTGAACATTTACTAAGAAATACCTCAGAGCCTGGTGAGGTTAAAGCAATGCCAGCAACGCTCGTGCTGTATAATTATGGTAGGCATTTACATATTTCAGCATTTTTTGCATCTCAGGGGATGTTTTTCTGATTCTGAAAAGAGCCCATGGGGTGCTTTTTGTGTAATGCACTGAAACGTTCCCGCCACAGTGGCACCACCCCCTCTAGTGCTCTGTCTCCAGAAGTAAGGAAGATTTTTCAGACATAAATCCTGACATAATACCGTAATTCAAAGACTGCTGAGCACGTTTCCCGGAATTAAGTTAGTCCGGAATCCAAAGCAGAGGCACATTGCGCTGAACTTTCACTGGGCTGTACTTAGAGCTGCTCTAATGTCATTTTTGGTGTAACACAAGCTGACAGCACAAGCTGACAGCCAGATCTAATAATTTTTACATTGTGCTCCACATGTGGAGATGATGCATGTGCCTTCTTCTTTGGCTGAGCTGCCCCTTCTTTATAAGGAATTTTTATATGGATTATTCCCTACTTTTTTTGTGTGTGTATCACCCTTTCACTGACATTGTTCCTTCTTTTGAAGAATGACTTCAGGATTGTTCCTCTTTTAAAAGTCTAGGACTCCATATGACACCAAGAGGCACAGCTCCACTGAAGAGGACAAGGACCAAGGACTTGGATTTGGCAAAAATAAGCGATGAGTGTTCTTCAAAGAACTTTCACCACCTCTTATCTAAGTATCATTTTTCCATGTAAGTAAAAAAATATTACTGGAACTGTTTGTAGAAGCCCACCAAAAATACTGACACTGTTACCAATACTGGAAGCTCCTAAGGATCTGTTCACATAACAGCAATGATCAGACAATTATTCCTTACAGAATTACTTTCAACCACAAGCCATTTAAGTCAAAAAAAGGACACTGCTCACCAGCCAAATCCAGCTGCTAACAGGAATTATTGTCCTCCTTCACTGGGACCACGTGTGCCTGAGAGAACCTCTGGGGTAGCACCAGGAACAACCTGAATGAAAGAGCACGGTCCCCTCAGAGAAGTGGGCAAACCGAACAGCAGGATGTTCTGATGGAAACACAAGCTGTTAGGAGCAGCTCTGATCCAAACCTTTTCTGGTCAGTGGGTAGGAGCAGCAGTGCTGGGAACTATAGACAAACAAAGAAGGTATGAAGGTAGCACAGGGCTGACAGGGCTCTTCTTGCATCAACATCTTTCCCAAGATCACTAACTGCAACTGGCTACTACAAAATCAAGATGATGTTGGCAGGAAGTTACTCAGAGAACTGTATCCATGGGAAGTGACAGAAGACACCTGTCTTACAATCATTAAAGCAACTTAAACCCTTCCTGACTTTCTTGAGTTTTTTCCATAACTTCCCTACACATGATCATCAAACCGCTGCTGTGGCTTCACCCGTTACACCTTGGTTTGGCCCCTGGGATTGATACATTCGTTACCTTGGGCTTAGTTACCGTGCTTCTGTATTAGTAAAGCTGCTGTGCTGCCAGGATTGCTGAGACAGAAAAGGCCACTGCATTGATTCCTAGTGTGAAAAAAGCTAATGCCACCTACTACAAAGGCAGCCTTAAAGGGAAAAGGAGTCTCTGTTCAACCATAGCCCTGGAACTTGACCACAGACTATTTTATAGAACTCTGAATTTTAACCTCTTCAGGGTCAAATAATCTAGTTACACTAAAAATAGTTCATGTAAGGAGAAATAACTTTATGATAAGTTTTTTTAAGTGGAAGACATATTAAAGTAATAAATAGTGTATAACATTTTAGGCAATTACAGATGGATAATTAAATCCCTGCAGAGCTCTGCTGCTGGCTCTTCTCATTCTACTCTACAAGTCAGAAACCTGATAGGGAAATGACAAAATTACTTTGCAGAAGTCTTTTTCTCTTGCTGCTGATAACATTCTCTCTCACACACTTTGATCAACAGATCATTTAGCTAAAGGAGGAGTTCAGGAGTCTCTTCCCTACTTTCAAAAAATAGAAAGAATATCAAACATAAAAGTTAGCAGCTAGAGAACATGAATGACAACCAACAGAGATGTCAGAGAGAAACTGTCTCCACGTCAATTTTTAGCATAATCCTGCCTGCAGGACTGAGATTCTGCTTTTGTGCCATGAAAGCTCAACGTTTTATCCTGCCAATTGCATTAAACTGTGACAACAACAGATATATAGATTTATTTTTTAATAGGATTCAGCCTCCCCAGCAGTCATTTAGCTAGAAACGCCATTGCTTTGTGACAGAGCTTCCTGACTTAGCTCGTAGGGGCACTGTGACCACAGAAACAGCCGGCACCGCACCGTGTCAGTATCAGCAGCGGCAGCAGCATCTTCTGGCTGTGCGCAGGGCTGCACACGCACCATAGGAGAAGCAGTTCTAGCCCTAGTACTTCTCCAAGCCCTCTGCTGGCCTTTGTACACGGGCTGGAGGAGGGAGAGGTATTCAAGTCATTGCCTGTCTCTTCTGGGATTGTTTTGAAATTGCTCCCACCCTCTGCACCTTACCTGTAGGAGCCTGCCTTAGGATTGACGTCACTCAGGGAATTTTAATGCTTCCCATTCATAGATTTCAAAGTGAAGGCCAGCAAAAGCATCATTGCCTACTTAACATCTGCTGCTTTGCACATGAGGAAAATGAGGGGTAGAGAAAAGTTAAGGCCAGCATCTTCAGAAGCATTACTGCCAGAGTCTCACTGATATCAATCTAAGCTAGGGGTCTAACAAGCCACGGACAAGTGACTCAGGTGACTTGAATGGAAGCTCTGTCCTACCGATTCTGAGCTCCGTTTCACTTGACGAGGCCACACCTGTCCCTCCAGCATGTAGCAGCTGTCGCTCGTGCCAGCACAGCGTATAGAAATGCATGACATACTCCTTTCTACTTCTAGCAGACCGAAACCTCCTTTAATGTTCCTATACGTTGCCGGTTCCTGGAGGGAACCGCTAGGCGATGGGCAATGACAGAGGCTCATAAGGTTTTGAAAAGCAGGCTTTATTTAATAGGCACATGGTTGCTTTAATAGCACGGGGCTGCACAGCTCGCTTCACCATTTGTAAATGGTTTCGTCTGAACACATTGCGTTTCCTCAGTGTCGGTCGGATTCAAGTAAAAAAGTTCCTGCTTGTACTTCTCTGCCGTTTGTCAGGATGGAAAAACCCAACGAGCAAACGAGGAGCGCACCGGAGCCGCCCGCAGACGGAGCCGCCCGCCATGCAGCAGAGGTCGAGACAAACTCTGGCTGAGCACGGGCCGCTTCAAGCCGCAGGACATCCGCGCTACGGTGGCTCGGGTGGGATTCTGCGTTACGCGGGAAGAGAGGTGGCCGCTGCCCGCTGATACAGCAGGGGGCTGGGGCTGCCTAACGCCGAGCGGCAGCGACTGCCCAGCACAGACGAGAATGAGAGTTGCAGAGCAAAACAGCTCACGTGAAATTAGCTTCCTTATAACTTCTGATTACAAAAGTTGTACTCCCTCAGCTGCGAAAGTTAAAGGCCTAACAGAAAAGTACTGATTACAGAACCCTAAACCTGCCATTTAGTCAGCTTGTCAGCTTTCCCCCCTATATTACAACTCCTGATGAGATAAAACCTTCTTTAAGCGATGAAAGCATAGCATTCTGGATTATGTTCATAATTAAGTACTTCACTTGGTTGGTATGTTTCTTCCCTGAAAAATTGCTTTTCAGTATCCTATTAAACTCTACCAGTAGAAGCATACAAAATCAGAAATCTTTAGAGAAAAAATATTACTCCATGAAAGAAAACAGCATGACTTCTAACACAGTGTCGTGAAGGTTGTAAAAGAAGCGCATATGGCATTGAAACATTCTGATAATGGAGAAATATTGTTTGACTTGAAGGGCTCTTAGGTTTTACAGTCTATTTTCTGAATTCATATTTCCAATTTTTTTTGGTGATTTTTTAGTATATTTTCTAGCATTGTATAGGACAGACAACCTAAAACCAACAATGCAGAAATCTAGCGTGCTGCACACTTTAACATACACTGGTTACTGCAGTTACTAGCACTTTACACTGACGGTACCTACTGTATTTGTAAAACACATTTTTTAATCAGCTCTTCAAAGCTTTGGAGAAGCAATCTGGGCAATAAGGTGGGTATTTTTAGTGTCTACCACAGATATGGCCAATTACAGAATCAGAGGTCACTCTCTCCATACAGTGCCGATGAAAAAGAGGTGTAATCCAGAGCCCCAGGAACAGAGCCTGGGCCGGTGTACGGTGGCATTCTCTTGATGCAGTACTGAGCCTGCTCAGGAGGCAGCTCTCGGCGTAACTCATCTGCCAGGATATAAGGCTGGGAGGGAGGAAAGGATTGACAAATTCAGTATGCAGTCTTCAGAGACACACAATATCATAGAATCATCAAATGTGTAAGGTTGGAAGGAACTTCAAAGGTCATCTAGTCCAACCCCCCTGCAGTAAGCAGAGACATCTTCACTAGATCAGGTTGCTCATCAAGCCTGGCATTCAATACCTCCAGGGATGGGGCCTCCACTATGTCTCTGGGCAACGTGTTCCAGTGATCTACCACCCTCATACTGAAGAATTTTTTGCTAATATCCAACCTAAATCTCCCTTTTTCTAGTTTAAAACTGTTACCCCTTGTCCTACTACTACATGCCCTTGTGAACAGCTCTTCCCTGGGACTTTTCAGGTACTGGAAGGCCACTACAAGGCTCCCCCAGAGCCTTCTCTTCTCCAGACTGAACAAACCCAACTCTCAGCCTGTCTTCCTAGGAGAGGTGCTCCAGCCCTCTGATCATTTTTGTGTCCCTCCTCTGGACACGCTCCAACAGGTCTATGTCCTTCTTGTGCTGAGAGCTCCAAAGCCAGACACAGTACTCCAGGTGAGGTCTCACCAGAGCAGAGCAGAGGGGTAGAATCACCTCTCTCAATCTGCTGGCCACACTTCTTTAGATGCAGCCCAGGATGCAGTTGGCCTTCTGGCCTGCAGATGCACATTGGTGGCTCATGTACAGCTTCTCATCCATGAGTACTCCCAAGTCCTTTTCCTCAGGGCTGCTTTCAAGCACATCATCTCCTAACCTGTATGGATAACGGGGATTATCCTGACCCAGGTGCAGGACCCTGCACTTGGCTTTGTTGAACTTCATGAGGTTCACCTAGGCCCACTTCTCCAGCCTGTCCAGGTCCCTCTGGATGGCAAATATATTTACTTTCTCTAGCTGTGACTAGTAAACTCTGGCATACTGCCTATTTTTCTGAGACCAAATATCTTCCTCAGTAAATTCCATCCCTAATGATGAGTTAAAAGGGACAATCCGACCACCAAACTGATTAGGTCATAACCCAGTCTCAGGATACGTGACTCTGTGTCAGTTACCAAGCGTGGTGCAGCCACGGGCAGACTACGAGTGGTGCAGCTCATCCATAGCCAGCTACTCAGCATCTCTAAAGCGCACTGCTGACCCTTCTGCCCTCACTCTACAGACACTTTCAGTAAGATCCTGTTAGTTTCAAGGTCCTCATATATATATATTTGTAATGGAAGGTGAATTATTGCTCTGAATGGTTTGCAGTTGTGATATGACAGACACCCTCTGTGAACAGACCTGACGTTATTTAAAACAGCGCTGTACTGTTTTCTTCCTGAGACTCTGGCTTTTGTCTTCCACATGAATTCCTACTGAGGACGTGTCTGGAATTCACAGTGTGGCCCACAGTAAATGAGATCACAAAATCAATACAAACAGCCAGAATGAGAAAATCAATAGAGCGAACTCAGGCAAATAGACCTGTACTGCTACGAGATCTCTGCTTTATCCATAGCACAGGATCTGTTCCTGGCAGCTGTTTATGGCTCTGACTCCTCCAGAAGCTCTTGTGCTCCCATTATGCTCCCTTTCACCTTCATACACTGCTCACTTGCCAGTGGATCTTGCTGTGGGAGGGAAAGCATGACCAATTTAGGACCTTCTTCCACGTTCCCGGTAATTACTAATGGATTCTCCTAGGATAGGGGAACTCCATATTGCATTACCCTGTTGAATGAACTGTCAGGTCACAATGTGGCTCACAATTTGGTGTAGTCCTGTGCAACTGACCCAGGCTGTGTTCCAGAGGGCCAAACTCTGCATTGAAACATCCAGACAACAGCACAATAGGCAGAATGAGCACCCCTGCAATTAAGGCTGTTGTTTGGAAATAACCTCATGCACAGTACATCCATTACACAGGCAAACTGAAGTCTCATCTAAAATGCCTACTTGTATGTTGGCTTTCTCTGATACGAGGGTGTACAGACCAAGCCTTGAATTCTGCACACATTTCAGCTAAGAGTCTTGGTTCCAGACAAGAAAAAAAGGCCAGTCCTTTCTCTGAAGTCTGAAAACAAAGCTTCACTGGTACTGAAGGGCTTCTGTAAGACTTCCAGCAAAGGAGAGCTAGCTGCTGAAGCCTCACAGCCGGCGGCACGATGACTGACCTTATCAGAAGCCAGGATTCTGAAGGAAGCAATCACTTGCTCGGCGGTGTCTGTGTCTGCTGTCTCTCTGGTCATGAAGTCAATGAAGGACTGGAAAGTGACGGTTCCTTGTCCGTTGGGGTCAACGAGAGACATGATTCGAGCAAACTCAGCTTCACCCTTTCACAGAATCCAAACCAAAAAAAAAACAACCCAGTTACCGTGGTACCAATCACCAGCAGCCCGTGTCTCTCAAGCCAGTTGGGACCAGTGGTTACAAGGTCTTTAAAACATCTTCCTGACTTAGCAACATAAACATCAGAGTCAATGAAATCTGGGATCTGGAATGCCCACCCCCTTTTGTAAAAACATATTCTTTCTAAATACATAGTGTGCACCTTTTGATTCATTTCTGCAACTTCCCACCACCACCCCCTCTCTCAATGCCTGTTTAACTTGTTTTAACTTAACACTTCATTTTCCACCCCATCCTAAAACAACTAGAACTTGCTTATCACACAAGTGAAGGAAAGAAAACACAACCCCCAAAGCCAGTTTATGAGAATTAAGCAGCATCAAACTCATTCTTCCTCATGCAGATAAAAAAGGAGAGAGAAAAAGAATTAGTAGCAGTGCAGCACATAGAACATGGTTTTCAAGTGTCTAGTTTTAGCCATTTGAAAATAGGGAAAAAAGCAAAGAAACAAGGAACTGGTATCTCTAATGTAAACTATGTTATTAATATTCTTTTGATTTAAATAAGCTTTAGTGTTGCTGTGGTTAGTGTTGTAAGTTATAAGCAGAATCCGTTCCCACTCTTTCTTAAAATTCATACCAAATCATAACCCATTGAAATTAAGCAAGCTCTGAAATCATCGTGGTCCATCAATCCATTCTTCCTCTATCGATCAAAACAGCATAAGGAATACAGAAGGGAAGGTTGGGAGAGTCCAAGGTCATTCCCAAAGAGATGACGAGTTTAGACCGCGGGCATGGTAGATCCAGTGTATGAACAGTAATCATTGATATCGCCAAAGCGGGTCACCAGAATCACCATCAGTTTTAAAGGAGGAAGAAGTAACTAACATATTACACACAGGAAACAGACATTTTCAGCACAAAAAGTAACATCAGGAAGTCAGGGGAGAGAAAGGAGAAGAGGACATGGACAAGACACAAATACAGGAGAACACAACCAGAGAAGACAAAGAGAAGGGCAAGGAAAAAAGTTTGTTACTAAACTAGACAAAGCTGGAAGATGCTCAAGCTGCCTCCCTGATATGAAACATCTTTCAAAGGTTCTGCATGGGATCCTGCAGTGATTAAAAGTGTAGTTAAAACCAGTCTGAAAATAGTGTATCACTGACTATTTCAGTGCTCTGCTCCAAGGCTAAGGTACCACGAGAGCTGTCTGCTGACGTATGGGAAATAAGTACAGGGATTTTCCTTCTGACTGCAGGCTACCAAGACCTGAACTACAGAAGAGAGATGTGCTTGCTGGCTTAAAGGATGAGATAAATAGACGTTTCCTTTGTGTTGTGTTACAGTGTAGGAGTTTGGAGAGAATTGTGTCATCCTCAATCAGGAGAGAGCAGTAGAGAGCTTGTATTGAGTCTGAGGAAAGAAAAATTAGCAGATGTCTGAGTGCAGGAAGCGTGGGAGCTCTCCACAGTTATCTAGCAGAAGTCAAATAAAACGTCTGAAACCAAGTAAAAGAAACACCCTGAAATGCCTTTGACAAATGTGTAGAAAAATCTGGCTCCATGTAGTGCTGACAGCACACCTAACCCAGTTGTCTTCCCAGAGGTGGGATCTTTTGAAAGCATTCTGACCGAGACGTTGGCCTTTAAACCCACAATTTCTTTGGCCATTATTATATTGGCCTCTCTGAAAACAGAACAATATCAGTTTCCTCTACCTGCAGGTCATTTCCAACCTGTCCTAGACTGATGAGGCAGGCTTTAAATTCATCAGAATGTAGGTTGTCAGATTCATCCTAGCATCCCATCACAGGTCATGAATTCGGGAAAGTGAAAGGAAAGAAAGAAAAATCACAGGTCAGGTTAGTGGGTTAGTAAAGAACATTCTACTCTTGTATCAATAACCATATTTTTACAGAAGTTCATGGAAATGTAATGTCAACATATTGTGAACTCAACATTAGTGAATTACCTAAAAAGCATACATCTTTTGCAGTTTCATGCTTTGGGGTTCTTTCTTAGTGGAAGAGGGTCCTTCCTTCAGCTACAGAGTTAGGACTCTGCTTTCTCTGCAGGTGCTTTTTTGACATTTTTGCTGATAAGGCAAGTTTTCTCCTACTGAGCTGCCGTTTGCTTCCTTCGCTTTCTATTGTCATACGGTGTATGGGAGATGCAGTAAAAAAGATCACTGAACCTGGGCAAAATATATTCCATGCTCAATTACTGTTACTTCGCTCTTGATCTGATATTACTTGACTGAATGTGCAGATCTCAAAAGAGAGTTCAAGTACAAAACAGTTGAGCTCTGGTCAAGATATAAAATAAATTTACAACTGATGTAAGTTACTCCAGTTATCTGCCTTATTTAATAATCTGTACAGGAAGGTTTTGCTCTGAGAACTGACTTTAAAAAAAACCAATCAAATTTCAGGTTAAAAGGCTCCTACTAAGACCACATCAAACTAGGTCATTGTTTTGCACCAATATTTTTTTTCCATTTTGGAGGTTGAGCAGGTCACACTCACTTCTTAAAAAGAAAACAACTCATCTTTTTTTTCCCTGTTCCTACAAAATGTGTCCTACCAGAGTTATACTTCAGGTTGAATTAACAGAAATACCACTAAAGAGATGCTCTAAGATGAAAAATTATTGCCCTTAGTGATTTTACAGACTGACAGTTGGGAGAAAATGCAGTGTTTTCTGCATGCTACATATTTGCCTCCTAGATGAGTAATTTATTTTTCATATTTTCTATATAATTATGCATAACTAAAATGATAGGAGTTTTAACAAACGTGATGGGTTTATTTAATGTACTAATAGGATAAAGTGGTGCTTTATTAAGTTCATAATGGCATGTGTTTTTGACATATCATGCTGATACTATATTGACTCCTTCTGCATCAACTTCCATCAGCTCCATAAAGGGAAGATGAAAAATAACAGCAGGAAGTCAATGACGAGAGATAAAGCAAAGCTCCAAAGCTGCAGCACCATTTAGTTAAAAGCCATGATCACAGTGAAGGGTTTTTTCCCCTTTAATATTTCTGTTTTATAGGATAATTCCTGCTATAAAGCACTGAAAACAGCTTATTTCATCATTTTTGAAAATGTTAATCAAGGCTGGTTTGAAACTCTCAAACCATCCTGGAGAAGGGCTGTGCCAGGTCACACCAGGAGTGAAGTCAGCTCGTTTTACTTTATTGCTAAAGCTGAAGATAGTACTGTGTGGCTGCAAACAAAACGATATAAAAATGGGAGCTAGGAGCCAAATCCTGTCCCTTCCCCTCCTTTATAAGGTGCTGGTGAGGGACTGTCAGCTACCTGACTACACTGGGGAGGTGGTCAGCGTGTGCGTGAGCTCCCTAACCAGGCACACATGGCAGCACTTGTGCAACGAGTAGCGAAGGGCAGATGGGAGGGAGAGAGAGGTCAGCACACCTACCAACAAACCATTTTCCTCAGGAGAGGAGTGCAGTGATTGTCCTAGAGCTCACAACTGTCATCTGGTTAGGTGAGACTCCCCAGAGAGAGTCCAAGTCCTCATGTCACATGCTAGAGCAGGTTCTCACATTCTCATTGTGAATTATTTTAATCTGCATCATATATGGCCTAAAAAAGCATCTTGGCCGCATCAGAGTTTCACAGGACACAACAGTATTTTGCAATTAATGCATAAAACAAGCCCACACAGGGGCTTTCTCTCTGGGAAACAGTGCTTTCTAGTTATTGCTTGCAGACCAACATCAAGCACTGAAATTAGTTTAAAGCATATAAATACCTTTGCTTTGTTCATATTTTCCTGCCAATTTGATGTAAAACACTGACTTTCCCCTCCGTGTTTTATTATTGCTCCCCAAGAAATCTTTGCCTTCTGGTTGTGATTTATATATACCCCTATGAAACAAGGGAGCTTCTGAGTCAAAGTAATCCCTTCTTAAATATGTTCTTCAGTTTTCTGATTGCTAATTGACCTGGAGAAGTCTGATCATGTGGCTCCTTTAATAGGGAGCTGTTGTTTTTCTGTTAGTAAAATACAGAGTGGCAGATGCTATTGTTCTGCGTACAGAACTCCTACTTAAAATCTGTAAAAAAATCCATAGCAGAATATGTTATCAGCCATTAGGACGTTGCATGCAAAGCAGCTGTAGATATTTTATCACATACTTTGCAATCTTGTTTAGAATGTACTAAATATGCTGAATCTGAAAAAGGAATCCCTGCATACAAAGACTTAAGAACTGGTGACTGACCACGTCTCTGCGCTGGTGTCCCAATTTGTCTGCAAGCCACACTTCAGCTATGCACCATTTTGAATGCTTCTGAACTGCTCCTGTGATTCAGAAATTGTGTCCCACTTTCTCTTTTTTTTTTTCCCCCCTCTATGCAGTCACATTAAGGAAGGAAATATCCCAGCGCGGCCAAAGATTTCTATTTATACCTACAAGGAGACTGTGCCTTCAGGCTGTGCCTCCAGCCAGGAGCAGTGGGTAAGCAGCAGCCTCAGGAATAACCTCTGGGGAAGCAGCGCCTCCTGGAAACACAAGAGCCTAGAAGGCTGCCCCCTCACCTCGAGAGAGGTAATGTGTTTGCCACTTCCCTTTAGCCAGGGTGCCTTTCTGGGCGAGTGCATCTCTGCTGGTGGGTGCACTGAGGGAAACTCAACTCTTCCTGCCCTTGTAATTCCTACATACATGGCACCCACTTATTCACTGCAGTGCAAGGATCAGGGGCGTGTAGTTCCCCTCCCCCCTCCCCCCAAAAAAAACCACTTGCAAAATACCAAATACTTTTCTTTCAAATATTCAAGATATAGAAGCCATTTAAGACAAATTGCCCAACTATTTTTCTCTCTTTCAAAGGACTAACAACTGCAGAATTAAGCTGCAGAATAGATTATGAATCGCAAGAGGGTTTTTTTAATGTATATATTCTTCCTGGGGAGGAACATAGGGGTTTCCTTCCTCAGATTCATAAGCAAATGAAGCTGTTTCTAGAAGCACAGTATAAAAAGCTGTTAGGTTTATGAGCACCAAAATACATTCTTTAAAATGGGGAAAGGAGCTACTCTGCATAGTAATGCTTTGCTAACATCCTCAACAGACACGAAGAGTCAAACACGAAGATATATCTTAATTTGGAGAAATGCCACAGAAGTCACAGGTATAGCATGCATAAATGTTTCTGTTGTGCTTCAGTATTTAAAGCCTGCTCATTAGGAACTGTATTCATTTCTGTGACCTTTTCTGGTTATTCATCATTGCAAATAGCAGCCCAGTTCTCTCAGTGTATTTTTAAACTACATCAGGCGTTCAGAAATGATGTGAAGTACACCAAATTATTACATATATTTGCTAACTCCACCTGACAGAGAAGTCAGTGTTTTTCATGTTAGTGCTCAGATTCAGATGATGCATTATCATCTTTGTATCTATTTAAAGTCATCAAGACCATAAAAGAATCCATTACTGCCCTTTCTATCTACATTCCAAATTTTGAGTTTTTATTGTTTTGTGTACCCTGGAGCAACTCTGAAGCACCCTGGGTTTTCTTTGTTCACCAAGACTAAATATTCAAGTCTGCAAAGACATAGGAAGGATATAAAAAGTAAAACCAAGCCTGCTTCTCTCCAACATGTTTGTTCAATGTCTCCTTTTAGTCTGTGTAGATTGAGTTGTATCTGCCCATTAAATTATAATGTAATTAAATGAGTATAAGCTTCTCTTTTATCAGTATTTCTATTATTTGTAACCCACAGAAAGCCTGGCTTGATGGCTGAGTGGTTTTAGATATTACCTTCTTCCTTTCTTTAACCTGCATCGTGCTACTAGGAACATCATTGTTGCACTGAGAAAAGTCCTCCTAGACCGGTTTCCCATGTCTGATGCTAGGGGAGGGAGTATACCAAAGGAGGCATAAGGAAAATGGTCCTCTCAGGCCTCTCTTCTAAGGCCTTCAGTTTCTATCTGTCATGGGGGAAGGTAAGATCTGCAGCTAAACTTGCAGTCCAGGCCCAGGTTGATGAGGCCACAGAAATGGTGAAGTGTTTATCTCCTTCTGGTGCTGACCCAGCCACTCAAGCTTTCTGCAACAGAAGCAGGAGCAGAAGGGACACTCCTCGAGGAAAGGAGACTGCCAGGGACCGGCAAGGATATAGGAGCTGGGAAGCACTTCTGCGTTACACATGATTGTCATAGCCCATCTCCAACCTGCCTCGAGCTGTGTGACGCGAGCGCCCTCTTCCAGGCTAGGTTTTATCCTTTGGTATCTCAGTCTTACTCTCTCTGTAACGCCAAGAATCCATAACTATAGGGCTGGTTGCTGTAGGATTCAGCTGCTCCCTTCATCTGAGGCACCAAGAGATACATGAATATTGACCTCTATAAAGTAGAGTTTTCCACTTTACAGAGATAGAAATGTGTTTGTGTTAGTGCTCGGATGCTGTTTAATTCAGGGTGAAATGTACTACCCTGCTTTGCTAGAAGCTCTGCCTTTAAAGAAGAGCTGAAGGTCTGACAAAGAGAAAACATCCTGCCCCAGCAGGTGCAAGAGCTGAGGGATGGACAGAGGCCTGCAGGCAACAAAAATCAGTAGTCACTAGGGGAAAGAGAAAGGTGGCAGGGAGGTGTTCACAAGCACCCACCCAATTAAAGGATTGTGCAAATTAACACACACACCCCCTTCAAGAAGCATGGGTGCTAATTTGAATATGCTTGACCAATAGTAGATGATGCAGTAATTACTAACCAATTAGTGAAATTTTAGGTGTTTTTTTTCCTAATCCTGTAACAAGATGAATGAGTTGTAGATGCTGTGTGTCAAGTGCCAGCTTTATGGGATTACCACCTAGCACCTGTCCCTGCTCAGACATGGAATAAATCACATACCTCTGCTCTGTGTGTCTATTGGAGTACTGCACACAGGGTAACGACCAGGCTTTTGGGACAACAGTATCTCCTCAGCTACTGAACCGGCTACTGAACAAGCATGGCAGAGAGCTCAGCTATGAACCACAAAGATACAGGGATGCTAGAAACGGGTATCTAGTGTAAGACATATTAGGATTTAGTCACCTTGCTTGCTTATCTTTAGAAAGCTGCCAGATCTCTGTGCAAAGTCCCTGGTTTCCCTTAATAGGGTCTCTCAAATACTGGCATATAATTTATCCAGGCCTGGTACTCTGTCTGCTTTTAATAGCTCTAATTGCTCAGTTATCTGCTCCAGTGCATTGGGAAAGCCATTTAGTGTGCTACTTCCTTCCACCCCCAGGAAATTTATCTCTGCTTCTGTGATGTTATCTTCTGCTTCCTTAGAAAATACAAGAAGAAGAATTATACTGCACTAGAATCACATTAAGATTTTCCATAAAATCTGTTCCTGGTTCCTGTGTAGCTAACCTTTCCTATGCTTGTGTGTTACTTCAGAAAGCAGAGGTTTTCCCAATCTGCTTTTCTTTCTAAACAATTAAGGATATTTTAAAGAATATTTAGCAAGTGATGATTGTCAGCATCCAGTGCACATCAAGTGTATGTCCAGGTAAGGGTAACCATTTTCAGTAGAGCTGGGCAAACAGGCTGTCAATGAAAAAAAAAAAGTGGCCTTTTGCCTATATCCCAAAATGATTTGAAGGAGTCAACTTATGTGTTAACAGAATATAAATCAGGGGTTAAGCACGGTCTGCTAACTACAGGAACCTGTACTGGGGAAAAGACAACAGCCTGGTCCTAGGTTATGGCAAACTTTTTTCAGTGTTCAAAATGCAAACTTGGTTTTGAAGGTGGGTTCATGTGAACACAGAGCCAGCAGAGTTAACTCAGGTACAGATTGTTCTTCAACTGGGAATGTCAGGTCCCTGTATGTGTGTATTTTTCTATTGTGCCTATTAATAGCCATCCTTCTAACCCTCTATCCATGCATAACTGCATAACTCATAGAAAGAGAGGATTATGTTTCTTCACAGTAGTGTTTTCATTCCTACTTTTGTATTCATCTATGATTAGATAGCTGAAGAAAACACAGCCTCTTATTTCCCACATATAGCCAGAAAAAAATCAAGGATTTTCCTTGACAGCTTTAAGTGCTGCAACCACATTCCCTACAAATCTATTTCTAGGGGAACAACTTGTAAATCAAAGAAAAAACCCAATTCTATAATCCAGATTACAGTGAAATTCAATGAGATGGAAGCCGCTGGCTAATGCATAGAACATGCTACACTACCTTAAAAGGAAGGGGCCCATTATTTTCCAAAACACACAGATTTATCCAGTTCTGTCTGTTATTTGAACAAATACTCAAGCATATTGTCTGAACTATCATTTTGCATTGTATTTAAAGAGTAAAAATTAATTGCTAATGTATCTGTACAACGTTATGATTTCATAAGGCTGTAAATTCCTTGCTCACTGAACTTTTTTCTGTTTCAAAATGAGCCCATTGCTACTGTATTTGCAGTTGTTTAAGAAGGCTTGTATTTGGAGTTAAGAAAAACTTGCTTTAGGGAACAGTAAATATTGCTAGTTGAGGAAAAGCAGGAGTACTGTACCCTGTCGAAGTGATTGAACGAGGCTCTGAAATCGTTCATTTGTTCCTGGGTGATACCCTTGGCATCTCTTGTGAGGATCTGAGTCTCAACCTCGTTGATAGTTCGAGCAATGGTGGTAAGCAGGAGCTCCCATCCAACACGGATGTGCTATGAGAGAGAAAATACCAATTTATTAAAGAATCAAATATATTCTTCTGAGAGCATAAAGAGTACAGTAAGCAAAAAAAAAAATCAGCTCTAAATATTTATGTGATACCTTTTCCATGCCACGGACTCTGTGTTATGACCAAGGACCATTAAAAGTAAAAATAGCTTTCAGAAAAATATGGAACTGTTTTCTAAATGGCTACTTCTTCACTAGAAGTAAAAATAAGTGGAAATAAAACAAGTCTTACAAGACTACCAGAAAGTCTGCCAAATTCTATCCTCTGTGGCATTCTCCTAGCAGTTATGTGGCAGAAGAGAGCAGAATAAACTAACAAGTACAAAAGGGAGTAAATGGCTACCTCCATAGTATAGTTGGTGTGCTTGTTGTCAAACACCAGGGCTTCTTGTATAAGCTGATGATCTCCTTCCAGCTTGTCAATGTTGTGTTTATAATTAATGATATTGTGCTCATATTGCTTCAGCTGATTCATCTGGTCCTCCAAAGGCCCTGTCATTTCAATAGAGCTGCGGGCAATTTCCTGTCAAAAGAAACAAAGACACACACCCCCCACCCCACAAAGTTTAAGCTTCAGATTAGTTAATTTGATCAATGCTCACAGAAATTGGCAATATTTTTTCATACTAAGAAGGAATAGTAATAAAACCCTCATACAGTGGAGATGAGAATTGTTACTGCAGAAAACATGTTTCAAAAGACATGTGGCACATTTATTTCTGGAATCAGTATTGAGACCCCAGCAATCCTGGCATCTTTCCTTTAAAGAAAGCAGAAGGAATTGATCAGTTACTGGTTTTTTTCAGAGCTCCATCTCCTGCTTACCATCAAGATACCACTTGTTTGAGCTTCCATGGTCATAATAATCATCTTAACAGATGCTAAACACTGCTGGATCAAACAGCTGGTAAGCTATCATGGAGGCCAGTGTTGTCTGGTATACAAAGCAATGATAATAAATTTAAATCTCTTTGTGTGTCAGCTCCTGTGTGGGGGTCTGACACTCACCTCCATCTTGGTCTGGATCCACGGCCCAATGACATTGGCCTGAGCAGCAAACTGGCGACGCAGGCGCTCATTGGCATGCTGGCGGGCTAGTTCCTCCTGCAAGGATTGATCCCTCTGAGGTACCAGCTGCTTCACCTGTTACAGTGGGAAAGCACCAAGTGTGAGTAGGAGCAATTGAATAGCTTCAAAACAAATGGAACAAATAAGTGTATGTTAATTTTTCTTACTGGTCTGAAGGTTGAGGTCAGAAACACGATCACTATTGTATTTATCAGTCCTGTGCTAACATAAGAAATTGCTAGCATGGTCTTGGGCAGCCTGACCAGAGAGACTGACATGGAGAGAAAAGAAATTCTCACCTTCAGCTGGATTCAAGTTCAAGAGAATTAATTAATTTGAACTTCTATTAGAGCAGTCACTTTGTTTTCCTTTTGTAGCACAGGTGACTTTTCAATCTCTAAGTAATTGTTCTAAGAATAGTCAGTGCAAGCCATTTTATTTGAGCACAGCCATTATGATAGGATAACATGAGATACATTCTGCCCCATCATCTCATCTGAAGGTCTCTAATACACTGCAAAGGCTTTTTTTGGCTTACCCTTCCAAATTGCCCTGGAAGATGCTGGATTTCGTCCTTATGGCTTGTTTTTTATCACCCACAGAGGGTGTGTTCTTGTCTGTGTAGGTTTATGCATTTGGTAAATCCATACATTCCACATAATCATTTACCTTCAGCATATTCTCTTTCTTGGTTGCTAATGAAATAAAGTTTGCAATAGGAGCCTCTCTAATCTCTCTCTAGTATTTTTTTAAGGTAATTGCCAATTTCAGTCTAACTGGACAGAACATTAATGGTCCCAAAGATGCTAATTTTTTAGAAAATTTTTGAAAAGCTGCAGCTGGGTAGAAGAGACACATGAGCTACTGTCTACACTCAGAAAAAGAACACAGTAACTGTCTGTTCTTTGACTGGCCCATCCACTGGTCAGCCACCAGCTCTGTGCTAGCCACCACACATGCTTCTCTTGCCCTGCCAAAAAGGACATAGGTAATATTTAGTGATGGGAGCACGGGATATTGTGAAGCAAGCCTAGCAAACGTAAGGGAGAGCACAAGATACTGTAGAAAGTTCATTCTGGCATCTGATGATCTAGAATAATTTACGGACTTAGTGTAAAGTTCTCTGAATATTCTCAGTATTCCTGAAGTAGAATATTATGTTACATTGTCATTTATGTATTTAGCATGTGTCACCTTTTCCCATTTGCTACGAATCTCTTCCACAGTGACAGTGCTGTAAGGATTGCTGGCGCTGATTCTCATGCTGTAACTCTGAATAACTTTTTCAACTTCATTCTGGATTGACAGTATGGCCTGTCTTTCACCATCAGCCTCTGGCAAAGTAGCTTTAAATTGATCATGTGCAGAGATTAAACTCTAAAATCAGAAACAGAAAGGGAAAGCATGAAAACTTTATTTCTCTCAACATCTGGTAGTTCTGCTATAAATAAGCACAGCTACTCTCAGCCTCTCACTCTGTCCACGTGTATCTGTAGATACAGGAAGCAATACATGCAGATACATTCACAAAACAACTCTCATTGACTCTATCAGGACCATAATTTCTTCCACGGTCTCTGGAATATCCTTCTGTACCAACGAGGAACCCTGTTTACAACAGAGCACACATTGCCAATCACAAAGAAAATGTCAAGAAAGATATGGGGCTTTTTTCTTCCACATGTCCTACTCTCCAAGAAGGAAAAGCTTGCTTTCTTGTTCTCCCTACGACCGTAAACTGTAAACTAAAAAACCAGGCAACCACTTACCTGAATTTCCTCTATGCTGTGAACAATAAACATGTCCTGTAGGTCTTCCATAGCACCTTCCATCCAGTTGTTGAAAGGGGCAGCTCTTTTGGCAAACTCCAGGTGAAGCTGATCAATCGTTTCGAGCAATTTCTCCGTCCTCTGTACAGGTTGGGGAAGGTGCATTCCGTTGTTACTGGGGCAAGACCTAACTCCACACATATGTACCCACACATGCACAAAGTCACGCCTCATCTTTTCAAAAGCAGTTGATTCAGTGTTGGCTCCTTTCCCCACCTTCTTTAAGGATTCTCACTCAAGGCAATAGGACTAATTGAGGTAAAGCAACGTATCCAACATTGAGGATTTTTGTTACTGTAATCTATTTGCAAATCAATTAACATCTGCTCATATTGCTTTAGGAATTTATTGCAAGTATAAAAAGAGTTAAATGCGTTTTCCACCTTGGCATACATGTGTGTGACTTACTCTTTTCTTAAGGAACAAGGTTTTGGAAAGTACCTCAGTGCTTTGGAACACTCACTACCAAATAATTACCCCAGTGCCTGTCTGATTAAGCTCAGACAAGTATGAAAAGGTGTCTAACAGCTTTTGTTATCTTTGCTGGACCTCAAACTCCCAAAGAGAGGTGCTATAAACTGCATGCCATTTGCTGCTGCTTTAGAACTGTCCTTGGCAGCTCAGTACTGTCAAGTCTGCTCTGAGCAATTCAATCTGATGGCAAATGAAACCCCACCAAAATGAAATGGAGACCTAAGGGTTATTGTCATTTGAATTCCGAAGTGGATGGTCAATGGCAGTTTCCAGATTCGAAACAAATGGTGCATTCCCCCTTCCCTGCCTCAGCTGAGCTGCCAATCACCGTTGTATGATTTACCTCCAGTGCCTCTCTCCTTTTCTGAGTAAGTGTTCCCAGGCTGTCCCATTGGTCACATATCTTTTGGCATCTATCATTGACACTTGCAGCATCATGGTAGTCCAGTTCACTAAGAAAGAGTGAAGACAAAAATCTGCGTGACTTTCTGAAAGACAGGAGCAGTTTCATTGTCCACACTCCTCAGCTGCCCCTCAGTGATCCTTCCCCTTTTTTTCTGCAATATTTCTCCTCTAGGTAAGCAAGTGTTGCAGTATGTAGACGTTCAGCATTTCAAGAACCACAGCACAGGAACAGGATCAGCCTCCTCTGTTGTCAGAAAAATCAAGTTTCTATTTGTTATATCCAGGTACTAAAGATATTTAAGGTGTCTAACCATATTTGTCTTGGTTATTCCTGTGCACAAGTAATTTCATCTCTCAAAGACCAGAATGCTTTAGTCTGGGGGGCTTTATCAAGTTTCTGAAGATTGGTATGGTTTTAAATTAATTTTGCCTGAAATACATATTTCATTTCACATGACCCGATGATAATTTTCAGCCTCATATGCTCTCAAATTCTTTAACTGAGAAACAGACCTCAGGCTGCATTCAAACCATAATCTCTCTCTCACATGCCTGACAATACTAACAGGGGCTACCCAGATCTGGGGTGCAGAGAACAATTCTCATCTTCCTCTCCAGGCACCTCTCACAGAGCTACACCCTTGAAAGGGCTGGTTCAGGGAACAAGGATCTCTAGAGCCACACATGCCACCAACTCAAATCAGTGCAGGCACAAAGGATGTAGCAGCTTTGCTTTTTCACCTGCTTAACAGGCTCATATTATCCTCACAGAAAGCAAACTACTATTCTGTCTAAGACTGGAATAACTTTTTAAGGTTCTGTCCTGAGATTCTGCACCAAGTCTGTCTCAAACTGAATTTTTATCTCAGTGACAGATCATCCCCTTGATTCTGCTGCAGCCACCATGACCATAAAATATATGTGCAAGTCACTTTGGAAGCTCACTTTTATTAGTGTATCATCATCCACTGAATTTAGCTCTTGGCTGGTCCTTGAGGACACTTTGCCCAGTGCTAAACACTGCAGAGGCTGTGATTATGTGACAGCACAGCACTATGATACTAAGATTTACTGTGCAGCTTCAACAAGACTTTAAATACACATAGAATTTGTTCCCTTCTTTCGAGCATTCTTCTCCAGGCAACTGGCAAGAGGAATGTACAGATCTGTACTCTGCCAGTAAGGTACAGAGCACAAAATGACAACAGAGGTAGCTTTCCTCTGTGACGCTGCAGCGTAGGCCAGGGGCAGTCAGTGTTCATGCTTCCTCCTCTAAGCTCAGTCAGAGCAGTCTGGTTTGGGAGCACGTTGAGAAGCATGTGAACCATTCTGTTGAAAAGAGGCTTTGGGTGTGCTGCATCAATGGGCTGGTGAAAGGGAAGAATGGTAAAACAAGCAAAAAGAAAACATCATAAGCATTTTAAATAACAAAACCGACCCAGAATTGTCAAAGTAGAACTGTTACATGTAAGAAGAAAGCTCACAGTGAGTCATACTGTACAATGGCTCCTTAACTTAAAAACTTGCAATAAAAATCCCCCAAACCAACAACTTTGGAACAAGCCTTTTTGTTTGCCTTCAAGGGATGCAACAAAAGCCATCTATCTGTTAAGTCAGAAGCACGGAGTTTTGGATTAAACAGGCTGAGAGATACCTTTTGTGCTGTGAGGTTTTGGCTGGAAGTTGGTTTGGTTTTTTTTCATTTTAGTATATTGACATTAATAGATGACATCCCTGTGTGAGGGATCTCACTAAGTGGATGGGATTTGGAGATTCATATTCTGGTCTCTCTTCACATATCAAATCTAATACACCAGAGTACAGACAGGGTATTTTTCCAGATAATCCAGGTCACATCCCTGGGGGTACTGCAAATTTTACTTTGGCTTCAACAGACCACTTATCTCCTTTTGTCAATTAGGATAAGGGCAGGTGTCCTTCTGTGAAAGTAAGGGACTGACTGTACCAGCTCCTCCACCAGCTCTGCCAGTGAGGTTCAGTCATTCCCAAAAAGATCTCTGCTGTCTTAATTTCTTCCAAGGGTATGTGCTGTGGACAAATAGGTAGGAGAACAATGTTATCAAAACAACTTTTTAAAAGGGCGCCCATGGGACACAAATAATAAACTAGATTACCAGGTGGCATTACTCAGTGTAGCTCCACTGCCTCTCTGGGCCTGCTGCAGTTTACTTCAAATAAGTGTATTGTATATGTCGAGGAACATTTTTCTGCTCAAAGCAGTAGCAGAAGAAATGATGACTCACAGGAGGTCATTTACTTGGACATAAAGCACGGGTTTATGCTCCTTGTCCTATTAATTTTAGTATCTCTCTCAACACTGGAGCTGTGAAAGACTATATTTCAATTTCACGTTTTGTAAAAAAGCAGTTTTGCTTACCATGCATACACAAAGTACTGCTGCACACGCAGGGCAGATTTTCTAAGAGAGCAGTCTATTCTGTTAATATTATTAACAAATTCTGTTTGGTTATTTGAAATCCACAGCCTTTGGACTTTCAAAATCCTTAAGCTACTCCTATTGATCTTACGAGGAATTCAATCTTACCTGTAACGAACTAAAAAATTAGTCAAATTTTGTCCTGATCCAGAGAAGGGCTTAAGTATGGGCTCACTTTAGGAACAGTGATAGTATCACAAAAATAACCTGCTGAGCAACATGCTTGAGCCCTGCTTCAGAATCGAGCTCATGTTAATCATGCTCGTAAGCACAATTTGAGCCCAGGTTTCCAGAAGCAAAAAGACTCCAAACCAGGGTTAGAGATAGCGGTGGTCTTGACCGAAAATAAGTTGCTATACTAGAAGTGATGGGTATGCAAGAAACTACAGTCCAAAAAGTTTTATCTTCATGATTGAATACACTGAAATGAGCACCCAAGAATGTAAATGAATATGGCATTTCATAGCACAGCTCACTCAAATTCTACTTAGATTTTACTAGGTCATAAATGGCAAATCCCATTTAAGAAATACCTGACTTTTTCTAGCCTTGTGTGTAGGCCTACCGAAGCCTTGTCTGGCTTAGATATACTGCCAAAGTATATCTAAGTCTATACAGACTGGAACACAACAATCTAATAGCAGCATCCTGGCTGGAATCACCTGCTTGCACAGTCACACAAACCCTTTATCTAAACAGCACCAATCAAGAAGCTTGTAGCATCTCTGACCTTACGTACACAGTGGACTGAACTGCTGCAGCAGAAAATACCAGGACAGGAAACTGTAACTGCTGAGGTCAAGGTCACACAGCAATTGTTTTCCTTTGGAAGAGCAGCATTAGGCAGCCAAGAGATTGGCTAAAACAAAACACAGAGGTGTACTGACTTGGAATTTAGAGACAGATGATGAAGATTTCTCTAAGGTCTTCATCCGGTGGTGAAAAAAATCAAGCAAAAATACCCACATTGAGTTCAATAAGCTTTGTATCAAATGCCAATACACATTTCTTAGCATTCAGAAATCAGTCAATCCTTCTTTAAAAATATGGAGAAAGAAACTAGCGTTTTCCTCCATAATTTCATTCTGTTCAGAATTATGTCCAAATAATTAAAATCGAGATTTAAATAGAGGTCCCCGGTTGCTTGCAGCTAATAATAAAACTTGACCTTTAGGACCTTTCATTCAGTGCTCTCCAAGGGCATTAAGCCTAACTAAGCTACTGAGTATCCGTCAAAGATCAGGCACTGATAGCCCCATTGTACGGAGCAGCAGAAGTCACGGTAGAGCATCTCTAAAAGCAATGGCTTTTCAGCACCTTTGCCGCCCAAGCCACAAATAACTCGTTTAACTTCACACAGCAAATTACTGAAACAACTGAGAAGAGACAGTCCTAAAATAGACGGGATACAGTGTTCGCTGGCCTCACCAGAGGTAAAGGACACAGGGTTCAAAATGCCGGTAAGCAGATGCTGTGCTATGCATACTGCATTCCCAAAGATTCTCATCACTTGTAAAGCTGAAGCTGAATTAACAATGATTAGGTGTTTCAGAAACTTTCTTTAGCACAAAGCAGAGGAAATAACTCTACAACAGAGATCAAGACGTGCCAGCAGTTGTTTCATAAGCTCACATGCTCAATGAAATCCTCATTCTCTCTTTTTCAGACCAATGTGCTCTATTTTCTGCCTTTAAATAATCTCGAAAACCAGCATTTTTTCTTCTAAATCCATTTGGTTTATACAGTTACTGTTAGTGCTCTTCCTTGGGTATGAACTACATTTTTAGATAACTCTGAATTTTAAATTGTTAATGAATGTGGAGCTGTTTGAGTCATGGACCTTCCCAGAGTGAAAAGGGGGCATGTTTTTAACACTTGATGTTTGCATAGTAACTGTTTTGCCTATTCAAGAAGGCAAGAACCTGAAACTTGGAAGAGCTGAAGCCAAGGGCAGGAATCTGAGAATTTTGATCTTGGCTCCTGTTCCAACCACTACTGCACATTTGTTCCTGTTGGCTTTACAGATTTATACAGGGGGTGAGCAAGGAATTTAAGTATGTGCCAAATTGCTAAGATCAGGACTAGTGCCACTGATTTACAGTGCAAAACCACTGCAATTAACTGCATAAGATTATAAAATCCAATGTCCTTAACTTGGTGTATACCAAGATGATGTCACCAGAATAAGAACATCAGAACCTAACACTATGGTGCTGTCAGTGTGGGCAGAGCTTTGCTGTTAAAACTGTGCTTCACACAAGTGAATTAACAACCTTGTCACAAACAAAAGCAAGCCCCACCTGCAGAGAAAGTTCAGCTAGAGAATCCGCATCAACACTCAGGACTTCTGCTGCCATAAAGTTGGCTGTTAGTCAGGGGCCTTGACTATTCACACTCCTGACCTACGTAGCTGATGTCAACAATACACAGGTAGCCTAAATGTGTTGTAGAATTGTTTCCAGCTTTGGTTGTGTTTTCTCAGGGCATAATAAGCTGAATAAGCAAGTGTTGGTCCTGTGGCTGAATTGATGGAACTGTGGGTGGAAATTCCTGCTCTCCAATCGGACAGCTGGTGGGCTTGATGGTCTGTGTGTTATTTCTTTTCCATATGCCCAGAGCCCCCTCTCTAAAACAGAGACAATCCAAATGTAATACGAAGAGATTGTGAAAACAAGTATACTAGATGGAGACAATTATATCTTCAGAAAAGTCACTGCATTACCCACTATTATAGAGCTAATTCAGGGATGTGAAGCCTTTAGAAACTAGCAATATCCTTGTGGGAAAACACTTGATTTTAAACTGAAGATGCTCAATCTGTAATTTGTGTAAGTGAAATTGTTTTCTACGTTAAGCAACTCATAGCCAGTACTTCTCAGCAGACCACATGAACTGAGAAATTAAATCTTCCAGGATTCCCATCAACACACAATGGACTCATCAGTAGAGCTAATGGTAAAAGGTTACTGTTAAGTCAATATTAAATTGTGAGGTTTTTTTAAATAATTTTGGTCAGTTGAATATCTATATTTGGTTGGGGGTAAGGGGGAGATGAGGGAAAGGTCTCAGTGACCAGCTCAGATAATATACTTATGAAGCTATCTCTGGAATCCTTACGTTGGTACCTATGACACTATCAAATTCATTGGAAAGAGTTTATCGCAAAGTTAAATGTCAGCAGCTGCAAGCCTTTAAATGGAACATACTTCAGCTCCTGGGCAATGGCAGCGATCTGTTCCACCCTGTCCTGGTGAGCAGCCAAATCGCTCTCAAAAGCCTCATGTTTCCTTAACATGGCGCGGACTTCTGTCAGAGAAGCAGATTCATAATCCTTCTGAAGTAAGACCTGTTCTTTGCCTGAAAGAGGAAATTAAAATATTAGGGTTTGTTTTTTTTTTTACTAATTCATTGGTTAGAACCATTGCAAATTCAGTCAGCTTTGTAAATGGAGGCATAGTGAAAATGACATGTATTGTCCTGGTTTCAGTCAGGATAGAGTTAACTTCATTTGTAGCAGCTGATGGAATGCTGTGTTTGGGAGTTAAAATGAAAGCAGTGCTGATAACACCCTGATGTTCTTAGTTGCAGTCAGACAGTCAAGGACTTTCTCAGCTTCTTCCTATTTCTCTATTCATGAGAAAGGAGGGGCGAAGCCAGGACAGGTGACCCAGATGGGCCAAAGAGAGTATTCCATGCCAATTATGTCCTGCCCAGGATAACGGGGGGCAGAGGGGAGGAAGAAGAGGGGCGGTGGCAGGACGCGTGCTGCTTGGGGGGACGGTCGGGTTCCGGGACAGCTCTGGGTGGCACGGCCTGAGTTGTGTGGTTCGGGGAGAAACTGCATTGGGGATCAAGAGTTTCATATTCTTTTGCTCTAAAGTCCTGTTAGCATTGTTATATTTTATCTTCCTGTTATCTTAGTAAACTATCCTTATCCCAACCCACGGGACTCTTAGTTTCTTGGTTTTGGAGTTATTTGCCCCTTCCTTTTCCCTTCCCTTGTTTTTCCCCCCTTTCCCCTCTTCCCCTGCTCTTTTACTTTAAGAAGCAGGCAGCTGCGTGGATCTCAGCCCACAGCCGGGGGAAACCACAACATGTATGAAATGAAGTCCCACCCCACTGAAATCAGTAGCAACTGTCAGCACAATAGTGTTAATTATAAATATATTTACTTTTAAAGGTGTCTTGGTAATTCCTTGATGTTTGCATATGCTGTCTACACCAGTCTAAAATAGTCAGTCTCACACTGCTTGAGAAACTGGCATAAAAATGGTGTATTGGGAAAAAACAGGGCTCTAAACTATTGTGATAAGTGTTTCTCAGAGTAGACTCAGGAAATCAGAACTTGCACTGCTACACTCAGCCTCACTTTTACTAATGATCTGTTACTCATTTCCATGTTCTGCTTTCAATTCATTATTCATTTCAGCACCTAAAAAATAAAAACTGAGATGTGTGGCTGCCTTTTGTATTTGAATTTTGAGTGGAAAATGCCAACAAGAGGATAGAGAAGCAAAGAGGAAATCAGAAAGTGAAAAATTACTCCTCGGTAGCTCCTGTATTGGACAACTAAAACTATACAGACAGGCCCTATAGCTGCAGCTCACCAGGTGGCATCGCCCAGCTCTGTGAATTCTACAGCCAGAAGGGACTATTGTTTCACTTGCTATATACCAGCTCATGTGAAGTTTCCCTGCATGACAGCCATCCCATGTCACCGTGACTAGTTTATAGTCAGAAAATAGGCTCTCAGGGCTGATAAACACTGTAGTTTCATAGAATCACAGAAGAGTTTGGGTTGGAAGGGACCTCAAAGACCATCTAGTTCCAACCCCCTTCCATTGGCAGGGACACCCTCCACCAGACCAAGCTGCCCAAAGCCCCATCTAACCTGGTCTTGAACACTACCAGGGAGGGGGCAGCCACAGCTTCTCTGGGCAGCCTGTGCCAGCGCCTCACCACCCTCATAGTCAAGAATTTCTTCCTAATGTCTAATCTAAACCTACCCTCCTTCAGCTTAAGGCCATTGCCCCTTGTCCTGTCACTCCCTGCCCTTGTAAACAGCCCCTCTCCAACCTTCAGGTACTGGAAGGCTGCTGTAAGGTCTCCCCAGAGCCTTCTCGTCTCCAGGCTAAGCAATCCAAAAATCCCAACTCTCTCAGGCTGTCCTCACAGGAGAGGTGCTCCAGCCCTCTGATCATCTTTGTGGCCCTCCTCCTGATGTACCCAAACAGCTCCAGGACCTTCTTGTGTTGGGGATCCCAAGGCTGGATTCAGTACTCCAGGGGGTGTCTCACCAGAGAGGAGTAGAGGAGGAGAAACCCCTCCCTCCACCTGCTGGTCACACTTTCTGGTTGGCTTTCTGGGCTGCAAGCACACATTGCCAGGTCATTTTGAGTTTCTTGTCCACCAACACCCCAAATGCTTCTCCTCAGGGCTGCTCTCAATCCACTCTCCACCCAGCCTGTATTTGTGCTTGGGATTGCCCTGACCTATGTGCAAGACCTTGCACTTGGCTTTGTTGAACTTCATGAAGCTTGCATGAGTTCCAACTCTCAAACCTGACAAGGACGGTATCCCTTCCAGCTTGGTGTCACTGCCAAGCTTGCTGAGAGTGCACTTGATCCCACTGTTAATGCCACCACTGACTATTTAACAGAGATGTTAAGCAGCACTGGTCCCAATACCAACCCCTGAGGAATGCCACTTGTCACTGCTATTGACTTGGGCATCCACATTGTGCCATTGACCACAACTCTGAGTGCAACCATCCAGCCAATTCCTTATCCAACGAGTGGTCCATCTGTCAAACCCACATCTCTCCAGTGAAGAGAGAAGGATCTCATGTGGGACAGTGCCAAATGTTTTGTACAAGTCCATGTAGATGACATCAGTTGCTCTTCCTGTATCGACCAACACTGTCACCCTGTCGCAAAATGCCACCAAATTTGTCAGGCATGATTTGCCCTTACTGAAGGCATGTTGGCTGTCACCCATCATTTCCTCATTTCCCAGGTACCTGGACATAGTTTCCAGGAGGATGTGCTGCATGATCTTGCCAAGCACAGAGGCAAGACTGACTGGCCTGTAGTTTCCTGGGTGTTCCTCTTTTCCCTTTTTGAAAATGGGGGTTATATTTCCACCTTTCCAGTCAGTGGGAACTTCACCAGACTACCACAGCTTCTCAAACAGAATGCAGCCTAGCATAGCAACTTCATCCACCAGTTGCATCAGATGCACAGATGCATCTTATCAGGTTCCATGGACTTGTGCACCTTCAGACTCTTTAGATGATCCTAAATCTGATCTTCTCTTACAGCGGGCAGTTCTTAATTTTCACAGTCCCTGCCTTTCCCTTCTGTGAGTTTGGTGGTGTGGCTAGAGTGCTTGCTGGTGAAGACCGAGACAAAAAGGTTGCTGAGTAGCTCAGCCTTCTCAATATTCAGAGAGGGCCCACATTTTCCCTAGTCTTCCTTTTATCACTGATGTACCTATAGAAGCTTTTCTTGTTGCCCTTGATGTCCCTGGCCAGATTTAATTCTATCAGGATGTTAGCTTTCCTTGGCTGCTTGGACAATTTTTCTGTATTCCTCACAGATTACCTGCCCTTGTTTCCACGCTCTGTAGGCTTCCTTTTAGCATTTCAGTTTGCCCAGGAGCTCCTTGTTCATCCATGCAGCCATCCTGGCTTTTTGCCAGACTTCTTTGTTGGGATTAATTACTGGTGAGCTTGAAGGAGGTGATCCTTAATACCAACCAGCTTGATTGGGCCCCTCTTCCCTCCAGGGCTTTACCCTATGGTCCACTACCAAGAAAATCCCTGAAGAGACCAAAGTCTGCTCTCCTGAAGTCCTGAAGCTCGCTGTGCTTCCTCACTGCCCTAAGGATCCTGAACTCTACCATTTCATGGTCACTGCAACCAAGTCTGTCCTTGAGCTTCGCATTCCCCATCAGCGCCTCCTTGTTGGTGAGAACAAGGTCCAGCATAGCACCTCTCCTCATTGGCTCCTCTATCACTTGGAGAAGGAAGCTGTCATCAATACATTCCTGGATTACTTATGCCCTGCTGTGTTGTCTCCAACAGATATTGGTATAGTTGAAGTCCCACATGAGGGCCAAGGCTTGTGAACATGAGGCTGCTCTTATCTGTCTATAGAAGGCCTCATCTGCTAAATCTTCCTGAGAAGGTAGCCCCAAGGATAACAGGTAACAGACCCCAAGGATAGTGTCACCTGTCCCTGTTTCCCTTCTAGTATCTGCTTGGCAGCCATTTACAGCCTTGCACGTTTCCAGCAGCCATGTTAGGGGATGGATGGGGGTTTACTGTCAGTGTGGAAAGATTCTAGCTGGAAAAAGCCAGAAGCATGGCAGAAGCAGGAAGGCTGTTGTCAGGGCAAACAATAGGGTGATATAACAGATCTATGCCTGATGGTGCCCAACCATTAGTGTATAGCCAGTGTAGAGCCCTATAGCTGTTACACCTATATGCCAGGTAAGTTACCATTCAAAAACAGGCTACAAATGGTGTGTAATCCAGGGTATGAGGCAAAGCTGAAATGAGCTGTTTGTGTGGACTATTCAATATGCTGTGATTACCAAATGATAATCAATTTGGAATAAGCCTGTTCATTCCACACCTGACCAGAGGCGTCACCGTATTCCTGGGTGGATCCCTGGTGCACAAATACATAGGAATGCAGTAGCAGTAATGGCCTCTATTCAAATGCTGAATATGCCCATTATGTTTGACTTCTACCTCGAGAGTGTGACTTTTACAGTTAGATTTCACAAGCAACATGCCTACAAGTAAGGAGCATAACTACAGTCAACAAAACCTGCAAATTATGTTATTTTATGTTTCTGTAACTGTCCAAACTACTTACGAGTGAGTTTCTGGCTGGTAAATGTTCAGCACTGACAAAGCAACCTTGAACATTAAAATATTAGAAATGTTTAAAAGCCACTTCTGCTCACCATATGCCCACTGTTCATGAGTGGAAGCCTTCTGCCTGAATTTCTCAGCCAAGTGTTCAAGTCTTTCCAGTCTTCGGATTTCATTCAGCAGCCACTCTTCATAGCCTTTCTCAGCTTGTTCAAGTCTCTGCCAAGCACCGGCAATATCCTAAGAGAATACATGGGAGAGAGGGGATCAAACTATGATCTCTTTTTATACAAAACTGCAGATTTCTGATTCATTCTCAATTTTGCTCCAAGAAGAGAAGGTTTTACATTCAGTTTTTGTAAAATCACTATGCTAGAAATGCTAGAAAATGTGTCAGGCAGCTCAAGAAATCCTCTAGCCCAGACATCTGTTCCTAATAGCATGCCCTACTCAGGTGGGTTCAGGAAAGGAACCTCTATACATTTTTTTTCCAAGCAGAGCTATATGCTTAGTGCTTTCACAATGTGTTGGCTTTATCTCCCATTTTCCAACATGCATGAATGTTCTGTTAGGACATACCTACATTTTATCAAAATAGAAGTGCTTTGCTCTCAGAAGTTGACAATAGAAAAGCTATGAGTGTCGACAGGATTGGTGCATATTTTATCTGGAATACAAACTCATTCCACTTTCTGTAGTACACAAAGTTTCAGAAACTCAATGGCATGAGCAGGCCCCTTATTTTCTGTGTATGGGGAGTGGACAGTGGCTGTTTTCACATAACGCAACCAACTGTTTATCAAATCTGAGCACCCGTAACACAATGATAGAACCGAGTACAGAAACAGTTGGCTATGTTCTACAGGAGATGTTCTGACCCACAGTTAACTCACAATACAGATCAGCAGGTAAGAAATCTTGGTGCTGACTATTTTTATCTTCACAGGCATAAGAAAATACAAAATTGAATTTAAAAAATGTAGAAAGAAGTAGAAACGACGTTTGTTTCTGTAAGTCTGAGGAACAAAGTGTCAGTGAAACCACGGTGAGTTTTGTTTAAATAAACAATATTTGGACTTACTGCTAGAGAAATATTGCTAGCACTCCCAAAGGAAGCTCTGCCTCTTCTCACATCTCACAACAATTTGTTCTGGGGGAAAGCCTTCAAAGAGGCAGGAGCATGCTTAAGAGAGAGCAATATTCTAGACTGTAAAGGGAATGTGTAAAAGAGTAGCTTGCTATTGGTAACACCTAACAAACTGAGGTTCCTGAGGATGACCTACAACGGCACTTCAATCCTTCACACTGAAATTTTTGTGAGAACGTTGATCAAAAGGAGAATGGATCATTGATGCATCTTTCACTTACTGAAACCATTTTTCCTTCTGATGGCATGAAAGCTGGCCGATTGCTGATCCTCAGTTTTGTCTGCAGGGTGTTGAAATTGATCTCTAGTTGACACTTCTCTTGGACTTTGGGAGGTTTGTGCTTGCGGCGGTAGTCCCGGAAATCCTCTAGTTTCTTCTGCATAGCCTGCATTGTTTTCTCTGGGGTCCTGTTCTCCAGCCAAGGAATTGTCCGGCGAATCCATTCTAAAAGCTTTCAAACCAACACAAACAACTGAAATAAAGGTGATGGGAGAGCAACCAAAAAAAAAAAGATGATATTGCATGCACAAATCCTATTTGATTTTGCACCATTTTAATATTATTGACTGTGGTTGGTATCTGTGCCTTAATGACAAGGAAGCACGAGATTTTCAAGCTGAACAATATTTTTTTTACTAATTTGCCTAAATATTCCAGGTATTTCTGGAAATACCCTGATTTTTCAGAAAGATGAACACAAATGTAAGGTGTCTCCAGTTAGCTACTCGAAACCGGAGTTCCCCAAAATAACTTGCACTTTCAAAAGTATTGGTCTTGATGCTTTGACTAGTCATAGTTATGAGATCAGGACAGACACCAGCAGCCAAGTAACCCAGGTAATACAAAAATCTTCACTCAGAAGCCCGTAGTGCCAACGCAGCCCTACTGGTTTCGAGTTAATGATCTCAGCATGTTTTTGCAGGTTATGCACAAGGGACCTCTCACCTGTGCACTATATAGCTGTAGTCCCAACTCAACAAATTTGCCATTTACCCAGAAAGAACAAGAGGAGCATAACGTACTCCCTTCTTCATTCATTTGCTCCCTGTGTTCAGAGGTGCGTTGTGAACACCCTGAGAAAGCCTGTCCAGGTGTGCTTTGCTTGCCTGGAATGAAAGGATCCCTTGTGTTCCACACGTGGTCGGGGATGGCTGTCTTTAGAGATTACAGAGACAGAAAGCCTGGTCTTGGGGCAGACTGATGACAGTTGTCAGAACACACTTCTGGAATAGTAATGAGACTGAGTGATTTGCTGGGGGTCACAGAGGAAGTCCGTGTCAAAGGAGTAACCTGAATCTTCACATCTTGGGCAACTGAGCTTTGTACCCTACCACTATGAGACTCACCCGCATAGTGTCCTCACTTTGCTACCTTGCAGACCATGCATCAAACCTTCACCTTTCAGTACTTCACGAAGATAATAATCACCATGTCACAAATAGAGTTGTCTTTACCTCACTTGCTAGTCTCTCATACTCTTCCATCAACCTCTCATTTTCCTGATTCACAGCAAGCACCTTACAGATCCGGTTAGCTGCAGTCTCAGCCTGTAAAACACAGCAAATAAACAGGACTTGTTTGTAAAGGCTTCTGAGAAAGGTACAGGCATGGAGAAAGAGAAAGAATGTGGTGCTGCAAATAAAAATCACATTGTTTTATAGCTGGTGATCTGTGCTTCTAGGTTACTTAATCACATTTTTACCCTCCTTGTGCAGTCACGGGTTGCAATGGCCTGAATAAGGCACAGACCTGCACAGAAGTCACCTCGTTGAACAATGCAGCCTTATTATACAAGAGGAAATTTCACATTGCCATTATAGTTGTCTAATAAACTTTTCCTTTCAAAGACAACTTAGGCCGTTGTTAAAGTTATCCTGTTAGGTTAATTAGTTTTTTAAAAATCACACCAAAAAAGCATTACATTTGTTAGCCACACTGGAAAGACACCCCATGTGATTCAGGTGTCCCAGACCACTCTATCTGCACATCATATGTTCATATACTCTTGAGAGTATATGCAGCTCAGCAACTGACAGCCAGTCTTTTCATGGTTCTCATCAAATTTATTTATGAAGGCACTGTGTAGCTCCACCATATTTAAAATTTACATTAATAGTTTGACATAACAGAGCTATACTTTCACACAAACTGAGTATGGACTATATCTAATCAGATGAATACCTGTGTAGACAAATACAGTGTATGTGGAACGTTCTGTTTGCAAACCCTTCATACCCAGAAGCAAGAGGGTATAAGAGCAACAGCTGTGCTCCGGTGAGGTGTAGAGTGCCTGCCTACCAGACAGAAAGAGAAATTAAATCCTGAGGATCAAGGACAAATATCAACTATGTTAAGGGTTCTTCATTATATCTTTCACATAAGCTGGCTATGTCCATTTGTAGGCTAGAAATGTATGAAGCAGAACAGTGGGAAATGCCACATTTGTAAGTGAGAATCCCATCCTGTTTGACAGATCTACTGCAGATGTTCTTGCCTCTCATACTAGTACTTTGATCTACAAATAATTCCGTTGGCTTCAGTGAGAAGCAGGCACAAATACCATGTTGGATGTCTTCTGGGCCCCTCTGCAGCTTCAGGTGTCTTTGAAAATCTAGCCCTAAATTAATACTCGGCATGAGTAAGTCCAGAATAGTCTGAGTCTCCAGAAGCCAAGTATTCTTATGCAGCCAAAGCATGCAATGTTGATGTAGCAACAAATAATTTCATTTCACAGGATCTTCAAACACATTTTTTCTGAAATAGGCTTTATAATCACCAAATAAAGACCCAGAATTAGAAATAGGAATGTCCATTGGAATTAAAGAAGTTCAACTTGCTACAAATTTAACTAAAACAGATCCAAGTGCTGGTTAAAAACAAGTATTAGTGCTCAAGTAGTAATACTTGAAATTGTTAATTAAAACCACAAAGTACTAAATTAGTGGGGAGGTTTAATAAACTAGTAGAAATGTGAAACAATGAATCAAAACCACAGCAACCTGAAGGGACAGTTGATTAATACCTGCTCTGCTCCAGCAAAAGCATGGTAGAAGCAGGACACATATGTCATGATAGCTCTCTCATCAGGTTTGGGAGTGTTCACAATATCTACAAGAGGGGGGAGAAAAAAACAAAACAAAACAAACAAAAAAAATGGAGGAGCAGAAAACAGGATGAATAAATAAAAGCACAACATAGTGTCATTCTGATTGTTTTCTTGTCCATAGCTCTGTTCTCTAGAAACTCTACAAAGCTGTAATAAATTTAGTATTAGGTTAATGGGTGTTGACAGAACAGAACTAGAACAGAATAGAATAGTACACTAAAAATTCAACATAAGCTCTTACAGAGAGGTGGAATTTGGGGGGTTGAGTTTGAGGGAGTATGACTAAGACACAGGAATGACAGACTACATTTTGATCTGGGGAGACGTTCTCTGGAAGTTGCATGTGGATTAGTTAGAACCTTAGCATTATATATCAGTATTCTTCATATTACTAATACCTGAAGTATGTCCAACTCTGAACTGTCTTGCTTTTTAAAATTTTCCTTGTTTTCACTAGGACATGATTCCATAGCTCTTCTGAGATGTCTGTGTATGTTTCTGTGTATATTCTGCAAAGTAGCAACGTTTTATGTTGCTGTCTGTACTTACCATTAAGCATTTAACATTTAAAAAACAATCCTGAAGGCATAAGAGAGTGGTTTATGCATCTGTTACGATGATTTTGACATCTGTAGCAGGAATAATATCCAGCAGGAAGAAAAACGATGTCATTCTGCTACTGAAATTGTTTTTTCACTATGAGCTTATTTTCATCTTGCATTTTTAAAGGTGCTTCAAATGAATGCACTCAAGTTCAATTAAAGAGAATGATGTCCTCTATCCCATTCAGTAACCAGCTGTCAAAAACCTACTGGATATTATTAGTAAACGCACAGAAAGATGAGACAGGAAGGTTTGTTTCTATGAAACAAATGGATAGACTACTGGCTCTAATGAGACAGCGGCTCACAGAGAAAATCAGGCAACAGGAAATGAGCTCAGCCCAAAGACACCGTCCTAGTAACTACTGAGGAAAAGATCAGAAGAGGAAAAACTGCTGAAAGAAACAAAACAGAAGGTGAAGGATGAGATCTGATCCATCTTCTACAATCTCACCTTCTGAGCACCAGCAAATGCATGGTAGTAACAGGAAACATAAGTCATAATGGCTCTTTCATCAGGTCTGGCAGTGTTTACTACATCTGTGTAGAGAGAAGAGGGTTAACTGCTCAGAAATTCTCACAAGGTACTTCCATCAGATTATGCTGATGATGTCACCTCAGTGCTGTAAGGATTCAAAATAAATACACCGTTATTCAGGTTGCATCAGTTTACTGATATCAGTGCAAAGCTACCTAAGCTTCAGGAATCAGCAAATGGAAAAGATCCAACTCTCCCTGAAACAGCAAAACACCTGATGGCTGAGACTGTACAGAAGGGTACTGCTGCCTTCTGGTTTGTGGAAGCTTCCAAGCAGATGGCATGGCTGACAGATCTACCAGGTTCAGCTTCACTACCACTCCAAAGCAATTTCATATAGATCACTAGAGTTATTCCAGAGATAAACCCAGCCACCGACAGTCACAAGCCAGGAGTGTGTACAGTGTCTATTAGCACAGGGTCTCTGTGACTGACAGGGCACTGACATATATTGGAAAACTGTAGAACTCCTGCAGAACAGAAATACATTTTGTGCTAAGAAAAGCTTGGATAGTAACAGCTTTGCAATCCTTGTGCCAGTCTGGCTTCTTAGTTAACAGAAGAGTTTGGCTTGGCTGCCTGACAGCTTTGTCCCTATTGCAGCAGGAAAGAGTAAACATATAGAAAGGGTTCAATCAAGATATGGGTACACTGGTGAAAATGGGCCTTTATCAATACTTAAGAGAGGCAGAAAAAAGGTTGTTTTACACCAATTATGGCTGAGTGATGAATGATGCTAGTGTAAGCTGCAAGGATTCCTGCCAATGTATGGTGTGGGAAGATACAAGTGAGAAAAGACCCAAGAATGAGGTAACAATCTCTAACATTAACAGTGAGATGCACTGATTTTGCTTCCACTTCCCATAATTGTGAATCGAATGTTGCCAAGTTTCCACTGAGAACCCAGTGGAAGTAAAGAGAGTAAAAAGTGATGGTGAATACTTAGAGTGTGCTAGAAGAAGCGTGATTTCATTTCCCCCTCCCCTGCCAAGAAGAACAGTAAGATAAGGGCTAGAATGTGCAGAAAATCTAGCAAGGAAAGAAAAAAAAAAAAAGGGTTGTTATGTTGTATGTGAAGAGAAAAAAACTGATGACAGGAGGATGATAGTAGGACCTGTTCAATGGTAAGGAAGTAGCACTTCTGTTTATTCCTTGCACAATATTTCAGAGAAAAATAATTAAGTAGTGCTTGAAAGGGGACTTGCAATTCAAAACATGAAAACAATTAGTTATGAAGCATGAAAGTGCAACCAAGAAACCTCTTGGGGTTCAATGAAGAGGTTACAACCTGGATTGCCAAATCATCCTGTATTGCCTTACTTTCCTACCAAAGACTTCCAGAGGAGCAGACACAGTGAGCTTGAGTTGCTCTGCCTAACTCCCATGTTATCACTGCTCTACTGACAGTCCACCAAAGCAGAGTCTGCATACTTGGAGAAGAATGCTTTGAACTATAGTAAGTAAATTCCAATATTTAGACACCACTTTGCCCAGAGTACAAAAGTTTAGTTATCCTATCTTAAGTATGGGATGCAGGGGGAATTGGCCAGCCCCTTTTCAGTGGTCTGTGGAGACAGGACAAGGGGCAATGGCCTCAAGTTGGAGCACAGGAAGTTCTGCACCAACATAGATTCATAGAATCGTAGCGGTTGGAAGGGACCTCGAGAGATCATCGGGTCCAACCCCCCTGCCAAAGCAGCTCCCTAGGACATTTCACTCAGATAGGCGTCCAGACGGGTCTTGAATATCTCCAGAGAAGGAGACTCCACCACCTCCCTGGGCAGCCTATTCCAGTGCGGAAGAACTTTTTCACAGTGAGGGTGACAGAGCCCTGGGACAGGCTGCCCAGGGAGGTGGTGGAGTCTCCTTCTCTGGAGATATTCAAGACCCGTCTGGACGCCTATCTGAGTGAAATGTCCTCATTTTACCTCAATTATCACAGTGGGGCCATGCACTCAGGTTAGGGTTCAAAGTACTAGAATAAATACAAAAAAGAGCAAACAAGGAATAAAGTGAGTGAAATTATCAAATCCATGGGGAAAAAGAAGGAAAACATTGTTTGAAAACAAAGCAGATCTCTCCATTATGATTCATGTGGGAGGAATGTTGGAAATTTGCTAGGTACAAAATAGAAGTTTTACTGTCTCCTGCTTGCAAGTAGCACAAACTGGAGTAAGCTTAAACTCTCACCTTCTGCATCCAACATCTTAGGGATATCCAAATGCTTTTCAGCAATTTCCATGGCAAGGTTGATATTTCCTATGGGGTCATCCTGTATGAAAGAGAAAAATGCAACTAGTCAAAGACAGAAAATTTGCCTTGAAGTAAGACTACAGTAGGTACACAAAAACTTACTCTGCTTTTTCCAAACCCTAAACCTGAGTCACAACTATTGTTCTTCAAAAAGCAGAGTTATAGGTATATGAACTTCTGGTCTATGTGGTGCTATACTTTCAAAAGAAAGCATTACTAAGCTGTTAGGTACCACTAGGACTCTACTGCAAGTAAGTTCTGGAGAAGAACACAGATAATGTGTGCAGTCTGCATTCACAATTCCAAGCTAATTCTGAATGAAGTACTGCAGTTATACATGCATACACTCAAAGCCACTGGTCCAGTAGGCTATACCAGGCAGTTCATCACAAAGATAGTCCCGTATGTCTTATACCTACTACAAGTTATATTTCAGTGATAAGAATTCTACTGAGTTCTCTGTTGGTCAAGTGCATGCTTGAGACAAAGCAAGCACAGACAGAACAGAAGACAGCTCCAGAAGGAGCAAAACTTCCCAGTTTTGGCTTCGACAGAGACATCTGCAACACCTCTATACATTGAATTTTACAGCTGCAGAAATGTAAGAACTTCCTCTGGTTTTGAGATTTTGATTTTGGTTTTTGAAGGACAGAGAAAGGAAGCAGTGAGCACAATTAGTAGTCTACAGACAGCTATTGCTGACAACAGAAGCACATGTCAGATTAGGGCTCCACTTAAGGCAGCCTTCCCGTATCAGCTTGGAGTGAAATAGCCCTATGTGAAGTGGCAGTTCATGCCATTAAGGCTATTTTTATTTTCACCTATTCACAAACTGCTAAATTATCATTACCACTCTGAACAATGCCAGTGTCTACAGAGAGAGGTTGGGAAAACAGGACATAAAAGAGCAATGTTAGAGATGCCAGAGGGGTCACAGCAATTATTTAAGTTTCACAGAAGTCTGTTCCTCATGTAAATACATATGCCAGGTATAATAAGTAGTAATGGCCATGACATGTCTTTCTATAAACATATTGTACAATATAGCTCTTCCTTTAAAAGCTGCACGTTCAATAAAATGTGATATGAAGAAGAGTTTACATTTTGAAACCTAACAATTTAGATGTAAAAGAATAAAGTCCCTAATCATAAATTCTCACTTTATCACCATTTAGCAGTTTTGTACAGCATTGACATTAAGAGGAACTTAAATGTGGACAATATTAAAACCTCATGAACTTATTTTGCTATAACATAAGACATCGTGTGTAATACAACATTTGCTAAATGTACATACAAACAATCTTAAATGAAATTAGATGGCACAAAAATACACTAAATCTAAGGAGACCTATTGAGTAGGCTAAAACACTTATGAATGAGTGATGAGCACCTCCTATATATGTGATTGGTAGTAAGCCCATGAGTAAATAGTGCTCAACTGGTGAAGGATTAATTTTAAACCACAGGAATTCCTGAATACTTGGAGGAGATCTCCATCACTCATCATTTAAAACAAAGCTACAAGCCACAGTAACTAAAAATCTCTGCTACCTCATCTAACTTGTCATAGTCAAGAAGATCAGGCCTGTGTCTATGGATAAGGGCGTTGAAAGCAAGGCCATCTTTCCAGCTACAAGTTCACACAAATCACATTGGTGAGAAGAGGAAAGGACAGCATGCAGGAGATAAGAAACAAGACACCAAGACAGCTGTTAATGTAACCAAAATGAGCAGTCAATCAAATGCAGCCAGGTCAGAAAAGCAAGATCTATTTTAGGATTTTTCTGCATGTGCTTTACGTGCCACAGCTCAGCCTCAGTTTGAAATCTGACCGGTTCCTATTTTGGAAACCTCTGCGAGGGAAATAGTAATGCTGGAGCAGATCTGCTTATCTTCTAGTCCCTTTTTTCAGCACTTATATAGGATAGTTGTACTGTGAAGTTTTTTAGTGCTGTGTACACTTTTCAAAGCACAAAACTCCATCAAACTCCCCTCTGTTTGTACCATGCTTGAGCACACGTACACAGAGACAGGCAGCTTAGACATTCCATGAATCTGTTTATCCACAGGAAAGATTGTATATAGAATTAGAGAACAAGTTGGGGTTGATGGTTAATATTTTGCCCTTTGGTTCAGATCTCCAGTTGTCTTAATAGATGCAAAAATTAAAATCTTACTGTGTTTAGGAATAAGTTCATTTCATTTTCATTACTGCACACCTTGGGGACCCTAGCATGACTTTAATGCATATAAAGTTTTCAAATAATTTCATTTCATACATTCATCTTTTCCCTTATCAAAGGCTTTCTAATAACAGCTGATTCCACTAGTAAAATCAATTCGTAATGGAAGGCCATTGAGTGGAAAATATAGTCTATGATTTACCAGTGTCTCTCATCAATGAAATGTTATGTTCAACAAACCAAAACCATTATTAAATTTTCTATTTTACTGGTGTTTGTGTGAGACCTCAAGATGCATTCATTCCAGAAAGGAGAATATGGCGTGTATGTATTGAGAGCTAACATGAAACAACATCCTACTTTCTTTCTAGGTTTCTTTTTCCTTACAAAAGGGTAGCCAGAAATTTGGACATTATTACTTATTCCTTATTCCTCTCTCTCAAAGCAAAGTGGCTCCTACCTTTTAGAAAATGGGCATTTTGCCATAAGTAGCACAGTGTAATAAAACAGTTTCGTAATAGCCATGAGGTACTACCTAAGGAAGTTATGATACCAGGGGTTTTTCCCACTTGTTTGGAAGTATAGGTAGAAGTATCATCTAAGAATTGGTGAATATTTTCTATGTAAGACTAGTAACATATTATGTACTCCTGATTATTAATCAGCATCCCATTGTTTCCTCCACGTTCCCTTTTGGAGGGATCTTAGAAAGCCAGTCAGAACTAATACGCACTCCTCAGCTTGTGTTTTAGAAAACATGCTAAGCAAACCAGAAGTTAGCCAGATCACTGCAGGACAGCATGCTGTACCACACAAACTGATGACCTTATTTAGCTTGGAGTAGTCAATAAGATCAGGTCGGTGTCTGTGGATAAGTGCACATAATCCAAGGCCATCTTTCCAGCTTTACAACAAAAAATAGAATGGAAAAAAAGGAGTTAATAAAGTCACAGCATTTTGCAGTTCGATCCTTGCTTAAGGCTTAAAGTCAAGCAGGAACTTTCCTGACACATAGGTTCTGTCACCTATCATCATCCTGAGATGTTTCTGTTACTGCACTCTTTCTCCTGTAGTACACATCTTACTCTGGAGTCCACACACACTGAAGGACTCTATAGTACTTGCTAGGCAGCGTACATTATATGCAATAGTCCCTGATTTCCATTGTCTCATTTGTGCAGTGCTCCAGGATCGCTCAGAATACACAGTCATCCTGTTACACTTACAGCATGTTTGCAAAAAAATAAAAGGACATCAAACCTGCAATTACTGGAATTTGCTGGAGCAATTGGCTTTTTCTGTGTCAGTTATTTGAGACAATTTTAATGGCACAATCCTGTTGTGCTCATACAAGCATGAAGTCATGCATCACCTTAGTTTATTTAAAACTCTTCACACATATGACAGCTTTGATCTGAGCTCTAACACTTCAGTGTGACATCAGGCCCACTACCTTTTGAGAGAAGAATAGACAATGAATGAAGCTACAAATAAAAGCTATTTGGAAAGATTCTGAGAGGTTCCTTTCAGCCAGAAGCAATTATTCTGAAATGTAAACACTTCATGCAATCACTAGGACTATGGGTTTGAGGTCTTAGCCTGTGCAATAATTGTGCAATACTAAACACGCTGGGACCATTAGAATCCCTGTCACTGAGATATCTGGGTAGATCCTTCAAATAACAGAAGTAAAAATGGCATACAATTAAGCAGAGTATACATACATTGCATAATGTAAGATCAACCAGAAGGTAACACAACCAAAACGAGCACCAAAAGAACAAAAAGCTCTTTTTTTTTCTCTAAAATTATCGACTAAATGGTCTGGACAGTTTTGTAAGAGCTGATCAAGCCAAACATTAATCAAGGTACTTCCTTGGAGATGTTTTCCCCATACCATCTATCAGACAGTAAATCCTGCATCCATATAAAGCTCTACTGAAATATACTTTTCAAGAAAAATAATACGTAACAAATTTCATATCTCTTAAAGGCAATACAGGGACTGTAAACTAAACAAATTCTTTCTATCTGTGGATGCATGTGTGAACTGTATCTTCCCTACAACTACCTGTGCTTTAGGGGCTGCACATTAAGAATGAATTCAAAACATCCAAACACTTTGATAGAGAGCTCTTTCAGGTACTGTAAAGGGTTTCAGGGAAGGCACGATCAACATGGTAAACAGTGCAAATGGTGAGGCATGTAGTTTAATGAGGTGGATCACCAGCAGAGCTACAGGAACTAGGCCAGTAAAATCCCAAAACCAGGCAGCCTGCATACAGCCTGGAACTCCCTTTCTAGCCTTTAATTTAAACACAGAACCTGAAGCTGGAGCTTCACTAAATTTTCCAATGTAGGTAATATCCTCATTCTGAAAACAAATGGTGTTGCCTACTGAGTGCATTTTTGGCTCCTTATTTATAGCTATGCTACAAGATAATAAAGACTGATTCATCATAATGACATATTTACATGCTCAACACATTGATATTTTTGCCAAGAACTGACTATACCTACAGTGGCTTTCATCTGAAAGCAGTCATTTGCCCAGTCACTACGCTGAAGTACTCAGATGTTCCCATACACCAAGGACCTCTATTAGCTTAATATCTAGTATTATTCTACATAATTCTGTAAATAGTAAGGATTTCTTTTTCTTTTAAATCATAATGATGGAAGCCATGGCAAATAATGCCAAATGCTAACCAAAATAAGGATCTGAAGATAAAGCATGAGAATTTGAAAAAAGTCAAATAGTGAAGAGTGAATTTCTCCTGTCAAATATATATCTACACAACCATGGAAAAAATTTGACTAAAAATATTTTAGACTGCTTCTATCCCTCGAAATAATGACATTTTACCTAAGATGGAAGTTCTGAATGTTCACATTTCTGTAAGGAGCAGTTTTTCTTTGACACCACAGCAGCAGCCCTTCTTTGGCAGAGGTCTCTGTAAAAGATACCAGGAAGTAAAAAGAAGGAAAATGTAAAAAGTGCTCAAGTAATTAATTTATTATCATCTTAAATGTGGTCAGCCACCTGAAACTAGTTGGCATAAGCCAATATTTAATCCTAAAAGATACTCACAGAAAAGGAGTAATAGGGCTCCATTAAGACACAGAGGTCAGTTAAACTGAAAGAACTCAGACTGGAGTCCCAGCCTGCACAATAATTCTAGGATATCAGAAGTTTAAGAAATTATATTGTTTGGACAGCTGAATATATATTTGGAGGAAAATATCCAATACAAATATAATAGAACTAGACATAAAAGGTTGCGTTGGTGCCTACATGAAATATGCTTGGAGTCTCAGTCCATTTGCTTACAGGGAGACATAAGTGCTAAGAAGTAACTTCATTAGCTGAGCCCTGTGGGTATCTGAATGCATGAGGATAGAAAAGATGAAATAGACCATTAGGTTGACATTTAATGTCCCACAATTTATGGGCAGGACAACATGCAGAGCTTGAATTGACTCTTGTTGAAAATTCAGATTTGTTTCTAGAATTCTAGACTTCTCACAGCATAGACTTGATTTAAAGTTTACTGTAACCACAACACACTTTTTGGAGCCAGTTGCCAAGTGAAAGTTATGGAAAATATCCCAACCCTGAAGCAGTGGGGGACAAAGTGATAGAAAGAGGGACATAATCAATAATATTTGCAAAGAATGTGAGAAATGCAAAGACTAAAAATGTATCTTGGAAGCAGGAGCACTATACAGGGTACAGCACAGTTTCAGGCCACTGAAGCTCCGAAACACAGACATGTTTCTATAACTGTGGCACGTGACCAGAACTTCTGCATTCAGAAAGCTGGCTCAAGGTCTCTCTCTGAATAAAAGAATAATTACTTTTTCCCTCCAGAAATCAATTTTGAAACCAGGTAGGGAACTTGCAGTATCATTTTCTGTGAAAATAGAATTCATTTTTAAAAACACTCATCTCACTTGTGCTCAATTCATATGAAAAATGTCTTCAAACAAATTTCCTAATCATTTAACATAGTTGCATGACTATTACCTTCCACTGAAATATCCTGGATAGCGAAGCGAAGGATGATAGTCCAGATCATACCCAGTGTCATTTTCACATTGCCATCAACAATTTCTAAGGTGAAAATAAAGACAGCAGCATTTAGAATTTTTTTTTCAATTTTATCTTATTTTTATCAAATATTTCTGTAAATAACATATTGTATTTAACAGATTGGTTACATTTCTGTCAGAATTCTTTATCTATGCCGTGATTATTTGGGTTCATTTTTTAACAGACTCATGGTTGTGCTACCCTGGCAGTAGGATTGACAGTTACTGAGCTTAGGGTCACTTCAGCCCTCTCATTCTAAAAGGGTTTACTCCAGGTAGTTGTAACTGACTCAATTCTTTACCTTTCAGGCTGACTTTTTCAGAGATAGCCTGAGAGGAAATACTTGAAGCTTGAGCAATATTAGCTTTACTGTCTTCAAATACAAAGGAACACAAAAACAGTCTTACCCCAAATTTTAAACTACAGGACATTAACAGCTTGATTTTTTAATAAGATGGGACTCAGAAATCCCCCTATATTTAGTCTTTTTTGAGAATTTTACCCATGGTGCCAGCACAGACTAGAAATGAAGAACAGCTGAAGAGCCCCAGTACCTCCTAGGACTAAGCTACATAGCGTTTCTGCTGATCAGTTCAGAAACATGGCTATGAGGCTGTAACGTCTCACAGCTCTGATGCCTATGCCCATTTACATATCTCTAGTATAAAATGGGATTTTTTTTTTTACATCTGGAGTTTCTGTTTGTTTCATGACTGCTTGAATCTACCTACAATACAGGGCACTAGGAAGATGCTTTCTCCAGCCTTTCTAATATACACATGGGAGCCCCTTCCCTAAACAACTGAGAATCCTGGGCTGCTACACCGCAATATGAACAGCGATACCAATGGAATTTCTCAACACCAAAAATGTACTCCCAGATCATTTAAGTGTGGTGATAATGTTAAACTATTCTGCAAAGGATGGTGAGAGACTCAGAAGAACATCCTGTGACTATGAGGATGGTCTAGCAAGGAAGGGGAGGAGGTGGGACAATGGGAAAGGGGAACTGCAGACTGCCTTTTCAGTTACCTCACACCGACAGAGCAGTGAAGCAGGGAAGGCATGAGCTGCTCCGCCTGCTTGAAAGTCACCTCCAACCTTTCTCAAAAATTAGAGCAGCTGTGGCTGCTTGAGGACCCACTGGTATTCTGGGGAAGGAGTGGGAGGAACTTGCAGTTGGAGGAATTTCCTCAATTTAATGTCAAATGCCAACAGAGGTGCCAACAGAAAATGCAGTCACTGCTACTTAGAAGGAGCAGCTTTTACGGAACAAAGCAGCTGCTAGCTCCAAGACTTGAGATACATGTTAAATTGCAGTAGTATGGGACACAAGCTGTCATTTGAACCTATGGAATTAAACAAATGTCGTAGAAGACGTGTCATTCATCACTAGTCTATACCTACTTTCCTAGTGCAATAACTCAAGTTTATATATGCATGACTATTTTTCAGCTTTCCTCTTTCTGTTCTATACTATTTTCCAGAATTTTTACTCACTTTGTCTGCCTTCCATGCATTATTACTATCTTATTGGCCCTAAGAGACCTCAAAACTCTTCAAATCTCAAAACTAATGGCAATTTACAAGGGCATGTAGCTACTTCTTTCTGCTCCCCCTTCCTCAGCCATATATATCCTTGTATTTTGATCACATCTGATATGTGTGTACAGTTTGGAAGAATTTCTTCAAATGTAAAATAAATTAATTTAAATACTCAGGAGGCATTGCTGATTGTCAAGCAATCAAATTCACAGATTTGCATAATGACTACATCGTTGGTTTGATTTACATATCCATATGTACACACAGACAGAATGAAAGAGCAAGAGGGAATTTTCTATGTTGTGCCTCAGGAGAATTTTCAACTGATTTGCCAGCTTTGGTTTCTCATGATCTACTAACATAAACCACAAAAAAAGGACATGTATAAAAGACAGGGGAAAATATCTAAGGAAAATGAAGTTGCTAGAGGTTGAAAAGTACCAGCGATGAAAAATTATTGATTCATTCCTGTAATTTACCTCCACAGGCCAATGGTTGCTCTGGGAGAAACACAGACCCTACTACACCCCACACACCAGCTACAGAGTTTTGGAGAAAAGAGTCTTGCTGACCTATGAGGACAGGAGAGAAGGGAAAGGGAAGGGTAACAATAAAATCTGCCTAGGGAAAAAAGCTAAGCCAAGCAGTGTGGCAGATTCCCAAAGGGTTTTATTCTGCCTTGACTTTTTTTTTTTTCACTTTCTTTTCCTTTGTTCTGTTCTAACTTTCCTGTGGCAGATTCACAGATCATTTGGTCTTTAATATTCCTCCTGCTTCCCAGAAAAGCAATACAGTAGTGTTTCCTATTAACAGGATACTCATCTATTGTGGTTCTCCATATCTCAGTTCATTTCATTCAGGATGCAATTACCTTGCAAATGGAGTTATTGCACTTTTTTAAAACTTAAGGGAAAACTTCTAACTCTTGGACTGTGAATGGATCATAAAGACTCCTTTCACAGCTTTTGCTTGAGTTTCTTGACTCATCTCATTTCCTCACCAATGGAAAGAGCCTTCCACAAGACAGATCAGAGTAGCTAAACTGGGCTTCTGCTCAGCATCATAGTTAAAGCTGATCACTTCTCTCTACCCACTCCACAGACAGCCCTAGGTAGTCAGCCTTAGAACACGAATGATGGCCTCACCCCCCAAAAACACAGAATTGAACTTTATAGCAATTTCCACAGAAATTGTAGCTTAATCTTTGTTTTGAGACCTCATTTCAAATGCCAGTTGGTCCCCTGGGCCTACGTGCTCTTCACCACTCAGCGTATCAGATAATAAAACATGATCCTCAGTAGAATTAGATACAAAACTTTCATGCTTTGGAAATTAAAAACTATTCCAAGCAGCCATGTAACTCAGAGAATGCCAAAACAGATGGTTGCAGACAAGCCCATATGCCCCGTGCTCACACACAGAGGCAGTGAGTTAAGGGGTTAAGGACTCTGATAAGAGTACAAGCTTAAGGAGCCTGTGCCTCCTTGCCAGCATTTGTTCCATCTTGATACTACGACTGCCCAGTCAACAATGCTGAAAAATGCAACAAAAGACAAAAAGAGGTGAAGTGTGTTTTTAAACCGGCTCAGATGGCTGATCCAGTCTCCAGCACAGCTACAGAAACAGTTGTCAGCCCAAGTGACAGGTTAGGGCTGTGAAGTGTGGGAGCAAGTATGCAGGACAAGGGGGCACAGCGACTCTTTAAACACGTACCAATGCCAGAAGTCCCACACTGTGAAACTATACCCAGCAATACTGCATTGCTGCATCAGCACAGCACTCTCCCTTCAATAAAAAATTTAGTAGAGGGGATGTGGTAAACTTAACAGGGCACTAAGCACGTCTGGGCCAGAGCTGGCTTTGTGTTCAGCCTGTTTAGAGTAGGAGTGGAAGGCACACGAATCTATCTGCTCCTGCCCACATAGATGTAATCTAATGTGTGCTAGTAGCCATACTTGACATAGTGCAATGTCTTACAATGACAGGTTCTTCTCTGCACATCAGCTGTGACAGCAGCAGTGGATTTTTCTCCTGTGCTCCCATCCAAGAATTTAAAATATTTTCTTTAGTGCTAATGAATTAATTTTTGCTACTAATCCCTTCATTTTACAGATGGAGAATTCCAGAAACAGGCAAGAAAAGCCTGCAGCACAGCCAAGAGCATGGCCTTGATCTCCTGGTTTACCATGGCCTGCTGTTACACACAGGAAGAAATATTGTGTGCCTAGACAGACATCATCTTGCAGCAACTGGTTGAGAAGCTGGAAGAAAGTTACTACCTCTCCTCCTACCTCCCTCCCAGAGGGAATTACTTACTATCATAGAGCACAAGCTCGTGGCAGTTGCTGCCAAAGAGAACAGCAGGGTGAGTTTAAATGGGTTTAATGGCTGCTCTGAGCCATCCCAGATGCTTTGCCTTCAGGTGATACAGAAAGTGTTCAAGTGCTGCTTCCTAGTCTAAGTACCCTAGTAGTAATAAGCAGCAATAAGCAGGGCCAAATGAGGGAGATGAGAGTGCAGAGAGCTGACATGAGCCTTCCAGAAGTAGATATGAGCTGACATATTTCAGTTTAAAAGCCCCAGCCTTGCTTGAGGAATCTAGGTGTGAAAGCATTACCACATTGGACACGGTGATCAGAGAGAACGACCACTCTGTCCCACAAGATATTCCTTTTGCTGAACTCCTGCTTTCTGTCAGGAAGCCTTGGAGTCCCAGCATGACATTACAGATGCTACCATGCATTTGCTCCACAATCCATATTCTCAGTATCTCTGCACTGGCTAACAAACAGGCTTCTGTATTTTTAATTTTCATTTCTGCACATAAATTGTCTCTTCAGTACCCTCTGCTGTCCGCTTAATGCCATGTCACTCTCAGAAGAACCCTAAATGCAGAGATTTAGGGTAGAGGCACATTTTTCCATCCCACTTCATTTAACTGAGCAAAGGGCCCAGCTGCCCTTGACTGCCTGTACAGCTGACACAGGGAGCCAGGCACCCCGAAATGCTGTACTGCTCTCCTGAGAAATGAAGTGCCTTTGGGAATTGCCTGTCCCTTCCCACTAGTGATAAATTCCCCCAAAATGGTCTCTCTCATGTGCCTAAAGATACATGGCATGGATTTGGACTCAGATGATCCAACCAGTTCAGTCTCAAATGAACAAAGCGGAGTTCAAACAAATGCTCTGTCCAGAGGACAGACATTTCTTGAGATTTTGGAATTCTTGATCTAGAAAATGAACACGTTTGGTGAATGATACTTGAGAAACCAGGTGGGCTAGCTCAAACCATTGTGGAATCATGGAATGCTGATGGATCTCTCTATTACTTCTACAGATGCCCCTAGCTCTCTTGAAGAATCTTCCTGCTCCAGCCAAAATTACAGTGATCTCCCTGAGTTCAAGGTTTGGAAGCCAGAATAAGGACATATATCAGCCTGGAGAATCAGAAGACAGGAAGAGAAGGCTTATAAATCAATGTAAAAAGGTCTACCAATGTGAACATAATATAGCTAGTGCTTCTCACTGTAATACTGAGGTTACAGCCAGAGTTTTGCTTTAAGGACATGTTAGAGGCTGCCCCCGGAATAGACAGCACATCCTTGAGGCTATAGAATCAGAAGTGGATGGTTATGATGCTAGCAACATCACTCCTTTGTATGGTAATAGCTATGCAAAGCATTATCCATGGAACAGCTAGTTCTAGACAAATCTCTGTCCTTTATTTAAGCAATCCCATAGCAGGCACAGGTTCACTTGCAGTAAGAGTCTGCTTTCTTTGGCTCAGAGTTTACATCTACCAGCATTTAGCTAGCCAACAGCATGGCATTTTTTAACTACCTGAACAACAGAACAATAACAAGGTAATGACTTCAGTAAACAACATCCTGCTCCACTTTCTTCCTATGTTCAGGCTCTCCCCAGCTTTCATAATTTCTTTTGATCACTCCTTTAATGCTGTGTCTGAATTTTAGAAACACAGGTGCCATGCACTGTCAGTCTCATAATAAAATGGGACTAGGTCCCAGCCACCTGGTAGTGATATCAGCCTTTGTCTTGTCTGAATAATATGTCCTAAAGATAAAAAAAGATCCCAGATCAATAAAGGACATGCTGTAAAACAACCTGATTTCTAAAGGACTTCCTTATTTTTAATAATGTATAAGAATAATGTAATTGTCCAAAAGAAGAAACCTTTATCTGAACACTCACCGAAACACAGACAATTCAATGTAACCTCAGAGATGAACTCATCTCAGAGCCCGTTTATACTTCTATCCCTATCCAGATGTCCATAAAATGCCACCTCTTGTCCTTGCACAGCCATAGGTCTGCAGTCAAGAGTAAGGGATTTTTGAGTTACAGAGAAGAGGCAGTGCAGTTTGGCCAAGGGTTTCTGTTGGGGTGTGCAGTGTGAATGCCTAGGATTTAAGTAAAGTGCATTGTCAAGTTCTGTCACATACCTTCTGCACCAATTGACACAAGTTTCACTCCTTTGCTGGCAATATAATCCAGAGCTTTGTTGACATTAGCAATTTTATGGAAGCGCATCTTCCCTCTGTCTGGTTTCGGTAGTCTTTCCCCTGCAGAATGACAAAGTTAATGTGTTATTGTTGCACACCCCTGGCTACAGACACCTGAGTGATTAGAACTCAACAGTGAATGTACCCTAAACACTGCCTAGCAGATAGCAGGGTTTTTAACAGGTATTTTTCTGAAAATCTTAAATGGCTTTGAACAAAACTCTGAAGAGAAAATTCAACTGTTGAAACAACTGACTTAGATCTTTCTGATATAGCAGTAAAACCAGAGTTTAAAATTTTATGTTTGCCCTAAACATCTGGAATATATGTAAGTCCTTCCTGCTACTTGACTTCTTGTTCATTGCTACTGTCTGCATTAGAGTAGATGAAGATTAAGAAGGCAGGATGGTCTCAGAGTTCATCACCCTTACCTGCCTGACTGTAAAGAGAGCCTGGACTCTATCCAGCCATAGCACCATTCCAAATCTGACCAAGAACAATGGCTTTTAACAGCCTCATCCAGTACAGCTAATTTTACAGCATAGGCTGATAGGTTTGAATTAACTTATCTTTTCAAACATTCATGAAGAACCTCTGAAAAGATAACTACCATTTCATGAAGAATGGTCATGTGAAGATCTTTCCCCACAGAAATCTCCAGCAAATATGTAAACTGTCTTTACCATAAAGACATTGTAAAATCCTTCTTGCCCTTTTTCACCTTTGTCGCGTGTCTGTAACTTGAACTGTTCCCTTCCCATTCAGAGGCATTCTAAGCATACCTTGGGAACTCTGAATAATACATAAAATAGATGATGTAGTGAGTTTACATCACTTGGTCAAAGGAGCTCTTGGATATTCCACTCTTCTGAAAAATTAGATTAATTACTTGTCGCTAAACGTTGATCTAGTTATACATTAGACACCTGCTTTTGACTAAATACCAGAAGTTTAATAAAGTGAATTTATAACAAAATTGTAAAGGCTTTTTAATTTTTAGGGGCTAAGATCAGGCCCTCAATGTTTGTGGTTTGTCCAGCAACACACCATGGTATCCAGGAACAAAGGCGCAAACCAGAAGATTTTGGAAATAATGAAAAAACAGAGCTTTTTTTTTCCCCTCTCTTTTGTTTTTACAGTGTGCTTCACCTCTCACTTTTCCGTTTGCTTAAAGTTTGCGCCGACTGCTTTGAACCATTCACACTGTTTGTTCTTTTAAGAGTGTTTCCACTAACATGCTGTAAACACAGAGCAAACTTTATTTTGACCAACCTGAGATAACTTCCAAGAGGAGCATCAGTTTGAGGCCATTTCTGAAGTCCTCCTCGATATTCTCAATCTGTGTGCCTGCTTTCCTCAGGTGGGAATTGCACCAGGCTGTAAACGTCTGTAATAGTAATTAAAAAAAACCAAAAATGATCCACAAGGCATTTTCCAAGAGCTGCTAAGCCACTGAGTAAACACTGCATCTGAGGTTGTCAGTACTGCCTTTGAAATTTGGATGCCCAACTCCATTTTATACACACTGGTGAGTTCAAGATTCTTATCCGAGATGTTCATGAACGTGCAAAGAACTGCTCGATTAGAAGCAATGTTGTGCTAGATTCTGCTTGCAAACTCTACCCAAAAAAGATCTATACATACAAGCAAAATTTGTCTCAATGTTTTATGAACACTTATTTTTATATTAGGATTTATCCATTACACATGCTTCCTTGAAGAGAGATTGATTAAAGGAAGCTGTGTGACAGTAAAATGTAGGCAATAGCAAGAACACAAGTAAAAACTTCTTCTACCTAGATTCATGCTATGATAAACAATTCTTCTCAGGTTATCTGTGCCAGGGACACATAATGTATTTCTCACAAACAGGAACCTGTGAGAAAGCTCTTCAAGATGAAGTAACAGAACAGAGATTTCATACAGCAAGGATACCAGCAAAACTGCATCTTCTCCTACTTGTAACTACAGTGAGAAGCAGAATGCCCTTTGAAAACATGAACAATTAGAATAGATTTTGAGATCTGAGAATAATTGAAGGGCCGAAGTTTCACACGCAGGCCCTGCTCATATATGGTCTGCCTTACCAAGGGGTTTATTTTTAAACTGTAATATAGAATGTTCAGAAAATGACCGCAACTGGATGAAAAACAAATGCAGATACTTAAGTCTGCAGGGCAAAACCAGGCACAAAGCAACCACGCACATTCCTCTCTCCACAGAGAATAACCAAGTCTGCTCTCACTTGCAGAGGTGAAAAGCAGAACAAACTCCATTGACCTACAGCTGTCATATACACGTTACTTTTTGTTTGAATTAAATCAAGACATAGACTACTCTAACACTTAATAGTTCAAATTAGTCTGTTTTCAAATATCCAGTAATTCTCAGCCTTCTGACAAATTTCCCTTGCTTTTCAGTGTCTTTTAAGATACCTGAAGCAAGCTTGCTTTAGGTCAAACTTTTCAGTAAGTTAGACTTCAGCTACTTAAACTTGTCAGGTATTCCCCTTCTTTTGCTATTTCAAATTACCATAGTTTTAAAAACATTTAATGTAAATAGTACCCTAAAGATCAACCATCTCCTAAACCCCCACTGTCAGTATTACATTTCCTTTGGCCTTTTTGGTTTTGTCTGGTTTTTTAGACTATTTAACTTCTGGTCTCTCTGAAACAGAATGGGGCAGGCCAGTAGATGGAAGGCAAAAACTTTCTCTGGAAATGAATCTTGAAAATTCTGGATAGATTTCATACTTTAAGATGGTATGGATTGAATTATCCAAAATTGCCTATTCTTAAAAATGCAACTTTCTATTAAAGAATAACATTTTGATTTTTTTGTTGGGTTTGACTCAACTTTTGTGAAAAATTAATGTGCAGCTTGCTGGGCTCCTTTCTCAATAATCCCACAGTGCCAAGGTGCAGCTTGCTAAAGTGCAATTTTATTCACTTCATTTCAATTGAAGGGGGAAAAAAGAAGAGGGATGGATATGGAGATGTTCTGCAGTGAGATCCCTATCCATAGATGCCCAAAGAAAGGAGAGAGTATTAGAAGAGGATCTGGGCAAGGGTCCTGTTGACCTGCAGGGGACAAGCTGCAGGTAGAAGCATAAAAAAAAGTTCTGTATGCAGATGGAGATAAGTATAGCTGCCGCTGAAGATCTCTGCAAATACTTCTATTTTAATAAACTGATGTTAAGTTGAAAAACAGTCATTCAGCAAGGTAAAACTTTCCTGATTTTAAGGTAATCAGCTTCACTGAACTCATGGGAGACCTGAAACCAGACTGTGTCAAGCATCACAGCACAGATATTAGGCACCTTCACCCTCAGGGCTCAATATGATGGAGTCTTAGGATGGCATTTGGTTAGGATCATTATAGGGTTATCCAGTTTATAAGACTAACTTGCCTGCCTTAAGCAGTATCTTGTTCTAGTGATATGTATCTAAAAAGGCTTAGCACCACATTAAGTGATTTGCAAATAATAAAGTTATAGCAAGTATCTTGGAAGGAACAACAGTATGGTAATATAAAAAAAAAAAACAACCAGCTGAAACCTTGCATGGAAATTTGGCAAATAAATATTAGAAAGCTGTCGTGGTTTCCCCCCGGCTGTGGGCCGAGATCCACGCAGCTGCCTGCTTCTTAAAGTAAAAGAGCAGGGGAAGAGGGAAAAAGGGGGGAAACAAGGGAAGGGAAAAGGAAGGGGCAAATAACTCCAAAACCAAGAAACTAAGAGGCCCGTGGGTTGGGATAAGGATAGTTTACTAAGATAACAGGAAGATAAAATATAACAATGCTCACAGGACTTTAGAGCAAAAGAATATGAAACTCTTCATCCCCAATGCAGTTTCTCCCCGAACCACACAACTCAGGCCGTACCACCCAGAGCTGTCCCGGAACCCGACCGTCCCCCCAAGCAGCACGCGTCCCGCCACCGCCCCTCTTCTTCCTCCCTCAGCCCCCTGTTATCCTGGGCAGGACGTAATTGGCATGGAATACTCTCTTTGGCCCATCTGGGTCACCTGTCCTGGCTTCGCCCCTCCTTTCTCATGAATAGAGAAATACGAAGAAGCTGAGAAAGTCCTTGACTGTCTGACTGCAACTAAGAACATCAGGGTGTTATCAGCACTGCTTTCATTTTAACTCCCAAACACAGCATTCCATCAGCTGCTACAAATGAAGTTAACTCTATCCTGACTGAAATCAGGACAAAAGCTGAACCAGTAAATGAACGAGCTTTTCATCCCTTAAGCTTAAATGACGGTCATGTGCTCACCCGCAGATGCTACTGCAGCTTGTGGACCTGACCCAAGCACACCCTGCTAAACTCAAGGAAGAATCTGAGGAAGACCTCAGCCATTTACACCTCTAGTTTTAGATATTTATCATGAATGTTCTGACTTTGTACTGCTCCAGTAAATGAGTTTTCCCCATTTTTCATTGAATGGCAACAACCTCGCCAGTTATAACAGTCTTAAAACACACATCTGATTCCTACTGTGAAGAAAGCTACAGATTCTTAAGAAGAAATTGAGCCTGGCACTTCTTAGCTCATATATGCATGTGTAAGTATATATAAAAAAGCAAATTAGAATCTTGTCCACCTTGGTCCTCCACTTAGTCTCTACAACAGCTGATTAAATTTACTGGATGCTGTACTGATAGACACAAAATAGAAATTTTATCCAAAGATCCCAAAGTTTTCAAATGATTTAAATAGTTTCTCTTGAAAACAGACATTTTTACAGCACTTCTGACAGAATTTGCTGAGACACAAACTGAGGCACAAACTGAAACTGATCATTGAATCTTGGCAGGAAAATTAAAACTATATACTGGGTGTTCCACCTCTCTGTGCTGACCTCTAGTCACCAGATAATACCTCTTCCTTCCTGATTCACACACCTTCACATCATCTTTTCTCAATCTTCATTTTATGAAGACACTAAACAGCCAGTGCTGCTATGACCTAAACAAGGAGTCAAGCTGTTTTCAGTAAACAATTTGATGACAGTTGCCTGTTTTCTGGGCTGCCTTTTTATATGGGTAGGTTATAAGATTCTTTCCAGCAGTATCAGGGTTTGTCATTGACATTCTAGGATTCTGAAACAGACTTGGAATTACCCACCAGTCTCCATTCATGAGATAAATTATGTGGAAACACTCTACTGTGAATGGATTCTTTATTTAGCCTATCTATGTCTAGATAGCTTAGATTATCCTCTCTATGGAATAGAGAATAAAAGATATAGTTCTTTTATCTAAACTACAGTTTCTCAGAGCTTTCTATTTTACCAGTGCACCAGATGATGACATGGTGCTAGACCCTCATGACAGTTGCCTTGTGCCTCATGAAAAGTGTTACTGCAGTACATTACAGCAGACTCTGAGCATGTGACTTCATAGCTTTGTGCCTTCCAAAGTGGTTTATTTTCCTAGGGCTAAACACAGTTGCAAGAATGCTACTCAGGGAAGTGTTTACTATTTTTCAGTGATGCAATTCGTGACTGTATTAAAGCTACTGCAAAACTTCACTCACAAATTTTAAGTTTCCACAATCTACATTTTATTTAACCCCCACCCTATTCTTATTGTGATACCACTTGTTCTCACTGCTTTGGCTTTAACTAACAGTTCTATTCATAGTTATTAAGAAACAATTCAAAGCACGTTTAAGTCCTGGAGATCAAGATACAGCCAGCATATAGTACCCCGCAAATTCGTAATCCACTGGGATTTAAAAGCTATTAAATGACTTAGACAAAGCAAATTCCTTTTTCTGCTGAGCTGTACAGCACATTTTAGAGTATCAGATTGCCCAGAGAAACAAGGCAGGACTGAAGGCACCAAGCTGAATACCAGGCGGGATACAAATAAGTGCCTAGAAAGCTAGACATTTCTTTTTCAAGTTTATTTACCATAGGTGGCTCTACAAATAAAATAAATTTTTTTTAAAATCTACTTTTCAAAGTTATAACTACTAAGGAAACTTTGCTGGCTTTCTTAGATGAGCAACCAAACAAGAGAGGATGTGGGGCAGGAAGCCAAACCCTTTGTAGTCCCACAGGTAAATGCTCTCTTCAAGCACTATTAATTGTCTACTGCTGTCACGGGTCTGTTTTGGAAAAAACAACTCTAGAAAAGACAGTGCAGTTTATGTTCTGTGCCCACTTAGTCTCACTGTGAAGACAGCCAATAGCATATTCTCCATAATTTGGATTCATAGATCTGTGATAGATAAGCCTGTACCTGAGGAAAAAACCCAACAGCCTTCCCTAGTAATCTACACAGGCCACTTAATTTTACAAGCAGAACTGCAATCAATGGGCAGGAAAAAAACCCATATCCCTAATTAACTATCAATCAACTGCAGCTAATGCCAAAAAATAATAGGGTATGCCCACTCTGAAGTGCAATTATTTTTACATATGCACAACGAAGGAGATGATTTGCTGGAAGATGTGATATCTGAGAGAGTTGAATTGTCCTACACTTCTGAAAAAGCCCATACATGCTGTTTTATGTGGGTGAAATGATAATTTATTTTTTCTAGTGCTTCAAAACCAGAAACAGAGAAAGCTGCTATAATAATAAGTGAATGAGATAATAGGGATAAAGAGAATTTAGAAAGCACCAGTTACCACTCTCTCTAATACTGTCACCCATCCACATGCCACAGGACAGCTCCTTGCATCTGCTGAGATACAAGGAAAATGTCTAGTTTGGCACTGACAGTGAGTCCAAAATGTGCATCATCAGAATGGCAGCATAACTTGCATGGGGATGTATACAGGGGATACAATCCACAAGTTCAGGAAGATTATTTATTCACTTGTATTCAGAACTGAAATTGAGAAGTTGATCCAGCCCAATAATGGATTTGAGACCCATGTCCTATTTAGTACACGTCTCATAACAGAAGTTAATGGTGCCTTTCACTCTCTCTAACTTACATCAGTTACAATAAATATGTAATATTTACAAGTTTAAAAATTATCTTGATGTTAAAAGGCATGTGTCTGCTTGTCTATCCCCCCACCTGAAAGGCTACTGGCCCATCAGTCATTTGTGGTTTTTTCTAGACTTCTATCACATTTACAGAAGAAAATACAGACAAAACCCAATTTCAACTTATGAAAGTGCAGTAACAGGAATCACTAATTCCTGTGTCTGTTAAGCAAAGCAGAAGGACAATTCATTTTTAGTGGACCTTAAATTCTAATACCCAGCACAGAACACACCCAAAGAAAATTAACTTCAAATATAAACTTTTAAGATATTTGTTTATATACACGTTATCCCTAATTATCTCAGTCTAATAGGGCTGTTTCTTAAAACTCTGCTTTATTGCTTTTCTTCCAAAGTATTTTTCCTCTCTGCTTGGGCTAGCTGAGGGTCTTCATTACTTGTAGGCTAAATGGGATGCAGTGATTCACTCTGTAGTTATACAGAACATTACTGGGCTCTGAACGCATGGCAAGGGTGTTACAGAAAGGTCTCTGCCAGAACATTCCCAGTAGGCCAGACTGAGGTTTCCCCTTGAAGAATTGCCCATCTGTCTGTTATCCATGTTTTAAAATATAAGTTGCGAACCTGCAACATGATCTCCTAGCTCCTGTGTCTACACAGTGTTCTAATGACTGCAGGATCAGGGCTTTTCTCAGGGCTCAGGATACAGTCTGTGTTGGCTCCTGGTCTCTTAACCATTTAATTCTGGTCCCAAAAGAAGGCACATGATGGCAAAAAGCAGCAGAATATTGCACAGCGTGACTTGAAGCAAGGACTACACATGGGATCTTTTAGATGTTCCTAGAACACCTAGATCAGCTGTACTTTTAGTATACTAGGCAAATGAGTGTATTTTTTAAGAATTGGAAATAAATAAAATCTTGCACCTTACTGGTTGGTTTGAACTACTATTAACTATCCCCTTGCTCCTATTTTTGCTTGCAGTGGAAGCCTAAATGCATTGGTACATGTTAGTAAAATAACCAGAGGAACTACATAACAGGAGGGTGATTCATCAGTACAACTCGATCCTACTAAAACACTTGGTAGGCAAAGTGGGATTTTAACACCCAACACACCAGACCACAGCAACAACTCAAACAAAGCACAGTGAAGGATGCCTTGAAGGTAGGGAAAAGGTTTAGCATATTCCAAAAGGTCATTAAAAGGAAAACATCAAATCATTGGCATTATGTCACAGCCAAACTCCTGGGAACAACAGAAAGGGTAGGACAGAACCATCTCACAGAGGAAGTTAGTGGAAGCTCTATCACAAGATTCCCAAATCCAACGTTGAGGAAAGGCCTCCCTGCTCCAGCACCTCCATTTGTATTGCTGAATGGATGGTGTCAGACTGAAACAATGTGTTAGCATGCCCTGTGCTGTCAGCAGGTCTGCTGTAGTAACTAAGGGAACTTCACCCCAGTTCCTTAATTTTGTCATTCACAGAAGACATCAAAGGGACACATTCTTCACACAGGACACTGCACATACTAGTGTTCTGCATTTCGCTTGCATGGGTAAGCCTGGGGAGACCTCAGTCCCTACAAAGCAGGTGGCCTAATCCTATGCAGGTCTAGAGTTTCCTGTAAAACATGCAGCCCTCTTCCAGCACTGAATGATTGCACGTCTGTTTTACAGTGCTTAGCATTAACAAAAAAACCCAAACCCGGAGCATGTAAATATCCCTTCAGGAATACCCTGGCGAGGCTGAACCCTGAGAAATGCCAAGAAGATTACTGAGGGGTTTTCTGTTCTTTTTACAAAGCCAGTGACATTAGTTCTTTCCTTCAGAGGAGGCAACAAAGAAAGGTTATGTTGCCCCATTTGGTCTAAAACTGGAAGAAAACTCAGGAGGCAGTAAAGATGTATGAGAAATTCAGTATGGATCGCTGCATGTGCTGTCCTCACCTCTGCCTTTTTTCCTAAGGGAAGAACAGCAAGGAAAGGAAGTAAGATAAGAGGTTTCACTAAGTCTTTGGGAGGGCTAAACCAGTTTGAATACTGCAAAGTTTGTTAGGAACAGGCAGATACTAGCTTTATTGGATTGCCTGAGATGACTGGAGAAGGCAGAAGTTCTTCAGACACGTAGGCCCATCTTTACACATGAGAGAGAAGCATCAATCTCAAGCATGAAAATTCAGGTAAATCTTCAGACAGCTCAGGTCTTTGATGGACCATAGGTATAATGTTACAACAACTCTATTCCTTTCAGGAAGCTCCTTCCTTTTTCATTACTGTTGATGACACCCATTTATGACAGTTTTACAGAAGCGGGCATCTATATGACCCAAATGTGTGACTTCTCAAGATACACGCAGTGCCATCAGGTTATCCATTTGTGTATTTTTATCAGTTTAAGAGAATACATTCAAAATAGGCAGAATTCTTTATCAGAAACATTGATATTTTCGAAGTAGGAGCACATGTAATGTTTAACATCCCATTTGAAACTAAAAAGTGTTCAGGATCTCTAGGACAATTCTGATCTAAATCTACTTTTCATTTTTGGAATTTCAAGAGCTATTCAAATAAGAGAACCCTGCTCAGAAAACAGAGAAATAGAAGATGCAATAATCCAATGAAAAGCCTTAGTAAAAGCATGGGAGCATTTTTACCTTGCATTATAAAAACTACAATAAATCTTTACCTATTCTTATCTTTACAATAGAACTGCAACCTACACAACTTGCTAAAGGAAAGGAATTAGAAAGACAAAGGAACTGTCAGGGGAAAAAAATACCTGCTGTCTACTTCTGGTGTGCTCTTTTAATTCTGAGTGTTTTTAAATACATTCCTACCACTAAGCAGAGCAGAGCAACCACATGTGGTAAATTTAATAATAAAGGGAGAAACAGTCTTATAGGTGATAAAAAGCTTTGGCATATTTTATTTATGCAGAAGTGGGAAACTTCTCCAGGCTTTTTGCAGAATCTAAGCTTCTATTTACAAAAAAATTAAACTTCCAAGGACAAGCAAGCAAAAATGTTTGTTTCTAAACCTGCATTTAGGTACATGCATGTCCTCCCCTCATGATATTACCTATCTACTCTAGCCATTCATTCTAGATCCTCTAGTTAGAGTATTTTAAAGGTTCTCCCCACCAGGACTCTACTGAAGCAGATTTCTTATGTCATGTAACTAAGCTGTCTGCAACAGCAGAAAGCTGTTTATCTATGATGAAAACTAAGCTCAAAGCTCTATGAGAAGGAAAGGAGGGAAAAAAAGTGTTTAGCAAGTCAGAGAGTTTATTGCTATTAATGGCAAGTAATGGCTCACTACAAAGTGGAAGGGCTTATTTAAGTATACTTCTGTGGAAATCTGCCCTGAATCATTTCCTATACTACATTCACTCCTTTAGATTACAGAATAATTTGAAAATGACAGCAAAATGATGTGCCTGTGAGCATGTTTTGTGACAGAGCTACAATTCAAACTAACCTTGACAGTGATTTGAAGAAAGCTGGATGCAGATTATCAAGAAGTCTGAAGCACTGCACTCCTACAGTAATAAATAGTGGTGGAAACTCAGCATGGAGAGCTACTGGCAGGGCAGTAGCACTGAATAAGACAATCTAGGAATAATATTCCCCTCTCCTAGTTTTGTATGAGCCCCTAATTTCCCTTAGCAAAAATAAATATAATATTGGAGATTTGTCAGGTTGTTGGAGAAAAAGCAAGCAGAAGGGTGAAGATAGAGAATAATAAAGAAGCAAAGCTGAAGAAATGGAGTAAGATAGAGGGAAAGAAGATTCAAACTCAACAGGTAGAGAAGTGTTCACAGAAAGTTAAACATAAATCAAATTAAAATGAAAGTGGATTCCATCATCTGTTCTGTGGGTACATACACTTCCCAAGGTCTATATTATGAGCTGGAGAAGAAATCCTGGCACTTATGTTTTGTCCCCAGATTTGCAACAGTTTAAAAACTGGAATTTAAAAAATTGTTTTTATTTGCTAAATGCCAATCATTTTGTGATCCATGATTCCTCATATGGGACTAAAATCCTTTTAACAACAATAGGAGGAGATGTTAGCCATAGTTCACTTCTTCTAAGTGTCCCACTTCTGCATTCAGGGATAATGAGAATAAACTCTCCTTATCCCACAGCACTATTGTGGGGGAAAATACATTGATGCTTTTGAGGAGCTCAAACACTACTCCAAAAAAACCCTCACAACAACCTAACAAAGAAATAGTAATAAGAAATAATAGAAAGTTGACAGAGCTATAAATATCTTCTAAATAAAGAACTTCAAAATTAATCAAAACCAGAACCTACTGTGAACAGACAGAAAGCAACACATAACAATTACCAACATCTTCAGCATCTGTTCTCAGTCATCCAAAGCTAATTCTACATTTAAAAAAACCCCAAAACTATCTGTTTAGCATAAACTAGTTACATACTACTGTAAATCTAGTTGTGTGCTAGTTATCCTGCCCTCCTTAAACTCTTAGTGAATTACAAAATGTGCCAGCCACTTAGGTATGGAAAAAGAAGTCACTTAGGGAACTGTTAAGAATAGCAATGACTGTGAATAACCCCACAGATGCAACCTGAGAAAACATTTTCACATACAGAAATTGTTTTAGCTTTCACCTCTAGGATTAAAAGTCACTGTCCCAGCCTCTCACTAATAAGGTCAGTTTTGGGCACCTCCAATGAAGCTGCCATTTCTGATGGTTTAAATGATGGGGACACCTGTCCCCCCAAGAGCTAAACTGGGAGTACAACTCACCTCACAGACATTACCAAACAGCCTGCATGTGTTAGCAACCTTGTCACTTATTCACCTGGCCCGGGTTCAAAGCACTGACCTAAAAGTGAAAGCTTCCCCCAGCCACACATTCCCAACCAAGAAATTAAAAGTCCATCTTCAGTACAAGGTTATCTTTCATCATGAGTCGAGGTGGAGGAGTTCCTACAGTATTCCACTCAGAAGACTTTGCAATACCGAGGCTTTTAATTAATAGTCACCACATTGCTAGGTGGTGACATAGGTCAGGGTTTTACAAGTCAGCTTTTTCTTGGATGTGAACATCTATTTTTGCATTATAGTTTGTTCATTCATAGTATGTGCACAAATTCTTGAAAAAAGATGGTCACAAACAGCAACCAGGCAATATTCTTTGAGAACTCCTTGTTCAAAAGGCAGTGTCCAGTTGTCTGACAGGAGTCCTGTAGAATTCCTTCTAGACAGATGGAGTAATGGGGAGCAACCCCGTGTAGTTGCAATGATCCTACCTCTCCATCTTATCTCCTACTTCAACAGAAATATGCATGACCTCATTTACAGTTATACACTACCTTCCTGATGACTATACTCTCTTTGCCTTTTATGTAAATTAACATGTGTTTTTAATCAAGTTCAGATTAGATGTTAGGAAAAAATTCTTCACTGAACGAGTTGTCAGGGTGTCACTGGAACAGGCTGCACAGGGAGGGGGTTGAGTCACCATCCCTGGATGTGTTTAAAAAAAGGATAGATCAGGTACTATGGTTTAGCATAGGACAGGAACAGTTGGACTTGATGATCTTAAAAGTCTTTTCCAACCTAGTGATTCTGTGATTAATACCCTGTCATAACAGAGTTAATACCTCTGAATTTTTTGGATTACATACCATTATTCAATGCATTAAAATGCTCAAGTACAAGATTAACACTACAGAATGATATATAAATGGTATAAACTGTGAAGTAAACATGAAGTTCTCAAATTACTAACAAATTTCTGAGTTATAATAGCCCCTGTATTAAATTGCTTTCACTCATGAGAGAGAAAAGACAGACAGTGAGTAAAGACTCAACATTTGAGTCCTTACTCTTCCAGTTCTTGGTACAACTTTTTTTGAGTGGTCTAACCTCTTTACACATCTTTCCAAAATCTTTACCCTACAGCAAAAGCAAAAATGCAAATATGCCCCACAGGCTGAGTTCTAAATGCAGAAATAGGAGGGCTCCATTCATCTTTTAAAATCCTGCACAATCACTCCATTTTTAGTCTCATGTAAGTTCTGCAAATATAAAATACTGCAGCAAGAAAAAGAACTTTTACTTCACAAGCCTCAAAAAATAAATATCAGTGAAAGAGGTATCTGTGAATCAAGAATATTTAGAACAGGGTTCTTAAATGGCAGTAGAGCTTTAAAACCAAAACCAACCAAACAAACAAACAAAAGAGACTAATGGAACAATACAAATGGAAAGTTTTGAATAACCTATTTTTAGTCAATGGCTTTTGTTGCCTTTTATTTTCAGATGTTGATTCTGTATTTCCCTTGAAGGAAAAGTTTATGGACATGTTGATCTCTTTCAACAGGTTACATTGTTTTGAGCATTAATAATTTAACAATTAATAAGTGTGCAGGTTCTGTTTGAAACTCCATCATACTGATGCGTGCTCCCAAACTTCTCTCACACACCTTCTCTCTCTTGCTCTCTACAAGCTTTTAGATGCACATCTTGGGTTACCAAAATCAGAACAACTCCTGATACTTTTGAAGGCATATTCAATTAACAGAACAGTGAGCTATTTGCATTCTGGTGCTTTCTGGATGACTTGAGCAAAGCAGTATTTGGGAGGTCTCACAGTAAGCACTAGGTAGACCGAGCTATATTTAAGGTGCACTTTTTGTGTCTAACTACTGAAACAAGAAAAACAAGGATAGAAAAAGGTATTTAGTGTGTCATGGAACCAAAATCCAATGAAAAGTTGAACTGTTATAGGGTCAAAAGAAATGCACTCATGTCTATGCGGCTCAGGAGGAGTTAATTCTGGAGCACCAACCTCCCAGCCACTGCATTTCTACTTCACAAGAGTACTGAGAACTAGAAGGTATCTTCAGAAAAGCATTCACAGTAAAAATGCTAACAGTTTGGGGAGGGGAACTGTTACAGCACAGATAAAAGATTTGAGATTAGCCATTTTTCTGTTTTTTCTCTTCCTGTATATTCTTTTCCAACTGGCAACTTCAGAACAAAAGCATAATCTCTTCTGTATTTGCCTCTCCCTGTGGAGAGTTAAAAATAAAGAACAGGTAATCCAAAAAGGGTCTCAAATACTATGGTGGATCTGTAAAGGACAAATCTACAGGTGTGCTTTAAAGGTGAAGTCTATGCCCTTTATACTGCCTGGGGCTTTCTCTCAGGTGTATTAAGCAATTAACATGCATTACCACTACCCTATCAGTGCTAAATGAACTTCTTTATAATGAGATCATATCCTCTCTTCTCCTTTCCAGTCTGGGGTCCTCCTTCCACCAGCTGTGTCCTACGTTGCTCCTCCTGTTTTCCCAAGAATTTCTGAACTATCACAGATAGCCCTGACTAACATTTTTGTTTCAGTAGATACATATTTAAATGACCAAATGCTATTTAGGATGAGATGAAAGAAACATTCACACACTATAGTATGGAAGGAACTAAAGGTATGCTCTCTGGAAATAGAAGGATTAATTAAAGTAGGCTAATCCAGGATTTAGTTGACTGGATTTCCAAATGTCTTTCCCTTGCTTTCTCTGTTGATTTTCTTCACCATGCCATCTTTATCCACTAATTGTATACTCATTGCCAGGTGAGTAAGGAAATCCATTATAAATTGTTTGATACAGTCAATAGAGAGTGGGATGAAAGTATGTTCCCATCCAATTTATAAACATTCTTTAAAACACTTCCATAATCAAAAAAGCATGTTTTCTGACTGATAAAGTTAAACCAGATTTTTAAAGCTTTTTCAATTCCACACACACACACGCACCCCAACGCACACATCTTTAAGTCCCTGACACTAATAAATGATGGGGAAAGTATGTCAATAGTCAGAGCCCAAGATATTTACACAGTAAATGTTGTCTTTGCACTGTTATATGGTGAATTTGAAGATCACTCAATTTGGTTCCATATGTAATCTAAAATAAGGTTTCAGTAGGAGGTTCTTAAAAAGAAAAGAAAACCTCATGCATTAATTCCCAATTATGCAACAAAAAGCTCTTCTGTGACATATGCCAGGTTACCCAATGCAGTATTTCTCAGTACAAAAAGCATATAAACTATCCATGTTCATTTCCTTACTACTGTAATAGATGATTTTAAAAAAAATAATTTTTATTTCAGACTTAGTCTAAGAATCTGTTTTTAAAATAATTGGGTAACTTCTGCTGTTAAAGTTACTAGTTAAACATCTCTGGTTGATTTTTGTTAAGGTCTATAGTAAATGCCATCAAAAACATAAAAGTAACATTTTCTAAAACATTTAAAATATCTTGTAAACCAGCAGATTTTCAGAGAAAATCTGTAATTCTTAAATGATTTTTAGTGAGATTCACTTCCCTAGATTATTGAGCTTTTCTTAAAAACAGAATAAAAAGCAAAACTTCACTCAGGATTTTTGGATGGCTTGACTACATATGAATATCCAATTTAATAAAGTAACCCGTTTTCAAACACTTAGCAAGAATAGATGGGTAAATAACAAACAATGATGGCTGTAACCACTGAGAGCACAAACATCTGTGGTTTAGACAGTACAGTGTTTGTGATAAACACCCTGCTTTGGCAATTAAACACACAGTTCTTTGTTTATAGCCTATCTATTCTCAACAGGAGCCATGCTGGGACCTGTGCTTGGTTGTGGAAATGAAGGCCACAGGCAAAGGGAAAGCAAGCAAACTTCAGCCTCATGTATAGTGTTTCATTTGTCTTTTAATACTTATGCCAGATAGATGATAAAGAAACTCCTCTAAATGAAATAATGCCCTGGAGCTACACAGCTTTTTAATTTTTTTTTTCTTTTTATTTAGCACAGCTGGGTACCAGTTTTCTTTGTACTAAAGAACGTAATGGCTAAAGTCTTGCAGCAGTGCAAAGCTACACTTGTGCCAAGATTAAACATAAAACAGAGTTTAAAAAAAAAAAAAAAAAAATCACTTAATGCTAGATGGTCAGGCCTTTCAGTGAGTGCCAAAATAGCACACTGATTTTCAGAGGTGCAAAATAGACAGAAGTTCCTGCTGACGTCAGTGGAAATGCTTGGGTGCTCAACACCTATAAAAAATACGAGCGTTTCCTTAGACACTTAAGGAATAGTCACAGCTGCTAATTTTAGACTACGGTTGTCACTTTCCTCGGACTCCTGCTATGGTAGTGGGGATGAGCAAGGCTTTTCTAGGGGGCAGTTCAGAATAGAAACCATGTGCTCTAAATTAGGTTCTGCTAGTTAGCAAATTAATGGAAGGCTGGACTGATTTTGCTTACAGGTTTTTGAAGAAAAATAAGAACAAGCATCAGATTTCGAGTTGAGAAGATTCTGACAGTTCAGAGCAGCTGGGAGGAAGCATTTGAAGTAAATGGAAACATATTCCTCATGCCAGTACAGTAAACACTTTGCACTTTCATCTGTAAAGCCAGCACATAGGTGTTACAAACACTGTTTTGGAGATGAAGACACAGACGACATGATGTGTCCTTATAATGCAAAAGGAGGGAAAACTGGTACCAGACATAGGAGCAGCAGTGCCTGTTCCTGCACTTCGGACATAAAATCAGGACTCATTTCCTCACTTGTGTGCACATGTGCAAATTTAAGGTCCAATCATAGAAACTAACTAGACTTTAGCCAGACAACTGTCAGCTTCTGCTTCCCTCTGGACAGGCAAGTGTGTTTCTACAAGCTACAATTTCAAGTGGCACAAATTCTTAAAAGCCTTCTACTACCTCTGTCTCTGTGGATGCTCTGTTCCTGCTGAGCACTAACACCTGCCCTGTAATCCTTTCACACCAGTAGTTTGGGGATTACTAGGACCACACTATCTTGATCAGTATTGAAGAGTTACTTGTACTGCCAGCAGGAAGAGCTACTGCAGAATATGTACAGCAACAGTCAGAGAGGGCGATCATAACACTGTGTTTGCTAGTTAAATGATGTGGAAAGAGGTAACTTCTACCTTTAAATACTTGCCCAATTTTACAAGGTAGCAAAAGAGCATCGTATAGCACCTGCATAATTATGATCAGCTTAATGCATCAAGTCTCTCAACATGAGGCATATGTAAAAGCAACAAATCCATCGACACCGTAAGAACAAATGCCACGCACCCTTATCACAGCGTTTCAGGAAATGATGTTCTTCAAACACTGAAGACTTGAAAATCACCCCAAAATACCAGGAATGAAATTTAATTCAGGAGGAAATGGAATGTTTGATGTAAATGCGTTCTCCCTCTGGTATCAGCTGAGAGGCAAGAATGCACAGCCATAAAAGACATATTCAGAGTCAGCAACTTTTCACTGCTTGCAGTACAGGAATACTGTGTCAGTTATACATTGTTTAGCCTGGACTCAGAAGAAATTGTGCTTGGCATTAAAGTCATCCAAAACAACTCAACTTTGCCAACTGTGTAAGCACTTTTATATTTGTTTGCTTGCAAGGATATAAAATAATATGCAGAAGGGATGTCTTTTGACTTGGGACAAAGCTAAGCAGCGCAAATTCCCATCTAATTCTATTTCACAGGCAGGCTTCTTCCTGCATCATGTCCATCTCTGCATTCCAGATACAAATCCAATGCATTCTTCTGCAGTACAACTCCTAAAAGTTTACCAACATCTATGCAGCTAAAGAAAATCCTAATACTCTGTCTCACTGAAATTAATTCAGTAGAACTGTACAGTGCAATACAGAAATTACTATCTAAACATCATTAAACAGACCAGAATTTAAGCAACAGTTATTAAATTTATGTTAGGCATTTAGTATGATTTTTTTTCCATCACAACAATGAAACCCCTTTTGGCTTACTTGTAAGGGGATGGAAGGGTTTTGGTGGATGATTTTGAACTGTATTACCCCACCATCAAAAAGCAGTCAAAATTCAGTTTGCAGAGAGCTCTCTCAGTTTGATTTGGAAATTGGTGATGTAATCATAATATTTTCTCACTGGGATTCAACCATTTACAGAATATACCAGAGCCCTACTTTTGCTTACACAAGGCTACAAATTTTATGAGCATGTATGTATTCCCTACGTACTGCAGTCTCAGGGCTAAAGATCCTTAGTGCTTCCAAGCCAATGCCTCCCCTGTTTCTCTCTCCAGCAACACAAACACAGACCCACAGCAAAATGCAGACCCCCTACCCCCAAGAGATTATAGCAAATTCCACTGCTTAACACACAGCTTTCCTCTAGCTCTTAAGCACCTTGGTTGCAACTTATAGAAACCCACTTAGATCCATACTTTCTTCCAATCCTTATTGCTTACTAATTGGATCAGTGTATCTGCAGACATTTTACTATACGAATTTCAAGGGAGGCTGTGGTACACATCTCTAAGTGTAGGTTGGAGGTAGCCCCTGCTTCCCATTATAAAATGGTTATTCTGACTTCTTTTCATACCTATACAGCTCTGGTGCAGGCAGATATTTGGGGGTGAGTAGCAATTAACAGTTGAATTGGGACTGTAGGAATTATCCATTTGACAACTCTAGCAAAATCACACAGAACCTTGAAACGGGTCAACACTGAGAGGGCTGTTTGAGTTTAAATAGAAAATATAATCTTGAGTAACATCTTGATTTCTCACACTTAGTATTGATAGATAAAACCTTCACATTTGAAAAAAAAAAAAAAAGGATCTCCAGAAACATTTCTAGTTAAGTAAATTTCATAATAGCTTTCTTTGAATTTTCCTTCATATACCAGCACAACAGTATTCAGGGCCTTCTCTAACTGCACACCTTACTGGCAGCTTCCAAGACAGAATATGAAGCACATTGACAAAATTTGATCATTCCACTATGCTTTCAGCATGCTCCTCTCAAGCACCATTCCATCCAAGTAACATCAGTAAGAGGAATTTAACATGTTACTATTTTAACAAGCACTAATCTCTGAGAGGCCAATCATACAGAACAAGCCATAAACACATCCCATAGTTCTACACAGAGTCCCTCTACCCTCAAGGCAGCTCTTCACAGGACTAGAGAAACAGCAAGTCCATGTCCTTCTGTTTTACTAGCACCTAATATTTAGGACAGTTACAATGTATGCAGAAAAATCAAGGTATGCCCTCTCAATTATAAATAAACAAATAAATAAATAGGTCCATGCATTGGTAACCAAGTTCTGAGTCAGACCCTATATGGGGCCATCTACCACTGAGGTCACTTAAAGAGCACCTGGGATTTAAAAGGAAATGACAGATGGGATTTTGTGTGTCTGTGTGTGTTCTTAATACTAGAGATTTTTGGCATCCACTGTTTGAAAAGAAAATTCTTGATGCACCTGGGGGAGAAGCATTTTCAGTGCTGAAACTTCCTATTACAGTAAGGCACACTGCATCTCTAGTGACATGTATCATCTGGCAAGATGTTCTTCTATAGCAGACAGTCACAGGACTGGAGGAATATTAGAAAAAGCCTAAAAAGCAGAGTGATTTTTTTTTTTTTTTTTTTGCTTTTCTATTAGTGGTAATAGAAAATCCTGCATTACAACCTACAGAATTTCCAAGGCAACTATATTATCCTAATTCTGCACATAAGAGGTAAAAGAGGCAGAGAATTGCAATGTAGGACTCAGCGTAGCATATGACTTTTCCACTATCATTCTCCTTTAGACCCTGAAGGATTTTCCTCCTAAGAAATTAAATCCATTCCTGTAATTAGTCCTAAAGCTACTCAACCCAGGACCCCATCTTCATAGAAAATATCCAACTAATAACAGGTAAGTACTAGGAATAAGTAATGAGACTGATACTCTCTTAGGACTGTAACTTTTGCCTCCCTCACCCCTCCTACATTCACTGCTGGTTCTCATCCAGACCCTGTTCTGGTTGGTAACTTGCACACAGGAATCTCTGTGCCTCCTCAACAATCCCACTGGTATTCCACATGGGTAAAAAGTGTCATCTCATTGAAAACCCTTAGGAGATGGGTGGTTTCTTTGTTTGCTATGGGAGCTTAACCCCAAGGTTGATTATTCAAGGACACAATTTTGCACAATCTCAAAAAAAAACCAAAAAAAAAACCCCAACCCAAAAAAACAACAAAAAAAGACTCCCAAACTAATCAGTCTCCCTAATCTCCAAAAAATAAAATAAAATCCCAGCACATATCCAAACCCCTCAAATTTAATTATCTCCAGTAAAAGGGAAAGACCTAGGCTGGAATGTCCTGTACACACTGTAGATACTGCTGTACTCTCCATTACAATGATTTCAATCTAGAGCCAGTAAATCCATGAGGAATGGTTCTACAGTATTGAATTCTGCTGGTGGCACCCAGCATCTCCTGCCAACATTTTCCTGCCTTACATTTCTTTTTCATTCATTCAGGCTTGGTTATTTCTCTCCTCCTCTTCCTGGATGAGGAATAAAGCTGTTTCCTTCCACTACTTCATCTGTCTTTTCAGTCACCAGCAGACTTATTCCAGGAAGAGGTTTCTGATATGAAATCAATTTAGATTCCATCCATAGAAGACCACAGAAACTTCAGAGTGAATTCAGGACACTGACTGTAACTTTATTTATAGACACTGAAGTCAGACTGAACGCAAGGTCATTTTCTCTTTGAGACTGCAGTGAACCTCTCAAATCTGCCAAAGTTGCAGCAACACTAGAAAAAGAGTGATATAACTCATAATTCATAGTTCTTCTAGTTTATTCCAAATATTTTGCCATACATATGGCTTCCAAATGCTTTTTTTGTTGTTGTTGCTTGCAAGGACAATAGGAGCTGTATTACCAACCAAAGGAGGTAATGCAGACAAATCCTTGCAGGTCACACTGAAGATGTAATCTGATATGTACTGCTGAAGACTAGAAAGACACAGCTTCTTCCTTAAAGAACCTTTTCCAAACTCCTCACTCATGGACAGCATTCAGGGTCATCGAGGAGATCTTGCATTCACAAAGAGTACAATATCAAGGGAAATAAAAGCTCTGAATCTTCTTGTTTGTTCCATACTAGTGTAAAAAAAAAACCCATCAAAATGGTCACTGACAAGTCAACAATTGCACTGACACCTACATTAAAACCCTTCTGCATTAACAAAGCAGTAGATTCAAGGCCATACAGCAAGCTAGAATAGGCTCATTTGTCTATAAAAGTATCTGGTAGGGAAGGAGTATGTTTCCAGTCCTTGTCCTTACAAGTGGCAGTGCAACAACGTCAGAGACATGTCTGAATGACTGGAGAAAACACATATGAAATATGTGGAGCCTGTTTAGTGCTTTACAGTACAACTGTCCTGAAGAAGGGATCACACGTGATTCACAAGATTCAGATCATTATCCAGAAGGCTTAAGACTGCCTTGAAAAAAAACTAACAGACAATATTTCACATCAAAGTTAAAAAAACCCACCCTTCTATAATACTTAGAGCAAAAGTTACAAACAAGAAAGAGCACTGTTTAACACACTATCAACCCTAAGTAGCATGAGCAGTTCAAACATGTTGCAAACAATACCCTTGCATTTTGATTAGCATTGCTGTCCTTGGTTTCCTAAGATAAGGGACACCACATTTCCCTATGTTCCTTTTAGTTATACTAAGAAAAAGGCTAGTGAAAACTAAAAAGTTAATGGAGTCCGGGTTTTTCTTTTTTTTTTTGAAACTTAAGCAATAGATTTATGGAGAGAGGAGATAACAGATTTTAAGTCATCCACTATGAGCTAGTATCATTTTTTCTTCCATTCCAGTCCAGCCAGGTAGGGGTTGAAAGATAGCTAATCACTAGACTGACATACCCTGGAACCAACCACTTCCATCAGTTGTTACAAATATCACTGCTGTCCTCTTTAGGAATGGGAAAATCACGTTCTGAGGTGAACTGACCTTGCCTAAGGTTACAGACCAGAGTGAAGAAGAAAATCCTCCAGGCAGACTTTGTGTATTTCCAATACTTTTTGATTTCCAGGTGGTACTAAAAAAAACAAGGGGCCACTTCCATAGCTCTTTCAACCACTGTTTAAGTGCAGGTAGCCAGTGGAAGCATATTAGGTCAATCAGCAGATTTTAGAGGATTCCAATCTCATGGTTCCCATCAACATGTTCAAAAGACACCAAGGTTGTGGTTCTCTAATTAGTTCCTACTCATGACTGCAAGTTCATTCAAAATACATTTTTTCTGTTATTTAGTCTTTCTTTGAAGTTGCTGCCTTAAATTTCCAACTATGCAGCCCTGTTTTGAGTTTTCACCAATAGTGTCTGATGCAGCAAATGGTCAAATTGCTGTATTCTCCTGATTTCTTGATTTGACACAGGCTAAGCGATACCCTAACCAAAGCATCTAACTGCTGTTCACATTCATGAGACAGGGGTAAGGTACAACTCATCCCCCTTTCCCATAGTGTACTTCATATTTATTCTGACATCTCCAACCACCAAGGAACCTGGATTACAGCAGACCATAATACTCTATGAACCATGGTTATAATTAGGCATCACATCCATTGTAATCCTATGGACGTCATCATGTGTCACCAGCATCTGTTGACAGATCTCATACCAGGCATATCACTGAAATGGCAAGTCTGGAGAGGGCAGCCCACAATAGAAACAATGGCATTTATTTTTGGTTTGTTCCAAGACTGTCTAACAGAAAATATATGCTGCCAACTGCCAGGGCTCTGCTGAGATCACTTTTCAATATTATATTACCAGTTTGAACAAAGATCTGTGCCCAAGTATCTGCAATCCCCTCCTAAGAAATAAAGAATGCACTTTCTGCAACTGTCTTAGCACCAATTAGAAAAAGATAAAAGCCTTGAAATATTATCAGGCCCATTACCATGAGAGTACATATTTTGCATGTAATAATAAATTCAGAATCTTTTCCAAGACAAGGAATGAGGACGTCCTCTCCTAAATTTTACTTAGATGTGGTATCACTTTAATATTAAAAATAAGCCCTGGGAACTGGCAGCATAAAGTAGGAAAGCCACACTCACTCTATCCTGTGGAAGCAAAGTCAAGTCAGCTTTAATTTATCAATGTGGAAACCTGACTTTCTGATGACACACTGTCTGCTTGGAGACAACTAGCAGACTAACTACTCCCTGCTCTTGTGTAAAAGCCAAGAGCAAACATAAGAAAGCCTACAGAATCCAAAATGTCTTTATTTATCATTTACCTGCATTGAAGGAAACTTGTATTAGTGGTGACTAACTAGTAACCTGTCCATTATTTCTTTATTTTAAACACAACATTGTCTGAAATGCTGGACAATTCAACCCTAATCAGATGTAACCACAACCTGCTGTGGCTGAGCAGTTTCAAATCACTGAAGCACTTAAGCACTAAGATAATTTACATTCTCATTATAAATCAAAAAATAATAGTTTGCCATCTAAAGTGTGTCGAATTAAAACAAATGTCAGTGTTAATGAGTCCAGCTTCATAAGTGGTTGGGAGTTGCAGCAGCTGGTAGATCAAGGAAAGTGAACTTCAACCTAGCCCAGAACTTCTCCCACTGAACTCGTACAGCAGGCTGGGAACAGGTGTGAATGTAGGGAAGTTAATAAAACCAGCTGAATGTCACAGGAGGAGGAAAGCTACAAGTCAAAACTGAGAGATTAAACACTTGCTCTACAGATTTTAATGGAAAAGCAAACCTACTGGCCCCAACAATTCTAACAGCTCTTCCTTTTACAACTGTACTTTCAGGGTGTATCGTTTATAGAAGCTGTGACAGTAACACTGGTCCAGACTCTGTTATCAGATAAAAGTTGGCAACTTCTACTTAAGTTGAAGTGAATTGCTCATCGATACCAAAAAAAGCTTATTCAACCTTATTCTCCAGTGCCCTTTCCTCTCTTTCTCCCCCTACACCAGTGTTTTTTTCATTCTTGTAACCAGCAGATAACCTTTTAATCCCAGATCTGCCAGCTGTGACTTCATCACCTTTTACTTTAGGAAATAACAAAGCCTTTACAACATTTCATATCTCTATTTTCCATATGCTGCTTAAACCTCAGTGTTCTGAAATTAGATACTGCGAATATTACTAAAGTACCAGCCATTGACAAGACTGCTGATAGGATTAGAATCTCTGGCTATGTTCAGAAAAAAGCATGGACAGTGCTTGCTAGCGTAACAGTTTTTCTACACCTAAAAAGGCAAGAAGCATTTTCTCTACAATAGTATATTCCAGTGAGTTTACAAAGCCCCTTCCCTGCCCCCCGACCCCGACAGTGAATTGGCATGTGGAAACCTAGTAGTGAAATACAGTTTTCCAAATCTAGCTTGGATATTTTTGTAAGCAGAATTTTCCTTGTCAGATCCAGTCACAATTCAGAGCAAATTCTAATAAGAGCTAACTTGCAGAATCACAATTTCAAAGTTTGTTCTCAGAAATATTGCAGCCTTTTTGTATACCCATTTTGAACCTTCTCATTCATCTCAAAGTTTATAATTGCAATTTACTGTTTTTGAAAAGCAATGAGGCACATATGTCAATTCAGAGTCTAGGTTCTGAAAACAAGACCCAGGAATTGATGTTTAAAATTACTGAAATCTTTATCAATAATCTATAAATAAATATAGAGGTACTGACAGAGTATGAGATAAAGAAGCCTCTCCTGACTATCATAAATCAGTTTCACCTTAAATGGGTTTCACTTAAAAATCAAAAAAGTGAATGGTTTCTCCAAGCATGACATCGTATTTATTTTTTATATATGCTTCATATGATGTAAAATATATATCCCCTTACAAAGTTAGAAGCCTTTGCTACATAGCCCTGGGGGTTCTAGATGCAGCATTGCAAAGCGAGGACATCATGCCACACAGCAGCACATATACAGACACACACTACTTTATTTCCCAACCTTCCTTTGCTGTTTCTCCCATGCTGGGTCCAGGAGCAGGTCCCTGTCCCATTCTTCTTCTTGGGTCATGTACTCATCTTCTTCATAGTTGTAGGTGTACTGCATGTTTGTTTCTATCTGATTCATGCTATTCATGCTACCTGGTGGTCAGCTTCAGCTGCTGAGACTTTTTTTATATATAATTTTTGAGCTTAGTTTACTTGCTGGTGGGTTGTAGGTAGCAGTGCCTTTTTTTCCCCCCTTTTTTCTCTTTTTGCAAGTTGACAGGGAGCGAGTACTGGTTCTTGAGGAAAGCAGAGGCTGAAACTGCCAGGTAGGTGCTGACCTTCCTTCCTTCTTCCCTCCCTCTCTCTCTCTCTCCTGCCCTCCTTCCCTTCCTCTCTCTCTGCTCCCGCTGCTGTAGGTCCCTGCGGCTGACCCTCCGGAGAAGCCCGGCGCGGCTCATTGCTGCGGCTTATTATCCCCGCCGGGCTGTCACGTGGCGCGGCGGCGGCCGCAGGCGGCGACGCGCCCCCGGTGCGGCCGGGGCCGCCACCCCCGCGGGCGGGGCGGGGAGGAGCGGGACGGGACGGGACGGGACGGGAGCGCTGGGGCCGCCGCACCCGCCGCTGTCCTCCTTCTGCGCGGGGCGGCGGGGCTGCCTGCTGAGGCGAAGGCTGGCCGGGGCCACTCACCTCCCGTAAGCGCTCCAGCCAAACGTTACTGCGTGCTCCGCTGCCTTTCTGCCCGTCCTTCCGATTCGATGAGGCGCCTGTCTCCTTTGGGTTTGTGCAGCAGGTATTTCTGCCTCTCAAGACCTGGCTATGATTTGTATATGCATTCTGACATCGTTTATCCTTAGTCTGAAACCTGTGTGGACTTTGGAGTCACTTCACTCTTTTCAGATTAGGCTCACAAGAGCCAGCGCAGAGGAGGACACCCAAGAGACGAAACAATCTGCACTGGAGATCCAGTCTGGAGATCAAACACAACTTAGAAAAGCAGCATCTGTCTTTTCCATTCAAGAAACATGCTCAGTCCATCGCAAAAGCAGGCACCACAAAGCACATACAAGGTCTGTGGAACCAGTAACTTTCTAAATGCCTGACAGAAACCGTTTACCCATGGTTTCCACTGGGTAAAATCTGAAAAGATAGCACTAAAACCAAGCATCCTGGCAAGCACACATCATGTATCTCCCATGTCATACCATTCAGTTGCCCTGGCAACAATGTTTCTTCTGGGTATTAGCAAGTTTACTATGTACTTCATGTAGCCTGTAATTAATGCCAGCACCTATCATCATCCAAGGTCATCCTGTCCAGTCCCCACTGGGTACAATTCGAACTGTCCTTGCAAAAAGAAAACGCTCACCAAAGCTGAGCTTCTGGCAGCCTTGGAAGACAGGCAGACGTAAGATGGAGCTACATTCAGTAAAGACATTCATGGGTCTGGATGCCAGTGTGAATGAGCAACCAGACAGCATGTGTCCTCCACTTTGTAATGCTAACTAAAGCTCCGCTTTCTGCCAAGTCGCCTTCTACTATCCCATAAGTCTACACAATGTAGAAGAACACGCATATGTGCACAACTGCATAACTAATACCTACTCATCAGCCCAAAAAAACCTCCATAAATGCAGCACCAGGGTTGCAAATTGGACTTCAGAAGAGGACTGCCATCGTTTCATTAAGTCAAAGCAAGCTGAACTTCCAAAATAAACCCTAAGCATCAAATTCCAAGGCTAAGCAGCAAAGCCAGAAACACAAGATTTTCACCTGCTCAATGCAAATATTCTGAAGGTTGCTACATTTCCAGCTATATAATGAAGCAAATCTTAATGAATGCTATGTCCAGACAATTTGTTCCAGTGCAGATGAGCATTCTCTTAGCATATTCTCAGACAACATTAAATAGTAATTACAAACCAAAATATTTCAGGTATATACACATTATGTGTATCCTGATGTAATTTGTGTGGTTTATTTTTATAGCTGGGTAGTCACCCCTGGTTTGTGATACATGCCAAATTTCAACCACCTAAATGACAACTTAAGACTCTGAAGTCAGCGAAACCATTTCTTCTTATTCACCATAAGCAACACAGTAGAAATTTCTAGAGGAAAAGCAGGAAGAAGCCAGAAAAGTCCCAGAAGGATATACATAAAGTGGCAGTGCTCTGAGCCAGAGCTGTCTCCTGTGCCAAGAGCTCTCTCGCACTGACAAGACCTGTGACCTTTTACACACTGCGTCATCAGAGGTGAAGTAGGTGAAGTCAGATGGTGCCACACCGCTCCCACAACACAGTATAGGGGAGCCTTATGGGGACTGATAGCTTCCTACAGGGAGGTGCTGGTTAAAAGACACGTTTTATTTGTTAGCCCTCATTGTAACACACACAACAGAGTGCCCACAGCATGAAATAAAAGCTGAGGCATTAATGATTACAAAGAGTATCTGATCACACTGTGGATCAGGACTGGAGTCAGATCCATGCCTACATTTCTGGAAATCAAAAGGAAATCTACCTAGATTTTCTAGAATTCTGAAAGAAAGTTCAGTTTTTTCATAAAATAACTGGATGTGCCATTGCTGCAAAGGTACTGTTCATTTTTTCACTGGTACATAGGCAAACTTAGTACTTTAATAAGAAAACAAATAAAACAAAAATGTCATTGTTGTTCCCAGGAACCAACAGCCAGAACTGTAGTTTCTCTCAGCTCTTCTGAGATTAAAAAAAAAATAATAAAATCAAGTTGATTCCAAATAAGAACAAACCCACAGTTTTCCATAAGGGGCAAGTATTGCAAAATCTTCTTTAGGTAGGTTATGTTTGTTCATTTTAGATGTAAACAATACTTCAGGCTGAAAAAAAATATATATACTTTTTTTTTTTTAATTCTGAAAATGTCAGAATGGGGGGTCCCACCTCCTCAGTGTGTATTTTGAGAGAGTTGAGCTTTCAACCCATGAAACAGAAGCCCATCCTAATTTAAGAAAACCTGCCTATCTTGATGGAATCTGACCTGTTTTAGGTTCTCTAAATAACTGCTTACTGCCCCTTAATCAGACAGCATGAGTAGGCAGAGGAGATATTTATAGATAGAGCTTTAGGAGGAGTATCTGGTATTTTGTTTACTACTTTAATTTAATTTTATAAATGAACTGCGTGGATGGTAACAAGAAGCATATGAATGGAGGTCTGTAGTGGAAAGAGCCAAAATGGAACTCTGATGCCAAAGTTGAAGTGGAAAGGGAGCTGCCTCTTCCAGCTCACCGAGGGACAAGGAAAGCTGTGCCCAGATGAATAGTGTGAAAAAAGCTGCATGCTTCAATCAGCTTATTCCCACACCAGAGGTAGGTTAGGACTACCCCCACTGAAGCTGGGGGAGTTGCACATTTACAAACTGTGTGTGCCTAAGGAGAAAGAAAATCAAATCAAAACAGAAATAAGCAAGCTGAGCAGGAAAGGAGGACAAAAATCCCAAATAGAGAAATAGGAAGGAACACTGTGAACCATAGGTATTTTAAGCTGACATGGTAAGATACCTGACAGTGAGCAGGTATATCTGAGGTAGAAATTACACAGATTAATTACGATGTGGTAAGACAAAACGAACACTCATGACTGCCAAATGGATTAGAAGAAATAAGGTAGCACAGGGAGATCTGAAATGGAGATGGCAGAGCTGAACTGTCAACTATTTTTATCCTTTGTTTGGCAAAAGGTGTGCAGTTGTAGCTCATGCTAACATAAATGCTCATAAGGGCCTACCCAGGAGAACACCCAGGGGAACACTGAGGCAATAAGATATCATTTCCCATGCATGAGGAGCACCAAAAAAGGTCAGAACTTTCCAAACAGGCACAGCAGGTCTATGGGTGAACTCACTCAGTATTTATCATAGTTCAAACTTCTGAAGGATCTTTGAATCTAATAGCACCTTTGTGAAAGCCTCCTGGCATGATCTGCATTAAGCTCCCTGAGAATCAAAGGGCTTTTCTAACTAAAGGAAGCACAGCTTTCACCTCCTTGTCAACCTTGATTAGGTTTTGGGGTTTTTTTTAATTAAATTGAAATTGTTTCACACAATTTATATTCAACATCCATTTGTTCCCCAAAAGCCATCATATCATTCTCTCAAGAACTCAATCCTCTGTATTTTCACTGTTCATCAGACTTTCATTCCCTTCGACCTGCTTCTTATTCACCACTCTCAAAAACAACAATAAAACCCCTATTTTTCAATAACATTTCAAAAATGCTGAACACCACAATGGTTCCCCAACTCATTCATCTAATTGAACTTAATGAGATCTAGAATAAGAAATTAGCCATATTTCTCTACTTAAATAATCACCCATGAAACAATCATCTGATGTGAAAATGATCACCATTAGTTTTCAGCTATAACGTTTCTCTGCAGGAACACAGTAGTTCACATCTGCCAAAACCGTCAGGGAAAGGCCACAGGAAGATCAAGAACCTTATGAGGGCTCAATAACTCAGTGAGTCTTCAAGCAATTATCTTTCCATAGGCACAGCTTATTTCTTTGTGGAAAAAGAACAGTAGGATGTATCCTCAAGAAAGTCAATGACAGATAAAGGAAAATAAATGCAAAGTGATTGTTCTCTTGTGCAAGCTGTTAATGGAAACTTAAAAGAAGGATCAAAAAGCCCTTATACTTTCAAAATATGTCACAACTGTCATTAAAATGTACTTTTATTTGTAGCAAGTACCCACTGGTTTAAAGCTTAACCAACAAAAAAATATGAATTACTTAAAGAATGCATCGAGAATTTATGTTGAATTCTATTTAAAATTATGCATAAATTTCCCAAACAAAGCTAAGCAGAAAGGTGGGGCACATTATAAAATGTATTCGGTCTTTATTAGAATTGGGGAAAAATAACCCCTTTCTTCCCCAATACAATAAACACAACCCACCTTCTTCAATGTAAGAAAGACACTGTTCTGTAAGTTCAAGTGATTAAATTCAATATGTGAAGATAATATGAATAAACCTCAGTCTGGCTTGATATCCCCAAAATTAATAGATACAGAAGGAAGGCAGAAAGAGAGCAGAGAAGCATACATCCGGCAACCAAAATTCTGGTAAGGAGAAGCACCATGGGCACTGAGCATATTAGTCCTCCCACATCTAGCACCAAGAAGCACAAATGCTGCCTCTGAAAACCCCCATCCTACTCAGGCATGGTGATATTAACTATACAGAAGCCAAGTAAACATACTTTAAAAAAAATAAATTACAGTGTCATTTCAAACAACATGTTTGGAAATAAAAATGGAGAAAGAGCTGAAAAAAATGCAGTGCTGGCTTCATAGTAACAACTGACATCGTCAGAAGATCCCAAAGCGTTTCATCAGCTATATATAGATGCATCTTACTCTGTCCCTGAAACTCAGCCATGGATGAAGTGTAGCAAGAAACATTTATAGGACAGACAAATACTACCGAAGCATAGCTTGGGCTTCAGGAGTATGGAGAAAATGCTGACTGCGCTGAGATCACTGGCTTTTGCCAACCCTTTGTGTGGAAGGAAAATCACGGGGTAGAAACGTCAGCTTAAGATGCCCTGTGTGACTTTGGGCAGGTCAATTCAGATAAAATTTTCCCCAAAAGCTAAGTGTTGGCCCATTAAACTACTTTCACTGAGAGAAGGGAGACAAGCTTATTGCGTTGCGCTCTCCCATCTCTAAAATAGCATCAGCAATGCTTCCTTTGCTCCTTAAATTCCACCTACAACACAAATTCTCTGGAGCAGAGGCCCTGTCCATCTAAAAGCCCTGATGAGTCTATAGAGCAATGATGACTACAGTGTGCTTTACCTACCATACACCACCTCCACGCTTGTCTCTCAGGTCTGCATATAGCCTGCACCCAAAAATGCCTAGCATTATTCAAGCATGTCAGGCTTGTTCAGGCATTCGGGGTCCCTTATACTCCAGAGGGGATGTCCCTACTGTTTGTAGGACACCGCTTGCACCCTGCACAGCGCATGGTCCTGGCCCTCAGAGATGCTTCAAGGCAGATATTAGTAAGAAACATTCAACTCTCTGCCACAGTATCACTAGGCAGTTCTGTGACACATAACAATCACAATCTGCAAGGTGAGTGCTGAAAGATGTAATGTAGCAGAGGGCAAACCCTCTAGTGATGGCGGCTGACAGCACTACAGGAGCTCATAACTTTCATGAATGAGAAGAGCTCTCAGCCCTCACATTCTGAAATATTTTATTAAATCTTTCAGAAGAAATCATGATACCTTAACTCTCTTATCCCTTGACCTAGCCTCTTGAGGGTGGATTTTTTATTTACTGGTTCTTGTCTGGGTAGATGCAACTCGCATCTTGATTGCATCAAGAACTAAATAGTATCAGAAGCTTCGACAGATGCTTTGGAGATTAGAAATGTGACATCAAAGGAAAAAATGAGAAACCAAGTATCTGGTAATTTATATACAACGTTGCAGCCAGTCTGTTAGCACACTGAAGTTGTAGAGCAATATGCAGACACTTACAACATCATACACATGGTAACAGGTGGGGAAACTACAAATAGTGCTGGCATAAGGTCGGAAAAAATGGTAAGCCAGATCCAGGACTTTAAAAATGGTTCAGTGATGAGAATGCAAGGGGCAGGACTATGGGTATGGCATGGCCTATAACAAACCTTCTGAAGAAACCTTCACACCATCACGTGTTCTCAAAATCCTGGCTGTGTTCCTGGTTTATCTTGGCTTAGCCTTATCATACGAAGATTCTAAGTGAGGAAGAAACTGTGCAACTAGGGCAACATGAAAGCCTACAACCAACTATACAATTTGTACTTCATGAATCCTACCAGTTAAAAAAAAAAATCCCTTGGTCCACCAGCCTGTGATCCATAACTGCTTTACCTCAGGTTATTTGTCTAAAAAACCAGATGATTATTCAGCAATAGTTCTGGTCACACTGAAAAAAAAGTAAGAGATGTGTGGGAGAGATAAGGGTTGCAGAGACAACATGCCTTCATCTTGAAACAAACACCACCAACTAAGTCAGAATTTCCAGACAATAATTATCTAAGGGGCACAGATGAGACCTGTCAGGTTTTAAATCACTGAGGTATGAGGTAGAGATTATAGGCACAGGATATGGGCACGGGATATCAGACACTGCTGTGTTCTAAACTCAGCATTTGTACAGACTGACTGAATGACCTTAGACAAGTTGCAGACCCAATGCCTTCACTTCTTTGTCCAGATACACCAATGTAATTTCACTCACAGCAATGAAATTAAACGTTACACTCCCAAAGTGATCTGGTTGAATGAATTGCAGGTCTGTAAAAACGAATCCTAGCTGCTTATTATTCATTCCATGGGAACAATACAAAGATTACCAAGAGGGGCAAATTCATCCCTGTATAAGGCAGTACTAGGCACAATCTGAATTATTGCCAAACAGGGATAACGTGTGCCTTTGGAAACACGTATAGTGCAAGTTTTCCTTTTCCAGAGCTGTTGTCCTTACATTCTGTCCAACAAAGCTTTACTCAGATGCTCAGCTGTATCAAGAATCAGCACTGAGAAAATGAGCAATCATAGAATCATAGGGGTTGGAAGGGACCTCGAGAGATCATCGGGTCCAACCCCCTGCCAAAGCAGCTCCCTAGGACATTTCACTCAGATAGGCATCCAGACGGGTCTTGAATATCTCCAGAGAAGGAGACTCCACCACCTCCCTGGGCAGCCTGTCCCAGGGCTCTGTCACCCTCACTGTGTAAATGTTCTTCCGCATGTTGGTGCGGAACTTCCTGTGCTCCAACCTGCAGCCATTGCCCCTTGTCCTGTCTCCACAGGCCACTGAAAAGGGGCTGGCTGATTCCCCCTGCATCCCCTGCTTAAGATAATTATAAACATTAATTAGGTCCCCCCTTAGTCTTCTCCTCTCAAGGCTGAACAGTCCCAATTTTCTCAGCCTTTCCTCATAGGGGAGATGCTCCAGGCCCTTAATCATCCTCGTAGCCCTTCTTTGGACTCTTTCCAGGAGAAATGTTCCTGCCATGCCTAACATGAAATCAGCAAGGCCAGTATTTTCCAACCCCTGCCATGAAGACAATTGTTCCATTTACAACTATAATCTCTCTCACTAACTTCAGCTGTACTTTCATCTCAGGAGCAAAGGGTATCAATTTTGTACAACATACCTTCCAATACAAGACTGGTTGCTCTTATGATCTATCAGCAATAACCTACTCATGATGAAAGTTCGTGTATATTCCCAACCCCTCCAAATGTGGACAAGTCCTTTGTTTTTTAATTGGCTTACCTCTCTCCCTGTGTAAGACCAGTTTAGCATAAGAGGAGAGTACCTGCATGTTTCTTCACTCTGAAACCAGTTTGTCCAGAGGATAAATGCAGTGAAGTTGGGCTAATGTGTAGTCTAGATCTGTGTTGTGTCCTACAGTTAAATTTGGAGTAATCTTAAAAAATTTCATAACTGAACCAAAGTCAAGAGGGTTCCTTTATTTCAAGCCAGATGCTGTTCTTGGTATTTTTCCAGTTCATAGAGACAATAGTTATTGGAGGTGGAGTCAGCAACTAGGACAAAGGTGAACCTACCCTTATAAGCCATAAGGTTCCACATGTATTTATAGCAAACTCTGGAATTCATTTTTTTATTTGAGATAGTGTGACCATACCTTCCCCTAGCCTCTTTCTCTATGATAAAAGCATTCAGCAGAAAGCCATTTTGCAGTCCAAATCCATGGATTCACACATATCTTCAACTTGTCTAGGAGAAACTAAACTACTCAGTTATGAATAGACTTCTAGAACAAGGCACTTTTGCATGGAATATTAAGCTGGTCAGGCCCTAAATTTGTAGGGCCTGATTTTTCACTGTTAAAGTACCAGTGGTGGAAGTCAGGAGAGTCATAGACTGCGTTTTCCATCTCAGAAGAGAATGTGTAAGAGAATGCAAGATGGAAACATCAGGCAAATGTAGGATTCTGCTCAGCCTAAAGGTTTAGACCACCAGGCCCAGGCATTGGGCAAAACAACAGTACCAACTGTACCCATAAAGCACTTCAGGGAAATGACCAATTCCACAGTACCAGCAACCATTATCCTGAAACTATCCACTGGATGGGGGAATGGAACTAAGGGCACATAGCATATCCTTCAGTTTTATTGCTGTAGACCAGGAATAATAGTACCAATGCTGTGAAGCATGTGGAAACATGTGAAAAACCAAACACCCAGTAGATCTGGAATACTTGAGGACAAGTAGAAATACTGCAATGACCAGAGCTGAAAATCATAAATTATGTATTTGTGAACACAATTCAGCTGAGTGTAACAGACCTTCATTGAACAAAAAAAGAGAAATCAATGCTGTAGAGCACTTACACAGGATTTTTGGAGAAAAAGTAGTTTGTGCCTACAGAATTAAAATCTCTAGTGTGGTACATACAGCACCTGAATTACAATTGCATAGGAAACTTAACTCCAGCATAGTCTTGTGATTTTTATGTTCTTTTAAGATATTTGCACTACAACTAATTATAAATACATAATAAAGCAATTGTAAATGAGTTCTGACTTGGAAGACAATTCCTACAAAGCATTATGGAAAGCACTAAAGGTTGCCAGTGCAGCCTAACAGTTACATAACCACTGAAGCTTCTGCTCAAGAATAAACATCAGCTCAGATCTGTCTGTTGCAGGTTCACACAAGTGTCTTTAAATGCCTTGGTGACACAGACTAGGCACAATTATTTAAAACGATCTGTTGCCCCTCTACAGATTAAAACAAAGCCCACACATCACCATACTGTTAAGAATCAGAAGGCATTACAAAACAAAGGGGTCCTAGCACAAGAAAAGCAAGAAAGATTTTGAAGTGTAACCTCCCCTGCGCAGTATGAGAGCATCACTGGAGGCGCTTTGGCCACCAGGCCGATCTAAAAGAGGTCTAACAGCACCAGTCCCAGAACCACCTGACTCTTAGCACCACACACTCCCCTGCACTACACGTTAAAGGCCAGGCTGCCTTCCTACCCACTACACCAAGTGCCTGTCAAGCCTTCTGCAGAAATAGCACCCTCCTCTCAGTGTGTCCAAGGAATTGCCTCTGATGTCACTGGGCCTGTAAGTCTCTCCCAAACTGAAGTCACTGGCAGAAACAATGCATGCAGAATGACAGAGAGTAAATGTGCACTGGAGAAAACACTGACATGTACTTTTGTCAGTAAGAGTTATTAGCTGTTATCAAGAACATTCCCAGTTGTCAAGACTATTTTTATGAAAGGCAGCACGGAGTCTTTACATCATCTCAAGACAGCAGGGCCAGTATTTTAACTGAAAACATGGCACCTCTAGTAAATCAGCAAATCTAGAGATCTAGGCTTATCAGTAAAACTTGGTTACATGCCTTTGCCATCTAAATCAAACACAGTATTTCTTCTAACAGGGTTTTTTTCCCCCAAGAATTCCCAAGATACACAGCAGCATGAAGAGCTTCCAACACCCAATGAAAGCAAATACACAAGTCAAACATTTGTTAAAACTGCATTGAAATGCAGAGAAAAGTTTTGTTCTTTTTTTTTTTTTAATGATTGCAGGTACTTTGTATAATTCAGGATCACAGAGAAGCACTGACTTTCTAGTACTTTACAAAAAATTATAGTATTAATCTCTCACATATATGCACATGTTACAAAAGCATTCCATGGTTCCCAGTTTTTACAGTGACACTGTGCTAGGCACTAAATGAACACATAACTCAGTCCTACAAAAAAAAAACCACAACAAAATTTAGAAAACGGATCAATAAAAATATGTCACTGAATATAACTAACCAGAAAAACCCACAGAAATATTTTTCCCCTCTCTGACACTGAATGAGGACCAGACTGTTTCCAGGCATTATCAGATAAGGTTGTGAGCTCATTCTAGTTCAAACTACGTACTCATCAGGTACAGGAAAGGCCCATCGATTGAGGAAAATGAAATAAAAGCAGTGCTGGCTTCAGTCGTCAGCCTGGAATTTGTATTTAGTGCATCCAAATAGGAATGACACTACTACTCCTTCAGGGAAAGGGCTGTGATTCATCTCAGCATTTAAAACAAACAACCCCAAAGAACCCAACCAGCAAATGTCTGGCTCACAAACAAATAGAATTCTGAACAGCTGCAGGTCAGGAATGGGTAGTTGCACCATATGAGACCTACGGCAACAGCAAGCCAGTACACTGCAGTAAGAAAAGCATGTCATTAAGAGCATTCTTTATTGATCAGTTTTTCCTTCTCATCCTTCAGTTTATTGTCTCTCTTACTGCTTACAGGCCTGATATGAAAGATGAGACATGTCTAGTACACAGCACTCTCCTTACTGCTTATTACATCCAAATCTCTAAAGGCCACAGTGCTACACTCTGCTTATCAAGCTCTCCCAATGCATTAAACAGTATGACTCACAGCTACCACACAGTAGATCTATGATACCTACCCTCTCAGCAGATTGTCTGGAACAGGTATCTCTTCATAGCAATAAACAGCTAAGACACACACACAGTGTCAGATTGCCCAGCCTGATAACTATCAAATCATGACAAAGGACTGTCACAATCACAGCAACCATGGGAGACATTTTCCTATGTTTCATTTCAACAGTTATGTAGTCATTAAAACTGTCTAGTTAACTTTTTATACAATAAAAAACCAACCAACCAAATCACAATTCATCAGGTGGCTTAGCACTGAAAGGACTGAGTTTTTCTTCCATTTTTCACCACTTCCATTTATTTTCCTTACCTGATGCTTTTGGGACAAACTAGACCTACCCCAAGTGGATACAAAAGGAGTTACAAAGATGACTATTGCCTGCCTTTTTCAAGTTGATGCTTCCTCTGCATGTGCTCAGCTGAAGCTGGTTTGTTTAATTGGGGCTTATTTCTCCTCATCTAGAATATATATATATGGTTCCTTTAAAACAATTTTGATTCAAAAGCCCTCAGCTTTTACTGCCACATCAGAAAGCTTTTAATACAGTAAAAAATAGCTTCCCACCACCCCATCCAGAGGGTTTCTATTTATTATTAGATCTGGAATGCAGCTACACATGAAAAATTATCACTGGGGGAAGCTGCAATAAATTTTCCAAGAAAAGCCGGGGAAATGTGATACTGCCTGCCACAGTGGCCAGAAAGTCAGTGATGTGCTTGATAAGATTCCTTGCTAGTCTGTGTCCTCCAGCCCTTCAATTCAATGGAAAGATTATTCTCTCTTCGGTCCTGTTCCAGCAGTGAGAACTGCAATTCTCTGTAACCATCAAATTACACTTGAGTGTTTCTGCCTCCAGTTACATCAGCTGCACAACTTTGTTGACCTCATCAGAATTATTCCTGAGTTTTGCTAACATAAGTGTAAAAAAAAAGACCAAGCCCTTAGGGGGAAGAAGGGTAGATGGGGAAAACGAATTCTAACACGCTCATTTCACATATTTGCATTGCTACATGATACAAGGACTCCCATCTCTTTGCTTCTAGCAAAAGCTTACCACAGGGAATAGTGGTCTCAATGCCTTACCAGTGTATATACACTGTCTGATCATTTCACACTATCCAGAAGGTGATGGGTGACTGCTGCACTGTCCCAGAGAGCAGAAAGAACTGAAAACAGAGAAAAATACATCACTGCAGCCTTAAAGCACACAATAAAGCATTGTTGTTCCTGATGACTGCAGAAACTCTGCAAGTTCAGAGACTATAGATGCATTCTTATAAATCAATAGGGAGCAGATATGTACACAGATTAAGAACAAAGGACATGGATTTGCTCAGAGTAGCAGATTCACCTGCATACAAAACTTCAGTATCTCTCCTGCAACCAATAGCAAAACAAAGTATATCCCTTGACAGTAAGATTACCCTGTTTTACAAGATGTTCAAGCCACTGCTCCAGACCACAGATTGGTTTACAGGTCAGTAAACATTAAACACATGTATCTGTTAGCACCTACTTCTGTTTGAAAGTTAGAGAACTCAAAACGCTCTAGGCAAGTTACAGTCTCCTTTGCATATCCTAGGAAGGCTTTAATATTACTTTGTTATGCTGCAATCAGATCATACTTTACATGTCAAGCACTGCCACATTCCCTAATAGAAATGGCATGGGGAAACATCAAGGCACATACCAAGGTTATTAGAAAGCAATGACGAAGCACACGGAAGGTGGCTCTCTTCCATCTCTTTCAGAACTGCTGTAGCAAACCAAAATCATGGTGGCTCAGTAGATTACAGGATGTGATGCAAGAAGGAAAGAGAAGCATCATCTTAGCAAATTAATATGCTTTGAGAGGAGTGAAGACTACTTAATACACTCTAACTTCATATATAACAGTAAATTGTACAGGTACTACTACAATTCCTTACCTTTGTTTTAAGTTTAATGCTACCAAATGCTCCTTTTTTTTTTTATCAGAATTTATTCCCTTTTCCTCTTTAAATGAAATTCTTCCCCATCTCTTGCCTACACATGGAACTAACCAGAATCATATAATCACAGAATGCATTGGGGTGCAAGGAACCTCAAAGACCACCTAGCTCCAACCCCCTGCCATGGGCAGGGACACCCTCCACCAGACCAGGTTGCCCAAAGCCCCATCCAGCCTGGCCTCGAACACTGCCAGGGAGGAGGCAGCCACAGCTGCTCTGGGCAGCCTGTTCTGGTGTTCCAGGAGCTCACCTAAAGAGAATTCCAAATAAAAATTAGCATATGGCAACTTCTATTGTAAGACTTGAAGATTTCTTTAACAATCTAACTTTTCAAATACAGTTCAATAGCAGCCATCAGCAGAGTTGATCTCAGCTGTGGTATGGCCGAGAATTCCACCAGACTTGCTATGTGATAATGCAGGCACTGAGAAGCTAAAGGGACTGGTGGAAGTAGGCTTGGATTTAAGTTCAGAAAGGCATCTCACTGTACTCTCCAGCACGGAGCGAATCTCTGTGATATTCAGCTTCACCACTGGGGAATTACTAATCTAACTAAGCATATTTCCTAAGGGACCTGTTTTTCTGTTTTTCCCAGGAAACACTTTTTCAGAACAAAAGCAAGAACAAGTATTTTTCCCTCTACAGAAGACGCCTCTGTTCCTCCAATTAACCTCCAGAATGAATCCCAGCTTTACTCTGAAACCAAACAGCGGTGGAACAGAAAGCACAAGTGTATAAAACCTCATGCTGACAGATCTCCACAGGAAAGAATAGAGTAGGATAGGAGTACTGGAAAACACATTTCAGCATTTACAACTTCTAGTTTATCTTTCTGGCTAAAGTATTCAAATGAGGAACTAGTAATTTTTTTCTTAAAAATTACTAGTTTTCTCTTCTAGAAATGGCTTTCTGCCCTGTCTACCTATTTTAATGTTTGGTATTTTTAGACAAGGAAGCATGCATACTTGTGTTTGTTTTAACTATGCTAAAGTAAGGTCACAGGAAGGCTTCATAAAGGAAAAAGAGGCATAGAAGCTACAGAGAATGTGAAAAAATGCATTAAATTGACTACACGGTTTGCAGCACCCTGAGCCAGCTAATTTGCTAGATGATCAGGACCTCATTGTTATAACAATCAGGAAAACAATAGCAATCCTGTTAAATTAGTAATATCCTCCAAACACTTTAACACCGTTACAGCTGCAGTGGTATCAACTCTTTAACAGCTCAGCAATTGCTGTCATTACACCCAGATAATACCATAGCAGAAGTAACAAGATATATAGTTAATACATTCTCTCTGACAAGGCACCAGCAAATATAACGAGACAAAAAGTCAGATGCCCAGCTTCATTTCCTTCTTCTCTCTGCATTCACTCCAACAAAGGTTTAACCTAGTAGAAGCAGAGTCCTGTTGAAATCAGTGGATATTTCTCATGGCTAAGACCATCCATTTAAACAATTCTCTGCAAGCCTAAACTTTTATTGGCTTTTTGTATATCTACTGTATGCTAGATGATTGCCAAATGAGGCAGCTTTATTTAGTGAACAGGTATTTGTTATTTCTGCCACAGCTTCTCCATAGTATATGGAAAAAATTTTACAGATACGGTGCTGGAATTGTTCTATTTGACATCATTTTGTCTATCTACTGACATCAACTGAAATTAGTTTTATTTCTCTTTTTCTCTGAGGCTTCTCCACATCACAAGCCATGCCCTCTTTCTGGCTTTGTGCACACTCCCAGGTGCAGAACTCTGCAGCCCTGAACACCATCTAGTGAGAGGTATGGTTTTAATAGGAAGAATTTCTTTTCAATCTGAGGGCAACAAAACCACGGATGAGAAGCTCAGTGAAGACATGGAATTTCCATCCTTGGAGACAGTCCAAACACAACTGGACAAAACTCTTGAGAAACTTGCTTGAAGCTGGCCCTGCTTTAAGACTAGGCCAGACACCTTTCAGAGGGCTCTTCCAGCCTACACAGGTCTGCAAGTAGGATCTAGCCCATACAAACCACAATCACTTTCAAGACCCTTTGCTAATGGGACTCCTACGCTTCCCCTAACACTGCCACCAAAGGTGGAACAACTCTAGACGCAAGTTCTCTTACTATCAAGACACCCTGACCCTGCTGAGTGGGTCCTCACCCACGGCCCAGGCGGCTAACTGTGCTGAGCTCAGCACAAAGCCAGCAGCGCACCTCCCCACAGCCGCTTCCCTGAGGCTTCTCAATTCCTCCACCGGCCCGGCGGGCCTTCACACCTCGACCAGCCACGCGGTGAGCTGCTTCCCTAGCCAAGCCGGCAGCTGCCCCGCGTCCGCCCGAAGCCTCCACACAGAAGCCGAACCACAAGGCACCTGCCCGGAGCAGCGACAAGGGCCACCATTCGCGAGCACCTCCGCGCCTGGAGGTGGCGCATGCCCAGTGGCTGGCTGGCAGGCGAGCGCCCACAGCCCCGCGAGGAGAGGAGGAGAGAAGAGAGCAGGGGCGGGCCAGAGCGGGAAGGGGAGAGAGAGCGGCTCTTTGCAGCTCAGGGGTGGGAACTTCCCGTTCCGCTAGAGGGGCTGCTTCCGGGTTGGCGGCGCGCGCAGCCCACGTGGGTCCCGGCGCAGAGCGGCGCGGGACGGCGCGGAGCCAGGTCGGTGTCAGAGACCGGCACCGGCACCGGCACCGGGGGACGCGGCACTGGCTGCCGCTGCCCCTGTTCTGCCGCCTTGGCTGGGCACCCCCTCATCTCCCTCTGTGGGCATCTCTGAGGGGCAGCTGGTAGCGGGGCCTGCGCCGGGGGGCGGCAGGCGGTGTTCCTCCGAGCGGCCGCCTCATCGGCGGGCCTGCTGTGCTCTTCTCCCAGCAGGTTTCTTCGGAGGCTCCTTCCCCCGAGACGCGGAGCCATGACGTCCCTGGCAGAGCAGCTGAAGCGGCTGGCGCTTCCCCAGAACGACCCCAGCCTCCTGAACCGCAGCGAAGCGGCATCGCTGCTCTTCAGCTGTAAGGAAGCTGCTGCCATCGACAGGGACACGTTCTTTGCCATCGGTGAGTTCGGCTCTTCAGAGGCCGGGGATTGTAAAAGTCAGCTGTCCAAAATACAGCTGGAGAAGGGTAAGCGGGGAGGGCAGGCCAGTGGTCACAAAGGCCAGGATAGCTGTGGCAACTGCGGGCAAGGCAGCATCGCAGAGGCACAGAATATCCTGAGTCAGAAGGGACTCATGAGGATCATCAAGCCCACCTCCTAATCCATCAGTCCATGGGAAAATCACGGAGCAGGTCCTTTTGAAGCCTGTTTCTGGGCACATGAATGGAAGAGTCAGGGGCCCTGAGGTGGTCAGGGGCTGGAGAATTTGCCCCATGAGGGGAGGCTGGTGGGAGGAACATCTCTGGTCTTGTTCAGCCTGGACAAGAGGGGTCTAACAGCAGCCTACCAATACCTGTGAGGAGGCTTCCAGAAGAGGGGTCAGGCTGTCCAGAGGATGGGAGGCACTGGGCATAAATTGAAACAACAGAACAACAAACCAAATATAAGGAAAAGCTTTTTCACTGTGAGGACAGTCACAGTCAAGCAGTTGAACAGGTTGTCTGGAGAGATTGTGCTATCCATCCTTTTGAAAACCCCAGCTAGGTAATTCCCTCACCAGCCTGGTCTGACTTCAGGGCTAACACTGCTTTGGGCATGGCTTCGAGCATGGCTTCGGCCTAGAGATCTAGGTCACTTCCAACTCGAATTCTGTGGTTTCATGAAAATATGCTCATGCTGTGCTCTGTAGAGTGGTAGAAACCATTGCTGGATTTGCACACTGCACACCCTTTGTGCTTACCTCCTCCTGGTTTTGTATAGGACTTTACCCAGGGATGCTATGTAAGTAAGAAAGCTGGTTCTGTCTTTCAGTAAGAAAGCTGTTTTCTAAAAATGAAAAGATTGATATTGTGTTTAATTTTTAAGTAAGAAGATTATAGATACACATGCCTTTGCCACACAAAGTATATGTTAGCTTCTTAAATGGTTACTGTAGAACTGCTGCATATAATAATTTATTTCTTCCATATTTTAGCCATCTGCCTGGTTTCTTTATTTCTGCTGAAGTTGTCTGCTTTTTGCTAAGCCATTAATTATTTTTTACACAAACTTGTGTAAAATAAACAATTTCAGTAGTTCTCCAGTGATGTACATGGGATACTGTATTTTACTTTTTCAAACAGCTTCATTTGTTTGCTTTGTCCATATAAAATCATAGAATGATTTTGCCAGACAGCTTGAGGATTTCCTTTTGACTCTTCCTTCCTAACCATATACAGTTCCTCCTTTTCCTCATGTGTTTCTTTCAGCCCCTTGATCATCTTAGTGTTCCTCTGCTGGACTCAAACCCATATGCCAATATTTTTCTTCTACTGATGAGGTCAAAATTGTACACAGTAGTGTAGCTGCAGACTCACAAATGGAGGGGGCAGTTCAGCTCCCTCAGCATGCTGGCTGCACTCTCACTAATACAGCCCAGGATGCTGCTGGCCTCCATTGCCACGAGAGCACGCTGCCTATACTTGTTAATTTTATTTTTTTCCTCTGTTAGTTAAGAAGTGAATCATAGAATCATAGAATGGTTTGGGCTGGAAGGGACCATCTAGTTCCAACCCCTGCCATGGGCAGGGATACGTCTCACTAGACTAGGTTGACCAGGTAAGCTCCATCCAACCTGGCTGTGAACATCTCCAGAAAGGGGGCATCCACCACTTCCCTAGGCAACCTGTTCCAGTGCCTCCTTACCTTCATAGTGAAGAATTTCTTCCTGATAATATCCAGTCCAAATCTAGCCCCCTCCAATTTAAAACCATTCCCCATCATCCTATCACTACATGCCCTTCTAAAAAGTCCCTCTCCAGCTTTCTTGTAGGCCCTTTCAGGTACTGGAAGGCTGCTGTAAGGTCTCTCCAGAGCCTTTTCTTCTCCAGGCTGAACGAGATGCTCCAGCCCTCTAATCATTTTTGTGGCCCTCCTCTGGACCTTTTCCAACAGTTCCATGTCCTTCCTATGTTGGGGACTCCAGAACTGGACAGAGTACTCCAGGTGGGGTCTCACAAGAGTGGAGTAGAGGGGGAGAATCACCTCCCTCAATCTGTTTGCAATTTAAGACGTGTGTAGCAAATTTTTGGTCTTAGACCTGCTTGCTTTTTGGTTTGTTTTGCTTAGTGAGGATGACATACACCAGTATAGCAAAGAAGCTGGCCATGCCAGTGAGTAGGTAGGTGGGTAGGACTAGTGAATAAAACTGTTGCATTGAAAGCCTTCCTCCATTTTTTTTTTTTCCTCAGGATGCACTGGCTTAGAAGAGCTCATGGGAATCGATCCTTCTTTTGAAATATTCCAGTCCAGTTTGTTTAGTTCCACATCCAAAAGCCTGGAACGCAGCGTTCAGTCTAAAGCAGTAAATGAGCAGCTGAATAAGAACATTTCATTGTTCCTGATTCACCTGTCCCCTTACTTTATGCTTAAACCAGCCCAGAAGTGCCTTGAATGGCTGATTCACAGGTAATCCACTGAATATTCTGAATGTCAATAGATAAGAAATGCACCATTTTATTTTTTTTTCCTCAATGTGAAAAGTTTTGAATAATCTTACCTTCGTTTTCTGAAATTACAGGTTAAAATCTTAAAAATATAGGTTAAAATCTTGGCCACATTGTGAGTCTGGACTGTTGTCTGGGTCAATCTGATGATATCTCTCTCTTCTTTCTTAAAAGCGAGTAAGCCAGGTGTTCTGAGGAGAATGTGGCTGGGTTGTATTTTTGGACTCTCAGATAACTTTTAACTGTATATGTATATTCTTTTTTTCCCCTCAGGTTTCACATCCATCTCTACAATCAAGATAGTTTGATTGGTTGTGTTCTGCCATATCATGAGACTAATCTCTTTGTGAGAGTTATTCAACTTTTAAAAATACAGAGCCCAACTCATAAATGGCATTGGATGGATTCAATAAGGGTAAAGTCTTTAACAGATGGAAGTTGAGAAAAACATGAGGGACTTATTAATAATAAGTATCCTGACTCTTGTCACTAGGTTTATGAATGTGGCCCACCTGTTCATGTGGTTACTTGTAGGACTGTACTGAAAGATTTAATTGCAGGGAGGGAGCCTGAATGCCCACCTGTTGTTTCTGCTATCTTTATTTAAATATAAAGTTAATTATAAAAAGCTTTGATTGTTATTACTCTTGGTTTTGGCAAAGTTAAAGTATGCTTTTAAGGTGCAAGCATTTGCTACTGGTAGGAACGTACTCAATTACCAAAATATGTGTTTATTTGAATATAGATTCTGTGTAATGCTCTGCATCATCTGTCTTAATGTTGATACAAAAAACATCCAGAGAAGTGTGTGCCTTTCCATTACTTCTTTCAATTTAAATGGTGTTAACTGATTGGTAGGGTTAATTTAGAGTTAATACTAATTTTTACTTCGGGCCCTTCACTTTATCCTTGTGTGTTCTAATTTTACTTTTTCCACCATGTAAAGAAACCTGGAGTCCCACTGGCGAGGGGTACTGTCATTACACACTGCTACAAAGACCTGAATTTCATGGATTTCATCTGCAGGCTGGTGGCAAAATCCGTGAAGGTTGTACATTTACTCTAGAACGTTATTTATTATCACTTGCTGCTGCCTTTGTGTAGTATTATGCTGTTACTAATACTTTGAATTACATATCAAATAGTACAGGGAGTCATTTATTTGCAAATAATATGAAAAATTATTTTCTTATTACTTGTATAGATGACAAGTTCTCATAAGGAAATGGCTGAGAACCAGTGAGCCATGTCAAAACAAATTGGCAATATTGTATGACTTTAAAGTACTTAGTTTTCTTAATTTCTTTTCTAAACTTGTTCCTGATATTAGTTTGTAAACATGCTTTGAATTTGGTTATCGCTTTGGGAGGTTGACGTGGGTGTTTTAAAGGTACCTCTTCAAATATTAACGAGAACTTTAAATTGAGATTGTTAGAAGAGAAATGGGTTTGTTTGTTTTTTCAGTTAATGCCAAATAGGAAGTTAGTTGTGTAGTCTCAGAAGGGTGAGGTGTATGGCGTTTCTAATTATTTGGAGAACTCAAAAGTATGTACTATCAAACTAGGCAAAGCACACCAGGTAAACAGGGTAGGTTCACAGATGTAGTAGGAGGGTGTTGAACATATCAGTCAGCTTCTTGGCTGTCCCATTCTCAGTCTTGAGCATTATACCAAACCCCCAAGTGATTTAGGTTACGTTGTAATGATTGCTGAGGAACAGGACACGTTTCCTTCTACCTTGTGTGCAAAGGGGCGGGGGGAGGGTTATTACTAGGAGGAGTTGGTGACTTCAGTTGTGCCATCAAAAGCTGGTAGAGCTTACATGCTGGAGTTTTGAGCTTTGGGAGGATACCTTATGTGTGTTTCTGTGTCTGATGTCTGAAGAACTGATTTTTCTGTGGTCCAGGTCTTTTCAGAATGTCCTGGCAACTCGGCTCAGCTGAGAGTTCTTCTTGTGTTCTATGCATCCACCATCGTATCAGCTCTTGGAGCGGCAGAGAAGATAACAGACCCTATAGTCTCTATGCTGCTCCCTTACATCCAAAAGGTACCTGGAACATGCTTTGTTTCCCTTCCTGCAGGATGAAGTGTTGTGCTGACATGCTTCCTGCAGGTGATACATAAGTGGGACATTCTCTGTGAAATGTATCATTCCGTTCTTAGCTGCTTTCACATGTCAGGCAGGTTAAGGTCCATGACTAATAGTACTTTTTCACACCCCAGAAGAGCACTTTAGGAACTCTTGTTTCCTACTTGGCATGGGGAATGGAGCTGTGAGGAAGTGATACACAGTTGCAATGCACCTCTTTACCTTAGAGACTTACTGTGCTGAACAACAAGGAAATGGAGTCAGGGTGGAACACCTGCTTTAATATCTTCTTTCCTTCAGGATTGTTGCTCTGTTAATGAACAAAAAAACAATTAATGAGTGTATCTTCTGTATGTGTGTACCCTGCATGACAGCTTTTCCTTCTTGCAAGTTGAGTTCATAGTTCCCTTAAAAGTTAATACATGGGGGAGAAGGTGGTGTGATTCCATGGATGTCAGAATGCAAAGTACTTCTCTGTTAATGTATGGTTGGGGTTTTTTTAATTCATGTGTGATTAAAAATCCATCTTGTACTTCTTCTAGGGCTTGAAATCCTCTATACAGGATTACAGAGCTGCAACATATATGATAATCTCCCAAATGACAGTGAAAGTGACAGTGGAGACTTCCTTGGTGCATTCCTTGATGTTACAGATAACCAAGACATTATCTAAAGTGCCCTCATTAGTCAGGGAAGGAGTGGCATGCTTGAACCTACTTCTGCAGACTCAGAAAGGAGACAAACTTGGGAAAAAGTAAGTCTACATGAATTGAGATTTTCCCACTTTTCTGTCAGAAATTTTGGTAGTTGACATTTTGAAGGATTCAGGAGTTTCATGGGCTTGCTTTGACAATTGGCATGCTCACTACAGCTAAGGAGTCTCCGTGGTCCAAACCTGTCATCTTGTGGTCCCTGTCTTGCATCTTACAGTCTGTGTCCTGCCAGTCCCCTCAGTAAAGGATTACTGTCAATGTGCAAAACTGAACCATGCCAGCAAGGGGTTTTCTTCAAGGTGGGTTTCCTGAAAGAGATGCCAGCATAATGGTACCATGAATTTGAGGTTATGTGAATAGCTTGGAAAAAAGAAGTTCCGACCCTTCAGTGAAAGGACTTTGAGTTCATGTAGTTCAGCACTTGAAGCGTGTTTCTTTATCACCACATCTTTGGTCCCACAAGTCAGGTGTTCTGGAAGTAACATGTAGTGTTTCATTGCCATCGGCTTGCCCTGGTACAGTTAGCAATGCTGTTGATGTGCAGTTGGACACAGTGATGGAAGTCCAACATGCTACAGGGAGCTTGCTTGCTGGCAGAGAGGTTAGCGTGGGTATTCCCATGGAATCAGTCTTTGCTGGGATAAGTACAGTGATACTTCCAAATACTTGAACAGAGTCGTAGAAGAGGAAAGTGGGTTAAAAGCTAAGTTGCAGGGAACTAAGGAGAGGCATGCTTGATGCATTATGCAGCATCCAGCCAGGTGGATATAAAAGAAGCTTTTTATTTAGAGGAGAGAAGCTTTTTATTTAGTGGGAAGGGAAACTGCTTCTCTTCTCTTTGATGATCTCCTGTCATGGAGCTATTATTCCTCCTCCCTTCCTTTTGCTGCTGCTGGGTAATAGATAAGCTCCTGGCAATGTGAGGAGATCTCTTCATGCAATGCACATGAGTATTTCTTGTACTACCAACTTTGTGAAAATACAGCTGTGTGTGCTGTGTCATTGCAGCAGCCATGCTCAGCATGGCTGGCAGAACCCAGTTTTCTTCTTGGATATTACACACACCAGTAAACCTCTAGGAGTAAGGAAGCAGAACCCTTTAAATTTTTCCAATGTCTCTTTGCAGTGAGGCTGTTACTTGTTGCTGAATGAATCCTTAGGAAGTTTGCATGGTCTGAAAGTGTTGGTAACCCAGATGGGCATGCATACTCTTTTTATTCTAAAACTATTTTCCCGTTCCATTGTGCAGGCCATTCCATCATCTGTGCAAAACCCCAGAACTGGTAACGCTTCTGCAAGGCCTGTCAGCAGGCTATGACATTTCTCCTCTTCTGCGTTACCTGTTGCCTCATCTTGTTTGTGCTGTGATGAAAAGTGATACAGGTAAGTTAACATACACTTTGACAGTTTTGTTCACTGGGGTCAGTATCGTACCTGTGCAGCTTTAGTTGCTTCTGCCACTACACTGCACCATGTGAAGCCCTGATTGAGCTTGTGTGTGTATGTGTGTGTTGCCTTTTGTTTTTTCAGGTCCTACAGAGGAGGCTGTTTTAGGTGTTGTAACATCTACATCGCTTTGATGTAGGTGTTGATTTGCAGTATTTCAGTAGTAGCTTAATTTTGATGTATGAAATTTCTGACCGAGGATACAGCTGAGATGTATTGTAGCTGTGCAAAGTAATTTCTAGGTAGATCACACGTAGTCCATACATCGTGGTCTTAGAGTCGTGTGCTTGGGATGATGCCTGAACAAGCTCTTAGCTTTAATCAGAATGAGGGTGTTGTTCTCAAACTCTTACTTATCTTTTGTGATTATGCATTTTCCTTAGAGGAACAAGAAGAATCTGAGGAGACAGAGAGTCAGCTTTACGTCAAGCTTCTTGAAGCTATTCTTCAGAGTATACCACTGGAAAAGGATTTAGATCATCTGTTGGCTGCGTGAGTTAACTTCCATTGTTTATCTTACGTAGTACTACAGTCATTTCTGGTTTGTTAATAAGTAATTCCTGATAATGGTGTTATGAGTTCCAAAACTCTAAACCTGGATTTTGAAACTGAAACGTTCAGTAATCCAGAAGAGCCATGCTTTTAGCACTTGAGGGAGTGAGTACCTGTGGGGCAGAATGAAACTTCAGGCCAAGAGCAAATCCATGCTTGCAATAAGTAACGTGTATTAATCCTGACCTCTTCAGCAGTGTGCTTTATAGCAGGAATGGAAACTCTACTGTGCAAAAAACTCTCTTGTCTTTCTCTTTTGTTTGTGATCTTAGCAAGCTTCTTGAAGAGTTCATCTCCCGCGGCACAGAGATTGAATCTGATCCCACCAAAATGGCTGCATTTGGTCAAAAGTTGCTTCCCCTTATCAGACTTCTTGAGAGAAAGTAAGTTACATTTTCTGCAACAGAGCCACAGACTATGGAGTGGTGATGTCAGCTATGATCTTGGCTTATTGGGGGCAGTAAGCACAAGAGTCTTGCTCAGATAAACACAGCAAAAATAACTGTCTCCTAATCTTTGTCCAAAGTTTATTTTACAGTTCCCTATATACTTTGTTATCACTAATACATGGGCACAGACCTACTGGCTTTGTGCAGCTGTTTGCTGTGTAACATGACCTTTTCTGTTCATTTATCCCAGTGGTCTCTACAGCGTTCATCTGTGTTAAGACACAACGGTTGATTGCCTTTGCCAAGCTCCTTAAAATAGCTGGTTCAGATGAGCACATATGCACTGTTTCCCTAGCAAATTCATATTCTTCTGTAATCCTTGTGGAAAATGCTGGGGATTTTGTCTCTTGGCAGGTATCCTAAAGCCTTAGACTCCGTGCTGGAGAAGCATCTGGAAGATTGCACAGATGAGGCTGACCAAAATCTTTTTCATCAATTTATTTCTCTTTCATTAAGCTGTGGCAAATACAAGGTAGGTAGAAGCTCAGTTTATAATCCTAGCTCTTACCTGGTTATACTGTCAGAAGACAAAGTTCTTCTCTGTCTTCTTTCCAAACAAAATCTGTACCATTCCCACCAAAAAAAACCCCAAACAAACCCACAACTTACATGCAATTGAGGGGGGGGGGGGGGCTTGATGAAAACTGTGGCAAAATCAAAAGCTATCAGACCATGAACAGTCATGAGTGTGAGGTTTTTTCCATGGCTGAAATTTATACATTTCCACCTGCCCTGATTGTTACCAATAATGTTTATCCTTAGGAACATGGTTGGTACCTGTATACTGTAGTGGTTGGTAATACCAACATGGTGGTGCCCAGCAAAGCCTCATCTTAAAGATTTTGCCAGTGTCAGAGGTGCCTGTTTTGGGAAAGCTCACAACCAACTTCATCATGGTCGAGAGCAGGTCCGTTTGTTTTATGAATACAGTCAGTAAGGTGGAAGAATGTGGTCACAGAGTTCTTCCCGTGCCATTTCTGAAGTGCAGTTGAAACCCAGCCTAACACAGAATAGCCATGAGTGCAACAGATCTGTCCAAGAAATTTATTGTAAGAGATAGCTAGTATTCTGGCTGTAGTTTGCAATGATTAAAAGACTGAAAGCACCTTGGAAAAGACGATAAACTGCATAGAGAAACTCTTTGCGTGTTTTTACACAGCTTTAACGAAGGCACGGATTCTCTGCCTGAATGAAAGTGGATTAACAGAAAAATGAGGTGTGCAGAACAAAGGCACATGACTCTTGCAGGCTTTAGGTTTCCTGAGATAAGTGCACACAGTTGGACTGGCAGGGATTCCTTTTTAACGGTTTCTATCTGTGCTCTGTCACACTGACATTGTCAGTAGAGCTTTCTCAGAATCCTTAGATAAGTGTAGTGCTTTTCTAGGACAAAAAGGTGTCTCTGGCTTACTGCACTTTTCAAGCTGTATTCCAAGAACTGTCTGCCAAAGTGAAGAAGACTAAATGTGAAACAGTTAAAGTGTCGTTGTTCTATAACTGATCCTTTATTGGGCCTGAACTTCAGGGTTTCTTTGGGTACAAAAAGTTGCTGAAAGAATTTCTCCCGTTGTCCTTACATATACTAAAATACATGCAGGGAGTCACTTTGAAATCTCTATTTCAGTTTCTGGAAGATTCTGATACGTCCCTTCTGCTTAGTTTGAATCACCCTCAGCCAGCTGTGCGTGTCCTGGCTCTTCAGCATTTGAAAGATGTCATTGAGACAGCAAAGGTTTGTGTCCTGAATCTCTCTCTTAGGGAACTGTCTTCAAGTGGAAATGTCTTCAGAAAGCTGTTTACCAGACACAGGAGTTGGAGTGATACATTAAACTACTCGTGTGCCATCCTTGCTGGTTTTTGTTGTGTTTTCAGTAGGTTTCTGTCACCATTTTCCCATATTCTGGAATCGGGATGTAGTTCTTGTTTATTAAGCTGCTTGTAGGCTTAAGATAAAATCTCAATTAATGGATACTTAGAGTTTTCTTTTTGTTGTTGTTGAAAGTTAGACTGCCTGTTATTTGAGATGTAATTTAGATGATGTTACTGCTTTTCATGTGGTAGAGTTCGGATATTTCATTGAAAGTCTGTAAATTGTGCTACCAAAAATGATTTTTTGGGAGGGGGTCTTTATTTCCCTTTGTTTTTTCAGGAAGGCTTTGATCAGTCTTTCATAGAAGAAGCAATTTTTGGTCGTCTCAAGGATGACAACAAAGATGTCGTGATGTCTGCTCTCTGTTCTTTGGAGGTAAGTGTGTATGTTTTGATATGTCAGGTGAGATTTTAGCTGGTCTTCTTCAACAGGTATATGGAATGTATTCTTTGTAATTGTCCTTCTGCTCATGTCCTTAGTGTACAGCTTTTGTCCTCTTAACAGGATAAGCAGCACAAATGTAGGAGGCATATGTTGTTACCTCCTCAGTGTTCCCTCAAACTTCTGCTTCCTGATCTGTTTGTGGTTAGCCTGATCTTATAGATGGTTTTTATGCAACTACTAAAGCATATTTTCATCTATGATTACTATCTGAAGCGTGCTTCCAGCTTACCCTGTGCAAGCTTTTCTATAAGAACAGAAACCCTGTCACCTGCCTTGGGGATGGAACACGGCGCAGGGACAGATCATTGCCCCAGTGAGAAGGGCTCGGTTGAGTTTTTCCATATGAGAGTCATTTGATCAGTTGATAGTGGCAAAGTACTGAACTCCAGCTCAGGTTCACTGGCTGGGCCGCTGGTATGCATTGTGCTGATTGTTTCCAGCTAGAGTAACAGTCTGTCTTTATTGCTTCTGCTAGTAGTAGTGGAGAATATTATTAGCAGTAGTATAATTGATCTGGTGGGTTCATTCATTCTCAGTCACTACAAAAATAGGAATAGGTGCACGTGAGGGCTTCTTTAAGCTTTAGTACCTCTTGTTAATGTGCCTTACACTTGTGTCATGCAGACACTATGTGAAGTAAAAGCAATTCTCATTTAATTATAAAGCAGTTTGATTATTGCTTATCAGTTTTACCAAACGCTTCTAGTGTTGATAAATTCTCCATGCTGGAGGGTATCAAGAGGACATACTGGGCGGCCTTACAACTTCTGTTTACTCTGGTAATACTTTTATTACGTGATCATCAATAGGAATTAGTGCTGGTCCATCCACGGTTACACTCGATTTAGCAGATGCGTTTTCCATTATGATACAGTAAATTATTTTGTATTTTATTATACTTTTTTTTAATTTTCCTTGATTACTTTCCAGATTTTCAGGAAACAAGTCAGTCCAGAAGTAGTAGTATCAAGTCTTTTGAACATCTTCCAGAGAGCTGATCTTTCCAAGGATGGAAAGTGGTATGTTTGTGCCCTTTTTCAGTCGACATATCTTTCTGTGTTGGCTACACTTTAAAAATGTAACTCAGAAGACTATTTTAACACCTGTTCTTCCACTTCGAATACTTTTTGTTATGCTATATATATATATATGTTGTGGTTTAACCCAGCAGGCAGCTAGAACCACCACACACCCATTCACTTACTTTATCGCCTCAGTGGGATAGGGGGCAGAATCAGAAAAAAGAAGATAAAACTCATGGGTTGAGATAAAGACAGTTTAATTGGACAGAAAAGCATGAGAATAATAATAGAATGTACAAAACAAGTGATGCACAGCACAACTGCTTGCCATCTACAGACCAATGCCCAGCTAAGGCATGAGCTGTGGTCTAAACCCCCAGCCAGCTTCTCCCCAGTTATATATGGAACATGATATTATGTGGTATGGACTATCCCTATTGCCAGTTGGGGTCAGCTGTCCCCTCCCAGCTTCTTGTGCACCCTCAGACTCCTCACTGGTGGGCCAGTCTGAGCATCTGACAAATCCATGGCCTCCTCTAAGCATTGCATTGCCACAGCCGAAACATCAGTGTATTATCAACATTATTCTCATCCTAAACCCAAAACACAGCACTATACCTGCTACTAGGAAGAAAATTAACTCTATCTTAGACAAAACCAGGACACGATGCTGAGTCACCAGAGAAATGTTCCATTATTTGCTTACAGTTTTCCAAGAGTTCCCTATTTGTTCTCACTGCTCTTCACATTTAGAAAATTGCCCTGGAAAATGGAGAACAATTTAAAGAAGCATTGCTGCTATGACTGAGCAACGAGTTTTCATCATTGCTTGGTCTCTTCTAGGTACAAAGTTCTGGAGCGAGCAGTAAAAATCTTAGTCCAAGAGGAGATTTTGAAAGAGAAGAAAGAACTGCTAGATGGAGCAGTACTGGGGTTGTTGCCTTTCATGGTCATCACTAACCCAAATTCAGAATCTTCAGATTGGAAAATGGCTGTCAGCCTGTCAGAGTCTGATCTCTGCTCCTTACACCCACTGCTGAAAGGTTGGCCAGAAGGTAAAGCAGTCACTAACTAGTTCTGTAAAAGAAAAATTGTGACAATCTAGGAAGTTGTGCTTACTGAACCTAAACTCTTATTGAAGGAAACTGGCAGTCATTAACGAGCTGTCATGCTACGAGTATGGATAGAGTTCATGAAAAAGCTCTTTGAAAAGGTGAAGAAATTGTCTAGTGTGTTTCCTAAACATTACTGAGCCACCAGTCTTTTAATGTTATTTGTATGCCTAGATTCTCTGACTTCTTTTTTTTTTTTTTTTCTTTTTCTTGGAGTAGCTCTTGAAGAAGCCATTAAATCCAGCAGCACTACAGACCTGATGGGAGTGGCCAACAAGAAAATGATTCTGCTGTTTTCTAAAAATATGACTTCAGGGGACCCTTCCTTATTATTGCAGCTGGTATGTGAACCATCTTACTTTCCAGGTGGTCACTGTGGAATGAACGTGCTATAGGATGTATGCGCTTTTCTTAGCGTTACTATGCCATCATTGAGCTGCTAGGCAAATATATACATGATAACTAACCCAGATGCAATCTAGATAGAGTAGCAATGTTTTTTAACGTAAGGAAGAGAAGAAGTGAAGCTGTTATCTATTTTGTCAACTGACTAGTGTGACTAAATTTCAAGGATTTTTAATTTCCTGGGAAAAAAAAAAAGTAGGGAATATAGAAGTATACTTGTGCATAGCTCATAGAAACAAATGTTTGTGCATTCTGAGATTTCAAAGAGCACCATTGCAGCAAGCCATAATTTGTTAAAGATGAAGAAAGGTAAGAAGGATTTAATTGGACATGCACATAAGACAAGGATAAAGTCTTACAAACTTTTTGTTGTTGTTTTTCCTCCGCTCCCTTTTCTAAGGTTGATGATCTGATACTGGCGACTGAAACAGAATCTGACAGCATGAGACAGAAAGTAACTACTTATATAATTGGCTCAGTGCTTGTTCAGTGCTGCTGCAACACGCAGATGAAGGAAAGTTATTTCTCAGTAGCTATCAGAGTCTTCTGCTTCTTGGATAAAAAGATGAAAACTCTCAGAGCTTCTGATTCTGACGAGGTAAGATGTAAACGGTTTGGAGAGGGCATTTCCAATTAAGCAGTCCAGAGCTTTAGGCTAGCATCCCACCAACTAATTGAATGTTTCAGTGCCATGGGCTTGGCTCATAATTTGGGGTGTTTCTACCAGCTACCCTGTGGCATCATGTGGTGTCATTGTTTGACTGGAGATTATCATGGATATTGGTCATTGAGTAAAGGTATTGCTGTCTTGTTTGATATGGGAAAGAGGGAAATGCAGCTGAGTTTGAAAAAGAACTTATGCTCAGAGTAGTTCCAGAGGAGGGCTGGAAATGGTCATAGGGCTGGAGCATGTCTCCTGTGAGACAGTCAGAGAGTGAGATGGGACTGTTCAGCCTGGAGAAGGGAAAGCTCCCAGAACACCTTACAGCAGCCTTCCAGTACCCAAAGGGGCCTACAAGAAAGCTGGGCAGGGGCTGTTTGCAAGTGCAAGGAGTGACAGGACAAGGGGCAATGGCTTTAAACTGAAGGAGGGGATTAAGATTAGGCATTAAGAAGAAATTCTTGACCAGGGGTGGTGAGGCTCTGGCACAGGTTGCCCAGAGAAGCTGTGGCTGCCCCCTCCCTGGCAGTGTTCAAGGCCAGGTTGCAGGGTGCTTTGGGTAACCTGGTCTGGTGGAGGGTGTCCCTGCATATGGCAGAGGGTCAGAACTAGATGGGATTTTTGACGTCCCTTCCCATCCAAACCAGTCTGTGGTTCTAGGAACTGCAACCTCAAGCAAGTCCTTGCAGCAGTATTGCAAGTGTTGTTCCTTAATTTGTTGGGGATTTTTTTATTGTGCTGCCCCATAAGCAGTTGTTTTGACACTTGTTGGGAGGTAACGTTGGGAGGAGCCATGAGAGAGGCAGGAACAATGTTCAGGAGGAGTATTTCTGCATCTTTCTGCTACCTGTTTCTGCTGTATTTTTATACATATTTTGCATTGGGGTTTTCTTCATCTATTTTGTTGTTGAAACAGTTTTTTGGGAGGAGAGCATAAGAAAACCATGTGAGCAGGGCTGTGTGTGCACCCCCTCACACACACACAGAGCAATACACAGTAATTAGTTATTCTGACATCAGAATATTCCATTAAATAGTTTTTATAAAATATCCAAAGGGTATGGATTATGTTGCTTGAACAGTTAGATGAAAGGATTAAACTTGATGTCCACAAAATGCTGTAACGACTAATCCCTTTGAAGAGGTATTTTAGACATTGGCATTTCACTCTTCTGTTACCTTATGTACACTGTTACTTATGGTTGTAAGAGCTAGTATAGGTTTTAAAACTACAGGTGCAAGTTTCAGTGTAAAATGAGGAATGTGACTCACTTCACAATGACACCTGAAGGTTAGAAATTAAATACTGCTGAATTTTAGTGCTAAATTTCAGATTTCTGCTGGATGGAATTGCAATAGTGTACATTAATATAAACTTTCCTTCACAGGAAACTCCCCTAAATTGGTCTGTTGAAACAACAGAGGAAACCTTGGTGCCCGAGGACTTGTTAACTGCGTATATAGAGAAGCTCAGTAATGATCAGACTGCTCAAGCAGAGGAGTCAGCTTTGTTCCTGTTCTTACTGAAAAACTTCATTAATGGCCTAAAACCTCCTCTGTCCTTCACAGAAGGTTGGTGTTAAGGTTTTGTCTGTCCTTTATATCAGTGAAGTGAAGAAGGCGGCGGGTCTTTTCTTTTTGTCTCCCAAAGTTGTTGGAACCAAGCAAGCCTTCCTTCCCTAGCCACCTTCAGCATTGGTACTGAGTTCTGTAAAGATGACCTATTTGTGAACATGAAATCAGCCAAATGTATTGTTTTCTTTTAACTGGAGATGTCTGTTTTCCTCTTGGTTTCTGAAGTTCTTCACACACATCCACTGTGTCTGATTTATAACCTGGTTTTTTTTAGAGGAAACTTGGTGGAATCCTGAATCTCTGAATCAAGACAGCAAAGACTACCTGCACCTCCTTTTGGGGCTGTTTGACCTCCTTGTCTGTGGAGCTAGTGAGGGAAGCAATGCTGTTCAGTACAGAGCATTGATGAATCTCTTACTCAAGGTATTATTTTTGCATTTATTGCTCTGAATTATTAGCCATCAAATATATTGCAGTTACATCATTTTAAGGAAAACAGAAAAATTGAGAACTGATCAGGCAACACTGGTTGTGGCTTGCTAGTATTCTGAGCAGATGAAAGTCAAAGCTTCAGCGAGCTAGTTAACCCTAATTAAATGTAATAAGAAAAAGGTAAGGTTTAAAAGCAATAAATGGACCAGGTGAAGCAGAGGTGAAAATGTAATAGTGATTTGCAGGACAAGGGCAAGAGCTTGAAGTTTGAGCTGAAAGTTTTGGTGTGATCTGGGTTGAAAGCCAACAGTCTGTAAAATTTGTTAGTTTTTAATTAGAAAATTGAAAGGAAAACTTAGAAGACATTGCATGTTTCCCTATAACATCATCTCACCCTCTTTGAGTGATAGATTTTTGTGAAGAGAATAAGGAGTTTCAGGAGTCTGGGTTTTAGATGACAAGGAATAATAAATGTAAGTTCTGAGGAAAAAAGAAACAAGACAGAAAAGCTGCGGTTACTGGAATTTGATGGGTTTTGATTCCAGAGCATCTTGCAGACAGAAAGCATGCTAGTTACTGCCAGACGGTGCTCTTAGGAGATGATGTAACTTCTTCAAAATCAAAAGCCATGTTATTAAATTTTGACAGAACAGTCCTAAGGCAAAGTTGAGGTAATTGGATGTAGATGTGTGAAAAATTGAATTGAATCTTCCTGGAGCAGCTGTTACTATTGCAGGGGTGGGGGAGAATCCAGCGTCTGTCTGCAGTGGTCAGTAATACATGTATGATTCAGAGTTTGATAATTTTGGTCCGTGCTCTATTATTACATAAACCTGTACAGCCAATCCAGGACAAATCCTAAGAATAATGTTTAGTGTGAATATTCAGCACAGAAAGCTGTGCTGTACAAGGAAGAGGGATGGCCCAGCTCTTCCCAGATACTAGCTCACAGGCTTCTGAAAGCCACTTTGTATGACTGAGGAAAAGGTCAGAGATTACTCTGAGTGGTTTTAATGTTAGAATTACTGCTGCACAAAACAGGAGGCAGAGGTTCTTTATTTTGGATAGAAGAATTTTCTTGCACAGTTGACATAATGTACAACTGTTCATACCTGTTAAGATAAGAAAACCTGTTGTATTTACATACCTATAGATCACAAACTACCTGTTAAACTAAACAAGTCAGCTGACTTCTATACACATGCAAGTACTGCTTACCCAAAATCATCTACTCCGTAACTTTTTCTTCCCCAAAGACAGTGTCTCTGACCTGTTAGTTCTCTTTCTGTGTGCCCCTTTGATTTGGGTAGTTAATCAGATGCTGTGAGTAGTAGTTTGTCAATTGAAGTTATTAAACAAGTGCTTTTCTCTTCTTTTTTCTGTTAATTTTAAGGTACATCTAAAAGACTCAGAGATTTTCTTCAAATTCCTTTCGATTTTGTGGACTTACAGTTATAACCTTTCAAATCACCTGAACTATGAAGTCAGTGCAATGCTACAGACTAAAGCTTTATATATTGGCTATGCACTGCTTGAATCACAGACATACCAAAAAAAGAAACAGCTGCTATCGCCATCATCTCCAGGTAAAGTAAACCAGGATTTGCCTCTCATCTTAAGGCTTAATTACAGTATCTTTTTTTTTGGTGCAATTTTACCATATTTTATACCATGAAGGACATATGTAGACATTTGTGTTCAATTGAACTGGACTGAGGAAGCTTTTTCTTGCTGATTTCCTGCTGCAGTTACTAGCCCAAGCTTGGAAGAAGATGATGTAACCGACTTCTTTCACCACAGGAGAATGCTTTGTTAACGCTTCCAAGGTTAAAAACCCGGTTACATCACCTTACTTTCTGGGCAGTATAGGGATGTGTCAGTCAGTTAGCAGCGTGTGAACACTCTGAGCTTAAACACCAATGTGAGGACTGTGGTGAAGAAGTTCAGAGCCCTGGATTTGTTGAGTTTGTGTGGTCTAGAGGTTTACGGTGAACAGAGACCGTTATTTTTATTTCACAATAGTATTGATGTCTCTTCAGGGACAGGTATGGTAAAATACTGACCGCTCCCTGTATTCTGTTGTCTCTTCCTCCTCTCTTCCCTCACTGTCTTTGCAGTGGTGATATCTTTGCTAGTTAACTTGGGTAGTCCTGTGAGTGAAGTTCGAAGGGCCGCACTCAACTGCCTCCGTTCCGTGAGAGGGGTAAAGGAGTCTCTGTTTCACCCCGTTCTTCAGCACTTGGAGCAAAAGACAGAAGAGATCGTGTCTGACCCTACCTACATAACACAGGTATTTTTGTTAAGGTTGCACTTCAATACCAGCTTTGCCTGGTGTTGTGAGCCCACACCTTTTCTGGAAGAAACCAAGCTAACTGGGAAGGTTGGTTGTCCTTGTATCGCAGACTGATGCAATTTTTTTTTAAAAGGACTATAAAAACATTGAAGTGACTTCTTACACACAGAGAATTGAGAATGTCAGTCAAATAAGAGGTATTCACTTCTGGTTTGTTTACAGGTGAAAAATTCTGTCTGTCGCTAGATTGCTTTATTACAAATATATTGAATGAACGTTGGCTTAAGTGATTTTTGTTGCAGGGAAGGAACATTAATTTTCACTTTGTTAATGAACTAGATCATGGAAACTCTGTTTGGGGAGCTTGAGACGCAACCGAAACAGAAATCCCAGAAGAAAAAATTGTCAGAAGCTTTGGAAAATATACTAGATTGTGTACAGAACCCTGTTTTCCCATCATATATCGCAAGAAACTTAATGAAAATTCTTCATGAAATCCATGGTGAGGTAAGTGCAGCAGGTACCCATGGTAATATCACAGTAAGTCTTGTATTTTTCCTCTTGGAATAGCTGTTGTGTAAAATACTGTAAGCAGTGTTACCGGAGAGAGGGGATGTTGCAGTAAAATGAAGCTGTGCTATGGAAGTTGGTTAAAATGAGAATGAATAAAAACTTCTCTGATGACTTTCCTTGTCTGCAGATGATTCTCTCTCACCTCTTGCCTGCACTAGACCGACTGCTAGAGAAGGTCTTTAAGAAACCTCAGGCAATGTTGAAAGATGAAGTTGTTCTCCTGCATCTCATGCTTAGAAAGTTTAATGAATATTCAGCAACCCTCTTGTGCAAGAATCAGCAGAGTCTGGATTTATTTATCAGAAGTCTGCATGCTGACAAGAAAATCTATGAAGAAATTCCACCTTTTCAGATCACAGCACTTGGGCAGGTATGGCACTCCTAAAGATGTTTGTTTATTTTTATGGTTAAAACAAGGAGCAGTGTTTAGGATTGCTTTTACAAGAACTCTTCCTGTGTTTAAGATTTAATAGATTTTGCCCAGTCTTTCTCCTAGTACAAGTTCTACAATCTGCATAGTGTCTTTGAAACATCTAAGCAGGCTGCAAAACTGCCTTACACTTGTCAGAAGGAGAAACTGCTGCTCCCTTTCTCTTTGCATTTGGACAAGGGCAGACTGGAAATACTGTTGTATCTGTGTGCAGGGGAATGCCTCTCTCACTGCCCCTGCAGTCACTGCATTCCACTCTCCTTGGTTTTTGTCAGGCAAGAGTTTTATCTCATTGTTTCCTCTCCAGACAAAACTGCCAACAAAATCCGGTAGGTGAGAAATTGTCTCATTTGAAGCCAGGTACAAATTCAGGCCTTCTATTATTAGCCAGGTATTAGCAGGTACTTGCCACAGGCTGGTGACAACTAGGGCCAGGTGGAGAGAACAATGTATGTGAAAAAGTGCAGGAACCAGTATGTATGATAGACATTTCAGAAGGGTGTTTGCTTTGCATCTAAGGATTCCTGGATACATACAAAGACATAGCTAACATGCCAATTTGATTTTTTTACAATACATGTTGATATTAACCTGTGTGATGGGGGTGTCATACCTAACCTGACATCCCTAAGCGCTGCAGCTTACCATTTTGTGTCCCTCTTACAGTAAACCTCTCTGCACCCTTTCTTCTGTCCCTTCTGTAGATCACGAAACCGTTCTTTGCAGCTGTGTCAGATGGGATGGTGCAACAGAAGTTACTGAAAGTATTGTTCGACTTACTTTTAAACTGTAAGAACCCACTTTGTGCCCAGACAGTGACCAGTGTGTTTAAAGGGGTAAGTGGCAAACTCTAGAACTAACAAATACGTTCAGCCCTGTTGCAGTGGTTCTGTGTTGCTACATAGAGTAACACTCACTGTTTATAGCCTTCATAGCATGAAGGGAATCAGAAACTATTTGTCATGTAGTATAATTGTGCTAATGGCGTAAACAGTTTGTGAAGTGAGTGGTTTTTAGCAGGTATTTCTTTAAAAGCCCTGCATCAGTAATTTTCTGTACTACATGTATGAATTCAGCAGAATTCACTTCTTTCTGCTGCATTGATTTTAATTTTCTGGGTAAAAACTCCTTTTGTGCTGTTACCAGGAGACTTTTCCCAAAATACATTCATTGTAGCTTTCATATAACAATTTATTCTGTCACCTGGATTTAAAGTCACTTCCTCATTTGATTCGCTCTAAGAGCTTTAAGTAGGACAGGCATTCAGAGGCTGTGCTGCTATGACTTGATATGTGTATAAAATCCACATACTCTGCATAAAAGGAATGGGTTTTTTAAAAAAAGAGGAGGCATAGTTGTGTGATGTGAAACATTGTTCACTGCTCCAGATTTCAGTGTGTGCTGAGCAGATTGTCCAAGAACTGGAGCCTCCTGAGAAAACCAGAAGTCTGGCCACTGTTCAGCAGACTAGAAGGCAGAAAATGCAGCAGCAGAGGTAAAAAAGCCCTAGGCATCCAAAAATGTTACCTGTACATTTTGAAAATGCCACTTGTTTTACTACACTTGTTTCATATTTTGTTTTGAAAGCACAAGCATCCCTGTCCCTGCACAGTAAAATAACTGAGCTACTTTTGGCAGGAGAAAGCCAATGTGGCTGTTTGAGTACTGTTTGAACTATAGCCAAAATTAAAAACAAAACACAAAAAAAACCCAGAAACCTTACCAACCAACATTTCTTGGTACTTTTAATGCTGGCATTGGCTCTTTTAGAATCTGGCTTGACACAGCTGAACAAGATTGATTTTTGTAGGTATTAAACTTAGTAATAAAGATGGACAAGCTACATCCACAGAACTGAAATCTAAATAAGCTTACCAAATGATCCTGTTAGTTGACTAAAGAGGGTATTTTCTTTCAGTGATAATGTTAATTATTTTTTAGATCTTTTTGTCTTGTTTCTTCTCTCCAGTCTCATAAGGAAGGAGCTGTACTCCTTCTCTTTAAGCATTGGCTGTCAGCCATTATTGAGACAGGATATTGAGTTGATTTTCTTTGTTCAATGTAGAATAGATGTTCTCATGTTCTTATTTTCCTTCACTTGACTTTTCTTTACCAATCATCACCTACCTATTAGATTGCCTTCTGTAAACTCTGTCTATCAGAGCTTTTAAACACAGGGGCTTGTGCACACACCCAGTGCCTGAATAGTCAGGTTAGCTTGTTAGGCAGCTAATACTTAAGAAGATGCAACTTTCCTGGATGGCAAGCAGATCAGTATTTGGACAATAATTTGGTGATAGATTTTTATGTTTTTAATTTTTTTGCCCCCCACAGAAGCCTGCTTCATTGTTTAGAGTTTTTTGCATCCCCAGAAGGCGTGCAGTGCTTGTTTGTTCTGTCAAGTTCAGTTTGGGTTTTCTGTTGTTTGTTTAAAATGTGCTGCTGCTTCAATCAAAGCACATTGCCACTCTCCCAGGAGGAGGAGTAAAGGATATTGCTATGTGGAAGAAAGCTTGTCAGTCGTTTTTGACTTGTGCTTGTTCCCTGAAACAGCATGCTGTTTCCTTTGCAGATGTATGTCCTGACTGTTTGTCTTGCCTTTTCAGAAAGCCTCAAGATGCAGAGTTGGCTCCGGAAACAAGCCACTTCAGCTGGCAGAGGGTTATGCTCATTCTGGAATTACTGCAGCACAAGAAGAAGCTGAGACGTCCGCAGGTGTTGGTACCTGCGCTGTTCACCCTGCTGAGCCGGTAATCACCCTCCTGCCCCGCATCAGTCCTTGGGCTTTCTCCTCCTCAGCAGGCCCTGTATTAAAATGTGGGCTGCTTTCTCCCTGCTCTGTGTCCACATTGTGTAGCTTAGCTTGCCTTCTTTACTCCTTTTAGGGACATCAGATGGAGTGGGAAGTGGTTGTGAGTTTGTTCCCTTGTAAAGAATGTGATGGGCTTTTTAAGCTTCTCCCTTGAAGACTTAGTTTCTCAGGTGGAGGGCTGGGGATTGCCAAGAAGGACAACGACATCTGTGCTGAAACTGGCATAATTGACAGGACTCGTGTCTTTTGCAAAGCTATTATAACAATGCTCTAAGCTTTGAAGTTCCTCCCCAAACATTGTGAAACAGTCTTCACCCAGTGCAGCCTAAGAAAACTATTGGCTTTCCTGCCAGCCCTGTCCGCAGGCACTGAGGAAAGTTTACATATGCACTGGGTATTTATTTTCCTTACAACTTGCCTTTACATAGACTGGCAATTGTATTTCAGGGAACCATCTTGTACCTCTGACAGCACTTTGGTAAATGTCACTTGTTAGATCAGCTGATGTGTTTGAAAACAAAAAAAAAAAGAGATGCTTTTTTGCTTTTTAGAAGCCTCAGTTTAGAACTTCTGTAGAATAAAGATTGCAGTTTCTTATTTGTATCTTAATGCAGAGTTTGGTCATTTATTTCTCTGCCTCTTTTTTCGATTCCTAAATCTTTTCCTAATTGCATAGGTGTCTGGAACCTATGGCTTCAGAAGAAGAAAATATGGAATATACAAAGCAGCTAATCCTCAGCTGCCTGCTAAACATCTGTCAGAAACTGTCTTCCTATGGTAGCAAGACCCCAGCAGGTAAAAACTGCCAGACCCATTTCTTGGTGCTTCTCTCGCCAGTACAGCATTAAAACAATGGCCACCTTCTCCAAGTCTACACTGTATTCTTGAGGAGAAATAGACTCCTTTGTGGGGTGTACATCTTTGCCTTCTTAATAATTATTTTTCTTTTTAGATCCCTTAGGTTTGGTCTGTAAACTGAGACCAGTGCTTGAGCGTATTGTTTTTATTCCTACATGGTTGACCACTGATGTGTTTATCGGTGAATGTTTTTTGCTTGCAGATGTCCTTGACAAAGAGAAATTCAACGTGGAAGTGATAGTTCAGTGCATCAGGATATCTAAAATGCCCCAGACACACCACCATGCACTGCTGCTCCTTGGTGCTGTTGCTGGCATGTTTCCTGTAAGTAAGACCTGAATTATGTGTGAAGAACATCTAGAGCTGTTCTATGAGGAGAAACTTTTGAAAGGAGCAAGAGACAAAACTTGCAGGGTTTTTTTGCGTTTTTTTTTCCTCTTTCAGAGCTTTCTGTACTATTTTACTTGAAAACAGACCTCTGTCTTGATGGTCACTAGTCATGACTCACAATGAAGTCCATCAGAAATGGAAGAAGCTTTCTGACAACAGCGCTGCATCACCTTCTTAGTACAGTCAAAGATGTGGTGCATTGTGTCTTCTTTCCCCTGCTTTTTTATATACAAGAGAGAAAACATAGTCCAATAGCACATGTATTATTACATGTCCCTATCTCCTACAACACTGAGAAATTTAGTTGTAGTTTGAGAAAACCAGGTTGGTCTGATTTTATTTGACAGAAACAAGTCTTTTCTTCTGTGGATTGAAATTCGACCTTACGCTTACTGTTCTAAGTAAGGTTCTTTTGCTTTGAAACTATCAAAGCAGCAAAATACATCCAGGTGATTCAGAGTCATTTTGCAGCTTTACCTTTACCTTGCTAATTTCTCCACATGTTCAGAAAGATAAAGTTTTTTTTCAAAAAGCAAAACTGGAATGGGTTTGACAAACTTGTGGAGGGTTTGGCTTTTTTGTTGTTGGGGTCATTTTCCTTTCCCATCATCTTACTACCATCACCTACTATAGAACTGATCTTTTATTTTACATTAATTGCGGCTCTTAGATTTTCAAGATCAGACTGCAAGGAAATACTTTGCATGAGTCTCATGTCTCTAAGCCTAAAACACTCCACTTCTTGTTCTGAGTTCTGGCAAAATCTAGGAAACTAACTCCTTAGCCAGGTGACACCTCTAAACCAGCTCTCTTCAAATTGGTTACCGTGATTGCACTCTCAACTCCCAAAAAAGCCAAATGTTAAAATGAGCATGACTGCATTCTGCTGTAGGACTGTAGATACTGCAGATGTTTTACAAATGTGAAAAGGGTAGGTGGGAGAGGTACTGAAAAGTGGCTGGAATCTATGTGCCACACTCAAATTTGGGCTTCCGCACATCTCCCCATAGCTGGTACTGCTTGTCATACTACTGAGTTGAAGAGTACAAGGTACTTAATGAGACTAAACTCTTGATTTTCCGCTCTTTAATCACTTGCTTAGAAGTGCATCTTGGTTTCTTTAACCGTCACGTAGTAAGTAGCTTTAAGGGACATTGTACATGTCAAATTAGTGGAGATTCTGGAAGATACTAATGAATCTAGAGGCATTTGTGGGCAGAGGAGTGCCTTAAGGGATCAGCTGTAAAGCAACACAGTTCAAAAATCAAACTCATCGGTCTTCTTTTCCAGGATAAAGTTCTCCACAACATTATGCCCATTTTCACATTCATGGGAGCGAATGTTTTGCGTCTGGATGATACCTACACGTTCCAAGTAATTAACAAGACAGTGCAGATGGTCATTCCTGCGCTGATACAGGTAAATCTGTCTACTTAGTGGAAAGGAGTTGGGAAAAAAATTACAGTAATAGTAAGAAGTGTAATGAATCTGAATTCTGCTGTCACTCATAGATTTAAACATGAAAAATGCCAGACACGTTTCTTACATAAAAATTAATTTAAACAAAATTCTTACTCTGGCAATGGGCTGGAAGGTCTTGGGATTTCCCAACGTGTTTTTTAATGATATGTACATACATTTTGCATTCTCTTGCAGCTCTCTGTTAGACAAATAAGTTGTTTGTGGGTTGGGTTTGTTGCATGGTTTGGTTGTGGTTTGGGTTTTTTTTTAAACCTTTCATAGCAGCCATCACAAGTGTCTCTAACAAATTTTTTATGGCACACCCAGTTACGACGGGTGAGGAGAGCCTGGTGTTACATATCTGTGGCCATGTAGCCTACTGTGATGTGTTTTACTAGGCCCTCGAATCCAAAACCTTAACTGTTAGGCTTCAAGACAGAGTTTTCAGAAGGATGCTTTCCCTTGAAAACACCCTGCTTATTTCAGCCAATGCCAAGTAACTGGGTATTTTTCTTTCAGTTTTGTTTGGGTTTTTTTTTTTTTCTTTTTTTTTTTAATGTCATGTGAAGCATCTTCCTTAAACACTGAAAAAGAGCCGTGTCATCGAAAACTCTTCCTTTCGGAGCACTTGTGTTTTCCTGGATGTTATGCTGTTGGTAGTGCTGCTGTCAGGCATACAGTGCTTGCTTTCCTTTCCTGAATTTACAAGAAAGAGCTTGTTCCTGTTTGTACACAGGCTGAAGACAGCGATTTGTCCGAGTCCTCGGGAAGCGTGGAGGAGGTGGTGATCAAAATCATCCGTGTGTTTGTGGATGCTTTGCCCCACGTGCCGGAGCACCGCCGCCTGCCCATCCTGGCCCAGCTGATCACCACGGTGGGAGGAGAGAAGTTCCTCTGGGTCCTGCTGGTGCTGCTGTTTGAGCAGTATGTGACCAAAACTGTGACCGCGACGTCAAGCATTGACAAGGTTGGAAGACTTAGTGGGTCAGGACTTTTTCCTCAAGAGACTGATCTCCTCCTGTCTGTTCGTGGCCTTGCCTTTAAGAAGGGGTGACATACGCTCCCTGGTTACCTGAAAATAAGTAGTGAGCTCTGTGCAGAACCTGAGGGTGATGCTGACAACAGTTTCTGTCACAGGCACCATATTGTTCTGTCCTGGAGCCCGAACAATAAATCAGGTCATGTTGTACAGCAGCACTTTATCCAGAGAGTTGGTAATCCAATTACAAAGCACTTCAGTATTTTTAAAATTGGGGTTTTTTTAGTTTAATAATGTGAAATGTGATGCCCATCTTCCTGTGCAGACCAAGATAAACCCTGTTATGTTTCTGGGTAAGCAGGCCCCTCCTCAAATTAGGTGAAGAGATGATTTGTGGGGAGAACTAGGAGAGTTATTAAAGGAACATTGCTGAGAATACACAGTCTTTGCTGCAGCAATTTAATCTCTTTCTACACCCTCTGGAATAATGTTCTCTCCAAAAGCTCGCTGCAGTGACTCTTGGTGTTATTCCTGGCAGTATCCAGCTCACTGTGACATTTTCACAAACTCACTGAGGAATTTTGGAGTCTTTTTATCATTATTATTATTATTATTTTTTATTTTTTTAAAATTCCTTACTATTTTTTTCTTTCTAAACCATAAACAGGATGCTGTTCTGGAAGCAGACACTGAATTTTGGATTTCCATCTGTTGTGAATTTAATGTGCGTTCTCAGTTCCAGAGTATGATGAAAATAATCCAGTACTTGACAGAGCTGCCAGAGAACAAGGAAGGTAACCACAAACAGCCAGCAAATGCACACAAAACCTTCCTGTTGCTCCTCATCAGACAGAAAATTAAGGGATACACAATTACTCTAAAGACCCTATTTTAAAAATTAGTTTTAAAAGAGATGTGATTGCTTTTTTTTTTTATTTCATCCTTTTAGTTATAGATTGATTTGATCACTTAGAATCAAGCAGTAGTCCTCGTTTAGATGGTACATGAAATCATTTAGTTAAAAGCTATTATTCATGGCACACAAGATCACTGGGACTACCAGCCGTTTCTGGGCTTTCTAGGTTTCATTTCTTCCTACGACAATATAGTGGAGCAAAACAGTAAGTTTTAAGACTTCTCCAGTCTGTTATTTCAGAGAGCGTTGGGGACGGTGGGCGAAGGTTGGTTGTTTCTTTTTAAGGAAGGACTTGCCACATTTGATACTTAAATACATTTCCACAGCCAGGAAGGACCAGGTAATGACAGTGGAAACAGTTTTTCCATGTATGTGACACGGTGTGTGGTCCTGCCTCAAACATGTCTTGGGGCTTGTAGCCAGTGAGCTGTAGCTTTAGGGCCACCAAATAAAGAAGATCTTTCACATCAAAATGACCAGATGGAATGGCAGTGAAGTGTCACTACTGCTTCTGAGGCTGTAGAAATGAGAAAAATTCTCTCCTATGGTATTTCAGAGCTTCTTTTTTTGATCTTTGACATGATTTTGGGTGCACACAATGACTATCCTGACTGCAATTCTGCTTTGTTTCTGTGCTCAGAAATCAAACATCTTTTTCTCTTGGTTGTAAATTTGATCTGTGAATGTTTTTCAACAGATGACCCTGGGTCAAAGAAGTCAAGAACATGCAATACAAAGCCGAACAGTGAGGATGGGCAGCTCTTCAGTGTGGAGTCCCACTCAGACAAACAACTTCGCCATTTCAAATTCCTGTCGGTCTCCTTCATGTCACAACTTCTGTCCTCTCAGAGTTTTGTGAAAAAGGTAACGGTGGCAGAGGGTGTTGGAGCCGCTCGCGCAAGGCGACTGTGCCGTAACTGTGCTGTAACAGATGGGCTTCTGCTCACTTATCAGTGTGGCTTTATGTTCAGAGGGGATGAAGGGATTCACTGGCCTTGTGTGCCTTGCTGAAACCCCTATTGAAAGTTTTGAAACTGCAATGTTAATTCTTTTTAATAAGGCTTTTCCAGATAGACTCAGCTTGTGTGATTGATGAATAGGTTAAAATAAAGTGAAATTCTGGTCCCGGTGGATTCCCACTGACTGTATGGAGTCTGGGACTTCACTCACAATCTGAATACCTCCGAGCTTGGTGTGGGATTCGTACTGCTCTGATGAGACAAAAGTGTTAGAAATTTTAGGCTGTGGCTCTAGCTGGAACTAGTTCCCAGTCTTTCAACTGAACATCATTCACCAAAATGAAGTGTATTCGCTGCTGTGATGGTATTGCCTAGGGTTCTTTATGTTTTCTTTTAGAACGATTGCTTAAGCGCCAGTGTGGGGAACTCACAATTACACAGTAGTGGACATTTCATTCAGAGCAAATAAATCTGCATATACTGGAATATTAACTTAATGAGGGGATGTTGGTTTCACAATTGATGTCTTCATTCCTTTTTTTAAACCAGATAGTTGAATGTGAAGAAAGAGAAGAGCTGCAGAAGTTGGAACAGAGGTATGCTTTAAAGCTGGTCTCCTCCTCCTATTTCTAGCTCTTTCTGCAACCTAAGAATGTTTATTGGGTTTTTTTAAGTATAGTCCCATGAGAATATTTTTTCCCCAAGGATGCATTTAATGTTGTCCTTGGCAACAAGCAGTATTTAACTATATTCAAGTTACTTAGTTTTGTTTTGTTTTTTTTTAATATGATGTGGAGTTTTTTATATCTGAAAGATTATCCATTCTCTATCCAGTATCCACTCTTTTATTACTTCTGCTGCGGCTTACTGCATTCCTGGTCACAACTGTTAAACTATTGATGATAGAGTCTCTAAAAGAATTCCAGAGTTTTGGCTTCTAAAAATACTGTTATTACCGGATGTCCCTATGTGGGTGTGAGATTCCCAGTAATCACAGGTCAGAGTTGTAGTCACTGGCCTGCAACAGCCACAGAGGGTTTCTTTTGTGGAGCCTTAACTTCTGTGTCTGTGCTAAGTGAAGAGGTGTGGAGAGTTTAAATGCTGTGTTCCTTACATGCTCGTTTTTAAACGTCTCTGTCTTCCGGATTGTCTTTGTTTTAAAGTTGAGTTCTTAAGTAGAAGTACTGCTGTGTGCAGATGCTGATATGGGGGATCCAGGCAGAATTCTGTAATGTGCATGTGATCTTCCTTATTGCAGTAGCTTTTTCTTAATACCTAGATGTGGTCTGCCACACTCTACTAGGTGTTTCTACAATTTTCCTTTATTGTTGCTGTTTCATGAAATTCTGCACTTTCCAGGAACGAAGTTGACTGACTAAAAGATGCTTCCTTTCCCTCTAGGCTATTAGAAGAAGTTCTTCACTATATTAACACTGTGGCATCCTCAGTGGAAGGAAACGTGGACAAGCCAACAGCCAAATTTTGGAGGGTTCTGCTTAACAAGTCCTATGATATGCTGGATAAAGTATGTTTCGTTAGGCCTTGTGTTAGCAGTGGGACATTTCCACTTTTGTTTGTTAATATGACTGCAGTTTGTAGGATTTTTTGTGGGATTAGTAGTGGCCTTTATCAGATGGTCTGCAACCTGGTGTACCACTGTTTAAATCTGTCTAACGATTTTAATGTCTGCAGCTAACAGCATAGACAGAACAACCAGAACACTATCCGGAATGCTCATTTCCTCTAGTTAGTATTCTGCTGGCTGGAAGCAGTCATTTCACTCTCTGGTGGAGAAGAATTGCTTTTGGCTGCATTTCCCACTGTTAACTCATACAAAAGTTTTAACTAATGCTAAGGGAACTGCTTATACTTCCTATGGGGAATTGAAATGGAGAAAAAAAAATCCTGTGCTTTCCTTTCTAACCTTGTTCTGATCAGAAGTGTGTTTGTAGAATTGGGCTGGCTGTCTCGTTGCATGCTGTGGAGCGTATGACTTTGTGCAGCTTGGGAATTCTCTTTTTATCTCCTCTGGAGCCTATTCCAGTTTTCTGTGGTACATGCAGAAGTATTTTAGGGTAAGGAGTCCCTGCTCACCAGTGTTGACAAAAGGAATGGCTGAAAAAATCTTGGCCTGTGGGTGTTTGCTGTTAGCAGCCAGTGAACAAACTGTAGTAGGTTCCAGTACTGCGACCAGAACCTGCTTTGTTCTTTTGCTTGCCTGAGATACGGCGCTGCTCCCCTGTCCGCTCTTCTTTCATCCTGAAACCCGTGTGGCAAGCTGAAGATAGTTTACCTGTCTTATTCAGAGGTTACTGTGTCACACTGCATGGAAAAGCATTTACAGTATTGTTTTGATTGTGTTTTCTTGTAGGTCAATGCCTTATTGCCCACAGAAACCTTCATCCCTGTAATTAGGGGACTAATGACGAATCAGCTCCCGTCTGTGAGACGGAAGGCGATGGACCTTTTGAACAATAAGGTGCAGCAGCGAACGAAGTGGCAGAAGAGCCAGGTGAGAAGTGGTTCAGTTCCATTCCTTCAGCAGAAGCACACGGGGAGACTTTGATGCAGAAGAGGTTTGCTCAATGTAAAGATGTCAAGTACCAGTGCCAAGTCTGGCAGGCAGTTCTTGAGTAGCAAGACGTAGGTTATCTGCCCAGAGTTACCTGGCAGGTTCAGAGTTCCTAACTGCATGTCTCACGTGTGTTTTCTTGTCCTCTTAGATCCTGCAGCTCTTGGAGCTCATTCCTGAGCTCATTGCTATTGTGCAGTGTAAAAGAAAGGAGGAAGAGGAGGAGCAAGCCATCAACAGGCAAACTGCTTTGTTCAGCCTCAAGCTGCTCTGCAAAGGTTTTGGCACGGAAAATGCATTGCCATTTGTACCTGTTCTGAAAACTGCCATTGATCTAATTTCTTCAGAGAAGGAGGAAAAGAACGTGATGGGAAGTGCTTTGCTCTGCATAGCTGAGGTCACCTGTACACTGAAAGCCCAAGCAATACCTCAGCTTCCAAGGTACCGCCGGGTGCTTTTTAAGAGAACTAATTCCATGGCAAATTAGTTACACTGAAATGCATGGCTGCAGGAATGCTGCCTGTGACAGCCTGCCCATGCCTGTGTTTTCTGTAGACAAGAGTAACGTTTTAGAATTGGTACCATTCCTTGTAGAGTCTAAGTGAACAGAGAGGCAGTCCCGTGGCTACAGAAAGTCAGACTGTAGCCTGTACTTCTGTTGTGGAAGAGGTTGCATTTAAAACCATGAGAACCCTGCATGCTACGTTACTTTATTCTCCCCATTCAAGAATTCAAGCATCTCACTTGTTGCTTTTAAGACTGTTTTATCTCATTACAAATACAAGTTTCTCATTGTCATTAAATCTTTAAACTAAAGGCAGGGTTTTGAGAAACCTGCTCTGGTGAAAGATGTCCCTGCCTATGGGACTGATTGGACTAGATGACCTTTAAAGGTCCCTTCTGACCCAAACCATTCTACCATTCTGTGATTCTAAACCTAATACCCTTCATTAGCTTTGAAAAAATGCACCACAGCCCAGAATGCTGCTTTTTCCCAATTACTCATGTAAAAATTCATGTGAAAATTGTCCCTGGAGGCTTAACAGATGGGTTTCTGTGATTGGAAATGTGCCTCCAAATGATCAGTGGTTTCACCTTTATTTATGCTTTATTATTCACAGGCTGATGCCGGCACTGTTGAAGACTTTAAAAATTAAGGAGCTGGTCTCCAATGAGATTTACTTACTGAGTGCTGTCACTGCTCTGCTGAAGGTTGCAGAAACACTACCACACTTCCTTAGTCCTTACCTCTTGGATTGTTTGCTGCAGGTGAGCCGGCACTTAAAAGATACAGAATCTAAGAGCGTCTCCTACGCCTCCCTCCACCAGGTTGTTTGCCTCTTTGGATGTGTTTTAAAAAAGGGTAGATCAGGTACTTAGGGATATAGTTTAGCGTAGGACAGGAATGGTTGGACTTGGTGATCTTAAAGATCTTCTCCAACCTTGTGATTCTGTGAAAAGATGAAGCTGAAGGATCATTCTGTAATATCTATGAGCTCACCAAACGTGCACATAATGGCTCTAGTTAGGATAAATCTGGCCCCCCTGCTACTGACACATGCATTTTTTCAGTGTTTGTCTTCTGCAGGCAGCAAAGCTCTGTACACAGAAGTCTGCATGTAAGGTGCTCCAAGTGCTGCAAACAGCAAAACTGCCATCTGGCACTTGCAACAGGCAACTACTGCAAAATAAGCTGCTGAGTTGTTTGAAGCATGCCTGACTTGTGCTGGATTTCCCGATAGGTTGTCCGCTTGGAAAAGATTGTGGTCGAGTTTGGTCCTTCCTCCCAGATCAGCTTGCGCGTAACATCATTGAAAACTATCCTAGCTACAAGGCTCCCTCCCCGCATCCTCCTGCCTGCAGTCACACAGTGTTACAGTGAGGTGGCAAGTACCCGGAAGGTAAGGGTTTCTGACACTCTTCTGCATTGCAGTTAAAACGAAAGGGAAAAAACCACCCAAAAAACCCAAGCAGGAGAAAATTGGATTCAGCTGTCCCAGCTGTGTACCCTCCCAACCTCTTGCCCCCCACTAGCCCACTCAGTTCCCGATGGTGTCACAGTTGCCATTCCTTTGCTTTTGTTTTGGCAGAGCTGCCTGGGTTCCCTTATGAACATTTTGAAGGAGCACATCGTTGCCATGGAGAAGGAGCACCTGATCTCCCATCAGTCTGAGCTCACAGCGTTTTTCATGAAGGCCCTGGACTTCCGAACAGAGCATGCCCAGGTGGCTTGTTCAGGGGGGTGAACAGAGGGAGCTCAGCCTCTGCATGCTAATTCTGCCTGCTGTTCTGAAAAGCACTAGTAGTTCTGTGGTGTATGTGCTCTGAAATTTTGGGTATCAAATACTCTGTGCTGGAATTCTTCTCAGGGTAGAAAGCATCGTGGTCAGGTATTTAGTCTGAAACAGACAAAAGTACGGTGCTTTGAATTCTTGCTTTGAATTCTTATGTCTTGTACTTTTTCTAGGATGATTTGGAGGAAGTTGGTGAGACAGAGATGTGCATTATTGATTGTCTAATAAGTATGGTCATGAAACTTTCCGAGGCTTCTTTCAGACCCCTCTTCTTCAAGGTAAGAAGTTTCCTTCATGTGCATCAACATGTTTGTATTTTCCAGTGCACAGACACCAGAAAGCGCTAATCTGCCTTTCACTTTCAGCTCTTTGATTGGTCCAAAACAGAGTCTACCCTAAAGGACAGACTGCTGACCTTCCACCGAATAGCAGACTGCATCGCACACAAGCTCAAGGGTCTCTTCACCCTGTTCGCTGGTCACTTAGTGAAGCCATTTGCTGAGACACTGAACCAGGTCAACATTTCTAAAACAGGTAAGTTCTCCATTACTAACCAGAGAGGCATTGTCAGGCTAACTCCAGTGGCTGACAGAGGTTGATGAGGACTGCTGAAAGTTGACAGGATTTACTTCCAAGCACATACCTCTCATTTCTCTCTCTCTTCTTTCTCTTATAAATAAGGCCTCTTTCTTATTCTGATGGAACCAAAGAACATTTTTCATCCATGGGCTCTGGGCTGCCAGTGCAAAGTTGAGACCACATGAAAATTTTCAGTGTCAGTCCCAGTGAGTTCCATGAGAATAAAGTTGTGTGGAAACAGGGGTGACTCGTTTCTGATGTTTGGGGTTTGGTTGGGGTTTCTTCTCATTCTTTGACTTGTCTTACATGCTGCCTGGTGTATTTAGACTCCTCTACTTTCTGGGCAAAAATGGGTATTACTTTTTTTATATGGGAAACTATTTGCCCATCCCATTTGTAGTGATCTGATTAAATCCTCCATGCCCACAGGTATGGCCAAGCACTTTTACTGTAGCCTGTGGCCATTCCCTTTTATCCCCAGCTGACTGTGAACAGTGGTGGCAGACCTGCTAGGGCATCAGCTAAAAGCCAGATAACATAGTGCATCCACTTCATGGCTCTGAGTGATGAGTACGTAATTGCTCCGTAGTACGTCCTTTAGCTGTGTTCACAAACTAACACGTTTCTGTCTCGTGGGGAAGTTCTGCATTTTCATTTTGGTGTTTTTTTTTTTTCTCCTTGATCTATCTGTAGATGAAGCTTTCTTTGACTCTGAGAATAGCACAGAAAAGAGCTGTCTGCTGTTGCAGTTCACCGTGAACTGTCTGCACAAGCTCTTCCTCTTTGACACCCAGAAGTTCCTGAGTAAGGAGAGAGCAGAAACCTTGATGCTGCCTCTGGTTGATCAGGTATTGACAAACACAAAAGACCAATTCATAATCGATTGTTTATTTTCCCATCTGAAAGATTACTGGGGTTTTTTTAACTGTCAGGCCTCAAAGTCTCCCTTGAAAAAAAAGGAGAGGAACTAATTTGTTGTCTTTGGGCTACAGCCAGTATTAACTGATTGCCCAAGGCTCTGAATTACTAATATTTGTAGTCCTCTTTTTAAATGTCTTCATTCCATAGTTAATGCATGTTGTTGAGCATGTGCAGACTAGTGCACTCCCACTGATATTTTTTGATGTAACTCTTGAGTAACCCGAAAGTGAAAGCTGCAAGTGCTTTTGGCCGTGTTTATCTGAGCCTGGATCTGCCTGACAAGCTTTTTACTTCCACAGCTGGAAAACATGCTCGGAGGAGATGAGAAGTTCCAGGAACGAGTGACAGCACACCTCCTGCCCTGCATAGCTCAGTTTTCAGTGGCAATGGCAGATGATTCCCTTTGGAAACCACTGAACTACCAAATCCTGCTGAAAATGAGGCACACCTCTCCTAAGGTTGAGAGCTATCAACATTTGAACTGGTTTTCTTTTGCATTAGCAAGTGGGAACAGCACCCTAAAAACCAGAGTGGATTAGCCAAGTCATTGCTAAAATATTAGTCTAAATTAAAACCCTGAGACTGTAATATGCTACTCCCAAGTACTAGAGAGATGGATACAACACAGCTTTCTGCTCTTATTGCAAGAAGCTAATATTCCACGTGCAGAGGTCTTCCGTAGTGCATGCTTTGGGTTGTGTAAAGGCTTCGTACCTGCTGGAACGAGAGCTAACCTGTGTGTGTGTGAAGAAAGGGGCACTTAAGAGGGAGAACTGGAAGATGGTTATTTATCAGCCTCCAAGTCTTGCCAAGACTCCTGGTTGACAGGTTATGTTCACTCGGGCTTTTGCTGTATTGGAGCCAGGTCCTTCCAATACAAATGGAACAAAGTAGCCTTGTAAGGGGGAAGTTAAAGACCGTTATATCTACTTCCAGCAACATACCTGCTTCTTACAGCCTGTTTTTCCTTTGACATTACCTCTGTACGGGTGTTACGTTGTAAATTAACTTTAATTCCCTTCAGTAAGGAAAGCTAGTTTACAAATATAAATGGGGGGAGATGGGGGAGAGGGAGAAATAGGGGGACTATACTGTAATACTTGTTTTCTCACAAAGATGATTGGTTTGGTTTAGGTCCGCTTTGCTGCTCTGCTCGCTGTGGTAGAACTTGCACAAAAACTGAAGGAGAACTACCTGGTCCTGCTACCCGAATCAATTCCCTTCTTAGCTGAGCTCATGGAAGGTAATGTTCTAGCCTGGGTTTAGTGCAAGCAGATAAGTGGCCTATCACAAAAATAGAAGTGTTCAGTTAAATTATGGTAGTTTCTTCAGCATTACAGCCTGTACCATCTCTCCTAGTTGCACGTGTTACACCAGCATTACAGTGGAGAAAGCTCTCCCAAGTCCCGAGTCAGTCCCAAAATATTTTTTAGTAATTATTTCATACCTGCTGTTTGAAGACAGTTCTAGCCTTGAGGAGTGATGAGGCAGGGTAGCTGTGCAGTCACTAACTCCTGCTCTATTGCTTTTTCTAGATGAATGTGAAGAAGTTGAACAGCAGTGTCAGAGGACGATTCACCAACTGGAAGTCATTTTGGGAGAACCCCTCCAGAGCTACTTCTAAATTTATAACCTTTGTTTTCAATTCTTGTGTGACTCACATAAGCTTCACATAAGTGTTATGGCAAACTATTCTAATTTTTATCAGATTGTAACTTTTTAATAAAATATGATAAGAATCTGGCTTTATCATTTCTGGATGCTCTAGGGTCTTTTCATACAACCTGGCCTTAGCTGCTCTTAACAAACAGTGAGAAACTGGAGCAAGCTATAAGCAGATGGGGATAGCTGGGCGCAAACTGTGGCTGTGAGACTGCATTCCACTGTCCCTATGGAGGGGCTGCCATGCCACACTCTCACCACAGTACTTGCTGGGACCCGTGGCACTGCGATGCTGAGAATCTGCTTTTCTGTCATTTTTAGGGAAGAAACCTGCTCAAAAGAAAGTAACAACAAACTAGGATTGACAGAGCAGAAAAAGCTGATTTTTAGTTTTTGCTTACTGTGTTAATGAATTTACAAAAAAACTCCCCACTTGTTTTGCACCAGAAGATGCTGGTTCATTACACTGTTAGTAAGAAAGGCACTTGGACTCTGTGAAGTATGGTTTCAGTTGCCACGTGAGTTAGAACTAACACCACAAAGGATTATCTTGATCCTCTCGTGCCATGCAGATCCCATCTGTGGAAAAGTTACCCCAGTGTGGTCGTTTGTATTTTAACAGTAATTTCTTAAAAGAAAACAATTATTAATCATGTCTGCTAACAAAAGGATGTTCACATGGGAGCTTCCTGCTGGCCTCTTGGATGAAGGCAGGGACCAGCAAGTGGTGTCATTGCTGTTACTGAGTGGGAGCTGCCTACCAGCTCCTCTGTTACAATCAGCCAGCCGAGGGATAGGTACAGCACAAGACAAAATACAGACCAAAAAGGGACCGTAGCTACTCTGCTACGCTTGGAAAAAAGCAGAGTTCACAACTGGTTTTTTATTTATGCTTTATATATATTAAATCTTTACAGAGTCTTTTAGAGTACATCTTATTCTTGAAATTGCCTCACTTTTCAGCAGCTGTTAAATAGGATCATCCCTCAGGCACGTAGTGAAAGCCCGTAGCAACTTGTTTTTAAAAAGAGTATAAAAATTAAGACTGACATTTGTACAGAAAACTGATTGAATAGGAACAACTTGTTTCAGATCAACAGCATTTTAACGAAAGACAGAAAAAGGATTCATTCTCTATTCCACAGCTGAGCACCTGAGTCTCCCCTCAGCTGACACCCTGCCTGGAGTCCCTGCAGTCACACATTTTTTTTAAAAAACCCAGTGCCTAAGCAGTCTCAACTCTGGCACCACTTCAGATCAAACAAGATTTCAACATTCTATGCAACTGGAATCAGCTAAATCATTTTCATATGTTTCATTTTGGAAAACTAAAAGCTAGAAATTCTACTGTATGTTTGATTTCAGCCACTTCATAGCAGGAGCTGACATAACCATGTGTCAGAGAAGATACTGCAGCAGCAGGCTGAGAAGCAAGATGAAAATCTTGCCTTTCTCCAGAACTGATGGATCACCTGGTATGCTTAAGCCAGCCTCACTAAAGAGATTACAGCTGCTAATACAAACTAAGCAGAAGAGGACATTTCATAATTCTCTTAAATTAATTACCAGTGTCCCTTTTGGAATGGATAACCACACCTTCAGATCCTATTTCAATCTCCTTTCTACTTCACAGTAATATTGAATGTACGCTATCAAGGAATGCAGAGTGGAAGTTTAACTTAAAAACACTCAGTGCAGTTGTTAGACACGTTATGATGCAGTATTTTCATATTGCTAGGTTGAGTAATAGAGGAGATCTATCTGAGCAAACACTCAGCTTGGCAGGAAAGCAAAGGAGGACTTAATCTCGCAGTTAGCAGCTCTGGTACTCACCTAACTCAGGGAGGCAGATGCAGAAGCCTAGATAGATAAAGGCAGGCTCAGTGCGAGTCAACACCTGTTTGTCCTCAACAAGGAGGCACTGTCTTTAGAAGACATGTAATTCTTGGAGTGCTGATTGAAAAGAACTAGCAGCTCCTCACATCTAACAACTGAACGTCTCCCGTGATTTCCACAATCTTAATCTTTTCCAGTTGTTTAAAACGATGCTTGTACTCCAGAATGTGAGCACCATTAACAGCAACCTTGAACTGGTGGGTGTCACATAAAATGATGAGCTGAAAAGCAAGAAGAGTTAAGTTTTAAGCTGAGGGAAGACATGAAAAACAACCTGATGTTCTAGCCTAGACTTGGGCGAGCCCTGCTTCTGTCACAAAGAACGGTTTATCCAGAAAAAAAACATTTAAAGAAGTGGAACTTCAGTTACATTCACAGGATCACAGAATAACTCCAGTTGGAAGGGACCTATAAGGATCATGGAGTGGGATCAATTCAATTAAAATTCCTTCTGCATACAGGCTGAATTCTCCCAACTATTTAAAACGAAAACTCATTAAAACCAAATGAAATCTCTGCTCCCTAGGGTCCGAGTTAATCCTAAATATCCTCACATTGACATGCGCTGAAACACAGAAACAGCCGTTTTATGGAAAGCTTTATTAGCACCACTGCTCATCCTTTTGGCAGAATTACCAGTTCCATGCTATGTCTCAGTTAATCTTACCTCAAAGTACATCCCTGGACTGAAAGGGAAATGAGGAACTTCTCTTTCTTCTTCTCCCCAGCTGTCATGAAGGTATGAGTTTCTGACAAACACTTTACTCTTCACTCGGGGATTCAGATGTAATGCGATGTCATTTGAGTCATGTGGCTTCAGATCTATTGCAAAGCTGGAAGATATTTTAAAGCTTACTCCACCAAGGGTTTATAAACATGAGGCAGCAGTCCATGCTATTTATCAAGCCCTTAGCCAATACTCGGAGCTGTTCTGGAGCCAGGGCTGTGTTTGCACACAAGAACCCAGCAGGCAGTTAACATGCAACTGTCTCCTTTGCACAGAAACCTTTGCTGGAGGTGGCAAGTGTAGCAGGGTCATGTCCTACAACTGCTTCATCGCTCATGGCTTTCTGTTCATGTCTCAGCAAGGAGGTACTGAGCTAAGTTGGCCACCTGCTGCTCCCCTATAGCACTAGGAAGCAGCACTGTCACAGAAACATAGGGTGCTACTTGCTCCACCACCTCTTCCTTTTAACTCAGGCAGTGTAGAGCGGGAGGCTTTGTTACACCTAGACACATTATATTCTTTCTGCCAACAAACTGGTTAGACTCTAATGAAACGTTTCATGATTCTCTGTACATTTAAGACTGGTGGGACACCATGCATACAGTGTTGCTTTGTAGGCAGCTGTGCGGGTTTTGTTTGGGATGGAGTTAATTTTCTTCAGAGTAGCTGGTACCCGGCTGCAGTTTGGATTTGTGCAGAAAACAGTGTAACACAGGGGTGTTTTGGTTACTGCTGAGCAGCGCTTGCACAGAGCCAGGGCCCTTGCTGCTTCTCACCCCACCAGCTAGTGCAATGGGGGTGCACAAGGAGTTGGGTGGGGGGCCAGCCAGGACAGCTGACCCCTACCAACTGAAGGGGTATCCCACACCATGTGACATCATGTGTAGCATATAAAGGGGCTGGGGAAAGAAAAAAAGAAAGGGGAGACATCTGGAGCAATGGCATTTGTCTTCCCAAGTAACTGTTATGTATGATGGAGCCCTGCTTTCCTGGGGATGGCTGAACTCCTGCCTGCCCAGGGGAGTGAGGAATTAATTCCTTCTCTTGCATTGCTTGGGCACGGCTTTTACTTTACCTGTAAAACTGGCTGTATCTCAGCTCATGTTTTCTCATTTTTACTCTTCCAACATTTTCCCCATCCCAGTGGGTGCAGAGTGAGGGAGTGGCAGTCTGGTGCTGTTACCAGACAGGGTTAAACCAAACCAGCAGCATAACCCTGCCCAGGCTGAACGAATACTCTGCAATCTCAAACACAGTCCACAACACAGGGTTTCTAAAGGGGAGCTCTGGAGAAGAGTGATCAGAGGGAAGTCTCATGCAAATTCAAAGGAATGCTTTAACCTGTGCCAAAGACCTCACTGCATCTGAAGAAGAAATATACCTCCTTCAGATTAGCTCCAGCTGTCAGGTTATTTTCCTCCTTTGAGAAGCCTAGAATTGCTAAACCCAGGTACAAAATACAGCAACGGCCACGCTTCTGAGCTGTGAAGTCCTCGCTTCCACAAAGACAAACAAACATCTATAACTGTGTGAGCTTAGTGAAAAACATTAAATAATTTACCAACTTGATTAAAATCTATAATTTTAAAAGCACAAACACAAAGGAGGCTTCTAAATTTTGAGTTCCAGTATTATGAATTCTGAGTGCTGTTCAGCTGCAGGGTCTGAGGAAGCAGGAGCGCAGTGCATACACACAGTATAAAAAGCATGCTGCTCATCACTTGTACTGATTGCTTCATTTTTAAGCATGTTTCTGCGGAGCCAAAACCACGCTTCAAGCAAAGAGCATGCTGAAGCACAGACATTTCCTCAGCTCCATTTTGATCATGTTGCCCCTCTCTTTCCCCCAGGCCCCCTTTAAATGACAATGGAAAATGTCATCTTCACAATGCATTGTACCTAATTTGTTATCAAAACTCATACTCCCCTAACAGCTTTCATCACTCAGTTGTCACACTGGCCACCTTCATGCTTCTACAGTCCCCAAGGAGGCAGGCCCGAGAAGTATTGAGACACATTGTACCATGCAGTATTTGAGAACACCAGCAACTCATCCAACTCATTTACCATCTACCTCTGCCACTTCCCTTAGCCTCTGATGTCTTGAAAAGCTGTCTTTGTGTGACACGAGCTCACTTGCCTTGCACAATGGAAAACCCTACACAGACACACGAACTGGTGCATGATGCAGATTTAGTAGGTAAGGTTTTACCTTCACTTTTCACAATGGAGCTGTTCTTTAAGTCCCCTCTAAAGCAGTATCCTGCAGGTTTCAGACAAAACTGCACTGTAGTTGCAGGTGAGCAGATGCAAAATTGCAAGTGAGTAAGGATATACTGAGGCAAGGGAAAAGCCTACTCAATCTCAAGAGTAGCTCAGTTAAACAGCAAAAAAATTCTGTAACATTTACCTCTTGGGGTTTTTATTCACTTCTCCTTTAATGGCAATCGTGCGTCCTGGACAAAGCGCAGTATCAAGTTTGCCAATGTAAGGAACTTCCTGGAAGTAGACCACCAGTAAAAACTTAGACCATGACTTACTTTTTTCAATCTACAAGTTGAGCTTTACTATGGCAGAAAGAAATTTAGCCTTCAACTGTGAATCTGCAGTTACACCTAAAGTTATTCCTAACAACATGCATCTGGAATACTAACATTACAGAGGAAAAGTTACCCTGAGATAAGCATATCAATCTGTTGGGTTTTTTTCTTTAGATTACCACCTCGGGTTCAAATTTACAACTACTTCTGACACCACTGGTGGAAAGAGGCAGGGAGGAAGTATGCACAAAAAGTCCCTGTAAATAATTATTTTGGCATCTTGACCTCTCCTCTCTGAAAGCTTCAGTTATGCTTTGAATAAGACTCATGCAAGGTGTGTAGTTCCACAGTTGCACAGTGCCTCCTGGCACCAGTTCATAATGACAGATTAATGATAGGCTTTATTTACATATTTTTTTCTTCCCCCCTCATTTCAGAATTTTTGATCAGGGAAATGGAGTGAATGGAGGAATACTTTGCAATTATTTTTTTTTTTTAAAGTCCACCACTCAGAAATTACAACAGTGCATGCCATTTGGTTTAGAAAAAACAACTGAAGGCGGCAGACTGTCAAATGACAACTAAAATCATAGCTCTCACTGCATCTTCAGCTTCTCCACAAATTCTATCTGTATATATTCCTGGCTTCTAAACGCTTTTCACTTTAAGTATGGTCCTCACTCCAGTCTGGATACTCTCCACCTGTAGATCTTTTTGCACAAGGATGAGCACTCACTTCTAGCTAGCTGCAAGTTCCAACCCAAAGGTGTGACACTTGTGTCCAGCCACCCAAGGTGTCCATGACCTGTCAGCAAGAGGAAGATGCAGCTGGACAGACTAGATATGCACTTAACATAAGGCCATTTGGCTTAATATGACTGCAGAATACTTTTGTTTTGCAGGTATTCCTTAAGGTGGAGAAAATTAAGCATACTTATTTGAAAACAGTTTCTAATGTAATTCGGTTCTTTAAAGCTTTGAGTATTCCACTTTTGATTTTTCTGTTTATGGCTGTGGATGCTGAATTTATGTTGCAGGGTTCCTATATGGTTTAACAATCAGCTTCACTAGCAGCAGCAGAGAGGATTAATATCTACAAAACCTCATTAATGATCACCTGCCAGTGGAGTCTCGATTCCTTTGTTCTGTGCATGTTTTATCATGAATAACAAACATGTTTATTTCATTTTTTTTTACTATTAATGTTTGCCACAAATCTACACAAGATACTTACAAACTGTGAACTATTTGGCATTTCCCCCTACAAAAGAAAACAAGTAACATTAGCTAGCTTATCAGAAAACAGGGAGATTCAGTCAACTTTTTACATACATACGTACATTTTCTGTGTTTATCTTTGTTACTCCTAGAGATGATGACACAGAGCCTTGTAAAGACTGCAGAGAAAGAGATATTTAGATGGCATTGCTAAACAGAGCTTTAACATACAGTTGGTTTAGAACCATATATGGTGTTCCTTTGAAGGGCCAACTGTTAACATGGAAATTTAGGACTATGATCCAGATACCATACCCATATAAACCAAGGAAAAGCCCTGAAGATCAATTGCCGAAGCAAAATCAAGATTTCTCAAGACCACCTCATTAGTTTACATTTTTATTTAACAGTCACTGTTAACCCCTTAGCATCTGAGGGTACCCACTGAGTTTTCCTCACTGGGAAAACTGTCCCAGCATGGGGATTCTAAGCAGCCCATTGCATCCCCCTGTCCCTGTTGCATATGAACACCACAGTCATGGCAAAGGTGGAGTTCCAGCCTAGCCCTAGCAGATTTCATCTTCAGATGTTTGATTCAATACAAGCCTCTCTCTTCCTCCTCAGAAGGGCATATTAGAAGCAAAGACAAAAAGAAAGAAAAAAATCACCTTTGTGCATTTTCCTCTTCCCCAAATGACAGAGCATCCACAGCCACAGATAGAGCAACTCTCTTTCATTTTGTGCTTGGGACAGAAACCAACCTACAGCACCTGCTTGCCCCCAAGCTGGCCTGGCCAGAACCAGGACACAAGCTCTTCTCAGAGTCAGTCCTCCAAGACCAGGACTCAGACAGCTTTGAAGTAACATTATTCTAGCAACATGCCCATAAAAGTCTGTACGTAGACTTTGCAAATAATCAGTGAGCTGGTCTATCATGAATGCCTAGACCCCATTTTGTTCAAGCCCAAATACCCACTTTCTATCAACAGTCTGCTGACGTGAGCGAGACCTGGTGTTTGGCAGTAAGAGATCCAAGCTTTGCTCACCATGTAAATGAGGATGGGGCAGGAATGTCCTTGTTTCAGCTCAGATAGAGTTAATTTTCTTTCTAGCAGCCAGTAGAATGCAGTGTTTTGAAGTTAGAATGAGAGCAGTGCAGAATATTGCAGAGGGGTAGGAAAGTTGTCTTAGTGATGGCAGGAGGAAACGGAAAAGGCATCCACCTTCTGTACCTCCCTAGAATTTATCACATTCTGTTTCTGCTCTAGAAGTCTCATCCTTCCAGAGCGGAAAGATCTCTCCTTCTGCTCAAAGGGAAACATGTTTCCAACTCCTCCCTGTTAGTTTACTTTCACTAGCAGAGCTGGCACCTGAGAAGAAACACTGCCTGCACTTCAATTTCATTGCAGTTTGGTCCAAGGGCAAGCCAAGACACAAAGTCTTTGAGAAAGGCCACCTTTTCTGTCTCCCCAGAAATAAACATACACTCCTATTTAGCATTTGACTTAATGGTTCAGTAATTTTAGCAGGAAAAACAGGGCTGTGTGCACAAGCAGTTCTACAAGGGGTTGAACTTGACACTTAGAAGCAATGAATACAGAGAGCTCTTTTTGGAACTCCAGCAATATTTGAAAAGTCTAACCTATTCCTAGATCCAGTATCCAAGCAATTCTTACATCATTTCTCCTGTTAACTTTGTAAGCTGTAAACATTGCCCCTAACCTCAAGACTAAAACAGGAAGACAGACATCCTCACATGAGACTCACATGTTAAATGCTGAGGGAAAAGAAGTCTTGATACTGATGTTAGACTGTGCAGATACTTTTCTTTACTTCCCTTTCTTTACTTCCTTTTCCCCATGAATCCTACTCTGGTTTCACAAGGCAGACAAAAGGAATAGAACAGTCAACTGTCTAAGAAACTTACATTAGAAACAAAGTCTATAGTTTTGATCCACACTTTGCCACTTATTCCAAGAGTATCTATTCTTTCCAGGCTAATTCTGTGGTTGTAGAGCAGCAGGTGCTTCTTGTCTACAGTCACCTAAAGAGACAAGAAACAAAATAGCAAAATTGTTTTAAACATACATTACACCGGCCATGTATCAAATTGCATTCATGTATCTCTGGTTTGACACAGAAGTAGGTAACCTCCTAGAAATTTCAGAGCCACTGAATTCAGTTCATCCATGATTCCATCTCTCTTTCCAACACTATGATGGAGATTTGACTGCACTAAAATTTGTATTTCACACCTTTTGTTTCTATCACCTGATCATTTACCAATATGGCATTACCAACCTAATAGGATCTATTATTGCAGTCTACGTTGTGTTTCGTAGAATAACCTGAGTTGGAAGGGACTCATAACAATCATCAAGTCCACACAGGGCCAGACAAGTCAGAGCATGTCACTGAGGGCATCGTCCAAGCGCTTCTTGACCTCAGTCAAGCTCGATGCTGTGACCACTTCCCTGGGGAGCCTGTTCCAGTGCCCAACCACCCTCTCAGCAAAGAACCTCTTCCTAAAACCCAATCTAAACCTCCTCTGTCTCAGCTTCATACAGTTCCCTCAGGTTCTGTCACTGGTCACCTGTGCGTTCACTCCCCCTCATCAGGAAGCCATAGACTGCAATGAGGTCTCCCCTCTGCCTCCTCCAGACTGTACTGAAGCCTTGAAAAGCCAGAATCAAAACTCAATAGCCAGGGAACTTCATCCTCCCCTTATAACACTTCCCCTCCAGACTCCCTTCATCATTCTTATTGCCCTCCTCTGGACACTCCAATAGTTTTGTGTCCCTTTTGTACTGTGGCACCCAAACCTGCACACAGCACTCGAGGTGAGGCTGCACCAGCGCAGCATAGAGCGGGACAATCACCTCCCTGGACTGGCTGGCAATGTTGTGCTTGATGCACCCCAGGATACAGTTGGCCCCTCAGCTGCCTGGGCATGCTGCTGGCTCCTGTTTAACTTGCTATTGACCAAGACCCCCAAATCCCTCTCAGCATGGCTGGCCTCCAGCATCTCATCCCCCAGTCTATACATTCAGCCAGGGTTGCCCCTTCCCAGGTGCAGAATCCGGCACTTGCCCTTGTTAAACCACATATTGTTGGTGATTACCCAGCTCTCTAGTCTGTCCAGGTCTCTCTGCAAGGCTTCTCCACCTTCAGCAGAGTCAACAGCTCCTCCCAACATAGTGCCATCTGCAAATTTACTTAAGACACCCTCTAGTCCTGTGTCCAGGTCATTTATGAAAATACTAAAAAAAAAAAAAAAAAAAAAAAAGGGGGCCTAAAATAGAGTCCTGGGAAACCCCAGCCAGATGTAACCCCATTTACAATCACTCTCTGGGCCCAACCCATCAGCCAACTGCCCAGCCATCACATTATGGCTTTGCCTAGCTGTATGCTGGGCATTTTGTCCAGCATCACTGTGAGACACAGTATCAAAAGCCTAACTGAAAAAAAAACCCAAGATAACATCAACTGGTTTCCCTTGGTCAACCAGCTGGGTGACCTTGTTGTAAAAGGAAATCAGATGGGATAGACAGGAACTTCCACTCCAGAACCTGTGTTGGCTATGACCAAGGACTGTGTTGTCCTTCAGGTTTCCTCCAACAGCTGTGTGCAAAACAGGTTTATCCTAAGGTCAGCTCTTAGCACTTAAGAAGGGAAGGGTGGAGTAGCCATTAGCCACAGCAGGCAGTTACTTGAACTGAAAATTAAAGGTCTGATTTACTTTGCACCTCTTTAAAGAAAAGCTTTTAAGCATTTCTGTAGTTAGACTATACCTAGGAAACAGAGAAGGCAATTAGATAAACAACTGACTACAGATAAAGAATTGACCCAGACTCACCTGGAACTTATCCTGTAAAACCAGGATGACAATCTGAAATGACTTCCCTTTCTGAAAGGGCATTTCGTAAGTGATCTCCTCCCAGCCCCATTTTTCCCTTTCCAGCGTGTTGCAAACAATACAGCCAGACCTTTTGAAGCGGGGGTTGAAATGAAATGCCACATCAGCTCGAGGCTTTATGCTGCTGCCACACTGTAAATCCACCTGGAACCTAATCATAAAAATAAGACAAATAACATTCAGCTCAGTCTGTCAAGAAATCACCTAAAAACTGTGTTTTTAGTGGGGAGCCTCAGAACAGGCAGACACGTTGGATAAGGAAAAAGCCCAAACATATACTTGTCCAACTCCTACACATTTGTGAATGGTTCTCCCACAATTTACTGCAATGAATTAAAATACTTAGGTATTTATTTAATGGTTATCATCCATATCATGTAAGGGCCTCACTGTGTTCACCACCTTCCTTCCAATCATACTCAGTAAAATAACCAAACAAACCTTTGGCAAAGTCAGGAACAGAACACTCACACTGGGTGCAGGCACTAGTTCATACCTTCTTATCCCAGTTTAAGCTAACTCCTTCACACAACAGATTCAGTTATACTCTGTTAGTCTCACACAACCTCTTCAGACAAGGATATACTCTGACAGGGGAAATAAGCCAAAGCAAGCAAAGGAAAAAGAGAGAAGGAAGGATCCCCAGGAATCAATAAATCAGTTCATCCTCCACTTCTCTTCACAGAGCTTTCATTAACCACTTAAGCCTATATTCATATATTCTCTATGACTCTTTCACAAGGATTTAGGATCAAGGCTTTTCGTGCCATTTTAAGTAGGAACCCTGGAAACATTTTATCCATTACATTCTTGTTCACATGGTGACAATGCAAAAAGTGACACCATAGCTAGTACCTGTCTGCATCATCTGGAACAGTCCCATGTATCACAATCTGCTTTCCAGGAACAAGTCCACCATGTATTGTCCCAACATATGGAATGAGCTAGAAGGGGGAATTAAAATAAAATAAACAATTCACATAATATTTTGTGATGGAGGCAAAAAAAAACCCCAAAAATAGTCTTTAAAATATTATTCTAATAATTATACAGTGTTCTATCACATTAAAAGAAACACAACTAGCATTTAATTTAAGATTAACAGTTGAAAAGCACTAAATACCCAGCATAATGAGAAGGAAAAACCCAGGAGATTTTAATCTATGAAAACCAAGCATCTCAGATAAAATAAAAACTTAAATTTTCAGTCTCCATTCCTAGCTCTCAAATAAAGAATGGCAATATTTTATAGACTCACTTTCAATAGAGTATAAAGAGGATTCACTTCAAATTAAGTCACTGCCAAGGGCTGACAGCCCTTTGCTGGTAGCAGGAGGCACCTTCCACAAACCCTTTTGACCCCAGCCTACAGCAGCTGCCTTTTTCCTTCTTCTTGCACTGCTTTGGAAAATAGTGATTGGAAAAGAAGTGACTGTGTCACACAGCAGGGTGCCTTCTTACTAAAAACCACAAGACTAACACAACAAAATACCTCATCCTAGTGAGCTGAGAACAGCAAGGTGCACTGAAACATCCCTGCTCAGGTGCCTCAGTATTTATTGTATCTACAGTATGCCTATGTATGTAGCTTGATTATTTTAGTTTTAACATGCTGCTCCTGAGGGTAGTAGCTCTGAATAAAGTAGTACAGTAATAAATTACTGGTCCAGCCTGCAAAGACTAACCAGAGAAACATATAGACACAGGCCAAGGATGCTGGGACTTAACTACTCTAATGGATCAGTTATTTACCCCTGGAAGAGAAGCTGTGGAAAAAAAGAAACCAAAACTTTTTTGCATTCCAAAGAATACATTTAAAAGAAAGGAAGGCTGGCCCATCAGCTTTTCAGAAGCTCAAACATGGAATCTGCAAAGCCATAATAGATCATTTCCTGTGTGCAATACTACAGACTTAATGAGGGTTTGCCATCATAGGACATGCCTGTCATTTCCTTGCATCTCAAGATGGTCTTCTATTATTTTTTTCTCATTTATTAAGAGTAATGCTTTCTTCCAGACCTCCAAAAATTATCTCTGAAGCCAACTGGTCAACGTCAGCTGAGTTTGAGAGGTCTCAAAGATAAAGTTTTTCCTAATATCTGGCAGTTCTGATAAAAGAAGAGGACAAATTATGGTCTTACAGGCAAAAGAACTGTGATAATGCAGCTTTCATCCAGCTCGCTGGGTAGAGAACAGCTGCCCTGTCAGACAGGGCATGACATTTCTTGCCACAGATGGGTGGAGCAAAGGGCATAAAGAGGAAAATGGGATTTTCTGGCCTGTTCAGAACACTACAGTAGTGAACAAATATGTCTCAGACTCAAACTTGCAACAAAGTTCTTAAGTTTTGCTGCTCATGGAACAATTCACTGAAACAGTGAATCCTTCACAGCCTGCCTTCCTCCACCCCTACCAAATTAATCCTGTGGTGTAACACAGGTGACAATCACAGAAGGGCTGAGGTTGGGAGACGTCTCTGACACCAATGGCTTGCCCAAAGCAAGGTCAGATAGACCAGGCTGCTCACGGCCTTGTCTGAAGGTTGCACTGAGGTCATCAGGACAATCTTTCCCAACTCTGTCTTCATATTCCAGCCCCAAAATGCTCAGTCTTATTCCCACTTTAGGCTCTTGAACCCTAAGTACTAGCTTATCCCTTTATATTCTCTAGACTGGTCTTTTCACCTATCATACTCATCAGTACCCTTGCATCCACCAAATTTTGCTGGACTCTCACTCTCTCCCTTCCATAGATTTTATTTTTTTGTCCTAGATACCTCCTCTTGCTCCAAAATCCCCATCCACAAACTTTCATCCTCACATTCTTTTTGCATTTCAGTCCTTCCACCTTCTAGTTAATCTCCACACAGTTTCCCTCCTCTGTGGTGGTTTGACCAGCTGGGTTCTTGTGAGAAAGGTCGAAGCTACTCCCCCCCACACCCCTAACTCTATCCACTTAGCAAGCAGGGAACACATAGTGGTACTGAACAATCAGATTCACTGAGGGCACAGGTGTGTATCATGCAAAACTGCAACAGATAAGGAAGCCCTGCGAAGATCTGCGCTGCTGTACTCTCCACACAGATACTCTGCAGGCTTTAATATTTTTAAAGAGTTCTAGCATAGAATGTAAACAATACTATCTCCTGCAGGCTCAAAAGAGTTACCTTTTAAAGATACAATGACAAACACAGGTCCAGCTCACCCCTCCAGTCACATGCTAGCATCAGGCTGCTGTCCCAGATCATGAGAATACTAGAGATTTTCAGAGAAATCCCCAGACTCTAAGCTAGCCAAACAACATTGTCAAATCCACTCTCTGCAACCACTGACTAGTCCTTGCTCAAGTTTTCCCTACAAAACAGGATTTATTATAAGGTAAAATATAAATTATTGAAAAAGATTCCAAGTTTAATTGTTCAGACAAGAAAATAAAAAAACCAACCAAACAAAAAAAAAACCCAAAAAAAACCCCACCAAACAAACCACACACACAAAAAAAACCCACACCAAAAAAAAACCCCAAACACAAAACATAAACACACACTGCCTGCCCATTTCACAGTGCTGCCAGGCTCCAACCATGTTTTGCAGAGAATCAGGAGTAAAAACACTGCCTATCATATTTTCGCTTTCAATTCTGCAAAAAACGTCAGAGATCTACATAAACTGCATGTGAAAAAAGGATTATCCTCCAAGGCTGACAGAATTTCCTCCCTGTTTTGGAAGTCCCATGCACTAAACATCCAGCAGAGTTTTTAAACACCATCAGCTCCTAATGTCACCTGTGACATTCCCTCTCCAATACCCGAGTGATGCCATGAATTCCCAGGAACACCCTTCACTACGCAAAACAGTTTGAGTACTAATTCTTGACATGTAACAGCAACGTCCCGTTTCCCAAGGGAGAGGTTGTTGATATGACAGGGGAGTTACCGGGTTGCTGATTGCCTTCTGTGGTCTAACCAAGGACATCATCTTCCCTCCTCCAGTTTAAGTTTGTCGGCTCTGTGTGACTGCTGCTAGAGATGGTTGGGCAGAGAACCAAAGGAGGGATCCCTTTGAAAAGTAAAAAAGTAAAAACTTTTAATTAGGAAGGAACAAAGTGACACCACATGAAGTGAAACCCTCCAATGTATTAACTTTACTCAGCACAAGAAATTATGAAAACATCTTCTTCTGACAAATTTGCTGGGGTTTCAAAATACAAAAATTCCAGGCTTGCTTAAAGAAATAACCACTGTGGAGAAATGCCACCTTAACAAGGAACAGTGAGCACAAGTACACAGTGTCATCAGCAGCTTCCTGAGATTATGTGTAATGAGATAGAATTCCAACTAAAAACCATCACTGCACAGGGCAACACTGGTAACTCAGTGCCCCTCAGCTGGACCCCAAGAGCTCTTCCTTTGCAGCTGACCCCTGCTTGCAGACAGGAAAGAAATACATGGCACAAAAGCAATTTTTCCAAGACAACCAACCATTTCTATTTCTTCTAACATTTTCTGTGCCATTCCCAGATTTCCCAAGGCAGACAAACCCTGGGGGCTGAACTTGGTTTTTTTTCCAGTTCTATCTTACAGAAAGCTATGAAATAGTGGGCAAAGACAATGCAGGGAAGTAAAGGGTAGTTTCTTTCTCCAAAACATACAATCCCTGAAATGCACAAATAACTAGAGGAGTTTGTAAAACATGTATTAAATGCACAGCATTAATAAAAAATGAAACAACAGCTTGTAAATATATCCTGCTACGTTGTAGTTTCTGTAGAAAATCTCCTAATGAAGTGACCGATATTCAGTGCTGAATTGAAATTAAGTAGTTATTTCTTACATGTTCTGGAGAAAAAATTAGGATAGCAGGTAAACTCTGTGGTGATGACAGACAGGAAAAGTCAAAGGTGAAGTTTCTAGTACCACTGAGTGACAACTGCTTGCAACATCAGGAGAAAAAGAAGAGGGGATGAAAGAGAAAGACCACAAATGACCACCAAAACAAAACCTCAAGGTCTATGACCTGTTCTACAGGGCCCTGGATTAATTTTCTACAGTGATTCAACAACAGAGTGGCCGATTGCAACATCTCCTTATCTTGTGGGATATCTTATCTTATTTGGGCCAGAAGAGTATTAATTCTCCAACTAAGACCCCTGTCCAGAATGCAATTAAGAGAACAAAAGGTATCTACACTGCATGAGTGTTTTGCCCCTTGGTTTCTGATACCATCATCAATTTGCAACAGCAATATATGCAAAGGTAAGCAATTGAGAGTTTTCCTGCTTTGCTTTTTTTTTTTTTTTAAGGGAGGAAATCAAGACCAAAGCAAACAATAATTCTGCCTTTGGCATCAGAAAATCCAATAGCAGATCCCCAAAAAATGAACCCCAGACCTAGAACCCGGTGTGCAGCAGCCTTCTAACCGAACTGCTCTGTGTGTGGAACAGCAGTCCAGACCCTGGATCCAGTTTTGGCAGACCAGGTGGCAATACGGCGAAGTGATGGGTTGAGGATTTTTTTGTTTTGTTTTTACTGAAGAGGTGACATTAACGAGGGAAAGCTGCAATTCCAGCAGCTGACAGAAGAGGACACAGGCATGCAACTGCGAAGTTCTCCTGCAGCCTTCTGTCAGAGCTACCTGTGTCAGTACGTGTCACACCAAACCTTGAGCCTGCAGCACTGTAAGTTAAGGTTCCTTGACGATATTTTTACAACTTAAAAATACGTACACTTTTTATTATCTCACACACTGCAAAGCTGCTGAAAACACCTTTAATAAAGACAGGAGAAAGAGCAACAACCGCTTATGATAAGCACTATGTTAACCAGAAAACGTCTTTCACGAGGGTAACTCAGGTAAGACTTTCTAATTAAAGACTTCACGGATTTCACACCGACACAAACAAGGCTTCTGCAAAGCCAATAATCGAGGTACTCTCAGGACACTCGCAAACAACTAAGGCACAAAAGACCAGAGTCCCCCCGAACTCCGAGGAAGCCTCGGCCCCTCAGGGCGCCTCACTCCGCCCTGGTGCCGCCAGGGAGCAGCCCCTGCCCCGCGACGGGCCCACGCGCGCAAGGAGGGCAGTTATTACCGCCCGCCGGTTCGCTCTCCGGACCTCTCCCTCCTAAACCGCACAACGTACCTCCGCGACTAGCAGCGCCTGGAGACCTTCGGGCTGAAGCTGGCCAACGCCGCCATCGGACCCCGCTGACGTCAACGGCGCCCGCCCTCGGCCCCTCCCAACGTCTTCCGCCCGGCTGCAACGTCACCGCGCCGGGGGAAGCCCGCTCTCCGCTGGGTGGGGTTCTGGTCAGGGGCTAGGGTGTTAAGCGGAGGTTCCCCAGCCCGAGCAGAGGACGGATAGGTTCCTCCTGGTGGGCGGCGGCGCTCTACTTCCTCGGGGGGCGCTTGATACGGGAGGTGTGTTTGCCGTGACCCGCGGAGCGAGGCTGCGTGGGGACCGTACCTTTCCTCGGCCTGCGCCCGAACCGTGCCCAGGAGAGCGGTGCTGGGCCCAGGCCAAGCCACGCCACAAGACCGTGCCGCGCCGGTGTAAGAAAAGTAAGGGTTCGGGCTGCACAAAGTGTTGGCCACCGCAAGTGTCCTTTACAGTATGGTCTGGAACCATAGTAACCAGGACACGGTCTCTTCGTGGACCAAGTATTTAGAACAATAGGGCCTTCAAAGTATTCTTTCCCCACTCTAAGTGCATAAAAAACATATCTGGCCTTGGAATATTATCAAGAAACCATGTGCCCTCAACTCATCTGTATCAATTCTAACAGTAAAATATACACCCCTGTGTGAGCACTGAGTGTGCTAATTAGAAGACCTCCCCAAATGTTTGAAGTAAAACATGTTTGTATAGGGCAGGCAGGTGAAAGGTGGTTAAAGAGGTTTGAGAACGCCAATCAGCTACACGTGGTTGTTACAGAAAAGGCATACTTGACACACTTGGCCTGCCAGCTGGTGTCAGATTCCCAGACCCTCTAATTCTGGCCAGAACTAAGCCAAGATGAACACTATACAGGTTGAGATAGAAAAGGCCCACAAAATTCACAAAATTAAATGGCCATTGTCTGTTACGGCCATTTACAGGTTAAGAGGCATTACAGTACCTCTTAACCTTGCAGGAAGGGGTGCACATGGTTACAGCAAACACAAAAATTAAAAGCCACTATTGTCACAAAGACCGTTAGACTGTAGCTAGATAACATCCAGTTATCTACAATTAACCAGCACAAATATCCCATACCAAATCATACCTGCTTGCTAGAATTCATCTAATAATTGTAAGATAGCTGCTTTAAAGGGTACATCAGCTTAACTATATAGGATTTGAAGGTTTCATTCACAGAAAAGCATGATAACACTTCTTTTGAGTAAAACTTCAGAAGTGATCTATTCAGATTAGAGCAACAAAGCAGATTGCCTGAGGAAAACTACCTTAGAATCATGCATGTTTTTGATAGAGGACTGAGAACTGTTGTTTGCACTATCAGTTTATAAAATTTGCAGGAAAATTCCCATTTCGGCTTCCAAGCCTAAGGCACCATTGACAGTGAGTCAGTTGGGTTACAGCTTGTGTAGCTTTGCACTTCAGTGTCATCATTCTGTTGACAGACTGTCATTTCCTTCTAACTGCTATTTTTAGTCATTTACCAGTGGCAGTCATGGTGGCAAATAATAGTGTCTTCCCTTATTTACACCATCCAAGTCCTAATTCAGGCTTTTGCTTTTCAAGCTACCATCATTGCTGGGACTGTGTTACCTATCACCGTATTCTGACCTTCCCTGTTCCAGCAGAACATTAAGACAGAAGCAGTTTTCAGCTTAAGCAAATTTAGCAGCTGTTCCTGGCCAAAAGGTAGCATTTGAGGGAAGACCCACCCTAAGAAATTTTACCTGCTTTTCCCACCCCAGACACAAGAACTGGGAGCAGAGTATAATCACAAGGCAGCAGCAGTGCAGGAGCTGCTACTGCACCTCACCTGCTACTGTACCCAACCAGTACTACTGACTATAGACAGACTTTACGAACTTTCTAGTTTCAGTGATAATTAGATGATCTCCAAATCAAACATATTCCCTCTTGGGTACCAAGAACTGCTTTGATTCATCTCAAAGAAAAAGAAAGATGAGACCAAAGAAGACATGGATTAGAGGGCCAAAGGGAAAACAAGCTGCAAACAAGTCACTGGTCCTTCTGAAAACCACTTACAGGCCATATAACCCTTACACACTCGCCTATTCTTTTATAAACCAGTGATACAACACTCTAGGATTCTGAAAGTAGTCGGGACCATTTCTTCATTCACATTGTGATAGACACTAGAGCAAACCTGTGTCTATGCCTGCCCTTTTTGCTCCCCGCTACCACATCCAAAGATGGCTGTGCTGTGGTCTACATGAACATAGTGCTCAATCCCTACCTACCCAGGCAGATTAAGACCAAGAAACATCCCACATCTGTGCACAACAAAACACCATGTAATATTCTCCCAACTACAAACTGTGACCAAACCCAAGATCCCCAAGGCCTATACCTTCATGCCTTAGCTACATCATCATCATGGCAGTTGCCTTTGGATCCTCCCAGTGGGTCTCTGCAGTTCGAGATTGGCTCACTTGATCTCCGTGTTGCTGCATTTTGGAGGCTGCAGTATCACAACTCACCACGAGATGGTAGGTGTTTGCTGTTGCTTTTAGAGGGGACTAGGCTTTTTACAGACGAAAGTAAATTGGGACCAAAAAAAAAAAATCTAATAAACTATTCATGGAATTGTGAATGAACTGAAGCCTGAGAGGAATGGGGGAAGCTCACATATATTGAGTAAAAACGTGAAAAAAAGTCCCACTGGGGTGAGGGAGTGAGCAAAGAGCTGTGTAGTTGTTCTAGCTCCCAACAGTTACTAAGACATTTGGCCTTGTTTCTGGAATTTGCTCAAAAAAATTGAAAGATGCAGCTCTAAATAATTTGTTTTCAGTCAAATAATCTATTTCTGTACATACATCAGAAGAAAGAGAAAATTAATACCATAGGCATTACTTCTTATCTAGTATTTCTGACAGAAGCTACCGCTTTCTTATCTCCTCTCCAAATTTAACCCTCATCTCCATAGCACTGTGAAGGCCAGTAAACAAAGCCTGAACAAACCCAACACACCAATGCGCTTTCATGTCAAAATTCAAAAAGGCCAATCTTGCTGCTAACAAGACTTGCACTGCTTTATCTTTCTCACATTTAAGATTCTTGTGCAACATTCATTTCTACAGTTAAAAAATACCATTGACCCCAACAACCTGCCTTTGAAATCAAGATTCGCTATTTTACAAAGGTAAAACACAGAGATCAAACCAAGTAGTATGTCTGCCCAACTGTTTAATTGCACCCCTCATCCCCCAACAGCAGGTACAGGAAAGCCTTTCCCAAGCCTGTCAGCTCTTTACCATCAGTTTCTTGTAAGATGGAGTCAGACTCAGTCCTTGGCCAAGGTTCAGGCAAACAAATACTAGATTCCACCTTTCCAAGTAAATTCTTCTTAGTGCTACTCATATTCAGCCTGTGTTACCAGTAGATCCATATCTTCCCTACCCAACTAGGGCCAACAACGGTACATAGCCATGCAGTCAGGACCAGCTGAGCTCAAGCACTAATAAAGCACTTTGTTGTCAAAACAGGCAACAAGCCCAAGTCTTCAATTAATGGCACTCTGTCCTACTGCCCCAAACTGACTCAAAACTTAAGCCTTACAAGATATATTGACATTTTTAATGGATAACTAGTTGCTTTTCCTTCATGAACAGAACATGATATTATGTAAAAATTACAAAAGTCAGCTGCTATTTAAATTATTATAAATGCCATGCACTTTCTTTGACCTTGACAATTCTGCTGGCTGACAAATAATTTCCAACAACATTTGGCCACAAGTCAACAGTGTTACCCTAACTTCAACCAACATAAGGCAGAACCTAAATTTTTTCCCCTACTTGCTAACAGCTTGACATAGAATTGTGGGAGGCAGTCAGATTGAGACAGTGAAAAATATGTGGTCTCCTGCACAAAGCACTACCCAGGCTGAGTTGCAGTTCTCCATTATTCAAAAACTATTCAGGAAGACATACGGTTTACAGTTCTTGTAAAACTTAGTTCCAAGCAAGCACCTGGGGTCATGCCAGCTATCCTATCCTTTATGGTAGGCTTTCGAAAGACAGCCCCAAACTCATCTTGATGTCCTCTCCATGGATCAAAGGGAACTACCTGCAGCAAGTAAGGGAACTGGACACTGTCACTGTTTTGTTTGGAATACCCCATAGTTGACCTCACAGCAAAACTGGTGGTTCCTAGAGCACAGGACTGCAGCTTTTCTGTTTCAGGGCAGTTATTAGGCTCACCATGTTTTGATAAAGCTGCAGGAATTAAAGAATATAGTGGTTTGGACCTCTTCACAGAAGCTACAACAGTGGGTGGGAAGGGCCACCAATTATCCAGCAGGCATAGAGATGGCAGCCGAAGAACTGGAAATTGCTGAAGTGATCATACTGAAATAGGAGAAGGATATAATGTAACAATATTGATAGTCTAGCTGAGCCTTTACAGTGTCAATGAAGGTTAGAGAATCACATGATCAGATTGGTTATTAATTCAGAAAGAGTTCACCCAGTGTAGATGTCATACCTTTCTATAGTTAGCAACCCTGCTGCAAGTTTCTAGATAAACATCTTTGTTCATCCTCTTAGCAAAGTTAACTCTTTTTGTGTGGAAAAGATAGAAGTGCATCTTCCTTCCCTGAACAGCAGTATCAGTTGCAAGCATAGGTGCTTTAAGACACCCTGAATCTTGCAGGGTGTGTGTTTGGGGTTTTTTGCTTTGTTCTTTACAGCACAACTAGTTGACAGTTCAGTGCTCCCGAGGTGACTGGTGAGAAGAGAAACAGCTGTTTTCCTAGCTGAAATAAAACCAAATACAGTAAGTCAAACATCAACAATTTGTATTTCTTCTAAAAATAGTACACATAACAGAAGATATAAGAATAAACTGAACACTCAGATCCAGTATCTTGTAAACAGATATTGAACTAAAACAGTGTATACATCCCAGTTCATGCCAGAGAGGAAAAAAACATTTCAAGTATACTGAGTAATCCAGTGTGTGATGAAGTTTAAGGCTAACATTTTCAACCTTCAGAGCTGTTGGGAGAAAAGCTCTTGGCATACATGCCAGCACTCAACACTCTGAAGAACAACTTAGCTCACAGACACATGATTCTAAATCATGCATATTGTAGGCCCAAGGTATAAGGATTATGCTGGACAAGTGGCATTATGAGCTATTTGCACATACGCATTTTATGCCTCTCTAGGATTGAAAATAGTAGGCAGCCCAGCCACAGCAGTGGTCCTGAACACTGATTCTAGAGCTCCTGACTAAAGCAGATTATTTGCAAGAGTTAGAGTTCATAGAATCAACAAATGGTTTGGGTTGGACGCCCTCCGCTAGCCCAGGCTGCCCAAAGCCCCATCCAGCCTGGCCTTGAACACTGCCAGGGAGGGGGCAGCCACAGCTGCTCTGGGCAACCTGCTCCAGCGCCTCACCACCTCCACAGTCAAGAATTTCTTCCTCATGTCTAATCTAAATCTACCCTCTTTCAGTTTAAACCCATTATCCCTTGTCCTATGTTTACATGCCCTTCTAAAATGTCTGTCTCTCCAGTTGACAGATTTTTATTGGGAAACCCCCGGTCCTAGAAGAGGAACATGAAACATTTGACTGCAGCCCCAAGAAGACAGAGCAATAGAATTTCCTCTTTAAAGTATGGCTCAAATTTAGGTCAGCCTTTTTGCCTTGAAACTAGATCTTCAGCTTCTTGAAATCACTAAAATAAAGCTAATTTACATCATATCAGAACGAGTGCCTGATGTTGAAAATGTTAGTCTTTACTTCTAGCTCCTCTGTAACCGTATCACTCAGTATCTATAGTATAGTACTAGAAGTAACTCTTTGTTTTTTTACAGTAAGAAACTCAGTATACAGCCTTTGATTTCCCTCAGCTTTGCTACTAAATCTTAGTAATATCTACTTGAGAAAAGTAAACAGTGCATTAACCTGTACACCACTGTAGTTTGCACCACATCTTGACATAGTCTTCACCAGCGCCTTGGTATATACACCTATGTACATATTAGCATAGTCCAAGATGCTTTTTAGTAAGTGTAACAACTAGAAGTATTTTTAAGTCAAAACATTTTTGTGTGTGGCATTGTAGCTACAAGTACTTTATACATCACATGGTATAACATTTTTACAGGAGATTAGTAGGGAAAAGACCAATTTCTAAAGCAATTAAAATGTAAACAGTGTAATTCAAAGTATCAAAATTATTTGAGAAACCTAAGTCTAAACCCCAATAAGTGCTTTAATAATCTACAGTCCAGGTGGATGGTTAATTCACCTGTTGATTTACCATTTGAGTGGCTTTAATCAATACTTAGATTTTTGCTAGTTTCACACAAGTGTACAGCTACTTTGACATGGGACAGAATGTAGGTCCACCCACAGGACTGACAAAAACCACCACTGCCTGTGAAAAGGGAAGTTATACTCAATACTTAGCATATACTGTGTGAGCCATTAGCTGACACCTCACACTGCAGAGAAGCATTTAGGATAAACACCCAGAGCATGTATATTCCTCAAAACATCGGAAAATAATTTTAAGCATAAAGCATTTGAATTGTTTGGGGGTTTTTGGTCCTTAGTGGTTATGGGCTGGAAAGTCTCTCCGAACTGCATGATTTCTTCTATAACAAATACATACCCCATGATGAAGTAGTATGCAAATTGTTTAATGGCAATTCTTGCTTATGAAAGAGATTTAAAGCTTAATTTGTCTGAAAGTCATGTTGAATCATTGAATTAATTGTAACATGCAAATCCAAATTGCAGCTTGGAACAATGAAGTGTTCCTATGCCCAAAACAGTGTCATAGAGCTTAAAAAACATTGGGAGAAAAAAAGAAAAAAAAAAGCCACCTCATCTTCTACTAGGTAGAACATATAAAATTGTGGAAGCGCTGCCTGAAAGGCCAAGAGCCTTGCCTTCTAATTGTGGCTTTCCCAATAGCAACAGCACAAAACTGAAATGTTCCCAACTGCTGCAATAAAACCAGTGGTCTGGCTTTTTCATTCCTCTTCTGCTTAGGAAGCCTACAAACAGCAGCAAAGAAACTGAAGGCATTTGTAGTATCAAGAACACAACCTGTATATTGCATCCACTTTTGGAAGGTTATGTTTGCAACCCTGAGGGCACAGAACACATGTATGACATACAGTACATAAAGCTTACACACAATACAAACTGTCAGTACAGGCTCACTCTTCTCTTGCAAGGGAAACATCCCATGTACCAGTGGCAGCTAGTCCCAGCATTTAACATGTACAGGCTAACAACTTTGCCCTAGAAGTCATTCTGGTAGGTTCTGTTCCCTCTCTTGGGCCATTCCTCCTCCACCCATTTCAGCAGCACTTTCACAACATCAATTCTCTTATAAAATTTACAGAGATCAATCAGCTGCTCCACAGTCCTGTCACTATTCCGTAGCAAGAACTCCAAGGTGGGACTTTGGGGCTTCTGTTCAAGAAAACACAATTCATCATAAGTCATCCCCCACTTGCTTGCTAAATTTCTCCAGTTTTTCACTGTTGGGTGGCAGGGATCCAGCTTTAGCCTCACTGTGTACAACAAGTCCTCATCATTGAGCATGTCACTGATGGTTGGTGCACGGAATAAGCACAAGGAGCAGGTGCTCTTTTCCTTGCAGGTTTTCTTGAGATCTGCAGTGAAAACCATGACATGGGGAGAAGTTAGGATCTATTGCTGTGGATGCACTGGGAATAAAAAGTTAAAAGCACAAAAGGTTGAAGAGTATTATGTTCCTGTGAATCACTGCTAGAAAAGTCAGGATTAGTGATGTGTTAATGCCTTTCCTTATGAAGTACTCATTAATTTTCTAAGACTTGTCTCTTCACTATACTCAGTGGTTACAATTGAAAGAACAGTAATTTTGAAAGTACTGTATTTATACTTTTCTAGAAAAAGCATGCAATTAAATCCAGTGTGCAAGCTGGGATATTCCCCTTTTTCTTTTGTTTTGGGGAACTGTATCACTTCCCCAAATCTACCATAGCCCCTTCTTACAGCATCAACAGGATTACACGCACATTATATGCTTCATGTATACATATGTTGTGGAATGAAGGAAAAGGTTTTGCACTTCTGAGCTGCCTTCATAACATGAAATATTTGCCCTAACTGACAGCTGCAAACGCAACTCACATCTAGTACTATAACACAGCAAAAAGTGGAAACATTCCTTTCCTTTGTAAGAGCAGTTACAATAAAAGCTGTCCTTGTTCTACCAAATAAGCCCATTTTAAATGTACCTTATGGAAAGGAATAAAGTGCACACTCCTCCATGTGTGAGAAAAATAAAAATACCAAGTTGCTGGAAGAAGGTGGTGATAAAAACCTGCATCAAATACTGCAAGTTGCCATTTAGAAGTCTCCCACACACAACAGTCAATATCTCTCCAGCATTGTGAACAATGTGGTGCTATCAGATTATAGTATATCATAGAATCACAGAAGGGTTTGTGTTGGAACGGTCCTCAAAGTTCCAACCCTCTGCCATGAACAGGGACACCTTCCATAGACCAGGTTATTATTATTTATTAATAACCCATAAAAGCATGTGGAAACCGGTTCTAGTCATACTTCTGAGTAAATACTAAGACCGTTAACAGTGCAGTGGTGTAGGGCATTAATTGAGCATTATGACCTTCACTATACCTGTTCCATTTTGAAGGCAGGGAGAATTTGGTATGTCCAAAGAGTAGTAGCCTAGCAGCCTAGAAGCACTTTCTAAAGCTTTGGTCCTCTAACCTTGTTGTACAGCTTGAAATAGATACAATTATTTTACAAAAGGGACACTGCAATAAGAAAAGTGATATTGATCAAAAGATTGATTAAAAAGACCAACAGCAAACAGTGACACAATTTACAAGTGGTAGATCTGTGCTGGTCCAAGAGACCCGAACTGTATCCCTGGCAAAGTGCAAATCTGGTACTCAGTACCACCTACTCATAGAAGCAACAGCATCTGTTAAATCCAAGGCTTTGTTTGTTTTGTTAGTTTGGGTTTTTTTCATTTGCAGTAATAATTGTCAGATTGTATGAAAATTCCAGAAAGACTGTCAAATTGTGGGGCTTTTTATTCTGAATTTTAGTGCCAATAAAAGCAATTTAGCTGAATGTAGCTTCGACATGTAGTTAGGTTTTTACTTTTAAAGGGAAGAACAGACTATATTTATTTTTGTAATGTTGCTCATCAGCTTGCTTTTTTAGCAGGCCAAAGACAACTTCTGAAGCTTCCAACAAGTTGGGACGTGCAGCAACACTGCTGCAGACGTGCAGCTTCATACAAATGCTTAGATTCCCTGTGAAGGGGAAACATGGTCTGGTGACATCTTTGCTCACAGGTATTCCACAGGCCTTCCAGCTGTTCTCTACAGAAATGCATATGTGAACTGTTCTGTTCTTCTTGTGCACCCTAAACCCTTGCTGAAGTGAGACACTTTGCTTCCTTCACTCATACCAAGACTTAAGTTATGCAAAGCAGGCAAAATGAATGTAATCCAATCAAAGTCCTGCTTGAACTCAAAGGGCAGGAGAGCAACCTATCTGAATTTCATCTTATTTTGCTTTGCAGGGATGCCAGAGAAAGTTTTATCCTCCAACAGAAGCAGGGGTAAAGAAAACACGGGGCCCAGTTATATGTAAACAAAACTAAACCAACCTGCTTGCTGTGCTACTCCGCGTGCAGGCTACCAAAAGCACTGTGAAGAATCCTGCTTTTCCAAGACGCCGCGCGTTCAATACTGATGAGCAAATGAAGACCTACCCACCTAATTGAATGCTACACAATAGCACAAGCTTCTTCACTAAGAGGAAATTTTCAGTTCTTCACTGTTATTAACAGGGGTGTGTATCATCCACACACACCACCCCCCAAGCGACCTCATACAATTATGGGATAAGCCCCCACAGCCAGCTTCTGGTCTCTCCAGGTAGCTGTTTACAGATTTCTTTCAGAGCTGGGGAATATACTAGATGTATTTGGAAAGCCCAACTCATACATTTTATATGGTCTGCATTATTGATGACCACCCCCTGTAGAACAAAGGGGAAGCAGTAAATGACACTGGCAATGAAATGAGCTCTACGGGCATTGATTACCCAGGCAGTCCTTGGTTACGATAAACATCAGTTTCTAGTAAAGTACTTTCTTTGAAAGTCTAGGAATAAAATATGTACAACAGTAAAACTGACATATTACCTGAAAGTGATTCATCAGTATGGTTTTGTGTGTCTTTGTCTTCTGGCTACAAAGCAGAAAACAAACATATATCAAAACAATTTATTTGAACACCAGAATAACTATTTGGCTAATTTACAGGGAGCAGGAGATTATTTAGAAGAATCCTGAGCTACTTATAAAGTCAGACAGGGAATATATCTGGTTCTGAGGAATTGCTGACAATTTGCAGACTCCAGGCAGCATTTTCTGCTTTGGCTCACAAAATCACCCTGTTGGTTTTATCTGCTGAATAAAATAATCTTTATTAATGATATGCTATGGGGTTACATGTTTTGAATAATTTGTTCTTAATCCCTCAACAGCTGTTCAACAATTCATATGGTTGAATTTAAAAGATTTTTTTTTTTAATGCTTTGCAATAAAAAAACGTGAAGTTTGGCTGCAACATGCAGCAGTAAGCTGTTGTTTCATTTATCTAGGATCAGTGGAGGGGCTTATTTTACAAATTCCTTTACATCCATAGGAAGCTTTTCTAGCAACAGGTGGACTTGAACATTTCTGCTGGCTCAGATCTAACCCTCCTCCTTCTCTGAAGTAAACATTTCCTCAGTGGCCTTTTGACTGCTAAATTAAGCATAATGAAATTATGTAGCAGATTTAGATTGCAACGGACAGTTGTAACATTTCAATTCTACTATTTAGAGAGCAACATCTTAAAAACTGGAAGCAGGGCACCTTGATCCTAGGGCTGCAGGAAACTGCAGCTGCCCTTACTTTAACTATGCGGGTGTGGAGCCAGCTGAAAAAGCTTTCTTCTGTTGGGGGTTTAAAGATGAAAGCAGGAGGGGATTTTTCCCTTATAGAGCTGGAATAAAGTATTGTTGATTTCTTCTTTTTTTTTATTGTGTCATTCTTCCAAAACTATCACAGCAGGCTTCTTAACATTTGGCAGGCTGTGCATGCAAACACATGTTAGCTGGGTAACTATATAATGTAATGAGATACTCTATTCCTACCTGCTATGCTTTCTTTAATAAGAAATCCACTAAAAATAGAATATAGACAGTTTCAGTTGATGTGGTGAACATGGATACATTCACAATCCAATTACAAAGAAGGTAAACTATCTCCAAAACGTTTAAAGACTTTGTTAGTAAAGGAAAAGTTTGCATGGTGTTCTCAGCATTTCTTTGCTCCCTGAAAAAGGCAAGATCATACATGCAACAGTAATTCACCTCACAAAATGTCTGGTCTCTGCTCAGCAGATCTAACACTGCACATACCACTTGCAACACAAAATTCTTGCCATCTTCTAGTAGTTTAATTTTTGTACTTGCACCACATAAGCTTTCTCTGGAGAGACCTTTTTAAACATGACCTTGGCCTTCATGGCAACACGTAAGCACCCAAAGTTTAAGAAAAATTAAATCTGAAAACCCTGAATGTAGTCATTTGTCATCCTTAGGAGCAAATCCTCAAAAGGTAATTCATTGGGACAATAAGGAGCTACCCAGCTCAGCTCAGCCTAACCAGGGATCTGTTTCCAAAGAAAGAAGTACATAAAACCAAAAGAAAGAAAAAAAATTTTTAAAAGTGGATACTGATCACTTAGTTTGCAATAGCTATGCTGCTGTACTGAGCTTTAGTAGCATTTCTCAGGCTTTATGGATTCATGAAAGTTTAAACTGCACTGTGAAAACTAATACCCAAATGACTTTAGATGTGAAAATACTCATATTTCATGATAAAAAATAACAAGGGTGGCTAGTACTGCACAAAGTTCAAAGAAAACCAGGGATACTTACCTGTGCTATGCATCTATTTCCAAAATTGGATATTTTACCAATCAGTTTTCATCCATTTTTATCAACTCAGATGTACTCAGGTTTATTCAAGATCATTTTCTTGTGATGTAATTGCAATAAGACAATGTAGCATTACGGCCCATGACATGAAGGTATTAAGCAAGAACATTTTTGGCCCACAACTAAAATCTTGCCAACTTCTATGAGTCTAATCAAAGCCATAAACTGAAGCACAATCTGAAGATAAGGTTTTCCAGCTCTGTAGAACCATTAACACTCTAATATGTTGAAATATCTTTATTGTAATTCTAAGCTGCCAACTAATACTCTCTGCTTGATGATGGGAATGAGACTGTTACCACCATCATCTGTGAAATGCATACCCAACTCACATTTGTTTGTGAAGAAATTCAGCTGGGACTCTGGTATAAGGAGCCTCCTTTTAATTCTTCACCTCACTAGAAAATGCTGCTTCATTTCTCTTCAAGTTTTCTGCTCAGCCCAGAAAGAATCATTTTGAAATTCAGCAAATAATGATCACTTGAAAGATGGTAAACATGGAGCATGGAGGTCACTCAGCATTGCCTGCCCTATGGCAACCTAAGATTTCACAAATGGTGGAGTGTTTCCACTAGGAGAAGAGCAATGCCCCAAATTCAAAGCAGAACAGTCATATACCTCCCTGAGGGCAGCACGCACAGAGTCTAAAACCTAGGAATCCTTCCTGCTTTGCTTATTCTCTGCCCTGGCTCCATTTCCAGCAGAAAAGAGGGAGAGCATGCATGACAAACCCTTAATGCTATGTTAGCTCTTCTTTAGAGCATCTACAGGCTAATCAAAACCTATTTAAAGTACAAACTACACATTAATGATTAGATAACTTTATTTTGCTCTTCACAAAAGCTCACTTCATTGAATTCTGGAAAAAACAGCACAGACTCTGGTCTGTTTTACTGAGTAATTCCACGCTCTCCAGATATAGTCTGAAAATATATTTATTTGTTAGCATAGTTATTAAACAAACAGCAATATCTTGGTTCACATTCAGGTATAAGTTTTCTTACCTGTTGTATTAAACCAGAATCTGATGTAAGGGTCTTGATGTTCACAGATGCAATTTCCAATGTGACTTGATCTGTTAGGTATTCCTCATCTAAGACAAAGACTGTGAAACACTGGTCTTCCACCCAAATATAAATTTGAATTTTAAGACTATTAAACAGAAATGCATACACTATTTAACTCTGTATCACTGGGAAACGCTGGAATAAAACCCCAAAATATGAAGTTGGCAGAGACTGCAATAATCACACAAAGTGTGACAGTGCAAAGAAAAAGAACTCTTGCAGACATCAGGTATTGGTGTGGCAGATGTTTTTTAAACAAACACCACGCTATCTTTGAAGTCATGTTGATCTTCCAGCAAGCTGACCAGAGATTATTAAAAGAACCATTACAACAAAGTAGGCGAAAGACAACTGCTGCAAGTCAGTACCATCCCTTTTACTTTGCTTTCCTCATCATGCTTAGAATGATAATCATTGAAATATGTACTACACAATTATTTACCTTTTACCTTCTGCCCATTTGTGAATCAGGCTCATCCTACTTAACTCCTGTGTCAGAGAGGTATCTAAAGAACTGAAAGAATCCCTTTCAAAGTGCATTTATCACCTGCCCTAGGAGTCCACTGAAAAGTACAACTCTCCAGGATGGAGCAAACTTTATTTACCTATCAAGCTGCACTTCATCACTGAAAATGGGGTACAAGGGATGCATAAGCCCTTTGTGAACCTTGGGCAAACAGACAATTTTCACTCTGTGTGATTAATAAGCTCCTCATCAGTAAACTATATGCATAATTCCACACAGTAAGGTGATGACCAACCATCAATAGGAGCTTAAAAGACATTAGATTCTACTTGTTTTACACACAAGAACCCTCCATGGCAGTGACGAGTTTGTAGTGGTGGTACATTTCCATTTGTTGTTTATTTAGTGGTAAGACCTCATTAAAGAATAGTGATTATCTTCATGAACCATCAGATAACAGAAACAAGATATAATTCCTTATCTCATTCTGAAATTGATGAGAATCAAAAAATTCATCCTTACACTTGCAAGAAAATAAATTAAATTATTTTCATCTTTTTCTGGTTTTGTAAGACTGCTCAAACTTAAAGCCAAATAGTATTCCATGCCCAACAGGGTAAATGTTTAATAAGGATCATCTTTATTCTTTATGACTGCAGGTTCAGAGTGAAAAAAACATCCCAAAACAATGCCAAAAAAGAAAATCTGAAAAAAGTGTGGCTGAAAATGGAGAATAGAAGCATCAAAATTCACTTCATTTGTGTGGAAATATCATATGTGAAATTTATTCTACATTTGAGTGGAGGAAAAATTAAAATCAAACCATCATGTAAACATTAAGCCTTGTCTTGCAAGACGAAAAGTTCCCTCGACTCACCTTTAATTCATAATCAGTAAAGGGTGCTAAGAACTTTTATAAGTTATGGCACCAAAATGGTTGATTAACTGACACAAAAAAACCCAACAAAACAGCCCTCACCCCACCCCCAGCCAATGTACTATCCACTCAGGCACTCTGTCTGAAGTGAACAATTCTGTATTAACCTGAATTGGACATGCACATCTGTAACACTTTTTAGCTCACGAATTCATATTTCTAAGTCTGCATGTTTATGTTATGAAAAGTCATAATCAGGAAAAAAAAAAAAGGAAATTAACATAATATAAAGAGATATTTGTACCACTCAGTAAGAGGAAGCAAAAACTAAAATTAAATCAAGTTCATTTCCTTTCTACATAAAGTGCTCAAATATCTCTTTCCTCTCAGCTTTCCTTTCTAAATTACATGCATTTAAGCATGCAATCTCAGATTGCAAACAACATTGACAGATTTGAAATTTAGGAATCTAAGTAATTTGGAGGCCCACCTATTATCATAGGTAAATTAAAAATCAGGACATTGAAAAAAAATTGCTGAGAAATTGCTTTAGTGTTAATAACAATGTTGAAGGAACAAACCAGCTGCCTGTAAATAATCAGGAAGCAGTTTATGATTTCTAATGAGTTTTAATCCCACGTTCTCCTTCCCTACTGAGCAGGGCTTCTGAGAAAATACTCATTTCCTCTGGCTGGCTCCCTCAAGCCCCCAGAATAGTGTCTAATCTTTCTGTAGCCCCAGTGGTATATTGCTTACGCTCCTCAGCCAATTTTCCACTGTGCCTAGCTTCTGCAGCGTTTCCTGTGTCTGTCCCCACAGCAGATCTGCTGTGCAACACAGGACAGGTAACACACTACCTGCAGAACGCTCCTCAACTACACCCTTGCCAATGCATTCCCTGGACAAAAGCCAACAGTGAAGCCTGGGATGACGCCCTCCCCCCCCCCCCCAAAAAAAAAAAGCCCACCCTACATGTCTAAGGAAACCATAAAGGAGATATTGCATTGTACAATTCAAGTACTGCAGTGCAATTTTTCTTATTGCACATAACACAGATCTACTACACCCCAACAGACAGAAGCCACGACACTTACCTTTAGGTACTCCTGTATCTTGAACAGGGTATTTTTCAGTCTGTCACAAAAAGGCAAGAGATACACATGCTTGAGTGTAATTGTGCTGGAGAAAGAGTATGTAAAACTGCACAACTGCAGCGCAGTGCCATCTCTTAAATTGCTACTAGCTGATCTGTTGCCTTATTCAGGAATTGGGATATTACTAACACTAGTGATTAGCACATGCAAAAGTACACGAGATTCCTGCTTTGCCACTGTATTTTAAAGGCATTACTTTTTAAAGAGAAAAGCAGAGATTGGGAAAGAAATTTTGCCTTTAAGTAGCAAGATAATCCAGGAAAGGTAATGTGTATCAGGACAAACAGAGATGACTTTAAAAGCTTTATTAGCAGATACAAGTTTTTACAAAAAATGTTACTGTATTGAAAGAAAAATATTTTTCCTTCTGTTCTAAAATTAAAAAGCTGGTTAATATGCAAAATAAACTATTATTACTGCGTTTAAGGGGATAGCTGCTGATCTCCAGGCACGTTATAATTTACTATTACACTTGAAATCTACCTCTTTCCCTATGACCCACTACCCTGATGTAAAAGTAGGTGTGACTTATAGAAGCTAGTAAGTTAGCAATCAAGCAGATTAAAGGCATCTTAAAACTGGGTTGGGGAATGTGATAAACAAGCTTTCATTTGTCTTAGACAGACATAGCAACTTTTTAAAACCTCCCTTTAGCAAAACACAGTATCTAATGTAATCAGTCCACAAAACCAACCATGAAGCCCGTTACCAGTGACACAAATGCATGTATGCAGACTGCAATAATGGATCCCACTGAAGGACCAGCACTTAAAGTATTAGTGAGATTTTCAGAGTTTCTTCCTGACTCCCTGTTGCAAAGCTTCAAAATGGGAAAACAACATGGCAAAGCAACAGTTTGCTCACTTGCCATCCATAAAATAAACCAATGCATTTCAATCTATTTACAGATCTATGTAAGACAGCAATTTTCTCTGGGCAACACAGCATTCTAACTTTTCCCTGAAGTAAACACTCCATAGCAAGATTAATAAGATAAAATAATGAAAGACTTCACAGAATTTCCTATTACTTTTACCTGATACAGTCCTTGTTTCAGCACAAGACTGCTGTGTTTACTACTGTAAGGCATGGAAGCATGTCATAAATGCTGTTACTCTGTTTGCCAGCCAGTACTAGCCTGTGCTGTTTGGTCTCTCCCTAAGTTCACCCATGCCCTCTATAAGGCACTGCTGTTTCCCCTTACTTTTCCACGACTATCTCACCAGACAAAATAGGTACAGGAAGGAATAACAACTTAGCACAATTGAAATTTTAAGTCTGAGGTGCTTTTCCTATAAATGTCAGCAACAGCCTTTCTTGATTGTTTGGGGCTTTTTGAAATGAAAAAAAATGGTATTGTTACAGCCTCTAGAGGCTCTTCCATGGACAGCTCAGCTGGTAGCATCCAATTCAGCTTAAGTACCCATTGGTATTTTTATTCACACCGTATGGTTATACAAGTCCCTATACAAATACACACAGAGTTTAATTTAACAATTTTGAATGCTTTATCTCCATTCTGCACTATATAAAATAACTTTTGCTTTCTACAGTTAACTGCATTAGACCAAAACCATACCATTGTTAAGGAAAGAGTGCTTGGATCTGTATCCTCCACTGGCTCTTTTGCTGCATGATCTGCTGGGAATAAGAAAGCTTTGTTACTGCATGATTCTCAAAACATTTCTTTCTGGCAATTTATACTTTGCTTCTTTGTCTGACCAAAATAGAGCAAAACTATGCAGCCACTACATGCATTACGTCAAATTACATTTCCACAAGGAAACATGACAAACTAGAAAATGTCAGCATTATTAGCACATGATTAGAAACTACATGCAACAAGGAAACCCAACTCTAAGCCCATTAATGGTAGGCTTAAATGAAAATTCTAAATTATTTTTAGTTTTAAAAAAGTAACCACAAAGCAATTCTGCAATAAAGAGTAAAATCCAGCAAATCTTCTAAAAGTAAGTTTTGTTCTTCAAGTGACACACTCCATTTTTTTCCTCAAAGCAGTAATTCACAGAGTAAACATACCCACTACAACAAAAATAAAACTATGATAAACAGCACATTGTAGTGCAAAACATCATAAAATATATTTGAGGTAAACATTATTTGTATACAATAGAGTCATAAACTTCAATTATATTAACATCAAAAGGATATAATGATAAATCTTCAAAGTACTTGCAGGTGAATTATTAAATGTCAAACTCTCTGCATCAATGGCTAAAATGACAAGTAACAGTGGGGTACTAGCCAAAAGCGTACAGAGAATCTGAAATAAATTTTTGTACAGAAGTTGGGATTCATAAAACCTCTCCTGTACTTAACATCATCCTGCTATTTCCTTGAGGAATCTCTCCCATTGATTAGGAACCCATTTTCAAAAACTTAAAAGCATTTTAAATGAAGTAACCGGATTTTTACTACATTCTTGTCAGTCTCATTCCAAAAATCTTCATGCTTGCTGCAAGTATACATTAAATGTTTTCAACCAGAACCAGTAAGGGGTGATTGGAATCAAGACCCCATCAAGAGGTGATGGGGTACAGGGTGGTGTCTTTAATTGCTGCTTTCTAGGTCTCACACAGAAACACAAACACTGTGAGTCTGTGACTCTACATCTTTCTTCCTCAGTATCCATCCTGAAAAATATTTTCAAACTGTATTTCTTTCCCTATAACCCCAGTGTCTTTCCTTTTGTTCTCCTAGTTCTTTGGGCATCTGGCCTCCAGCCAAGACTAAACCACCACAACGAGGAACAGCAGTTTCCACTTTTTTAGGTTATAGAACACCACAAAGTTCCAATATTTTCTTTATGTGGCGCATATATATATATATATGAATATCTGTACCTGAGAATAAAGGCTCAACATACTAGCTGTGGATGATTCATCATAGTCTTGTTGACCACTGATATTAGGCAGATAATTTGAAAACCGCAGACCTAATATTTCATTGTGAATAAGGCAATTAAAATTCCATGTCCCCTCTCTCTTTCCCACACATACCTCCTACAGCATTCTGCAGCTCATGTCATGCAGCTGGATGCAGGTGCACAAAACAGTGGGGAGGAACGTTCTGTTTATCTCAAATGTGAAACATCCACAGGTTTGCATGTTGAAAGGCCAACAGGAAATACAGATATCACCTGACTGACTATTCAGTGCAGACTGTCTCATTTCATACTCTGATTCACAGCCTCATAACAACATTATTTGGAATTCCTAAAAAAAAATAAATCAGTGTCACCATATTCCTCACTGACAGCATACAGCTGCTGGCCTGCAGCTACTTCCCCAGAAACCACTTGTGAATTGACTCAGATGGACATAATTTGCACATGCTGATTTGACTCAGACAGACAATGGCAGGTTTGATGGTTGCTCCCAAGGCTCCTTTCCACCACCCAGCACCTGCACACTGCTCAGCAGCTGCCATAGCTCTTCTGCTTGAGCCTGTCCAGTCTAACCTGTAACATGACCAGCAGATTTGTACCCATCACCACCACTTCTCTCTGTTCAATATTGCTACTTTAAAGTGGATGCAATGTTGTGCGTTTACCAGTGCAAACAGCTTGAAATTTTACCTGTATACATGCTATACGCATTCACACTTCTAATCCTACATCTGCTCTTTGTCCTTATATTGGTTGGAACTCTGAAGCAGACTTTTGGAAAGCTCAGCATTTTCACCTTCAACAGGAGGGGATTCACAGAGCACTGTATAGTAGCAAAGATGGTATTCCCCAATGTCATGGTTTTATCCTGCAACATAGCCTTCACACCACCAGCACCGAGTGAAGCATGCAAGGTCTACCATAGTTCAACCATGCACCTATAAGAGCTCTTTCACACTGAGACAGAGCAAACACTTTAATAGCACAACTTCGTACAACTCGGACAAAGTTATCACCCTAACACTGAAGTTCTTCATAGAGTTGAACCTTTTGACTAAACCCAAATCAACAATGGTGTTTTGACCAGAGACATGTGAATTTGAGATCTGAATAAGAGAAGGAAACACAGCTAATTATAATGGAGGAACCAGTTCTCCAGTTAAGTCCATCAGCTCCCATGCATTTCTCTTTACTGTTAACTGCTCATAACTATCACTGTTTGAGGAGGCAGGGAAAGACTTCGATGCTGGTAGACCTGAGATGTGGTACTGAAAAGGCATTCGCACCATTAGCCAGGCTTCCAAACCACCCAGTGTCTGGGATTTTACAAAAATGGCTTTTTAATACGCTGTTTGCAAGCACAAGTTAACGTGCAGTTTAAACCCTGCAGCAGGCTTGACAAGACAAGTTGCACTAATTAGCGTGTGCGGAGGGGGAAGGGAACCACTATCAAACTCTTTTAATTTCAGCCGGGACTAGGCTCCTCACCTGCCCCCCATGAGCCATTGCCGCAGGTGGGAAGCGGGGCTGCGGGGCGCTGCGGGCCGCACCCCGCGCACCCCAGACCCGCGGGAGGTGGCCTGGGAGCAGCCGTCGCCCCTCCCGCCGCCCTGCGGGGCGCCTCACCCGCCCGGCTTCCCGCGGCGGGGTCCTCACCTGGGGGCAGCGGGTCCTGCGGAGCGGCCATGGGACGGGCGGCGCGGTCCCAACGCGAGGAACGAGCGGCGCCCGTCGACGTGCCCGGAACCACAGCCGCGCCGCGCCGCCTCCTTCCTGCCGCCGCAGGTAGGGCCGGGCGCGGTGCCTCGCCTCGCCCTCCGCGGGGAGGGACGTCCCACCTCCGGCGCGACTTCCCGCCGGGGCAGAAAACGTGTCCGCCGGCGCCGAGCGCGGCTGCCGTCAGGATCCCGCACTCCCCGGCGGGAAATACCGCGCTCCCGCCGCCAAGTCGGGTCAACTCTTCCGAGCTGGGGGTGCTTCACTCCACGAACGCTCCGCGCTCCGGCGGGCGCATGTTTTGGTTCATCAAGTAACTCTAGTTTGGACCTAAAGTAAGTTACTTCAGCAAACAAATCAAGTGCTTGTTCTCCGGCACTTACAGATATTCGCGCCCTTAAATAACTCCCTCGGACAGAGAAAGGTGGTTGAAGATCCAAGTTGTACATGCAGATCACTCACAGTGCAGGGACAGAGTTAAAAAAACAGGTATCACAGAGCAACAATCATAACCACCACTGTTGGGCTTTGGGTGGGTTTTTCCCCTACAAATATTTAAAATTCATCCTCTTATGCCACAGGCACTTCCAATACTATGATGTCAAATCCTTGTATATAATTGCTTTGGGTCCCTGTTGTCACCTCTGCCAAATTCCCTCACTCATGGTGCCAATAGACTTAAAGTAACACAGATTTCTTAAATGGGGTCCTAGCATGAAATCGCTTTCAAATAAGAAATATCATGCATTGCTACTTATTGTACAATGCAAAAATGAGAGAAACCAACATAACTGAATTGGCCATTACAATACCACATTTGTGTTACCCACCATATTTACTTATAAGGTAACTCGGCAACCAAATCCTACTGTGACACTCCAGTCAACTGTCTTACACTGGAGTAATTAAAAGCAGCCTTTGGTCCCTTAAGCATTACAATTGAGTGCTTTCCCACAGGCTATTTTCCAGTGAGAGCACTGACACGGTGTCGGGAAGATTTAGAGCGACCCCCTTATTTCACCTGGATGAATGGAGGTTTTGCCATTAGGTTATATACATACCATTAGGTTATATACATACAAACGCATAACGTAGGGCTAATGGATCACTGATATTTCTGTAATTCATGATGTGTAAAAAACACAGGGGTTTTTTTAGCTATATCATTGGAGTGCAGCTGTTCATGGTATGGGTTGATTCTGATTGCTTCTCCATCAATATTGAAACTCATTCTTGAAGGAAGGGGGCACTTAAAAGGGTAATTTTAAAGAAATAAAATTGTTGATTATGTAGGTTTCTCTACATTTCCTTAGAGGCACAGTGCTTTTGGTGATAGATAATCAGGCGGAGAGTTGGAGGGCTGAGAAAGTGTATTCTTACCAACAGAGATCTGCACAAATGCTAGAGTAATAACTGGAGCTTCTCCTACAACTGTAAGGAACAATAAAACCACAGCAGAGCTAAGAATTTTCTGAATTTGAAACATGCCAAGTTGATGCCTCAATAAAATCAACGTTGTATGTATTGCCTCTGTGTGCTGTTTGAAAACTGGATTTAACCGCAGAAGTAGATACAGTCAGTGGCTACTAACACTTTGTATAAATGTATATATAATCTATACAAAAATGTATCCATTAACAGCCTTCAAAATATCCCTTGGGTACTGCTGTTACACAGAGGAATGTAAGCTGCAGAAACATGTGAAAGCACTGCTGTTGTGGCCGTGCCAGGTTTTACCATCAATGGGGCATTTACCGTTCTGAAAATTGGCAATCTGAAATCTCCCTACATTAGGATTAATAAATTATTTTAGCAAACAATAAAAAAAAAAAAAATCTAGCGGAAGAGCACTTGTTCCAGAAGCCAAAACTGGTTAATGTTGTTTAAGAGGATGGGTTTTTTAAAAGCATATCTGTAAATTGTGTTTGCTTCTCAATTTGAAACAGGTTTTAAAACAAATTATTAATAAAGAACCCTTTAAAATAATGCAATTTAATAATAGAAGTTAATGGTCTAGATAACATTACTGCTTCAAAACTTAGCTTAGTCATCATAATTTAACATTTTTTCCAAGTACTGCAGGAGGAGCCTGCAATTACATAAATATATCTCTACAGTGCTGTCGACAGTACAGATTACTTTGGCTGTTGCATGCCTGTTCTTGTATCATTCTTTAATGAGTGATACAGAAGTCTTTGTTAGTTAACTAACTGACCAGTCCAGGAAGCCAGCAACTATTTTGGCAAAAGTTAGTTTAACTGTATCACAAAAACTACATCCAGAATAAGATAACTTTAAGCAGTGACATTTTCTAAAACGGTGGATTAATTTTCTAATCAAATTTCTAGACTTAAGTGCAATGTATATCTTACCTTACTGTAATCCTGCAAGCTGCTAAATTCACTGTAACCAATGATAGCGTGAAGAGTTCAGAATTTGGTAAATTTCCCCTCAAATACAGAAGTAATATTTTCAAGTAATTTTTACAAATCAAGTTTACACATGCTTCTTCTCAACCCTTTCCTGGCCCCACCAAAAACCCAGCCATCTTTGATGTGGCCCTAGACTTTTCGTAAAGATCTCAAACTATCTGGCAATACATAACCAGTTAGTTTATTGTTTGAAGTAGCAATTAAGCCATACTCTCAAAAGGTTTCCTGCCTTCACAGCACAAGGCTGCAGACAAAACCTTTTTCCTGCCATGGACATTATATTCCTGCCTCGCAAAATATTATTGCTATGACCCACAAAAAGAGATATAAAACCTTTTTCTAACTGATCCTTTACTATATAAAGAAGTTCTGTTCCAGATCCCAAATGCCACTAACACAGTGCAACAATGATCTTCCCCCTCCCTGACAGGGGTTGCCTAATAGTCACAATAATCACAGGCCTGACAGTATTGCACAGCAAGCTCATTTGTTCTTCCTCATTCGTTTGCTTTACACATTTAAACCACCTTTATTTAAGGAAATTCATATTGAGTAAAGTACTTCTGTTTCAACATAAGCTCTTCACCTCTTATGTATTTCAGTAGAGTTAGGAAATACCTCCCTCCCATTTTCTTTTCCGATATCCTATAGCTAGCTTTCAACTGCTGGCAGCTGACTATGTTGCTAGGCCAGTTCTTTGAAATTCTGAGACTATATTGGAATAGGAATAATTAATCAGCAGCTAAAAAGACTAAAACTATAAGACTAAAACACTACTTTCTTTGCCAATGATTATATCAGTTTGCTCTTTTACAGTTGTACAGGAATGCCGTAATTTTGACATTCCTTTGACAGAAAACAACATTATATGGAGGAAATATAAGAAATTGCACACACCTAGACCACCTTACATAAGCCTGCGGCTAACTTGTTTACATTACAGAACTGCATGATATGGGAATGTTCCCACCGCTCTGGGAGCTGTGCTGTGTCCAAGTCAAACATGCACCACAGGAACAGTGAAACCTTGCTTTTTCTAGATTGACATATTGAAACTGAGCCTAATACGATTGGTTTCAGGCTGCAGCTCTGCAGGGGCACTAGCAGGGCCCCCCTGCCTGGCTGCTTGTTTCAATAAAACGTGTAAAGATTGAGTTGAGATCTCAACCTCATGATCAGATTTTGTTGACAGTTAAGCACATGCACCCAACAAACTGCAAACGCATCAATCTTGGGGTTTGGTTTTTTTAACAGGATTATTTATGCTCATCTGCTATACTCAGAAGTTTGACAAGGTTAGCAGACTCCTTTCCTTGTTAGCAACCTTTCATCAAAAATGATGGCTATTACAGGAATGACAGTAAGACTCCAGAGGTTACTTCTGTACTCTTGATTCAGCTGACGTAGTCACACACACTACAGAGTGCAGGTTGCTAACATTCAGTTTTAGCGCACACACAAAACAGGAATGAGGACACGTGTGTAGCTAAGTTTCATACTTTATTCTTCAATACCCACAAAACATTTAAAATGTACTCCCTCTTTACACTTTGCTACTCTTTACTGCATTATGTATTTTTTTCCTCATATTCATTGTGAGGATATTGCTGCATTAAATTTTTACATTAAAAAAGTTTCTTTTTTTTCACTGTACTGCATTTGAGCTATTGTTTTTCCCTTTGTAGGACATTCTCATTTGTCCAGACATCCATGGGTACTTCTCAAAAGTTATTTGCAACAGTTGCCTCAGACCTGAGCATATACTGTGGTTTTAAGGCAGATATCAGTAGGTGAAAACAGGATGTCAGTGAAGCACGTACTGTAAGGAAACATAAGAACTTGTATTTAGCCCTACAACAGCTGGATAAAACAAGGTTTTGGGCACACAAGTTCTTCAGTTGTAGCAGGCCTGACAGACTACAGAACTCATGTGCTCCACTACTTGCCTGCTTTACGTACCTACATCTGGTGGTATACTGTAAGTTCCTACCCATAGCTCTCCCTTGCTGTATCACTAGATCTTCACAGCTAGGCTACCACAAGATGTTACATTGCTCAACAAGCATTGCACTCCCACCGCTGCTGTTTGCCAGACTTAAACAGAAGTCTGTGACGTATTGGTTTACTCTCCTAAGTTCAGAAAGGGCTCATTCAAATGTTAATTTGGAAAAACAAATAAAGGCCAAAAGTTTCAAGGGCAAAAAAATTCCAGAAATCCACATTTCAGATTACTGAAGTTTAGTTCATGAACTTGGCCAAGCAGCTGGGATTTACCCCACTTCTCCTAATGTGAAATGAAGCTGCCCTGTTTTGCCTTGCTTGTTCACTGATGTAATTTCTAAGATGCGTTTTTACGTGGTTGATGACTATAGATCATGATTTCTGCCTACAGCCAGAATGCAGAAGAAAATAAGAGCTGACTAAAAGCACCGATGGTGCTAATACAAGAAGAGTAGCAAGACTTAATTTTAGTTCCCACCAGACACAAGTTTGACAATTGCAGATTTGCTGTATCCACTAAAAGACAGCTTGTCCCTCTCTGGTGCACCCAGATCCCTGCCTGCTCTAGAGAACACTGTTAGGGGGAAGAGGTGACTCTGATGTTCTTGTTTCCTAATACAGAAAAATGTTTTTAGCTTCCATGTTCCAGGCTTTCTTTGCTTACACATAGAAAGAAAACATTAAAATTTGCAAATAAAGCCATAAATACTTTTAACAGCAATGCATATTATGAAATCACAGAAGATAATCCTTCTTATGCCAAGTACATACAATGTACATGTACACTGAAAAATATGTATGCCATTACTCTTTTCATGAGCCCAAGAAGATATAAACTATGTTTAGACCTCTCCCCAGGAAATGCTTGTCCTTAGCCCTCGCTGAAGTATTCTATCATCATGGCAAATTTCTTTAAAAGAAACAGGCTTAGTAGGTACTCTCAGCTTTGTAACGTTTCACAAAGAAATCCTATATTAGCATTTTTTAATTCTTTAAACATTTTCACACTACCATCAAAGTAGCATTAGTAGGGTAAAATCAACACTGAAACATAAAATAAGATTGAAAATACTAAGGACTTTAGAAAGCTATATGGAGCTAAATTCAGCTCTGGTGTAGCAGATGATATTTATGTATCCAATTAATTACTTATTTTCCTCTTAAAATTATTCCTTATACATTTCTACAGCAAATTCTTTCCAACATGGCAGTAGAAAACCAAACCACTACTGACTTTTGATGCAAGCAGATTCTGTCAGAGGTGAGGAAGAATAATTAATTAATTTGTAAGTAAGTAACAATGGACAATCTGAAAAACTTTTAAGCTCTCTAAAATAGTTTCCTTGACCTTAAAGCTTGTCTCCATACTCCAGTAAAGAAGTATTCTCCTCTAACTGAAAGGCTGTAAAAAAGAACCTGGATTAGCACATGGATTGAAAATAAAACCCAAGTTTCAGCACCCCTGCACATGAAATTGTTGCAACACTCTTGCTTTCCCCACAGGAGTATGAGTTTTTGCAATTCTGGAATGAATTACAGATATACATTTAAGTGGTGGGAGCAAAAGATTGTTTATGAGCTGGTTTTTGGTGCTTTAAAAAAATAATTAAGATTATTAAATTATCTCAAAAGAAGCAGCACTAAGTCTTAGACCAATAGTTCCAACAGCTATTGGCAAAACGCAACTAGACAAATTCAACTGATGTTATACTATAACTTCTAATCTCTCAAGTGTCAACCATTCTCCCTATAGGGTCAGTAGAAAATAACAAATAATAACAGAAGATTAGGTTTAGCTAAACTGATCTAACAGTATGCAGCCACTTGAAGGGCTGGTCCTACACTCTCCCTTCCCATCAGGATATGTACCTGTGCCTCTTCCCCTGGATCAGGTTGAGTGATGAAGCCAAGATTCAGTGAGTCAGTTCAGGTGGCTGTTCGGGCCAAAAATTATCCCTAGAGGGGAAAAAAAGAAAAAAAAATCACTCAAGTATATATCCTGAGTTGGAAGGGACCCATAAGGATCATAAAGTCCAACTCCTGGCTCCACACAGGGCCAGCCAAATCAGAGCACATCACTGAGTGCATCATCCAGATGCTTCTTGAACTCAGTCAAGCTCAGTGCTGTGACCACTTCCCTGTGGAGCAGTTCCAGTGCCCCACCATTCTCAGCAAAGAGCCTGATTTTAGTAGATGAACTAATTTAACATGTGATTTCAGAACTGCTAACTTTGATACATGGAATGGGGAATCTGGAGGAGAAGTAAGTCTTCTCTCTTTCCACACAACTCAGTATTTATCTTATCTGTAACATGAAACACAGCTGAAAACACATTCCCCCTGTCTCATAGGCTTCAATTTGCTACACAGTAGCCTGTACCTCCTCTAACAAAACCCACAAAACCCCACAACAGAAGTGGGGGGATTACAAGTTAAAAAAAAATTAAGAAAACTCCAGAAGTCAGTCAATGGGCAGCTTATAGGTTTTCTATTAACTTTGATCCTTTATCTCAAAGAAATCAGGCTCAAACAAGGCAAAACCACATAAAAAGCCCCATGGATGCCCATAGAAGAAGCTGCGAGAGAAATGAGCAGCTTAACTTGGAAGAAAAAAGGCACAGCTCAGCACAATTCGCCCTTGGGGCACTTGCCAGCTCGCGGGAAGTCCCTAGAAGTACTTGTCGCCCCTGACAGGCACCCAGCCAAGGGCTGTGACGCGGGCACCACTAAACGCGGGCCTCTTCATCTTTCCGGCGGCGACCGCCTCCCACCCAGAAGCGCGGCAGTGTGGGGGAACCTACGGTGTGCACCGCTTCCTAAAGCGGCCGCGTTAGCGCAGGGCTAGCGCAATCCTACTCCGTGCCACTACACGCCAGCTGTGGCGGGCGGCCCCGCACCCTTCACGGCCACCGCCCCGCTCGTGCCTCCCCTCAGGCATCGAGCGCGCGGGAGCTAACACCCCACCACGCGCGTGCGTACACAGCCAGCAGCGCTGCCTTCCCCGCTTGTTTTGGAGGTGCGCGTGGTCCCTTCTGATTGGGCGTCGCGCCTTGCCCCGCCCCGGCACTGCCGCGGCGGGGGTTGCGCACGCGCCCGGACTACACTTCCCGGGATGCCGCGCGGTTGGCGGAGGAGCGGGCCTTTGGGCGGTCGTGCGGACGGTGGTGGTGGCTGCGCTAGAGTCGTGCGCGCGCGTCGGTGCTGTGGCGGCAGCGCGCGGGCAGGTTGGGGTGAGGGCGGCGCCCCCGCCCGACGGCTCCCGCCGCAGACAGGAGCGGCCGCGCCGGGGGAGACGCTGCCACCGCCGCTGACCCTCGGTTCGTCCGCCTCCTTCCTGCGGCTGCTGCGCGGCGGGGCGAGGGCCGCCCTCCCCGTCAGCCGCCGCGGCGGGCGGAGCGGTGGCAGCAGCATGAGCGGCGGCGGTGCCGACCGGAGCACAGCGGCGAGGGTACGCCTGGTGCCGCGGCTGCTGGCGGTGCTCAGTTGCGTCCTGACAGCGGAGGCCCAGGTAGGACCCAGCGGCGGATGGAACGGGGCGGGACGGCCCTCTCAAGGCGCGGGGAAGGAGGGGGGTAGCGTGGTCGGACGGGGTTACCCCTCCTAGGCTTTGAGTAGGGCCGCGGACCCTTGCCCGAGGGGAAAGCGACCAGAAGTCCTCCTGGTCGCGGGCTGGAGGAGGCTCGCCGGAGGGTCCCGGGGGAGAGGGCAGCTTCTGGCCGGGTGGTGCGCAGCCTCCCCGGCGGAAGAGCCTGGGGATGTTCGCTGAGGTCTGTAGCCCACGTCCTCACTATCCGCTGCCCTGCGGTTGCTGGGATCCAGCCTAGGACCGGGCGGCTGGGTGCATGCGGGGCCCCGCTGCTGCAGTCTGGGGAGAAGCTGGTGGATCTGGGAGCCACTGGTAGTAAGTGCCCTTATATAACGGTCTGGCTGCACAGAGAAAAGTTTAATCTAGGTAGCACTGCTTGCTGTCCGTGGGCTGCTGTGCTGAGGAGCTCTGGGTTGGATCATACCCTTCCTTGGCTTCAGCCAAAAAGTTTGCTGCCCGTACAAAGTTGTTGAGAAAGCCATATGCTTGATTCGTAGTACCAGTGCTCCAGCTTGGCTTGCGTTCAGGTCGTGTCTGTTTGCCCACAGCACGGACAAGGATGAGAGTGCTCCTCCTTTCTGTAAACTGTCTTTAGAGCTTCAGAAGGACAAATGTGACGGGTGTCTGTAGTTGGGAGTTTGCTTATTCATCAGCACTATGATTGGGACTAAAATGATAGCTGTTTTCAAGTAGGGAAGGTTTTCAGCTGGGCCAGATATATCAGATTGAGTTTATATGGAAATCCAGTGTCTATGTGAAGCAAAGTTTGTCTTCTGTAGCTTTTTAAAAAAACAGATATTTTCTAAATTTCAGCTCTGTATAGCAAGCTATATTGTTAGTGACCTTCCAAGGCAGTGATTGGAGTAGTCTAGTATAGATCACTTTTATTGCTGTTTTTTCTGTTGTAAATTGAGGCTTTCTTGGGTTTAAAAATCTCTTCTTTTGCTAGGTGTTTCAGTGTAGCTAAAGGCTGGTTGAATTTGGGTTATTAAAGAAGCCATTAACAAACTGGTATGGTTTTCTTATGACACTTGGCTGAGAGATTGGTTGTTGCTACTTCATGAAATTGTTAGTGTATTGTGTTCAGAGTTTAAATGCCTGGAGTTTGACTTGCAGGAGGAAAAGATAAGCTAGCTATTAGTTCTTGGCGTCATGTTACCTATAGCTTTTCTCTTGTTCTGCAGCTATGGCAAAGTAAAACATTAAAGAACAAAACAAGGTGTCCCAGGTGGACTTCTAATTGTTGAAGCAATTAAAGTACAAAACCTGATAACACTAATAAGGCTGTTTGTATGAACAGACTACTTGTTCTTCGTATATACGTTTGTTGAGCTTTTTCTTAATGTTGGAGTGCTGAAAACATCTCTCTTCATGGCTCTCATGAGGAGAAGAGAAATTGATGCAGGCTGGGCGTTGACCTTTTCTTCTGAAAGGTTGATTTATCTTGGAGAAGAAAAGTTAGAAGTTTAACATCTTGAGTGCAGCTCTGATATCTGTATAAGAACTAAACTAGGTTTGACAATAGATGGAAATACTTTGATAAGCATATTGGAAATAGAGGGGAAAAAAAGCAGCTGTTCAATGTCAGCTCACTTCTTGAGCACAAATTATAGTCAGCTAATGCTTTCAGAGCTTATCATAGAGTTCAGAGTAATTGACAGATGAAAAGAAAGCTTGATACTTGGCCATTGTAATAAAAGTTGTGCTTATAGTACAGTTTGGCTTTATGTTTTTGGGCTAACTGGCGAAGTTCAGTTTAAAAAAGCTAAATACTAATTGTGCAAATAGCAAAGTAGGTCTTGCAATACCTAAATTCGATTCTCTAATACAACGCTCTTATTTTGATGTCTCCAGTTTGAAAAATAATTCACTGGAAGGTCCAGGCGTCGTTTTCATCATGCTTTTAGAGTGTTCAGTCACTGTGAAAGCGAGAGCACTGAAGGCTACACATAGGCTAATAAAAAACCCTCTAACTGGGGTACTTGAAGCCCATGTTGCTGTTGTATTAGTAGGCTGTGAACTGATTTCATTAATGTGCAGTATTGGTGTTTTTTATGGGCTGTCAAACTATTTTATAAATTGTGGTTTGGAACAGATACAGCATGAATTAATTTTAGAGCATGCCTTCCAAGAAAACATTGATTTTGCTATTTTATATATACAGGGAACTAACTGTTCCAGTTCTGAAAAAGTTGTGAGAAAGAAATGGAGAATTATGATCGCTTGTTCTTGTTACTCTAAAATAGTTTTTCTCTTTAATTTCTTAGACCAGTTCTAGTTTTCGGGGAGGGTTTGTTTCTGAAACCTCATGTTCTGAGTAAACTGGGTTCTGAAAGGTGTTCTTAGAATTGAGATTTTTATCAGAGACATCTGACAAAGGTGTCACCTCCCTTAGTTTGCTATCTTAGTTGGATTAAAAACACTGCAGATGTTATTTTTCCATGGGGATACTGCACTGATATAACTGCTGCATGTTTGTTCAGAATATTTTACCCTGAAAAAGCATTTCAGTTTTGTATAGATGGTAAAAATATTTTTGTAAGCCGTGGATGGCTTCATGCAGTGGTCATCAAAATAGTTCCTCACTCTTTATCTTCTGTCTCCAAAGAAAATTTCCCAGATCTTTCCTACTGCTTTCAGCTTAATAAACTGTTGTGTTGCTCTTTATGTAAGGTTTACCCTCTTTATTCAGTTGAATAGTATTCGAGAAAAATGTTCAGAGGGGGTTTTATATTTATTTTTATATTCCAATGAAATGCACTTGTTTGTTTCATGGTATGGTGTTACCCCTAAAGACTGCAAAATCAATGTCTGCCTCTGTGTGCCCAATAAGAAAATTTGAAAATCTTAATGAAATCATTAGAGATTAAAATAATTTTGTGTGTGTGTGTGTGTGTGTGGGAGGGGTATAACTGCGAATAATAACAAGTTTTGTCTTCTGACTTTGAAGTTGGCAGCCATGTGGGCTGTGTGCTTTTCTGGCTTTGTGAAAAACCTGTAATTACACATAAGCTTTTTCACAGCTGTTTACCCAGGTTTGAAGTTAGATAACATTAACAAGGCAAGCGTAACAGCATGGAAGACTTTGGGTAAAATAACTTCCCTTAAGTGAGTTTTACTTCACTGCCATATCTACTCTGCAGAGCTATGACAGCATGTTTAGTGCCTCAGGAAAAACGGGATCTGCATAAGGTGAATTTTCCACTGAAAGGCTTTATTGCCATATCCTCACCTCTTTTTCTCATAGGAGGTTGGGGGAAATCCATTTTCCGGGCCTCCTTTGTGCCTCATAAAAGAGCAGAAGCCTACAATTTGGTTTCTAATGACTCTTGCATCAAGCTTGGTTATATAAGGGTATCTGTTCTGTAAAGTAGTGGAGTGATTTATCATGCATAAAACAGATTAGATGATTTCATAATCTCATCTATGTGAAATCTGTGGAGGGGAGGAAAGAAGGCACAAATATTTTTTTTTTTTTGTCTCCTTTTGCACATAACCTTTCACTAGTTACAAGTTCTTCTAAGCTCATATAAGATGTGTGGGTGTGACTGTGTGTTTTCTAGGCCATCATGTATGTTGATGGATTTCCTGTCTGGCTGAAGAATAGTAGAAAACAGCACTGTTTGATTCCATTCCCTTAGATACAGTCTGAAGCCTTAAAACTTAGTTTTGGAAGGCCTTTCAAACATGTATGTAGTTCCCTCTGAAGATATGTTTAGGAGCAGCTAGTTAGAATTAATTAGATTTATCATACAAATATACATAGAATCACACTTGCAGCATTTCTGCCTTTTCAGTAAGCCACTCTCAAGGGTCTCAGCGAAAGTGTTACCATAGCTCAGTCGGCTAAGTTAGTTGGATCTCTCCTTTGCTCTTTGCACAGTCCCGTGGTGGCAGTAGAGCTTCCACACTTGCGTGCGCTCCTTTTCCTAGAGGTGATCTTAAGCTAGTGAAGTACCTTGAGCCAGCTTCCTGCAGCACCCAGAAAGTTCAGATGTAGTTTCATAGCTTAGAGCCTTACGCTATCGGTGTCTGCACCTGGTTTTCCTAGTCTTTATTTATAGAAGTTAACTGTAAAGCTATTAACTTCTTGGGCACAGAAGTACCTATTCCCCTTTCTCCCATGTCTCCAAAGTAACTAGATGATTTTCTTACGCTTTGAAAAGAATTATAAAAAATATGGTGACAATGCATGATTCTGGGTGTTTCTTTTTAGACAGTTTGGCTAACGAGCGTTTGGTAGGAGAATACTTGGTACAAAACTCTGTGCAGATATATCACATTTTCCTAGTTTGGAATGTCTTGCTGCTCGTTCTGCGAAGGGTTCTGTGTTCTGAATCTGTCAACAAGTTTCAGGGCTGAAAGTGTTCATCTGGCCAATGCTGATTCAGAATTACATTTGGAGATGGACTCAAGCTCAAAAAAGAGTGCTGGGATCCATTTTTTTCTAATTCTGAGTGGGTAAGGTATGTTGTAGAGTATTTTAATGATGAGAACTGCATTTCACTACCATTTCTTTTGACTGGCATTTTTTCTCTTCAGAGGATTTCTTGTAGTTAGTATTGACTAAAATATGTTTTTATGTATTTTTAATAGCTCACAGGAGTCCTAGATGATTGTTTATGTGACATAGAAAGCATCGATGACTTCAATACTTTCAAGATCTTCCCCAAAATACAGAAGCTGCAAGAACGCGATTACTTCAGATATTACAAGGTACACTTTGAGCAGTGTTTTCTGGTATAATTTAAATAAAATTCAGAAAATATAGGGAGGAGGATTACATATCAAATCAGCTTGTCTATATTAAGTTGTCTTTTAGAAGCTGACAGCTCTTTAATTTGGTTGTAGCAGGTTTTCAGTCCCTGACAGTTGTGTTGGTAATAAATCATATTTGCTGTGTTAATCCTGGAGGAAGTGACAGGAAATCATGACTGCTTTCTTTCCACTAATAACTGGTAATTTTAAAGGTAGTATCTTTGTACTGCTGCATCTAGAAAAAGATTTATGTATGTTACAGCTTTCTGGTAGCACGCAGCACTTGTCTTCTAAGAAATGTGCATAATTTGAAATGGAAATATTGCAGTGATTTCCTTTTATAAGTTGCGGTCCCTGTTCTGGTTTTAGTGCTTTTCTATACAAAGAACCATTATTCCTTTGAAAAATAGGTAATAATCCATTTAAAGTAGCATGCAATATCACTTCTTTATGACTTTAAACATTTTTTTCCTCTGTGCTAGAATCTGATGAGCAAAATAAGACTTTGAGGTCTGATTCTTCTGTTTTCAGATATGCTTAACTTGAAAATGCGTTTTGACTGAGGTAGTCAGGCACTGGAAAAAGGAGATTACGCTCTAGGGCAAACTCTCCTGCCTCTTCCCTACTTTTAGCTCTTGGGCTTGTCTGACTCTACATGCATCTCTTAAACATGGTAGATTTTTAGTTTGGATGCTGGGGTTTGGTTGATGTTTGTTGGTTATTTCCTCCTTTCCAGGATGTAGGAATTTATCTAGCTTATCTGGAATCATTCAAGTATTAGTCGTGTAAGATGGGGTCATGAATGTGAAGAAGGAGAAAATGCTAGAGTCTTCCCTTTCTAGTCTGAGCAATCAGTAATGTGTAACTTCAACCTGAATCTCCTCCTGCTACATGATACAGTTCTAACTTCACTTTTCAGGAGAAAAAAGATACGTTCAGCTTCAGTGATAGTACATCACATAGTAGTGGTAATTAGATTCTTCAGAGACAACAGGAAGATGCAAAGCAAAGTATTTGAAGAAAAGGAGCCAGGTATAACAAGATTCTATACAGCAGTAATTTCATCCTGTAAATCTAGAGATTTCAATGGTGTGTTGCATACCTACCTCATCTTTCACACTGATCGCCCTAATAGATGGGCAATTACAAGGGCCAGTGTGCAGTCCACCCCTTACTATGCATAATTGAGTACTTCGAGTTGTGACAGGGGAGAATTTGTGTTGAACAAGCAAATTGAGTAAGTTGGAATGTTTTTTTCCCCCTCTCCCATCTGAATAAGCAACAGAGATTTTTTGATATTCCTGCAGAGAATCATGGAAGTGCTGTTAAGCACATAGATGAATGTGGAAACTGAGGTGTCCTGGTTCTGGCCAGGCCAGAGTCAACCTTCCCAAGTAGCCAGCACAGGTGACCTGAGTCAACACAGGTGAGCTGAGTTAGCCTGGGCTGTTTTCCACATCACCTGACATCACTTCCCCATAAAGTGGCCAGAACCAGGGCATGAGGGTAGGCAGTGATCATCAGCTTGGTCAACTACGATATTGCTAATTACTGAACACACATAAGGGGAGTGTGCTTGTTCTGGGAGTGAAAGTACTCCTACTATGAATTAACTTAATTTGTAATAGGAATTTGGATCATGGAATTCTGTAACCACAGTATTCCCATCATGTTGCTGGTTCAGTAACCGGACAAGAGCTCAAAGGACTAGCTACTTTTTATTTAAAGGGTGAAGAAAACTTCCTTTGTAAGGTGTTGCTGAAGTTGTGCGAGGTGGTTTCTAGATAGTGGAACGCTTCTCAAGGAAAGAAAGGAATAAGACCTTTTGTTTTTATAGTTTTATACACCAAAACCCACAAAATTCCTCATCATAAAGAATGTAACTTCCAATCCGTGGCAAGTGTTAAGTGCTACTCTAAACAGCAATCTTGAAACTGACCATGAAGAAAGTAGATGGATCTATGTATTCCGTGCACGATTGGTATGGATTAAAGTACAAGTGCTATACGCTCTCAGTTGGTCGCAGAAGTGTGTGTATTTGCTCTAGAATCATTCTGGGACTAGTATATCTTGATTTGCAGATGTTCTTCCTGAGTTAATCTGCAGTTTTGACAGAAGTATTCTTTTATTTACAGTGTTCTTCTGTAAAAGAACAGCAACTTCCTAATTACCTGTATCTTCCTAAATGTGCTAGCATTTTTTTATTGTTAGAGTGTATTTTGAAGTCTTTGTAGTCTAACTATATTAGCTGGGTGTGGGTTGGTTTTTATTGTTGTTCAGTTTTTGTAGTAATTGGTAGGAGGGCCATGTTTCTCAAAATAGGTCGTATTCTGAAGGTGATGTAGCACTTTTTCATGCATTATTTAAGAAAAAGATGACTGGACGTTTTAAAACTTCACGGGGTTTGGTTTTTTTCCTACGGTTTGGTGTTTGTTGATTTGAATATAGGAAATGGGAGGAAGGGAAAGCAGCCTAAAATCTGCATTTAATGTGTCTGCTAGCATGGTTTGAACTCTTCACTCGAAGATGGTTGTCATCACTCCTAAGAAGTCACACCATCTGCTTATTTTCTTGTTATTTTTTTTTGACTGAGAGATCTCTTAACATTCTAAAGCTGAATTTATAATTCACAGTCATGCTGAAAAATTACAACAAAACAGAAACCTGGAAAACAGTCTTCCATTTGGATGTTTTTAAAGCAGTTAACGTTGTGCGGTGGTTTTGAAGGTACAGAAAGAACTTACTTGCTGAAATGTTAAGTAGAGAAATTTTAAATAATAAAGGGCAGTTGACCAAGTTTATTCTTTGGGAATCTTTTGTGGTATTGACAGAACACTGAAAGAAATAATTCTTTTTTCCTTTAATTTGGGTATGTAGTGCCACAGAACAATTTATCCTTCAAGCCTTAAAGGTCTTTTCTGGTACATAGTGTGGGGGTTTTTTAGCTGTCAAAATTGAGAGAATAGACTAGAGGGAGAACAAAATCTGGATGTAATTCATCTCGGATTCTTCATATTGTGCCTGCTTTGTATCTGAGACACACTGACCTAGTTTTCCTTACGCTTAGTATACTATGTATAAAGCTGAATTATTTTGGTTTTCCCCAATTACTGAGACTCTGGTTTGACAATACAGTGGAGGTAGCTATTGGGCCTCTATTACTGCATCTCCCCCAAAAAAACCCAGAAAATCCACTTAAACAAAATCACTGATCCAGTGTGAACGCACTCTGCCACTGTGTTCAAAGCACAAGGATTGGCTTTGTGTTGTTTGTGTGTGGTTTTTTTAATGCAGTAAATGTTAAAGATAGCTCAGCTGTTCCAGGTGTTCCCAGGTATAAAAGCAGGACATTACTCAATCTTTATCCCAGCAGGAACACTTCACATACCACATGCAGTGGACTCCAAAGTTTGTCAGAGCATGGGATTTAGAGTTCAGGTGCCAATTCTCTGCCTAAGGGGCTGCTCTGGCACTACTCTACTAGATGTTTAAGCTTTGTTTCCTGTTTCTCCTTAGGTAAAGATACAGGATATAAATTACATGAATTAGAAAAATGTTCCTACACATAAGGGGAAAACATGTTTTTCTGAAGTCTAAATTGAAGTTCAGTCTCAATGTTTTAACCAAGGTTAATCATAGCAAGAAGACTGTTCTTTATGGTATGTGGCTATTAATTTACTGTACTGCTTGTACGTGTTTTTTCCATAAGCTAGCATAAGGATTAGTGTTCTCACTTAAAATTTATAAAATTAAATATTTTTTTATAAGCAGTTTTATAATTCTTAAATTTTGAGTTGAAATTGTTTTAGGGCCTGATACCATCCTTGGGGTATTAGGCTTAGTTTTATAGTGGGTTTTATAGAACTCCTGTTCTTTCTAACTACAGAATCAAACTCACGATCTGCAGCAGTTTCGGATAAGAAGTGATAAATCATTCAAGATGTAGTCTGTTGAATTAAGTGTGAATTCAGTTGAGCATCTTCACAAATAGTATTTCTCAACTGGAGAAAGCTAGTACAAGCTGTGCCAAAGGAAAATAAAGAATAAATTTTGGTCTTTGTGGGGTTTTTTTTCACTATCTCTTTACTTTAAAAGTTTTAAAACTGACTTTTATCTGAAAAAATAGAGGATAGAGAATAAATGCTTTATATTTTCTTTGTAATGCTAGATTTCAAAGGTGATGTGTATCTGCAGTGTTTCTGGTTGACCATGCAAGAGAAACCTTTAGTCTGTAGTCTTCAGTTTTGCAGTAATGAGGTCAAAGTGGTTTTTATCACTAATGTTTGTTTTCAGTGACTTTCAGATTGACAGTCCAAATTAAGTGTAGTAAAGCCTTTGAATCTTTTGACACGTAGTACATACTAGTATGTGTGCTACTCCCTGCCTTTATTTTGCCATTTGATGACAAATAGGAGCACTAATCATCACAGGATTTTACACTAATGTTTCTGAAGTGGTTTCTCTTCATTATTTGTACTACATTGGCTCTTTAATTTGAGGCTATTATGATACTCATTCTTCTTTGACTAGCTATGATGTGTAGTCATGATTGCCTGTGTTTATTGCTTGAAATCTGAAATCATCCAAGCACTTAAATTAGCAAACTTGAGCCCTAGTCTGTCCTCCATCAAATGTTTTCCTTGATCAGTACAGCACAAATACAACTTCAGAGCTGTGTATGCCTGTTTTGCCTTCTTTTTAGTAGTTTATTTGCTGCTTTGAAGTTATATTAGTGTTGAGGGATTTAATTTGTATTGTAATATACTATGTGGTTGTGTCCACTGGAGACCATTATCACTAACAATTCCACGGCGGCAGGCTTCAGCTTGTACACTCAGGGGTAAAGTACTTAAAGGAAACCAAGACTGACTGAACCCCCACAAAACCCACCAAACTTTAAGTACTAAGTTGAACCATTTTTTCCTGTCCTCTCATTTAATTTCAAAGGTTTTCCTGATACTGAGAGCTTTTTCTTTTTAAGATGCCGTATCCAAGTGTTGGTTATAAACTTTTGTTTTTGTATGTTCAGGTCAACCTGAAGAGACCGTGCCCATTTTGGGCTGATGATGGACATTGTTCTATCAAAGACTGTCATGTAGAGCCTTGTCCTGAGGTATGGATCAAATAATATCAAGTAGAAGAAAGTTACTTGGTTATAAAGCTTGCTAATTTGCAGTGACTACTACTTTACTAATGCCATTTGCTAACGAGAAATTTAAGTAAAAGAGTGACAGTAAAATTATTTTCCATTTTAAAAGCAGAAATACAACTGAAATATTGTAATGTCTTGGTAATTTTAGCAATAAAACAAATAATTTTAAGAATAAGTCTCTTTAAAGCTCTAGCTTTGTTTTGGATATAAGGTGTTGTAAAGGTAAAGAAACTATTTAAAAAACAAATTTGCTTTGACATCTGTAGGAATGATACTTAGTTTGCCCATTTTAATCAAGCATAATCATTTCTAGGAACAGTGTAAAAACTGTTTTGTGTGTGTTCTTTTTTAGAGCAAAATACCTGTTGGAATTAAGGCTGGGAGCTCTAATAAAGTGAGTAGTCATTTATTTTCTAAGATCTTTCTGACTTTTTTTTTTTAATATTAAAACATCACATAGACACTGAAATTTTAAGTACCAACCTTCAGTCTTGGCATAGTGATAAAATTGTTAACATTACTGATCAGTTCCTGTATGTTGTTTTACATTTTTACTTTTATGTATAATAGTGTTTCTGATGTAGCTGGTATTGTCATGTTATTCTGAGTCTGCCAGAGCTTGAGAGCTGGTGCAGACTGCATCAATGAATGACCAAGGACAGCAGTACATGGCCACAGAATGCCTGGTGCAAAACTCTCTGTTCTTAAGTACAGACTGCTTTCTGTAAAGCCATAGGCTAAGATGCACAGATGCAGTAGCAGTGCAGTCTTTTCTAAGAATCATACATATCCATAAACGTATCCACTATTAGAAGAACCTGAATGATCACATGTGGTTTTGCCATGTCTAAACTTGAATAGGTCATTACTGTAAGGATGATTTGGTCATTACTCTATAGACAAATTAGGCTGAGTAGTCTGTGCTTTTCACTTTTGCTTCCTTCCTTCCTTCCTAGATCACCAAATGATCTTAGCAAAGCCAAAAAAATGAAGAGGGTATATACACCTAGAGAAGAGATCAGAGTGGACAGACAAACAGCCTCTCCCCACCCCCAAATCCTAGAGTTCCCAAGAATAAGGTTTTTAGCAGTTGATGCTAAACACTTCACTTCTGGCTGTAAAATAATCAATGGTACCAAATGGTACCAAAGTGAGAAATATTTCTGCTGAGTTCCTTTGATGCGTTGAAGATTCATACTCTTGTTTAATTGCCAGATCTCCATCCTCCCCTGTACATTCCGCCTTACTGGACAGCCAAAATTGCTACTTCCCTCACCTGGGTGTAGTTCATCATACTGTAAATGACCATTGTAGTTCACCATACTGTAAATGACAATTGGTTTAGACTTTAAGTCAAGAAAAGGTTACCAAACATAGCTGAGAGGATTACTTCCTTGTGAATTGATGACTTCTGTGTCTGGCTGTCATTGACAGTGCAGGCAAGACTGTCCAAGCTTTAGCTCAGGAGGAAGTTGTGTCTCCTGTTGACTTGAGAGTAAGCTCAACAATATATGTAAGGTGTGCCTATGGCAGGTAGAGAAGAAACATCTTTCTCACTGATGTGACTTAAATACCCCGAAGTAAAGGCAAGCATCAGTTTAGCTTTATATATGCTATCAGTTACTTAACAGTAAATCATTTTCTGTATTTCTTAAGGACTGTGATAAGGTAGAAATCTGTGTAAGCCGAAGGCTCAGTCTGCAAAAGAAAACACACAGACAGAAAAAGTAACCCAAAAAAGAGGAAATTGGGGTTTTTTATCTTTTAAGAGTACTGATGCTATCTATTATGTACCACAACTGTTAGAATGATTTTTTTTAAGCTTTATCCTCACAGACTTAATTTCATGATGAGATAACTATTTTTTGTAGAATAGTGAAATTTAATCTTTAATTCTTCAAATGTATTCCTTAGAAGTATAATAGTGTATTTTAGTGGATTACTACTTTTTAAAAATACTGTGGAATCAGAGTTCAACTTAAACACTTCGGTTCTGGCTGTAAAATAATCACAACTTGAGTTCAGCTTAAATCGTGTCCTCCAGACCTGTGCACATGGAAAGCATGCCAGTGAATAGGATTAAGGGGAAGATTGCAAAAACAGTTTTCCTCCTGAGATGACCAGTGAACCTTGGGGTGTGATTATACGTTCAAAATACAGTTACATGTTTATGGGTGTAACACTGCTTGTCTCCAAAAGTTCTTTTGTGAGAATGTATCTGAAACTCTTGAGAGCTCCATTTGATTAAACAAAACCAAAAGGCAAACAAACACACATTCAGCTGAATTTTCTGTAGTAGTTAAACCTACAGAGCAAAACTATCCTGATGAAATTAAAGGAAGAAAAATAGAAATAAGAAATGTTCAAGAGTTACCTACTGCTTCTAGAACCTGAGGATTTTCCCTGATACTAGTCAATTTGGTGCAAAACACATAAATACCTTTCATGCTACCTGTTCTCAGACAATTTTAGGCAACTATTTGTGTATTAAAGATGAACTTTCTTACAGTATTCAAAAGCGGCAAATAATTCCAAAGAATTGGAGGACTGCGAGCAAGCTAACAAACTGGGAGCAGTTAATAGTACCTTAAGGTATGCTGGGATTTACAACAATAGTACTGAAATACTAACAAAGGAGCATTTCATTTTGTCTGTCTTGTTTTTGCAATGTGCTGCTCTTTGTTCTTCATTCTTTCCATAGCCCATTAGAAAGTAAATGTGAAATGATGCAAGAACATCTGAAGGTAAAGGTGTTAAGTAGACTTTGTTTTTTCCTTTATTTTTTTAAGTGTACTTTGATATTATTTGAAAGGTATCTTACAGCATCAGAAGTCAGAGGAAACTTGCAAATAACCCACCTGTTTTTCTACTTTGTACCAGTATCAGTCTCTGTTTTTGATGACTGTGCTGGATTAAGGGATTCTGTCCGGCTCTGTCCCATCGTTACACTGATTTGCCTCTTTGCTGTCATTCACTTGAACAGATCAGGAAGCTTGTGAGTTACTTTTGTTGTTGGCAAAGTTATTTTTGGCTTGGATCAATTCCCTGATCTTGCTTATTGCATGGCACAGTCAGGGTTGGGTGGGAAGAATTCTGCAGGGTGAGTAGGAAAGTGTGTGGAATAGCACTTAGAAAAACTTGGATTCTACTAGATTCCCCGCCTTTAAAAAGAAGAAATAGAAAACTTAATCCTCCACTGTTGATGGAGAGGCGTGGTGCCTTTTGGCCACAGATTTCAGCAGTTCTCCCTGTTGAAACCCTTTCCTGTCAGCCGACAAAATGGAACTGCCATGAAAAAGCAACTGCTTCTGCCTGATGTGCAGTGTTTTAAACCAAACTAGGTAGGGCCCTTTCCTAAGGTTTGGGTTTTTTTTTTTTTTTAGGAGAAATAAGAAACTATTAACTCTCTTCCACTCCTGTAGGGCAAAAGAATATGAGATTCAGTACACATATGGAGAGCTAAAGAGTCAGAGTAGGATAGATGGTTGTAGTTGGGAGAGGGCAAGTAATGGATCCTGCAAATGCAGGAAGAGTTTGTGCTCAGTAGGTAAACTCATATTCTCTACCTAGCACTGCATCATCCACATCGTTCTGGGGTTTTTTTCCTGAAGCAATTGTATTTCTTGTGACTAACAAATCTTGTGATTACTGGAGAAGTTCCTTACCTAATGGCAAATATAGAGTCTCCTATTGTGATTTGGCAGAAGGCTAGATGTGTATCTTGTTACACTATTGCCTCAGTTCGTAGAATTGAGCTAGTAGTAATTAGATCAAATGGAATAGGTTGTTTTAATTATTTCAAGGTGCTTCACTGCACCCTGGAGCAGAGTTCTCAATCTGAACATTGCTTACGTTTACTGTCAGTAGTGGCATCAGCAGTTCAGCGCAGCATAAATGTGTAGAAGAAAACATTCAGCTTTTGGAACTTTTTGTGTTTCATAGTGTGGGAACTTCAGAGTACTTGTCTCTTTGGTACATACATCTTTGACAATGTTAGGGTCAGTGAAATACCACAATTATTTAGAAGGCTTAAGATAAACCAGATTCATAGAGTAATTGAGCTTGGAAGGAGTGTTTAGACATCCAGTCACCCGCTAAAAAGCACAGGTAACTCTTGTAGATTTCACTGAAAGTACAGGTTATGAAAATGATTCTTCCTCTGCCCCCCTGAAGTGACAGCTGCTGAAGCAGTACTTTGAAAAGTGTGAAAAATGTATGCTATGAAAGTATTTTACCAAGCTCTTACTGAAGGACGAGAAGTTACTGCGCTGCACAATTTGTTCCTGTAAAATGATGGTGAAGTCTTTCTTGCTGTCTTAACATCAGGCTGAATTCAAGTATTGCATTTATTTGAATCTCTGTGCAGCTAGCAAGCAGTAACTGCATATTTCAGATACAGTAATTCAGAATACAGTTCCAAGTTAACAATTATATGCAGATTGTGTTTCTTTCAGTAGCTCTTTTTGATGTTGTTTATTTAAAAGTTTTTAAAATCAAATGTATTTTTTTCCCCTCAGTAACCAAAGTAAGGAGGCTTTCATTGACTGGGCAAGATACGATGATTCACAGGATCATTTTTGTGAACTTGATGGTAAAATGTTTAAGCTTTTTCAGAGTGTTTGTTTTATTCACTGTCTCTTAAACACAAAATATTACAGTTTCTCTGCAAATAACCATTTTACAAAAGTTTTAACGTTGTGCTAAATGGAGGTGTGACAGTTCATATAATCTTACAAGCAAAGAATGCAGTTTTTTTACAAGGAGCATTTGGTAGTTTACACAGCGTGCATTCACTGTCACCTCCTGTTACTATAGTGAACCAGAGGCTTCTGTGGCAATAAAAAAAGGAGGTGAATGGGAGTGGGTCAGCATAGATTTTTTTTTTTTAAAAAAGCTCCTCACAGAAGAGTTGCATCTAGAACATACATAAGACAAATTACTTGCAGCAGATTCAGTTTCTTACTGCTCTTAATAATTTTGTTGGCGTTCTACTGTCTATGCTTGGACCAGGTATGTTCCCCTTCCAGCCTTGCTGTGTTTCCAGATGATCTCTGCTCTCAGTTCACTCTTATTTGTAAGGACTCTTTTATTGGCAAAACATTAGGATACTAGATTGTGGCTTCCCTCTGCTCCACGTATGTGAGTCTTTTTATTTGCTTGCAACAAACAGCTCAAAGGAATGTTCTTCAGATAAAGGTGGGGATTGCCAAGCTGAGGACTGACTGTTAAGGCATTTTTAGTAAATACCTTAGAAAGCTTTCTATGCTAGGAAGACTTGGGGCATAATGCAAGGTGTGTTTAATGTACCTTTAGACTAATGGTGTTGCCTAGGAAAGTAGCAGCTGTAGTGGACTGACCACCTGTGGTCCTCTTTCTGCACTTCTGCTGCATAGTAAAGAATTGGTGAGCGAGCCTGTAGCTCTGAACTGTCATATGCCGTTGTCATTTCTATTATCTTCAAGCTGCCTGTTTACATTTTTAAGAGGACTCAGTTGGGAAAGGCGTAGTTTAGGAGCATTTCTCTTAGAACTAATACTAACTTTAGCAGTTCTTGATTCTGCCTCCATCTCTCCTTACATCATGCCCTGCTGCAGGAGGATGTACTGCCCCCAGCTGTCTTCTTCCAGTGCTGTTTTTGCACTGGCGCTGGCATGCATCTTTCTGCATGGTGAGCTGGTTCAGCTTACTTGAATTAGTGGGAAAGCATCTCCCAGACTGTTGTGATGAACTGGCTTATCAGGTGAGTTTGTGAGCTGAGGCAAGGAGAAGTGAGGGAGAAATAACTATTGTGAGCGACTGGGAGGAGGTAGAAACTCTTGTTCTCTTCCTGGTAGTGAGTTAAGAGCCCTTAATTCACTCAAGTGTAGCACAAAACCGCATCTATAGTTTTATTATTTACTAGATTTTTGTTGGGCTTAAATGATAAACTAGATAAGGGAATTGATCTGGCTGAAAAAAACTTAATAACCCAGGTCAGCTTTCCATCTTTTTGTTGCGCTGCTCCACAGACTCAGTTGTACGTGGATAATGAGAAGAAACAGTGGAGACCTGAAGTGACCAGGAAGTGTAGGAACTGCTTAGGTTAGCCACGATGTCAAAGAAATAAATCAAGCGTAATTAATTTGACTTTGTCTCATCTGGCACTCACTGTGTTGTTGTGTGTCTTGTGTCTGTACCTTTTCTTTGGTTTTGCTATTACTGCTGAAGTGATGCTTAACTGCAGAATCATCTCTTCTTTTTAAAGTAGCTTTCACTCTCTGTTTCTGTGGCTTTTTTGACATGCGAGGAAATAAACAGTGACACTGATTGGCCTGGAAGTGTGTGTCTGGACCACTGGCTTGTATTGTATGTGGGTGTTTTCCTAAGCATGAGTCGCTCTTGACCTAGAATTTCAGAGGGGAGGGAATTCTTCCTCATTTTTACTGGTTGTGGCTCGAAACTTAAGTTTCTGTTTGCACAGAGTATGTCAGCAGAGAGAGTACTCTTTCATAATTCTCTTTGGATAGGTTGCCTGAATTTGCAGTGCCTTTCAGAGATGAGGGTATAACTTGGTGAAATGCTGCTGAAACAACATGTTTCTTGCCGAAACCAGCAGAACATTGTGCAGTATGCTGAAAGCTTGTTCATTTAAGCAATGTGGTCCAGACTTTCTGCCAGTGTGCAAGGGTGTCTGGGGAAGAAGGGGATTTAGCTAATAAATATATAGTATGTACCAACTACAAGATGCACTTCTGTGACCTTGTGTTTAGTAAGATGGCCCTGTAGCAGCATAGCCATTTCAAAAAAAGCCATTTCCCCAACCAAACACTGCTGGATGAATTAACCTTGAACTTGAAGCCCATTTGAAACAGAACACTTTTTCTACCTTAGCATAGGGTATGCTAAGGTATGCCTGACAAAGGTTTGAAGTTTTCTATTTAGTGTGTATATTGCTGTATTTTTTTTATGTACAAGGCATTTATAATCCAACTGGAAGACAAAAATAGTATTATATGAGACTTAGTTGTATTTAATTCTGTGTAACTGTATTTTTTGATTTGGTTTTATTCTAAAATTAAATGCTTTTTAACTGATCAGTGAGAATGTGTAACAAAAGGTTTCCTGTTTAGATGAGAGATCTCCAGACGCACAGTATGTGGATTTGCTGCTGAATCCAGAACGTTACACTGGATACAAGGGGCCTTCTGCTTGGAGAGTGTGGAACAGCATCTATGAAGAAAACTGCTTCAAGTAATTGGGAGGGAGAGGAAGCCTATTTCTTATACTTGTCCTTCAGTTTAGCTTACAACTGATTTTTGTGTTTTCTAACTTATTTTTCTAGGCCTCGATCTGTCTATCGTCCTTTAAATCCACTGGCGCCTAGTAGGGGTGGGTCTTGCTTCTTTTTATTTTCTAATGCAGTTCTTTTAACATAGTGACTGTGGGCAGTACAAGTGATGCAAACAGTAAGCCTCACTCTCTAGGTGTGCTTCCTGCCTTTTTATTTTCTGCTGTAGAAGTAGCTGTCCATTTGCAACGCTGAGGCTAAGGTTTGTGACACATGATTGCAGTCATGCTTGAGCTTATGCATATGAACAGGCTTATTGATGCTAGGGGAGCTAATGTGAAAACTAAAGTAAGTCTCTACTTGGTTAGTAAGAGTCACAGTGATTTTTTTCAGTGTGGATGGAAAGAAGTTAAAGTTCAGAAAAAAACTTCAGCACTTTTGTATTCTTCCCTTCGGGTTTTTTGTTGTTGTTTTTTTTTTAACTAGAGCATTTAGCAGAATTGATTTAGCTCATAGTCATCCTAGTATAACGTACCTGTAAGTTTTCCATCCATAATGTTCAGTCTTTTACAAACATGTAAGTAATCACATTGTTTGAAGACAGAGTGGATACTTCAAAAGGCTCCATTACCTGCAAGAATGTTGGGGTTGTTTTTTTTAAAAAAAGTATGCCAATGACTTGGGGTTATTAGTTTTTAAATTTATACTGAAAACTGTCAGCTGGTGTTCCAAATGAATCGTCTTTACCCAGTTAGTGTGTCTCATTTCCCTTAAAAATTAACTAATAGCCAATGGATTGAGTTGGAAAACTGTAAGTTAGAAAATCAAGATAGCTTTTAGTAATTATAGTTACTGAGATAATATGTTGCTGCTATACACAAATAAAAAGAATTGTGTAACTCGGGGATCAGAATTTCGGAAAGGAACACCTTTCGGGTGTTGGATAATGTGAACTGAAGACAAGCAACTTCCTAACCATCTCCCTGAAGCTAAGGCCTGGCCTTCCAGGATATACAGATCAGCTGCAACTAGGATTTCAATTAGTGGCTTTCATTACTGTAATGTGTTCAGTCTCAAGGGGTCTTGAGTAGGAAGAGAGTGGAAAGTAGTTTTTTTTTGTGTGTGTATGTGAAGTAAGGTTTCTTGCACTTTTTCAGTGTTTGTAGTAAAGCCTGTTACATCATTACTTTGCTGTGGAAATTACCTTTTTAATGCTTATGGATTTTTTTTTCCCCCCCAAGGAGGAGATGATGGTAAGTCATCTTATTTTGCTTCATTTGCAGAAAAGAAGTAAGCATTAAAGAGTTTGGGACATGTGATTTACTCACTTTATTGCTATTACGTTAAAGGGCAGGGAAGTTAATGGTTTTATGCAGATGGTTGATCAGGAATATATATTTTTTTTAGTGATTCTTCCATTTGGAGTGGATAAGAGCAAAGTACAGTTCTGTTGCTGGGTCTTATCCTTGTAACAGAAACATGTTGTGGTAATGTTATTAGCAAGATAACAGGAGATGCAGGATTCTTGGGTCTTCTCTGGAGTCGTGCTGATGCTGGTGACAGATCCCTTAAAAGAAGAGGGACAGTTGTTTGTGTACTGTCTTGAATGTCCTTGATTTTTGGGGAGAAAAAGTAGTTGGTCTGTCTATGGTGTGACAGACTTCAAGATCTTTCAGGCAGCTGAAAGCTCTCAGGCAAAAAAAAAAATCTAAGCCTACAAGAAACCTTCAGACAGTAGCAATCAAGGTAAAGGCTCCCAGATATAATTACTCCTCCATCATGTCTTTCACCACTAGTGCATATAATCAGGCTTGCGCTTCCATACGTGCCCGAGTGCCCTGACCAGTAGCTTAGTGATGCTCATATTTCTCTTGTTCTGACCCCAAAAATTTAAACTAACCTCACAGCTCAGCCTATTCTCACTTTAACAACTAAATTATTTAGCTTCATGTTCGTATGGCACGTAATATTGGTGTGATTAGTAATATAATGATGCTGTAATGATTAGTAATATGTTGAAAATAAATACTCTTCATTTAACTATGTACTTTGTATTTTCAGGAGAATCTTTCTACACGTGGCTAGAAGGTAAAGGCTCTTGAATGGGTTAATATCATATTAAATTCAGTAGAAGAATAATGTATTAAATTTTTTATTTCCCCAAATATTTTTCATAGTGTAGGCTTTTAGTAAACTCTGCAGAACCTCTGAGTATCATTCAAAGAATTTTTTTTTTTCTTGAGGGTCTCTGAAAGTCTTTTCACTTAGATGGCATATTCCTCCAACCCTTCAGTTTTTCATCCCTTTATAAAAGGGAAGTTCACATTAATACCAGTTACACTGAATTTTATGCTCATTTTAGGCACTTAAGCAGGGATATTAGTAGTAATATTGCTAAAGCATTTTAATTTAAAAACAGCTTTGAAAAACATGAAAGTTTTTGATGGTTCTGTTCCCAGTATATGAACTATATAAGTATAAGTGCATTCAAAGGGCAAAGCAATTTGCCTTTTATTCATATTTAAATGGAAATTATTATTGCAGTGGTAGCAATCAAAATCACGTTTTGGATGTGTGCAGAAAGGCAAATGAGTTAAATGTACTTAATTTTACACTTAGCTTATTCTGCTTTTATTTAGTTGGAAATCTCTAACAGGTGCTCTTGTAGGCAAGCGTACAAATGTATGTGCTTCCTGAACATGGGGTGTCTGTAAATGAGGCGCTACCTCAGCCTCACTGGTAGGTTTCACCATCAGTTTTTCCTGCTTCTGTTTGTGGAGGTTGGAGTGGCAGGGAAGTCACCCCAACATATCTTTGAGGAAGGAACAAACTCCTAAATTCAAAACGTAGTTTCTGTCTCTGAGTCAAAGTGGTATTATAAGTAATTTCTGCATTTAAAGTATGTTTTGGCCAGCAAAGTAATTTCTTTTGAATTTTCTTTCTTTTTCTGTGTACTTAAATCCTCAGTGAATTTACAGTAGAGCTGGAAAGAACAATTTTTGCTGTTTTCCAGCGCAATAAGGTTTTCTGTGGGTTTGGATGCTTTTCTGTAAGGCTTCTACTCCAGTTCAGTGGTAGTTTTAATTCTAATGAGGATGGATCACATTTATTATTCTGGCTTCCAGACAGTCAGAATTCAAGACTCTTTCAAACTTATTGCTCAGACACTGTAAGCATCTTATTTTTGTGTGGCAATTTATCTGTACTAATTGGCCAGGTACTTACTCGACTTTAGAACACCATGTAAGAAATGTCAAACTTCATTTTCAGCACTTCTTTATATAAAAAGTAAGAGATGAAATTTTCCTATGGTGAGTATAAGGGCTTATTTAGCAGGGCTGAAGTACTGTAATTGTAACTCTTGGAAGTTAAATGATGCAGACTTCTAATCACCACAATGTTCAAAGTATTTTAATGTGCTATTTCCAGTATTTGGGATCTGTTTTTCTTTTTTCCTGGACAGGTCTTTGCCTTGAGAAGAGAGTGTTTTATAAACTCATTTCTGGACTTCATGCTAGCATCAACTTGCATCTATGTGCAAATTATCTTCTTGAAGGTAATTTAAGCCTAGGTAAAATTGCTGACTGAAATTCTGCAATATCTATAATATGCATTTTATTTTTTCTGAAACTTTTTTGATGGCTGCTTAGTTGTTTGCTTCTTCTAAATATGTAAATATGTTTGCTTCCCCCCCTTTTTGTTATCCATCTAGAAACCTGGGGGAAGCCTCGCTGGGGACCGAATGTGAAGGAGTTCACTCGCCGCTTTGATCCTGTTGAAACAAAAGGAGAAGGACCCAGGAGGCTCAAGAATTTGTATTTCTTATATCTGATAGAGCTGCGTGCTCTGTCGAAGGTTGCACCGTACTTTGAGCGTTCAGTTGTTGACCTTTACACTGGAAATGGCCATGAGGATGCTGAATCTAAAGCTCTTCTACTAGATATCTTCAGGGATACAAAGTAAGGCTTGGGATTTTATTTTTATCAATAGCTTGAAAATCTCACTTGTTTTCACAAGGGAGAATAGAGGATTTTGTGATAGGATAGGGCAAGGAAGAGAATGGAATGAAGAAAAATATTAAGTAATGGGAGAAGATGAGAGGAATTTGTACGTTTGATGGGAAGAGTTGGACAACTCCCTACTTGTTGCTTTTTCTGATTCTTCAGCATAAGGTGCGCATGCTTTATTTTGAAAGGGAAAATAGTACATGGAGTCTTTTAATGATCCAGTGGGCAATCCAGTTTTTATCATAGCTTAACCTCTGGGGATTTAGCACCCCTTCTTCCTTCTGTTTACTTTTCACTCCAGTTCCTTTGCTCACCTTCTTGCTAATTATTTTGATTGGTGATGTGCTCTGTGGCTTCATTGCTGTCCCTCGTCATAAAGTTGCTAGGTAGGGGAGACGTGGTCAGATAACGATGATCTGAAAGGCAAACATTAAGACAATTTCAGTGTCCATTAGAAAGGAATCTTCATCAGTGGAAATAGAGTGAAGGTAATCCTCAACAAAACTGTAAATAATATATTTCAAGTCACGGTGATTGAATAGTAAAACTGCTACTGCTCAGAAAATTGTAAGAGCTATTCTGCAAAATATTTCATACTGGTGGCATCAGCAGCTCACCTAGCTTGGTGGAATACTGTAGCTTACGCCAGCATTTGGGTTTTTATTGCATTTTGTCTTTATTAGGTCCTTCCATATGCACTTTGATGAAAAGTCAATGTTTGCTGGAGATAAAAAAGGAGCCAAGTCTTTAAAGGTAAAGCTGCTTTTCTGAATGGCATCCAAAGTGTTCATTTTGGCGTTAAGCAGTGTTATTTTGGAAAACCTGTCTACCTGCCAGAAGCGTATTACTGGGAGTAGAAAAGGCAGGGATAAAAACTTACAGAAGTGTATATGAGGCCTCTTAATCACCTTTGCAGTAAATGAATGCAAGTTGTTGTCCTGAGCCAAGCAGACTGAAGTCTCTGGTTTCCTGCCTTGGTTCTGCCATCAGGACCATGGTGAGGGAAATGAGTTGAAGTGGTATTACTAGTAGATACAATAGTGATTTTGGCTGAAAAACCAGATGCCTCATATAGAATAATATAACACAATATATTACTATATGTAACACTTAGAAAGGCCTAGTTCTCAGGCATGGGTACCTAACATGAAAGTGGTTACTGCCTTGCAACTGGCAGTGTTAACCAGCTGGTGTTGGGATTGGTATTGCGCTTCGATCCCACAGTCGGAGTGTGATGACTCAGTCATAAAGGCTGGTTTAATACCTGTAACACCTTTAGTACTTAGTTCAGCAGCATTACCAATCCACATTAGAAAGAGTGCCACTGGGAAGGTACCAGTAATTCATCAGCCCAGCTAGGGTTTTTCTGACCTTACATACTTAATTGAGATCGTGGTGGTTAGTTCTGTGCTGTGCTTGCTGCTGCTCTGCCCAAAGCCACCGTGTACCCATAGCTGCGGACAGAAAGATCTGTTTTGAATAGTAACTTGTTTCCCTGTTTATCACAAAGGCAAATTTGTTTTGAATTTGAATCGTGGCAGAAATATTGGGCACAGGCTTATAGCTCAGCAAATGTTGAGAAAGTTGGTAGAAACTCTGTAGAATCAAAGGGTTTCCCTGCATGTTCTGTATTTTGGGTTTTTTTTTTTCCAAGGAATTAGCTGTTAGCGGTGGTTCAGAAACAAGATTCTGGATTTAGGTGGAACTTTGTTACGGCCTGACCACATAAGGTAGTGGTTTTGTTCAGTTTTAGTAATAGAGAGTTGGTATTCCAGTGGTACTAGATCAGTTAACCTGCTGTTCCTGTAAAGCCGAGAGGTACTTTAAGCTAACGGGTTTATTTTGTTTTGATAGGAAGAATTCAGGCTGCATTTCAAGAACATATCCCGAATCATGGACTGTGTTGGATGTGACAAATGCAGGCTGTGGGGCAAGCTGCAGGTACCGTTTATTTTCTGTATGTGCATGGCAGGGGGAGAAGTTAGAAGATAAGGATAATTACTTAAATATTTACTTTTTGTTAACAGTTAACTAAAAGGTATAGGTTGTATTCTCTGGGAAGAAAAAATACTTCAAGCAGATGGTTCCTGGCAAAGTCTTACTAGCAGTCAAGATCTTTATTCAGTGATCAGACCATGTAGGATCACCTCTGGGAAGCCTTCCTGGAAATACAGTACTTGCTTAGTTGTTAGAAAATCCAGCATGAGATTTAGCTTCACAAATTGCAGTATAGGAAAAGAGAGACTCACACTTTCAGCTTCTGCAGAAGGCAGCAAATGAATGCTGAGTTGCACAGTAAGGCTTAAAACCAGTTTCAGTTCCTAGTTACCTCTGTTGAGAACAAGATTTAAAATCTCATGGCTAACGAAGTCCAGGCTGAGAACAGTTGCTACTTTGGGGCACGTACTCTACTGTATAGTGTTATGTTTTGGGTTTCAAAGAAATATGTAACATCAAAATTTTGTGGTCTCTGCTGAATTTCCAGAGGGCTGCCTACCCTGTCCTAGTTCATGCTCCTGGTCTATTACTGATTTTTCCTCCTTACGCTAAGTGAAATAGGGCCAGAATTCCGTACCTATAAATTCCTTGCCATCAGCCTCAATCACGTCTTGTCAAAATCTAGTGATGGTTTCTGTAGCCTGATGACCAGGGGAAAGATAAGAATAGCTGCTTCTGTTCTATTTCTGTATAGAAAACAGGGGTTGAGCCTGAAACTGCAACATCTGCCACTGGGACTGGGGCTAGAAACAGCAGAAGTGTCATGATTCCTCCTAACAAAACCCAGCTTGACTTTGAAGGGGGAGGGGAGAGGAGAGGAGGAGAGGTCCGATCCACCAGCTCCTGCAGCGGTGGGGTGTCTGTAAGGTAGGGGCTGGGAGGGAGCTGAAGTGGTGATACTGACATACTTTTATATGCATCTCCTGTGGCTGGGAAGAAGAGATGGGAAAGAAGGGAATAAAAACATGTGGATGGAGACCCAGGTGTACCTGAGGAAACAAGCATTACTAAATAAGTGACTGACCCTGGTACACACTTGATGGCTTGCATCAGTGTCCGGGATTGCGTGCAGCTCCTTGGGTTGAGGGAGCATCAATATGTAACAATTGGTACTACTAATCCAGTTTGCCTGGATTAGTAATTTTTACATTTTTGTAATGGCTTTCTGAGCATTCAAAGGAATGATTTTTATTAAAACATTGCATTTTTTTTCCAGACTCAAGGCTTAGGAACTGCTCTGAAGATCTTGTTTTCTGCAAAAGAAATACAGAGCCTTCCTGAGAACAGCCCATCAAAAGGTTTTCAACTCACACGTCAAGAGATAGTTGCTCTTGTAAATGCCTTTGGAAGGTAAGGTGTTATCCTTCGTATCGCAGGGGAAAAAGGTAAAACTTCAGTGCTGACACTCAGATCACAGAAGGGTTTGGGTTGGAAAGGACCTCAATGCTGGTGTAGTTCCCTACCCCCTACTGTGGGCAGGGATGCTGTCCACTACCCCAGCTGCCCAAAGCCCCCATCCAAACTGGCCTTGTGGCTGCCCCCTCTCTGGCAGTGTTCAGCTTCTCTGGGCAGGGGGATACTGTATGTGGAGCTGTAGCTTTTTAAAGGCTGAATTACTGTTAGTGATACCGATAAACTTAATGCCATCAAACTGAGTGTGTGGAGTGTTGATTATTAGCCTTAGTTATCATTCAGTGTTTGGCTCTAATTCATCTCTATCTCAAATCTCATACATTCCGTCTTCTGAAAGCTGGATTAAGTCTCTTAAACAGTCATACAAACAGCTGCTCCACATACTGTATTTCTGATACAAATGTATGCTTGTGTAAAAAGTAGTGAAGAGGAGGAAAAACAGTTGGAGAGGTTTTTTTAAACACTGTCATTTAGCCCTCAGGCTTTTGGAAATTTGTATGTGATTTGATTATTTTTGTTAAAACTTAGGGTTTTTTAAATTTACCTCACTTAAGTGATGAAATAAAACATTTTAACAGTGTTAAAAGATGTGTAGAACTTGCTTTGTTTTTCATGGTAGCTCTTCAGATCTTGAATTTAGGGATTTTTCCTTGTTTAAAATAATGTGATAAGCATCAGTACCTCTGGTTAGAGATTTTTTTAGATGTTTCATGAAGCTGGGACAATTAAGCACATATATATAAAAAAGTTAATCCCTCTAATATGTTACGTAAATATAACAGAGAGGCAGGTGGTAGATCTTCCAGAGGACAGTAGTATCTTAAGCATGTTTGTCTTGAACAGAATTGTGTTAGGGAAAAACCAAGCAGAAAGCCCCACTGGAAAATGATGGTTTGAGCTTCTCTTTTGTAGCTGACTTACTAACGTGTGGGGTTTTTTGTTTTGCAGGCTTTCCACAAGTATAAGAGAGTTGCAGAATTTTAAAGTTTTATTACAACAAACTAGGTAATGAAGGCCTTCGCCCGGCCCGCTGGCGAAGACCACTTACATGACTGCATTGAGCAGAAGGAACTGATCCTTACAGGACTCACATGAACTGAGGAAAAAGTAAAATCAAATACCAACTTGAATATTTATGTTTAAACTAGGAATGGTTATTAATCAGAGAAGATATTTATGAATGAAATATATAGTTTTTAAATGTGTAAATTATGCCGATCTGTTTATTTTAAAAGTTTCTGCTCACAGTTCTGTTGTACTGAAATTTCATAAATTTTCTTTATTTCCTTGTCTTTGAGACAGTTGTTTTATATGAAAACCTATGTATCTCCACCCTGACTTGGCCTGACCTGAGAGGTGGCTCACCTCACACCTCTCCCTAGTGCTGAGCCTCAGTATGTTTTGGGGGTTGGGTATGCTGATTCTGACTGTCTAAAAGAAAAAGAAAAGGAAAAGAAAAAGATAAATAAGGCTCTTGCTGAGTTCTGATTTCTTACTGTAATAATGTAACTTACTTAAAAATAGGAAGTTTTCTGAGCAGAAAATTTGATTTCATACCAAGCTTCTTTGCATCATGCCACCATCAACGGTTTTTATGTGCTGCTTTTCTGAATTTCCCTTTTTCTTGATGAAAATATAACTACCTTGTTCTGATGCAGCACAGTTGGAGGTGTCTTTTCTGCAGCCCCTTGGCTACCTGCTTTTGCTCAGGGGGTGAGGTTAGTGGAGTGCTGCTAGCTGAAAATTCAGCCTCAATCCATCAGATTCACATCTGCCCTGTTTTATTTTCTAGATTGTAATCACAAGTTCAGTTTTCAGAAACAGCCTTTTAAATGTCTAAAGCGTTACAGTAGCACCCTTTGATCTTTGAGCTGTGGAAATAGATTTGCTCTTTATGAGTTACGTTTTAGTGCTACATTAAAGGGTCAGTGCAAAAATGAGGAACTTAGTTTTGTAGTCACTTTTACAAAAAAACCACTTTCTAAAACTCCTAATCACGCTGACACTTAGTACCACGTACTCTATCTATGCAACCCCCAACTGTGTCGTCTCTGAAAAGAGCCTCAGCTTCAGAAAACCAAACGGGTATGTTCATAACAGAGCTTTCATCAAATAAGAAACACTCACACATCATCATCCACAAATGCCAGTGAGAACTTACCATTGTCCAGAGCAGAATTCAGAAACAGCACTGCTGGTGAGTGGCAACTCAGTATTGGTTTAAATTTAAAATGAAGTAAATCTTTTTTTTTTTTTAATTTATTTTTCAAACCAGCGTGTTTCAAAGTGGAGTTGGGAGTTATGAATGTAGGAAGTGCTAGTACAGTGTAGATACATCTCTTGTTTTTTTAAAAATAAGACTTCACAAAATAAAGTGCTCTTAAACATTTTTTCACCCTACCAGGTACTTAGTGACCTGATTACCTAATTGATTGTAACTGTATTGGCTTCCATAATGTGGTCCTTTACAGCTGAGACTTTCTGAAAGCTGGGATATGCTCCATGTCCTTAGTTTCCAGACTAGCCTCACATTTCTACCTGGCTGGAAATGAGAGAGACTATCCTGCTGATACTTGCTGTTATAAATGTGTTATCTCAATAAACCCTGGATAAGCTAAGTGAAAGTGAAAAAACCAAACCCCCCAGCCCCACAGAGTTTGAGAGTCGCACAAAAGAGCAATGGGCTGGAACCCATCAGAAGGTCCTGTTTTAAGCCAGTAGACAATTTGATGTGGTGTTAGAGAAAGCTGATGCCAGCCTGGGGATGTTATGTGCTTACCCAGCAGCCTCTCTTGCCTCTGTGCACCTGTGTCTCAGCAAGTCACCCTGGGCTTCCTTTCCTTAGATAATGGAGAAGAGCAGGTGGTCTCTAGGCAGATTCACGCGGCCATTCCGAGTGCTGTATTTGCACCCCAGAGTTTATTTTTTCTCCATTACACTGAAGTGTAATGAAGTGTATCTATCTCACTCATCTGAAAAGTATGAAATATATTGGAATCTATAGAAAGTGTGGCTTTCAGCTGGCTGTTATTCCTCGCCTGTTGAATTGGCCTGCAGGGGCTAGAACCTGCAGGCTCACTTGCGTGAAGAATAATGATCAGCTGGGGGCTTTGTCTGTATCACTATATATTATAGTGCCTAAAGCTTTAGGCAGGGTTGTCTAGTCAAAAAGCCCCAAACCTCTGGTGTCTGTGCCACCCCAGGGAGGGCCCCAGTCGATAGTTTCTTCCCTTTTTCCTCTTGCTTTATGGGGACAGCCTTCCTCTGGGGGTGCGACTTTCTTTTTTCCACCTGTGCCTGGCTAAAACCTACAGACACTGGAGCAGTGTCAGGGGAGAGGTGAGCTATTCGGGCACGCGGATCCTGGACACCTGCTCCCTGCAGCCCTCGCTGGCCCAGGGCTGGCATGGCTCGTACCGCTGGGTGAGGACGCAAGGAGACAAGCAGCTTCTCTGCCTTTCCTTTGTGCCATGAAAACACAGGACTGCAGCTGAACAGCACACTTGCTCACAAGGAGGTTCTGTTGCACGTGAAGGTCCATCTCGCTTGGTGATCGAACATGGAAGGCATTTCACTTCATTGTCATCGCAGAAATAGGACGTAAGGTTTTTCCAGTTACAAACCTAGTCGAAACAATTTTCCTGCCCCCATCTTTTTTACTGTATTTGATGTACGTTCTGTGACTATGCTGCCTATGAAGTTTTGCCGTGTGAGTCAGACAACTTAGTTCTTTATATCTTACATATTCAATTCTAGAAATTTTCAGATGTTTTTATACTAAAGGCTAAAAGTTACTTACGCTCTCTGTGACCTGTAGACTATTTTAAATTCCAGCTCCCTGTTGGAGATCAGCTTGTCAACATTGTCTGCCACTCGTTTCAGAGTAAAAAGTACGCTTCCCTGTACAAATGACACAGTGATTGTAATCCCAGAGGCACTGGGAGGAAAAAAATGGTTAGTTCTTCCCCAGTCATGAAGACTTAGTGAAATGGTAAAGAAGACTCGGTGTGAACCACACAGGTAAAACATAGGGTGCTGTTGCTGAACAACTCACGCCCTGAGGAGAAAGGAGGGAGTATAGATCTAAACCAGTGAAACAGAGTTGTATAAGCTGGAGTAACAGATGTGTTTTCCTACTTCATCTGATGACTTGTGCTGTATGTCACTGTATGTGCATGAAACACACTGTGCCACACTTTCTTGAGTTGTGTTTTGATGGTTGGGTTGCCTTTCTCTGACCTTGCTTTGTGCTTTTCTGGGAAATGACCTGTAATATGTTGTAAATAATCTCCATGCTTCTGTTTATTCATCGCTTTACAATTCCTCCATACAGCTAGCCTATTAAAATGTAATATTTATTAAAATCAGTGTTGGAGCTGCTTACTGAGATCTAAACACTTCTGAATCTTTGCTATGTTTGAATCTATAAAATGCAAATTAAAGTATTTTCTGCTACAACTCTTTTGTGAATTTCATTTTTGGGGTTTCATTAGAATTATTTCTTTTACTTTTCATCTACTTTTCAACCACACTTGGTAGAAACTATGTAACTTAAATTTAAGCTTAAGACGATGAGCAGGTTTCCATTCTCGCTTTAAATCTGCTCAAAAGGCAGCTGTAACTGGCAGGCCCCTTGCTGTCTGCAGTGTGCTGTAGTGCATCAGCACGTCAGAAATTCACGTGGAAGAATTGCAGGATGTTTTCATATGACTGTAGCCAAATTTAGCCACTTAAAGACCAGTTGTTCTAAGAGGCAACAAGGCTTATTTTGAAATCAAGCTTGGTCTGCTCCATCCCCTTCTCAGCACAGCTTAGAAAATCAATTTTGTAAAAATGTTTTTCTAGTTGGCTTACCCAGTGAGGCTGGGTAACCCAAAGGTTTTCTGCAGCTCTCCTTTTCATTCCATGGGTGTATTTTTAACATTATCTTACTAAAATTCAATGTGTGTATTTCACCCTTGGTTTAGGTTGGTAAGTACCTGCTACACGAGTGGTGATCGTTACAGTGACTTCACTTAAGACTGCTCCTTTTGCATTGTTGCTGAAGTCTCCTGTGTTAGAGAGTAGCTCATTCCTTGCTATGACTGGCTGTAGTCAGTGGGCATACCACTGTGGCACAAGGATTACACTTGTCACAGCACAGTAATCCTCAGCATTAATTTTTTGCTGTGGAGTGGTACCTATTCAGAAGTAGTAATTCCTGCAGCCTTCTCTGGCATGAGGTCTTGAGGTGGTTTTGTTACAAACGTGATTGTAGAACTCTGAAGGTTTAATAAAATTTCTGTTCTCCCAACCCCGTGGCACCTTTTTTTAACCTCTGGCTGATGGTTTGATTGGCTTGTTCTCTTCCATGAGCAGTTGGAAACAAGTGAAGAAAGAAATGGCAGCCCTGGAACAGAGTTGGCAGGGTTGCTTCTGCCAGAGGCAAGGCCTGTGCTTAGGTCTTAGCACAAATGCCCCAACCATCCCAGACCCTGTGGAAGTTCTGGCGCATGAGCATGGCACTATTATTGTTTTGGCTACCACCTCATGGGGATGCTGTAGTACACCTCAAAATGAAATATTTTGTAACAAGAAAGACTACTGTAAGAAATATGTTTCTCTCCTAGAGAAATGGGGATTGAATTACAGTATTTGTTTCATGTGGGGAAGGAGAAAGATGCTGTGTGGAGTTCTTCACAGCAGAGTGTACCAGTCAGTATTGGGCCCAATAAAAAGACCTGAAGTAGAGGTGGGGCTTGTGCTCACCTTGGGCAATTTCTCTGTGGGCTTACTGTGTGCAAGTGTCACTTATTAAATGGTGTTTATCCAATGTTTCCCCCACCAACCACCAGATTTATCCCTAAATGTACAAGGCTGAAGCACAGCTTTGCTGCCCTTCCGCTAGCCCTGCGGAACTTACTCTCTAGCTCTGCCTTGAGGGTTTTCTGCTTTAGGTATTCCCCGCTCTCACTCTGTTCCCAGGCTGTGCATCCTGGGCTTTTGTTGAAGAAAAAGCCTTAGAGACTGCAGTGTGTTCTGAGATCATAACTGGAGTATAGATGACTTGTAGCTTCCAACCTCTGAGGAAGCAATGATCCAAAGCGTAAATTGAGCTCCGAGACTGCAGCAGTGATTTGAAAAGACAGTATTTAATCGGGTTGGTATTATTCCCTTGCAGGCTCTTATGTGCATGTAAGGCTCGCTACTGTCATGCGCTTGGCCAACCTGTCCGTGTGTTTACAGTCTATTCACCATAGCCATTTGTTCCTAAGCTAATACATAGTGTAAAAATAAAAATACTTAGAAAATAATTATGCAGTTTCACTTAATGAAATTTGCTCTTTTAAAATGAGCAGAAAATGATTAAATTATACCCTCTAACAACCCTGCTCAAAGCCAAAAATATCAGGGCTCAGAACAAGGTATTAATTCATACAGTCTTCAGAGTGTAAATCATTAGCTTATACTTCTTCTTGAACTAGGAAAAGAAGCTCGTGGTAAAGACAAGTTCTTCATTTATCTGTGCATAGGAACACTTCTAAATACCGAAAGCTGGAGGAGAACTGCTAAACTTTGTTTTTCAGAACACATGTTTCAATGTAGGAGTTTCCTAGAAGGCTGTGGCAGTCATATGGGGCTTGGCCGGTCCATGTCCAGTGCTGGATCTTGTTGGAGGGATCCTACGTAAGCCATGAAGCTGTTGTTCTGGTGGCCCCAGTCGTAGTAGTCTGGAGACAGGCTTCAAAAGAAAATGGAAGGATTAGTGACTGGCAGGTTGGTTCTGCAGATGCCTGGCAGTGAATGCTGGTGAAAGGCCGTTGTGTAGGTGTAAGGGTTCAGGCTGCAGTTCAGCTTTGTGATCTGTTGATTACTTCGATCTGTAGATTGCTCTCTGCTCTCAACTCGCTGTTCCCTAGTTGTTCTAGTTTGCTAAGGACTTGCCCTTCTCAGCTTTGCTAATCCAGGTGTTTTAAAACCCAGAAGTGGCGCTACTAATCAGTGCCCAGGACTGCCAGAGAGCTGCTGGAGAGGTAAACGTCCCGTGTCCGTGTGCAGGGGGATGCACACCATTAGCCACCCCAGCACATGGGCTTTTCACGTGCAGGGCTGGTGTGTGCCTGCATCACCAGCACGGCTGGCTCCCGTCCACCTCTCTGCGGCAGGGAGGATGCCTCTAGCTGTCGGCTGGGTCCCAGCCTGGCATCAACCACTTCTGGTGTCCCCACTGGATTTAGTTACTGCGTGGAAAACTAAGGCAGGGGTAGGATGATTGACAGCTGTAAATACTGAGTACCCGACTCCAGTGAGTTGTCATTTGGGCTCCGAGGCAGTGACTGCTCAACCTTAGCTAAATGAGTAACAGGAACTAGATCAGAGTACGTTAGCTACCCTTGGCAAGGGGCAGGCTTCATTTTCACGTGACCCATTACAGGAATCTACAGCGCACAGGTACAGGACTGGCCAATGAGCAACACGTGGCTGAGTCTCCTTTCAGGGCAGGGTAGTGTCCTGGCAGCGCTCTGCCTTCTCCAAACTGGGGCCATCATTCTTCTTGTAAGCTGCTCCTTCCCGGATGGGCACCCTTACCTAAAGCTCACAGTTACACAGAGAAAACAGAGGGCTTGTGCCAGTTCTGGTTCTGCGGGGTTTCAGGAGATAGGTGGATACATGTATACTTTCAGCAAGTGGGAAAGCAAATGCCTCCTTCATTTTGGGTAAGCCCCAAGATCTTTAAACAGGGCAACTTAAGTTGAGAGGCTGCTCATCGCCACTCTCACAAACTTGCCCTGCTCACACACTTAAACAAGTAAGTGACTTTCCTGGTGATGGCTGAGCTCCTGCCTGCCCATGGGGAGTAGGGAATGAATTCCTCCTCTTGCTTTGCTTGGGCGTGGCTTTTGCTTCCCCTGTTAAACTGTCTGTATCTCAGCTCCCAGGTTTTCTCACTTTTACCCTTCCAGTTCTCCCCCATCCTGCGGGGGCCGGGGGAGGGGGCAGTGAGCGAGTGGCTGTGTGGGGCTCAGCTGCTGGCTGGGGTTAAACCACAACAGGGCCCCTCTTTTATCTCACCTGCCCTGTGCCCCCTGTGGTGCAATATTCCATGCTAGATCATCATCGCTGTCGTATCTGCGAGGGTTGTCAAAGAAATAAGATCTGGGACTGAAGCCGTGGCTTGGGACCATTCCTGTGTTGGCCTGAGGAAAAGGAAAGCTCAGTCAGTGCTTACAACAAATTGATAAACTGCTGGGTGCTTGACTTGTAGAAGTCACTGCAGACTCACCTCCTGGCTTCCAAAATAAAGCAGGCAGTTTTGCATTCGCTGTAGGCAATAGAAATTTTTTTCCTTCACCAGCCTAGTGAGAGTCTACTGATCTAAACAGCTTTTCCTTGTCCTTCCTTCTAGCTAGCAGACACGGCCCATCCCTGACCCCCCTCCAGTATGCATTTAACCTGTCTGCTGAATCTCTGTCCCCTCTAGACACTTTGTGCTTTCAGTCAGCTGACTTGAAGTGAGCAGCAGGGAAGCAGATGAGGAGCTGAAGGATATAAAACATTTAAAGAGATTTGGCATTATCATCTCCCACGTTTGTAGCCCTCCTTTCTGGTGCTCTACTTCCCTTGACTCAGGAACTGAACCCTGGCTTAATGAAATCACAGCTGAAAAAGAGCTCCTTAGGACCTCTCTGAGCAACTTCAATATCTATCCCATAGCTCTGTGAAGGTCAAATCCCAAGGCAAGGTCCTTTGATAAAAAAGGGAAAGGGATGTACATGTAACTCCTTCATTTACACAGCATTTTGCTTTCATTTCCTTATGAATCAAACACCCAGAAAACATCTAAGATTCAGAAGGTGAGTTTGATCCTGGAAACCGTGCAGCAGGACACCTAGGGCGCAGCTGAGCATCTTCTGCTGACCCACTGCTTCCATCTCCAAGAAGCAGGGTTCCCTGCACCTGTGGATAAGCCAGGCTGACATCTCCTTGGCCTTAAGCAGGAGAGCAGTTTCATCTCACTCTATTTTTTAGATGTTAAATAGCTTTGACAAAGAAGAACTAAGAATAGATCCCTCCCTGTGCTGTCCCTGTTTCCAACAGCTGCAGGTATGGCAAGGAAAGGGCCACACGCTGCAGCTGCCCTGCGTGAGAGCCAAAGCAGGCCCACAGCCTGCTGCAGGCCAGAACCAGCTGTCGGGGCAGCTCTGCACGTGAGCAGCGCAGAACCAGCCTGCCTCTCACCAAACCTCTTGTTCCCAACGTCCTGAATGACACATAAAACCAAGGAACAATTCCATGGGATTGTTTCTTACTAAAATATAAAGCACATTTTGGATTTTTAAATCAATCAGAGTTTTATATATATATATATATATTTATCTCCAATAGAGGGTTGTTTTGAGTTCTAACCCCATCCTTTCTGTCCGAGTTTCCAGCCAATTTTCTACCGCTGGATCACTCCAGAGTGAACTGCTTTAAGAGCTGACCTACTGAAAGCGCTTAGGTGGGAGACCTGAGGCCCTTGGCCTCCTTCTTGTGGCACGCTGGCTACAGCCTCATTTCTTTCTAACGCTCTCGTTTCCAGCTTTCCTCTTACCACGACACTGTTTAGCTCTTCTGCACCATTTCTGTATGAAGTTGGAGACCTAAGGCTTTCTGCAAATCACAGTGCAAAAATATAACGTCACACGTGTTACCACAGGGCTGTTTGGCTTGTGAGAGAACGCTGCCTGTTTGGCTCCACCTGAGCTCCCATTTGGGCAGGTGTGATTCGATCTGTTAGTTCACACAGTCAGCACGCAGCCGTCCTTACTGCTGCATGATGGGAGATGCCAAGCTGGGATAACAAACTTCTTTTCCTGTGAATCCAGTAAAGTACCACATCCACCCAAAGGGAAGGTGTCCCTAAATGTAAGAAGGTTCCTGAATTTTAACTGCCTGAGAAACATCCTGTTGCCCTTCTGGGTAAATAACACTGAGTTTGTCTCATGAGGAGTTAGTCTGGAGAAGTGGGAAGTCTGGATTGTTTTTATTCTGCCAAGGACACATTGAAAAAAGAAATCAAAATGTGAAGCAGCAAAAGCTTCTTCAGAAGCTGAGCCCCCCCAGACCTGCCTGGACAAACACACTTAACAAATTCTACTTACTAGATCTTTTGTAGGGTTTCGGACACGGAAGAAATACACAACCAAGGAAGTAGGCAAGAGCTCCCAGATGAAAAGGATCACACCGAACACTATGTAACCTGCATCTCCCAGCTGGCATTTCAGATCTGCCTGTTGAAAAGTCAGAGAGAAATGTATTTAAAAACCAAGATGGCAGCTCAATTAAAGGTGCAGGAGGCAACACGTTGCCTCAGGAAGATCTATATTTTAGGGGCTGAAATGCTTGACAACATGGCCACAAATCCCATCCAGTAAAAACAGCTTAGCCTGGCTAATGATTAAAGGCATAATAAAAAAATCAAAATGCTATCTTGTAAGGTACATGACTAGCCTTTCCTTCTAGCTTTCATCCTCCTCCTCCTCCTGTCTTTCTTTTAGCAAAACTGAAGTTTAATGTAGGGGGCTTCCCAGTCTAAGAGCCTAGCAAGTGACTATTTGATCAAGTGATCAAGTGTAGGTAATGAGAAACTAGTTTTCTATTCCTTTTCCAGCTGGGAATAATACAGAAAGGAACGATCGATGCCCAGGTCTTCAAGTGTATTGCTGGCTGTCTGCCTTTTAAGAATGAAGGCTTCAATTCCTTCAAATTGGTGCTCACTGCTAGCTTGGATAAGCGTGCTGTTACTCCAACATTATCTTTGAACTTCTCTCTGGATTTCCCCTCCACTGTTCACCATACCTGCAGAGGGCAAATCCTGTCCTTTCATGTGTTTCCACAGAAGAGAAAAGGGTAATGTTTTTGACAGGTGACCTGAGGCACTACCACAGTACTAACATTGGGCTGTACTTTTAAAAGTGACCTTCAATTCTGGTGCCAAATTGTGTATTTGCTCCTTACTTGGAGGCCCTTTATGTATGGCTCAAACAATTTACCCCAAATTCTAGGCAACCCCGATGTCCCAAGTCAGGTCAGATGTTCAGTTGTGGTGACCTAAGGCCTAAAGCTTTCCAATGAGCTCCCTGTGAACAACCTCTGCCTCCACCGAGGAAATGGGACCAAATATTCTGGCCATTGAAGTTCCAGCTCATTACTCCAGACAGCAGGAGTCAGGACAAGAAGTGCCTCCTGCAAGGGCCCAGCAGCAACACCAGGCCCCAACAACAGGGGAAGTGTTTGATTCAGGAGATAAGTCACAACCTGGTGCACTGCTGCCTAAAACCTGTGATTCCTAATTACTCGGAGTGGCATCACTTAGCCGCACTCCTCTTCCCCGCACCGCAGCGGGGCTGATTAGCGGTCCCTTGACAGACGCTACTGAACTAGCTGGTAACGAGGTCCTGCAGGCAATCCTACCCTGCTGTTTACCTGCCTCTCATTTACAGTTTTGTCTACTGCTCAACAGAAAACTGTTAATGGCCTCAGGTTTGCCTGGCCACCCTGGCAGCCCAAGACCCCTGCGAGCCCAGGAACACTTTTGGTCTGTGGGTGCTTGCTAAGAGTGTGGGCAGATGTCACGTGTCCAGGATTTTGAGGTCAAACAAAATGAACTCATGGTACAGGTACAGACCCAGGCCTGCCATTTTGCCCAGCCTCAGTGGAGCTGGAAAACTACTGGGACCTGACTATGTGTTTTAAAGCAGAGAAAGGAGCCAGAAGCCCAATTTTTTGAACATTCAACAAAGAATTCCTGGCTATTATTTCCTTTAGTGTTTTTATCGGTGTCACTTTTCAGTCTGAACTGTCGCTTGCAATTAAAGGCTGGCAAGGATCATAGTCTTGCCCTCAAACTACAGAAGGTATTGTGCTAATGACAGAATTCAGATAGAGAACTCCACAGCCCTGGGTGGCAATGGGAGGAGATTCAGTGACTTCAGATCTGAGCATTTTGGTGGAGTCAAGCACTGTTTTCCTGCTTCTCCCAGTACAGTCCATTCTTTCTAATAGACAAAGCACCTGCCTTTTTAATAAAAGGATTTTTTTAAACAATAAAATCAAGGTTTAAAAATGTTTTTTTCAAAATGATTTGGCTAGTGGTTACTTCTTTCTTTTAGCACTGGGTTTTTCTTTCGTCCTTACGCTGAAATCACCAGAAATTTGTATTCCTGGAGCAAAACAATCTTAGTGCATTGGATAAAAGAAAAAAATAATTAATAGGCTTTTAATACATTAATTTCTCTTGTCACAGGATTTAGGAAATCAGCCATCACATACAGAATGAGTTCTTTTTGTTAGCAAATATTTTCATACTTGCCTGATCTGATACATTGTACCAATCGTAGTCAAAAGAATTTACTTTCTTGGTTTGGGAAAAGGACAAGATGAACAAGTTGTAACAGGCTCGTGAGGTATAAAGTAGTATAACAGTCACTCCTATACTTGTCACCTGACAGACAGATGAACCCTGGAAGAGATTTAAACAGAGGTCATTATTCACATGGGCAGTTGACAGGACTGTGGCTTTGCATGGACTTCGAGGGCTGTCATGCTGCTCTGCCTAATGCAACTGACTTTTTCTCTTCCCTTCTTTGATGTGCATTCCTGTATTGTATCACTACAGTGTTTTCCAGGCAAAGGTAGCAGTTACCAAGATGGGCTGTGACTATTCTGTACAACTTATGGTACAAGCACTATTCTCAGAGCAATGAAAACACAGAGAGCCACATTTGGTATAAGATGGAGCAAAAGAATTCAGCCCATGGCTGCATGTTAGCTCCAGAGCATCCCGTGTCAGACACCGGCTTGCTAGCATGATGCAATCTTGCATCTTTCTACAACTGCTTGCTCTGCACTGTTTTCCTAAGTACAGAGCAGATCCCAACAGTCAGCAGTTAAGGACAGCGCGGACAGGAACAGAACATCCTGCCTTACCTAATGTCAACAGAGCGGAGACAAAGCGGAAGCACAGCCCATGGGCAGAGCGACCATGGCAGGGGGCTCTGTGAGCAGCAGCTTGGGCACAGGGGAAAAGTGTGACTGCCAAGTGTGGAATCGGGACAGTTCCTAAGCCTCAGAGACAAAAATGGACAGATCAGCGGAAAGAACCTAATCCAGCGTGAGGAATAAGTGAGACACCTGACCACTGTGGTCACACTAGGGAACTAAGACTCCAGCAAAGGAGTTGTAGCAGCAAGAAAGGAAGGAATCTAGGAGCCATGGCTACAGGGTAAGTGTGAGTCTGATCACAGAGGCAGGCAGCCATACAGAAATGGGACTGGCTTTGAAGGAAGAAGCAGTTGGCTCTGGAATAGTGCTTTGCACAGCCAAAAGAAGGAAAAGTGGGTTAAAGCTCTGTGTGCTTTTAGGGGAGGAAAATTTGTTTCATGAGCCCTGTCCTCTCCTGGCAGAGAGCCACACCACAAGGATGGGCTGCTCTCAGCTGTGTGAGAGCAAGAAGCTGTTCCTCCTCTCACAGGACCTTTTATACCAGTGCAGGGGACAGGAAGGTCTGCAGTAGAGCCAAGAAACAAAGGTTACAAGCACCATGGCAAGTAGAGTGCAGACAACAGAATGGCTACTAAAGGAGTGGAGAAAGTAAGTCACCAAAGTCACCACGTCTGGCATCCCTCGCCCTCAGGAGGTTACCAGGGCCCCTCTGCTGCTTACCAATACCATTGGCCACTGTCCCTGTGGCTCTGCCAACCAAGCTCCTGATGGGTGCCAGTAAAAAGGAGCTCAGGGCATAGTCAGAAAAGCTTGCCTAAAGCTTGCTTGCCAGCCTTCCCAGCAAAATAATATTGATTCAGGGACCAGTCAGGCTCAGGAGCGTTACAAAATCCCAAGTACAGTCCACCAGCACACAGCCTGCAGCCACATCAGGAGTGAGCCAAGAGCCTGCTGCTGCATAGGAACTGAAGCCAGATACGTAGTAGGCAGTGGTGAATGCTGTGGCAAGACCAGCAAGCAGGAAATGCCACAAAGAGGAAATGTTTGCTAGGTACTTCTCTATTCCCCTTTGGTGCTAGCAAGTGCCGCTGTCATGGAAACAGAGGGTGAGAGAGCAGAGAAAAGCTGCTGACTGGCACATACCATATCCCAGCTCGTGGCATTTACAGACCTGGGACAGCAGAAGTGAGGAGCAGCATGGGGTTGGTATTTCCAGATGGATTTCCCTAGATAGCTGTCATTCTTTAATAGTTAATAGTTAAATACACTGTGGATTTAACAAACTTCGATCCTACCAAATACAAAAAAGGGGGTGAAAATGTCCTGGGTTTGCTGCCAGGCAGTATGGTTTGGGGAAGGGAAAGCACAGCCAGAGGAGTCCTTTTTCAGTCACAGGCCACTATGGAAAAGAGCAGGAACCCCGAATTGATAGCATGTCCCACTAGATGCAGCATAGAACTAGCCCCAGTCAGCACCTAAGGGCAGGGCTGTGCACCTCCTTGTGCTCTCGCAGCCTTGGAGTGGAGAACGGGACAGGTCGCCTGTGCCAGGTCACAGAGGGGAATGCATTGTCACATGAGCTCAGAAGGGACGTGCCAGTCGATGGGAGATGCAAATAAAAGGCTGCCAGTTCTGCTGCCTATCCATGCGCAGGGCAGAGCACACATTATCTCCAATGCTACTTCTGTCATATCTCCGCAGAGCATGGATTTTTCTTCTTTAGCCAGTTTTTTCAGCACAACAGCAGCAGATTAAGCCAGGATGTTTTTCCACTGCCAGCTCCAGCCATCTGTATCCCCAAGTACATGCAGTCAAATCCTACTGGAGATCCCTAGAGGAACTTCCATTTCAGGTCAGCAGAAAGAAGCAACCCCCTCTCTAATTCTCATTGCCACATTCAAACTTTCATCAGCTGAACGTTCTTTCCCTTCCCCTCTGCAATCATGTTAGAGTTTGTTTGGGTTTTATGAAATAACTTGAAGTAAAGAAGATCAGGTTTCCTGCAGGAAGAGGAAACGGAACAAAGTAATCTACCAAAGCCTCCCTTAGGTTAACACTGCTTTGTTACTGAGATTTATGCTTCTGTGATTTGCAGCAGTAGAAAAACTTTTCTACTAGTAAAAATAATCCATTGCCCATGCCCTTTGGTCAGCAAATGACAAGCTTGGAAAAAGCAAAACAAACTAAGCTGTGTTTTTAAATCTTCTATTCAGCCCTAAACTTTCAGCATGGCCAGATTTGATTAAACAGGAAAAGTACTCCTTTCATCTGATTAGGTAAACAGAGAGAGGAATTTTATTGTAAGATTTTCTAAGTATCAGCTGAAACTTGCATTTTTCAAAGGTTTGTTGTGGTGATGGTAATGTGTTACTAGATAAACTTGTAATTTAAGATTTAATTATCTACTGCAAATGCAAGGACCTTTGAAAGCCCTGTTTCATTATTTATAGATACAAAACCTCTCCACTGATTTTATAATAAACATTGCACACTTATGTGATGCCACATAGCAAGTGCCTTGACCACTGAATGTGTCCAAAGCTATGAACCTAACAATACTTCTTTAAAGAACATTTTGTAGAGTAAAAGGAGGGACCTTTCCCCCTTCTTCCCACTTGGCTATTATACAATGTACTAAGTCTTCTAAAACACATTCTCATGATCTATAGAAGAGTATGCAAACATATAAAGGGAGATTCACATTCCTGTTTGGCTTATCTTCAGTATGCTCCTACTTTAAACAAGTTAACTTAGTAATTTCACAAGCTGAAGGATCCTGAAGTATAGACCACCTCTATGCAGCAGCACTGAAATGAAGTGGTCTTCAGCTGGGGACCTGGAGAAAGTAGCATCCACCTGAAAAGCAGGTGTGAGAAACTCCAACCAGTAAGTTCTGTAAGTCCTGCCTCAAAATACATGGTTTGCAGTCACTGCTGTTAGCCAAAAGCACCCTTGCTACCACTCAGCATTTAATTCATACATCAAACAGGAAGGCCAGCCAAGTGCAAACTGTGAAGCTTAAGGCCTCCAGCTCTCACAGGATCTAAAGATCAGCGTGGCTTTGCCTCGCACTGCCCTTGTCACTCAGAAGGTACTTGAAAAGAACTGAAAATGTACCTTACCTTGGACTCCAAGTAAATGTTGGCTAAAGACATCTTGGAAATCTTATACAGGCAGATGGAGAGTGAAACAGCACACAGCACAAACAACGTGTCATTAATTGCCACCCGGACAGAGACAATGACTTTTCTCTCTGAATTCTGTGTCCTCACCAATACTGCACATGTTAAGTTCACCAAGAGGAAGAGGAGACTTATGAAAAGAGAAGCCAGGTAGAGGGGCAACCTGGGAGAGTGAGGAGAAAACAGTTTTAGTGACATTGTTCAGCAAGTGTCGGTCCTGAGATGGAAGCTGCACTCTGGGCAATGAAAGATACACATGTTGGGCTGTCACAGCTGACAGAGTGACCAGCCGCCCCAGCCCAAATCAGAGTGCTCCAGATTGCTGGAGAGATTAACTTAGCTCAGTTCAAACCTGTTTTTACAGTTACACAACAAGCTGTAAGTAAAGAAATTAATGTCAAGCACCAAAACATGGAAGACTCTTTGCAGCAGAAATACAACAGAACAGTTCTTAAAAACAAATTAAAATATACATGTACTTTCTTAGAGCATGCACTTCATATACAGCACAAACCCTCTGACTACTCACTGACAGGACAAACCTCCCAAAAGCTTGACTTGCCCAGCATGGGCTGGCTTTAACCCTGGTTTTACTACACCACCAGTGTCATCAGAAGCACCAGTAGACTGCTGATGCTTGCCATCAGATTTCATATTAGATTAGGGAAGTGTCTAACAGTGGGAAAAATGTCTGAGTCACTGGTTCTCCAGCATCTTTCTCTGTCCCATTTCCTAAATAACATGGTCAGGGGCAACATCTTGAAATAAACACCAAGAAATGTAAATACACATATTGATTCTGGGTTGGCAGTTTGCCATCCATGCCAGGGAAAAGGTTCATTTACACATGGACAGGAACAGAGCTGGAACAGAAATGTAACAGACAGAAGCCTAGAAACTGGCCTGTTCTTCTCTATCTGTTTTTTTCCTACCTACCCAGCACTGACACCTGCAATATAAGTATGCCACATACTCAGGGAAAGCTGCTTCTAACTCCTCTTTACTCCTACACACAGCTGTGGAGTTTTTTCACTTTAAAAAGAAAAAAAAAAGGGGAAGAAAAAAAAAAAAAAAAGAGAAAAAAAAAAGAAAAAGAAAAAAGGCATGTTTCCATTTGAGGTGTTTTCTTACTTCATTATCAATGCTGACCAAGGCAATTACTGCTAAGGGTCATAACCTGCAGTCACTGAACATCAAGAGGTTTTGGCCACAGCTTGTCGTGCCAGCTGGGAACTTTGAATTTGGCTGACAAAAAAAATATACAGACTGTCCCTGAGGAATCAAATTTTGATTTTTAAAAGTCCTTTGCCCAACAGCCATCTTCTTCTTTCACACATACCGTTTTGGGATAGCACCAGCCCAGCTACAGAGCTGAAGCATAGCTGGCTGCTTTTCAGAGGGCAAGAAAGGAAGTGGTATACCTTTGGGACCTTTTAAGCGCACAAAAGGCAGAACTGAAAGCCTAAAAGTCCCTGCTTATGAATCAATACCCTTCTTTCCAGCTATATCTGGCAGCAAGTGAGGATGCTGTCTTTTCCTTGCCAGTCACAGAAATTCCCTTTCAGGGGGAAGGCTGTGCATGTTCTTAACTGTCCAGGGCAAGGGTCTGTTTTTAAGATAAGCAGCTAGAGGGAATTCCTTTAAGCCTCACTGTCTAATGCTGGAAGCACTGCAGTCCTCAAGCCCCTCACTCACACAACTTCCTCTGGAGAATGCAGAGCCCGGTTGCAGTGGTGGTACATTTACAGCTTGTACTACTATCTCAAAAGTCTTTATATATGGTAGTCATGTCTGTCTTTCCTTCCCCTCCCAAAACCTTTTTATTAGTCTCATCTCTGTTCCCCCACTGTAGTGCAGGTAAAATATTTTTCAGAGCTTTGGGCTTACAAGGAAAGGAATTATCATGCTGCCTGCTTGCAGCACAGCAGGTACATGCTCTCTTTTTGCTTAGCTCAGTCAGAGGGACCTTCTGCATCAGCGCAGCCTGCAAGCCTTTGATGCTGGCTTACAACCTCCACTGTCATGCTCTTATGCACACACACTCCTGTAGGTGCCAGGATGAGCTGTTTTGGACAGTAAGTTGTGCATCTCTTCACATAATGATCTTCTATCCCCCTTATTAACATGAAGTGGCTGGGGAAACAGGGGCCTGTTTCAATAGAAGCATTGTTGCTGAACTTCTGAATAAACACTGACTGAGATGCAGGCTGTGTCTCTCAGAGCAGTTTTAGGGTCTCTTCGGCTGCAGAAAACATTCCTTACTTGCTTAAAGGCAGAATATATCCTTACATCTTAACTACAAGGGTACCTGAAAGGCATGAATAAGCATATGGGGTTTTTTAGAAAATAGAAAGGCAAGGCAGGAGAAGTGCTTCCAGATTGCACCAGCGACTGTTCAAAAGCCTATTGTGCCTAACTCCCATTTTGGGGCTAGTCCCTTAAAAGAAGCTGTGTGTAATCTCACTGGGCTGGGGAAGGCATGTGCCAGGGTGTTCTGTCCTTTCTGTGTCAGGCTGGATGCACCCCTAAACTCTCCTTTCAGTTTAAAATCAAACTTTGGGTGAATGTGGTGGGTTTTGCAGTTGAACAGGAAAATCTGTTTGAAACTACTGAATTTTCTATGTGGTTTCCTCTGAAACCACACAGTGTCTGAGGCTTGTGTGCAACACGGCATGCACAGCACAGCAAGCCTCATCTGAACCCACTGACTAAGAAATCCCCAAGCCCTGGGAGACGTGCAGAAGAGCTGTTTGAATATGAACCTGGGCTGGCACAGTCTGTGCCTTGAGCTCTTTTGCCACAGTGACTAACATCATGAAGGCTGTGCTGGGTCTTTCATAGGATTTTTTTTTTCTGTACCTGAAATTATTCTGATTGTTGAGACCCGTGTTAATACACAGACTGTGTCTGTGTAGTCTAACCTCCCTGTTGCCCTGTTTATGTTGCCATTATCTATTGCAGAAATGCCAACACCAGGAAGTAAGTTCTGGCACTTACTAAAGAAAATGGGGAAAAAAAATCCCAAACATAAACATTCAGCAATAAAGAAAAATCAAATTCAGGAATTGCAGGCTCCAGCCACTGTCTGTAGGCTATCCATCTTTCTATCATCCATCATCCACTTCTATGCTGGCATTGAGCAACCTGAGTCCTTTACTGACAGATGAATAAGAGAGAAAAGGCTAGGCCAGATCCAGGAGTGATCTGTGTTAGAAATGCAGTGGGCAAGAATCAGGGTGGACATGGAACTGCTGTGGGGAGGGTGGTCTGTGCATGAGCAATCCCGGGCACAATACATAAGTGTTTAGGAATGGAAACACTCCAAGAACTACATGCAGGGTGCTAATGTAGTCACTTCATAGGCACTGGCTAAATATCACAAGCTTCCTCTGTCTGAAGAAAAATTTTCAAGCACTTATCAAGAATAAAGCCTTGCCACAAACATCAATAACAGATGAGCTTCAGAGCTACTACCTCTCACCTCTAAAGCCAGCCAGGAACATGTTCACGTAGCACCCTGACCTGCTGCCCAGGCTTTCTGCAAAGCCATCCTTCTTGTTCCTCTCGCCTTTGCCTACCACCGGGGTAGGCACACTTGTGCTGGGGCTGGCTGGGGATGTGGCTGGCATGTGCTGTGCCTGTCTGCCAGCCCACACGCCTGGATTTCCTCTCCACAGAAACCAGAGCGCTAAGGGGGGTGCATGTATTTATGTGCCACAATGTTTACCAGGGAGCATCCTGCTCTTGCCCCTTGTGGTTTGGAATGTGGCCAAAGTATGCACACAGACCCACTAACTTGAAAGCATTCCTGAGGACTCCAAAATATATGCAGCCCCTCTGTTCCCATCCTGCAAAATTCTCCATCAGCTGCAGTTCAGCATGGAGTCCACAGCCCTCAGTCAGCCGTCACACCCTGCACGTCCCACTCACCAGCCCAAGCACAGCCCACCCCAAACCTGCTCTCATTGTACTGCCATTCTACCAGACGTGGTTTCTGAAGAGCTTGCCCTAAACAACTGCCTCTCCAGCTGGAAACCAAATTGCTTAACAAACTATCCAGGGCAAGGACAACGTTAATATTTGACCTGTTCATACAGTACTATGTTCTCCTAACAGCCAGCAAATAACAGGTCAGATTTCAGTTTCAAATTACTCTGGTTTTCTATCCTAAATCCTGATTGTAAATTCTCTCTTTCTCTTCCCTAGTCTAAACAACATGGTCCAACTGAGGCTTTTAGGCATTGCCACAATAAACAATAATTTACTAAACTCTTCCTCAGCTTTCTGGACATTACTGCTCTTTGGGGAGCTTTCAAGTAGTTCCTGACAATGCTTCCCACTCAACAAGATCCCAAAGAAATCTCTCCACCTAAATGTAAAGCTGCCATAACCTTAACCATATGGAATCATGGGAGGTTATCTGTGAGCTCACAAACACATCATCAAGCTGAATCCATGCTCACTAGCTCTTTCCCTTCACAACTCTCATTTTTCCAAAACTCTGTGGTCTTTATCACCACTGACCTCACAGATTAATACATACCCAGTCCCACTCATTCCTGTCAAAATAAATACATCACTCTGCTACTTCTACCAAAGGGCTGGATCTGAATTCACCTAGCAATACAAATGTTAAGAACCTGCAAACATGTTACCAGGGTGAGAGTTTTCTACTGGCAATTGAAATATTTGCCTTTGAAATATGTGAATGTCTAAAAATGGTGCTTGTGTTGGGAAATGACAAAGATTTCTCAATGTCATAGGAAGCTGCTGACCTCCGAACCATCGTCATCAGGTATTAGTATATAAATATGAACAGCTGAGATACAAGTGCCACAAATTATCAAAGATGTAGTGGTTCTCAAGAAGCACGGCTACTCTTCTTTACCACATTGAATGTTTGCATAGTTCTTACCTGTATTTCAGTAGCTCTGGGGAATATTTTGATTTAGCTTTGAAAATCACCTGCAAAACAAAAAAATACTGCATTAAACTGGGTACACGTAAGTAGAGAAACATGCTGTGATCTGCAGGAATCCTGTCTCACAGGTCACAAGAAATGTAATGACAGGTTTCATTACATAACAGATTAGCACTTATTGCTTATGCATGGCAGGGAAGCTCTAAGCAAAGTATTAAAACCACTCAGCGGGCGATCGCAATGTACTTGTATACAAATTGTCTGTACCATTATTTTCCCTTACTCTGGCCTTGGGAGTAAGGTTCTTTATACCAGTATTCACAAGAGGACCAATGCCAGTATAACCACAGAGCCAAGAAATTATTAGGCTCTCACATGACCTATCAGTGCATATCTCTCATGTAGACCAGTTCATACCAGCCTATTGCATCAGATGCTATTCATGTGAAGAGCCTGTCACAGTTCCCTGTCGTAAAATTGGATATATATGTTTGTATCCATGTTACATTGCCAAAAAAATGTCATCCAGGACCAAACTCATTGTTTTCCTGTTAGGTATATATGGCTTCTGCTGACTGTTCACTATACAACAATATGTATGTTTACAGCGAGATATCTCAGGCCCAGTAGTTACCTTGCTGTAACAGAAAAGATTGAATAGACATGTCTTCTGCAGTGTAACTAAGTAGTATCAGTCACAGGTGCTTAACCACCATCAGAAATTATGCAAAACTGTATTAGCACATTCTATATCATATTTATTAAAAAAATACAGGGATTCATCACTGCTTTTTCAAAAGCTAACATGGTTTCCAAACAACCTCAGTTTACAAGTGTTCATTTAAACCAGTATTCTGATTACATGCTATTATTAAAAAAGCATACTGTATGACTTATTCTGGGTTGTCTCCTAATTGTTTTCTCCTCAGGTCATCCTGCCTTATCAATTTCACTTGGGTTTGCATGCTCTTTAGTATACCTTGCATAACATTTGCTATGACTATCATGCTTTCTCAAGTAAACAGCACTTATGTATGTGTAGGCATGTTTCTGACTATCAACCTGCCTATCTGTCCCCCCGCTAATTTTACTTAAAACACTCTGGCCAGAGAACAGATAGAAAAAGACTTGAAGCATCAAAAACATGAACCTTCATCACCCTCCTAAAAAACAGTGACCCAGCAGAAGTCAGGAAGCCTATAAATGCATCTGATATATGACCTCTGTGAGGAGAACCCTGCATAATGAGCCTACACATCCCCCAGTATGAGTGTGTCTGCATAGAAAAGTATCATTAGTAATGCCCCAGTTATGGAAAGAGCTCAAACATGAGACATAGATATGGAGAAAATCAGGCTTCACTTGTTCCAGTGCTCCTGGAAAAACTTGTCATTTAACTCCTATTCGCCGTAAACAGCTGCCCTGACATGGACATTATTTTTGTGACGCATCAGCCTGCTTAGCACTAGCTGGACCAGCAGAGAACACTGAGCTTTTCAGCAGGCCCTAGAAAAATAATAGCTAGAATAAAATCACAAAGTTGGGGGAGAAAAATCTCTCAAACTTTTGTTCTGCCATCGATACTGTTTTCAAATAGTTAACACTTCTGGCAGTTGCCCTTACGAAAGATTTTTGTGATTCATTCTCCAAATTCCTGGAGTGTGAATTCCCAGAGCAGTTCACAAAGGCTTTTATATCATTTTGCTTACTTGCTACTGAAAGGAGAGGTACAAGAGGCTTGTCTAAGAAACACAGAGGGGCTTTCGGTTTTTAGAGAAGAGATGGGGTTCAAAATACTTACTGTACAGTTTTTGTACCAGACCTGTGGCCTGCTCTGCTTATTCTGGAGGACACTGTGGTCAAGCAGGAAGGAACAGATTCCAGACCTCAGTGAAACTAAACAAGTAAAACTTGTCTCTAGGGCCATTCCACAATCCTCACCTCTTCTGAGCAGCACTTACTCACACATTGTACCGTTAATTTTGACAGCTTTGAGAAGCAGCACTGAACAGAGGGTTCAGAGCCTCTGCAAAGAATACAAAAGCAATTTTCAGTGGGCAATGACTTGTGCTAGGTCCACAAAACCTCAAAAACTCAGAAGTTCCTGAACACCATACCCCACCGTTCCCCAAAAAGGACCCACTCACCCCTGACAGAGCACTCCTGTCAGATAAACCAGTCCAATGCTGTGCTATCTAGCAAAAGCTCCATGGATAACACCTAAAACCAAACATGATGTTCCTGCTGCAGATCCAGCAGGCTCTCCAGATGTCAGATTACCAAAACAGCTGTTCCTGTGATTCCACATTTGGTGGCCCTCTCCCAGCTGATAAATGCTTCTGAATTTTATCAGAGCAAAATGGCCATAAAGAAAGAAAATTAACACTGCACAAAAAATGGATGCTACATAGAATGGAGGCTACCCTGTGAGGCACAGATACTCTTACAAATTCACTGCTAGACAGAAATACAGGTGGCCAAGTTCTGCTGCTTAGCTTAAACACTGGCCGGGTCTTAGATCATGAGTAGCCTTGCTGGAAGCAATGTGATAGTCACAGAATAAAGGGCTGTTCAGTGGGAGTAAGGATGTCAGAAGCTGATCTCAACATCCCTTCCCTGCGTGGGTGCAGCTTTTGCTTTTAGCAGTCATTTAGCTCAAGAGACTGGTTGCTCAATGGCCCCTCCCCACAACAGTGTTGAGAAAGCTTCCAGTCAGTATCTGAGTCATCTAAGTAAGTCTTCCAGCAAACCAGAGCAAACCAGGCTATTCCTAAGAATAGACTAAACAGCAAACAGAAGGCAGACTGTTTTTTAAAAAGACCTTTCAGAGATCCCCAAGATGAACAGCAACACAGAAAACTCAGTGAAATTCCTTGCTAATTTTCTAATATCGAAAGGGCTACTTTTTCTTCTTAAAAGTATTCTCCCTTTTGCTTGTTCTTGAAAGGAGAAGTATCCTGTTTTGACTCCTTGTTTTTGCCAAAGGACTGGAAACCTCAAATGAGATTCTCACACTCCCTCCTCCACTCCCCTGAGGTATATGTCTGGCATATAAAACTGTAGCAGTACAAAAGGACTCCAAAAATCCCTTCATACAGCCAGGGAAAATGTCTGCTGAAGGAACTGATGCAAACAGCTGGCCTTAAAGGCATTTTACCAGGCCCCAGCAGAGGAGAAGTGAGGATGGCCTGGGAGTCCATTAGCAGGTTGGCTGCAGAGCTGCTGGGCAGCAGAGAAAGCAGGTGGGGCCAGGATGCTTAAGGGGGTTCCAGTTAAATCAGGAGCCACTCTGGCCTTGTAAGTAATAATGAAACAGGTGTCAAAGCCAAGTCAGGTATTCCCAGAGCAAAAGAAATCTCAGTGGAGCAATTTTCAGTCCATGCTCTGATTTACCTGGACTGACATGACAGCTGGCACAAACCTCCACCATAATTCTAGTGTTGACTGACTAATTCACTTTTACAGGAGCTGCAGATCAGCTTACCAAAAAGCCTGAGGTATGTGTTAAGTGCTTGTGTATGTTTCGGGCTGGTCCATGGTACTGGAATGAAGTTCAGCTTTATTTATCAGTTCTCATTTCAAAAGCTCTCTACAAACCATAACATGTACTTTTCCTTCCCAGTTCTGCTCACCATGGCCCCTCTCTTCCTCTGCCACACTCCATGCAAGCTTCTCTCTGCACCCTGAAAATATGCAACAACCTCATGCAGGCCCTGAGTCCCTCACTATCAGCACGTACATGTTTCCTCTGATGTGTATATTCCAGTCCCAGGCCCACCTTCCCCTTCTCCTTTCTCTCCCATATTCATTTTTTCACTTGCATCAGATTCCCCAAACTCTGCAAGTTTCCCTCTACTCTCTAAACTCTACAGAGGGCCTACAGACATGGGCAGCTTGACTCACTACCATACCTAGCCTCATGTAAATTGGTAAAAGTAGTACTGAAAGGACAGTGAACATTGTGGGGCTGGCAGCCACACTAAACTTGCATGGGTAGCTTTCCTATCAAGTTATTTTCTAAGTCAAATGACCTCATTCTTCATGTCAGATGCTGAGAGCCAGCCAGTCTGCAGTTGCAATTTGTCTCTTATAAATGTAACATTCAGAGCAATGTTTTAAGCCAAATATATTTGCTGATGGTTTACCATCCATAGTTAGACTCCTGGGTAGTTTTATGTACACCTAAAGCATGTTTTATAATAATAACAAGCTTTGTAAAATACGGTGTATTCATTTCTACTAAAAAGTAGAATGCCCTTTCTGTTCTCTCACTTGTGCCACTACTTTGGAAATTCTATCCCCAGCAATTAGAGAATGAGAAGTTCTCTTAATTTTCTTCCCAGACCTAACACATACCACAGTTCCGCTGAGATACACGTAACCTTGTGGAAAGCCTTGTGCTGGTTTTACCCCACCCTGCCAGGCACTTCCAGCATGGCCAGCTTCCCTCTAAACTGCCTTACTCTGCACAATTCCTCCTCATTTGAAAGTCCCTGATTTTATCAGCCCTGCCTGGGAGGCAAGGTAAGCTTCTCAGTGTGGATGCCAGAGAAAAGGGAAGATGGTTAGGGAGGAGGAAGGAGAGGTAAATCTGCCTACCAGCCCTTCTCCACCCATACAGCCTCACAATTCTTTAGCTCAACATGACGTTTCCTAGGTCCTGGAGAAGTTCCCACCCGACTGACGAAACCTACAGCCCACCAAATGTTTTACTGTGCCTGGCCACAGGGGAGGCCTGGGATTTCCAGCATCCCCTACGACTCACGGCCTTTGGCCCTGACCTTGTTTTTCAAGTCGGTAACCCTGCATCCTAGCCTCCCTCCTGCTTCACTTGTATCCTGTTCCCCAGGGAAGTGTAAAGTTTGAAGCAAACAGGACAAAGTGAAGCAAGTCCTTTCTCTACCCACCACTTGCACACACCAAAAAAGGCAACTTTTTTTTCCCCCCAGAGCTTCTTTAAGCTTTTGCCCACAGCGCTGACTGTAAGGCCTGAGGACTCCTCTTGGTCTCCTCTTCAGGGACAGGGAGATCTGGCTGAGCAGAACACGAATGAAAGAGTGCCTGAGTCCTGGGACACTCACTGTCTGGCATCACCTGAAGTGGAAAATACAGCATTTCTCGGTTTGCAGTCTTTGCTTTATCAAGCAGCAAAATAAACCCGAGGGAGCTGCAGGTGTGAGGCAAACATATCTACAGGCTCTTCAGGCTCTGTAGGTGGAAATGCACCCTTCAGGTCGCCACCTGACGGGTCAGGGTCGGGCACCAGCTCTGGCTTCGTACAATGCAGTTGTTTACCAGGCCACTGTTCTACTGAAGTGTCACTGGATCTCATCCTCACTTGAGATTTATATTAATGATTTCAAAGCAGAAACAGGCTTATCCTGAGAGGGTAGGTCACATTATGTTTTTTTCTTTAGAAGGGAATGAATATAGACACAGGATTAAAAATTCTAATAAATTTAGCGCTCTCACTAAAAACCATGCATATTTTCTGCTGTATAATTGCTGAGAGGAGCTAGTATTATATAAGCCTTATCTGCAGCAGTCTTATCTTCTATTCTGCCATAAGTACAGCATCAAAACCATAGTGAAGTACCCTGAATTTAGCTCTTAGTCCAAAGATTCCTTGGGAATTGTTCTGAGTCAAAACTGTTTTGTTTGTCACTACACTTTCATCCACAGGTCCCCCACTTTAGCAACCTGCCCCAATGCATTACAGCTCCTTCTGCTGTGTCTGTTGACGGTGATGCTCAGGTCTGGGAACAGCCCTTCCTGTGCTGCTGGCTTGTTTGTCTTGCCACACATGAAATACAGTCTAAATTTGCATCTCCATTGCTTTGGGATACCTATTAAAAAGAGAATAGTTGTGGGTAACTTTCTGTCAAGTTCAAAGGTGCTTATTATTCTGAAAAATGCCCTCGGGCACTTGCCAAATGTGGGGTTTTGTTTGACCAGGATGATTTGCAGTATTTCTGGAACCACTTTTTCTTCTCACCTCTATATCTAAGTTTTCCTAGCTGTGCCACATGCCTGGGTGTCATACAGCAGATAATAAACACCTGCAAATTCCAGAGACCCGTGAGGTCTCTTCCAGTCCCCTGTCCCAATACATGAATCACTTCTTTCCCTCTAGCTAAGCACCAGTTAAATAGCATGATTTTCATGCAATGAGAAACAGCTGCAGACCTTTCTTGCCTTCCTTTTAAAGTAAAAAAAAAAAAAAAAAAGGATAATAGTTGTTTCTGAACAAGCCTGTGAAGTTATAAGCCATTACTGAAAACAACATTCTCTTTCCCCACCCCTTCCACACTAGTTCTTGCTTGCCTACTGTGGAAAGCTAGATGCACATTAAATACACAGTCTCAAGATGATGCTGAATTTCAAGCCAAACCACCTTCTAATGGTTAGAAGTAAAGAATTAATAAGGGTGAATTAAAAATATATGCACTTATTCTGTGTCACACATGATATTCCTACAATGGCTGTGTTTTTATTAAGGTTTTCTTTTGGCTGGGGAGATACCTGAGATGAAATTTCACTGGGAGCAACCAGCTCTAAAGCAAACAACAATACAAACAGTTGTTTGTTGCGGGCCTGTCCACAGTGGCCCACAATTGTTAAAGATTATGATGCCCATCACAAACTCTGAAAGGCCCTTGCAAATATTGCTTCAAAAGCCTCACAACAGCTCTTAAAGACAGGTAGCTACGACACTCTTACACACAGGGTCACAGGAAGATCATGAGGACTCATGGTGACAAAGCAGAAATTCTCCCCACAGCAGAGCCATGAGCCTTAGCATTTTTTTTTGTTTCCAGACACTGACTTGGACTTCCTGAATGGTGTCAGACAGCAATGCCAAAAATAAATTAAAAGGACATATGTGTGCATTCTGTATGCTCTCTTTTTGGATCTTCCTAAGACAAAAGGAATCAGTTACCCACAACACTAAGCCCTCAAGTACTGGCACAAGGGGCAGACTGCTGTACCCCCTCTGTGCTCATGCCAGCCTCAGCTTCTCTTGCCAGAGCGAGAATGCAACATTCTGGCTCCAGACTTCCACAGCAGCCCTATGTGTGTGTTTGAGGGAATAACCTGACCTAGGGCTATGACTTAGTCCCAGCCACTGTGATGGGGACAGACTGTGTGATGATGGACATTTTCCCCTGGGGAACTGCACCGTTATCAAATGACTCTCACGATAGCTCTGGGATAAAGCATAGGTCACCACATGCCTGAGCAGAATTTAAGTAGCATGTAGATGAAAGGTTCCTGTAATCCCTTAATATATCACAAGTCCCAGGGAGTGTAGCAGGGTGAGTTAGCAGGTCTTTCTGATACTGAATCCAGAAAAGTAAACCTGAACACAAAACTCCCTATGTAGTTCTAAGTATTTAATACCCTCTACAGCTCAAGTGATCCTCTTACAGCTGTCATGCTTACCATTGCTGCTTTTTCAGCTCTAGGATGGCAGCTCTCACAAGCAGCCTGATATCTCCAGGCAGGCTGTTCAGAATTGACAGGCCTGTAATCACTACAGAGCACTGTTAAATACTGTAGGCACTAACCCAGAAACACCCAGACACCAAGCTGTTTTCAAGCGGGGTCCACAGTAACACCCAAAGCATCCTAAGCGCTGCTGTGGTGCTCCAGGGCTGGCTGGTGCTCACAGGGGCAGTTACACCTACACTGGGAAAGTGGACTTTGAGAAGGTTTGTCTGAGTGCTGGCTTGGCTTCCTGCTCCAGGTCTGTAGCGGTACTGAGGAGACAGAGTACCCAGTCCCTGCCCTCTCACAAGCTTCCTGTGAGACCTTAGGCAAACCCGGCAGCTTTTCTTTGCCTCAGCATGCCAGTATCTTGTCCTGCAGCCCAGTGCCAAGATACCAAGCTCACCAAAAATACTTCTAAGCAAGGCTAACTGCAACAACCTGGAATGCTGTGCAGTCTAACTCATCTGGTTTCTTCACTGTCCTTAGCACAGATACCCTCTCAAGACGTTTTCCCGAAATGGAGATAGTATTTACTTTACTCCATTATACAGGTGGTTTACTTTTTGCATCACAGCATCCTTGAAATAGAGGGTGTATCTCTGTGCAGCACTTAGCACTTACTGGGATCCAGAGTCACTGTTCTTTGTAATACAGATCACTATAGGAATTGAACTCGGTCATAGGCTTTGATTGTGATACACAGAACAGAACTCTCGACTCAGAAACATGTTAACAACCTGAGAAAAACTCTGGTGGGGTGTTGCCAGCAGTATTAGAAATTGCAGTTCTGACTGCACACAAAGATCAGGTCTGCTAAGCCAGTATGTTTAGAAGTCTTGTAATAACAACAATAATAAAAAATAATCATAGAGCAGCATTTTAGATGTCCAACTTTCAAGCTCCCTTATATATCTTCCCCCAACCTTTAAATTAAATGACACCCACTTAATAATCAGCAGCTATATTATTTGCCATTCTTAAACGATCATTCAGACCTCAGTTTTATTATAACACTGATCATTTGTGCATAGATCAAAAGTTAAAATTCCCAACTAACTGAAATTTGCTTTTTGCATTGCCAAAGTACATGAGGAAATTACATTTTTCTCACGATTCTTAGAAAACAATGCTTTACCATTCTGTCAGATTTAATCAACCAAATATCTGTTGCTTACCTGTGTGAAGTAAAGATTCATCAAGGTCAAGGTGAAAAACTGGAGGCAGACTGGGAAGCAATAGAGAAGCCAGAAGATGAAGGGACTGAGAGAATTTGCTGTGACAAAGTCTTTGAAGTAAAATGAAAAGAGCACAGTCCTAAGAGAGGCCCAAAACAAGCACAAAAACAGAAAGACAGTTTGATAACTGAACCTCTTGTGCCTGTAGTGAAGGACCAGCCAGAGCTGGACGTAGATGAACACAAAAAGCAGTGAATAAAAAACGGTATAGACAATGGTCAGGCCCAACTTCACATACGGAGGGACAGCTGGCGTCAGGGTCGGCGGAAGGGTGTCATTTTTCAGTGGGTCCCACTCAGGGGCCTCCATTTGATATCAGGAATCGTCAGAATTATTTATTAAGTTTGGCTGCTGCTGTTGCCTCCTCCTCCTCCTTCTCCTTTCATCTTCCTACAGCATAGGAATCAAGAAAATGAAAGAAAACAAGCTGCACTTCCTCTTTGGCAGCTCACTGTGGGCTGGTAGCACATGATCACAATTCAGAATGATTCATTAGGACTGCCTTTGTCAGCAATTGGCAGGGAACAGCTCAGAAACATCAGCCCTTTGCTGATGTTTGTGCATGAATCTTTACCATCCTTAAGAAACAAAGAAATCCACCAGCCCCCGAACGGTTTACTGAGGATATTTTTTTCCTAAGGAAAAGTATCTGGATTTTAAATTAGTTAAGTAATGCTCTATTTTCTACAAGAAGCAGGTACCTGACATTTCCCCATGGCAGCACATTCTATCTTTGTAGGATTTTTTTGGTCTTGTTTCCCATTTAGCAAGTACTTTATTTAGCTGCATTTCATTCGGAATAATTTTAAGCACCTTAAAAGCAGTCATGAAATTCAAACCACTGAAATAAGCTGTTACAGTTCAGCTCTGCACTGCAGAAACCTTTGTGTTCATAAAGAAATACACAATTTGCACAGCAAATATAGCACATTCAGTGTCTTCCTTTTCTTCTAACATAAGACATTTAATTAGAATGGAAGAAAAGGCACATCAAGGCTTCCAAACCTGGCATACACAGGAACAAATAAAACCCCCAAAATACCCAAATTCACCAAAGCGTGCATGCAGCTACAGGTCCTTTTCTTCTTGGTTGTTGTCTATTTGTGCCATCACTGTGGCAACAGCTGACCAGACACGCCTTCTCACAAGCATACAGATGTGCCCTTGAGATTAAATCTATAAATTAATAGGTGCTATGGCAGGCTGCTGGGTTTGACTCACGGGGCTGAGAAGTGAGAACTGAAACCAAGTGGTTTAGACAGTTGCAGCGTGGTGGAAATGCTTCATCTGTCTCTAGGTCATGTATAGAGTATATATACCATCCAAAAACAAGGTTTCTAAAAGATACCTTAGTTATGGCTGGAGCACTGCCATGTTTTGTTCTGTTATTTATACTAAACTGATTATAAGAAGTGCTTGTTACTTGGAATAATCCCCAGGGAGGACCCCACATGTCTGGTGAGCAGTGAAAAAAAGATTGCTTCAAGTGAAAGAGTGAACTAACACAGTGTTCAGGGTATGCAGATACTGATACTGCCACTGAGTACTGGCTAGAACAAGGATTGCCATTATTAATGCCTCACCCCAAAAGGAGTTCAGAACTAATGTTTTGTTGAGAAGGACAATTCTCATAATTGTACTTATCAATATAAATACAGCATATTTAAGTTTGTAAAGTTCTTTTAAAAGATCTCTAAGTGAAGCTTGTCCTACCCTAAAAATACCCACTCTGAACATTTAAAGCTATATTCCAAAATCCACATTTAGGTACTGAAACATAAGCACTTTGGTTTTAAAGGTGCTAACACGCTCAGCTCCCATTGACTGGAAAGGGATCTGTGGGTTTTGAGTGCTTCCCTAAATCAAGTGACTACTACTGAAGTTGGCTAGATTATGATTTTAAGACCCTTACCAGGACCAGCCAGCTTTGGAAATCCTGGATAAACAGCTCACAGAAGCAGGGTGATACACAGCACCTAGTGGCTGTGTCAATTTGACTATGTGTAGAAATACACAAAACACACAGTGAATGATGGGAAAGAGGAGAGAAGATAAGAAATGTCCAAGCACTTAACATCACATACATGTAAAGAGGTATGTTATAGCTTGCACAGAAAGAGGATTTTATGGCTTCAACATAAATAAACTTGGACTTAGTTTTAAATTGTTGCCTGCTCCTAGACCCTGCATATTTCCTGGGGGAAAAAAAAAAAAGTAAAATTGACTTGATACCAGGGTAAAATATGGAAAACTGAGCAGTTACTGAAGAAAGTTTATCAGAGAAGCTGAATGCCATCACATTCATTAGGCAATGATGGGGAAGGCAAAGAGCCTGGACAGGAGTTTAGACAACATGTATAACAAATAGAATAGATACAACAAAACATTTTTCAATACATACTACAGAAAGCTCCGTCTCCCAGATCAGGAAAACATCTCCCCTACATGGATACATACTTCCTTCTAGCAGACAAGCAAAAAGGTCTTCCTAGCCTTTCCCAGCTCCACTAATAGGCCTGACTTATGCGTCCCTCAGTCTGTGCAATCCCCCCCCCAACATGCATTATCTAGAGGCCAGAGTACAGTGATAATGAATTCAGTGGGTTATACACCAGCTCTCTGCACAAACCTTCTGATTATGCTTGTGGCTAACATTAACCCACAGTGGCCATAAGCACTCTCTTGCTTTTTATCAGTGACTCTTCACAGCTTGTGCTATAAGACTTTAACCTGGTAAATGGGGGTAAAGGCTTCCATGGCATGCCACCAGCAAAACCACCAGGATTTTAAGACTGTCACATGCCTGAAGTATAATATAAAATGTACAGAGAAGCAAGAATCTGTTTCCAGTCAGAAAACTGCTGGCTTCCCTTAGAGCCCCTGTCAATGTGGGCACGTGTGTTGTAAACAGCAAAAGAAAGCTGCTGCTCCTTTGATCAGGTGTTACCAAAGGACAGGAAAGAACAGTAGTTGCACAGACTGCATCACAGACACGTGTCCCTGCCAGTGGATGAGCAAAGGTTGGTTGGGAAACTCTGCACTGCAGCATTACAAGCAACTTCTTAATATACCAAACTTTCTGTTCAGGTCTTCTGTGCTTAAGAAGTTCAGCCACTGCTTGGTCTTCAGTATACCCCTGCTGCTGTATGGGGCTGTTGGTCAATTCCAGGAGATTTGTTTGTGCTACTGTTTTCTGTCTAAGGGTCATTGTCCAAAGGCATAAACTTGAGGGGAGATGAGGGTTCAAAAATTTGCTTAGCTAGGCTGTCCCACTGTTATCTGACTTGAAATGAACGTAAGTAGATAACATCAAGTATCTGCTTCTGCACATTGAACTGCTGCTCTGCTTCTGAGCGGGGAGATCTGGAGTTCTCATCTTTGATGTCACTTACAGTTAATTAATTTTGCCAGCAAATGTTAGTGAATCACTCTGTACTAAAGCACTCTGCACCTAATGACTCTATCTAGCATGCAGTTCAAAAAGTCTTTTAGAAAGGGTTTTGCAGAAAGGAGTGTTTCTAGGAAGTGAAGAAAATAAAGTAATCTAAGATTTTGTTAGATACTGGACCATCCTTGTCTTTGATTTTATACTGTGGTAGTCCAGAGAGTTTGTCCTCAGTCACACTGGCTCTTTTGATCACTCTTTTGATATTTCATAATTTCTTGGATTGTGTTTCTTACAAATACCTGGCTGTCGTGGATTAAACCTTAAGTGATGAGTAAAGTATCATAGTTGGACCTTAAAGTCTGACCTTCTTCAAAAGTTGCATTTCCCTAAAGTTATCTGAAAAACTGTGAAAGATTGTTCCATCCAGTTCTGCCCCAAGTAAGACATACCAGGAGAGGTTGTCAGACAGGCAGGCCTCTTGTCAGATCAAAGAACATGGTATTCTGGTTCAACATTTTCTTTTGCTCCACACTCCATGGGGCCTATGATTGGAAAACTCAACAACAACATTTTGAAGGAAATAATTATTGGTATTTCTACAAAAAACCCAAGCAGGACAGAAATCTGCTGTTGAACAGGATCTGTCAACTAGCTGGTGGAGAGTAGGAGTTTTAAGACTCTTTGAATTAGACAAAAGCTAGAGATACTGTGGAATTCATAATGATTTAATTCACCCAAATTTGTCACAACACTTACACCTCCTCTGTCTTCATTTTGTGTTCCACAGAAACATTAGCTCATGTCCCTGCAGTCCACTCATTTCCAATTTCAATAATTTGTTGGCAGGAAAATTCCTCTGAAGCTTTTAGTTATGTGGTTATTAGAAAAGAGAAATGTAACTAAGTGGCGTAAGAACACACTTTCTGTCTCTAATACTCAGGCCGTTGCAATTTGGTACATTACACAAGAAGATGTCAGGTTTCCTGACAAGAGATGGTGGTTGGGATGCTGAAAAGAATGGGCATTCCCTTGCAAAAGACTCAGGAATTTGATTTAACTACAGGTCAGGCACCTAAACTACTGCCTGCTGAACATGATGGATGAATTAGCCGTTAAATCCTGAAGCTGTAATTTCTCATTTGTTGTTGGATTCTGAAAACCATCGATTGGAAGCTTTCTGAATGCTACTGCATTGCAGAGCATGAGTACTTAGCCTTGGAAAACACTGCTGATGTGATACTTCTGTCCTTCACTTGGTGTGGGCTCATCTCCAAGTCAGAGACTACGTCACCATCTTTGGGATCCGGCGTCTCTGTGCCATTCAATGTTTAACAACTCTGACAAAAGCCAAACAGAGGGCTGGGAAACAGTTTTCTCAAGGGAAAAAATGTCCTTTAATTGTTGGGCTTTCTCTGTGCCTGGGCATGTTAGATTTCACTATAAATCCTGACACAGACCTCATACTCAAAACATGTCCAAATAAAACCCTCATAATAAATCAGGATTTATTATTCTAATCTCATTTAGGTCATACAGTGGCGTACAACAGAACAAATGTAGGGCCTTAACCCATAATCCTTAAGGCAGCCAAAGCTTCCATTGGCTTCAAATAAAGTAGTGCCTATGCATAAAAGGGCAGGAGCTCACCCACACAAATTAATCAGAGTAATGCTTGAAATGAAGAAAACTGTGGTTTCATAAATTCAGCTTATACTTGACCAGAAGAAAATTCTGCAGAAGAATGAAGCATGTGAATACTTGGTGAACAGAAAGAGACTGAGTCTGTGAAACAGAAGCATCATAACACCAGTGTCTTTGTTTCATTCTGGAGTTTTGTCTCTATTAGGGTGCTTATACACTGATTTCAGGCTCTCCTCCAGACTTCCCCGTTGTACAATATGCATTCACAAGTTTGGAGATGTGGTCTGTATTCCAGACTGTTAAGAAAGTCTTGAAAACCATGACATTTCTGTCCATGCTGCACGTTCCTTGGGGTTTAAAACAAGACTCAGAAATCTGCAGATCTAAAAAGCACTGAAAAGGCTTCATTGCTTTTCACTTTTTAAATCATTCTTTGCAGCCTTCAGTTTCCCAGATGCCTCCATAATCCAGAAGGATACTTAAAACTCATGTTAGCTCAAGTAGAATATATTCTTTCCTTTGCTAGCCTTCTCTGTTTTCTTTGACTTAAGGTTTACCCTCTTCTTTGCAGCTGTCCCCACCCCCATTGGAAAAACCCATGAAAGTGGAACTAAAGCAGTTAGGTGTTTCCCTTCAGTGGGGATTCCCTTAGATATATCAGTCAGCTGGGTATGAGCTGACTGAAAAAGGGAGGTAGACTAGAAGTGGACTGACAACAGAGGGAGGTAGATTTGAGTGCTAAAGATCACTTAGCCCAGGGTCTGGGTTTCATATGACACATCCTGGCAAGGAACCTGTCTTCTCTTCACAAGAACCTTGTAGAGTAAAAGAATAAAATCAAAAAGTCCTGAATCATGCCAAATCCTTTTCAGATTAATGCCTGGAGAGGGTTTTTAATGCCAGTATCCTAAATGTACTCCAGTTGGTGCTGATCTCCAGACTAGCTCGGCAGACTGCGTGACATTAAGAAGTGGGTTCAGACATGGTCTGAGCAGCTTGATGTTTCCTCATTGTCCGAAACTGTGTTTGGCAATGTGCCCTCTGAATGGTCACTGTAGAAACTACTCATCTGCAGGGCTTTTAATAGTGATGAAGACATTTTCGTTGGTGAGAGGCCTACAGAACTCTACTCCAGCCTTTCTGGGATATAAAAGACAGGATGTGAAGGGGTAGCTAGTGTGGCTGGAAGCAAAGAATCGTATGTGGGTCTACAAGGTGATGTCGCTATGCAGAGGAACTATGAATTCCTGAGCTACATGTCAAAGCTATGGTTCAGAGATGAATTCCTACAGGATGACATTTCTTTGATCATTAGTGAATCTGTACAGATGTAGCCATCTACAAATCCTGAGACAAATGTAACTCCTGAGCTAAACCCAAATATTTAACAAAACAACCTTTTCAGAAAATTTGCATTCAACATTTAACAGTCAAGATCCAACCAACAGCACCCTTCCTTGCCGTGTCCACATGTATCATTTTTATGTTATATCCTATGTTGGTATGTGTGATTTGTGCTGTTACTTTCCTGCTGTCATATGACTGCTACCAGCTGCTGGCCTACATCTGAGGGCAAAGGTCTCTGGTAGCCCCTCCAGGTTCAAGCAGAGGAATGTGAGATGGCACCTTACCTGTGTGTGAGGACATCATCTACCATCGCTGGATTGAGGTGCGTCCTCACCCCCTCTGAGGTACCTCTCTGTCAGCAAAAAGGAGGTGAAGACAGTCTGGGACACCTCGCCTCCAGCCAGAGACCATCCATCCCCATCCACATGCAGCAAGAGACAGAGAAGGGTCGCTCATAGCCTCCCTCAGCTATCCCCCTCCGGGAGCCGCCTCAACCTGCACCGTGACCCCACACCTCTCTCGCCCCGAGGCGTATGGCCCACGGGGTGAGGTACGGACGTGAAGGGGCCGTGAGAAGAACGGGCCAGGGGAAAAGCGTGAGAGAGAGTGCGATGAGCCGGAGGGAGGTGGGTTTTGGGCCGCCGTGCTCCTCACGCAGCGCGGGCCGCTAGTCAGCAGTCCCCCGGCCCGCTCGTCTCTCGCCGGCGCTGTCTCTTCGGCACCACCGCGCCCCCTAGTGGCGCGGCGCCGGGACTACGGGGACAGCCACAGATGGCGGGTGGGCTGTGGTGGCCTGCGGGCTGGCCCGGCGGAGTGGCGGGCCTTGGTTGCCGGCTTCCCGCTCTGCTGACGTAGCCGCTTCCCGTGCTGAAGGTTGGGCATGGCTCTGTGAGAAGGAAATGAGAAACGGGACGGGTTTTAATTCCCTTTGTGTTTTCCTTAATTTATTTTTTTAATCTTTATTATTTTCAGGGCTCGTAGGGCGAGTGCAGCCCTTCCCGCTTGCAAGCGTTCGGGCAGCAGCGGAGCTGGGCTGGGCGCGGGAGGCGGTGCAGCACACCAGGCCCCGCCAGGCCCGGCGGGTCGCCTCACGGCGCGAGGGCCGGTGCCGCGCCGTTTCCCCAGCGCGGGCTGCCGGTCCCGCGTCTCCGACCCCTGAGGGTGCGCGGGATCAACCCCGTCTGCCGTGGGTCGTTGGCTTTGTTAAGGCGGCCAGGCGTGTACATACTGCATTCAGAGTTATGTAGAAGCCAGGGGGCTAGGCCGGCAGTTGACACCTTTCTGTTGATGACCTGAGGACTCGGGAAGATGGCAGCTGCTTTCTTTCCCCTCCAGCTCTGCCCGTCCTCAGGGCATCCGTCTGCCTGTTAAAAAACAGGCCAATTTCTGCATAAAACTCCCCTGGAAAAGAAACAGGAGTTGTTGCATAGGTCTGTGTCCCTCAGCCAGCTGCATTTAGCTTGGTTTCCTGTCCCAAAAAGCAGCTTTTCCAGATTTACCCCTGTTGCGAAGCAGCAGCCAGAATCATCCAGCTCTTTGTTCTGATTGCTTCTGCAGGATTTTATTCACTCAGTGGCAGAAAACAATCGAACTTTATCCTCTCCTCCTTAACAGCAGTAAAATACATTTCTGTGAAAAATAAAGTTAATCGTAGCTAATAATTAATAAAATCTTGTTTTTATTGAGGGGGAAAGTGCCAAGAATATATTGTACGTCTGGAAATGGAACTGCTTTTGCTTCTAACACAGTAAAATAAAAGATGATCATTTAATCAGTTGAATAATCACGCCAGCTATTTTTGTTTGTTTATTCCATGACAGGGCATTAAATGCCTTAGGTTTCAAATGGCCCAGCTGAATAAATTGCTCCAGTGGGTGGAACAGAGCAGAAAACTGTAGAAGTATGGAAAAAGAAAATAGAGCTTCTGAAGAAACAGAGCTGCAGATATTATTACAGGAACCACATTAAAGAGAAACTGCTTGGAGAATGTAAGTGCTATGTAGATCTCTTAATTTTATTTTTTTTTTTGGTAAAGTTCTCACAGGGTACTTGTTTGATGATCATCATGTGGATAGCAAAAACTTTGCCTTTCTCATTTCTGTTCATAAATCTGTGTCTGTGTCTATTCTTACAGTAAATAAGAAACTTAGCTACAATTATAGTTCCTTAATAAACATATATGACCATACATTTACAACAATAATGATTAAAAGTCATATTGGGAATGTGTATTACCATTTTATATTAGTTATTAAAATATAATTAAAATACATATGGATAATGCATTGTAATGCAAAATAAGTACTAAGATATTAATTATTTGAAGATTAGGAAATGGTGGAATTAAGGTTGTCAGTGCAAATTTTGTTTGAAATCCTTTGCAAGTGCTTTTTGGGTTCATCTCCTATAGTGATCACCACCTTTAGCGATTATTTTTCTACCAGCTTCCTTGCTTCATTCAGAGGAGAGAGAGGTAGTAGAAGTGTTCCAGGGGGAACCAGAGTTGTCAGGAAGTGATATGGTTGGTCATAGAGTGTAAGATATATGCAAATTGGGGTTTGGTGAAATAAGGGCTTGTGTTAGGGCTTTGTAATTACAGTATGTGGAAAACTGAGGAGTTTTGCAGAGTAGAGGGCAGAAACTGTCCAATGCTACATGCTGTGGAAGGCAAAAGGATAGAATGATTTAACAGCTGGGATGAAGGGCAGGGAGTAGGTATTTATCCTGGACATACTTCTGTCAGCTCCAGCTGTGCTGTCTGTAGTTTATTTTGAGCAAAATCCAGTATAATACAATGGCAGATTTCCAATCCTCTTACAGAACAGACAACATTACAGTAGAAGGGCTTCAATTATTTTTGCTATTAAAATGTTTTAAGGGGTTTGTTCCTGCATGCAGCTGTATTTGCTTCATCTTAACTATGCCAATGCAGAGGATGTTTCATCAGAAACTGCTGTTGCTTTATTTCTTACATTTTGTTGGCCCAGATCTTTTAAAAATTGTAATGAATGACTAAACCTCAGCCAAGCAAAGGTGGTGCAGCCTCTTGATTAATGTTTAGAAAAAAATACACAGAATCTCAAACTACCATAATGAAAGAAACTGAAGAGCTGAATTTCAGTTTGATTAATCAGTATGAGATATTTTGGGATACATGTAACCTAATTTGTCAGTGTAAATGTGAGAGATGTACTAAAGAGACTTCAGCCAGTGGCACCAACCACAAAACTAAAATCCAAAGTAATTTAAACTTATTGACAATGCTTGGGATTTGTTATATATTGGGACTGCTTGTCCCAATTGTTCCTCAGGTTGCTGACATCAGGTGTCTATTGCATGTGCCATGACAAGTATTGGGGTTTTTGAGAATGCAAATTATAGAGAACCACAAATATAAAACCATTAGTTGTACAAGGCCTACAGCACTAGGCCATTTGTTGCACTTTTTAAAAAGTGCATCCTGTGTTCAAAGACAGCAAAAGAGAATAAAAATATTGTCTTAGTTCTGGCCAGGCCAGAGTTAACTTCCCCAAGCAGCCAGCACAGGTGAGCTGAGTTAGCCCAGTCTGTTTTCCACACCACCTGACATCACTTCCCCATAAAAAGGGCCTGTTGGAAAGGGGTACTCCTGGGAGCTTCTAGGGAAGTTTGAGTGGAGCCTGGGTGTCAGGTCAGTCCTGAGTTTGTGCAGTGCTCTGTGTTATTACCTGGTGTAAGTGAAATTTGTCACAGGCTGTTATTGTTCTCCTTTCACAGTGATTTTGTCAGTGAACTGTCCTTATCCCAACCCATGGAGGCTCTGTCTGCTTCTCCTCCAGGAGTGAGCGAGTGGTGTGTGGTGCTCAGCCACTGCTTGGGGCTGAATCATGACAGGTATATAAAAACATGAAGAAAGAATTTCCAGGGCTGCATCTTCAAAGGTAAGATATACAAGCCCCTGTCTGCATCTTCAGGCAGCTTTGGTTGTAATTTAGTTAGGATCTTACTGAATCTATTCTAATGGTGTGCCTATTTTGTTGTGTTTCTCTCTATCAATAATTTTCAATTAAGAGAAGCAAAGTAGTAATTTTAGAGGAACCTTGCAATAAGAAAGGCAGTGTGATCTGGTAGTCAGAAGTCAGTTAGGGGGTGGTCAGTTTTCCCCATAGAGGTCTCTTTCTGCTGGATCAAATGAAAGACACTTTTCACAAGCTCTCCTGAACACAGACATCCTACTTTCCTCAGGAGCAGTGGCCTAGGTTGTCATCTCTGTTTGTTTGAGTTTTGCACAAATCCAGTGGCCAGAAATCTTCAAAGAAAAAATATGTTGATGATAATGCCCATTTTAAGTTTTCATTGCAAGCTCCTGAATAAAGTTGGTACTGTAACTGAAGTGCTAATTAAGATTAAGCTGTTAGGGAAATACATTTTTACAGGTGTGGGCATATAATTTAACTTGTTATTAACACTGAAGTTAAGTGCTCTTTCTGTACATAAGCTCTGCCCCTGATTTTAAGATATGTATGTGTCTAGCGTCTGGAGGCAGCTGGAGCCCCCTTACGCAGAACATGACCTATTAGCATGTTTACTGAAAAGATGTATTTATCTAGATTTGACATAGCAGATCTAGCAGCAGCTCCTATCAACTCCTTAACTGCAGGGGCCTTCATGGCAGGGGCCACCGGAGGGTGCTGTTGTTATTTTTCTGTACCGGAGCTTGGCGGAAAAAATTCGGGAGTGAAGATGTGCGGGAAAGGACGGTGTGCCAGCGTCCGGTCCTGGGGTTCTCCTCCCAGTATGGCCTGTGCAAACTTCTGCTCATCTGTGAAGTAGCTAATGATGGTTGACAGCGACCGTCTCCAGCCTGAAACACAGGGTAGCTACGGTGCGATGGGGAAAACAGGAAGGGAACAGCTTTCCTTGAGAAAGAGTCTGCAGCAGTGTGCTGTGAAAAAACTGTGTGATAGGAGTCAGTTGTTTATCTTGCTCTCAGTGTGTCGGGCTTGATATATTGGTGGGCAAGAGATTCTCATTGGTAACTGGACTCTGTCACGCTAGGTATTTGACCACTGTTTCTTTTTTGAAATACCTCTGTGGAGCTGCACAGCAGGGGGTTACCTCAGCACAAGCTTTGGCTGCATAGGTGCATCCTTTGTTGTGAGCTCTTGCTTCCGTTGTGATAATGTAGCTTCTTGGCTGTTTTCAGGCACTGTTGAAAAGTCACCGTTTAGCGATTGCAAGGTACCAGTATTCCAGTTACACCATACTGTAGCCTGTGCGTGTTCAACAGCCATGTGCTTCGATCTTTGCTGGTTGTCTTTGCGGGTATGAGACCTCTGACAGGGCAAAACCTGCTGAAGCCATCACCTTCTACTTCGTTGTATCTGTGGTTTGCCAGACAGCCTAAAGAGAAAGCCTGCCATGCCAAGAAGTCTTTAACACTCACTGAATAGAGCCTGAAGAGAGAAATAAGCTGTTAGACATAGAAAGCAGGAGTCAGTATCAACAAGAAATACGTTCTAAATACACAGTTGAAACCTCTCAGTCCTGTGTGCTGCTCTAACTTCACCTGAATTTTCCTCTTTGGACCAGTACCGATGCCTTTCTTGTGCCTAGTGAGTCAGGCATGGTTATTCCTTTCCTTTCTCTAAGTATCCTTCCTTATTCCTGAGTGGCAGCATTTCTCCTTTATTTAAGCACAGCAGGCACTCACTTAGAGAATTCACTCATTTTAGCTGAGCATTACTAAAAATGAGAGCTCTTCAATCAAAGAAGAGACAATTTTCTTTCACGCAGCGTGCCAAAACTAGTAGGCTCAGCACACCTTGGGTTTCATTTGACAGGGCTGGTAATTTATGCATGTTTAGGCAGCAGTCTTGCTTCTTTGCCTGCAGGATTAGATTGTCCAAATTGTTCTCTTCGGGTTGCAGTTACTATGTGATCAGACCCATTGAAGTGCATGGGACAATTCACCTGCACAAAATACTGGCGGTGTCAGGGCTTATGTTTGTGTCCTCTGACTTAAGACTCATGTTCTCTTTCATTTTCCCAATGTACCTTTTCCCAACTGAATTTTTGAAATCCAGGTTTGCTGCTCCCTGCTACATTCCTCCTCAATTGAAAAAAGGCGTTGTTGGAGTAAGGAGTGAAGCTACTGAGGCCAGCGGAAGTCCAGCAGGCTTCTTCTCAGATCTGGGCCTGGCTCTGCCACAGCCAGAGCAGCTGAAAGCAGCTGCTTCAAAAGCTGGGACAGTAAGCCAGTTGTTACTCTGCTGAAGCAATGCATGTACCAATTGTTTATATCTAGTACCAAGAGGAATGAAGCATGTTCTGCAAAGATGGCTCTTTGGACATGACAAAACTCATGTCCTTAGGCAAAGCTGAGTAATCTGGAGGGATTTCTGCTTAAATCAGTCTGAAAAGCCTGAGAAGAGTGTAATGCGCTATAGGAAATGTTCAGAAATCATTGAAATTAGGAAGAAGTTATCAGAGCTAGTGGCAGTGCATTCTGTGATTCTACAAAATTAAAAGGGTAATGTACTTACAAGATCTGCTGTATGTGTAATATCTGTGATAATAAATATAAGCTCCAAGTTTGCAAATGCTCAGGCAGAAATGTTCCAAGCTTTTGGATAACACTCGGGTGCATGAAACATGCAAGCCATGCTGATGAAGATGTGGAAATGAGCATCACCAAGCAAGAAAACTAAGTTAGTCTTGCTCATAGTTTGCCATATAAAGTGAACACGATGCTGTGGAAACTTTAAAGGTAAGATGTTGCTCATGCAGGAATCATTCCAAGCAGAAGTTCCTCTCTAATTCTCCCGTCTTTGTACTTTGCTGTCTTTGGATAGAGGGTTATTTGAAAAATACTGCAGTGTCAGGGGTGATTTGCTGCTGCTGTTGTGTTAAATGAGCCTGTTTGTTTTACTTTACTCTGAAGCATACATCCTGTTTTCAAAGCAGTGGCACAATTAATGGAGATCAGAAACAGCTTGCAGATACTGAAGACCAATGCTTTAATTCCTCCACCACACAGAATGGAAATTGTTGCAAAGTTTGTATCTTTCTCTGCTTCCTGAATTATAATTTGTAGTTTGACAGAGTAGTAACAGAAAGTTGAGACTGTTATGCTGTGATTGTTGGATGGAAATCTGTTTTATGTTTTAGTGCTGCTGTGGGGAATAAACTGCAGAAAACAATGTTTCAGATGAGGCAAAGCCCTGTGCTGAGTACTTAAATGTATTTACTATTATGGAAGAAGCAGAGGGCAATAGGTTTCCTTCAGGAAGAACACAATATTCTTGTTTGTTTAAACCCTGTGGCTCCTTCTCCAGAAGTTAGATTCCCTCCTCAGATGACAAAAATGTAAATGTCAGCGCATCCACAAAAATCAATCATTTTTTTAAAGCTTAGATCCAATGTAATACACATTTCTCCCCACTTTTTGTTTTCAGTAACTGCATCTCCAAATATTTTCAGAATATGTAAACTGTGTACACATGGTGAGCAGGGGGTCTCTAAATAGCGACTATATTGGCTTCAAAGATGAGTGAGATTGCTGGATTGGCTTATTGTTTTAAGAGACAAGAGCATTAAATACACAAAATGGATAAATAAGAATTTTTTTATTTCAAGGGAAAAAAGATAGTTAAGGACCAGGTTTAGATGCTCTTATAGCATACATGGGATAATACTGTTCTCTCAAGTAATTTTCTTTAGTTGTGAAATTTCCTATTTCTTCTGAGTAAGAATAACCTGTGGTGGCAGAACTTTGTGTTGGAGGATGTGTGCTGATGGAAAGCATTCAGATGTTTTTCTTGCGGGAAGTTGTGTGGCGAACTTTGAGCGATCATAAAAGATTCTCAATTAAAGGAAAACAGACGTTAATTTCTCTGAGAAAGAACTCAAGGAATGAGAACTGGTCAGTGAGCCATAAAGTGGGTCAGCCCTAAGATCTCAAAAGGTTAATAAAAAGCCTCTTCTGGAAAAAAGATAAGGAAGGAAACTAGAACATAACCGGTACAGAGCTAAAGGCCCTTGTGGGGAAAAGGTAGAAGAGGAGGATATTAATAGTGGGTTCTAAAAGCTTAAGGGAGAGAAGTCAGGAAAGGCTTCTACTTTCTGTTAGAAGTCCACTAGTGACTGCAGGGAAAGAACAAATAGTTACTTGAAAGGGGTTTTATCTTTCACTTGCAAGTGAACTTTTCAATTTTAACAGTCGTCTTGTCTCTTCCCCTTGAAAAAATGTATAAATATGCTTCTGACGGTGGATACACAGGTACATCTGCATTGCTAAATGAGGGAGGGTGAGGGATTTTTCTCATACGCTGGACCCCTGAATATCCAAACTGCTTAAGCATTAGCTGATTTCCTGTCTGCTTCAAATGTCTCTTTCAAAGGCAAAACACAAGGAAGGTCTGGGTATGGTTTGCTTCAAAGACCATACTCTAAAAGTCAGGGACAAGCCAGGACCAGACTTTGTTCTTGGCCCTATCTAGTCTTCCAAAAGCAACCCAAAGGCTTTGCAACTTCATGTACTTGTTCATACCCTTGTGTTGCATGCTGTGGCATGTGACATGTAACCTTAGTCTTGTGCTGTAACTAAACCATGGCTGGACTGCATAACAGTATAACAGTTCCCTTTATTTCAGACACTGTGAAGGGGAAAAAGTCCTAGAGCTACAGCAGAGGTCATGGGCCAAATTCCATGTAGCACAGACACAGCAAGTGAGATCTGGGGGTTAGCATTTGGACACAATCCAGTCTTTGCTACTTGGCCTCAGGGATCACACCCTGTCCCTCATTTAACTGGGAGTGTAGACTACACAGAGTTTGTTCTCAGCACCCTCTTGTAGAAAAAAGTGTTCCTGCTTTTCTTGCTCCTACCCTGTCACTTCTCCAATGAGTAAGTTGTTGCATCAGTCCTAGTGTTTGAAAATAATGCCTCTTTTTTTTTTTTTTTCCCCAGGGGCAGCATGATTGTTAATGTGCAGAGTTGCTTTACTCCAGGTCCTCATGTTTTATTGTTGCTCTGTGACAAAACCACAGTGTTACATCCTAGGCTAAAACACTAAACTCTGGGAAGAAATGAGTGGGCCACTGTTTATGTTAGTCTGCAGATTCCAAGTGAAATGAACAGCAATGTAAGTCCATGAGTCAGGCAGAATAAATAGCTGTAATTCATGGAATTATTCCTGCTTTTATGGATCTGGACAGTTTCAGGCCAGGGGAAAGTTCAGTGTTCTCAGGTTTTTTTTTGTTTTTAAAAAGAAAGGAGAGGAAAAATATTTTCATCATTATAGATGCATAGAGTGTTACAGCTACCAATATGCATTATGTCCAACTAACTTAATTTATCTCCAAGATGACAGATTAGGCCTTCAGACTAAAAAAATACAGGTTCTTGAATTTACATAAGTTTAATCTAAGAAATTATTGATGCACCTTGGAACTACAATATCAACTCAAGTTACTAGAACTGGTTACCCACCAGTTCTTACTATCATTTTGTGTGGAATGATCAGCAGAATTGTCACACCAAAATTTTGTCTGTTGACAATGTCCTTGAGTCAGCCATCCTCAGGCAAGTTTTTGATAAGAAACATTCTAGTGTTTGAGGTGTGTGTAAATGCGTGCTCACTCAGCAAATTATCTTAAGCTCACAAATAAATTTCAGAAACTTGTAGGAAACTTTGGTGTGTGGATTCTTGAAAGCAGAAAGCCTTTTGTGTACCAAACTTTGAACAGTTGATGAGGAGATGTGAAGAAACACATGATCTTATTTTGGATGGAGGAATTGTGCTTTTCGGTAGACCTTGCCCTATAAAGAAATAATTTGAGTAACTTCATTAAAGGAAATTCTGATACCTAGTGTTCAGTCTGGCCAAGCATGGACTTACATAGAGAATTTTGTTCTCTGTTTATGCAAGGCTTTCCCAACTATCTATACATGTAAAGATGAACAACAATCTAATTTTGAGACCATACAATTAATAAGAATAGATATTATCTTAATTATGTCTTTGCTTATCCAGTCTTGTTGTAAAAAACAATAATTAACTTTTTTGGCTTTTTGCTGCAGCACAGCATCATCTACCCTGAATGAAAATCAGTTGCTCTGTTTTACTCGCAGCTGTTGAAGATAATGGTGAATATCACTATCACAGGCAATGGACTCCACGTTAGAAAATCAGTATCAGAAATAAGTAATTTTCCTTGTAGAAGAGATCACTCAGTCATGATGGGAGTAAAGGAGTTAAGTGTCTTCTCTAAATTATCATGACTATTTGGACATGGAGAAACCATGTACTCTTTGTCTAAATAAGTTATAGCAAGTTGTATTATTCTAGCAGGCAGAGAACCTAGGCAGGGTCAGGCTCCATGAGGCTGGTGCTTTATAGGCACAAGTAGCAGATGTGTGCTTTATAGGCACAAGGAGCGGATGTGAGGTAGCAGCTTGGCTGTCAATTTAGGGACTGCTAGTGTTTCAGTCTTTATTAGCTCATTTGAATGTTTGTAGAAAAGTTGATGCTGAGCTTCTTTCATAATCAATTGTTACACGATTTCTAGCCACCACTATCATCAGACCAGTGCTTGGCCTCTCTTACTGATTGCTCTCTAGAAGCTTTGCTGCTGGGACTCGATGCAATATCCTTTTTGTGTGTTCTGTCCACAACTGAAATTGAGTCATTGCTGTCAAAATCTGGATCCCAAGTAAGACAGAATAAAAAATTTATCAATGCAAAATTTGGTTTGGGTGCAAATTCAATCTAAAGCGATGATTTATTGTGAGATGCATTAAATACCCTCTCATCACTGGAGTGCTAGTGGATGTATTTTCCCTCCATTCTGAAATTTGACACAATAAGACATCAGTGGGTCTGAGTAGATAGGAGGTAAAGGATACCTTTTCCATATCTGCCTTCCTGTCCCATTCAAATTGGTTTTCCACATGCCATTCCTATTGTTTATAAAACAATGTTCCTTTATATTGTTTTTTGCATGTATAAGAAACTGGTCTTACGTTTTGTCTTCCTGTCAGCTGTTTGTTTAATAGACTGAAGTCAGTTATTATTGTCTGTTGCACAAAGTTAAAACTTCTAGATAATAACAAAACAGTAAGACTTGGAGTAGGTGTAGTAGTTAGAGCTGCACTGAATATTTAACAGAAGACTAATTATATACCTTCTTGCCCTATTATCTCTTACTAGAGAGAAGTCCTGGTTTTCTTCCTGGATTAGAGACTCTTCTTGAAAGGCAGCAAGCATTAGGATTTAAAAGGAATATGTTGATAAAATATGAAATAAAATAAAAAGCATCCTACTTCTCATGTGGCCACATGACAAATGGGAGGTTTGTAAGACTGCTTTTTTAAATCTAGCCAGTTTCCATGAGGCTGATATTCTTCTCTTCAATTTTCCATTCAATTTTTCCTAGGTTATAAACAGGGATGAAGAGGGTTCATGCTTCTATATAAGCATAACTTAATTGCATAACTTCCTCAATTATGTTTTTTCTGTCCTTTGTTAATATAATTATCAGGTCTAATAATGAAACATAGAAATAGATCAAGGTAAGCCTAGAAATGTCAACAGTCTCTCCTAGCAACATAGCTGGGAAGAGCCTGAAAGATACTGTTTCTTCTGTGCTTCTTGCCCTGCTCCAGCCAGTTACTAATCTGTTCCTGCTATGCACCCCTTATATCACAGCAGTATGTATCTTCTGTACTGACCAGATCATTGGCCAAGTGTTAACGCGGCCCGTTCTTGCCCAGCTGTTCTCCAGGACAGGATATGAGTTCGCAGGGAGGTTGGTTGGCCTTTTGTTGCCCTGTAACATCTCTGCATGAGAGAAAGAGAAGAGATTCTACAATGTTCTGTACCCTGCACAAATGCAGGTACAGTATTGCCCTTTGTGTGCCTCTCTTGAGCATCTAACAGTGCTTCAAAATTAGACTCTCTCTGCAGAGAGTTCTGCTGTAAATTTTTTTATTTGAAGTTGTTCTGAAGTTGTGTGACTTCCATAATGATACAGGCACATGTATAGCTACAGGGGGAATCACATCATGTTCTACTCTAATGAAGAATGAACATTAAGTTCCAAGACAGAATGATTTAGATTTGTGATGCTCACTGCATGATCTTCCTTCAAGCCTTGCCTTTGCTTGTGACCCTCTGATTCCCATGACTCTGTGTCTCTAAAAAATGTTCCTTCTCAGCAGACCTCAGTCCTATTCTTTCCTGTTGTTATCACAAATGCTCAATTCTCTCTAGTATATTACCACATGGTTAATCTGTCTTTTGATGAACCATCCGCTAGAATGGTTTGTCATCTTCAGACAGCCGATTATCATCAGGGGCCCAAGGGTGTTACTTTCTTTCCTCCAGTCACATCAGCAAAGGGGACACACACCTTTTCTCTTTTAACAGACCTGGGGTAGAGCTTGAGAGCCGCAATATCTGCAATCCACTTTTCCAAATCTCTTTGTGCATAGGCAGTGGAAGCTTTCAAGTATATGTGCATGTATACCTCTGAGCTATTTTAGTACTGTATGAACACAGAAACTCAGGTCAGCATTGGTTAGGCTGTCTCATCCTACAATCAAGTACAGAATTATTCTGTTGTTCAGTAATCTGACCAACCACAACTCAAAGCTGTCTGTCGTGCTGCTTCCACTATGCCTAATCTATGATTTTTCTGAAAATAGACCTCATGGTGAGGAAACATTTTCTGATACTTGGTTTCATGGCTTCTTTTAGTTATTTTGATCTCCTGGTTATCTATACTGTATAATTGCTCCATCTGTTTGGTAGCACTGTTCAGATATTCAAGTTGAAGAGACTCTCTATCTTTGGATCAAATCTTCTCCCTGTTATCATTTAGCCAAGTACATGTTTGGTTTTTTAATGGTTCCTTGTATGTCACTCCTTCTGGTCCTCTGATCTTTTTTATTGTTACAGAAAATTCACCACTGAGACATCTCTGATCTCAGAAGCAATCTTTGGAAAAACAATGTCATTATATTCCTTTAGAAAATGTTACTTGTTTCTAACACAATAAAACCTGCTCATTTGCTGTACAGAATCTCAGTGGCTACTCTGGGGACGCTGCTGCTTTGTCAACTGCTGTCATATCTGATTTATGATCCATTGAAAATGTGTTGTTCATCTTGTCATTTACAAGCTACATTCTGTAAAACTTTTCTCACTGGTGTGTTAGCTGGTGGTATTCCATTCTGCATCTGAATCCATCTTCCTAAATCTTGCTAAAAATCTCCATTTGGGTTGGTGTTAGCAATTAATATCTCTCAATTGCGTCATATGTAAGTTTGCTTTTTGATCTTCTCAGGTCATTATTGAAGATACTAGAGTGCAACTGAAAGTAATTTTTTTTACTCTTAGAACTAATAATCCTCATTGCTCTTCACAGTGGGGGCTGCATACAAGGTAAACTTAACTACAGTAAAACATTGCAATCCTAAAATAGACTAAACAATCACAATAGGCTGACTAAGGAACAAAGGATTTACTGTAACATGGCTACCACTGTGTTTTAAACCTGCAGATGCATATATTTAACTCTTCAGCCTTAAAATCAATTCCTAATTTACTACAATAAGATTCTGCTTCTTAGTGGTCCTCATCCTCCAAATTCTGGGCATAATACTAGGAAATCATGTGGATCTGACAGGAAAACATTACTCTCTGAAAGCTTTCTTGTTGTGTGTTTATCCTTCTCATTAAGGTTGGCTTTCATATTGAAGGAAAGTAGGGCTATGGAAAACTTCAAACAGTGAAGTAGTGACATTTTTTACGTTGTGACTGCATGGGGTTCTGGAGGTGTTACGGGGTTTAATTTAGGCTTTCTCTTTGCTATGGAGCTGTATTGCATAAGCACATCTTGCCTTTAGGTTCTGCAGGTATGGAAACAGGCTTATGCTGGAGAGAGGAGGCTGTAATGAGAGGATGATTTTATGGTGAAAGCAGTTGGTTGTATTCCAGTGTATACATTCAGAGTGGGTAAGAAGGTACAATTTGCTTAATTGCTTGCAGTTTGTCTCCATTTATTAAATGAGGGGAGATACCTCAGCTGGGTATCTTGAGGTGTCTTTGTGGATATGACTATGCTCAGGTATGGTGGAGATCCAGTCACGAGGCTACTCTTAGCGTGGTTAGCCAGGTAGTCCTGAAGTTACTGTCTTATAGGCTGTGAAAATATAGAGGGAAGTTGCAGGTGAAAGTACAAGAGGTGTGTGGAGAAAAGACTTGTTTTCCTCTCAGACCACCATGCTACTTCTCAGTGGCTGTTTTCACTGAAATGTAGAATTGTAAATAGTTACTAGTGATAATAATGGTTTCTCTGCTTTAGGTGGGCAAGAAGAGCATAGGAGGTTCTATGTGAATATGAGGAGAAACTTTTTCACTGTGAGGGTGATGGAGCACTGGAACAGCCTGCCCAGAGAGGTTGTGGAGTCTCCTTCTCTGGAGACATTCAAAACCCAGCTGTACATGTTCCTGTGTAACCTAATTTAGGTGATCCTGCTCTGGCAGGGGGATTGGACTAGATGATCTTTCGAGGTCCCTTTCAACCTCCACAGTACTGTGATTCTGTTATAGCTCTAGTCTGCAAGGTCTTGTACTCTTGCAATTCACCTTATGTAAAATCTTTCTTTAAGAAAAATAAAAAGGAGTAGGTGTTTAAAGAAAAGTAAAAGGCCATGTAAAAAGCATGTGGGAAGTGTTTCAGTGGAAATATCATGGTCCATACTTTACTGGACAAGATTTAATCCTTAAACACTGCTGTCTTTACTTTGAAACTTTAGAAAAAAATCTATGAAATATATCCATTCTTCAGTTGCTTCTGAGTGTTTCTTGAGAGCAGGACTAAGCTGTAAAACAAAACATCATCAGAATGCATTTAGATAACCCGTACTTCTTTATATGCCTCCTATCATCGGTGCGTTTTCATTTGCAGATTTTTCTTTTAGTTTTATAATCAAAGGCAGCTCTGACCTTGATGTTAATTTATGAAACACATTTGTGTGTGTGTATTAATTTCCCCCATAGTAGTAAGGACCTGGTCTCAGAATTATTTCCGAAGACAATAGTGATTCTTGTTTTTCGTAGTTCAGCTCCTTAGCCGCTGCCGTACCGGTGGAAGCTGTTGCAGCTGCTGGAGTCACTTTGCGTCCTCATTCCCCAAACTAGCGCGGAAACCCCACCGCTCCGGGGAGAGCTATGGTTTTGGAAGCGGCTATCGAATGCCTACGGCCCCGCACCGACTTAGCTTCCCAAGTTCCTTACCCTGAAAGCCTAGAGTCTCCTCGTTCCAGCGCCCCCAGAGCGTTCCCGAGACATCCCCAAGCCAGACCTCGTGTTGCTTTGCTCCCGCAGGCTCAGAGCCGGCCCGAGAAGCCCCGAGCCGGGAGCGACCCGCCCTCACTCTCCCCACGCCCCGCTCGGGCGGTGGGAGCGGGCCCCAGGGGGTCGCGGAGACGGGCGGAGCAGTGCCGGGGGGCGGTGGGGGTCCGTCCGCCCCCTTTACCCCCGCGCAGCCATTGGTCGTGGCTCTGCGCCCCCTCCCGTCGGCCCGGCCACCCCCTCTGGCCGCACTTATAGCGGCGGGACGGCCCTGCCGCGCCGGCAGCCGTCGGGATGCGCGCCGCGCAGAGCTGGGCGCTGCTGGCCCTGGCGCTGCCCCTGGCGCTGCGCGCCGAGTGGCTGACGCTGCTGCCGCACGGCGTGGAGAGCGGCGATGCCGCCCTGGAGCACGGGGACGATACGTGGTCGGCGGCGTTGGAGCTAAGCACGGCGCTGCGCTTCTACGGCTCCTCCGTCCGCTCCCTCTACGTGAGTGTGGGGCCGGGAGGGTGTGGGGCACCGCTCCGGCTGCCGGATGTTCGGAAAGGCGGCAGGGGGCTCCGCGGGGGGTTTGTCACCTTGTCGTCGTGCTGCCCGCCTTTGGGTTGGTACGTGGTGATGTTTGTTGGGTTTCACGTCGGTTGTGCGAGTGCCGCGGCCAGGGGTGGGTTCAAAGAATTTAATTGTTCTATTTGTGTTCAGTCAGGTATCGGACCTTGTTCATTCCCTTCTCCAACTGTGGCTGTTGCTGATTCTTTGCGATGCACGCGGTCTGTGGAGGCAATGAAGCATTCAGTGGGACAGTAAGGGGAATGTAACCCATTATCGAGGGGAAGCACCATCCCCACGCTGCTTCTCTGCTGTTGCGAAGGGGTGTATGTCAAGCTAAGAAACATACTTGTCGTGGTCTGTGTTTTGTGCTTTAACATGCCAGAGTCGGAAGACTGAAATTATGAGTGTCTAGCCAGCAGCTTGACAAGTCCAAGACCTGCATCTCTTAGCACCGAGAGTGCTGTTCTGCCCCTTAAGGTCTTGGGTGTTCTCAGATGTTCCTTGCTCAAGGGTCTCTTGGGTAGAGGGGAATATACATCCAGAGCAATTGCAGGCTTTGGGCTGCAGGCAGACCTCAACCATGTGTGCATGCCTCAGCAGAATCTGCATCCTGGAGTTGTGTGTGCATGTTTATAGCTAGTGGAGAATGTTTCATTTATGAAGGTGGGATTGAAAATAAGTTGTCCAGAGAAGAGCTGCTCTGAAGCAGTTAGGGAAAAAACGTTTAAAATGGCAGCATGTCTTCAGAATGCTGCAACAGCATTGGCTGTTTTATCATTGCCTCTTTTCCCCTCAAGCCTCATCTGGGCTGGCAGTTGAAGGTGCTAGCTAGTATATTTAGAAAGGCCATAGTAAGGAAGGCCAAATGTGTTCAGTGTGTTGATCTGATCAAGTTAAAACCCACCTCCCTGCCCAATGTGCTTTAGCACCATGGGTCTAAGATGCAACTTTGGGGACTGATCTAAATGGAGAGACTTGGGGAATTAGATCTCCATGTCAACTCAGTCATTCAAAATTTTATATAGTTCCATGTGCTTGAGTCCAGTTTATGGTTATTCACTGAAGATGCAACATGCTTGTATTACATTAGATTATATTATTGCTGCTGCTGAAGTTGTGCTATTTTTTGTTGTCTACCCTGTTCCTACCTAGAAAAATTCTGAAATCACATCTGAAATCCAAATTTTGGGGGGATTCAGGTTATGCCTGTGTGGGAAATCGGTGTTGTTAACTGAGGCAGGCAGTAGAGATGAAGTAATTCACAAGTATTAAGTGCAGTTCAGACTTCAGTTTGACCCTTAGTTCATTGTCTTGTCATCCATATTCTAAGTTTGGTCACTGATTAGCCAACCCAAGTAAAAAATATGCTTTTTGAAGCACATACGTATTCTTGAAAGATAGCAGGGCTGTGTATCCAGTCACTTAGAAGCAAAGATAACAAGTGAGGTGTCAGATAAGTGACAGAAAAGGGACAGAGTTTTCAAAGAGCAGTGAACTGGTTAACAACACTAGGTTTCTTTAATGATCTTGTCACTTGCCCATGCCATAAAACAGGAACGATTCAAGTTAGTTTTCATCTAGAGGAATACTCATATAAAGGCTCTTACAGAATCACTGTTAGAGCTCTTGCAGCGTGTTTACTCTGTACTAAGGATGGGCAATTTCAGTAGAGGCAAAGTATGGATCTATCAGTCTACATAATGTGCAGAGACTTAACTTGCATTTTATCTGTCACACGTATTGCAAGCCAGAAGCAGGGAACAAATGGTATGGGAGTAGGGAAAGGGGGAGTATACTTGTTAAGGAAAGGTATTGAACAGTCTTAAATGCACATTCACAATACACAGTATTACTGTGTGTTGGCAGTTAGTACTTATTAGGGTCTATTATGTTGTTTAGTAAGCAGAATTTACCAAAGTATTGTTAATATTCATAGGAAATAATATCAACCTGATACAATTAAGATGTATCAGTAGAAATACATCATAATACTGAAAGGAATTCCTGGATCAGATTTTGAATTGTGGTGAAATATGTCTTTCTGTATGGTTCATCAGGATAATGTGATAAATTTTTGAGGGCTTGGTTTTTGCAAGTTTTGCCTTCAAGGAGATGAAATTTACGTGGGTTCTCTCTTTTTTCCAACAGTTGAGAAGCTGAGTTGTTTGAGTTAGCTCTAATTGTGAATAAAAAGGCAAGGAGTTCAGAGGAAGGATTGTTTAGTATCAACTTGACATAAAGTCCTTGGCAACAAGATTTTTTTTCTTTTATTTACTATAAGTGGAAACAGACTTTCACATACTGTAATCTTTAACATGGTGTTTCCCTATGCAAGGTTTCTAACATTGAATCCTATCACTAGCTCATAGTGATTTATTTGTTTTAATGGCACACTTTTATTAAGGCTTCATGATGGGGAAAAGCTAAAGGATTAGGGATTACTACCTTTTAGGGAAGAGTTAAGAGTCCTTTAAGGCAAGCTTGGATCAATTTGTTGATAGTTGCTTTTATTAATGTCCTAAATTAATAGTTGTTCATATTTATTTTAGAAAATTGGGTTGCTTAATTTCTACTGGCACTTCATTATACAAATAAATTCAAATTTTCTAAACTCTTTTACTCAGAACTATTCTAGTCCTCAAAAAGACTAGTAACTGAATAAGGAAAAAACCCTTTCAAACAAAGGAGGTAAATGTCTGTTATGTGCACAGCGATACACGTTTTCTTTCAATATAAGTACTTTGTTCTTCCATCTCCTCCTTGGTTTTTCAGGGTGGACCTATAGTAAAGCCTGTGTGATTTGTTCTGCTATAAACCACAAATGTATGTTAACTATGTGTGTAATCCAGAAGTTTAACGTGCTAAAAATACATCAGTGTTAGTTCCTGTCAAGTTAAATAGTATTATACCCTAAAAGGAAAGATGTACAGCACAGCTGGTCCTCAGACAACGCCCACCTGAGGCTTTTTTTTCCCCTTTCCTTTTGACACGAATGATACTTTAATGAAACCCAGTACTTACCCTGAATTACTTCTCTATATTTTGGAGTTCACACCTAAACTTATCTGTGAGACCTTAATAGGAACAGGGTAAAGTTAAATCATTGTATTCATTATCTTCGTCAATATAAATGTATTGTTAAATCTGAAAGCTAGGTTTTTTTTTTCCAGTCATAATGCACATTCTTTACACTAAAAGTCTTTTTGTAAAGTGAGCAATTGGTGTACTTACTATCATTTAATGGCTTCCAAATGTTTTCTGGGTGATGAAGTGCTTGCAACCAAACATTCCCTTAATGTTTAAAACTGGACAGCCTTACTTATAGCTACCAACAGCTGAAAAGGGGGTTGTCACTTTTTCATCTCCTTCATAAAACTACTTGTTATGTTTAAGTTTTGTAGCCAGATAGGAAATGAGTGGTTAGAAGCATGCCCCTTAATAGGTGAAAAGAGGAAGGCCAAATGTTAGGTCGTTTCTTTTGGTCTCTACTTTGTTCTGTAGTATTAACTAGTCCTGATTGTATTTTCTCTTAATGTTATTTTAATCTCTGCCATAAATGGGGGACCATGCAGCCGCAAAGCCTGCACATACCAAATCTGCTGAAGAGCATGGAATTTGTTTAAAATACTTCAAACACCAGTCATCTCTCATGAGAGGATTTAGAGTGGGAATAAGGGTGCTTGTGCACAAAAAGTGTAAGCAAGGAGAAGGAAGGGGACAACTTATAATTTACTCTAAATTTATTACTTTGAAGGTAGACTGTACCTGCTTGCTAAAATGTCTTAATGCCCACCATCTTCCCTGCTGTAATCCAGTGGTATAGTGCAATTAGTGGCTTTTAATTTTAGGGTAAGTTTTTTAGCTTTGCCTTGTGGGGATGATAGGCATTGTCAAGTGGACAGATGTTACAGAGGTTCTGGGAATCTTTCTGGACTAGATCTGTTGCATGTCTGCCTGCAATTGCAAGGTCTAGACTGGGGTAACCCAGGCTGTCTTTTTAGTTCTGTATTCCTAAAATTCATAGTTCACTGTAGGATGTGTGACCACTGTGAAATCAACAATGATTAGAGGAGAAAAGATCAAAACATCCAGCTGCTTCTCCTTATTGACATGATCTGCCATTCCCATCACATCTGTGCAGATTATCTGCTGCTGTTCATGCATAAAGCCAACTTACCGTTTTTTACATGATCTTAACTTTTAAAGTATATTTTACTGTAGCAGCTAATGAAATTATACATCTGCAGAAAATACAGTCAGCATATGTCAAACCATTTTCAAGTAATTTCTGATATACCATATGAGCTATTTGCTCAGTTTATCTAATGGTTCATGCCAGCTGTTACCAGTTATATGCCAAACTGCTTGACCATTAACCTGTGGCAGAGGCATGCTCTGATCCCTTGGGTAGCCAAAGCAGGGTTCAAGGTATAGGTGTGTGCTGTACATGAAGGAGTGATTTGTAGCATGAGTTCCTGTAGTACAGTTTTTCTGATTTGCTGTATGTAGTGGTAGTAATGGTGGCCCAGATTTTAAAGGAAGTGACCAAGGCATGTTGCCAACATCTCTGACAGGGTTGCACAAACCACAATTTCTCTGTGTCTTAAAGAATATGTATTGTACTGGCCCTCTTGTTTCCAAATGTGTATAGCAGAAAAGGGGAGGAAAAATTTGGAGACAATGGGAATGATCAGAGACTGGGAATGGCTCTTATATATGGAGTATGTGAATTTATGTGGGGGAGAGACTGGGCAGGATTTGACTGTATGGCCCAGTACAAAAGCTAGGGGCCATCAAATGAAGCTGGAAGCCAGATCAAAAACAAAAGGAAGGGAGACTTCAGGTTATGAGACACAGAACTGGGGATTTCCTTTTTCAGGGATTTTGTGGATGCATAAACTTTATATGTGTTTGACTTAAAAAATACATGAAGGAGATCCACTGAGGATGAATAAACAGTCAAACCACAGGGAATCCCTTGTGGTTGGAGGAGTATGTGCATGTCCTCTTGTTCTGATGAGTCTGTAAGCTATCAGGTATTGTTGGGGAGAAGCAGCTGGGTTAGATGTCTTGCAGTCTGAGTCCTGGTGCCATGCTGACCCTCTTCCAAGCATTCATAAAGACTGGATAACGTTCTGAACATCTTGACCATGTGAAAAGATCCAGCAGCAGTTTGTTCCTCTTGGACTTGCAAGAATCCCTGTGAGTGAGATAAACCTGTGAGACATTGTAATTGTAGTTTCACAGTTTGTGGTGTCAGTTTTGGGACCTCTGTCCCTTTCTGAGTCGTGTGTGTGTGTGGCAGCAGCTCTAGAGTGGTGTCTGGCTGCATGCAGGTAGTCAGATGTGTTCTGTTAGTAGGTTTTTAGACACTGGGAAATGCATTTGCATGTGTCCAGTTCATACAGTGCCATACAAATCTGGAAGAAGGGTCAAGGACAGAAAATGGTGTATGAGCAGTTTATGGGCTGCCTCAAGGCCTGACACCTGTAGTCTTGCTGCTTCTGTGTGTGTGAGGGGCAGCTCTGGTTGAAATTGGTGGAAACTAGAGCTGTCCTGGCCAGGCAAAGACAAATCTGTACATCTTCCAGGGCAATATTCACCCAAACTGTTACAATATTTAAACATGGAGCAGTTTTTTGGGTGAGCATCTATATGCAGATCAGTTCTTTGCTCAGAAGTTCTGTCAGCTTCTGAGGCAGTGTTGTAGCAAGGAAAGCTCAACTGACCCGCTTGTCCTGACTCCCTAACTGGATTGTCATGGGAATGATATAGCCTGTTGTATCATGATGTGTGTGGGACAAGACAGAACTGTTCAGTTTCTCCCACACATCCCCCACCTCCTTTTTTTTTTTTTTTTTTTCTTCCCTTCCCTGACAGCAGACTTTCTTAGGAATAGGCAGCTTTCTAAACTGTCCAGTTTCAGCATCCTCCTCTGCCTTCATTCCCAGGAGGTATGCTATGGCTTTGATAGAGCTTCTCTATAACTCACTCTTGCTTTACGCCAGGTAAGAATCTAACTTGTTGGTTAACCAAAAAAGTAACTGTTGCAAAGGCTTGCTTCATTCTTACCATCCCCAGTCATCCTGTTGTAAAACTGCTCTTCAGGAAAGTAGCAGCTGAAAGTGAGAGGAGCTTTTGGTCATCTGGAAGGGTGTGTACACAATTTCTGAGAGACTCAGAGAGTTGTATTGGGTCTTGGTCTGAGAGAGACTTGGAAACTTGTGAAATGTGTTGGTTATGTATATCTTTGTTAGAGGAGGCACTAGGTGCAAGTGTCTGAGACTTAAATAGCTAAAACCTTTACTGGGGAGTGGGGTGGAGATTGGTCTATCCATAAAGTAGACCTCTGGGTTTGGGCAACTGAAATCCTAGAACTTCTGACATGGGATACAAAACCAGATCTTAAAGATACTTGGGGCATCATACAAGATGAACTTTTGACTCAATTTATTTTGGAAATGCAATGAAAATATTGTCATCTAGACCACATAATTGTGTGGGAGAGCCATATGAACAGTATCTATCTAATAATTTTCACCTTATTATTAGGTAGTCACTAATGGGATTATTGCAGTGAATGAGCCTTCAAGTGAAGAAAAATACCTCGGTCAATTCCCAGTCAGTTTTGGGGCTATTGCTCCTTTTATGGCTGACCTGGACACAACAGATGGACATGGAAATGTGTATTACAGAGAAGATTCATCTTCAGATGTCTTGCAACTTGCATCAGACTATATCAAAAGTGGCTTTCCTGAGACTACTTTTGATCCCAGCAGTGTTGTCATTGTGACGTGGAAGCTTGTGGCTCCTTACCAAGAACCTGGAGAAGATGAGGCTTTGGAAGGAAAGGTGAATGTTGATCAGAGCTTTAAGACATGTTGGGCATATGTTCCACTGAAATGTACCACCATAACCTGTGGTTTTGAAGGCTTCAATTCCTTTGTGTTAAAATGAATTCTGTACAGCTAAGAATGTATTTTGTTGTTGAAAAGGCTGTAACAAAATAGGAGTCTCTAGAATTTTTGAGTTCTTTTTTATTTTACAATTTAAAAGAAAATGCTTGAATCTACACAGTTAATTTCTTTGTTTTCCCTGACAACTCTTTAAATGTTAAGTGTGATGTGTTAATAACTGAAATAGTAGGAAGTCCTGCCCTTCACCTGTGCAGTATAATTGAGTTGGCTTGCATTTTTCAATAGATTCTTAAGTCATGTTGACACCAAACTGTAAAAGCTGATTGGTATGTGCACTAATAGGACCTTCAGACTGTGAATCCCTTTTGGATGTTGCTTTCACCAAAAGGTCGTGTTTTTTAGATAGTAGTGAATGAAGAAGCAGTTCCTGGTTACTTGCAAACCTTTTTCCCTTTTTAAACTGTTAGTCACTATCCTGCAAAGATCCGTAACTTTGTTCACCACAATTGAGCCTGCATCTGATCTGATGAGCCTGCTCACCACATAGAACATCAAGAACATTACCACAAATTGGAAAATCTTATTTTATCAAAGATTAATTTCTTTTGTCTAACTTGACACAACCACTGTGTTCACAGTAATGGTTCTGCACAATGGTAGCAAAGAATAGCTGATGTCTGAGGTGTTGTCTTGATGGTTTCTACAGTATGTAGGAGTGTTCAAACAGGAATAGACACAGACAACATGAAATTTGAACCTTCCTTTAAATGTGCTGTTTACAGAATTTTTCTGTTTAGTCTAGCACACTTTATTTTAAGGAGATGATATAGTATCCTATGCATGTTACAGTACTTAGAATTGTTATGTTTTAGGCAGCCTCTCTGGCCTCTCTCCTAACAGATTAACTTATCTTTGATAATGCTTTATTTTTAGTGTTTATGCATGCTAAAGCTAAGACTGCCTTAGCAAAACATAAGCTTGATTTCTCCTAGGAAGTACATGATGTATTATGTGTGATGGAAATTGTAATTTTTCACTTTGTGATTTATTTTTTTTTTCAAGTTACCCTGTTGTCTATCTTGATTATTTTTCCATGAGTAAGTGATGTTTTTTTTTTTTTTTCTCCCACAGAGAAACACATTCCAGGCCATTTTAGCCTCTTCTGACTCCAGTTCCTATGCTATTTTCCTTTATCCAGAAGATAGCTTGCAGTTCTATAGTACGTTCTCCAAGAATGAAGATGGAAAGATTCCTGCTATGGTTGGCTTTAGTCAAGCCTCTACAAACTACTACTTTTGGGAAAAGCCAGGATCCTACAATGTCATTGCTAATGATGAAGACAGCATTAGAAACCTGCACAAGTATGCCTTTTGGTTTGTTTAAACTGCTCCAGAAAGCATCAAGGAGTTCCATGTTTTTCTTTACTGTAGCATGAGGCAATATAAGATCCTGTTAGCCATTGCATGAGAAGTCACAAAGTCTGACACTGATAAATACTCCTCTTGAGGTATAGAAGAACTTTGGTCTAATTTATCAAGTCCTTAGTTCCATTGTCACCAGTAGGAACTGCTGTATACTTAGCCCTTCTGAAAATAGGACCACTTAAGACTTTAACTCTGTATAGTCTGTACTGGGCAGTCTTTCTTCGAAATAAAAATTCGATAAAAAGGAAAATGAATTAATTAAAATATTCTAGTAAGTACTAGCAAGATCTTGGTGGCCCAGATATCTCCTCCTGTTCCCATCACTTTGAAATTCTCAAGAAGCGAGCTCTGGGTGTAGAGAAAAAATGCTATCCAAACTGTTGAGGGCATCTTATAGTTGAATAAACTGAACCTGTAGATAAGTATGTAGATAACTTGGCAGTTTTGCCCTGATATGTCTCAGTAAAGGCAGAACATTTTTTATAGGCTAGAAATACCACACATCTTGTGCTGATCATTTTGATTTGTCCTGTGCTTTTCTTTGATAGAAGTAGCAATGCTGGGAAACAAGGTGTCTGGGTGTTCGAGATCGGTAGCTCATCGGACAGCATTGTGCCTGCCAAGGTCAGCTATGTTTTGGAGAGCCTAGAGGCCAGTGAACAAGACCAAGAAATTACTTCAAAACCATTTATGTCAGACTACGGCTCCACTGAAATAAGACAGCAGTATGTTACCAGCAGCACAGACAGCACAGAAGAGGATCAGCACGTTACGTACAGTGTTCCTCAGTTAGCTGCAGAAGACTTTCTGACTTCCCACCAAGATGTAACAGAAACACCTTCAACTGAGTCTTTTTACAGTCATCAAGATTTCCCAACAGCAAAAGCTCCACCTCGCCAGTTCCACGTCCAGCAGTTTCCCCCACAGCAACCCCAAGTCATTGATGTGGAAGAATTTGATGAAACTGGTATAGGTAAGGTCTTTTATACAGTTTGGGTACTTCTGGGATGGATAGGCCACAAAAAGAGATGTGCAGTGAATTGACTACTAAAGGAATAATCTGTTTCCTTCTCACTACGTTTATACCTGAAAATCTGGACACATTTAATAAGTTTGTGTTGTTCATCAAGGCAGTTAATTTGGATGTCACCTCAGATTCAGATCTTACTAGTCAGATAAACTTGTACCCCAGTCAAGCTCACAAGTGAGCACATTTACAGTGTGTCTGTAGAATCTGAATTTCTCCTAAGGAAAGCTTTCCATAGGGATAATCCTATTTCTAAAACTGATGCATTCTTAGCAGCAACTGATTCCCCCTTCTCTTTTGCCCAGGACTGTTGTTAAAGGTACGAGCTTAAGTTCAATAGCTGCATTAAGTGGCTGTTCCTGGTACAGATTTTAAGATCACTTCTACTGAAACCTAGCTTATTTCCTTTCATAGAAGTGTTACAGATTATAGGTGATTTAACAAGGTTTGGGAATACTAACTAACTGCTGTAAAAAATTGTTTGTTAAGTTTTCATGGCCTGAAGTTCTATAAGGGCAGGATGAGTGATTCTAACTTCTGAAGAAGTGTTTGTGGAAAATTCAGATCAGTCTGACTGACTACCCAGATGCTAATTATTTCTTGAAGTAGACATGAGAATTGCTATCTCTATGAAATAATGGGGTAAACCAATTAGGATTACAGGGTGTATAAGTTGGTGCACTGTCCTGGGTACCATACTGATGTGTTTCGTTCTAATTTTGGAAAGCCTCCTTTTTGCTTTGGTTTAGAAACAAGGACAAGTTAAAATTATTCTGTATTTAGTTTCACCACCACAGTTCAACTGATCTGTATTAATATAGATCTGCTGAAGTCAATAGAATTAAACACGTTTTCTAACATCTGAAGCCCTGATGGTTTCTGCAAAATAGACTACTTGCAATTGCAAGGTTAGCAAAAATCAATTGTATGTATTTATTTTCCTTAAAGAGAAAATGAAAAGAAAACAACTAATCAAGTTAGCCTAGAGATACTTTTAAACTAAACCAGGGATATGTGAATACTGTCCTAATTACATGAAGCACTAATGTCTGTTTTTATTTTCTGCAGTGTTTCGTTACCACACAGATGTCCAGCAGACCTGTGCTAACAACCGCCACCAGTGCTCTGTTCATGCTATTTGCAAAGATTATCCCAATGGATTTTGTTGTAGTTGTATTGCTGGTTACAAAGGAAATGGCAGGCAATGTGTAGCAGAAGGTAATGGTTTTGAAAATTCGGTACATATGCAGTGATTTCACATGGCATTCTGGAATGAGACAAACCTGTTTTCTATACTAAGAGAGATGTGGTTAAATACTTCTTGAAAGACTTGCCTCTGAGATGTATTGAAAAGTATTTTAAGAAGCAAGCTGTACTTTCTAAAATGGTGTGGGTTTTTGAATGAAGCAGATTATTTTAGGTGTTCCATTATATACATTATGCATTTTGACATGGCTTTCTAGAAAAAATAAACCCTTACATTAACTGACATAATTTAATAGGTAGTGTAATGTGCAGTGTTTGTTGCTAGAAGTTCCAATACATTAGAATCTGATTTGGTCCCCATTCTAGAAAAGGACAGTTCAAAGGGGATGAACAAATTAACTTTGAACATCAAAGTAAAGAGCATGGCTCCTCTTTGTCTGACTCTTAAGCTTCTTTACTAAAGGGCTAATCTCCAGATTTTTGTTAGATACCCATTTAAACTTTGGTCCCGTGTAAAATCCATAAAGGAATTTCTTATGTATACACTTCTAATCCTCATAGTGACTCGACTCAGGAATATAGATGCATTTCAACAACTAAAATAGCTGACTGCAGACTTTGTGTTTGAGGCAGGAAAGTAAAACCTACTACTTAGCTTTCAGCTCTTAAAATTGAATTTTCCAGAGAAAGAAAAGAAGGATCTGATGATAATGGAATTTGAATTTGCACATAGGAAATTAAATAGAAAAGAAAACCAGCAATCCAAAATATCTACTTCTGTAAAACACAGTCATAAAATGGTCAATAATTTTGAGTCAAAAATAGAATAGGGTAGAACAATAGGTCAATTATTTTAACACCTAACAGTGTTAGCCTTCTAATAGGCAATGGACAAATTTACCCTCAGTAAGTATTGATAAGAAGTGCTAACTTCAAAAGAGTTTTCTGTGTGCCAGTTACAGTCAGAGAGACCATAACAGCTTATTCTGTTTATAGAGTTATCCTTGCAGACCAAATTGTTAATTAGGATAAAGGACATCTCTACAGGAATTTTGGCCACTTAGTCATCTGTATAACGATAACGCACGCATGCACGCACGTAAATGCGTAAGCAAATTCACACAGTTTGTAGACAGCTTCCTGTCTGTTGAATTCAGTGAGCATTTTGTTTGCCATTTATTTCAACAGTAATGTCCTTGAGGAGAGGGAATGCTCTGAACATGTTTCTTGGAAAGTATATGAGAACTGTCATCTAGTTCTGATGCATTGTATTGATTTGCCAGGTTCTCCTCAGCGAGTCAACGGGAAGGTCAAAGGAAAAATCTTTGTAGGAAATAACCCCGTTCCAGTTGTATTTGAGAACACTGACCTCCACTCCTACGTTGTGATGAACCAAGGGCGTGCCTACACTGCTATTAGCACAATCCCAGAAGCTCTGGGGTATTCATTACTGCCTCTTGCCTCTATTGGAGGCATCATAGGATGGATGTTTGCCGTGGAACAGCAAGGATATAAAAACGGATTCAGTGTTACTGGTAACTTACAAGTTAAAATAATGTTCAGAAACTGTGTTATGCTTTCCTCTGTCTTGAGAGAAAATAAATGTGTATTTAGAAGCAATAGGGGATGAAAACATTTATTCTGAGCTGCAAATGGACTGCTTTGTAATCACACTTATCACCATTTTCCTTGCACAGTACAGATATTGGGCTTTTTAATTTACTGTTGGTGCACAAGCATGTAAGTCTGTTAGAAAGAAGAATGGCTTGGCCTGTTCCTGTGCAAGAGATTATTAAAAAGAGTCTGATTTTTAGTACAAGAGTGTACGGAGCCACTGAAAAAAGGCTGCCCTGACCTACAAGAGGTCCAACGTGTTAACTGACTGAACCAATGAAGAAAAAGAGAAATGAAAATCTGACCTCATAAAGGTCTGAAATTCTTAATAGAAGCAATTTCTGCATGAGATGCAAATGATTCTGTTAACTAATTTGAGGGAAACCTCAGTTCACAATTATAGCTTTTCATGAGAAGCCAAATCTGATTGGCTGTAGATGTGAACTCAAGCTGTAGATCCAATCTGTTCTCCTAGAACACGTGTTTCTTTTTGAAAAATTATCTTTTACAGCCCTGTACTATGAATTTAGTTGAACATAACCTTTTGGTTGGGAGTTTTCTTGGATTTGGTGTGTTTGAAGTTTGCAATATACATTTCACTTGGTTTTGATTTGTAGGCAGATGTACTGGATTTATTTTTTTTTGTAAAACACTATATCCCTAATGCAGGTTTTCTCTAAAACATACAACTCCTTTGGCATTTTAACTTGTAGGATAAGGTCTAATATTATTAGCTGTGGATCATTTTTTTTAACTCAAAAAGACCCTGCTTCTTCAGGCTTACTTGCAATTTAGCATGTTTAGGGCTAAAGAAAAGATAGCTTCCTTGCAGTATCAAAGCAAAATATCAGTATACCTCTGAAACTTACTTACTGCATCAAAGCTTGCAGACAATAGTAATGCCCTAGAAGCAGTGCTCTGAAAAGAAGGAATCAGAAACTTCTGTTAAGTGGTTTAACTACTGCTGTTTCTTTAGGTGGTGAGTTTACGCGGCAAACTGAAGTAACTTTTCTTGGCAACAATGAGAAGCTGGTTATAAAGCAGAAATTCAGTGGAATTGATGAGCATGGTCACCTCACCATCAGCACGGAAATGGAGGGCAGAATACCTGAGATCCCGTCTGGTGCATCAGTCCATATAGAGCCGTACACTGAACTCTATCACACCTCAAGTTCTGGTAAGGTACCCTAAGGATGAGACTATAAGGAATTATGCATTTCTCAGGGTACAGAGTAAGACAATCTGGAAAAAAAATATTTTATTCTCTTCTTAGGGAGTGTACTTAGGACCCTTCAATTTATAGAAAGTCGCTTTTTTACGTTGTAAGAACAGGTCCCAGATGAAGGCATATTTTGAGTGGGACAATGTAAATATTTCTAATCTAATTGAAAAAAAATTGAATTGAACTTTCTCTGAACTGATGCTTGCAAAACATTCCATTTCCATTAGCCTTCTTTTTACACTGCTGATGGCACTCATACAAATTTGCAAAGCTTTTTGTTGTGTCCACAGCTCTTCAGCAGGAGCTGCGCTTGTGTATAGCTTTTCGTGGTAATATCATTGAAGTGGGCTTTGGTCTTGTTCAATGAGGTTGCACAAGCCAGTTGTTTACCAGTATGTCATGCAAACTGCATCTCAACTGCTGTGCCTTGTGTTAGTAACAAGCAATTTCAGTATTATTTGAGCTGAATTTGAGCAACTGGCCAGAAAATTTAGGAGCCTCTTAATTCCCTTATCAGTTTCCTCCAGTGTTTCTTCAGTACTTCTCTCCTCTCTTTCTCTTCCTTATCTCAGACTGAGATTTGGTAAGAGAGTCATTCTTCATTTCAGTATTTACAGGGGAATCTACTTTATTTTGCTTTCTTCTTCCTGGATAAAATTATGGGTGTTTTAGCACAGCAAAACCCAATTGAGGTTAGACTGTTGCTGCTGGCCAGCCAGCAGTAAAGAGGAAGCAGGCTGTGGTGCACATAGGTGCACGTGAATACTGGAGAGAGTACCCTTTGCTCCAAGGGCACACTTTGATTGCTAGAGATAGCTGGAAATGGTGTATTTGCATTGTAACTGCTTTATATCCACTAACATCTTGCTTTGGGAACCAGGGCTGAACCCGTCTTGCTGCTTTGCCAGTTGTAACAGACTGTGAGGAGGAGGAGGAGCTGAAGGCAGTAGAAAGCTTCTTCTTTGTGCTGAGTGACTTCAGAGTTTTGGAGGCATTGTTTGGGCAGAGCATGCTCTGTAGAATGCCTGCGTTCCCTGTAGAAGTGCTGTCCCCGTGGAGGGGTAGTCAGGGTTGGAAAGAGGTATCCTTCAGACTCTATTTGATTTACCAGTACTCAAACAGTTATGGCATACCTGACAGACCACTACTTAGCAGAGACCCAGCTTTTGCCAGCTGTTGCAAGTGGATTGATACAGGTGTATTATGGTGTCCATATGAAGAATAATGGAGTTCTGAGGTGCTTTCTGTTGGTGGGAGGATCCTCAAAACCAGATCTGCTTTGAAGATTGTTTGTTACAATTTTTCACAATGTAGAAAGTGGTTGTCAGGCATAACAAGAACTCTCAGACATGCATGTTCTTCAGGACTGTCAAAATCCAAAGCCAATAGACCACAACAAATGAAAAGTGGGTGTAATTTGGTGCTGGTGAGATGGATTTTGTACTTCAAGTTTACAGATACATTATGTAAATTCATATAAAGAAACCTCTGAGTTAGGTCCTGAGTTGAATTTTCCTTTCTTTGCCTGATAATCCCCAAAGTAAAGTTAAATTTTTAAAATACGTCAAGATAAGTTATGACTCATTTCTCAAGGCTGTGATGCCCAAGAGAAGTGTAAGCCCAGTTAAGTGCCCATTCCTTTGCATGGAAATACAGCCACTTTCAGAGCTTCTTGCCTTCGAAATTTCTATTTACATTACTCAGCCTGTATCCCCAGTCTACAGATAGCATTGCACAGAGTATTTCTGCTCTCTGTTCTGATCAGCATGTTTGTTGCCGTGTTGCAGTGATCACTTCATCATCTACCAGGGAGTACACAGTAACAGAGCCAGAAAGGGATGGGGTTGCTTCCACGTACACGGGCGCCTATCAGTGGCGACAGACCATCTCGTTTGATGAATGCATTCATGATGACTCTCACCATGCTGCTTCTGCCACTCAGCAGCTCTCTGTGGACAGCGTGTTTGTCCTGTATAACCGAGACGAGCAGATCCTGCGGTACGCTATGAGTAATTCCATCGGCCCAATCAGTGGTATGTATGAATTGGAAATCTTTCTCTCCTCTCAGTAGCTGAGAGCAGGCTTCTATGTTTTGTTTTTAGCCTGCTTTAGCTGGTTTAAATTAATGAGTTATATTAATTTGTCACGTTAGTCAGTAGAAGTCTGGGTCCTTCAATTAAGAAGAGAAATAGGACTGCTGAATGTTTGTGTTTTCACTTGGGTAAGAGTATTTAAGTGCTTATCTCTTCTTGAAATTCGGTGGAGTTTGTTTCTAATTTCTTGAAGTACTCTCAACACACCAAATTGCATCTATTGCTGCTCAGATAAATGGAGTGTATAATTTATCTTTACCTCATTTATAGCTCCTCTATTAATGATTTTTTTTTTTGTATTGTCAGAGCAAAGGGGCCACAGAGGGGAATATGGTTTGTCTTTGAAAAAGCTAGATTCTGTTACTTATCTTGAAACATGGCATTTTGTCTTGGTAAGGTAGGCAGCCCACAAAGTGTACTTTTTGGATGAGCTGTCCAAATTTGGACTAAAATCAGAGAAAATGCAAAGGAACAATTTGAAAATATGCATCAGATAAGTGCAAGGACCATGCTCACATTTGTCTGTTACAAAGATGAAGTTCTACTAATTAAAATAAACAAACCAATACGTTAAGAATTTGCATTTAGAGTCTAGTGTTAGTGGCTGAAAGATGCATTGCCTTTGTCAGCCTTGCTCTTTAGAGAGGTTTCCGTGGCTTCTCTGTAGTGCAAAGTAACAAGGAACACAGGCACTATTGCCATGTCTCAGACTCATGTCCTGTGTATCACCTGCAAGTCCCCTTCTTCCTGTGCAAAAAGTGTTCTCTTTCCTTGTTTCACGTGCACTGCAAGCAGTATCTTTCTGGGCCTGGTCTGAATGCTGAGTGTTAAGTAAGGCTAAATATGGTCTTTCTTGTCAGATGGTTCTGCTGATATTAACCGGAATCCTTGCTACACTGGCACCCATAACTGTGACACCAATGCGATATGTCGCCCAGGAACTGGCAATCGTTTCTTTTGTGAATGCTCCATTGGCTTCCGTGGAGATGGAAACGTTTGTTACGGTATCAGAAACTGTTCATTACAAAATGACAGCAAACATTTTTTACTTGAAATGTATTGACCTTCAGGACTAGACATTCCAGCAAAATGAGCTGCCCGTAGAGGCTGACTTTGGGAAAGCTGGCATAGGATGCTGGCATAGGATGCTGGCATAGCTTTTGTGTCTCAGTAATCAAAGCAAGCAAGTTTGACTCACTTGAAGGCTCAAACTTGGGTAAGCTTTGCTAGCTTAAAAAGTATCTTTCCTACACAGTTCATCCTTTCATAAAACCTGTGGGAACTTAGCTGTGAGAAACTTACTGTGGTGCAAATTCTGGTTAAAATGAGTCAACTAGGTTAAAAGTTCTTAAGGGAGATGAGGAATGGCATGTGCACATGCGTACAGAGTGCAGATATGTGGAACCCATTGAAATAATGTTTTTCAAGATCTGTTTCAAAAATCCCTTCTATTCAAGGAGAGTTTTATTTCCCATCTCTGTATTCTTAATGTATTTTGGGCACAAATACTTGTTTTCAAGAGGAGAAAGTGTCTATTAATGAAATATTCCCTGTTAGTTGAGTTGTTTTTTAAATTGAAAAAATGCCAAAACACAACCCTCCCCCCATTCCAACAAACTTGCAAATGAAAACAGCATCTCACTGTTGCTCCCAGTTCTCTGGTGCTGTGAGTTGAGCAGCAAAGGATTCGAGATGTATATGGATAATGAAAGAGCAAGTCTTTAAAGTTCATGCTCCCTCAGCAATCTTCACTGCTTTTGATCACCTTGTTGGCTGCATTTTCTTTCTCAGTGCCTCTTCCTTCCCCTTTGATTTCCTGTCCCTTCCCCTTGATACTCCACTATAAAACCTCTTCTGGGGTTTTTGGTGCAGATTAGCTGAGGATACAAGTTAATAACCTGAAAATAAGTTATCGGTTAACATCTTTTAAGAGAAATGATCTATCCAAGATGTAATTTAAATAGGCAAGTCTTCTATTATACAACATTTGTATGGCTTCTGTTTTTTCTGACATCTATATTAAATCCATCTTTATTTAACGGTAATCCATATAATATTCTAGATGTTGATGAGTGTTCAGAGCAACCGGCTCTATGTGGCAGCAACGCAGTCTGCAATAACCAGCCAGGAACCTACCGCTGCGAGTGTGTTGAAGGATACCAGTTTGCAGCAGATGGGCGGACTTGTGTTGGTGAGTTTGACATTTCATAAAAGCTCTGCCCACCTGCTTTCAGGCTGTGATTCATCTCAGAGACAGGAAATGGACCTTCTAGGATCTGCACTGTCGTCTTCTAACACGGGTTGAATTTAGGAGCTCATGCTGTAGTTGGTGATTGCAGTCCATTAGGTAACTGAAGAAAGTCCCTAACATACCACTATTTCATCTCATAAAAAATGCCCATTCAGAATGTTTTGAAACCACCAGGTTGAGTCACCGACCCTGGATATATTTAAAAGACAGGTAGATGAGGTGCTTGGGGATATGGTTTAGTAGAGGACAGCTATGGTTGGACTCTATTTCAAAGGTCTTTTTCAACCTGATGATTCTGTGAAAAAGAAAGTGGAAATGATTATTGAATGCTTCCATCCTTTCTGTACCATTATTTAGCCTTAGCTTTCATGTGGAAGTAAAATTCTAATTTGTAAAAGAAAAAAAGGTAAGTCATTCATTAGTTGCTATTTCACAGCATCTCACTTTCAAGATAAAATAGGACTTTTTCTGCATTTTTTTGTAGTCCTGAGCTTTGACTTTTTGGGGTTTTGGGTTTTGTGTCTTTATTATGTCTAATCCAGAATTAGATTTAATGTATTACATTCTAGTTACAGTTTCATCGTTTGGACAAGGCAGTGCGCAGGTCTCTGTGTGTCTGGCTAATCATGCAGAAAAGGAAGCAATTATAACTATGAATTACTACACTGTTAGTGTCTTTGAGATTTTGAGGAAACCTAACTAGTTTGTTAATGGACCATTAAACTCCAAATTCAGTAGTTGTCACTGATTTAGTTATTTTTATTTATTTAAAAAACTTTTTTCTGGAGGAAGCCCGAGTTAATCCATATTTACTGGACTAAGGTTCTCCTCCTGAGGGTTATTTTTTTCCTCTTTAATGTTTTTCATTAGTAGAAATTTAATTTGGTAGCTGAAAAAATTGATTGAGATGTATATTGAAAGTTAATTTTCCATATAGAAAGAACCATGAGCTTTACCCTCAACAACATTAAGCTGATTCTTTTGTATGTCAGTTATATTGCAAATATCAAAATGAAATAAGTTTTAAAATAGGAGATAGAAGAGGGGCAATGGCTCTATTGCTAGAGCTGCAATAGTTAGGATAGGATATACATTAGATTTTTTTTGTTAGAATTTTTGTCTTTGTTTACAACCTGGCAGTGATTCTGTACTGACAAAACCTGTGCACATCCTTCCGGTATGGTTGGACCGGTTCTGTTTCTTTTGGAAACAGTTGATAACTATGGAGGATTACATTCACTTCTGTCATGGCTGCTTTGTAGAAGCTTAGTTACCCTTTGATCAGCTAATACATTCAGGTCGTTCCCCATTATAGCCAAGACTGTTCTTTAACTAAAACTGAGGAGTATTAGAGCAGAAAGATGCATTACTTCCCACAGTGCACCCTAACTCTTCCCTTTGTTGCAGAAGAGTTGGAAAAAGCAACTTTTACCAGGACACTGAAAGGGACAGGGTGAGATGTGGAAGAGGGGCTTTATATTCTTTCCATTATGTCCACTACTGCCTTTTTTTCACTTGGACCTAAAAGGGAACATTGAGGGTTGGACTAAATGACCTTTAAAGGTCCTTTCCAACCTAACACATTCTGTGATTCTTCTCTCCAACCATGGCCTTGCTGGCTTTGCTCTGCCATTTCCCATGAAGCTGATGTGTCGCACTTCTAACAAGTGCTAAGTGATTCCTTGCCCGGTTTAAAGAACTTGAGTTCCAAACTTTGCATTCATAAGATTGAAGAGAGGGAAGATGAACTCTAGTTTGCTAACAGACTGAAAATAATTGTCACGGCAATCTTGTTCCCCTTTCCATAGGTGAGGGCTTCATAACTCACAGCTTGAACCCCAGGAAGAGCAACAATTACCTCCTTTATGCTTTTGCAGTTTGCTCTGGGATACCAGATCTGACTCAGCTTTTCTAGAACTGCAGCTTTTTCATACCAGCTGTGTGACTCACTGGATGGGTTTATAAAAAAGTTGTAAATAAATCTTGTCCTCCCTATTTATAGGAGACGTGAGGACTCCCTTTGAGCTCCAGATCTTATGCATTTATAATGCAGTTCTGAATAGACTCTTTTGTAATCTAAAACTTATTTCACTGAACAGAATAAGTATAAGTGATTCTGACAATGATGTAATCTCCAGAGAAATGGAAAAAACCCCACTGTCTTTAGATCTGTCTCTAATGGCAGATTTTTGTTATTTCTCTGTAGTAGTTTCCATCTGTGTACCATGGTGAAAGGAGCATTGTAGAGCCTTGTCTTGGTCCTCTGTCAACTCCTCATAAGAACTGCGTAAAGAAAGCATCAATGAACTCTATTACAGCAGCTGGAAATATGTTTCTTGATGTACACACTGCAAATTCATCTATTTCAGGGGCTAAAAGTTTTGTTGTATTTTGCCTCTTCCTATTTTAAATACCATGGTTTCCTTTCCTGTTCTCTGACATAAGAGGTGAGCACAGGCAGAGATCCAGTGACTGAAATGTGTGTAAAGCAGTATGCTGCCTTCAGAGTCACTGCTGTTAACAATGAGAAAGTGAGGAAAAGCTACAGGTTTAGTCCTAGCTTCCATGGTTGGTCAAAAATCTCTCCAATAGTTGACAAATATGTTTATCTTGTGAGTGAGTCACAGGTCCTGTCTTGTGCCAAATGGTGAGAGTCCAGGGTCAATGCTAGGTTAGTAGTGTAGCGGAGTATCTACTAACTCCCAGTGCGGTGAGCTGGCCATTTAGCTAACACTTGAGGTACCCCTGTGAGACACCATACATGTCTTCATCCAGGACTCCCTTTCATAAACAAAACTGACACTGATATTAGGATCTGTCACTGTGACAGCCTTTCTGTCTTCTTCTATATTACAAATGTTTAGGAGGTGCTGAGGACAATTAGTTACTTGTAAAACATTAATAAGAAGATTTAACACCAGTGAAAGGGGAGATCTTGGCAAAAAAAGCTCCAACCACAAGACAAAAAAGTTTTCTTGTTTCTTTTCTCTTCTGTACACTTTCACAGCTGTTCTTTTCTCCCTGCAAACTTGTCATGAGCTTCAGACTTTGCAGAAGAAAATTCAAATTTTCTTCTCCTCTTTTGCACCTACCCTGCAGCCGTTGAATACGTCGTAAACCACTGCCACGCAGGCACGCACAACTGTGACATTCCTCAGCGCGCTCAGTGTGAGTACACCGGAGGGTCTGCCTACATCTGCACGTGTCTCACTGGCTTCTCCGGAGATGGACGTGCCTGTGAGGGTTAGTAGCACCATTTGTTCTGGGGTTTGTGTACTCTTCATTGCACAACTTGGCTGGTTATTGCAATGTCCTATATTTACCTGTGATTTAAAGCGGGAGTTTTCATGGTTTAAGTCCTTCATGTGGCATTTCATTAAGCTTTGGTTCTATCCTCCCCTCGCCTTTGAATTTGCTCTTCAATATTTGAGCTACAGAAGGTCCAACATGAGATGAATGAGATATTGCAGTTAGTAGACCAGATCTTCATCTGCTGGAACTGTTTGCACTGTACTGGTTTATATTACTAAGGTGGTGACGCATGATGCTCAGACTATGTAAAAAAAGTTGTATTCTGTTTCATGCCAATTGGATTGCAGTGGGGGAGCAGCTTTTCCTAACGACATCTTGGAAACCATGCTGGCCAAATCCTACTTCTCTTGCTGTGTTTTTCCCTTGAGAAACAAGGGCATATATTTCTGAAGTCCTGTGTGAGTTAACAGCGGTAGTTACCCAACAGAATAGCAGAGTGCAGCCATTTCTAAGACACAGAACCTGAATTGCATCCGTCCTTTTTTACCTCCTTTGTATTTCTGTACAGGTGTTCTTCCAAAGGTCTATGATTCTATTCAGTTATCCTAAAAGAGGACCCCGAAAGTAATATGGCAGGTTTGCACTTGAATTTATCACTCTGGCTCATCCATCAGGAGGAACAGTTACCTGAGATTGGTCTTTTTTTTTTTTTTTTACAGATGTAGATGAATGTGAACAAGGCTACTGTCATCCAGATGCTTTTTGCTACAACACTCCTGGGTCCTTCAGCTGCCAGTGTAAGGCAGGTTACCGTGGGGATGGTTTCCGGTGTGTGTTAGGAGGTAAAATTTTATTGTTCTTGAAAGCTGGAGCAGAAATATAATTTGGGAATTGGAGGATGTGTGTTAATTTGATTCCTCTCCGGAACAGGTCGTGTATTGTCTTAGTTGAGTCTTTATTCTTAAATCTTCCACTTTTTTAACTTTACCATGCTTGTGTCAAAATCTGTGTCTTGACTATTATCACTTTTGCATGAGACCATGTGCAATGTCCTGTTTCATGTTTTGTTTGTTTGATCCTCAACAGTTCTCCAGTTTCTAACTTCAGTTTCTAACTAGCACGCAGTTGTTTCTGTATTTACCCAACTTTATCTATTCAGTGGTAAGGTCTTTACTCTCCTGTTCTTCTGCTCTTGTGTTGTAGTTTGGGCCTTGAAGTATAAAATTCCTGTTCCTGAAGGTATGCTTAAAATAAATAAAGTAAGGAACACTGAAGCACAAGGTAGCGTTGTAAAGTTACTTTAACTCAGAAGTGTGGCAAACTGATGGGACAGCACTCAGGTTTTATAGAATGGTGAATGTTTTCATCCGGGAAATAACACCTAACTTCTGAGTGTAATGAAACCCAGTTCTCCTGCCTGCTGTTGGGCAAAAGACTCTGCACAGACTGAAACCCAAACTGTGCAGCCAAGAGTAAGAAAGGTGTAGGGCCGGAGGGAAACGAGGCAAGAATCTGTATGTTGGAGGAGGGAGGCTGTCTTTAATTCAGTTTTGCACTGTGGTTTTAATGATGTCTAAAGTATTTGATCATTCAGAATTAAGTTTTTGAGGTTTTTTCATAGTGGATGTACTGGCTTAAAAGTGCTTGTCTGCATGGCACAATATTGCTACATGAGGCATTGCTGAAACGGAATACTTTTCTTTTGCCACTATATTCTGACTTTTTTTATTTTTTGCATAATTGTATGCTCAGGAAAGGCATAAAAAGCTGCAAAGGTTGTATCTGGTTTCAGATCATATTTACATGACTTCCTCGTGTGCTCAACAACACACTACATGAACTGACCAAGTGCTTGTAGACTTTTCTATCCTAGGTAAATTGTAGGAGGTATTGCAGCATTTAATTCTAGCTCTAGCTTTTGTCACTTTGTCAGACTTCCAATATTATTTTTAACTAACTTTTCATGCATGAATGCCCATCTGTATTTTCGTTTTAATGCCAGATGAATGAAGAACTACCTAGTGTTTCTGATCTGTGTCAAAATATTTAGCTAACCATCCAGCTGATGAAGCCAAGATCATACCTCCTAGAGGAGAAACTTCTTGTGAATAGCTGGAAGAAAAATCAAACCTTAAAGCTTCCCATTCTTCAGGAAGAACTGTAGAGGTAGAAATACTGTTTTTGTGTCTAGCACATCACCTTTGTAGCTGAAACATGTGGTTTGGTAGACTGAATTCATCCAATTAACTTTATTACCAGGACACAATTAATTTCTCCTGAGTATATGTGACAGCATATTAAAGTAGGGTGTTTTTTTGTTGTTATTGCTGATAACAAAACCTTTAAACGTGCAGTAGTGTGTCTCCTGAACTGCTAAGCACAGTGTGATACTCTGTTGTAACTATTTTGTGGTTGGGTTTTTTTGCTGCTTATCCTGTACACATCTTGACTTTCTTAACTTGCACAATTTTATTTTGAATGGGGATCTTTCCATGTCATAGCTTTATAGTAGTAATGAAATATTTTGAAGAGTTTTGTATCTGCTGTTTTGGTGGATGGGGATCTGCCAAGTCTTGTTAGTCTTCATATATGCTGCTTTGATTCTATTTTTTTATGTTTTGTACTACCAGTAGAAGACATGACTTAGAAACACTTATAATTTAGTTCTGATCATTAAATGCTCTGAGCCGAAAAAGTCTCACTTTAGCTGAATCCTGAGTGAATTACAGAGTATCTACAATGCTCTGCTAGTCTGCAGCAATAGCAGTGTTAACAAATTTGGCTACTCCCTTTTTAGAGAGTTAATAGAACAATAGCTGCCCTTGGGTTGTCATCTGTTGCTAAAGCTTTAGTACTTTTAAAATGGATATATCCAACAGTTAATCATTGCCAGGAGATAGAATTGAAATACATTTCTGAAGCCTAGCAAAAAACCGGCTTAGTTTACTTTAGCACCCAATTTGTAAAGTAAGTTCCTTCAAAATAGAGATTCCAGATGAGGCTGTATTGTATTCAGCTGTAATTAGAGACCCTTTCTTCCCCGTTTTACTCACTAAGACTTTGATCTAATTAGCCTCAGTCAAGTCACTGGAGTCTTTCCTGGTGGTTAATAGTATGGAAAGCTTCATTCATCCGAACACTCCGTTCTTTTTGCTGTACCCTTTTCAGGCCCATGTGTACAATTGCATGCTTGTGCGGTGGCTTTATTGTATGAAACCTACTGTTGAATCTTGACCACTGCTGAATGGCAGCTCTTGAATCAAGTAGACTAACAAGTAAAATGGATTTGAGTTACACACAAGAGAACGTCTGTAGGAGTAAACTGGTGGGTTAATGAAAGAGTTAATGATGCTGGAATGTCCCGCTGCTCGCAGCTATTAAGAAAGCCTGTACTTCATTATTTCCTCACGCTTCATTTTTCCATTTCAAAAACCAGATGTCTGAGTGTTTCTATCCCTGCAGACCCCAGACACTGTTTACTAAACAGAAACAAATCTAGATTCTTGGAACTAGGAGTCTGGCTGTTAAGAGCCGTTCCCTGGTCCTCTGTATACAATCCCTTTCACATGAGAAATGCACTTAACAGGGCAACACTGTAAGTTAAGGATTACAAAGGGAAAGGAAGGGACAAAGGCAAGCGTGTTATTTTGTTTTGGATGTTTTCCTTTTTTTCTTTTTTTTTTTTTTGGAGAAGTCTGAAAACAATTACAAATGTCAGTATAACCCCTTGTGGTATGTGGGGAATAAAGTGATCCACATGGGAAATTAAAAAGTACTGTTTGATTACATACTGATTCTGGACGGTTTTAAATCACTTCTGTCTTTAGCTTGTGAATGAAAACCTCTTAGAGTAGTTGTATCCGTTCTTTAAGTTTTTTGGAACGTTGTTGCAGAACTAATTGAATTTGATTTAGTGTATTAGATTGTAATTCCCCCTGCAAAATTAAGGGAAGAAGCCCCGTAGATCTGTTTTTCATCATGTTTTCTCAGCCTCCGTCTTTTTTTGGAAAAGTCCATAAATCATTTTCTGCAGTTCTGCTGCAGGAGTTCTCCTTTATGACCAAAAAATACTTTGAAAGTTTGAATATGGCTTTAGGGTTTCCCCCTGCCCCCATTGTGTTTGTTTCTCTGCTTATGTGGGAACTGTAAGATGCATATTTTTCACCTGGCCCACCTTCCATATCTCTGCTCTTTCCATTTAATTTTTTCAAGTGATATATTTCAGTGACTTTTAAGTTCCAGATTGCTCCTGGTAGAAACAACTGAAAGAATGAAAAAATTGTGTTTAAAAGATTAAAATCAAATTTATTTTTCTGAGGAAAGGGTATGCATTTAGCTTGAGTTCAGAATGCAGCATTCTACGTATCTAATCTGATTTGTGTGTACTGTGGTCAGTGGAACATAACCTCTTCATCAGGTTCTTGATCTCTGTTCTGTACTACAGCTGCTCTCTGCAGAGCTCTTCTCTGGACACTGGTTCCATTTTTCACTCTTCTTTTGAACCACACTTACCAGAGCTGGACTCAGTATTCCTTGAACCACCTCCCCAGTCCCACATTGCTTCTCTATGTCTGTGTTTTGTGTCTATGTGTTGAATTCTTATTTATAGCCTCTCTCAGTCCCTACAGTACTGAGCTGGGTGCCGGCAGTTTACCTGCTTGCAGTTATCTGCTGAGTGCTTGCTGTGGTTAAGCTGATAGCATTTTTTGTTTGTGGTTTCCAAGATAAGAGTATAGAGGCTCATCTAGTCTCATACATTTCTTGGAACACACTGTGTAACTTTCCACTTGACTCTGTGAATCTACCTGCTTGTTTCAATGACCTCAATTTATCTAGTGATGAGGTCCTGTCTTTCTCATCTGTTATGGTCTATTTTGTGTTCCGTGGCTGTATATTTTCCTCCAGAATCCTAATGAAGAAATTATTTTTTAATAAGGAAATTTATAAATAAGACTTTTAAAACCAGGTAATATGGAACTTGTTAGAAATATCGCTACTGCAGATTACTTTTGTCCACTGACTCAGGTAATTTTTCAGTTGTTAATCATTTATCAAAACAAGGTAGCTGACAGTATGGCACTTTGTTTTTAAAGTGATACTGTCCTGTGAGCATCAGTAGAACGCCCTAGGGAATTGCAGAGATAGGTCAGTGTGTTCCTTCATCAGCCAAGCATCAACTGCATCAAAAAGCAGCAAGAGGGGATTTACTCAGCTTTGTAACAAATGCTAATGGGTAATGTTTAAACACAGATACTGAAAAACACTGGAACTTGATCCTGCTGTTAATAAAAGGCTGTTGCCACCCCTACTTTCCCTCATCACTGAAGAATACCCCAGAATTGCTCTTACTGTTTGTTTCATCTGTGACAGTATGAACTAACCCTAGTGTTAGACCATTCTTCTCAACATTGACATGGTCGTTTGGCTTGTCTTTCAAGTGTGGATTTCAGGAATGGTAAGAACCTCTGAAAATCAGGTCGGGTAACCCCTGTATATGGAGCCTCGAAATAGGCAGGACGTATTTTCCATTTGCTACCCTTGGGTATAGTTGTAGATGTAATAATAGCACTTTTAACAGCAGGGAAGCATTATTTCTTCCTAGCTCTACCTGTTGTAGTAAATGGAAGGTTTCTTCACACCAGTCAAGAGATCAGAGAGCTCTGCTAGTGTTAATTGCTCTGCATTTTTGAAGAGTCTTGACAAAGTATCACTGTATTTATATTAAAGGAGGAGCACTAAGAAACATTTAGGCTGTTGGACTGAAGGGAAGTTACTAGTCATAATGTTTGTGTCTGGAAGCGGGCTTATGACATAGCACTTGTACTATCTAAATATGGGACAATTCTTGTTATATGTGTTGTCTAACTTATACTATTATCTCAGCAAGGCAGGGAATCTGCTTTATTTACTGTGTCAATCTCCTCTCTCAAGCTCCATGGTGGCTAGCCTCATTTCAGACAGCTAATTAGCACAGTTTTAAGCTTGCAAAATCAGAGTATCTTTTAAGTATGCGGAGTAAAATAATGTATGACTTTATAAGCAATATAAGCACATTGTTTGTCCCAAAGAGCTGTCATTGTGCCTTCATTGCAGCATAGGTTACAATGCTGGACTGGGATTCAGCTCAGTTTCCTTTAGGTGTCTCTAAACTGGCTGTTGAGACTGCTTTTACATTGAGGGGAAATCGTATCAGCAATTAGTTCAGGTTTTCAGTCAGCTGCCCAGATATTGGTGCCTTCTTCGGAATAACAGGAATGACAGAATAATGTGAATGCCCTAGATAATTCACTGCACTGACTAGATTTTTCTCCACTGCAAGGAGTCTATGAGTTAGCGTACAGCTGTGTAAATCTGGGTACTCATACTTAGTCTGACTTCTCACCTCTAGTTGAGGAGCCTCAACTCTGAGACTTGAGGACCCATTTCTTGTGTTCAGTGGCCCATTGATATTTGACTTAACATATGTCCAAGGGAATGGCTATAGATGGAGAGGGTGAAACAGCCACATCATGTAGCGCCCACAGCTGCAGGAAAGGTGCTCTTTTGAAAAGTAGGAAATCACGTAAAGGGATTTGCCAGGGGGAGGAAAGCTACATCTTCTCACTGCTTATCTCTTTGGTAAAAGTTGTTTAGACAGGACTAGTCTCTTCTGAATGTGTTTTGAGTGAAGATTACTGAAGATGCTCTCAGTAGTGTTAATGAGCTGTACTGTGGAGCATGGTAATCCAGACCATGATTTAGAGATGAGAGAAAAAAATACAGTATGGATCCCAAGTGCCTAGTCTTAGTTTGAACTGTCCTAACTTCTTTAGGCTCTGGTTTTGGTTTATAAATTTTAATATTAGCTAAATTGATGTTAGTGAGTTGAAATTAGTTTAATGTTGAAAGACAGGTTAAAATGATTGAGTCAGCAGGGTTGAATATGGTAACATTATTTTTATTTCTTTTAGAATTTTTCTTTGACATAAACTACTACTTATCACATTAGATATTGTTAAAAATGCTCATCATAAATAAAAGAGACTTTCAGGAGCACAAAAAAGTAGTAAAATGCATCACTATTCCTAAAAGTGGCAATGGGGTATTTGACATCTTTTTATGCAATTGAAAAAACATTGTTGATGGGATTTTTTTTTAGAATGAAGAAATCTTATTCCCTGCCTTCTAGAAACTGAGTATTAATTTTGAAAATTAACTTGTCTGACTAGTCTTTTGACTTTAGTGGGGCTAATTGCATGAGCAGGCTATTTGTGAGATTGGATTTGATCATTACAGTCTAAGTACTCTTCAAAAATTCCATCATTCCTGTATAAAATCTGCAGATAGAAGTGTGAACATTGCCTTGAAGTTAGAACAGACATAAATATTTCAAGTTACCAATAATACAAATTTACTTTATGTATAACAGCTGGCTCTTTTCTGGAAGTGTATACACACTTCTTTGTATAATTAATATTTTCTAACTTATTTTCATAAATTTTATCTTGTTTATTGATTAAAAAATTAAAAATCAATTAAAAAATTTTAGGCTCTTGGATATTCTGTAATTCTGGTGGTTTCAGATGGGAAGGAAAACCAAGTAGCATTTAGATTTGCTTTTATATCCCTCTGAGGAGGAGCTAGCAATATTAGTCAAAGATGACATGAATGCAATGAAGATTTTGTTCTGAACAAAAGCAGAGTGGGTCAGTTTGCCGATGCTCTGCATTTGCCCTGCTTTCTATCGGAAGCAGCGCACATAATTAGAACTTTAAAAAGAAGAAAAAGTGTGGCAAAACTACCTGGTTACTGGAATTAACATTTCTTCTACCTGCACGCTGCATAGTATGTTGAATACATGGAAACAAAATTTGAGACAGATAATGGAGGCTTTTCTTCAGGGTCTGGATTTGTAGGTTGATTCAATGCTCTCCGCCACCCACATTAAAGCTGATGCCAAGTATTTCAGTTGTTTAGAGTGAGCTGTTCTCCAGACATTTGTATTCCTCTAGTTGTGTCCAGGTGCATGAAACTTGTCCAAAGCTTTTGCTTGCATAACTAGATTAAATAATAATAAAAAACCCAACCCCTCCGTTTTTGTGTTTGTGTGATTTACGCTGCAGTAGTCTGCGGGGGCACGGGGTCTGAGCCACACAGTGGTAATACTGTCCACCAGGCAGTGTAAAAACAAGGGAGGAATTAATGGAGTTGTGATGATCAAGCTTCTTCAGCAGGCTGTTTGTGGCAAGTATTCTGTCTGTCTGATGGGAAAAAAGATATTTCCCCATAATTGAAGCTCTTTCTTAGAACCCTTTAGGGGTTTCAAGTGTAAGATAAAACTAAACCAGATTTATTTGTTTAAAGGAGGGAAAAGATTATTTTTATTGTATTGTGTTTTATTATATTTGTTATGCTGTTTGGCATCTAGAAGGCTATATTAATCCAGGTGGTATTCCCCATTGCATGAGAGATAATGCCGTAAGAAGATATATATATTTTAGTCCAGGCTGTTTTGTAAAATTGAAACCAAAAAAATGGCATCCCTGAATAGCCTGATAGAGGGAAAGCTAACTTTCCAGATTAATTTCTACAGTAATACACATGCACGTGGTGTAGCCATTGTGCATCATATGTTTCTCTGCATACATAGTAGTATTCCTTTCGTCCATATAGTCTTCCTTACACAGTTTCAAGGGACTGGACAATCTTCTGCAAGTGCTTTCTTGGGTCCAAGAGTATCATCAAATGAGCATTCAAACTTGATAACTGAACTCTAAAAACCCAATATACATCAGAGCAATGAGTTGTTTCACCTACTAGGTTATGTAGAGAACTCATCATCTGCCTCAAGTTGTAGTTTTCTCTTGTGGCTCTGAATAGAAACTTGACTTTTAGCATTACAGAAAACCTTTATCCACTGTATGGCCTGACTAATTAGCTACATTTTCAGACCCATGGATAATTGCTGAGTGAGTTCACACTGGGTTCACAAGTCGGACAGAATGTTCTTGCTAATGTGCGTCAAGGAGAAAGGCAGTGTTTTCCAGCTTCTGTTTATGACTCTTCAGTGTAGGAAGCTGCAGGGGGGCTGTTGATTCTGTTTTAAACTAGACTGTGAAAGATAAAATGACAGATAAAATGAAGTAAGTTTAAGACAAATGTATCACATTTACATAGGGCAGACTGTTCCTGAACCTGCAAGGAAGACACATGCCTTTAAGGTTTGTAACAGTGATGTGCTCCTCCAGTGATAAGAACACTTGCATTACAAGTGGTCAGCATACATTAACTGTTAATGGAACATAGTAGTTAAAACTGAAATACTCACTGCTCTTGCTTTGTTTTGGTTTTTTTTTTGTACAGACGTGGAAAAGACCAAATGTCAGCATGAACGAGAAGTAGCTCTTGGAAGTGGAGGCCCTTTCCACTCAAGGGAGATAAAAGTTGGTCACTTTATTCCTCAGTGTGATGACCACGGGAATTACCTACCCACTCAGTGCCATGGTAGCAGTGGATATTGTTGGTGTGTGGATAGGGATGGAAATGAGATCGATGGCACCAGGAGCAGGCTAGGAGTTCAGCCACCATGTAAGTGCCTGGAGCACGCATTTCCCGTGGGTGTCTCTTCACCTAAGTGTGCTGTCTCCCAAATATAGGGCTTATGCATGCCCCAGAGATACAACACTGACTTGGAGCAATGCAGATCTTTGCCGTCCCAGTAGCGATATGCCTTGTGCTGCAGCCCTTTGGTAACTCCAGCATACACTTTCCCTTCAGCCAGGGCATCTGGACAACTGTGGTGAGCCTCTGAATAAGAAGATGGTTTTCTAACTTCTTCCCTGCCTTGAGACCAAAAGAGGCCCCTGTAGTTTCTGCCCTCTGGGTGCAGTGGCAAGTCTCCATGTGTGGTAACTGATCTGCCTCAGGAAATGCAGGATGTTCCTTCCTACATCTTCCTCACTTCAGCTGCAAAATAAGATCAGCTTTTCCAAACATTTGAAGGAAAGAGCAATTAGAGCTGAACATGAAAAGACCTTTTATGTCAACTGCTCCTTCTCTGTCAGCCAAGAGGAAAAAAATCAGAAGCTTTCTGCATTTCATTATAGTCATTAGTATCTGCTTATAGTGCTTTTTCCTTCTAAGAAGTCTGACTGTAATTGTGTCTCTGCAAATAACAAGGAGCCTTGTTACTCTGTACAAACTAATTTTTTCCCCATCCGTTTCCTTTTCTATTAACAAGGTCTGAGCACAGCTGCTCCTCCTGTTGTTATTGGGCCCTCTGTTCGGCCAGATACGGTACCTCTGCCACCAGGAACACACTTGCTTTTTGCCCAAAGTGGTAAAATTGAACATGTTCCACTGGATGGAAACAATATGAAGAAAAATGGTGCAAAGGCACTCCTGCATATTCCAGTAAGTAACCTCCTATACTAAGTCTGTGTGTTTTAGAAGACTTGCGACAAAAGAGTGGTGATCTATGGCATTTGATAATTTGAGTTCCAAACTAAATTTTTACTCTGGATGAAAATGTCAGTGTTCCATCACTTTGTCACTGAAAATTTCTGACCTAACTGATCAAAAAGCCTAATAGTGAGTTTTAAAAAACAGCTCATAAGACAAAAATTTAATGTTTGTGATCTTCTACGCCTCCAAGAGTTCATCATACCTCACAATTCCATTGGCTTTCTGACTCTGGTATAGAAGTCTAGGAGACCTACAAAAGCAGTATGTGGAGAGGCCCTTTCCCCCTCTTATTCACTCAATTTTTTTTCCTTAAGTCTTAATCTCTTCCTGTTTTCAGTCAATCCTCTGCACTTCTTGGCTACAGATATACAGAAGGGGTCTTTTTGATGCTTCTTTTTTGCTTCTCTCCCCATGTGCAGGCCCAGTGGGTGGTAAATCTTTTTCCCACACTTCTTGCTACTGTCCTGAGAACCCTTTTTCCTTGAAAATGTGATACATGCCAATTCTTCTCACTTCCAGTTTCATCATACTCATCTGTATGCCCAAAGCCTGGGATTTCTGTTTTCTTCCAGAGTCACTGTATTTATAATAGATAGCAAACCAGGTAGCATGCTGGCCTCTTTTTTGCATTACTGTGAATGGTTAGTAGACCAAATACTGACTAAACTATATATTACAAAATGTGCTGTGATGTGAGGGCAAAATCAAGCTTGTAGTCTGTTGCTGCTGAAAATAATATAAAAATTAAGTAAAATACTGTTTGCAAAATGGAATCATTAGGCTGATAAAGACATTCTGAATCCTTGTCAGTCTCATTATGTCTTTGATCTAACTTAATTAACCAGAAATACCTTCAGGAAGGAGCTTCCAAGAGATCAAATGCAAGTTTTCATCAAAACTTGTGATTAAAATTAAACTCTCAGTATCTGCTAATAGTGTTGTCTCTGCTTGGGCTGTCCTAGTGTTGTGTATTTGCAGAGTAACAGTATTTAGCAGTACAGAGGTGTTCAGATTGTTTTGTAAGCTACAGCATTAATGCACACTGATGAATAAGCATATCTGGTTCAATACATGGTTGTTGGACCATCTTTCTAAGATGTTGCAAGTTACAAAAGCAGCAAAAGTGATAGACCTGGGGGTCCATATGAAATTACTGTTTTATCCTGAAAGGCTCTTTCATTTGCCTGGAGGAAAGAGTTTCATCTCTAAACTCAAATTCTAGTCCTTTCTTCTGCTGCCTAGAAAATTGCCTATATGTGTTACTTACTCTTGAGCATATTCTTTCCAGCAGAATTATTTATGGAATACTTAAGTTAATTTTTAATTTTAGAAACTTACTTTGCTAGAACTGTTTTTGAGTCAAACGACACTATATAGGTAGCACTGGTGAAATGCAGTCATTATGCATGTGTTGATGAATATACACAACACCAGTCAGATTTGATAGAAGTTATTTTTCCTCAAAGGGAAAGAATATGAGAAAAAAGCAGATGAGGAATAGCACAACAAAACAACATGAACTTCCTTTAAAATGGATATGCAAGTTATGTTTTAGAAGTGAGACCAGTTGTTCAGTACTATTATCTACAATGCTTCTTTGGAATAAGATAATTGGTTTCTTTGCCTATCCTCAGCATCTCCCACTTTTGCTCAAGATTATTTTTTTTTTCAAGCTTGAGACTTAGACCCATAAGCTAGAGCTGCTGGCAAATAATTGTTGTTTAGCACAAGCTGATGTGGTTTGCTTGTTGACCAACAGGACAAAGTTGTTATTGGAGTTGCTTATGATTGCACAGACAAGATGGTTTATTGGACAGACATCAGTGGCCCTTCAATCAGCAGAGCTAGCCTTCATGGTGGGGAGCCAACAACCATCATCAAAACAGGTAACAGCACAAAAGTCTTCCTCTTGCTACTCCGTATCAATGGTATTAGAGACTTGAATTTAGTAGTATGTTCTTCTCAGGTCTTGCCTGAACTGTATGTAGCATTACAAGTTGGTGTTATTTGGATAAACAATAACAGAAAAGTCTGGATAACTTAAAATGTTAAAAGACTTTTTCCATATACAGTAGCCCTTCACTTCCTTTCCACCACTGAGACAGACAAGGATTCAGTTCTCTTTAAATAAACAGCAGGTCAGTGACATATTTGTATCTTTACTTGCAGTTGCAGGATACTGTATCTGTCTAACCATTAAGTGTCTTGTGAACATCACTGGGGATATTTTAAATGAAGGCTAAGGGGTTTAAAAGATTGGACCACGCTGCCATGGAGGTTTATAAGCGTATCTCAAGGCACTAGTGGCTGCAGGTTTCAGCATTTCAGCTCACCACACAGATGTTTAGAGGGTTTCTGTACCCAATTATAGTCCAGGTCTGTGCTTATATCCTTGTTCTGTTTAACAAAAAAACCCAAAAACCCAGAAACAAAAAAACCTGCAAAACCCAATTGCTCTTTTGGATGTTTTGATGCTTCTGGGGAGGAATCTTGAGGTAGGCTTTACTGCTGTCCAACTGTGGTGGCAACCTTAGGGCTGCCACTATAGTGGCAGAACTATTTCTCTCAGGGCAAATCCCCGTGTTGCTACATCCCAGATTTTTAAAGTGCACTCATGACCTCACTTTACTGTGTTGAGGATTCCTGCGCTATGCTGTGCCCAGCCTGGCAGCCTTTGTGTCCCATCGCTCTTCTAGCCATGTCTTGTCAACCAAACTGATCAGAAAGGGTGGTCCAGCACCCTTCCTGAGAACACCTCATGTCTCTGGCCATCAGGAACAGAACACGTAAGTGTGCTAAGTTCAGACTACTGCATATAGACTTTCATGGTTCTAATGATGCACTGGCTACAAGATAAAGAGGTGAACTTAATTGGTCACATGCTGGGGCAGACCCATCGTTGTGCAAGGCAGTTGTGATCTGAAAAGGGGATAATGGATTGTCAGTTTGCTGTTGAATGGGTATTGCCCACCATGGCAACTCAAACTAAGGAGTTGCATTTATGTATTCACATGAAATATCAGCTATGTGTGGTGTTCTCTGATTTTTGCTCTGGAAGACAAGGAAGATAATCCACTGGCTAGCTGAGATTTGGTTATATGTAGTCCTTCTCTCCTGTTCTCTGCCTCTCAGCTGTCAGCTGAGGAAGGACTGGTGAGGTAGGAAGGTTGAAGAGAACCCCTATTCTCTGTTCTTGGGCTTGGGGACCAAACAGCTGGCAGATGGTTAGAAACTGCTTCAGCTGTGACTTTCCATGCCTCACACTAAAGCTGTAAAATAAAAGTAAGTAAAGCCACCGTGTTCGGTTCTCAGCCTTGGAGTTCCTCAAGGATTTGAGAATTGGACTAGATGGTATTGTGGGGTTAGTGCTGTTACAGTTTGTCCTGTTCCCATACTCTTTCCTCCAAGCCTCTGCTGCTTCCTGCAGTGCATGTTACACTTACCCTTCTAATGAAAGTGAAGCCCATGTGCCTTAAACATTAAAACCTTTTTTAAATGGAAAGGTTAAGGGCAAGGACAGGTTTGCAGAACAAAGTAAACGTGGGGACGTTAAAAAACAAAACAGAAGTAGGTGGATGCACTTTTTTGCACTTCTTTTTGAATACTAATGTCCTCAGGATGTTAGAACAGCGGTGAGGTCAGGGTACTGGAGGAGGTCTTGCTTTGGATCAGAAACTTAGGAAATTATTGTAGCAAAAAATCAGCCAGTTTTAAATTCTATGATACATTTGTTTTAGTTTCCTTTGGATGTGTTAAGTACCTCTACCTGGGGTTTGTGCTTCAGAATAGCCAATTTGCTGGGATTCCATTCAGGGTCTTAAGGGCAGTGGAGATATGGGAGCTGCTTTGATCCTACCATTGTTCTGAGAAGGTAAAAGGGAGAGCTTGAAGCCACACCTAACCACTACAGCAGCTATGAAGCTTGATGTTTCTGTGAAACTTGATGGCTGAGATATTTCCAAGATTGGTCTTTCATCCCAACATATTTAATGTAAAAGGGACTCTAGCCTGGGGTGCAAGCACGTGCCTATACAATTCAAATTTTATGGGGAAAGGGTTTCCAATCTTAACTATTAAAGATTTTTTTTCAGATTCTGCACCTCAAAAAGTGAGGGGAAATTACTATTGCTAAAAATTTTGTATGGATATGAATTGGCCTTTACTGTGAAAGCATGTCTGCATACATTAGAAATCACACAGCCTTTAAAATACTCTAGAGGTAGCTAAAAACCTTCACAAATATATCTTATTATTTTAAGTAATTCAAGATGCTTCAATGCCACATGGAAACCTCATTGGTTTTGACTGCTACAAAAAACATATATATATAAATAAAATAAAGACATCTCATGACTTCTGTTGTTTTGTTTGCCTAGGAAGTGAATGCCTTAACATACATTTTTTGTATGTTAAATTTCTCTTCAATGAGAAGTCAGAACAAAATAAGGTTGAATTATTCAGTATTTGAATGGATACCTTCTATGCTGGCCAAAATTGAAACTTTAAAATTTCAGGACAGAGAAAAATGCCTCCCTCTCAGAAGGCTCATGAGAATTCTTTGTTTTGTTTTGATTTTTACTTTTTCCTCCTTTGAGCTGCAGCTGCTTTCTTGAGTTCACATGTATTTTTGTGGAATGCACGGGGTTTTGGTTGGTTGGCTTTTTTTTTTTTTGTCAAAGCTCTTGTGATCCAGATCAGATTGCTTTGCAGAAACATGTTTTATTGTGGCAACCCCATCCAGTTCTCATCTATCCCTGCAGCTGTACAGCCTGTGGAAGCTTTCTGAGCTCTGCAGCTGTGGAGGCAGGTCAGGAAGGAGAGCCTTCCTCTTTATTGGAGGTGCGTAAGTCCTATCAGCCATGTGTGTCTGTACAAGCCTGTCCCTGGGGACAGAGCCTGTGACTCTATGACAGTATAGCAGGAACATATATATTTGTGCCTCTGGGAAGATTGGTGATACATGAAGCCTACATACTCCCTTAGCAATCCCTAGGGGATAGTTTTTTCTGGCTCATTGTCAACCAGACAAGAAAGACATTTATTTACTTGAGACTTTTTCAAATCTCCTGGTATATAGCTGAAGCAAGGAAACTGGTTAGAGAACACAGACTCCGAGGAGTCAGTGACAGCAAATCTTTTACCTGCTACCTTCTTCCCTCCCCTGAAAGAGGCTGGGAGGTCCTCCACCACCATCTAGGCTGTGATCTCCTGGTCTCAGACTGAGAATTGTTGCCACCACCACCTCAAACTAAAGTCACTCTCAGCAGCATCTGCCATTAGCAAGAAAAGACGTAGGAACACTTGAGGGTCTGAAGTATTTGTGAGGTGGTTTCTTAGAGAGAACAGGTTAGCTCCACAGAGGCAGTTGAAGAAATACAAGTAATAATGTGAAGTTAGTATAACAAAGTATGCCCAGATCAACTTGGGTGGAGAGGAGATAGCAGATTAAGGCTTGCTTTCTTGGAGTCTCCCTGTGTATGAGCTAGGAATCATATTTGTTCTTTTCTGCCCCTTCAGAAAGGAACATTCATCCAAAATGTCCAATGTCCAGGTTAAGTGTGGCGAGTGTAATCCACCAGTGTGAGGGAGCAGAGGCTGTTCAGGCCATTGTGCAATTATTCTTCATAGCAAAGTCACAGTAGTGAATTTTAGACAGCTCTGTCCAGTGTGTTCAGGACCAAATGCCTCTTCTCCAGGTCACATATTGTTTGTTTAAAGGCTGTCAGTAAATAAATTTGGGAATTAATAGAAAGCTTAAAGGGCTGTGTTCTGTCTGTCTTGGACATTCACATGATGTGTGGATCTCCATTTGAAAGGTGGTTTGTGTTTTTTCAGCAGCTGGCTAGTATGAGGGGTCACTTCACCTCTTTTTGGGAGTGACCACATACAATTCTTTCCAACTCTTTTTGGAACTGAAATTGGACTACAGTTGATTGGTACCCATCTTTGGCTTCATGACGGCCCACACAGCCTGCCTGATCCTTTTCAGTGGATGTATGAACCTTGAAAAGTATAGAGCAGTTTTTTCACAGTGGGTGAAGTAAACCTTGGAGTGCTATATATTTATTCTGCATCCTTCCTCTGAGTTAGAAATTACTAATGCTGAAGCAGTAAGGTCATTATCTGCTATTTCCTGTTGCTTTTGGAACAACTAACTCCCCAAGAAAAATTGTGAACATACAGTACTAAAACATGTTCCAAAAAAGGATTGCTCTGCAAAAACAAAGAACCGGATCTAAATTCACTTTGCTTGTGTCATTATCACTAGTGCTTTGGAGCTTTGTTATCTTTAAGTGTTGCATTGGCTAAGCTTAGTATAAATCTAGTTTTCAGAGGGGTGCCACATATGCCAGTACCAAAGAAGGGGAAATATTAAGGATTAAAAATTCCCTTCTAGATTGCAGCCTTCTAAGGAGGTGGTGTGGTTTAACCTCAGCTGACAACTGAGCTTCACATAGCTGCTTGCTCACTCCTCCCCCTGGCAGGATGAGGGAGAGAATTGGAAGAGTAAAAGCAAGAAAACATGTGGGTTGAGACAAGGACAGCTTAATAGGTAACGCAGAGGCCATACATGCAAGCAAAGCGAGACAAGGAATTCATTCACCGCTTCCCATGGGCAGGCAGGAGTTCAGCCATCCCGGGGAAAGCAGGGCTTCATCACGCGTAAGGGTTACTTGGGAAGGCAAAAGTCAAATGTCAAACACATGTCCTTCTCTCCCTAACCCCCTGTATATGCTGAGCATGATGTCACATGGTATGGGATATCCCTTTGGTCAGTTGGGGTCAGCTGTCCCAGCTGTGTCCTATCCCAAGTCTGTGTGCATCCCCAGCCTAGTCATGGGTGGGGTGCGATGATACGCGGCAAAGGGCTTGGCTCTGTGTAAAGAGAGCTCAGCAGTAAGGAAAATATCTCTGTGTTATCAACACTGTTTTCCACACAAATCCAAACAGAGCTCCATACCAGCTACTCTGAAGAAAATTAACTCTATCGCAGCTGAAACAAGGACAGGAGGGAAGAATAAGATTCTGATAACCTCTGCTGTTTATTTTTCTGCTAACAACTCTTCTGTGTCTGCTCCCCGAGGAAGGCTTATGCCCATGATGAGTTGGTTCCTCATGGAATTTGTCATTCTATGTATTTATGAAAGTTCTGCATATTTAGACTTCATAAGGCAAAATGTGCTCTCTTCTTCCAACTGACATGAACCAGCTTTTGTTGGACCACAGCCAGAAAACTGAAGAAAACCTATCTCAGTTAAGAGTTATGCTTATGAGGCTGACATTGTGTGTTGAGAGTATATGTAATGCCTAGGCATGTTTTTCTCTGTTCCCCTGCAGACTTGGGAAGCCCTGAAGGCATAGCTGTAGATCACCTAGGTCGCAACATCTTCTGGACTGACTCTCAACTGGATCGAATAGAAGTGGCCAGGCTGGATGGGCGCCAACGCCGCATCCTTTTTGACACTGGGCTGGTGAACCCCAGAGCAATCGTTGCAGATCCGATGAGAGGGTATGGATAGGTTGTGAAGAGATACCTGAAAACCTAATTGACTTTTTTAATGTATTTAAACATGAACATATGCTCATTGTCTAGAGACAGCTTTAAACAGTCTCAAATAGGACTGCCTTGTGCTAAAGCAACTAGCAAACAGGTACAGAACAATCTACTTGTGCCCTGTATCTAAGTGGTACACTGGAAAGGAAACTTATAAAACTTCTAAAATAGATGTTTTGTTGAGACATTTGTCAAATATTTTTGTACCACACTTTCACTACATTGCTTGCAGGATGACAAGCTTTGCCCTTACCTAATAATTTTTTTTTCAGGATTACTGGTCTAATACTAGTAATCTTATATTTTCATTTCCATCGTGACAGCCCTTATTCCTGTACAATGCTCCTTCTTTGGAAACTCCTATGGTGTCTCTTCTGTTGTTATTTTCAATTTTGTTATTCATTTGCCTGAGAAGGTCCTGTTAGGTTTCCATTTGAGGATGCAGATAAATATGTACTTTAAAAACCAAGCCTGCAAGCTGCAGTCACATAACTAGTCAAGCAGAGTGTTAGTAGGAAAGTGTAAATGTTTTCAAGTTATGGTTCTAGCCTGCAAAAATGGAACTTTATACATACTTCTATGTAGTGTTTGATTCGTTGACCTTTTTTTTCCTCTCTGAATATTGGAAGAAATACAGGGAAAATTAAAGCTACTGCAGAGTCTGTGGTGGTACTGCACATCTGTTCATTAATGTCTGAACTTGCCAGCTATCATCCTGGTGCAACTTTCTGTAGTGTGGCCACTGCTGAGAAGAGACATTTCGGTCAAACAGCTTAGAAGCACAGAAGCAAAGAGGCTTTCTTTTTCAGTCTTGAATTTCTGGGAAACTCTACAAAATGATTGCTTAATTGATATCATAGGCATTTGGCATGCTCTTAGGTGAGAATTCATTGCTCAGGGAGAGTTTTTGGAAAATGCATCCTCATTCCAGATGTTTGCAAATAAGGTTTGTAGTGAGAAAAGAATGCATTAAAAAAAAAAGAATGTGGGAAAAGAATGTGAGAAAAGAATGCTTGAAAACTTGACTGACACAAAATTCAGTGAATGAATAATGGTATTGACTTCTCTCCTGTAACTTAAAATAAATTTTTCCCTAATAGTCACATAATAGTGAGGTGAAATCATCTGTGGATGCATAATACAGAAAAACTAATGCATGGGGTGGTGTGAGAGAAAGGGAGAGGCACAAGTGTAATCAGACCAAGTAGACACCTCTTCTGTGCAGAACCCCACTGGAGTAGGACTCTGGGTTCAGATCAAGCACACAGAATTCTGTCTCCTTGCAGATTGTGTGTGTATTAAGGAGTAAACAACAAAGGTGCTTACATTGAGGGGCTATCTAAATTCTCAGCCACAGCAAGTACATCCAATGAAAAAAGCACCACTAGCAAATGGCCATTAATAGTAAACCATTAGTGAATTAATGGCCTTCTCTGGGGTTCTCCCCCAGCCATAAACTACTCTGATTCCATTGTATGTTGTTTGCTTGCTGCACTGAAAAGGAAAATGTAGTTTTTAATGAAACCCACAAATGTATGCCAAATGCTCCTGCTGTGAAACAAGAGCTGACATGATGGGCAGTGAGGAGAAGAACTGTCAACATACACTTCTAATGGTCCTCAGAACGGTTGAAGCAGAGGTGGTCTTGCCTGGCATCTTGCACAGAAACTAAACAATGCAGAGAAAGCATTTCCTCTGTGTGTGTGTGTGTGTGTGTGCTTTGTGGGGTTTTTTTAATGGAAGTACAACATTTAGTACATATTTACTATACTTCTGTTACTTCTATATCAAAATGCAATGTGGTCCTTGCAGTTTATTTAAATGATGTGGGGTGTGTGCATTTTTTTGTCCTTTTGTGTCCTTAGCATTTTCCTTAATTACAAAATCTTTCGAGATCAGGCACTATCTTAATTCTTGCCTTTTTCTTCCTTTTAAGAAATTTGTACTGGACTGACTGGAACAGAGAAGCACCTAAAATTGAAACCTCATACATGGATGGCACAAACAGAAGAATTCTTGTGAAAGATGATCTTGGGTTACCGAATGGGCTGACATTTGATCCTTATTCCTCAATGCTGTGTTGGGTAGATGCAGGTAAAGAGGTGCTAAAATTCTTCATAATAGTAGCAGAATAAGTATGTCCAGCCCTGAAATTATGCACAGCCAATTCAGGGTTATAGCTCTTCAGGCTGCATCTTAGACTTCATGCTTTTCTGGTTGTAATAAATCTCTCAACTTACTCATTGTTATTACCACTCTAACATTCACATGAGACTGTGTGGAAGCGATTTCAGTTCTGATCATAAAACTTTCTAGGAATGCAACAGGGTTATATCCATGTGCCTTTGTATGTGGCTATGTCTTTAGGCAGTGCTTAGACCTTCGTAGAAAAAGCTACAAGTTTAAGACCAAGAAAAAAAGCACTGATTCATGTAATCTGACCCTACAGAATATCATCCTAGCACTGTTCTTCTGAGGCCTGTAACCTTAAGCAAAGTCAGGCAAGTCTTGAAAAAGTAATTAACACTAAATTCAAAGATCAAGAGATGAAGCTTCTGCCACCAACCTGTTGTTGGTTTTGTGCCAGTGTCTTACAATTTAAAAAAAAAAAAAAGTGCTTTTAATTCTCATTTGATTTTTTTTTTTTTGCATCTTGCTGTCTTTCTTACTGTAGACTCTGCCAGCCATCTCCTACTGTAGAGGTGCTTTTACACTTCAAGTCACCTTTCAAGTTTTTGATAAACTAAAAAGATCAAGCTCTCTTTCACTGTAAGACACTTTCTCTAACCTTCCAATATATTTCCTTATGCTATTTTTCTTTCCCTTTTCTCTATTCCTGTCTTGTTTTCACATTTGTCTCTTTTTTCCTTTTTCCCCAACTTTGAAACCCACTACTTAAGAGAAATGTACAGATGTTTACATTGATGAGTAGTGTTCCCAATGTGTGTAGTAGCTTTGCAGCTGTACCTTTTTACACCCTATTTGCATCTACAAGTTATACATTCTTCCTGTATTCTTGCCCTCATGGCCCAACCCAACAAGCATTTGGGGAACATGCTGACCAACCGAAATTTGCAAAAATGCCTTCCAGAGGAGGTGGAACTGATCAGCAGTTGAAGTAGTCCTCTGAAACAAAGGAGACCTTTTGTCAGCTTCCACACCAGCCTGAGGATGCTGGTGTCTGTAGTAGGAATCACAGCTTGTGAGAAATGGCCACAGCTGCACTAGACATTTGTGTTCCTGTAAGTTAGGTGGTGTGTTGATTAGCATTAGCATCAGGGTACTTTTCCATCCGATCTTTGGCACATGCAGAGATGTGGTGTGGGGACAGCTTTGGCTAAGTAGCATGCTGAAAGGCTTCCAGGGAGTTTTACTCTGTTCATGCTTATGCTTGTCCTTCATCCCTCATGACTTCTCTTGCTGTGGTTCAAAGGCTTAATTGTTTCACTACACCCAGGTACCAAGAGGCTGGAATGCATGAACCCTAATCAGCTTGGTCGACGAAAGGTGGTTGAAGGAATTCAGTATCCTTTTAGTGTTACAAGCTATGGGAAGAACTTATACTACACAGACTGGAGAAGGTATGTTAGCTGATGAAGAAATTACGGAGTGCTTTAATCTGTTCTCCCTGGTAGAAACTGAATTATACTGCATTTCTCATGTCTGACCTCTCACACGTTCATGGTGGTTTAGTGTTGGGTTTTTTTTTTTTGCTTTCCTGGCAACAGCTGATGCAGGGTGGAGTGGATCTGATCTGTACAGCTGACCTATTGATGTTGCTAGTTTACTGAGTTTTCATTTTCAGCATTGTGATTTGTCCTCTAAGAAAATGCTTTTAACACTGAGCATTTTTGAGAAAGGAGTGGGAGTTTATGGCTGTACTTGCTGTGTTGAGGGCAGAAATTAGTCACTTGTGGCTTTCCATGCCTTTTATTATCTGAATGTTCAACCAGAAACAGGAAAAAAAAATTATCTTGATGACACTTGCTTGTTGCAAATGATCTAAAACATTAACATATGATCAAGACTGTAGCGTTTAGTATATTTTCCAGAAAAAAATACAGTCCATCCATTTAAAAATAATTGTTTTCCCTTAATGTAAATGGCTGTGTGGGATCTGTTTGGAAACTCTTACACAAATGACTCCATGAATTGCACTAGGAAGAGCTCTTAATGTCTGTAAGGATTTCCAAGCTAGACCCTGTTAGCTGGTCAATGCTACTTTAGAATAGGCTTGTATAAGCGACAAGCAGCGTGTTAAAGGTCTGTTCCTTGAATGCCGCCTTATTTTTGGGAAGAAAAGGTTGCTTATGAGTACCTGTGTTCCTTACAGATATCAGACTCGAGCTGAAATACAACTTTGTCCGTAATCATTATTCTTAACAGCTGCAATGTCAGCTACATCACAATGTCAGAGGGGCAGAACACAGAGAATGTGTCAAAACTGCTAACAGATGTGTTCCTGTAGAGGGACACGGGTCCTGTGTTGGATGTACCTTCAAAATTAGTAAGGTGGCTCCCTGGTAAATTTCTTAGCTGCCTAGAGTGAAGGAGCTGTGTAAAAAACATGAGGTCTTGGAGGCTTTTGCTTCTGTCATTGTTTCCTAATCGTAAAAAAGAAGCAACTGCAGATTTTTTTTTCTTTTTTGTTTATTTTTTATCTTTTTTGGTTATTACCACCTTCCTCTCACTTCTGTATATCCTCTTCTGCCTGCGTCAGGGATGCTGTTGTAGCAGTGGATCGCACAATTTCGATGGAAAAGGATAACTTCCAGCCCCACAAGCGCTCCCGCCTCTATGGAATCACTACAGCCTTTGCTCAGTGCCCAGGAGGTAATCCAGATGATTCTGAAGCTTTTACAGCTGTGCAACGCCTCTGTGTATAAGTAAATGTAGTAGCAGCTCCCACTGACAGGCTGCTAACTGATACAGGTAGTTAGTGAAGAACAGGTTAGTGCTTAGATTTCTGCTTACTAAGAAATTAAAAGCTACCAAATCTTTTTTCTTTTTTTTTGTAATCAAAGCAGTTGTGGTTTCCATATGAAACCAGAATAGGGAGTGAAGAAAGGGCATGTTCTGTCCTTTGTGAAAGAATAAGTGTATGATCAAAATGAAGATCTGACACAGCAAAAGCTGCTATGTTGTAATAATCTAAATTGAATGCTGTATTCATGGCTAGGGCCTTATTTACTTAAGAAATAACTCGAGAAATATCATGGTCTTCCAGATGTCCTTAATGAGATCCAGTGTTTTTAAAAAGGGAATGTTCAGAAAACAGCAGGTGGTAGAGTGGCTGGTCTGGTCTTTCTGCTCCATTGAGTGTTAAGGTTTTCAAATATGTTATTGAAAAGCCCCTTGTGAAGCTTAGGAGAGAGGAAGTTGATACCCTTGGAATAATAATTTCTTCTTTGGGAAGCAGTGTCATTGTTGCATTATGTTGTTCTTAGCAAATTGCAGTTAGGAGAGAAGAGTTCATTTTTTTTTACTGTAACAAAATGGCTGGAATTATAGGAGTTGTGCTGTTTTTACTTCAGGCCCAAAAACTCCTTAAGAAAATTTCCCTTCAAATTATTCAATCTATATAGTAAAAAACAGAATTTAATTTAATTGAAAGCTTGGTTCACAGCTCAAAACCACATATAAATATCATAATTACAAAATCAGTTACATTGTTATTAGTCTTCAATTAACAGTTCCAGTTTGGTAGGCAGGATAAAGTCAGAACAACATTGTGTGCTCTAAGTAAATGCTTGTGTTTCTTTCTAATACTCAGAAGCTTGGCATAATTTCTTTGTCCTCTTATGTCTGTTTCAAGTAGTCATCTTTTTCTGAGACAGATGCCTTTCCCCTCAGATCTACTACTTCTGGCACTGTTGTGTCCTTCATTTTGTGTTTCAATATTACTGCACTCCTCCCCACCCACCTAATTTTTTTGTCTGCATAGGCCATTCCTCTGTGTTTTTATAATGGGTGACACAGGGATGATGTTCTGTAGCATTTTGGACTTAGTCCCCACATTGTTGCACTTTCAGTGTTATTTCCTCACTCACTGTCTCTTCATTCTGATGTCTGTGACCATTTGGACAATTTATGACAAGCATTTCAGAAACAGCCCAGGTTTTTTTTCATGTTGCCTCTCCTGAAAGGATATCTTGCTCTTTGTTTGAGGTGAGTATCAGAAGCTGACAGAAGAGTTAGGATGGCCCATCTACCCAAAGCATAGCTTTGTGACCCTCTTAATCTCATTATAGTTCATTTCTCTAATGTAGTAATGAAGTCTGCACTACTTCTGTGTGTATGTGGTTTGGATTTTATTGTGGTTTTGCTTTTGGGTTTTTTATCACGTTGCTTCTCTGTTCTTTTCCAGGACATAACTACTGTACAGTGAATAATGGTGGCTGTACTCACCTCTGCCTGGCTACCCCAGGAGGTCGTTCCTGCCGCTGCCCTGACAACACAGTTGGAGTGGATTGTATAGAAAGAAATTGAGCGTTGAAATAAGCTTTAGGGCAGGAGACACCTTTTGGAAACATGCTGCAAACAATTCACTCCTATCAGTACAATCAGGCCCTAAAGATAAGTGCTCCAAGCTGCTTGACAGCAAGCCACATGTGCATATGCACACACACACACACACAGAAGCAGTTAGGCAAGACAGAGCTGCCCAGGTTGGGTCCATCCACATCTTGTTCCTTGAAGTGTTATCTCCTTGCCTTTAAAAGTAAGTGTGGAGGCCTTAGTTCCACCTGTGCTGGGCTAGGAAAAAGTGTCTCTTGCCAAAATTAAAATAACAAATCCTGAACAAAGAAGATGGCATGGCTCAGATCCTGAGACTGGGTTGTGCCTTGGAGTGTGCAGCAGTTATCCACGTAGTGGCTTACGTAGCTCATCATATATGTAGCTGGGCCATATCTCTAGCTGCAAATCAACAAGGAGGTCCCAAGGATGAATAGATGTGGGTGGCAACACCCAGTAATATCACAGATTTAATGCCTAACTGCATTCCTTCCCACTACCAGTCCTTCCACTTCCAAAACTTGAATCTCAGCTTTTAACTCTTGTATTAAGGAAACACTTTATCTATGTGCTGTGAGGGTAGGTCTCACCGTGGCTTGTGTGATCTTTCCCACAGCATGTGATTCTTTACAGCTCATCAGCACTGCTTAGGGGATGTGTTTGAAGTTTTTGTTGGATTTTAAGAGATTTATTTTTCTTCTATCCAGGGTGGATTCTTGAGTAGTTTTCTAAAAGCCACCAAACACACTTTAGGTATAGATCTCAATTACTGATAGTTCATCAAAGAATGGATAGTCTGAGAGCTTTTAAATTAATATTTCTGTATTTGATTCTGTAAGCCTAGAAGTGGTCTCTGAATCCTCTGCTAGCCATCTGTCTTTGGCAAACTATGCCATGCCTTTTCCTAGACCATGAGAAACCATGGCAGTTAAAAATCTAGTTTCCAGAAAGGTCGCCTGTGTATTGGTGCTTAAAAGAAAAAAAAGATGGCAATGCCCTGTTTGTGTGCCAGTGTTCACTCACAGCAGAAAGGTGTGCTGAAAATCAAGGCAGTACATTTGGAGTGGGGAGGGAAAACCAAAACACACGTTCTTAGGTCAAATCAGTGGGATAAAACTGGGAGTGAAGTTTGGCTCCCACACTGGGTGTCGGGAAGGAAGCTTTACTCACAAGCCAGCCTGCAGCAGGAGAGCAAACCAGGGCTTGTGAGCCTTCTGCCAGAACTCATTTCACAATGTCATGATCACAGCAGTAAGCTAACATCTCCATTCCCTCACTCCCTCTTCAGACACTACAGAAACAGTGTTAACAGAGCCAATTCTGAGTCTTAACTGTGTGACATTTTCCTCTTTAATTGTATATTTATCATAAAATAACAAACCATATAAACATTTTAAAGACTTTTTTTTATAACTTTGAATTCATTTTATTGATACACTTAATCAGGTATGTCTTACTGTAAATATAAAAATGTGTTGAAATGAAGGTGCTTGATAACTCTTTCTCCAGAATTATTCGTGTATCTGGTGAAATATTAAAGTTTACACTCTGTACAGGTGTCTACAGTACCATCAATAAAATCTTCTGGGTTTTATTTTCTATAAAAAAGGTCATACCTGCAGGAAGTGGTATGTGGTGTCTCCAGTCTCTTTTCCTCTTGAGTTCTGGGTTTTTGCTGTCTTTCATATCCAGTGATGATACTTCTCAGATGCAGCACTATGGGGAAGAAACTGCAGTTGGAGGTTTTGGCTTTTGAAACCAGTAGGATACTTTTATTAAAAAAAATAATGTGGGAGCACTTAAAGAAGATGCAGCTTCCTCTGTTTTGACATGGAGATTTTACTAGTTGTTAACTCTTGTTTAACTTTAGCATAACTGGGTGATGCTTACTTGGCATGCTTCAGACTTCTACATTAATGGAAAAAAAGGGCAAGGGGTAGATTAAGTGGGGGACAGAGTTTACCTCCCTGCTCGAATATGCCCTGGTGCCAAGTGGTGTGTGGAGTTACAGGAAGAGATTGGTATTGATCCATGCTGGGGCTACACACAGAATTGGAAGGAATTTGGCCTTTAGTTTCATCTTCACTCTGGAGTTTTCTTTTATTTTGATCCCTTAAAACTGATGATTGCATGCTTTGTACTTGGACCCACACAATATTCCTCCTTGTGCATTATGACAGTTACTAATTTACTGGACCCCAATCAGCCAGTTCTGTGCTAAGCCATGAGTAATGCCAAAGATGGCAAGGAAAATACACCTCAGCAGAACTTCTGGTGTTAATGTGTCTGTAGGGCAAAGAGAATAATGGTTTTCCTGTCGACTGAATGGCTCTGTTAACTCTGGTATCTGGTATTAGTGATGGGGTAGGTCCTAAGTAAGGTTGAGAAACTGAGTCAGGATCACAATCAGTTCTGGACATAGTGACCTGGACCAATGGGGTGTGTGGCTGTGGTACAGCTTAGGCAGAGAGCCTCAGCTTTAAAACAGCCTTGAAGGGAAAGAGGGTTGCCACCACAGAGGCGTCTCAACAGAACATTTGAGGATAAGCCTCTGCTGCAATTCCTTCAAGTTCTCTTCATACTTTCTGTCAACCAGCTGGCTTTGAACATCCAGCTAAGCTGCTGGTGGTTGGAGCGTGCTCTGGGTCCTGACACTTGGAGTTCTTTATTCCTACACGTTTGCTTTCTCATTGAATCTTGCTAAATCTTTGGCCTCTAAAATGATCTGTGGAGCTGAGTTCCTTATTTTAATTACGGTCTTGGAGGCCATCTCATGCTTTGAGATTTGGCATTAGTCATTCTGGGATATCTGTCCAGTGCCTATCCTATTTTTTCAGTTAAATGTTCACAAATATTTTGAAGGAGAAAAATGTGAATTTTCTGTTTCCTCCTTCTAACCATGGAGTGTCAATGGCATCTTTTTAGAACACAGGGTTTTCTCATGCTGACCTGTGTCAAATTCATCTACCCTATTCCATTCATGCCCTTTGCTTATTTGTGTCTGACTTTCTTGCTCAAGAGGAAGTCAGTTTCAGATATAGTTTTACATTCTGGGCTTAAAAAGGTAATGGAAAATGGCACATGTGTGTTTTATTATTAATAGTGAATTTTTATTTTTATAATAGGCTAGAACTGGTAAATGTGTCAGTCTCTGCTTGAAGAAAAGATTCAGTGTAACTACCTTTTTTTGCTACAAAAAATAGTAGATTCCCAGGTTTTCCAGGAAAGGAAAACAATTGCTTCAATAGTTATTCTGTTACAAAATACTCCTTAGATTTATTCCAGGGGTAATTTGAACAGAATATAGTAGAAGCATTTAGCTTGGAAAAGACTTTTAATATCACCAAATCCAACCATTAACCTAGAACTTCCCAGTCCACCACTAACCCATGTCCCTAAACACCTCATCTGCACATCTTCTAAATACCTCCAGGGATGGTGACTCAAACACTTCCCTGGGCAGCCTGTTCCAATGCTTGATAACCACTTTGGTGGGAAAAAAAAAAAGTCTTAATACCCACTCTTAAGTGTTTTCTTAAATGCTTTCATTCAGAGCTTCTAGCATACACACAAATATTTAGTAAGACCATTGGTGATGTTTATCAATGATGTAGTAAGTTACCAAAAAAATTAAATATACTGAAAGTACTCTGTCTTCCTGATGACTTAAAGGAGTGGTTCAGCCACCTTTCCACCTGAAGGGTGTTTGAAAACGCCAGCTTCACTGACTTTTTAACCTGTGAAGAACCCTCATAGTGAAAACCCAGTGTTTTCTGAAATCCAGTGACCTGTCCAGTGTTGTTCCATGTTGGCAAACTGCTTATTCTGCAGTTCTCCAGTTGCACAGTTTTGTCACAACATATTAGATTTTTAATTTGCAGGCATATAATTAAGAATGACAGATGATTACTAGAGGATAATGGCTCATCAATGGCAGTGTCACAATGCATCAGTTTAACCTATGGCTAAATGCAAACTGGTTTCTGTGTAGTATTTCATTGTGTATTGCTTGGAGATCCTGCTGGGAAAAAAAAAACCAAACCAGATATGAAACATATGGCTGTAAAGAGTACAGTTGTGATGAGCTCTCTGCTTGGCCTGTCTGTAAGAATTCAATATTGCCTCCAGAATCTGAGTCCCCAGATGGGGATCTGGCAGCAGTTTGTTCATTAAATGATTGAATCACCTCCTTTGTTTAAATTCTACTCCAGTTAAAATCTGTCCTTTATCTTACAAATTTTAAGACAGCATGTCAATAAAATAGGTAAAAGGTCAGTGTATTTCATCCTAAAAAATGTACATGATGTACAATGACTCTGGAGCTTTGCTTGATTAACAAAAGGCTCAGCGGCCAGTGGAATGCAGTGAGTGGGCGTCTGCTGCTTTGTGGCAAAGCAGACAGGGCTGCAATACCTCAATGCTCTTTTTTTCTTTTTTTTTTTTTTTCCAGAAGGACTCTAGAGTTGATGAATGAGGACAGACTGCCATTCCCACAAGGGACCAGGATGGTGTAGTTCAAGCCTTTGGCTTCCTTGTCCTAAGTACTCACCAGCGTTCATTCAGCTTGTGGTGGTGTTGCTGGCTCTGGGCAGGCAGTGTTCCCTACCCAAAGGGATGTCTGGAACACACAGGAAGCTCCACAGAGGGGCTGTGCAGTGCAGGGCCCTCAACACACCAGTCTCTGCTTGGAGAAGGAAAATGGTCTGCTGCACAGATGCTGGTGGGGCATGCCAAGTGGCAGCTCTGGATCTGACCCAGATACTTACACAGTGACATTGGGGATGACAGTGGAAATCTACCCAGGAACTTGGTGTAGGGTTATGGAGGAAGAGGAAGTGTGGGTGGAAGGGAACTGAAGAGGAAGATTTTATGGCAGTGGATGTAGACCTATATGAAGGTCGGGAGTGAGGAGAGCAGTTAGCCTGATGGTGGTTGTACTGTGCTTTTGTGGTCTTCGGTTAGTTCTGTAGTATGCTGCTGGAGATAGGGTGAGGGAGTCTAAGATATGAAGTTACTGAGTTATAATGGATTTTGGAAATATTTCCAGTCTCTTCCCAGTACAACCAGAATATCCCACTGACCACAGCGGTCTCTTCCCCCTGCCCCAGGCATTGTGGAATAAACTATGAGATCCCAGATTTAATTTGAGAAGAAAACAGAGCATGAGGTTTTGTTCTTCCTACTTCTCTTCCCTGCTTTACACAGATAAGAAAGGTAAGCAGATAATCCACAAGAGAGTAACAATGCCATTCATCCATCTGCCTACCAGAGTGAAGGAAGGTGTGCTGCTGAGCGGGACATGAGACAGCTCCATATGCCCTGGTGAGCCACTGCTGGCATTTCATGGTACAACTGATCTTCCAAGTTGGTGCTCACAAAATGATTTTTAATCCTTGCCTGCACCATCTCTTCCAGCACTAGATCCTCCAGTTATGACTTGCTATGCGCACTAACTGTACATGAAGTGTGTCACAGGGTTGTGTTTAATAACAAACAGTGACAAACAACTAGTCTGCTCACAGGCTGCTGAACCTATCCAGCTGCTTGAATCCCTCAGGCTGAATTTGTAAGCATGATATTTTTTTCCCTTCCATTGTATTTACAGGCTGTCTTGTCTGTTATTAACCCGTGAGAAGATGTATCTCATGTATTTTTAAGTGATTGCACAGTAATTAATAATTTATCTTAGTAGCCTGTTGCCCTCCATATATGGGGAAATGGCAAACCACACAGCTCATTTAATTCTTTTCCAGGCAGAACATCCTTTTAGGCTCTTGGCTCCCAAGTGGCAGTGCAGCTGTGACACCCATCTCTTCAAAACAGACGATACCCTGCTATCAGTTTCTGTGCTTGTATGTCTTGTCGCTCAGCTGTCATGCTGATGTGCCATACCAACAATTTTAGCTGGCCTTAACCAGCAGAACCAACAGGTTTTGCTTTACAGATGTTTCAGCCTAATGCTGGCCTGTCTACTAGATCCTGTACTGTTACACCCAGCTAATGAGACAGAGTATGAAGTCTGATATGGCCTCTGTATCAGTGAAATGAAATGTGAATAAAAGATTTGGCATGGTTTATCTTCAGATAGATGTTTCCATGCCCTGCCATGGCAGGAACAAATTTCAGCAGGGACAGACAGCTGTGGTCTTCATGTGCTTTACCCTAGCTGTCTGTGACTCACAGTTCTTTATCTGGTAGATTTTACTGATAAATTCTGTGAACTTGAGAGTCTGGACTTCACTAGTAAAGATGTTTTTAATGTTAGCTGTTGATTAAGACAGAGATGAGGAAATTGTTTCTCTCAAGGGAGGTGCTGCCACAGATTTATGTGCTCCCTGTGAAAGCTCAGTCCTCGCTGGGTGTTCCCTGGAATACAAACTTTTCAAGTACAAGTTAGCAGTACTCATTTGTCTGGTCAGTTCTTAATTTGTCTGTTAGATTGGCTTCCTGTGAGAAATGACCTTAGGGTCTGAAAACCTCTGTAAATTAGACATTTGTTCTGATACAGTATTTTATTGCTAGTGTAACAAGAACATCTAGTTTCATTTTTTGTTCTCTAGTGCTGTGACAAATTTATGTTCCTGCAATTATGTAATTTTAGGGTTTTTTTTTCATTTTCAGCTTGATTCGTACTTGAATGAAAAGTCACAAAGGGAAGGAAGAGCATGTTCTTATATTTAAGACCTCCTTAAGATGTTGTTTTGATGAGCAACAAATGCACAAAAGGAACACACAATAAGAATTTGTTCACAGATTTTTATCTAGAATGTCTTCTCCTAAAGCTGCACCAAATAACCTTGACTCCCAAAGATAAATAAAAAGACCAACACACATGCTACTGGTTTTTTTCCCAAATTTGTGTTAACTCTATGCCTTCTTAGAAAATTCACAGAATAATTTGGATTGTAAGGAACCTCTGGCATGGCTTAAGTCTAAGGCCCTGCTCAAATCTGGAACAACTTCTCCACATGAGCATATTGCTCATGGCCTTGTCCAGTCAGCTTCTGAAATCCCCAGAGATGGGGACACTAAAGCTTCCCTGGACAACATCTCAGTACTGAACCACTTTGCTGTTGCAGTCCTCAAGTCCAATGGGAGTTTTCTTTGATACAACTAGTGACCATTGCTTCTTGTCCTTTCCCTGTGCACCTATGCTAAGGGTTTGGCTCTCGGTCCTTTCTCCATGTAGCAGAAGACAGTGGTTGCTTCATCCTTTCTTCATATACCATGAACTCCAACACCCTAACCATCTTAATGGTCTTTAGTGGACCTTTACCACTTTGTTAATACCTTTCTTGCCCCAAGGGCCCCAAATGATGCAGGTGTTCTCCAGACATAGTCTTATAAGTCCCGAGTAGATTAATATTATTGTCTTGGTACCTGACCAAGGCTTTGACTTTAATGCTTGGAGTGGACAATAGTGAATGCAGTTCTTAAGAGAAACATTGGTTTCTTATGCTAAGACTAAGGTTACCATTGGGATCAGGGACGGACACACAGGGAGGGTTGGTGTAATTTTTTTCTCCTGGTCATCCTGAAAGCATGTTATTTGTCATGAGTCTCTGCATTTCTGTCTTTTGGGAGCCCTGTTCCAACATATGAAATGAGTAATTATCCATTTGTTTTTCCTGTTTTCAATTCTCACAGCTACAATGAAGGGGTTGCACCACCATCCCTCTCCACTGAAAGCCTTGGAATTGACAGAAATCCTGGAAAATACAAGAACTGCATTAATTCTCCATGCATGAGGGGAATTAATCTGCTGAACTGCAGCTTTAGAAGGACTGGTGGGAACACGGGCGTCTTCTCACTGTCAAAATGCAGCTGAAAGGCTTTTGGATACCGAAGGGAAGGGTGGTTTGAGACAGGCAAATGAATGTCTCACCTAAAGTTCTGCTGTGGTCTGGGCATTAGGCAGGGTCAAGTGGTACAGCTGAGTATGCACGAGCTGAACGATGGACCTTGCAGTGGCTGAGTGTGCAGAAGGGGATGTGAAGGTTTCAATGCCACATCTATGATGAGTAAGACACCTTCTGGGTCTGCGCCTCGTTCCTTGCACACCATTCACTGAGCAATGATGGCTACCAGTATCGTTCAGCATCCAGGGATCTTTTGTGCCAAATTATGGTCTGCTTATGAATTTTTAGCATAAAATGGTATCAACAGCTTCAAACTCTCTAGCAGGATGTGAAAATTTCCAAACTTTCGGTGGCTAAAAGCAAGATTATCATTAACACAGGAACTGGGTCAGCAGCTCTGTTACTGTCAGGCTGTAGTCTTGAACTGTGAAGTTGAAGAGCACAGCTCTCCTACTTTTCTGCAAAAAATAGGCATGCTGCAAATGAGGCGAGTGAGGGCTAAGCATTGTCTCAACAGATCAGGAGGGTAAGAAGGACCTGTATCTAACTGATTTATATTATGTCAAAGTGGAGTCAGGATTGATGTGGTCACCAGAAAGGGAGCCTTGTGAAACACATTTAAGTTAAAGATTCTGTCACTTCAATTGCAATAAGGCAGAATACAAACAAATACTGATTCTAATTTATCAATCAAATATAACACTGGGTTCGGTGAGAGTGGAACTAGTCAGAGATGAGATTTCTCATTTTCTGTATCTGTCTGTATTTCAGATTCTGCATTTGTTCCACTCCGACCTGCCATTGGTCTCATGAGCTCATGAGACATTTAACAGACAGTCAGCCCAGTCACAAGAGATCTAAACGTTCAGCAGCAAAATACAGCTGAGTGCAATGTACCTTCAGGCAAGTCACAGAATTTAATCCTCCGTGCCCAGGTATATCATCAGGTTGTATAAGACAAGGTTTTAAACTTTAAGTGCTGTCTTAATGTTACTGGTTAAATAGCCAGTTAACTATGCACTTTACCATCCCTGAGTTAGCCATAGTGTTTCATACAGATCGAGTGCAATTTTCTTAATGCAAAATTGCCCAGTATCATTTAAGTTACAGTAATTTCTGATTCAGTGTTTCAGGTGGCTAGGTAAATTGCTATTTCCAAAGGGAGAGGTTTCAAGCACAGTTTCTTTAGGCCCTCGTCTGTTTTCATGGTTTGAGAGGCTTCCCAGAGTTGCACAAGAGCAACTTTTGTTCTTTGTATCTTGGATTGGTATGCTGCCTGGAGCTCCCAGACACATCCAGCTGCAGCTGCCTTAAACGGAAAATAGATTGGGCACCAGAGAAGGTTTTTAGGTTTTTGGTTTTGTTTGGGTTTTTTTCAGGCTGCTTGTAATTGTAATTGTAATTCCACCATGAAACCGTGCTTCCAGAGACTTGCCATGAGCTCGAGTCAAATTTTCTAGTCATTTTACTGCAAACTTCTGAGTAGGTGAGCTTTAATCCTCCCTTTCTCCTGCTCCTTCCCCTTAGCAGACACTTCCTCCTGGCAGACGTTGTTTTTGCTCTTGCTGAGTGAAGACTTTGAAGTGTGTTAATTCAGCAAGTAAAAAGTTAATGTGCCCTGGTTTTCTTGCAAGTGAAGGACTGAGGCCCCCTGGTGCCTTCTTTATTAGGAGAGCTAGGAACAGAGTGAAGCCTTGCCTTGCCCTAACTGAGGTTTCTGTTCATCCTTGTGGTGGATTATATGTGTAGAAGAGGAGTAAAGGCACGGAGAAAGGCTCTATTTCAGTATGTGTTCGTGCCTGGATCCCACATTTCTTTGGTGCCATCGTATCCTTTCTTTTTCTTGCAGATTTCCTCACGACTGTGTGGGTCCTATGGTAGCTCTCAAATGAGAGGTAAAATACCACATACATGGGAAGGGTTTACTTTTTTTAGACTTTTAATAATCTTTGTTACTTGCTCAGTTGGACAGTGGTGGTGGTGTTTGCTCTCTGGACTCTCCCTTTGCATTTCTCCTCTCCGTTTTCACCCTGATTTAGAAAGGATATTTTGCATTACTTCAACCCTGGCTCACATTTCCTTGGTTGCAGTTAGGTGCTCTGTAGTTCGTTGCTTCTGTTTATGCAAGAATCCACATCAAAGACTTCATTGTTCCCCGTTTAAAAGACCATACAGAGATCAAAAGTAAGACTTGAAAAGCCAAACCTCCCTGGAAAATAGCTTACCCAAAATATCAGCAAAAGCTGTGAGAGCCAGCATTCAGCAGCTCTGAATGTTGTTTTTTGATGAATGCAGGTGTGGTTACAGCTCACGTAACTGGACACCATTTAATGGCAGAAGGTCAAAAATAATCTGATTGCAATCATGTGTTGATCCATTCTCTGGGGTTTATTCAAGTGCTTACAGTGGGAAATATGATGAATCTGTTTGCTGAAGATCTTTCTGTGATCACAGACCAAAAATTTATTTGTTGTGGTTATTCACACACTCAGGATATTAAAAGTCACCTTCTTGTCAAACCATCTATTAATAGTTTGCAACCATCATCAGTGCATTTATAATTTCAAATTAGCTTCCAATGAGTATGATCAATCAGTACCTCGTTTAGGAGTAGTCTGATGTGTAGAATTCAGTAATGCACTTGAAACCAGGTGGTTCCTAGGTATGCTGGGGTTTTTTGGTTAGGTTGTGAGTTGGGGCTTTTGTGGTGTTTTGGTTTTGGGGTTTTTTTTGATCTACTTTGATTTAAAGTATGAACTATTTGAGTGCAGTGCTTAAGAGCTTTGCAAGGCAAATACTGCTTAGTATTCACAGCTCAGGTTTTGCCTAGTATTTGCTTAAAACTATACATATTTTGTTATTCTGAGGCTACTGAGGTATACAGTGTGTAGAAGACAATTCATTGTCAGGTTTGAATATTTTTATACAAACCAATATTTGTTAAGGCTTTGTTTTTGTAAATAAGGCATTAGGTTGGGGATTTTTACTTCTACTTGCTTGTGTGCTGCGAACAGGAAGGTAACTCATTTAGTGTTGGCTACCACAGCATGATGGATGAATTGTGGAGGCTCTCAGCTTATAGTATGGGTTCTTTTTGTTGCTCTCTTAGCAGAATAAAGCCGAATTTAAAAATAAAGGACAACTCTCCACCTTAATTACACAGACTTGTTATATATTGTTAGTAGGTACTAAAACTGAGAACAGTACTAGGCACTTTCTCTTCCTGGAACTGCAAGCCTGCCAGTCAGGAGTGAATGAGATAGGTGACAGGAGATAGGACAAGGGGAAATGGCACAGAGCTGCACCAGGGCAGGTTCAGATTAGATGTTAGGAAAATATTTTTCCCTGAAAGAATTGTCAGGGCCTGGAACAGGCTGCCCAGGGTGGTGGTTGAGTCACCATCACTGGATGTGTTTAAAAAAGAGGTAGATGAGGTACTTAGGGAGATGGTTTAGCTTAGGATGGGAATGGTTGGACGTGATGATCTTAAAGGTCTTTTCCAACCTTGTGATTCTGTGAATACTTTCCTAAAGAGGATCATCATAGAATCGTAGGGGTTGGAAGGGACCTCGAGAGATCATCGGGTCCAACCCCCTGCCAAAGCAGCTCCCTAGGACATTTCACTCAGATAGGCGTCCAGACGGGTCTTGAATATCTCCAGAGAAGGAGACTCCACCACCTCCCTGGGCAGCCTGTCCCAGGGCTCTGTCACCCTCACTGTGAAAAGTTCTTCCGCATGTTGGTGCGGAACTTCCTGTGCTTCAACTTGCAGCCATTGCCCCTTGTCCTGTCTCCACAGACCACTGAAAAGGGGCTGGCTGATTTCCCCTGCATCCCCTGCTTAAGATAATTCTAGACTTTAATTAGGTCCCCCCTTAGTCTTCTCAAGGCTGAACAGTCCCAACTTACTCAGCCTGTCCTCATAGGGGAGATGCTCCAGGCCCTTAATCACCTTCGTAGCCCTTCTTTGGACTCTCTCCAGGAGATCCCTGTCTTTTTTATACCAAGGAGCCCAGAAGATAAAACTGAAGAACAGTAAATTTGAAATTGACTCCCTTCTTCTCTTAAATGCATATTTCTTTCAAGCATGGGAAGCCAATACAGAGTTTACATCTTGCTCACTGGTGCTGTCTCCCAACACAAACAGATTGTCACAGAACCACAGAACAGCAGCAGTTGGAAGGGACCTCTGGAGATCATCTAGTCAAACCCATTATGTCACCTGTTAGCAATGTATTTCAATGCCTTTATTCATTTTATGACAATCATTCACTCTTCAGTAGTTAAGTGAAAGACAAGGTCACTGCTTTGAAGCCCAAAGATCTTCAACTGGTATCTAATACCAGAGCTGGTGAGAACAAAAAAGAGCTGTCCCAAAGAACACACAGATGGTTACTTTACAGCATCCAAATAAGTGGAGTTTAGGAACTGCAAACTCTAGTCCAAACTCCAAGTTTGGAGAGGGGCTGAAATTTGAAACTTTGCAGCTGAGTCTCTTTGTGTTTTATGAAAAGCCCCTTATGCTTTATACAGAGCCTTAGGCTATGCACAGAAAACTTGAGATATGAACCTCTTGTCTTGAAGTAAATGTGTTAAAACAGGCAGATCATATATATAAAAGCAGAAGAAAGAAGAGAGCTTGAACAAACAATCCTATATGAGAAAACTCGGTAGGTAAGTAGTCCTGCTTTATCCAATGTCTTCAAGGAACAACATGAAAAGTTGAAATCCGTGTAACTAGTGGAGTAAATTTAAAGCCTTTATTTATTAGAGGTCAAGCACATCGTTATGAAAAAGCTCTTAAAATACAGCCTGTACATTCCTTGATATGGCAAGCACCAGTGGGTTATCTTAAATCCTGCTATTAATCAGTCCCATTGCCACTAGGAAAAACACGTCTGAAGCATCGAGTACCAAAGACCAGTGCTGACATCCTACTCCCTTACCTTTTCCTAAGAGGTACTCATGAAAGCCCATCTTCAGCCTGTTCTCATGGGACTTCCTGGCAACCACTTCAACACTGCACCCAGCCTTGCTACCAGCACTTTGGATTACCTTTCCTACCTTCTTAAGAAATGAGCATCAATACAGTATCAGCCTTACACAGCCCCAGGAGCTGCAGGTTTTTGACCACCAGCTCTCTGCCCCTGGCCCGACATCAGGAAACTTGCCCCAGACCCCTCTTCCCTCTGGAATCTCACTGGCAGCTTGCCAGGTTTTGTGCAGCTCTAGCCAGTTGTGATGCTGCTTTTGGTTGAGGAACAGACTGATCTGACACAGAAATGAAATTGTTGATGTCCTTGTTTGGAAGAAGTCACAGTGTGAAGCTGTGATTTATTAGAGCAAAAAAAGCTGGGAGAAAATAGTTTTAAGGCACAGGTGTGAAATAGAAGTAACATATTTCAACTGTGGATTAGAAGCAGTGTTCTGAATTTAAGAGTATTTGACACCTACTGAGCAGAATTTTTTAGTGAAGAGGAAGGTGAGAGCTTGGGTGGTTAATGCTTGTTCAAGTGAGAGGCCAGGGGGAATGGAGTTGATTAAAGTTCTGTAGCATTTGCTGGGGGTTGCCATAGGGGCCAGTTTGATTTCTCTGTTTTGCTCTGCAGTCTTCTGTGGGTGCATGTTCTGCTTGAACAGTGTGCAGGTAGAACTTCTACAGGCTGAGAAGAAATAATTGGCAACTTCAGAAATGCTGTGTGTCTAAGTTCTTAAGAGAGTGCTGAGCAAAGCTTGAACACAAGGCCTTGTGTTCAAACCTTCTCTGTTGGCAGGTTTGTGACAGAAATATGAATTGCTCAGTTCTTTTGCTTTAAAACTGAGGTGACAAAAGCTTCTTACCTAATGGTTTTGCCGACAGGATCAACTTTAGACCATGAGTATGTGAAGGTTTACAGAATTGTTGTTTGACAGAACCAGAGCAGATGCAGCCTTGGTCTAATGTGAGGAGGTGGATGAGGATGAAGGCTGCATAGTTCTGACCACAGTTACTGCTCTGCTGACAGTGACGGCAGTGAGCCATGGCTGTGCTGCCCAACCAGTAAGTCTGTTCCTCACTCACACATAGTGCCAGAGCTTCATTCCTGCACATGAGCTGTTCACTAAGACATCTTAGGTAGAGGGTAAGGCCAGATTCATGGTGATGAAGAAAAAGGACAGATGATGGGAGTTTGTGCATTTGTAAACAAGTGGGACCCTTCACAACCTTTCTCTAAAGACTGGGAAACTGCTTTGTCAGCATATCTTTGCTGTCTATAAAATGGTTATCAAACTTAAGGCAATGAGGAGCTTTTTCTGATTTGGTTTAACCTGAGTCTATGCATGTGGGAGAAAAGAAATATATCAGAGAAATGGCAGCCCCAACCATGGAGGGTTAGAGGCTGAAAGAGGATGTGTGATAGGTAGGTGGGCTCAAAGAGTGGGGTGAATCCGGGGCAAATAAACAGAAACAACCAGGTAAAAAATGTGTCCATAGGCCTCACTGCTTACCTTGGTTATTCAGTTGGAGTTACCAGAGAGTGTTAGTGAAGGGCATGCTTTTGAAGAGGAACTCAGTAGTGCACTAGTGGTGGGTGTGGTGATGTGCAAGAGGGATGTTTTTTCTGGAGTAATGGATGCAATGCTTAAGTGCAGGAAGAGAAGTAGAAAACCAGCCTTTTGCTAGGATAGAACGACACTGCTAAAATTTTTGAAGAAAGGACAATAAATCGGTACCAGAGACAATAGGGAAAGGTTAAAGTTGAGGATGATAAGAGGAAGAATAATGAAGACCTAGAGAAAAAGTCATCTGGATCAGTCACCAGAGCAGAGAGTAAACAGGTTTGGATCACAAGTTTAGCAGCACTAATTACAGACTTGAGTGGTGATATGACTGGCTGGAAGGAGTGTTTGTCTGGACAGAGAACGGGGGAGGTTTCAGCAGAGAGGTTGCATTGTTGTGTTCTGACCACGTAGGACACAGTGAAAGAGCTTAACAACACTTCTGTGTAAGTGATGCTTTGGGGTTTGTGTGAAGGTTGGCAGACAGGAGTTTTGTAGCAGGCAAGGTTAAGTGTTGTGAGATTACTAGAATGTAGCAGTAGAAATCACATGAGCATCACTAAGGGAAGTCAGTGGAAGAGTTGTACAAGACAAGAAACAAAAGGCTTAGAAGATAACATACATAGTGGCCAAGAGACAAAGACATAAATAATAGGTTCCATGTAGAATTTTAAGTAATTTGTTTGACATAATCTGGTATAAGTGACAGAGAGCGCTATCTGTTAATGTGTTTAGAATGCATTGTAATTATGGTCAGTACAGCATTTCAAATGTGAAGGGCTGTTTCTCTTATCTCCATCTGCTCTACAATCAATCTCTGGGAATTTGAAAGGGATTTGCCTTCTTAAAGGGCTCCGCAAAGTGGCAAGCTTCCTACACAGCGTGCACGCAAGGCAGCCCGTTGGTTTTAGAAACACTTTACATAAAGAACGGCTAAACAGTAACAGTCCCATGCTTCACCACAGTCCCCGTGTAGTGGGCTGTGATCCTTGGCTGAAGGATGAAGAACAACTGCCAAGTTGCAAAATCAGCTGAAACAAAATGTCAAGAGCTTTTGCAAAGAATTCTCTGCTTTCCTTCCAAGGAATGTTGAGGTTAGAGTTCTGTGCTGTTGCATGTTTTTACCACATATTTTAGCTGGTGGGAGAGTTAACACTTCCTTTGCACTTTCAGTTTGGAAATATGCTAACTAGCAGATAAAAAGCAAGGAGGGAGAATTTTAGTCAGAGGAAGTATTTAAGGCCAGTACTCGCATGCCTCCAAGCCTTAGCAGCAAATGTGAGTGCTTTGCAGCTGTATACTCACACTGATTAAACCAGAGGAGTAGAATCTGATCTAATGTTTTGTCCTACTGTGACACTTGGTTTTTTGTGGGATGTTCTTAATTTCTGTATTTGAAGGGTGTCATTTCATGCATCCCCTATTCCCTTGTTTCTCGGGGACTGAGTAGCATGAGACTAAGGCATAGCATTCTCAAATCTTCAAAGCTTTGAAATGGTCAAAATGTTACAGTGTCTTTAGCTCAATATTTCCCATACCCTCTGGAGCAAGGCCTGAAAAGATGTAGAGCTGCTTTTGAGAGCACTGTGTTACATCAGGAGGCCTTCTGCAGCTGAAGGTGTTTCCTAGTGTCTGGTTTTGTGTTCCTAAGCTGGGTGGAGGTGGTTTTGCAGCCAGTGGCAGGCACCAGGTGTCTGTCTGGGAAGCTGGTGGCTGCAGCTTGAGTTTGCCCAAAAGAACCAGAGAGTCACTTTGAAAGGTTGGATCCATCTTGCAGATCAACAGCCCAGCTGCCTGCGTAATCCTGGGAAGGGAATGCTGAGCCCCAGACAGCCACACTTTCTACCGAGGCAGTACTGGAACACCTCTGCTCACACACAGCTTTATCCCTGTCTGCTGCAGGTGTGTCACGGGAGGATTGATGGTTTGGGCAGAGCTCGCTGCCGGGCCGAGGGCCGGTTTGGAAAAAAGCAATGGTGAGAATCGATGCCCTTGTGCATGGTGGCCTCGTGAAAGGGCAGGGTCAGCGAGAAAACTGCCCGGAGGTGCTGCATCAGCAACGCAGCACGAACAAGGAGATTTCGCAGGACTTCACCCTGAAACCCTGAGATAACGTTCAGGAGCCTGGGAACCTGGCTTGCTTTAGGGAATTTGTCCCGTGGAAGCCTGGGTGGGAGCAGAAATTGTCACTAGGTGGTAGTGTAACAACACTTTCTTTCAACCCTTTTTTTTTTTTTTTTTTTGGTCTTTTCCCGGTCTGAGAGCGTGGCAAACTTGAAGCAAGGGACGGTGAGGGTGGGCTCAGGGCAAGGAGAGCCTGGGCAGGGCTTGGACCTGCAGAACTTCTGCTGTCATGCCTAGACTAGAGGGGCATGTAACTTTGCAAGTTCCCTGCAAAACCTGTGGTGACTGGGGATTTGAACAGTAACACCAGGAAGGGCAGAGGGTTCAGAAAATAAATTGGTAGTGGAAAATGGAACAAAAAAGGGTGAGCAGCCAGCTCTGGGAGTGGAGCAGCCAGCTCTTTTCCTCCCATTAAAAATAAAAGCAGAACAGAGACAAGCCATACTCTGTCCAAGCATGGTGAGGTGTACCCCTTGGGGTGGCACTGTACCAAACAGACTTTCTGGGTTACTTGAAAATAGAAGCTATTCCAAGGGAGCTGCTATCATTTTATTAAACTATCTTAGCTGCTATCACACTGCTGAGATGACTCTGCATTAAGGTGTCTAGGGCCTATGCAATCTTTAGTTTATAGGTCCCTGGGCAGTACTGTGCTTCATAGCAAATCTCCTAAAAAGCTGCACTGAAGACTTAAATTCATTTCTATCAGTCATACCTATCGCAGAAATTGCTGTGATTTTTCTTGAACAAAGCCATTGTGAATGCCAGCATTAAGGTTCCACTTGAGCCACTCAAACAGTGCAGAAAGGGAGAAGCCCAGACCTGTGCAATGTCCTTCCTTCTGCTCGGTACTGGCAACAAACAGCCAGCAGCCCTATCGGGGCTGGTCAGTGATCTCATTAAATAGTTCCCTGTGGAAACAAAGTTCCAACGAAGCAAGCTGTTGTGAAAATGCCAACTCCAGTAAAATATGCCACAAACACCAACAGGTTAATTTTTCTCTTAGCACATTCTCCTCCTGCCTGTCACTCAGGCCATTGGGACCTGCTGCCATGCCGGGCAGTCTGTGTCCTGGGTTAGCAGCATGCCCTTGGTCGGGCAGGCTCTCGGCCAACGCAGAGCATAGCGGAGCCACTGGGATGGATTGTGGGAGAAGGTCCAGGTCTGTGACTCATCTCACATTGAATCTTTGCAAAATGTATCATTCACATGCTAAATCACCTATTTCCAATTGTTAGTTCCAGTCCTGGGGAAAAAAAAACCCCAATGAACAAACCAAAAAAACAACCAAACACCAAAATCTTCCTTGGGAGAGGAACAGTGGTGCCTGTTCAGGACATGCTTAACAGGAAGCTATTGTAATAAATTAGATTGCCTTGGATTTTCAAGTCTCCCAAGATTTTCAGCCACCTTCCTCTATTGGCAGGGATTGTAAGGCTACTGCACTAGCTAAGCCATCTGAATGGGAATATAGCTAAGAAAAAATAAATTTGAAAATGTCTTCTTCTTCTGGAGAATCATCCCTGGTCCTTGAGCCAGGGGTTGAGCAACACTGAGATAGGTGATGGAGCTGTTCTTCCACTCCAGTCTTTCAGGGAGTGATTCAAATTTCTGAGTGTACTACTCTATCCCTGATTTAAAAGATATGGAGTAGTTCTGGTCGTTACCACATGCTTTATTAATTAATGAAGAGACCAACCACTTTGTAGAAAAGGTTTTAAATGTTTTGAATTAAAGCCAGAAAATAATGAGGGTAGTTATTATGACCTTGAAAAATAATAATAGAACGGTAAACTAGCATAATGGGGTCACCTAAGTATCTGAAAATAAAGGATGATACAAATGGCAATAATTCTTTCTCAACACTAACATGTCATTCAATTTTATTCTATATGCAAAAGGCCTTTTAAATAGCGATATTTTTAAGCCAAGTCCTGTACTAAGTTTAGATTTCTAGGCCAAATATTGCACAGAGTTAAATTGACTCAATATACTGCTTAATAAGTATTCATAGCATGAGAAACTACCACTGCATGTGTCTGGGAGCTATGGGCTTGGAGGGATCTTCTAAAACAGGGAGTCCAGTTGTCTGCTGTTGCAGGCAGCCTTGTTCTGTTAGCTTTTTGTCAGATTTATCAAGCTTCATCTTAAAACTTATTAGACCTCTTGCTACCGCTGTTCCTGCCTGCAAGTCAGTTCCAGAGCATTACTTTATTGATGGGTAGAAATAATCAGCTATCTCCAGTCTAGATTTTTATGTGGCTGGATCAGAGCCATGTGTTCCTGTGCCAACATTATTCGGTTGCTTAAAGCACTCTTGCCCTTGCTTTGTGTTTCTTCCCAGTGGCTTTACAAAAAGCAACCATATGCCCTCCCAGACTTTGTCAGAAAAAAACCAAATTTCACTGTTTTAGTCTCCTCTTACTAGAAAACACCCTTCTCTGCATCCCTTCCAACATGGATTAATTTTTCCTAAATATTGGGGACACACACACACGATGTTGTGCTTTGTTCTGGAAAAGCCTCACCCGGACAATGCCTCACACTCTGCCACTCACACACAAGGTTTTTCTGTGAGATTGCTGCAGTGCACACAAGCTTTTGGCAGCTAGCCCCATCATCCATCATCCCAGGCATACCCAGCTCAGCCCAGCTCAACTGAGCGTCCTATGTCATTACATCCCTTCCCCTGAGGAAGCAAGCTGGAGGCAAAAAAAAAAAATAATTAAAAAATTAAAAGAACTGGGACTTAAGGGGGAATTTCAGCTCTGGGCATCTTCCCTTAGACAGGCCACGTCAGACAATCCTTGAGCAGTGTGACTATAGACTATAATTTCTGAATTGGTCCAGCCATAATAAGAGGGTGTTTTTTCCTTTATGAAATGTTTCCATATCCCTGTTCTATAAATACAGTCACAAAATAGTAGGTGCAGCCAGTGCTGTATGTTTGGTAGGACTTGGAGTTCTTCCAGTTTGGCCAGATGTTTAATGTCAATGCTTTCCCAGGTAATTTTGAGGCATGTGGATGGATAAGCAGTAACAAACATAGCAAAGGGTCTCAGACCCCTGCTATGCAGTGCAGAATGAAGCTTTCATTCTGGAATCATTTAAAATTAGGACATTTTAGGCCTATTGTTTCCAGGAACTGGAAAGATACTTTTCTGTATTTGCTGGATTCTGAGTCTGTGATAAAATGGGAGTAAAACTCTTGCCAATGAACAGTGTTTGGAAGAACACCATAGGTTCCTGTGTTAGAGGAACCCTCTAAGTGTGTATAGAGCTACTGGGTTTTTTTTACCTTAATTCTCCTTTTGCCCATTCCAGTTAATATCTACTCATTTCTTTGGAGTAATTGCTCATTTATACTAGTATACAGTCAGAATATAGGGCTATAGGAAAGACTCCAAAGTGCATTTGGACAAAATGAAAAGCAAATACTTTATTTTGATCAATTCAGTGTTTTTTTCAGCTAATGTGGCTCAGTCTAAAGTGATTCAATGAAATGTAATCATACTGAATAAGTTGATGTAGGCATAGCTTGAGAGACAATTAATATAACTGCAATCATCAGTAAAAGGTGGTATCCACAGCCGTACTAGTCCTTGACTGTATTTTCTGTTCTGTTTACGTACCAGGTTGTGGTTTGGCTACAATTATTTCTTGATTTGATTTACTACTGTATAAAAGCCAATGAAGTATTAAAAAGATAAAACTGTCCAGATCTTGAAGCTCATAAATAGGTCAGATTGAGTTTTGAAAATAAATATTGAGCTAGTCAATTTCTTCTCTTGCCTTGCTCTGCTGAATGAGCACCACTTTGCAGTGTGAGGCTATACTGCCTAAAAGGCACTCTGTGCAGGGGACAGGTACGTAGCTGCATCTTCCTCTGACACATTCTGAGGGAAGTATATAAAAGGAGGGTCTGTACAGAGCAAATGATGGACTCTGAGAAACATCATTAGCCTGGGAAAACCACATGATCCCTATTCCCTTTATTATTATGTATTATTAATATTAAAATCAATATAATACTACCAATAACCCCCCACAGTCTGATACAAGATAGTGAAGATAGATGTAAGTATTTATTACAATCGTATTTTTCAGTAGGCTGCACCTAGGGCGAGATGTGAATACCTCAGTCTGTTGCAGACCATATGGAGATAAGCAGTTTCACACACCTTCTCACTTGCCCACCCAAGGAAAGTCCCTCAGGAGAAGGGATTTCTTGAGTACGAGGCACATAAATAACCACTAATCCAGAAAAAATCCACTGCCAGTCCCACAGTTTTGTTTCAGGATTAGGTGTTCTGCTTGAGACTTCCCCCTCATTTTCCATGTCCCTGATTTCTGAATTCCTTTTCCTTTAGCCCGCCTCTAGCTTCTTGATATTTTTTCTGGAATTGCCAAAACAAGAATAAATTTGTTCGGTCTATGGTATGTCTCTACTTCTCAAAAGGGGATCGTGCAAAAGAAGAGTAGGTGCCCTTCACTGCAGTTCCTTGAAGAAAGAGCAAAATGCTTTTAATTGCCTAAAAGCCTCTCTGCTTGCTAATGCAGGAACAGAGACTTCAGTTGCCATATATGAGGCTCATGTTCAGTAGTTGATCTTTAAAAGGATTTGATCACTCGAAGATCTTGATTAAGTCACAAGCAGACTCACACTTTCAAGGTCCATAAATACAAATAAATGTATAATTCTTTGCAGACAGGACAGGTTGTAGTCACAAACCCGTTTGCCAGTCATGTTCAATTTTAGGCCAGTAGCCATCTTAATCTACAGAGTGCAACACATAAGCATTATTCTTAATAAAAACTCCTGCTGGCTTTATACAGTCAGGTTTTCTATTTCTCACCTGAGTGAGTTCTCCTAAACAATTAACATTGGTGGAGTCTTTTGTTTTATACAAGTCAAGAGTGAAATAAGGCACTTGGGGGGCCTTTTGGTTCTCCCTTCTTTTTCTTGTCCATATAGTGAGAGAAGAGGCCCTAACTACTGCATGTTCCTATTGGGGATTGGAGATAAAATTAGCATACTTCTAAAAATACATATTTTACCTTAAAATAACTTTGAAACCAAAGGTGTGTTCAGGACTTGCTCTTCACCTTTTTATTTCCAGAATTAGTGGAAAATAACTAACCGTGTCATTTAGGCTGACAGTTGTTCTGTTTCCTGAACTAGAGATAATGAAACAGCAGCAGGTGTTTATAAAACCTCTTCTGCAAGCTCGTTATGATATATGCAATAATTAGCTCTCCTGGGGATGTACTTCCCAGCAGCCTGCACAAGTGACTCACGCTGACTTCAGTGGGAGCTCCATGCAGAGAATTAGGTCCCTTTATATAATCATGGGAAAGAAAAGCACTGTCGTCTTTACTTAAGGAAGGCAACCAGAATCTCTAGATATAGCTGGCTATTTTTATGTCATCCTCCCATTTTACTCACTGCCATTGAATTCTGCCTACTCTTAATGTTCTTTCAGAGATCCTTTCCTCCCACCTCTCCCGTGGTGTTTGATTTCCACAGGCATCTTGGCCCATGCTTTTCTCTTCAGGCACATCATCCCCACTGATGGTAGTATCACCCCAGAGATATGACAACAGAACCTGTTCCTCTGGATCTGAGAGTCCTCTTGTCTCCTAAAGTCATCGCAGTATGGGATGGGAGTTTTCTCCCTCTCTTGCCTCCTCTTGCTATATATACATCACCGCAGCTGCAGCAGTTTTGGCAGATCCAATCCTGGCGTATGTCGGTGTGAGAGAGCTGACTGCCGCTCTGCGTTTCGTTTAAGCCTTAGCTGTCATGCTTGCACTGTGCAGCTTGAGAGCTTGACATTTCGTGCATTGTATAAGCTACAGATGAGTCACAGAGTCAAAGATTCACGGGAATCTTTCCAGTACCTTCAATGGGCTTTGACTCAAGCCTCCAGCACCCTTGACTGAAACAGACGGTGTGTCTGCAGGAAAGCAGGCAGCCTGATGGACATCATTTACAGCTGTGTGATGTCACTGACACCAATTTACACCAGTTGTTAGTGAAATAATAGTTCACATGTGTGCAAAGCCTTTCCCTAGAGTAGCCATACCAAGTCCAGCCAGGTTGCTCCTTTATTCCATCACTCCATACCTGACAGTGGGGGCTGTAAGTGGTAAAGCAGCAACAGATAGATGTGGGGTAACTAATTTATATTAAAATCTTCTCTCTTAAGCATTGGACACTGGGATTCATTTAGTCCCTGAAGCATGGGGCTTTTTGGTCTTTTCACATTTCAGCATTCAGGGGGGACGTACTGTTGCAGATTTGCATCCAACTGAAAAGAGGAGTGATAGACCAACTTTGGTGGGTGTCTGACCTCCAGCCAGGGCTAAAACTCCACAAGTACTTTACTGGAGATTGGCTAAGTTGTTTCTACATGAAAAAAATCAAAATACTAACATTGACTTAAAAAGGTAGTACCATAGAAGTCTATTTACCCACAACACAACCTTTCTGAAGTCATCATGCATGTACACTTCTGGGTACTGGAAGCCCTTTAGCATCTGTGGAAGTACCACCAGATATGTCCTGTTTATGTAGAAGTAAAATGAACCCTGTTATTAACGTCTCATCCTAATAGCTGACAGGAGGTAAATCATACAGCAATCTCTTTTGTACCCATGAAACGTGAAAGAAGGGTAGGTACACCCTGTAAAGACTTGTATCTCTAAACAGACTACAGATACAGCTGCTGACTGTCTTTGAAGAGACTTGCCATGATCACTTTCTTTTCGCTCTCTTATTCTAATTTCTTCTTTTCCAGTAAAATGCTAGAAAGGGTGATAAAATTCAGCAGTTCTTAGTCTGGCTAGCTGAGGATGCCCCTTCTTCTGGTTTTGTCAGCTTTGTCTGCTGGAGCTACTGACCCCCAGGCCAATGTGACAGGAAACTCTCAGGAAGAAAAACTCAGAACGTCTTTTTTCAAGCAGCTCTTGGTCCCAATGTAGAACACAAGGGAGAACATGTGAATTGCTATATTTAAGTTTTTAGAAATGAAGGGAGGTATCAATCTAAAATGAGCCATGGTACTGAGCACCAAAACCACATTCTAGCTGAACAAAATGTTCATTGTGATCAACCAGTTTCACATGGTTTCTTTTCTTCTTTAAGCAACCACTTGCACGAGGAGCTCACGCACTGCTCACACACTCCATCAGGCTGATGTTTCAGTTATCCTCCTGGAGGGAAGAATGGAGGAGAAGCCTTGTTGAAAGTACAAACTTAATCTCCAAATCAACAAAGAGTCCCTGACTCAGAGGCTTTTTCCTCCGGTCAGGTCAGCCACTGCCAACAGCTTCCTCTCCACTGCAACTAGGAGTGTGGGCTGGTCATGCCACAGCCCACTGTCATACTGATGATGAAAGAAGAGGGAAAACTACTTCCATGTCTCTAATAAACTGCAAGATCTGATGAGATAATTCAGGATTTAAATCACCACCAGCTTTAGAAAGAAATCTGAAGAGATTCTGCTGTTCCTCTAATATTTAAAAGAGATCAGATAACTTTTACCTCATAATCTCCCAATTATTAATAGATTTCTTATTATTTTTAGAGAGGAAAACAGCTAATGGTTTTTATTGGCTTTGGATGATTTTTACTAACAAGAACTATTTAGAATTGGAGTTTGCAATGTGCATCACATTTTTCTGTATTTATTTTTCTCAGGGGAAGCAAGGAAATGAAACAGAAAACATTGGCTTTGAACAATATATGTAACACCTCTGTCTGTATATATGCTGCCAGGTATATGATATATGTGATAGCAAGGTACTTTGTTGCTTTAGGTTCTTCCCTTCCTCTATGTATGTCATTATAACCTTGGCTTGGTACCTCATGAGAAAATGTCCTTCTTGAGTAGCAGTGCATTTTGCCAATTACTCAAGTTTCAGGATTTCTCCCACTTTGCTTCAGATCTGGTTTACTGCTTCTGATATAAAAAAAAATTACATTTTCTATGATATTAATGTGAGACCACAATTTAAAAAGTTTCACATGCAAATCTGCCTGCAGACAGTCAGGAAATGTCAGTGCTGGTATGTAGTTACAGGGCAAACAGAGTGAGGAGGAAAGGAGTTGCACTTTGTGAACCTGCACCTCTTCATTTCAAAAACGCTCTTGGGGAATTTCTTCAGAAATACACCCCTATCTCAAGGCACAGTCTGCTTATAGCATGTGGTAGAGGTTGGCTAGATATATGTTCCCTGTTCCTGTTTTAGAGTATAAGATTGTTTCTTGTGCTTCCTCTTGTGCCTCAAGGTAAGCTGGTTCACTGATAGTCCAATTCTACATTCCCACTAGCAGGCACAAAAAGTGAAAAAGAAGAGGGTTGTTATCCACTTCTTGCTGTTGAATGGCAAAAATCAGTTGGTGGTTAATGTGCAGATGTACACACCATGGAAACATTATGGCCAGAAGAAAATTACAAAATAAACTCTGCTACACTGTTTGAAGGCTTGTTGCTTGCCAGCAGAGCAGAGCCTTGGCAGCCCTCAAGTGAAGCTCTTCTGTGATGTTCCTCTCCACAGGAGACACTGCAATGTTTAGTCTTTTTTTTTTTTTCCTTCCTGTCTTTTGACTCTGCATTTGCAGAAGAAGGACTTAAATATCCAACTTCAGCACAGATAGTTGGACCAAGCTCTGCCTGAAAACACAGTAGTGACATCTTTTTCTTTCTGAAAAGAATTTATTTAACATCTAAGCAGCCATTAATGCTATGAAGCTCCACCTGTTGAATTGCTAAGTCCCATGGCTCTTGCAGGGGCTCACAACTGCAGCTGGGACCTTTGTAACCCACCTTTTTCTGCCCACGTGTCTGTCTCACAGGTAACTAGAAGCAGTCTGACTGTCAGCTGCCAGAGCTGCTGAGCAGCACAGCAAGACGTTTGGCTTGCAGTAACCTGAAGTGCCCTTGCATGCTCTGCTCTCAGATTCACTGTCACAGTGGTATGAGTTAAAAGACCTACTCAATCCAGGCAGATACAGAGCACTGTCTTCTGGCTGTACTTCTCAGTTTGGGCACCCCTGTCTAAGACCAGACCTGTACAGACCCTTCAGACTCCATCTCCAACTTCACTAAATCTTCTTGCTAAGTAGTCCTTTGAGGTTGTGTTTACAGGTATAACATTCCACAGGTGCAGAAGCAGTGTCTTCTGAGAGTTTCAAGGCTGCATTTATATTTTTTCAGCATTTGTGGTTTTGGGTTTTTTTCTGTCTACATTGTAATATATGGTAGAGGGTTTGAAGAAGCTTTCTGTTATTGTTCACTTGAGCCATGGGCCCTTTGTGCTTTCACCAGAATAGAAAAACATTGATTTCTAATGGCTCCACATATGTCTGGTTGGAGAGAGACCGAAAGGACCGTTAGCAGCTGGTGGTGGATTTCATGTGTGTTAGAACAGTCTACATGATGATTTCAAGTGCTGTTCACACAAGTCATGTAGAAGCTCTTCATTTCAGATGCAGATCATGTTCTCCTGATGCATGCCAGCTTATGTATGCTCCCATAGGCCATATATTATAATTCTTTCCTCTTCTGCAACAAGATATATGATATTTTTAGTTCCAGTACATCTTGCAAAGAGATGATTTTGTAAAGCAGGAGTACAAAACTGCAGCCACTTTATACATAATGGAAATTGAGTGATTAGCAAAATCAGGTTACTATTCTACTTTCTTGAATGTTGTGGCCACATAACTCCATTTGTAGTGATCAGCCCATGTCCAATAGTTTAATAACATTAGCTACCATGAGTATTTAACCAGGGCTTCTTTTCTGAGGTCTTTGTAATTTGATTTAACAGTGCTCAGGCTGTTAGGCATAACACATTCAATAGTATCTGTCATCTGTTGTGCAGCAACTAAAACCTAAAGAGTTGGTAGGCCACAGGAAGTAAAACTGGAGTCCAGAGCCTGTGGATAAAGTGAATTCTTTCTGTGGAATACAGAAAGAGAAGAAAGGAGTCTTAAGCCTCAAGAAAATATGCATAATCCTCATAGTGTACTTCGTGCTCCAGAGTGAAAGCTCACTGGAGTGCTTGCTTTCATTGCAGCACTAACTCAAACAAACTGCTATCCAAGCAAACTCATCTTAGCTTGGCAAGTGTGAGTGTCAACACAGTAAGACTCAAGAGCTGCACAGAGTTACACTGCAGAACAGCTAAGATTTTATGCTCATGTTACAAACATGTGATGACAGATCTGCCTGGAAATACTCCTTTCTCTCCTTGCTGCAGCTGATTCACATGATTGAATTCTGAACTATGTCTGAGTGAACCTGTACTGGTGAGACAGCTTTGCCTTCTACAGGAGAGGAAGGGATGGCTGACTGGGTGTAGGAACCACTTCAGGTGGATCTTCTGGTGGTGGAGTTGTACCGTGGAACCACTGGTTAGTGGGACAAACCTGGGAGTTTCTATATGCTGTGCTGTCAGTCTGCCCCGGCCCTGGTAGGAAGACCATTACCAGCACATCTCTATCTTTTCTTGTGTGAAATCCCAGGATCAGCCATCTTGTTTCTCTAATATTCAGCATTTTTTACCAAACATGTCTCTTTAGAAGCTTCAAGTAATTCAGCATCTATGACACTTTCCTTCTGGGACTGACAGCAGCAATCAAACACAGTGACTCACATTGATCAACCCCTAGTCTCTGCAGAGGTGGTCCAAATCAGTGAAGTGAAATGAAGCAAGTGGCTTCCTGTTTCACTGGTACACAGAAAAGCAGAATTGTGCCCACCCCGTTGCTCATACTGGGCTTAAAGGAACAGTTCACAGTCAAAGGTCTTCATATCTCATCAATAGTCTTCTAGAAACTCTGGTTGATAAAATATTGTGCTAAGCCTTTCTTTTGTTTTTTCTTTTTTACCTTTATACAGTATAACATAGCAATTTCCATGAGAGATTCCACTATTGCAGGCTTGCAGCTCTGGAGCAAGTGTTTATTGCTTCACTCATTAAAGACAGTTCTGTGATTTTTATCATAAAACATGATGATTTTTATTATTCCTTGTTAGGGGGTGTGCTAAGTTGTTCAAGGGTATATATTAAAATGTTTCACTGCAGTGAGGACTTAATGACCAGAACACTTTGCACTTCAAAATGTCTTTCCTAATGTTTACATTTCCTCTCAGTATGTTAGAAGGGTCTTTGTCTTCAGTTCTGCTTTATCCTTTCTCCTAGAAACCTCAGTTAGGAGTCCATTCCAAGCTGGCGCTGTTAGCCAGCTCTGGACTCAAACCTTTGGGGGGATGCTGACTTAGATGGCAAGACTAACTGCGTGTCTGGGAAATTTCTGTGGTCTCATTGGCCATGGTGGTCTCAGATGACCCAGGTAATGTTCACAAATTCCTGGCCTGCTGAGTGGTGAAAGTTCAGCCTGACACATGAATGTACAGTATGGCTTACCAGTGCACCTGCCTCTTCATTACATGTCACAGTCCTAAGGCACCTTCCCTGGCAAGAAGTTACTGGCCATAGCCAGGAGCACATCTTCTCGACAAACTATGTCTGGTTTCCTCTCTTCAATGTCCCAAAGCTTTTTAACCCCTCTTGTCAATAGATTTTATTTTTACTTTATACAGCTAATGGATTTTTAAATGACAAAATTTGTCACATCGGTTAATTCATTCTGGGGTTGTGTTTCTTGGTATTTTTTTGACTGCAAATTGCTCTTGTCCCTTCCCTTCCCCCTTTCCTTTCCCTTTTCTTTTTCTGTCATTGCACCTGAAGAATACCCTATTTCACTGACCACACAGACATTTGGAAGCAAATGTGTTTGTAAAACAAACCATAAAATCTCCTGAGTTTGTAACAGAAACAGGGAAGGACACAGGCAGCTCTATCAGAGTACCTGAAGCAACTGTAACAATCTTGAGTCCTTCATGACAGAAAGTAGCAACAGTTTATGAAGCATTTTAGGTTAGCTCACTTCCCTTTTTAAGAAAATGCATGTCTTCTTCCTCTCCAGTACTAACAGGAAATATCGGGACTGGAGATGAGACAGGTGTCAGGATCAGGGCAGTCATTTGCTGGGAGCCGGTCTTGTGGCTTTTCCCTGGACAGAATAGGTGTATCACAGGGTCTTTGGGCTCAAGTAAACTGCAAATTCGGAATGGAAAACTCCAGGCAAATATAAAAGGCAGCAAAATCCTGATGCGCTGCTTTTTGTTTTGCAGAAACAGACTCGCAGATTTCATACAGTACCAGTGAAGACACCCAACATTGTTACCTACAGAGTAACAGCAGGTAAAAGAGATTAAAGCCAAACATTTTTTTTTTTTTCATTATTAGGCAGGAATGCTAAATCTGTCAGGAACAGAATGTGTAACAGTGCTCACAGGTATTTCTATTCTCTGTTTGAAAAGAAACCAAATAGTATACTCAACTTTTATACTTTTCAAAAACTGATTGGGAAAAATTTTCTGTTAAAACCTAAAACTACTAAAATATTTTTCAGCCTGTAAAAAAATCCAGAGTTAAAAAAAATCCAAAACACCTACAGATTGGCAAGCTCTCGATGCCTCTGATGCTAATATGTAACAAATCAGCATCAATAAACATCAAGCTCCTTCACAAGCTTGCTTTTAAAAGCTGGAGTTACTATCACTAGGAAGAAAGCATCGGTCTTTTGAACACCAAACCATAGTTCTGTCTTCTCCGTGACAAATGAGGAATGAGTGTGCATCTTCCCTGTGGAAGCTGTCACAGAAGATAGGTTTGTGGTTGGGGTTGTGATCTTGGAATTGATTTTACTTTCTAATATGCTTACTGTATTCCAACCCGGTTCATTAATTAGAGATGCTTGGAGTAAAAATCACTTCCCAGCTATAAGGTCTTGCTTGAAGAGATGGGATTTCAGAGTTTTTCAATGTTTGATCTCCAGTTACTACTAAGAAATGACATGAAACAGGCTTCCTGGAAACTATGATCATCTGAAGGGAGGGAAGGTAGCCTTGGATCTTATTATAGTGTTTCATGTTCCCACTGGAACAGACATGAAACAATCTATGAGGAACTGCCTCCTGCACCAATGAAGACACAAATGCTAGTATAGCCTGAACAGACCACTTCCAAAATGACATTAAAAGCAGCAAATGATATCAGTGTTGTGTGATGAACCCTAGCTGGCTATTTATTGGGTTTTGGCTGAAGTTACCACTTCTCCTCAGGCGTGGTGTATGAAGGAATCGAATCAGTCTCTCTTTATCTGAGGAGAACTGAACTTCATTGTCCTTCAGAAGACCTCAGGTTTGAAACCTTCTTGGTTAAAAAGCCCTCCCAATCTAGGCAGCGGCACAGGAGCACAGGACCTGTAACAGTAGCAGGTCCTCTGCAGAGGTAGTGCTGGCGTAAGAGCTGATGTCTTAAGACAAAAAGGGAACTTGCAGTCAATGTTGTTAGTGGCTGTCTTCACTGGGAGCAGGAATAAGGAGCAGTTCAAGATCTACTGTTTTCCTGTACACTTAACTTCTACCTAAGTAACAAGCCTGAGGTGGCAAGTTCTTGCATGTATGTATTTGCTATGTATGGAAAAGCTGCTGCCACTTTTATCTTCTTGAAATCCATAACATGGTTCCTGTTGTCTTCAGGAGGAGCAGAGGCCAAAGCTGCAAATCCTATCGGATAATTCTAAGTGAAACAAAGAGTTGCAGTATGCAGCAAAACCCCACATGGCTGCGATTCAGGAAAGCACTCAGTGTTCCTTGCCAGGCAAGTAAATTGTGTAGCAGCAGGAGACACTTTCAATATTTTACATGCTCCTCAGGAAAACTGAACACAATTTGACTGTGCAGGTTTATGTATTCCATACCTTCATGGAATTTTTCCTCCTTTGAGGGTTTGTTTTGTTTTTTAATCACAAAAAAAAAAAAATCTTGTTCCTTCTTTTAGTATGTTTCTGTGTGCATTTGTTTCCACAGCTGATCACTGAAACCCCAAGAAGGCAACAGCTGTTGTGAATGTATAATCAGATTGCCCAGCTAATTACTGGTTTTAAATGGACTGGGATTTTTTTCCCCCCTTCTACTTCTTGTGAGTTCAGTGTCGATGACACTGTTAATAAATTCTTAATGAGCAAGCCTGTTATACAAATGTTGGGTAAACTAGCTCTTCTTTTCTATTCAAAGTATAGCCCAGAATTAAAATGTACCAGGGACAGAATTGTAGCTTCCCTTAACATGTCTCAGCCTACCCACTCTGTGCTGAAACGAATATATCCTGCTTTTCGTTTGCTGCATCCTGTTGTGTTAAATGTACCCTACTGATCTAAAAATGGCAAATTCTGTGGGTGCCCAGAGTTGTTATCGGAGCCAGACACTGCACGCATGCAAGACATGCCTCCACACTGCTCCTCCGGTTAGAAGAAAAAGAAATGTGCAAAATGATCTCACTTGTCCTTTCAAAACAGGTTTCTAATAATTTCCTTTACAACAGCCCACTGAAAATACATTTTTCCCCTTAAAGTTGACAATCTATTCCTCCAGTTTTCTGTAACGGTTCCTTGGCGTGATCATAGTTAATCAGGGAATAACAGTGGAATCTGTAAAGAATTTCTAAAATTAGCTGGAAATCCTTACTTTTAAATACTGCTATTCAGGGTCACTTCTCAACATGCATTCTCAAATTACTGGGTTTTTTTCCCAAGGGTTTCTCCCCACCACCCCCCATTTGTGGTGTTTGTTGGGGTTTTAAGAATGCAGTTCTTAAAGGTAGAGTGTTATATAAGACTCACTAACCAGAGGTTGAAATCTTCTGAAAGCCTTCACCAGATAACCTCTGCCAAGCAGTGCTGGCAAGTGTATGGGGGAAGAGGGGAGAGGGGGAGGAAGAAATGAAAAATGGGCAGCCTGCAGATTTTTCAAGCACACTCTGTGTTTAACAGTTTGGAGGGTAAATTAACCTAACTCCTTCAGCAGTGTGGAATTTTTAAGCAATTATTTTTTTATGGTAAATTTTAACTTTTTTAGAAACAGACATGTGTCATCAGCTATCTTTTTGGTGGAGAAGTCCTGCTGTAGTGACGTTAGCCAGCCTCAGAATACAGAGAACTACTTAGCTCCTGTTTACTGCTGGGGGAGGAAGACTGTGTAAACTTCTGCTTACCATACCAGGGTCCCACAAGCCATGAATAGAAATTAAATTTGCTTTAGAATTCTGAATGTTTCTGAAAACACTAAATAATAGTTTATTCTTTAGCTCTCTGTTTTCTGCGACTTCAGCACTCTCGTTTTCTGTGCTTTGATCTGCAATTCTGAGAATGGGAGTAATTTTAAAGGGGAAGTGGAGTTTCTTTGTTGGCCACATAAATGCAAGAGCTGGGCTTTTATGAAAGATAATCTAATATTATGAAACTAGTCATGAACCCATCAGAACTGGCATGCCTGAGAGGACAGCTTTAGAGAAGGAGAAGTACCAGGTGCTAATGAACAGAGTGAGGGGGATAAATAATTCTGAGCTCTGGCATTGCATCCCAACAGCAAAGTACCTGCTTCCAGAGTTCAGCCTAATTGCTCTTTTTTCTTGCAGGCATCAAGCAAATGTTTTCCTCCATGCAACCTTTTAAATGTGATTGGCTTCTCTGTATTGCTGGACAGAAATGTGGCTTATTTACCTAAGGTGAGTCTATCTGATGATTTCTACCTACTTACCACCTGTACCCTGCTCAAAAGTTTTCTTTTTATGGTCTTTACATAAAAGGTTTGGCACTCACGTGTCTCTAAGGTTCTATCTCCTTTAAATATGCTGTAGATGTGACTATGTGCTGAGTATTTGCAGTAACAGCGATACACACACTTCAGACCCATATGCAGCAGCAAGAGTTGTGGATCAGAAAGGGAAAGAGCTTTTCCTTTCTTTTGGAAGTGATAACCCAGCTGTTGTCATTGCAAAGATTGGAGCGGTGCCTCTGCAGCTCAGTAGGTAAGCCCTGCCAATCTATTAAGTTGTTTTAGCATGGACTCTGATTAACTTCTGTTCAAATCTAGTTTTCTCTTGTAAAACTTAGCTGTTTGTTTTCCGTTGTTGCTACAGTTGTGGTTAATATCTTGAGATGAAGGTTATAAAAGTGAATGTATAAATGATTTTATCGATAGGGATTTTTGTTTGGCATCAGCAAGCTCTATTCATGACTCCCAACAGCTGAAGCAGCCAGATGTGTGGGTACGTGCACGGTTTTTCAACCACACAGGCTTTTGCACAATAAATCCATTACTGCTGATTGCTTCCCTTTCTCTAAAAGGCCCTGCTTTTTCACTTCACTTTCCTATCTCTGACTCTAATTCAGCAAATAGCTTTTAGTAAAATCCTAAAGAGTAGGACATTCGTGCATTATATAACTGAATACCTAAGTCACAGCAGATGAACTTGTTAAGGGTGAGTCATGACTTTATTGCCTGCATCTTCTAGATGTAAAATGGATCTTTGTGAAGGTTTTTTGGTTGGATTTTTTTTTTTGCCTCCAACTTACTTTATTCTGTTCTGAATGACAGATGCCTTGTCTCTTTTATGACTGGGAAGACATACTGTATGGAAAAGACACCTGCTTTCCCTCTGGGTTTGGTCTGCATTTTTAGTTGCATTTCCCCATTACTCCCTATGAAACCTCACACTTTTTTTTTCCTGAGCAAGTTGTAAATACGGGTTCAGTATACATTCTGTTTTACCAAGGAGAGCCTTTCTTAGCATTTTTCAGCAGGTCTCAAGGTGACTCATGCCCACCTTGCAAAGCAGGGACAATACCCCTGGAGTCAGGGGGTCCATCTGCCACTGGTGCCATGTCAAAGCAGAGCTGGGACTGGGAAGCATGTATGATACAGTATCTTGGTGGTAGAACGTCCTTCTCTCTCAAAGGCATAATTTTAGTTTCCAAATTATAAGACATTTTACGGAGATTTATCATCTTGGGCTTGAAACAAAGCCTGCAGCTCAAAAGTTAACCTTTTCTCACAACAATTTATGTGCTACTTTGGAGTGTGGCAACTGATGGCAGCTAGAGGGAGAAGTGATTTCCCCATGACCTCAACTATTTATTTCATGCATTTACCAATAGGTTTGTACATTTCTCAGCACCCAAAGCTTCTTGTCATGACTAAGCTGTTACAACACCTCCCTGCCAGCAGAAGAGGTCTTCCTTCCTCTCTGTGTCCCTTCCACTGCTCAGTCCCCAGCTCTCCCTTCTGCGTGTTGCTCTGGGAGACTTATGGGACTGCTCTGCAGAGAAGGACCTGGGAGTCCTTGTGGACAACAAGTTCTCCATTAGCCAACAGTGTGCCCAGGTGGCCAAGAAGGCCAGTGATATCCTGAGGTGCTTTAAAAAGACAATGGCCAGCAGGTTGAGGGAGGTTATTCTCCCCCTCTAGTCTGCCCTGGCAAGGTCAGTTCTGGGTCCGGTTCTGGGCTCCACAGTTCAAGAAAGACAAGGAACTACTGGACACAGTCCAGCAGAAGCTACAAAGATGATTTGAGGACTGAAGCTTCTCTCACGAGGAAAGTCCAAGAGAATTGGGTATGTTTGGCCTGAAGAAGAGAAGACTGAGGGGGAAATCTCATCAATACTTATAAAAACCTGAAGGTTAGATGTCAAGAGGATGGGGCCAGACTCTCTTCAATGGTGCCCAGCCACAGGGCAAGGGACAATGGGCACAAACTGGAACACAGGAAGTTCCATCTCAATATGAGGAAAAACTTCTTCACTGTGAGGGTGGCAGAGCACTGGGACAGGCTGCCCAGAGAGGCTGTGGAGTCTCCTTCTCTGGAGACATTCAAAACCCACCTGGATGCAATCCTGTGCAACCTGCTTTAGGTGATCCTGCTTTAGCAGGGGGGCTGGACTAGGTGATCTCCAGAGGTTCCTTCCAATTCCTGCTGTTCTGTGAGTCTGTGACTGATCAGGGAGCTGAGGCAACACAGTGGCTTGGTGGCACTGGGCCAGAAGAGGGGAAGGAAAAGAGAGCTGGGGCACAGAATAAGATGCTCTCCCCTTTTGATGGTTCTGAGATCAGCTTGTGCCAAAGCCATAGGGTATGTAGCTTCACCCAAAGTTTCACTTCTCTCATCTCTTGGGTGGTTAATGAATAAACCTTTCACATTGCCGCACAATACAGGAAAACATTTTTTAAAGACTTGGAAAGTGCAACTAGATGATAATGAGATTTGAAGACAAGTAATAAATTCCTCTTCAGGGAAGAAGTTCTCACACTTCTCAAGATCCCAGCCTTTCTTACAGTCTCTCCAAATATATGCTAGAGCAAGAGAGAACATAGCTTTATCATGAATTGGGTCCACCAGATCCCTCAAGACAAAGTCTGTGAGTCAACCTCTTACTCATTTCCATGGACATGCCAAGGAGTCTGTTTTTTAAGGCATGTATCTTCCAGGCATTTAATGCTATCAGAAATAATTGTAGTGATGCAGCATGCTCTCCAAAACAAGCCAGCATTTGTTAGTTCACTGGACACAGTTGGCAGTGTCCTTTCATTAGAGAGTTGAGTCAAAATTCAGATTATGCCTATGGATACAGGAGTAGCCATGCAATATGCTTCATCTTTTTCAGGAAACATCCTGCTGCTTTTTCTCCCTCTACGTGCCTCTTCTTATGCATCTTTGCCTACTATGCTATGTCCTAAAATTTTAATTACTGAAATTGCTCCTCAGCTATTGGACCTTCTGTTACTTCTACTATAGTGCTTTTCCCTCAGGAAAAGAGCCCATTCAGCTCCTGACAGATCACTTAATTCTAGACTGGCCTGTTTACTGTTTGCCCACACTTCACTTTCCACAGTCAAGGCTAGTAATTATTTTCCCACCTATCTCTTGTCCAGCAGCATGCAGGAAACAGGAAAAGTCTAAACATAGTCCACAAAAATCATACCTGAAGCCCCTCATTCCGCACTGAGAGTTTATGTAGGGGTACAAAAGAATTGCCCGAGGCCTCTAGAAGTTTTGCATAAAGCAATGAGCTAAATATGTCTAGTTCACATGTGCAAATGAAACAACATTGCAGGAATCTGCAACTGATCACCTGCATCTGTGAGGACCAGAACTTGGTGTGCTGAATGTTGCCCCTTGTGCTTGCATACACTTTATGGACTTTGTGAGGCCTTTGTGAAAAGGGTGATTTTGTTAATGTTTAACCAAGTCAACAACAAGACTGGGAAAACTGCTAATGCTGCATTTCCCAGAGAGGGCAGCTAGGGTGATTTGTAAAATGATGTGCCACATCCACATGCGTATACAGACTATTCCCAAAGCAAAGTAGGCAGAGTATCACAAGCGGTGTGCAAGGCTTCCTGACTCACTGCACAAATTAATACAGTCAGGGGAACGTCCTTGGAATGATTCCTTCTAAAAAATAGTGTTGTATGAGGACAACAATCACTCTGGTCATGGCAGGTTTGATGTCATCTTTGCTTGCCCGGACTTGGGGTGAAAGGAATAACTTGTGCCAGAGAGACCTTGACTCAGGAACACCCAGCTCCCTGCATGTTGTTGTGTTGACTGGACACTTTTGTTATGCAAAGTCTAAATCATGTGTAGTGCAGGCAAAGAAGAGAACTGGTTTCCACTGGGATGTGGCCCTATGGCATTCAGTCATTATCATCATTACAGCCTCACCTCTGAAAAAGATGACTGCTTTGCTTATGGCCGCTGCCTAAGTGCTGGTGGCTGCATACTAACGACACCTTGTTCCCTGCCCTTGCATCAGAGAGGCAGATTGGCTTCCCAGAGTTAGAAATGTACTGAGCATCAGAGTAACCAAAGGGGGATGTGAGTTCTGCTGGAGCAAGGCAGCAGAGCCTGGAGAACTGTTTTTGCTGCCTCTCATGCTGTGTTTGGGCTGTTAGGCTGATTACAGTTAGTCTGTCATGTGCACAGCTGCTATGGGAGTTCATATGTAAATATTCACTAAAATAAATATAACATAAATGTACCTATTCTCAGTGAACCAGACCAGCTAGCATAAAATAGCACAGATACTAGAAGATGAGACAATAAATAGAAATTTCTCCTTTTGTGTGTACAGTAAGTATCAGTAAACTTGTCACATTTGCCATGATAGTGATATCTATACCATAAGCAGACTATAGGCCAACACACTGCCAGCACTGTGGAGATGAAGTTTCCTTCAAGGTTTTCTTCAGGACAGTTGGACTTAAAAATGAGAATTTAATCCTTAAACAAGACAGACATGAACTTGGATTTATTCAGTAGTGCTTCAGAGGCCACAGTACCTGGGACCTCCGTTTATCTGCCACAGAAGAACAATGGGCTGCAGGAGTCACTGCCAGAGCTGTGTTTGCCCAGTGTAGCTGTCACACAGGCAGAGATCTCTCAGTCCCAGGGCTCTGCAACCCCTTGTTCCTCTCATTCTCTATGTCTCAGTATTACAAAGCAATGGAGCAAGTCTGTCCATGCTGAAATCTCTCAGCTTCCATGGAAATTAACTGAAGTGGAAAACAGTGAACACTTTCCAAGAGTTACTTGACACTCTGCAAGCTGAAACTGTGGCAGTTTGTCATTTATTTATCTTTCATTTGCATGTTGACCATCTCACTGAATGGAGCCTGGTGTGTATTTACACTAAGGCCTCTCTGAAACACTCCAGCATTAGGATGGGGTGATGACATCTCAATCTACATGAAGGTGCACCTGTGTAGTGAGCATATCTGTAAAGCCCAAGCTGGTCTTCATCATTCTGAAAAGCTGGGGCTAAACCATCATGTTCCACTTCTTTACTGGGGGCTGTCAAATAAAGGTGCTCATGAAGTGACAATCTTGAATTTATGATAAAATCTGATAAATGGAGGAAGGAGGTGACAATTACCTGCATATTGTAATTGGTCACTGGCACTCTTACATTCCCTTCAGACAGCTGAATCCTTTTAAAAGAATAGATGTAAAGCTTATGACATCTGATGCTCGCCACAAACTGGAAAGTTTGGAAACTGAATCTCAGGACCTGTGCCTACTGAAGTCTGACCAAGGCTTTGTGTCTTTGTTACATTTACTTGATCCATGGTTCAAATTACAGCTCAGAAACTGACCACATAATGCGATAAAAGAGAAGTTTATCTGTAGCAGCCATAACCTTTGCATCTCTTGTGCCTCATCTCTCCCCGGGTGAATCGGCACTGCCTGACAGGACACAAATGAAAAAGGAAATAAACTGCTTCCAAATCTCTTACCCAGCCAAGAGCCATCTTTGCTTGAAATTACCCTGCTTCTGGTTCCCTTTTATTTTCTACCAACACTTGCAAAAGGGATTTTGTTTTACTCACATTTCAGGGAGGTTTTTTCCACAGATCAGTTTTAGATCAACTCACAGGCAGGCAACTGCATAGCAGAAATAACACATATGATTTAATTGGCGAGTCACATGCAACAAATAATGAATTATGGATAGCAGAAGTCGAAAGAGAAGTCACACGCCCAACGCAGCATTTAAATCCTGTTTACAACTTCAAATGAGGCTGCCTAGATTCTGTCCTTTGCATATTGGCCAACAACACCACAACCTTTCAGGTTTCCCCGAGCCAGAAAGGAACGTCACTGATTTCTCTTTGATAGTTCTTGCTCTCTGTAGCTTGCTTCCCAGCCTGCTAAAGAGAAGAAAAACAATTGAATTAAAAAAATTGATAAATGTCCTTTAGCTGAATGTTTAAAAAGAGCAGCCATTGGCCAACGCTCGCTGTAGAGGTCCTGGCAGGAGCTGCCACCTTTGCTGGAGGGCTGACCACAGAGAAGAAGCAACAGGCCCGGTGAGAAGCAAACTGCAGCAGCGCCTCCGCCCCCACTCCCCGCAGCCCCCACGGCTGCGTGAGGCGCACTAGGGCCCCTGCTTACGCTGTGTGCCTCTTGTGGTTAAATGCACGGGTTTAACTCCCCCAAAGCCTCTGTCTGGTATTTCTTGTAAATGTTACGATCACACATATTGAATTTGTGTGTGGGCATGGGCAGAAAAAACACATAGCACGCTTTCATTAGTGGAGTCTGAGGCTGGGAATAAAAGTATCAGCACAGAATGAGTTATGGCCCCACTTTGGGACCAAGGTTGTGTCTTTTGTATCTAGCAATCAGCTAAAATACATAGTTGTTTTCTTGCATGGTCTGGCACAGAAATTGGTGTGATATTGATCTAACACAACCTTTCTCTTCAGGGTCATGCTGCTCAACATCTGCTCTGCCTCTCTTTCTCTGGCACCAGAGGCAGAACTGGATGATGCAGGGAGTTCATTTAAGCAAAAGCAGGAAGGCAAAACCAGCTGATGTTGTGTTTGGACCATGCTGTGTCCCTGGTTACCTCCTCTGCAGATCAACTATCAAACCAAACTATTTGACATCCCTTCTTCCCAGTCCCTTCACTTCCAGCCAGCTTCACTGCTTTCTCTTCCACTAGTCCTTCATCCATGGTTTACCACCTTCAGCCTTTGTTTCCCACTGTACTTGCTTTCCTTTCTCAGATAAAATTGCGATGGTCGGTTGCCTCCTCTCTCCTCCTTTTTCCTATCTGCAGCGCAACTGCCTTGGAGCAAAGACTGCCTTAATGTGAGTTTATGCAGAGCCTGCCACTCAAACATCCCAAATGCAATCTGAGTCCTCTTGGTGTTGACCAACCACCCCATCTCCTGTACAGGGACAGCACTGCCATTCTTCACACATAGATGATTTTCACCCCTGCTGCAGACACAGTCTCTGAAGGCCCAACTGAACTTACAGCTTGTATGACAGCTGCCTGGTGATGAGCATATTCTTCAAGCAGTAATTAATTCTGTGACAACTCCCTTAAGTGTTCACCTCTCCCTTTTACCCCACTTCTGCTCTCTAGCAGCTCTGTGGCTTTTCCATGCTGTACCTCCAACAGCCTGTGGAGCAAGGCACTGTTTTCTTGCCTAAGCCTTTATGGGCTCAGTGGCAGCTCCAGGTGTAATTTCCTCGTGCTCTTAGGATTGTTGATGCAAAAGTGGCACAGGAGGAGCAGGGAAGAGCTGCTCTATTTCTCACTAGCAAGCGAGCAGAGCTGTCCCAGGCTGGTGGCTCTTTCTACTCCAGCTTGTGAGCCTGTTGCCTGCTGCTTCCTGCCCTGCCCAAGGCGAGGGAGCTGCCTGCCTCCCTCAACAGCCTCAGCTGGCCCAGCTTGCCAGAGTAGAGCTGGGAGACAGGGGTGAGCAAGCACCTTCCGCAGCACCTGCAAGCTGCAGAGCCTGCTCTGCCTCTCACCACCCAGCACTGTGGGTTAGCATTGGTGCTGGCTGCTGTTCATTGCCTCTCTGCTGGCTTCTGGAGCAAGACACAGGCTCCTGTGAGACATCCCAGCAACTTGATGCCAGCTGATGCCAAGGAGATTTGGAGACTCTTCCAGGGCTGAGGAGGCACTAAGCACATGCAGGAAGCAGAGCAGGTTCTAATTCACCCAGGAACACAAAGCAGAGCACTTGAAATCCCCAGGTGTTTGGTGTCCATTAAAATCAACCAAGATAGTAGTGGCTGCTTTCCAGCTCATATTCTGCTAATGTGCTGGGACTTGGGGGGTCTTAAAGAAAAGAAACATGCTAGGGATGGATCTGTTAGAAATGATTCCTGAGGGCTGATGCTCATGTAGAAAAGGCAGAGGGATGCCTCTTCTTCTGAGGCCCATTTCAGAAGACTTTCCAGTCCTTTGTGGGGACTTTGCACCTGTTTGTCATCCTGCCCCTGTAAGAAGCTGCTTGGCTCTTGCTGTTGCCTGGATCTCTCCCAGGTCCCCTTTCTCACTGTGGGGAGATCAGGGGATTTGGAGGGGCTGCTGAAACCTGCATTTGCAAAAGCGACTCCTTCTATCCTCTGCTCCACCAGAGGTAAGATGTTGTCCCCTTCTTACCATAGGAAGTAATGAGAGCCCTGCGCCAGCCCTGCACCTCTGCTGCATGGTTGATTGTAACAATTCCTCTCCTTTGCAGGGCAGAGTCTCAACCCAGAGCTGCCTATGGAACTGGAGGTCGGCAACCCCTGGCTCGGAGCAGCCAGCCACCCACCAAGGAGCCTGAAATGCCGTAGGAAAGTGAGGCTGGGTACTGCTCAGAAAGGCAGGCGCTGCTGTAAGTGACACATGCTTTTCTTTGCTTTTACTCGTGGCATGCTATCACTCAGACTGTGACCTTATTGAGTAGTTTAGGAAAATGAATACTTTTGGTCAGTACTAGCCAGCTGATCCATTCCTATTTGGAGGGAAATTTCATGCTGGAAAATGAGTGTGTGACAAAAAGGACAGAAAGGCAAAACTTTTCTGTATTGCAGAGAATGATCTTCTTGTTTAAAAAGATGCAATTATAATGAGCCTGATTCATTAGCTCTCTTGAAAAAGTCAGACACCTTCAGAGATAACGATCTTTACGTTTTAATTCTGTTTCCAAGTGACTTGGTTTGACCTGTTTTACTAGAAATAGTAATCCTGCTCATGAATACCATCTGCCCATTCAGACTGCTCATGTACCAAATAATATCTTCAAGGCTGGAGCTTAGGGCTTTAACTATCACATGATACACAGTCCCATGCCTCTTAATCAGAGCATCAAGTGATTTATTCAATGTGCTTTTTTATTTCCTGCCACGGCCTGCCCTCTCAGAAGTTTCCAACAGCTCGAGGCAGCCAGAATTCACTCTCAGGGCTGTCTCCTTTCTGGCTGGCAAGGCCCTTTTAAGGAGCAGCCCTTTACACTTTAGCTTGTTGTGTTTCTCTCCTTGTAAACTTCCCACAAACTGGAGAACGCTGTCAGAGCGTGTAATTCTGCAATGAAAGCAGCAAGATCTCCTCTGCCTCCAAACATCACAACCTGCTTTGAGGAAGGAGGTTGTTTATATGTACCACACCTGGCACAAAGGGGCCCTGAATGGGCGAGCCTTCAGGCAGTAGCGCAGTGTGTGTGTGCGTGTTAGTAGATTGACAAGATTGCAGGAGTAAAACTACTTGGCATCTCCACATCACATTACTGCAGAAAAATAATATATTTGTAATATATTTGAGAATTGGCATATTTGTATTTACACAGCCATATCTCTGTGGAGCCAGGACAAGGGGCAATGGCTGCAAGTTGGAGCACAGGAGGTTCCGCACCAACATGCGGAAGAACTTTTACAGCCCTGGGACAGGCTGCCCAGGGAGGTGGTGGAGTCTCCTTCTCTGGAGATATTCAAGACCTGTCTGGACACCTATCTGTGCAATATGAGCTAGGGAGCTGCTTTGGCAGGGGTGTTGGACCTGATGATCTCTCGAGGTCCCTTCCAACCCCTACGATTCTATGATTCTATGACTCAATTCTGATTATTTCATTAGGGTAACAAAGCTGGTGAAGGATCTGGAACACAAGTCTTATGAGGAGTGGCTGAGGGAACTGGGACTGTTTGGTCTGGAGAAGAGGAGGCTGAGGGGAGACCTTACCACTCTCTACAACTACCTGAAAGGAACTTCTAGTGAGCTGGGGGTCAGCCTCTTCTCGCAGATAACTAGCAATAGGACAAGAGGGAATGGCTACAAGTTGTGCCAGGGGAGGTTCAGGTTAAAAATGAGGAGAAATTTCTTATCAGAAAGAGTGGTTGAGAATTTGAATGGGCTGCCCAAGGAGGTGGTGGAGTCACCGTCCCTCAGGGTGTTCAAGGAAAGGTAGGATGAGGTACTTAGGGACATGGTTCAGTATTAATACAGGTGGTAGAGGGACAGTGGGACTGGATGATCTGGGATGTCTTTTCCAACCTTAATGATTCTGTGATTCTATGACTCCATGACCTGAAAATGGCACCTCATAGGTGAGCTGTGTGTCAATTGGTATGGTACTGAATGCTTATCCTAAGGTGGCTTGCAAGATGAGCAGCCACAGTGATTTAGGTGCATAGCGAGCATTCATTTAGTCAAATTTCCTGATGGACCTGTTTACCCCAAATTTGATCCATTTACCAGACTTTAAATCCAGCATTTTTTATATCAAAGATGCTCCTGACTTTTTGCATGTCTATTGAGAAAATGATTCAGAGATCTACCCAGAGAACAATTAAGCCAACTATGAAGGAATTCTACAGAAAGCAGGAAAACCCTAGATACCTGTTTTCAAGTGTTTGGTTTGTGTAGGACAGCGTGCAGCGACTTTTTATTTCACATCAGCTGTAGTTATGCACCAGACCCACCTTTTACGTGTCATGGCTCTTTGATAACAGCACGAACTCACTGAGCATACTGCAGAGGACCAGGCAGGGATGGACAAGAGGGGATCCTGGCTGATGGTGTACATTTCTTTGTCACTCTGTGAGCCAAACCTTGGAGGTTGCGGTGAAGTTAAAGCACTAACCCAAATTCAGGCTTCTTCTAGGCATGAAGGACTGGAAATATCCAGGGAAGAGTACATGATGCCCTGGTCCCTGGGTAAATGTGTATCTCCAAATGTGTCTTGGCTTGACTGATCACACTAATGACAGGCAATGAAGTTATACCATGCTGACTCCAAAGGGCTTCTGGATAGGCTCTGTATATAAACTATGTTTTCCTATGTGGATCACAGCATGGCTTGTCTTCATTGCCTCTGGCACCAATTTTGATGGTAGAATCACTGATAACATTTCCACTAGCTAACTCTCCAGGAATATCTGTGCTGCAGTCAGAGAACAATAGACTGTCCCTTCTCCTTGGATCACTAACATACACACTTCTGCTTTCCATTTCTGTGTTACAGGCCTGCCTTTTCAGACCAAAGTGGCTTGTCTGTGAAAACTTTGCTTGTGAAACCAAGGGCCTTGCCACATAAAGGCTTGACATTGTGGACAGAGACCTTGAAAGCATTTTGTCCTGTCTTAGAAGTTCTTACAATCCTGTAAGCTAAGGAAGCACATCACTCACTCTTTCCTAGGGCAAACAGAGACCAAAGCTCCTGAGGAAAATTTTAAAAAGCTGACTGTTGATCTCCTGACTCATTGCCTGCAACTGTAATCACAAGACTCCCATTTTAGGAAGAATTCCTCCCATTTTAGTAATAAAATGCATCAACCAAAACCAGAATGAAATGAGACAAAAATGTCTCTCTTTGAGATTAGGGATGTGGGTTACTGTTTATTTTTCTTTTATGTCATGGTGAAGTTAAAGGCAGCAACTTTCTTAGCATCTCCTTTCAAGACGGATATCTCCCTGAATGTTTGTGCACGATGTGATTCTGGCTGTTTTATCACACCACCATCTGTGACTGAGTTGTGTTGTGTTTCTCTTACAGTCCTACAAGTAGAATTTAGAGGCTGTTACATCTTACATAGAATCAAGAAGGTGGCTGCTCTGAGACCAGTGGGGCACACAGCTGAGGGTACCAACCCCTGCCTTTCTTGACTCCTAAGTGACATTCTGCATTTCTATTTTTTAGGTGGAATATCACACTGGCCTGAAGAAGTGGAGAACTCCAGGATGAGTCATTTGTGTATCCTGTGATTGTGGTTTTGTTTATCAGCCAGCCCAGATCAAGATTAGCATCCTTTGAAGGATGACGAAAAACTGCTGTATGTTTCAGCTAAATCAACATCAGCTGTCTACGTTAGCATTATCTTCTAATTTTTGTAATCTTTCTCATCCATCTCTTAGAGATACAGACATCTAGCTTTCTTAAAGGGCCTAGCATTGCTGTCACTGTCTGGGACAGCACAGTGCTACGGAGGTGACACTTCTTGTGACATACAAAGTGTTAGAGCATGATTTCCTGTGTTCTGCATGAGTAGGATGTGCTAAAGTAGCTGGTATGCAGAGCGCATGTCACAGGGGAGACCCTCTGGTCTCCAGTGTTTCCTTGTGAACAATACTTATTCAAGAACTGACCTGGTAAGTCAGCACCAGTGTAAGCAAAACTGACCTTGCTTACGCACTGTGAAGACATTATTCCAGATGCAAGGGTCTTCCTTCTGTCTGCAGTGTTCATATCAATCCTGTGTATAGTCACACTGACTTGGACACCAGTCTCAGTTACTGAACTAGTAGCTTTTTGTAAATTTTCAAATGGGAGCCCTATTGTACAATGGGAGAAGGTGGACTACTATTATAACCTGCTGGGCTACCCTGCTCAGTTACCCAGTGCCAGCACCAGATAAAAGTCCTTTTTTCAGTAGAGATATGAAAGTGAATGATTAGATTTCATCTCCTGCTGATCCTGAATAACTGAGAGGTAGCTGAGTTGATTTCAAGACATGCCAGAACTTTGTAGGGAGAGACAGAGACTCAAAGATGGCTCACAAAATTAATGATATTGTCCTTGGACACCTTTGAGCGGATGGGATGGCTCCATGCTGCACCTGATACAGCTCTTTGCAACCTCTTTTAGATCCAGACTCTGACGATAAACTGATGCTCCTGAGTCCCAAATGAAGAATGACATCTGCTGAACTGCTGAATTGGGAAAGGAGTCTATCTGTGTTCCCATCAGGAGCTTGGCGTTACAGCGCCACAGCTCTGCTGGTTTGAAAAGGAGCAGAATGGTGGTCATCTGGAAACTTCAGGTTTCCCCTTGGCAGTGTGGCTTAGACAGTGGCTTGTGGCTGTGAGACCTGTGGCAGGCACTGCTGCAGCGTTTGGAGGCAGAGGTGAGTGGTGCTGCAGCAGTCCTGAGAAATGCTGGTAGCGGAGCTCCCCATGAAACCTCCACTGGAACTTAAAGCCGCCCCCCGTTTGATCCTCTTCCCTGCCAAACCCTGGAGAGCCATAACTTACACCCCTCTGTGATGATGCAGAAGTTAGAGGGCTATTGTGGAAAGGGCTAGGACATGAATATCACATGGCTGGACCCATCCTGTACGATAATAGTCCATATACTCTCTTTCCATTGAACTACACTGGAGCTATTGTTAGAGTGATGAGAATGTATTTCAACTGCTTGTGTACCCACATATAACTTTACTTGTATTTTCAACTAACTCTTACCAGGATGAAAATGAGTAGAAAGTGCTGAAGAAAATGTCTGAGTCAAGTTTTGTAACCAATAATTGACATCTTATACCAAGATTTCCTCAGTAAAGGAGCTGGAATGCATGAGCTACATAAAAGTTATTTAGAGATATAATAATAAAAAGTGTAAAGCTGCAGTCAGGAATTCAGTACAGAGGGAATCCAGCAGCTTGTCAGGTAATGGCAGTCGTATAATGTGATACATGCAATAAATGCCTTTAAAGGCAAACATTAATGGAGTCCTCTGATAAAAGATCAACTTTATTTTCCAGTCAAGGCATAAAGTTACAAGCAGAGTAGGCCAAAACTGTTTGTAAATGTAATTAATATATTTGTGGGAAAACCAAGCATTTTCTGTGATAAAGACAACCAACAAAGTGCCTAGTGGAATAAAACCCGATGCCCTGTGTGATATTTTACACCCCGTTAAAGTTTTGGTAGATAGCAATAGCTTCATTCAAAATGAGTAACATGCACTTTATTTCCTATTTGTTGCCAGTATAAAATACTTCAAAAGAAAATCTGGAATACCCTGAGCTGTGAGGTATGCACAGTGCTAGGCTGAGCTAATGAGAACATCCTGCAACTAAAAAAAGAAAGATCAGTCTTCTGTGCATCAGGAGTAACAAAGGAGCGAGAGCTATCATCATTGCATTAAGCCCTGCAGCCACTTACTAAGTGCTAATCAATAGAGACAGATTTAGAAACAAACATAAGTCATTTCCAGTAACAGAAGTAAGCAGAGAGCTCGGCAATAGCATAGCAACAAACCTGCCCTGCCTGGAGTAAGCCATTTCCCTCACTCAGGCTCCATTGCTCTGAGCTGTGCCAGGCACAGGCCATGGAAATGGTGCCGTTTGTGTGCTGAATGCATGCAGTGTTTAGGCTTTTCTGTTCCCAGATCACACAGGCTGGCAATCTGGACTGAGCAGAAGTGTCTGTTTAAAATTGTACTCGTGGTAAGATTTATGTCTTACCTGGACTGGGGTCAGCAAGTGACAAATTGGCTTTGAACAACGTGCATATAGACTTGAAAGCCTGATGCATTTACTCTCTGCCAGAAGAGTGCTTCCAGATTTTAAAGTGCTGCAGGCTGCTGGACCTTCACCAGGTGGTTGTGCTTGTCTCCCAGTATGTTCGGCACCCTTCAGTGTGAGCAGGATCTAAACTCTGCCCTGGTTTTGGACTCCTTGCTCAGCATGTGATTCCTCTGCCCAAATAATCACAGACCTGAGAGTGTAGATGCCCCTTCCCACCCTAGTACAACTGCATGGGCCTCAGGACTTCTAAATGGCCTAAGTATATCCTGTGCCAGACTTCCAACCCTATGGATGTTCTGGTTTCAGGTTCCACAGGAAAACAACAGCTGAAGAAGTTAGAAGAAAATAAACTTGCACAAATTTCTGACAGACCTGTGCACAGCTTAGACAGCACCTGACGCAGGCAGCTCTGGACAACCCTCACAGCCCACTCATTCTCCTGAATCTGTGTTTTCATCGGTCCTTTAGTGAGCCCAGGGGAGCTCCTTTCCTTCTTCAGTTTAAGGCAGTTTCTTTGGCTTCTTCTATCATCAGAGGAGAGGGAGAGTGGGATTTTCAGGGGCCACTTCACTCCATTGATGATGCAGTAAATCTGAGTTAGGATGAACCCTATCTCTCCTCATTAACCATGTAAGAATTTTGTCTCAGACTGCAAGTCAACTTATTGGGGGGCATAAGTTAGATGAGACAAACCTCAAGCCTCATCTGCCTATTGCAGATGCCCAGCAAAACCCTAAAGAGACATCAAAATTTTGTAAATGCCCAGACAGATGTACAAACAGATTTCCCAGTCATCTTATGAATGGAGATGCTACAGCACTGATGCAGGAATTGGTTTAGGTTTCTGATTCAGACAGAAAATTCCACTATAGTATTTCATAGCTTCCTGTGCCAGGTTTTACCTCCTTGAAATTGAGAAGTAGCTTTCTCTTGGCAAAAGAATAGGAAAGACTTTTGCATCTGGAGAATTTCCAACAGCTTGCCAAAATTGAGAAGTCAAATCAAACAGTGACTACATGTTTTCAGAAACACTACACTGGTGGTGATCTGTATCTTCTTCCTTCATACGAGCTGCTCCTTGCACAGCTATAAATTTGGGGTATATCCTCTGATGTGAAGGTATATCCTCTGATGTGAAGGTATATCCTCTGAAGTGAAGGTGGTGTAGGCTTGCTGCCTATAAATGCAGATTCAAACACAATCCAACTGTGCTTAGCCAGCACCTGTGTTGTTCAGCAAGTGTATGGTAAACTTTGCCTTCATGGTGAGGATTAAGAGACTGACATGCAGGTTGAAATCAAAACGGATGGTGCTGCCCTTCATCTTGCAGGTGCACGTCCCCCTCCTCCCTTGCATTGGCACACTACTTGTGACTGTGCCGTCAACCAGGTCAGCAAGCTGATCAGGTTGAAAACTTGCCCTAGAAAGACAGCAGATAGGTTTTCAGTTGGGTCAGTAGGCTGATCCAGCTGACTGCAAGATCAGACAAGCATGAGCACTCCCTTTCCAGCACCTGGGCTTAGTGAAACTGTGCCCTCAGATGTAGCTGTGACTGCAAAAAGTAAAAAACAAACTTGCCCAGCAAATATGTGAGACAAATCCCAAAGCCATGTTGTACTGACAGGACAAGTTGTACAGATAATTCAGCATATTAAGACTAATGGGTAAGTTGACATGGTGACATATGGTGGGGAAGCTCAAAGAAGCGCTCTCAAACGCCAGTTCTTCATGACAAACACAAGTGTTACATCGACAGCTCAGCTCAGGCCTCAGAATGGAACATTGAGAGTTGGTGATTTCTTGTTTCCAGCTGTGGTTTTGGCACCTGCCTGCTGCCAGTACGTTCACAGTGCAAAGGCAGAGCATGCCTTAAAGGGTTCATGGGCCTGTTTCTCTTCCCATTTAGCTGAAACCAGCATACCCATGTCACCCGTACGAGACCTGTGCCCATGCAGTTGGGGTCACCCACACTTAGATCAAGTCATTTGGTATTTTGGAACAAATGTAACTTCTATACTGTGACTAGAATAAGGCGATCCTAGCCTTGCTGTCCTGGCAGATGGAAATTCCAAAGGAGACATCTAAACTGGCACGCTCAGAGATGCACACGCATGGTTTGATCACTCTTTTCTCTTTAAATGTTGTGCTTGGAGAAATAATACAAATTGGAGACCAGGAATTATTTATTTATTTAAATCAGCTCACATTTGCTCATTGAAAGGTTTCTTGGCAGAGTGGAACAGTTTTTTGGGTTCTTCACACAGTGGTCTCAGTGCATGAATGTGGCCTTAAGGCTGAACTGTTCTCTTTTTATATTCCTATATACAATACTCAAGCAAACACAATAGAATGACATATTGGAAAGCTTTTAGCCTCTTGCACCACTTAGCACAATAATCTTTTTAGCTGTCTGCATTGTTTACTCACCCTCCTGCACCACTGACAGTAAAAGCCTGCAAGAGTTTCTTTTTGTCTTTCCTCCTTTCCATTTTCTCCCCTCCTCCAGCAGCACTGCAGACACAGTAGCGCAACTGACTCAAAGAAAAACAAACTAAAGCAACCTCCAAGTTCCAAATCTCTGCAGGACAGGCTGCTGGTGTGAAGCTGAAAAGGAGCCAGAGCATACCAGCAAGGAAACTGTGATTTCATCCAGCAGCCTGACAGAAACTCTGAGTCTTCACTGCAGCAGTTTGTGCAGATGCAGCAGCATCCCTCTGACTGGGTCCGTGTCAAATGCTGGCGGAGGAGTCCCCAGAAGGAGGATGCCCACGTAATTCTGTGTCACCGCCCCCTTGATTTTTAGTTGCATCTCTCTGAGGAAACCAGGTATGCTCTACAGGTTTTTATACAGTTTTTATTCCTTAGGATGATGCCTAATTTCCAAGAGAAGGGCTAGTTGCATGGAAATGGGGAAGATTGATGAGAGAAAGGAAGGTCCCCAAGGAGGACCATTCCTCTCACCATGGAACAATGACAGTCAGGTTTCTGGTGTGAGGAAGATTATCCTGAGCAGAGGTGGCTGGTGCATTTGCCTGGGTTGCAGGTTGGCAGGGAGTTTTCTGGCGAGGTCTGGCATGAGGATTCAGGGCTGTGTAGCAGCTTTCACACATGTTTTGATGTTTGCCCAGGGATTGGTTGGAACTAGGGACTAATATTTGCAGTTTGGTATCTGTGAGTGAGTATCTGTGGCCAGGTCAGGGAGAAGGTTTAGGATGGCATGTACTGGGTCGGGGAAACACTGATTACAGCAAACCCATTTGAACCAGTGTGACTCTGGGGTGACTGCTGAAAGCAGTAAATGCTGACAGAACTGTCAACAGGATTTGGCCTTAGAATGCAAAAATGAGAGGATTTGGCAGAGGGCCTGGAGGGATGCTGGGAGCTAGTCTCTGAATGTGTAAATGCATGTGCTTCTAAAAAAGTCTATGCTGGTTGCTGGATAGATGTCTGAAGCCCTACCAGCATGCATCACCTTTCATAGGAAACAAAGAGGCTGTTGCTTTTCAGACAGCCTCCCCGCTGAATTATTCAATGCAACTAAATAACTACTGACTTACATAAAATTGCAAAACTGGCTCCCTCCCTTGCCTTGAAACAATGCTATTTCGTCTTTCTGAGTGCTATATTGTAGCATCAAATAGGTAGCTTGGAGCCACACTCAAGGCACTCTCAGATAGGACAGAAAACATGGTAAGACCAGCATGAAGGGGAACTGGCGTAGCACTGTCCGAGAGGCTCAGACCGAAGCACAGAGCGCTGCTGGCTGTGGGGAAATGACAGCATCTGAAACAGACAATGTTTTGTGCCCCATTGTGTCTTCAGAGCTAATGCCTGTCCAAAAAATGCCAGTCTGGAGACAGCACCACCTAAAGAAAAGCAGAAAGGCCTAAAGCTGAGTGTTGTTACAGTGACTCCTTCATGTGCTGGGTTTATTCCAAAGCAGGCAATGCAAACCCTGATTTCGATCCACACTGGCTCTCTTGCCCTCTTTTGCTTGTTTGGCATCATAATTCTTCTTGTCAGGTCCCCTCACCATGCCAGAGCTGAGGCTGGTAACATAGAAGTTACCTGGAAAAAGAAGCATAGTTTGAGGTGAGAGAGTCTGCTGGTGGGAAGTTACTCTGGCTAGCAAAAATGAGTCATTTGGGAAAAAGCTTTTGAGCTATGAGTTACTGGGTTAAAATGGCAGGAAGAAAATTGATGTTGATAACAGCAAAGGAATACACCCCTGTGAAAACAATGCTAGCTTTGTTTGCATGCAGGGAGAAAAGTGCTGAAGAGAGGTGTCCTAGCACTTGGGTAGAAGAGATCCCTGAGTTATGACACAGAGTTTTATGAAGTTTTCAGCCCAGTGCCAGAGGGAGGAGGAAAAGTATTGTAATGACAGGACTTACTAAAGAAAGAATAGAAAGGAAAATGTAAGCATAAGATGCAGGAAATTTATGGTGAACTCACATCTTGAATATTATCTGCAGCTCCATTTCTCTCATGCTAAAAAGCATGAGAAAAGATCCAAAGAAGGGCAAGAAAGCTGAAGCAGATTGTACACAGCAAATGATTAAATAGTCTGGGACTCTTCAGAGTGGAACAAAAGGAGCAGGGGTAGATTTGGCAATGAGTCTTAAAACCATGAGCAGTGTAGCAAGAGGGACTAGAGAGTAATTATTCCCTCTCTCATAAAGCAGAAGAACTAGAGGAAACAGAGAAACGAGCAAGTAAAGAGTCCAAAACAAATAAAAAGAGGTGCTTTTTAGCCAGCCACGTAACTGAACTTCGTCAGACTTTGTCAAACCCTTGTCAAAGGATTGTTTGCCTCCATCAGAACAAGAGGGGAAAACAAACCAAAGGCAAAAACTCGTGGGTTGGGATAAGGACAGGTTACTGGGACAGCAGAGAGAGATATAACAATAACAGGACTTTATAGCAAAATATACAAAACTGGTGATACACGATGCAGTTTCTCACCGATCGGCACAGCTCAGAGCTGAACTTGGGAACACTGCAGGACCTGGTGGATGCCAAAGCCTTATGTGAGCTCACACAGCTGCTGGACAAATCAACGGAAGAAAAATTAATCCAGGTCTCTAAACCATGAGGATACCTCATCTGTCCCAGGATGTTACTGAGCTGCAGGTTGCTGCGAGCTGGGACAGGTACTGACTGTCACCATAAGCTTGTCCTGCTCGTGTAGCTTTCTGAAGGCAACTGCAACTGACGCTGGATTGAACAGCGATTCGGTCTGACCCAGCCTGGCTGGTTTTAAGACATGACTGGAATCCAGCAGGAAACTGAAACGGTGAAAATCCCATGGAGGTATTTGCACTGAAACAAAACCAAAAAGCATCTATGCCATGTGTCCCCCGTTCCCCTCCTGTGGAAAACTAAATAGCAATGGAGAAAGGTTAGCTGTCATAAAAATGTAATATTTTTTTTTCTCTTGCAAAAGGGAAAAGGAGAGATATGCCTGGAGTGGGAGGAGCAGGATGAAAGGATCCAACATGAAAGCATGCCTCAGCTTTATTCAAATACAAACTCCTATCGCCCATACCATACAGTCAACACTGTTTGGACCTGCAGTTCTCAGTTCTACCCCTCTGAGGATATGCTCCTTTAAAAGATACATTGTTATCCTGATAAATTCTTGAGAACAAACTTTGTTATGATATGAATGGATCAGCAAGCTATGACAAGTGCATATGGCAACAAGGTCATTTTCAGGGGCCCTCTTGTGCTTTTGTGAATTACCTAATTTGGGATTTGTTTTCTCTTTATAAAATATCCATCCCTCCTAAACTTCAGTCCAATTTTAAGAAGAGCACAGCAAAAATCTGAAATAGTGTATAAATGGTGAAAATGAAAATCTACTAGGACTTTTCCTATGAAACAGTACTAACAAGACATTTTTAAAAATAATAATCATTCTCTCTACAAGTTAGCTAATTTCATAGTGTTTATTAGGAAAACTTAAGTGTAAAGTGTTTGCTACTGTGAACTGCAGATACAATTTTTGCAGTTGATTAGGAAGATAAGGAGGTCTAGTATTTTTGTATGGGTAGATACAGCTAAAGGCAATGATAGACCTAATAAGGACATGTGAAAACTGCAGCCAGGCTTGCTTTTATTGAGATTTCATCTCAGTGTCACCTCTTGAACTGACTCAGTTCAAGAACACACCCTTTGCCCAGTTATTTGCTGTAGAACAGGGACCAGTCTGTAGACATTGTTACAGACACAAGAAATGTCAAAGACTATGATCTGATGTAATTCATTCGAGAGCTGTGAGAAGGTGCAAATTAAAGCTGAAAGTCCTTGTATAGGGTTTTTATACCATTTGCATCTTTCATTAGGTTTCTCATATTCTTTGTAATGGAGATCATTCTAGCTTAAATAATTTCTACAGAAATTCATTTAAATCAAGTTTTGTTACACCATGCAAAGTCACCACACTAAGGGCAATTTAATTCCAGATCAGGATACATCACGATCAGTGATTTACCTCAACAGCTTTTGAGAAAACTTGAGCAAACTGCACGAATTCCTTCTAAATGGGAAAGCCAAGGCTGGTCAGAGTAGACTCACTGATTCAAAATTGATAATGCATGGGGTTTTTTTAAATTCTTTCATCTAGATTAGAGGTGCCACAAATTTTGGGGTCATACAACATGGTACAGCCAGACTCTCAGGCTACCTGCTCTTCTATTCTGGGAATGGGAACTAGAACCATCAGTAAATACATCCTCACCCCATTGTGTGCTGACCAGGAATTACAGCAATGAAAACCCAAGTGTCACTGGGAATCAAGCCCTGCTTGCAGCAGGCAAGCATAAACAAGGGTTACAAACAACTAGGGAAGGCTTCCCACAACTCCTGTGCTTCAAAGCTCCTTTTGGAAGCATTTAATTCAGCCTTTGCTTTCTACTCACTGAGTGATGTTTTCCTCTTCTCTCTGGTCTGTCAACTAGTCAAACATGAAGAACACAGACATGAAAAGTGACCAACCTGGATTTGTTTGTCCTTGAATTTGTTCAACAGCTATCTCCTCCAACACTGATCTGAAAGTGCATCTACTCACAGACTGTTTCTCCTCATGGTATAGTTGGATCCTTATCTAAACTATTGGGGTTTTTCATAACGATTCCCTCAGACCATTCATTGATTCCTTAAGCACAAAACTATTTTGCTATTTTCTTCATTCTTTCAGACTTTTTTACAGTAGCATAGAAAAAAAATGGAATAAAGCACTTCCCTGGGAAAACAGACTGTTACTCATTCCCTGCTGAAAGGCTGCTCGTCTCAGCTGACAAAAGATGCCCTTTCCACAGAGCTCTCTGATTAAAGGCCATAGATTCAAGACAACTCATGTACTATATGTGTTGCTCCACATGAATTGTCTTTATTATACTATTAAAACATAGGTAAATTTTCCTAGACAGGTAAATACTCACTAGAAAGGAGAAAGAGAAAATGAGACTGTAGCATGGCCCACAAAATCTAGGCCTTAATGTTTTCAGCTGAAACTTTGACGATGAGAGTAGATGGAGCTTTGAGAAAAATGTGTAGTGGGTACTTAAGAAGTTCTTGGAATGGACAGTTGCTCGTTGACCCCCAAAATTTGCAACCATTTATCTAAATCCACTGTCTGTGACTGTTAGTACCACTCACTGAAGAATTTGTGTGCCAGCGTGACCCGTGCGGGTCTCAGTGCTGTGGGCTTGTTCCATTGTTCAGGAGAACAGTAGGGAAATACCATTTATATTGTTTCTTGTGTGTTTTCCATCTTACTACCTTCTGTATGTATGTGGGACAGAGAGAATTACAGCAGAAATTCAGGAAGGATTCTGCTGAAAAACTTTAGAGATTGCAAATGAGATGCAGATACCATTTGTGAAATAGAGGCACTTAACAGTGAACCAATGTTGAAGTGAAGACTTGAAGACCAGACTTGATTTAAAGTAATTCTGGTATGAATTGGTGTCATTCTGCTCACTTTCATGGAACTGCTGCAAATTGCTATTGATGTACATGAATACAGAATGCATAGTACTTTACTGAAAAACTCAGATTTAAAAGTGAACAACAGGCATGCTGTCATATCTGTAAGCAGGAGCTTTAATTACTATAATTAAAGAAAATCCTCATGAGCTGACAGATAGGTTGCACTTTGAAGTGTTCCAGTGGGGGAAAAGCATTAACATCCTGATAAAATCTGTCCTTGCATCTACTTACCTTTCTCAGCAATTTTTTTAGTCCAAACAATTTATAATCTTCTTTTTAGTATGGGCATGACAACTGCTTCAGTTTAGACTATGGCTAACTTCCCTACAAAGATTTTGATAGATACTGAGCAAAAATTCACTCAGATGTTTCTATGTTGTGGCCCATTCTCATCTGAAATCTCTTAGTTTCAGTAAAATGTATGTTATCAATCTGAAATGTTCTTACTCCTTGTTCTTTAAAAGCTGATATTCCAAGGATGAGTTGATGTACTCTTGGCTGTTGACTTAAGTTTTCAATGCTGCTGTTTCATTTTTGCCTTACAACCACACAAGGAAGGGTACAGGCTGCTTAGTTTCACTGGTCTCCTTGAGAAAACCAAGGTCAACGTGTAAATGTCCAACACTGTGTTGGCTCTGCCCTGCATCTGCTGCTGAGGAAAACTGGGCAGCAGCAGAGGGACCAGCAAAGAGCCTTGGGGTTATTGGCAGGCAGGCGCTTCATGGGAGAGGCCAGAAGAAACCTCTGTTTTCCTGCCACTGCCAGCACAAGGGAGGGACATACACATGTAGTCATCCTTTGGTGGCTGGAAGATCTGAAAGAAAGAAAGAAAAAATAGTGCACTCTCTTCTTTTTGGTAAACAGGAAGCCCTGGTTCAGAGGTAAAAGACTTCTCTTTCTTCTTGGCTGCAGGAAGTGGAGTGGCTTCACACTGGCTTTAGGGAGTTTGCTTCAGGGCAAGGGCTTCTGAGCCCAGGGTTGGGAATCTGGGCTCACTTTCCTCTCCAGCTGCTGAAGGATCGGCTGGGATAGGCCGGACCAAATCCTACCGTGCTCTCCAGGAGTTTAAAATAAACTGGCTTAAAGGTAGGCTTTAGTCTGCCTGATTTAACAACTAACTGGCACCAAAACTCCAGGGCATTGAGTGAATCAGTTTTCCCAAAGTCACAAAGTTCTTTGTGGTCACTGAAAAGAGCTGGGCACCCTTAAGGCCATGTGTGTCTCTGAACTGAGATCCAGCTTTCCCAAGGGTGAGCACCTAACCGGGGGCATGGGGTGCCACTGGGGCTGCCATGCCTACAGCTCCATGGCTATGCTGTGTAGCCTCGCTCTCAGCAGAGTGGCATGTAGGGCTCCTTTGCCCTTCCTGGTTGTAGTGAAATACCAGCATCATTTGCCTAGGACTTTTTTTTTCCCCCAGGGATTTAAGACATTTTCAAGTGGAAAGCGTCTAACTTCCAGAGAAGGGTGCTGCCTCCAGCTCTGCATAGGTGGCCCTTGCAGGGAAGTTGCTCTCTGGGCTTGGACCAGAGGTCCATTTAGCCCAGTAACCATCTGACAGAGACAGGTCGCTTCCTGTCAAGAGATGAGGACCACCATGAACAGCCAAAAACAGGTGCCGAGGAAAAAAGTAAGAAGCATGGCCATAAATAGATGACACAGGAAAGGGTATGAGAAGCAGGGTGTACAGGCAGATCAAAGTTTTTATTTGCAAGAAACTTAACCTCATGTGTATCTAAACTTACTGTGGCAGGTGGGTTCTGGGATCCTGCTGCCTGAAGCATTCCCAAGATCTGGCTCTGCCCATCCATGTAATCCTTGCAGGCAGCCTGGCTTAAGCCTTACAAAGCCAGTGTGCCACAGAGGTAGCCAGCGGGCCCTGGGATGGTAACTGAAAGGCAACCACAGAGATGAAGCAAGTTCTCACCAGGAAAGGCAACAGAGGTCAGGGAGTAGGAGGTCAGTGCACCAGTGAGAGGTGTAAAGATGTAAGAAGGATGTGCTAAGGTTAAGGATGCTTGTGCACCCTTGTGCACAATTCCTGATTTCATAGATCGGGAAGGTTATGCCAAACCAAGGCATGTATGAAAGTACAACACGTGGTCTTGTTCCATGGCCTGGAACTCTCAATAAAATTACAAAGTGCCCTGGCTGTGTGAGGTGAGGGTCTGGAGAGGGCGAGAGCAGTGTCACGGAGTCAGGACACATTATCCATTTATTTGCACACGTGAACCAGCTCCAACAAGGAGTTGATGGAGCAGCATTCAGGGCAACTCTTTCTTCCAGGCACCTCAGCCAAGTGCCAAAGCCCTGTTCCCCGGCCACAAATCTGCTCCAAGAATTTACTCAGAGCAAACACCAAAGCAGAGTGCAAACTGTCCCACTGCTTGCAAAGCCCTTCATATCCAGAGCCCTTCACCGGGAAATGAGTAATACAACACAGCATGACTTGGAAAGCGGGTGGCAGTAACCAGGCAGCACCAGATACGAGCTCTGGCAGCACTGCTGCCAACGTGTGTAGTGGGTATAAATATGTGATACGTGTGTTAAGAGCGTTTTTAAATGTTGACGTTAAAGTGGTGGTCTCAACCAGCTGCGACGTTACATGGGGGCACCTGCCTGGTGGGTTGTGAGCAGGAGCTGCAGGCAGCAGGCAGCAGCATGCAGCAGGCAGCAGCAGGCAGCAAGCAGGCAGGCAGCAGGCAGCAAGCAGGCAGCAGACAGGAAGCAGCAGGCAGCAGCAGGCAGCAGCAGGCAGGAGGCAGCAAGCAGGCAGGCAGCAGCAGACAGCAAGCAGGCTGCCCGTGTGGCACCGGCCGGGCGCACGCGCTGCCGAATTTACACGAACTGCCCGGTACCGAGCGGAGCCGCCGGCTCCAGGCGCACTGCGGCCGTCGCCGCCCCAGCCAGCCCGCTGCAACCACCGAGGGGTACCGGCCGCAGCACCCCTCGCCCGCCGGCCGGGCCGCTGGGGGCGGAGCTCGGTGGGAGTAGGCGGGGCCATCCGCGGGTGGCGGGAGAGAAGCCGCTCTGTCAGTGCGCGCCCCGCCCAGAGGCGTTCCTCCCGCGCCCCGCTCGGCCGGGCGGCGGCGCCGGTTGGCTGGGGGTGCGCGCGTGATACCGCCCACCGGTGGTGGAGGAACGGCGGCGGCGGGAGCCGAGTCAGGTGGGGCGAGAGGCGGGGCGGGCGCTGCGTTTCCCGGGCGACGGGGGCGGGCTGCGCGGCGGGGCCGTGCCGTGCCGGGCTGGGCCCTCCCGCCATGGACTGCCGGGACGCTGTCAGAGGGATAAGAGCGGAGCGGGCGGCCAGCCGCGTCGGCTCCGGTGGGACGAGGAACGGGTAAGGCCGGGGCGGCTCCTGCCGTCGGCCTCGGGGGGCCCGCCTGGTGGTTCGGGGTCGGGTAGGAGGCGGGCAGTTCGGCGGACACAGGCCTTGCTGCGGGTTTCGGCGAGAGGGCGCTCCGCTGCGGGCCGCGGCCGGCGCCGGGAGCCGCGGTGCGTGGGCCGGGGCGGGCTGTCACCCGGCGCCTGCCGCCTCGGTCGCTGACTGCGTTCGTGGCTCAGGGCAGCCCGGCGGGCGCGGCCGCGGAGGTTTGGGAGGCGGAAGAAGCGGCCGCCGGTGGCGCAGGCGGGGCCCTGCCCGCCCCCGAGGCTCCCTGGGGCAGGGGCCGGGCCGCGGCGGCGGTTGGGAGGGTGGATGCTCGCCCGGGGCCCCGGCGTTTCCCGGGGGCGGGAGCCGGGGCGTTTGGCGCCTCTGCGTGAGGCGGTTTGCCGGCCGGAACGCTTCTGCCGACCTTGTGGCCTCCGCTTTCAGCGCAGGGCGGCAATCCGCGCGGTGCCCGGGCGTTACAGATGGCGAGTGCGGGGCCGTTGCCCCGCCTGCCCGCGCCACTGGCCGTTGCGGGTTTGTGCGGAACCGGGGCGCGACGCCTGGCCGTCAGCAAGGCGTTCCTTGGAGGTGGAAGATAATTGAAGTAAGGCAAATGCGGACTGCCCGCGGAAACGCGATAAGGTTGATGGACGTGGAGTTACAGCAGTTGCGGTACTTCAGCACCTGACCTGTGCTTTTTAAATGATTATTTTAATCTATTTATTATAAGATTAAAGGGAGTGGACGGATGAGTAAGTGAGAACTCTCTAAGGTATTCTCTGAGCATGCGGAGATGTGAGGATATGCTTGGGGGGGGGTGGGGGGCGGTGGGAATCTAATAATTGGGCGCTAGCTGGTATCCCCAAACGAGCTAAAGAGCTGCCGTTTGCTTACCTGTACAGTGCGGGAGGAGGCAGGGGAAGCAGGTGCATCGCTGGAGGTGAGAATAAACCTTCTGGTGTAAGAGAAAGCAGAGCAACCGAAGTAATCCAGAAAGATAATGGAGCAGCCTGGGCTAGTGGAAGATGCCCCTGCCCATGTGAGCAGGGGATAGAACTAGATGGGCTCTAAGGTCCCTTCCAAACCAAACCCTCCCATGGTTCTGTGACTGAGCATGGTGGCTTAGGAGTCGGAGAAGCATCTGAATGCAGTTACAAAAGGGAACTGGCTAGAGAAGAAAACCTGGATGGAAGACTTCCCCTCTCCCTCCCCCCTTTTTGGTTCTAGTGCCATGTGAAACAGATTTCAGTATAAGGATCTAGTGAAACTTGGAGTGACTGACAGATTTGTACTGTTTCCTATGAGGTGATGGAGTAATCTTTGGCAGAAAAAGTAGCAAGGAGAACTGTTTTAGTCATGTGTATCATAATCTTATGCTAGGTAGCAGAAAAGAGACACCTGGAATCTTTAACTGCCCTTTTAGGAAGGATCTGGATTACCTTGCTTGGACAAGAGACCATTTTTACCTTTAACTATAGGCTCACAGACCAATAGTGCAATGAAGAATGTATCTTAGATGTCTTAAGAAAGCTGTAGTTTTGTGGTTCTGGGAGTTTCTGGTGGATGCTTAAAATAAAGTGCATGGAGAATATTTTAATTTATCATAGATGAGAAAAAAGATCAGCTTTTTTCTAGGGTATTTTAATTTTATTATTCTTTCTTCCTTGGTATGCTTTGGACAGTGAATCTTGCAACCTAAAAGCAAGTAGCTTTCAATGCCTTACTTCTGAAACCAAAGTTCATAGTAATTGAGAGCTCAGGAAGTCAGTCGTCACTTGGTTTGTAAGACTCTATAGAGATTTCTTAAGAGGAGCTTTTTCTAATGTCACTCCCTTCCTGCCTTCCCTCTCTCCTTCCCCTATGATTTTTTTTTTTTTTTTTGCTGTACTAAAAGACAGCTTTCTATTAAAAATGTTTAATTGCAAGAAGCTTTACTGTTAAGTTAGTGACCGGGTAATTAAGACTCTTCTTCAATGCTCCTTTTGTTGCTTCCTTTCTTTCAGTGCCTGGTAGGTTTTCATGAATGTCCAGATCAGTTTTTAGTACAGCTTAAGACAATAAGAAAAGAGATTGTAAGCACTTTGAGCAATAGCATAGGGTATGTTGGGAGGTGAGACACTTGATATGTAAACATTGGAAAAGAGGAAACTGCATTCTTGATGCTTAGTAAAAGTACACTTCTGCTTTCATATATCTTCTTTACAGTTGAGCTCAAAGAGTGTAAGCAAAGGCTATGGAATATGAACAAACACTCCAGGAAGCTGTCAGTTCTGTATTTTTTTATTGTTAGCAATTTCTTTATGAGACCATGGTGCACTGCTATTAATACAGTTGTATACACCCTCGGAGCTTGCACAGGGATCTGATCTCATCCATATTTGAAGAGGGTTGCCATTGTCATGGTGGCCTCCCTTCAAATAAGGTGACATGGCATGTAGAAGAACTGTGAACACCCTGGTTTTAATACTTGCCTTCTGTGGGTAGAAGGGAGCAGAGGGAACACAGGGTGAGATTATTATTTTGGAAGAGGATTCTGTCACACCAGGGAGCGCTTGGTGTCTAAAACACACTTGTTTGTCCTGTGTGGGTGAACTTAAGCTCTTTGGAGTGAACAGCAGCCACCAACAAGACCTCCCTAATAATTTTTTGTTCTTTTTTGAGTTGATGCTGGCTCTGTTCACTTCCTTAGTGAAGAACTGAGGTAGCTGTTGCCTGAGATGTCACTGCTTTGCATTGCTGATTCAACTTTTAAGTTAATCTTTTTTGTCTTGTTAGAAAAGTGGATGATAATGTGGAAAACAATTGTAATATGCAGTAGAAGGTGGACTGTATGTATATATGTCTGGTATTGCTTTGAGTCTTGGTTTCGTTTCCAGTTCAGAGACAGCTGCAAGAATGTCAGTCACTCTGGCAAGTTATTGCCCAATGAAGATTCATAGGCCTTTAGATAGTGCATGGGAATGTCTTGCTTCCAGATAAAACACTGTACAGAGGTGATACTGGAATGCGTGAAGGAAAAGGAGGAAAAGATGCTAGGTGTAGTCTTGAGGTTTTTTTTGCTTTAAGCTAATAGCTCTTTATGGTTCATGTTTTCAGTCTGGGGTCTGATTAAAATCCCATCTTTCCAGGAAGTCAGATTTTTTGTACTATTAGAGTAGAAATATTAGTCTTGCTAGTATGACTTAAGTAACTATGCCGTGTTCTGTGTGAAGATACAGCTCAAATCTGATGCTGAGTGAGAGCAAGATAGTGCAAAATTAACAACATTCATTAGTTTGTGGATGTTGAAGAAAGGATAGGTGTGTAATGCTGTGGTCAGTGTAGTGAAGTCCTGGAACAGTGCTATATCCTTGTACCTGTAAGTGCTGAAACTTCTGTTGTATCTTTGTTCTGGGTATTTCTCTTAAATTCCACTTGCTTTAAGCCGCCACCACTGCAGATTTCAATCTTTTTTTCACCTTCTGTAGCTCAGGTACTTTGGTTTTAGTGTGCTATGGAAGAGCATGGTTCCTATTCTTCTGCTTCCATGACTTTATCTCTTAGCCTCGCTGCTGCCTGCTGTTGCAGTGGGTAGGATATTCCAGTGGTCACTCAGCGGGTAAGCACTTCTTGTGCGCTTCTGAGCTTGTGTAGTGCACTGCAGGCATCTGGGGCTGTGCCCTGTGACTCCGGTGTTTGCTTTGGCTTTTTGTGGCATGTGGAGTTGAGGGACTGAGAGAAGTACTCTTAGGTTGTGACAGAGCTTCTCTGTGCTTTCTGGATAATTCGAAAGGTGGGAAGTGGAGGGCGGAAGTGGTGAGTGGTGGTTTACGAATGCTGGTGGAAGAGCAGTGCCTGTTGGGCTGCGCCTCTGCCAGGCACTTGCTCAACCACTCCGACAATCTCAGCTAATCCTCACATTTGTGTTGTCCTCTTTTCCTGCGCCCACGAAGTTGAGCTCCCTGGCTTCAGGTAAAAGCAGTGTATTGCTCCATGGGAAAGTATGGGAGCGTGAGGTAGGAGGAAAGAGCTCCTGATTCTTCAGACTTCTGACAGTAGAGAAAAAACCTTTTTGCTTTCCACAGAGGAAAACTGGGAAGATGAAATATTAGAATGTACTGTCAGGTAGTGCCAAATGGGAGTTAAAACTGATGTTAACTGTCCAGTTTTGTTTTAGCAAATGCCTGACTTCATCCATTCCTCTCTGGTATTGTGGAGGCATTTACTAAAGATTTGTGTTCTTGGGGGAATAAGTGACAAAAAGCATCTAACTAGATCTGTTACCCAAATTAGCTGCTTACTGAGGTTAGACTTCAATGTATTAACCAAATGAGGAGTGAATAACAGAAACAGCAGTCTGAAAGGATGAATAGTTATCACTGTCTTAATTCTGGAAGATAGTGAATTAATAAGGAAAAATATGTAAAATTGAAGGAGCTATCCCGGATAGTTCATAATTGTATTGCAGGAATGGATTAAGTCCATGAATACACTTTCATTATTACATGTCAAGACTTGAAATTTATCCAGTTTAAGTCATACAGACACTGAAACAGCCTTAAAATTAACAAAAAAATTATGCAAGCCTTTCACCTTCCTATTCTCATTGTACTGGGAGGCAAGAGAGCTTCATCCTAATTCCAAAGATTTGAGAGCAAACATTCTTATGCCTTGCTGTAGAAAAAAAAAAAAGCAAAAGCCCCTAATTTTAGAACTCTGCTACCTCAGGTATGTGTTTATCTTTGTATTTCTTGTATCAGTTATAAGGGGGGATTTGAGTCACTGAGGAATGTGTAGCTTCATTCTTGGTTTGCATGTTTCAATTAACAGAAGATCAAAGGAAAGCAGAATTTCCTTTGTATCTGGTTATATAGATGAAATGCTGTGTGTGGGGTCTTTTCAACTCCAGAAGGCACTCCTAATTAATCTAGAACTGTATTTAGAAACCTAAATTGATTCCATTAAAGTCAATTTGCTTATTGCAGTCCTGCTAAATGCGTAGTGTTTGCAGGAAAAAAATAAATCCTATGATGTTTGGTTACTGAAGATACTTGACTATGTATGAAGCCTTCATCTCACACATTTCTTTCATCTCCTGTCTGTGACATGTGACACCTTGTTTGTGTGTGCATGTGTGATAGATGTCTATAGCTTGGGGATTTCTTAAGCATAAAACTTGGCGCTTTTTTCAGCATTATGGATAGATTTAGGGTTTTCTCCAGTGGTGCATGTTTTCCTAAATATTTGTCTACTAGCAGCAGGTATACTGAGAAACTGAACTCTTGGTCATTATACTTAATTTCACATAATAATTATTGATTATAGCTTCTTTTCTGGAGCCTGTACTGCTTGATTAATCTTGCTGAGTGCTGTTTAGCCTTCAAGAATAAAATGACAAATCTAGCTGTTCCTTATTTGCATTCCCACTGGAGAAAAACTATCTGAAGTGGATGTTACGTGACTCCTTTTACCTGAAGTTCTCATGATTGTTGGTCTTTTGGGGCCAGTTCAATGCAAGAAGGGCCAGCACAGCTGGAATAAATACCTCTTTGCTGTAAAGCTTGGGAGAAGTACAGGATCTGTCTCCCTAAAGCAACCAGAGCTGTCTGTGCTCTGTAAAGAAGCTTGCAGGTTGAATTTAACAGGAATAAAAGCGTCTGAGACTTAAAAGTCTTTAGGTAAGGGAAATTATTCTTTGAATACGACCCTCAGAATTGCTACCTGCTGCCTTGCCTGTGTCTAATTAGTAATAGAAAATATGAACTTCACTGGCCAGTTTTCAAGTCCCAGAGGCAGAATTAATTTTCTGCCCATTAATGACCTCTTAAACTTTGATCACTGACCTTCCCCTCTTAGTTAACTGCTTTCAGTAGACACAATGTCAAAATTTATTTTAAGCACTTTACTTTCTCATTTTAATCCTCTAACTACTAAGCTTTCAGTTTCAGGAGTAGGCTTAACTTGTTCATATCCCTTCAGTATGATACTGCTCAATGTTTTTTGCCTCTTCTGTCTCTGAATGTTGGTGCGATCAAAATCTATAATCTTGTAAATTACAGATTAAAAGTTTGGTCTTCCAGATCACAATTTGGGTGGAACATTTGTCATTTAAAAATATTTCTAGGTAGATGCAGTGTGGTTGCAACTACAGCGTGTTTCACAGTTGTATCATACTGCAGATTGATGTGAGAGGGTATTCACAAAGCCTGACTTGTTTTGTAGGGCTAATTTCTCTTTACTGGAGAGGCCCCAAACTTCAGATTTACCTTCTGTGGTAGACTGCTGCTTTCTTTTCACAGTCTGTGGAGGTTAGTCTTGATCTTTAAAGTTAGTCATTACTATGCAACCAAGACTTGCTTTCTAGTCTGATTTGGGAGTAAGCATCAAACCTCAAGCTTGGAAGAAGATAATTTGGAGGACTGCCTGTATAAATATTTTAATCTGGGGAAGAACTTGTTAGCACTCTGAGTAGTGTTCAGAACAAGGCTTGCCTGGGAGCTATACCACTTCAGCCTTTTTGCTGCTGAACGTTTCACAGAAGATCTTAATCCTTCAGATTTCTTTTGGAAGAACTTGCTGGTTTTTTGTAGCTGAATTTCTACACACATTCTGTCTTCTGGTGGAATATCTGTCAGTTCCTTTCTCTAGTACCCTATGTTTGTTACAGGGTTGTGCTCTGGCATTCAGATAAAGATCTGCAACATGTTCTTGTCTTCATCTCTGCTAATGGAGTTTGATTTTCATGGTATTGGTAGCAGCTTGGTATTCTTTTCCCTCAGTGCATTTTAGCTGGTTCCTCTGATAGCAAATGTACTTGCTTCTAACATGGTTAATGTTGCAATGATTATCTCTGAAGGCTTCCAGGTTTCCCCAGGCCTAGTCTAAGCAATGCTTATTCTCTGTGCCTGCTTGCACTGGCCTGAAATATGCAAATTTTAAACAAACCAGGTTGGTTTTCATGTGGCTAACAACTGTATTGTAGTTACTGACTTTGGACCACAAGCCAGGCATAAACTTGAGCATAGTATATCTTTGGGTTAGTGCATTACTTGAGTGTAGGTGGTTGTTTGAAAGCTTGTCTTTCATTAGTGCAGTACTTGTTATTTTGTAGATGAATCATCTCTCATCTTTTACCTTGATTTCAGGCATAACAAGAATGCATTCACAGGTGTTTGATGTTGTTTGACTAAATAAAATACCATGTGGTGATGAGAAGCTGTCCCAAAGCACTCGTGTAATATGCAGCTAGCCTGTGGGATTCTTTGCCATTAACTCTGTCTCATGATATTTCATCCAGTCTCAAGAGGAGGAAATTGTTGATAAGCTGCTAACTTGTAATGGAGATATAGATCTTCATAGCTCAAGGCAGAACCTGATAACAACCTGCTGAATTTTAGCAAGAACTTTCCTAGCATTGATGACTTAATCTCTGGTGCCTTCTTAGCACGCAGTTGGTACTGCGTTGCTCTGTTTCTTTGGCAGCTTGCGTTGGTCATAATTACAGGGAACACTTCTTAAAACCTTGCACTGAAGACTTAAAAATATCAATTTCATCTAATATTTTTTCCAGACAAGGATGAGATGTGTCAAGTAGATATTTATATATGGAAAATGTAGGACAAGGCATAAAGCTAAGCATGAAAATATGTTATTTTTCTGCCAACAGATTTTTCCCTTCTGTCATCTTACATGATGTATTCAAATTTTTTGATAATGCTTATTGTACAAGCAGATAGTTGCCACTTAATTCTAGTCCCCAAGGTGTTTCCTAAGAAGTAAATATTAAACATGAATAGTGTTTGCTGGTGTTGTATTTACTAAATCAACTTTTTAAGCACCTTGAAGTTACAGCAACATGGTAAGTTCATAAAAGTCCTGTTGTGAGTTAAACAGGTAAAATAGATATTTTTTTGTGTGTGTGTGCAAGTAGGCTCTAAAATGATGAAGGACAAATCACAACAGGAGTATTTCGCAATCACATAGAACAAGAAGCTGTAGTTTAAGTTAAATGTCAATTAAACACTGTGTTTCACTGCAGTGAATGTTTCAGTAGCTTATGATGCACCAAAAGCTGTATCAAGTCACTGCATTGACCTTAATGAGACACTCTTAAAAATTACTCTCCTGACAAAGTAGAGCAGTTAACTAAATCAGGTGAAGTTGCTATACCGAATAATGCTAGTGGTTTTATGTAACAGCATGGAAAGCTGTTGTCTGTGTCCCAGAAGGTGTTAACTTTGCAGATGTGGTGTGAGTGAGGATGGCTAGTGTTGGAGAGGAACTAGAGGGGGCATGTTAGCCCTCTCCTCTGAAGCTCGCAGCATTTGAGTGGTATGTAGTTTGGACTCTACCATACTCTAGTACAGACTTTGCTGTGTATTCTGTCCCTGAATTGTAAGGCCCTGGTAGGCTAGGGCTGTAGCTGAAATCCTAAGCTTTGTCACTAGCTTCATCATGATGGATAGCAGAAGTAGAATATTCATTAGGAATAGAATTATTGAGGTTTTAACCTTTGGAATGACAAATGTCTAAAACATCGTAAAACTGCATATGCTCAATTTTATTTGTAGATTGCTGGTGTATTGCTTATATGTGGAAAAGCCTGCAATTGATTTGCATGTGAGCTGGTGTCCCTTTGGGGCACTCGGGTCCTGTATCACCTATTCTTTTCTTGCCAAGATCTTGCTCTGTTTTTGGTAGTCCCTGTTTGGTCCATCTGTTGGAGCACCTCTCCTATGAAGACAGGCTGAGAGTTGGGCTTGGTCAGCCTGGAGAAGAGAAGGTTCCAGGGGGACCTTATAGCAGCCTTCCAGAACCTGAAAGGTGCCTATAAGAAAGCTGGGGAAGAACTGTTCACAAGGGCATGTAGCACTAGGATGAGAAGTAATGATTTTAAGCTAAAAAAGGGTAGATTTAGGTTGTTTATATAGGAAAAAATTCTTCAGTATGAGGGTGGTAGATTGCTGGAACAGGTTGCCCAGAGAGGTGGTGCAGGCCCCATCCCTGGAGATATTCAGGGTCAGGCTTGATGAGGCTCTGAGCAACCTGATCTAGTGAAGATGTCCATGCTTACTGCAGGGGGTTGGACTAAATGACCTTTAAAGGTCCCTTCCAACCTTACACAACCTATGATTTTGTGATTTTAATGCAGTCTATTCTACCATAGTGTTGCTCTTGCCTTGGTTTCTAGTCCCCTGTGTACTACTACTAGTTACAGTCTTTATATAGTGAGTGGCTGCTAATAAATTAGAATCTTGCTTTTTTGAGTTGATAGTCTCCATTGGCCTTGTAGGACAAGCTTATGCCCTTCAGAGTAGAGGGGGAGAATCGCCCCCCTTGACCTGCTGGTCACGCTTCTTTTGATGCAGCCCAGGGTACAGTTGGCTTTCTGGGTGGCAAGCACACATTGCTGGGTCATTGTTTGCTTTTTTCCTTCACAGTCCTATTCTACAACAGGAATGGCTAGTTTGGTCACAGTGTTTCCTGGGCATATAGAACATTAAAACCTTTTTATCTCTTAAGTATGTTTTATTTTTTCTCATAAACAACAGATAAAATAATTCCTTAGAATTCTGTATTTTTTCAGTATAAGATAGAATGCTTTCACGTTCACTTAGTGGTAGAAACCTTGTAATTCTCAGCTCATACCAACGCTGAGCTTTGTGGGTTAAATTTAAATAGCTAGGCTGCAGAACATAAGTAGGCTACATACTTATAGGAGGCTTAAGGTAATTGAAGAAACAGAACTCTCAGACTTTGGGTATTGCAAGGTAAGCATCCCATGTAGGTGAGGTAGGAGTTAAATATACTTTTAATTCAATGTGGCATTAGTAAGATTATACATATATAAACACACGTTTATTACAGTACCATTGCTCTGAAGGTCTCCACATACTTTTCAGTTTTCATTAAAATAATATTTATTTGCCATGTGGTGACCTTGACATGCTTTTCCCTAGTTAGTTAAAAGGACAGTGCACGTGTTGTTTATCCAAAACTACTAGGAATTTTTATTTTCCACTTTTTATTCTGGGAGAGACTCTGAACAACTTGTTTGGAAATGATGCCAAATTAGTGGATTACATAGAAGAATAAAAGGTAGTTACTGAAATCTTTGATTAAATAAAGGGCTTGGTCAGAAGTAGAACTGTGCCAAGAAAATTATCATGAGATTGTGGGTACATATCAGATTCTGTATGTTAAGAGGTTGCTTTTCATGTGCAACCTAATGCCTGGAGCAACACTGGCTTAGTGTGTTTTAATAGGTTGTTTTCTTCTGCAACCCCAAATATTTAATAAATAATAGTGAAGGACAGAACAGAAACTGGTTGGAAAGAGTAAGTAGGAAGTCTTCTGCAGATCTGGAGTGTTGTCTGGTGTGTCTGTTTTGGGAATGAACTCAATTTAAGTATCTTGCTTCTGCTCTTGTTTGCTCATTTTTTGACTATGGGAGTTGTTGGATGATTAGCAGATGTTCACCACCTTTTACAAGCTCTGCTTTTGGCTGACTGCCTTGCATGGGTAAAACAAGGCATCCAAGTGTCTCAAGATTTCTGCTGATGCTCTACTTGAATTGCAGGTACCTGCTTTCTCAAAGGTTTGTGTGTTGTTCCTGCTATATAGCCATTTTGGCGATGTCAGCTGGGTATTTGTTTCTGGCCTGTTTAATGCATTGAATGACACCAGAAGGATAGAAAAGGAAGAATGCTGATTGCAGTGATGCATTAATTTGAGGCATTTCCCCACCAAGTACAGACCTCAAGGCAGCTCTATACATTATGTTTGGCTTTTGCTCCAGGCTGTGCTAGATAAGTATTTCTCTACCATGCTCTGCTTTGCCTTCTCCACTTTGCACAGAGGAATTACAGTAATCCCTTGATTTTATTTTTTAAAAAAATCTTAAAATAGAAGGCGGTCAACTTTGGTGTCTGGTACTAACATGATAACTTACTTTCTGTAATAAACCTGGCAGTCTGCTACAGTTGCCAAAGCCTATTTTGGGGTTGCCTTAGTGTCAGTAACCTGGCGATGTTCTTGTTAATGCCTCTTGTCCTCAGCTAACAAAACCTTGAGTTTAACTTGGAAGTTTAACCCCAAAGGAAGTGTGACTGAACTAATTAATGTCATTACGTTAATGTTGAAATTGTTGAACAAGTGACAAGTATGTTCTCCAGAGCATAGATGTTATGTACAAGCAGTGAGGCTGGGACACGTATTCGGTTGATAGAATGGATGCTGTGTAAAGTAAATGCAGCATTCATTGGCAGTGGTGACTCATGTTCCCATATGCTTTATGCCAGACACTGGGTGAAAGAACTACAGGGCTTGAACTGGAAGGCCAGAAATGTCTGGATTCCACAATGGCTGATAGAAATTACTTTTTTCAAAGCATTAATTGAAAATACTACTTCAAATGCAACTTCATTACTCAAAAAGGATGTGCAGCCAGGCCATGCCTGGTCAACCTTTGTCTCTTATGTGAAACAGAAAACTAGGGAAGGTAAATTAACAATTGCATGTAGCTATACATTCTCTAACTTTGCTTTACGTGATCTGTAAAGCAGCTTGTAAGTTTATATTTGGGATTGGCAATCACTCATTCAGTGCAGTAAGATACTCATAAACTGGTAGACAAGATTGCTTTTATTGAAGGTAATGGTAGGATACACGCCACCTGAGAACCTTTATTTCTTGTATGTGCAGTGCATATCATCTGAGGTATGTTACCACTGTTTCACTCCAGGCACTCAAGCCTCACTCTGCAGCTGTGTGAACAGCACTCAGCAGCATGTTCATTTTAGACTGATAACTTATTCAGATTGCTCACTCATAAATAGTTTTTATAGGTATTGTCACAACAGATAGGTGGCTTACATAGTTCCTTTTTTACTTTTTTAAATGAAATATGATAATCCTGCTCTTATAGAGGGTGAAATGAAATTTAAGGCTGATTGGCTTTTTGCTGTCTTCTTTCCCTCCCAGGGCTAGCTATGTGATGCACTCCCTGACACATTGTGCATTCCCAAACTGTAAGCATCCCATTAAGACTCAAGAGTGCAGTGATGAACTGAGATCCTAGTAGGCTCCTTTCAGCTTATTGCTTAGTTCATGTGTGATGTTCTAGGTTTTGGGTTTTTTCCTAGTTAAGCTGACACCTCTGAAATTTTGAGAGGTGAAGGCGCTCTACCTCAGTACAGTTGTTGGTATAGTATTTGCTTTCATATTGTCAGGTGTCACAGGAATTAAAGATGTGTCACTTAAAAGAATAGTTCTGCATTAGCATAGTTCCTGCTTGAAGCAAATTGGCTGGCATACTCAAAGTAAGATGAAATGCTGTGCTGCGTAGGGTGTAGTATCATCGTACCACAATTCTGCAACGGAATGAGAAGGTGATGAGCAAGCTGAAACCTTAGAGTGGGAGTAGGTTTGTGTTTAAAAACAAAACAACTTTCAGAAAACACCTCTACAGAATGCTGTATAACAGCATCAACAGGGCAAATTCTCAGAGTTCTGTGAAAAAGCAGTGTCCTTGAAGTGCTCAAATCACTTGTCAGGAAACAAGTATGAAAGGGAAGAAGGTTCTGCATATGCAGGTTTTTTTGAGCTTCTAGATTTTCTCAGTTCTCCTCCTCTCCTCATATTGTTCTCTGCCTCTAGCTCCATGATGGGATGAATAGTGAGGTTATGTGTGAAACTGCTTCCAAAGACATGCTTGTGCTGTCAGTTGGTTTCTGAATTTAATTGCAGAAGTAGGTGCAACTGAGAAGTAACTAGCATTTGTTGGAATGAGTCCTTCTAAATGAAGTGCTTCACTATCTGACGTGGTAGCTCTTTACAATCTTTTCTACACTGTAGAATGAGAGCATCTTAATTCCTTACCAATTATATATTAAATTCTTGCATTATGAACCACAGACCATAGAATATCCTGAGTTGGAAGGGATCCATAAGTACCATTAAGTCCAACTCTGGCTCCACACAGGGCCAGACAAGTCAGAGCATGTGACTGAGCACATTGTCCAGACACTTCTTGAACTCAGCCAAGCTCAGTCCTCCAACCACTTCCCTGGGAAGCCTGTTCCAATGCCTGACCACCCTCTCAGTAAAGAACCTCTTGCTAACATCCAAGCTAAAGCCCTCCTGTTGGAGCTTCATGCCGTTCACTCAGGTTCGATCCCAGGTCCTCAAAGAGAAGAGATCAGTGCCTTCTCCTTCCCTCCCCCTCATCAGGAAGCCATAGAAGACATGCTTGATATCTATGCATTAGCATAGAATTGTTTTGGTTGGAGAAGATCTTCAAGATCATCTTGTCCAACCATTAACCCAGCACTGCCAAATCCATCAACAAAATATACTTTATCTTGCTAGTGAGATTGGGAATTCACCCTTCTGCTAGAATATGGCCATATATGTTAAATCCCTGGCAAGCAGTGCAGGAAACCTGGAGGCTGAAGCTTCTGATGGATGGACACTAAAACGTGATGGACAGCATATTTTTTGTGTCTTCTAATAAAGTCTGGTACAATTGCAAAACTGCTAACTACATAAGCTATTCAGTTGCAATAAATGGGATGGATGAACTGCTTTCCTGTGTGGATGAAACATGTGGTCCCAAGCACTCAAAAGATGATTGATTATCAGGAGCTTGCCTGGGGAACCTACAGTGTTTCTCTCATATTTTTTTTAAGGAGGTCTTTTATGTAATATTCATGCTCATCACCATTTTAAGCTGATTTTTTTTTATTATTTAATTGCCACTTGAGGATACTAAAATAATAGATTTAGTAGTCTTCTTTCTTTTTTCTTATCCCTACCTCTTTTTCATCCCTACAGTAAACTTATTGTGGATGAGCACTCACCTAGTTCACCTTGGGCTGAATGTTTGAGTTATTTTGGTTACTACCCTTTGCATTCCCATTGACAGCAAATGCATTTTTTGGTTTTTACCTTACATAGAGGTTCTAACATTTAGACTAGCTTTCAACTTGGGCACCCCAATTTGTGGATGCTTCAGTAAACATGGTTTTGGACAGTGTACATCTACTAACCCTACAGTTCTGTGAATCTGTATATGCCTGATGTGCCAGTGGATAGAACTGAGAATTTCAGGGATTTGTTAGAAACTGGGCTCAGTTAAAATCTACTCAAGGACACCAAACAGAAATAAAGTAACTATAGGACTGGTGGTAAGGAGTCCTGTTACCATTGAATGGCTGAATAATTAGCACTCTTTCAAGACTCAAAAATGATATCCAAAAAAATGCTGAGAGGCTGCAGAAATAAACATCCCTGCAATTGTTGGTGTCTCCCTTCTAGGAAGCAGCAGAGAAAGTATTCAAGTGGTCAGAGGAAACTGTACATTAGGATTTAAAGCATGTTTAAGGAGCTCTTTGGTCTTGTTTAAGTAAATAGTATTTCAGAAGGAATGTTTTTTTCATTTTCTTAGATTGACTACACTGTAAAGATGTGAAGGGAAGTGTCATAACTAGAAACTTGAAGTTTTAAAGTGCAAAATTAATAAACCACTTGACAGTTGAGCTTACAGCAAGGAGTATAGGATGTTGGGGCTTTGTGGATGCATACTCTCTATAGCAATCTTTTTCCTTGAGTTGTAACAGAATCTTTGTATCTTTTGTGCAAAGCTCACAAAGACTGGGCTGGTGTATGTGTTGTCTGGTTTGGTTTTGGTTATTTTTTAGTTTGTTCAAAATAAGTACCAGGGATAACTGTCATGCTATTTATGGCCATTATGGAGCAAATTGGGAGATTTCTTCTCTGCCTTGCTATCTTAGTCTTTGCAACTAATTACAGCTTAAAATGGGGGTCGTTTAAGGTCCTCTTAGGAGGAAAAAAAATACATCGCCTGTTCTGACCCTCTAGTAGGTCTGGAGTGAGCTAAAGGGGTAGGGAAGAAGTAATTACTCTTAAGTTACTTTAGTGGGCTGTACAGACCAGATACAACTCTGTGCCTTTCTGGTCTTAACTACATCTTTCCCCAGTGCTTAAAGTAGTAAAGATTGGTTATCTGTTAGAGCAAAGTAGGACTGGTTGAATTGTGCAGTCATTTCCTGATGTAAATGCATTTTAAGTTTCTCATACTACCCATCACTTGTACCTAGAGCTGCAAGTGCTTCAGGTATAATGTATGGAGGTAGTGATCCATAAAAACTCACATTGTCTCTAGAGGAAAACGTTCAAACTTGCACACCTAGCCCATTTTACATTTTGAAACCAAATTATTTTTATTGTGTTAAATTACCTTACATGTGCCAATTATTTTCTCTGTAATAGGATTTCAGTTGTGCACAATCATAAGCTAAAAGTGGAAACTAGAGCTTTAAAGCTCAAAAAACCCTCCAGGAATCTCCAGAAGCTTCAAATAGCTATTGTAAAATGAGTTTTAAAACCAGATTGTGTATTAACCATAATGTATTTTTCTCTTTTTAAAAACAGGTGAACCAAGGGTGGTATTTCCAGGATAGATTTGTCTCTTCTCCAAATAGAAGATAAATGTGTTAAGCTGGCAAAGTAATTCTGGTAAGAATTTTCCTGAGTGTCATTATATCTATTCACAATCTTGCCACTAAAACAAGCTTTTTGTACCATTAGTGCTAACAGTCTTACTCTTTCTTACAAGGTCTTATTTTTTTTTAACCTAATAATTGCATGTAGATGTGTTTTTGATCAAGCAATATTAATCTACCTGTTACATTTCAGTGTTATATTGAAAATTATTTGGCTATTTTTCCATGTTCTGTGCTTGGACATGATGCAAACATTTGAGTTTTGAATATTTTTACCTCAGCTGTTTATCAGAAATGAAAGGAGTTAAATATGCTGTAGTATTCATTAAGTGAGTTTTATGTGGATTAAATGTTCTTGTTTCTTTAGCTGCCATCGCTGATTCTTGGTGGTTTTTGCTTTCCTCAGCAATCCTCTTGAGTCTTGCATTTCTTGTTTGTTTTTAATGGTTGCTTTCAATTTTTTCAATGTGTGTTAGTGTTGTGGCATAAGAGAAAACAGAGATGTTTTTATAAGATAGAGTGAAACAGATGCAGTGTAGCAGCGCCTTGCGTGCGTTATCTGAAGCAAAACTAATCAGTCAGGGAATCAGTACCAGTGCTTTTGGTGTGTTCTCCTGAACACGTACACCAGAATTGTCTTGAATTAATTACATTGTAGTAGGGACTGCCACCCACTCAGTCTTGCTTGAAGGAAAGCTCCTTGAGAACCAGTAAATCTCAAGCATCAGACTTAGGAAATTTCTGTATTTATCTGAACCCTTTTTTTTCTTCCTTTTTTTTTTCCCCCTCAAAACAATCTGCATACTGTTGGAAAATACAACATGGTAGAAGAAAATGTGTTTAAAGAAACTGTTAAAGGGTATGTTTTCTGTGCAATGTTGTATAAGAGATACTTGGTTCTGCTTTACGCTTCAGGTCAAATAGCTTTTAGAAGCAGATGAACATTGAAGCTCACATATAGGTTACAAAGAAAAGCTGAAACAAAGTCATTAATTTTGATTTATGCAGTGGGAGGGGATGATGTGTGTCACAGGCTTTTGCATGATAGGCTTATAAAATTAGTGTTTGGGTTTGTGAGCTATTAGCTGAAGTTTCACTTAAATAAATCCTCTAAGATCATCCTTCCCATTTGTTTCCACCCTACGTTGGCATATTGATTCCTCAGACCTATGGACACACCATCCTTTGCAGGGGGCGGGGAACAGGAATGCTTCTTTCTTCCCTCTGTCTCCTTCTCTATAAGGAAATCCGTGATAGATTTAATTTTATACTTTACTTACAGCTCAGACATGAGCAGTGCCAGTAACTCACTGGCACGAGAATTCTTGACGGATGTCAACAGACTGTGCAATGCGGTGGTCCAGAGGGCAGAGGCCAAGGAAGATGAAGAGGAAGAAACTCACATGGCAGCGCTGGGACAGTACTTGGTTCAAGGCCGTGGATTTATTTTGCTTACCACACTGAACTCAACTATTGATCAGGTAATAGTTTTTCTTACCTGGTTATAATTTTTGTATTGAGATTTGACTCTGTTGAAGAGATTTGTCTGGTTCATGTTCTTAGTGCTGGTGTCCTTGTCTTTTTATGATAGGGAGTATGAGTTAATTATGAAGACTGGAAGTTCTAAGGGCTATGTTGCGCTTGCATTCTGTTCTTGCTGAAGAACAGAAAAAAACCCAGCTGATCACGTACCTGTGTGCCAGCCGATACTGATGGCTACTGAGCTTTTGACTAGTTAAGGCATGTGTGAAGCTGGAGTGTGGCAGCTGGGTGGAAAGAGGCAGTAGACTAGAATTTTCAGGAGAAGTGGGTCTGGTTATTGAACCTGCAGTACAAACTGTCAGTTTTTAGAGAAGCTTCTTCTGGTTTAAGGCAATAAACCAAAATTGAACAAAGGCTTTTTTATTTTGTTATGGGCACGAGGTAGTCTTTGCTCTGAAGTAACTTGCTCTTGAATATAATGGAAAGCAAGTATTTTGTAACTTTGGCTCCAAAGAAAATGCATAAACTGATCACCTCTTTTAAAATGCATCTTTAATGTTAAAAATAAAAATGGTAGCACACAACTGTAGTTGCAGATGCCCATCTCCTTGGCTTCTTTCTCTTCTTCCTCTTCAACACTACTGGATATGTATTAAGCAATGGGTAGGATGAGAACGCTGCAGATCCCAGTGTTTAAGAATAATGAATCAAATGTATTCTGGTTGAGTTTACTTAGCCCTTGTCTTGAATCATGTCAGCTGTTTAAAGCTGGTCTAATTCTTCTTAAGGGTTTATATTTCCTTCATGATGTGACTTGTGCTGATTCCCATCAGGTCTGCTGGCTCAGTTCTGCATTTCAGTAGATGCACTGGCTAAACAGTAAACTCACAAGACTGCAGTTTTATAATAATTACTAGGAAGAATCCTTACTAATTCTAGAGCTGTGGGTTTTTAGATGTTGTCTAAATTCCTCATAGCTGTTGTTAAGAAAGGCTTCAGAAATAGAGCTGCTGGAAAAACAGCTGGCTTCCATGTATAAAGAAAACAGGGGATTCTGTGTGCCTCCATTCCACCAGTAAAAACCCACTTCTGAAGCAGAAGGGGGAAAAAAAAAACTTATGATGTACTTCATGAAGCATCAGCAATTATTTCCTGAGGAAAAATGTTTGAGGGCAGAAGGAGGAACTGGACTAATGAGGAAAGTAGAATTCTGAAACTACCACTGAAATGTGAGGAGCTGATATTTTGCTTTTTTCCCAGTCTTATTGTGCTTTGAATGCCATATTGCTCATTCCCATTCCTAATTAATTAGTCTTGCTGAAATGCCTTTAGTAGTAGAAGAGAATTGGAAGAATGACTTCAAAAAAGCTTGTTTTTCAGGTCTAATTGGATTGTGTCAATAACATTAGATTTTTTGAAGTTTCATTTAAATTTATGGTCTCATCAGGCAAATATCAACTATTTGTTATACAGAGGTAGGAGGTTGTCTGTGTGTTCATTGCTACCTGGGCTTTTTGGAGAAGGATATTGCTTCATCTGCATATCCCTGAATGACATTTGCTGCCAAAATACTTGCCAACTTTTCATGTTTAAAAAAAAGGAAAATTTTTCATCTTTAGGACTGAAACCATTCTGTTAGTGCTGCATAGCACCCAGTAAAGGAATTGTGCTTAATTTCTGTGCCTTCTACTGTTCCTCTTTGCATTGAAATTCTTAATATGGAAGCCTTAAAATCCCAGAAGTGGGGTGTTTAGTAGTTTTTCTGATTTACTTTTCTTAATTGGGAATGATCATCTGTATCCTCCCATAAAACTTCACCTTTCTATTGTGAGTCAATAGCATTACTTGATGAAGCAAATGAAAAAGATTAAGATGTCGTTTTTGGAGAAAATTTCCCATAAACTGCTGTAGTTACAAAAAGTACCTTAAAAGAATTTTTTCAGACTTGTCTTGGGCTTCATGTTGGCTTCATTTAAATAAACAAGTAATTTGCTTTTGACTCTTCTGGTTTTGTTGTTTGGATGAGGAGTTCCTTCCACAAGAAGGCTTAGGAGAGCTTTGTATAGAAACAGTTGCAGAGGCATAATAAATACCTTAGATGCTTTCTGATTGGCTCTAGTTAGTGACTGCAGCACTCTCTGAGGTTAGGTCATTTTTTCAATGCATACAATAGCAGAATGGCACAGAATCAAGTTATTAATAGCTTTGTAAAATAAAGAAGGTTAATCTAGTTATAAAAATGCAAACCCTTGTTTTTTTAACTTCTAACACAGGAGCTGACATGTCGAGAAGAACTTTTGACCCTCCTCCTGTCTCTCCTGCCATTGGTATGGAAAATCCCTGTCCAAGAAGAAAAAGCAATAGGTATGTTATATCACTTCTGGTATTAATGAGCTAGAAGAAATGATTGTGTATTACTACAGAGCCTAGGACACCCAACTAAAGAGTGGTAGTTCATTGCAATACATACATCCTCTTAGTGTAGAATGAAGATGTGGATTCCTCAATGAATTTAAAGTCAAATACTAATGTTCTGACAGCATACAAAGAAGATGGAGGTTATCTAGAGAAGGTAAAGGCCTCTTGGTCAGTATGGAAGGTGGTGCTCTTGATACTGTACAGCTGAACTTGATGGTGGGGGTATTTTTTCTTTTCAGGGGATTTTGGCAGGAAAGGTATGTGAAAGTGCATTGTTACTTTTGCTAATGTGAAGTGTTTTGTGATTAATAGATGAATACTGATTGTTTAAAAAACAAAGAAGTGACACATGCTGATACTAAATTCCTAAATTGATTGGAGACAGAACAAGACAGATGTTTTCCTTCTGAAACTGAAAAATGGGAAGTAGGGAATAAGCTTAAAGCCAAAAAAAGGACAACAAAATATGAAAGAAGGCAGGACCTGAAAGCATAATAGTACTGGGTGATTATGATCAGAACCAGGCTGTGTTCCTTCGAAAAGATGTTCTGTGTCACAAGCTAATGTGCCAATTGAGGAATAAATCACATGGTTTTTTTAGCTACTGAAGAGTGGATTGAAAGTGACTTAGCAAAATGAATGGGATGATACAAAATGAATTGTCCAGAAACTAAACTAGGAAATGACAGTGATTGGGGTGTTTTGGTTGGTTTGTTTTGGGCTCTTGCATTTGATGCATCCTTTGCCCTATTAGAGGATAAAACAGAGGATGAAACATATAAGGATACTTCTCTGAGAGTTCCTGGGGATCTCAGTAAGAATCCTCTGGTGTTTTCTTGCTGTTTTAAACTTCTGCAAATTGAAGGCTTTTGTTTAATGTTAGTAGAGTTGGAACGCTTTAAATATCAGTTCTATATCATGTATTATATAATTTACTTTCCTGCTTCCACAGTTACATTTTTCTTTCATGCTTCTGTAAACATGATCATATTAAAGAAACATTTTAGTTATTTTGTGAGAGCTTAGTTTAAAATGCTGTTGTGTAAACAGGTTTTAAAATGTTCTGATTTTTACACTCTGCATAACATAGTTTTTTGCTTTTACAAATATCTATTTTATATATAGTACAGATGCAATAAACATGATGTATTCATTGTGTACCAAGAAATTCTGTCTTTATTTTTTTCCCTTGGAGTGAAATAAAGTGTATCTTAATTCAAATATATCAGGCAGCTTTTTTTTTTCTGGGCAGAAAATACCTTTTGTTTGATAAAGTAGTCCTGGTTAATTTCCAAAGTGGATGATATTTCTTCCTTAAGCATCACAACTCTGACTCTGAAGCAGCAAGACAGAGTCGTGCTTGCCCATGGAAGTGTCTTTTCTTTCAGTTTGATTAATGATGGTAGCTATTGGTGCACATTTGGGGTTTTATGGGGTTGAGGGTGCTCTTACTGTTAACTATCACATTTCTCTAAATACAAGACTTCCTTGAATGGTGGATACTTAGACTTGTTTTATGCTAGCTGTTTTACTGCCCAAAGCATCCAGTTACAGTTCTGCCACTACTTTAAAATGACAATTGATTTTATCCAAGAGCATGCAAGCTCTTTGCCTGCTTTTTCAACAGTTTATGATCTGATTTTCCTGATGCAAATGAACTGGAAATACTTGTGTTTTATTCATGAAAATTTTCTTGCCCACTGAATCAGATTTAAATTTTATGTATACTATTTTATACTGCATACTTGAAAAGGGTTTTTGTCTTGGCTTAGCTTTTGTGAGAATTTTCATTTCTTAAGAGAATGGAATAATGTACTTAGAAAAAAGTTTTAGGAAACTGTCTAGCACATTTTTATCTAACCCTAATTAGAAAATGACCTAATTTGTCTGGGGTTTGAAAGTAGACAGCATGGTTCCAAAATATGAATTGTTGCTGACATTTTTTATACTGAAAATGTCAGCCATAGTTATATGCAAAACTATGACCTATTAAGATAGTAATTTGTTTTGTGCCTTTTAACACTGCAAGTGTGAAACTATGTAACTAGGGATAATGCTTCATGTATTAGAATGTTCCTGAATGTCCCTTCCTCTTTCTGTTTCAACAGATTTCAATATACCCTTCACAGTAGACATCTGCGTGACCAAAGAGACTAGTTCAAGCTCCATGAAATCTACTCAGGAAAAACTGGGTGCAGGGGAAGGCACGCGTCCGAGTCTTCAGGCTCCCGCGAAGCTCAATCCCCGAGCTCGGAAAAGCAGCCGCCTGTACAGAACCACCCACTGCTACTCAGTGCGAGATGCGAGGAGGTCGCAGCTCTCCACGTCAGATTCAGAAGGCAATTCTGATGACAAGTCTACTGTAACAGCAAAACAGAAACGCTCCCCGTTACTGCAGCCTTTTTAACGTATCCAGCTAGGGACAGCTGCCTTGCAGGTAGAAGTCATGGCCTACCTGCAGAAGCAGTCCCAAACTCTAATCCTGATGCCCCTGTTCTAGAAGATTCCAACCAAATTACTCCAGAACATGAGCTAAACCCTGAGACATTGAATGATCCGGCAGCAGGAATTGCAGAGAACAACATGGATAACTCTCCTTTTGACTTGTGTCGTGTCTTACTGTCACTCCTAGAGAAGGTGTGCAAATTTGATAGTACTTTGAATCACAGTTCTGCTCTTTCAGCTAGCGTGGTGCCCACATTGACTGAGTTCTTAGCGGGATTTGGAGACTGTTACAATGTAAGTAGCAACACAGAAAGTGAAGTAGTTTCTGCAGGGTGGACAGAAGAACCTGTGGCTCTGATCCAAAGGATGCTTTTTCGAACAGTGCTGCATCTGATGTCTCTAGATATTAGCAGAAAGCACAGAAATACAGAAACAATGCCTGACAACTTACGAAGAAATTTAACAGACTTACTCAAAGCAGCATTAAAAATCAGAATTTGCTTGGAAAAGCAACCTGATCCTTTTGCTCCAGGATACAAGAAAACACTACAGCAGCTGGTTCAGGATGACTTCACGTTTTCTAGATATCATCACAGAGCCTTGCTTCTACCTGAGGTTATAGAAGGGGTCTTGCAGATTTTGATTTGCTGCCTACAAAGTGCAGCCTCCAATCCTTTCTACTTCAGTCAAGCTATAGATCTGGTTCATGAGTTCATACAGCATCAGGGGTTTAAGCTGTTTGAGGTAACTGTGCTTCAAATGGAATGGCTGTGTATGAAGGATGAGGGAGTAATTGGGGAAGCCTCAGAGCATCTAAAAGGCCTCATCAACAGCATCATGAAAATAATTAGCACTGTCAAGAAAGTGAAATCAGAGCAACTCCATCAGTCAATGTGTACAAGAAAGCGGCACAGGCGATGCGAGTATTCTCACTTCATGCATCACCACAGAGATCTCTCTGGGCTCTCTGTATCTGCTTTTAAAAACCAAGCTTCCAAAAACCCCTTTGAAACTTCCGATGGAGAAGTTCATTACCCTGACAGATGCTGTTGCATTGCTGTTTGTGCACACCAGTGTTTGCACTTGCTGCAGCAAGTGTCTCTGAGCAGTACTTGTGTTCAGATTCTCTCGGGTGTCCATAATGTAGGAATATGTTGTTGTATGGATCCAAAGTCTGTGATTGTCCCGCTGCTTCATGCTTCAAAGTTACCCATACTAAAAAATTTTCAACAGCACATACTGAGCATCCTTAACAAGTTTATATTGGATCAGCTGGGTGGAGCAGAAATTTCTCCAAAAATTATACAGGCGTCATGCAATATATGTACTGTTGACTGTGATCAACTTGCTCAGCTGGAAGATGCCTTGCAGGGCAACTCTAGTGATGCTGGTCTTGCATCTAGTTCCTCTTGCAGAGTTCAAGGGATTCTGCCTAGCAGCGGATCTGAAGATATGCTGCTGAGATGGGACGCACTGGAGGCTTATCGGGACGTTGTTTTTGAAGAAGACAAACTACGTGGCATGCAGATTGCAAGCCATATTTGCCACTTAATTCAAAAGGGGAATGCAGTGGTCCAATGGAAACTATATAACTGTATTTATAATCCCGTGCTTCAGAGAGGGGTTGAGCTAGCTTGCCGTGCTCAACAACTCGGACTAACTACAGCTGACAAGCACACGTGCAGTTACCATAGCCAGTTTTTGCCTTCTGAAGTACTTCAGATTTATTTGCAGACACTCACTGTGTTGCTTAAATCCAGGTTGGTTGACTTTCTGTTTATTAATGGGAAACATGCTAATTATGTTCAGAGCTTTGCATATTTGTTACTGATGAGAACAGTTAGTTTTATTGGGATTGTGGGGTCCACTTGATATTTCAGGGGTGGCAACAAGATAAATACTTGAATAACATCAGACTTAATATTAGATCCACAGACCATTGAAAGTGAGGGCTGCTCACCAATGAGTTATGGTCTCCAACAAACCAAGGTGTGTGGAAACTAATAAAATCTTTGTCCAATGTGGTATGCTCTTTGCCTCTTTGTTCCTCATGCATAAGGGAGTCAGGAATGTTGTACAGATTGACATGTAACTTTTCTGTAGGAATTAGACTACTTAGTTTCTTGATGTGTTTCCCTTTTCATAGAAACCACCTTTCAAAAATAAGGCTTGAGAGATTTACTTGTCCTGAAATAAGTTTCCTAATTTACAAAATCCTGTTCATTTACACATAAACAAAACACCCACCCACCCCCCAAAAAAGCCATATTCTTCCAAGGCATAAAATGGAAACTTACCTACCTATTGATGAAATAGTAATTTAATGCAACACATGGAAGCTTATTCAGAATACGAATGTGCTTTTCATCCAGGAAAGTGTCTAATCTCTTCTGTGGAGTCCTGATAAATTGAAATTAATATGGTTGAGACATTTACAGAGACATTTCATTTGATGGAAAGGATTGTCTAATACATTTCTAATTTTTATCCTAACCTAAACTGTATCAGAAGCTATTAATTTTTGAAAGGTCACTTAGTGACAGAGGCAAGAGAAGTGTAGTTTTAAAAGATACCCTATTTCCTACTGGCTTAATGATGGTAATATACAAGTAAGTACATGATTTGTTTGATTCTAGAATATGTAAATTGGTCACAGTAAAAGCTAAACCTGTGGTAAGGAAGGTGGGTGTATACAGTTAAGCAAAGTACACCAAGAAATTTACAGATCCTTACCCCAAATTCAGTATGAACCCAGTGTAATACTTGGGGAGCAGAAAGGAAGGGAAAACATACTTGGGAAACAAATATCCTGAAAGGAGTTTTAACATTGGACAACCTAGTGTAACAATAACAAAGTTGTGCTTGAAAGATATTCTTGAATTCTACCTGAAATACATCCTGCAACTAATAGATGCAGGTTGTAAAGTTTCTTAAAACTTTAGGTTTTATTAAGAAGGAATCTCTACTTTCTGGTGAAGTCACAGAACAGAGACAAATATATTTACTAGCTCCAATTGCTAATAAAAAGTTAGGGGGAGGAAGTACCACTGAAGAGCAAATGTCTGTATGTAAGTTAAATACCTTTAATGCTTTGAACATCATACATGTTTGTGATCTATGTTCTAGAAGTAAATCAGTATTTCCTACACTCTATCTTACCAAAGAACCCTGAAATTTTTACTGTCAGATGTAGGATGTTTACTTGGGATTCTAGAGTACTGCAAATAAGTCCCTCCTCTCTTTAATTTACAATTTACAGTAATTTATAGCAATTAGTGTAAACATGAGTCGTCCTTGGTGTTACTCAGATCTATTGAATGGAGAGTTATTTTGGACGTTGTCTGAACTACATGAATTTGTGGCTGATTTCTAAGGTAACTCTTACGCTTTCTCTTGCAGGGTAATTAGAGACTTGTTTCTGAGTTGTAATGGAGTGAATCAAATGACTGAGTTAAATTACTTAGATACTTTAAGGATCCATTCTTTGAAAGTGTTAGAGACTTTGATACTCTGCCTTGGTGATCAGGAGAAAGACCAAGCCATGCCAGATCTGGAAGGCCTGAACAGCGAACAAAAGGAGTCTATGTCTGACTTGCCCACTTCTCTTCATAGCCAGCATGCTGTTTTGGAAGTTCCTCAAAGCCTGAGCAAGTTTTATGCTGGCTTGAAAGAGGCTTACCCAAAAAAGAAAAAGTTTGTAAGCCAAGACATTCACGTCAACACAATAAATCTATTCCTCTGTGTTGCTTTTTTATGTGTAAGTAAAGAAGCAGATGGTGATCTGGATTCAGTTAATGACTCTGAGGATACTTCAGGATATGATAGTACAGCTAGTGAGCCATTAGGCCACAAATTACCCTATCTGTCATTGGAAAGCCTTACTTTGCCCTCCCTGGACCATATTCACAGGGCAGCAGACATTTGGTCCATGTGTCGTTGCATCTATTTGCATAGTTCAGTTTTCCAAAGACAGTTCCATAGACTTGGAGGCTTTGAAGCATGCCATAGATTGTTAATTCTGATAATTCAGAAGCTTGCAAAAGCTAAGGAAGAGGAGCAAGCTAAGAGGGAGAGAGTACTGAGTGAAAGCAGCAGAAGTTCACATGGGAGTCCTTGTGGTGAGCTTCTCAACAAGGATGACTCTGCTCAGCTGGCTAAAAGCAGAGAGGTGACACAATTGGAGCTCGATAGTTCTGACAGTCTTACTGGTGCAGAACAGCTGGTGCCTGAATGTGTCTCCTGTGACAGCACTTTGGGTAGGGAACACACTTCAGTTGCCAATCTTGATGGGATAAAGACTTCTGTAAGAGAAGAGACTGAGTGGGCACTTCAAGGAATCAGACTTCTGGAAGCTCTGCTGACAATCTGTCTACACAGTGCAAACACCATGCAGCAGAAGATGGAAGTGGAGATGCTTCACCAGGTACTGTGCAACTGCTTGTAGCTTACTTGTATTTGATACATACAATACTGTTTTTAACAGTACCTTAGTCAGAAGGTTTTGGAGAGGGAAAAAGCTGCTGCTCTTACTATGGTACTGTATTTTTTTGTGTAGGGCTGAAAGGATACGGTTAAGTGTGGTTATTAGTCAGGGTGGTGGTCAGCAGGCAGGAAAAAATGGGAGTAGGTGTCAATAACTGTGATTTGCTGGTTGATTATGTGTATGGTTTTTTGGTCAATTATTGCCTGCTAATTTATGTTTTTCCTCCTTCCCCACCCTGTGTAGTCCTTCTGTCCAGTCCCATGTTCTCCAGAGGCTGTTTTGGTTTGCTGGTGTTTTTTTTCCAAAGATTAGTCACGAGAGAATGTGTATGACACCTCTCCTTCAACCCACTCCTGTGTAAGCAAGAAGTGAGCATTATACATAGTAACTCACACATGGTGTTTTTGAAAGTGATTCTTGAGCAGAGCATGGCACTTAGAGGGGTCCTGAAAGGACACCAGAAAGAAACAAAGCTCCTTAAGCCGTAGAGGTGAACTAATGCAGTATTCTACAAAGCTGTTAATTCACAGAAGACACCTTCACTGTGCTTTAATGTTCTAATTGTTACCTTGCATTTTACTTGGCAGCTTGTTACAAAAGCAGGTGGCATTACAGGTACAGGGGAGACATGAAGACTGGAATTCTGTTTGGGCTGTGTGCTGGTTTTGTGAACCTGGATATGTTGCCCTCTGTCTTGTTCATCTCACTAGTAATACTGTGGTGTAGTTTGAATATACTGTGTACTTAGAAGCATTTCAGAGATGTTTGTTTTTGAAACAGTGCTTTCACTTGCAATGTTTGGGAAACAGCTCATTGCCAGAATCTTTTCAGTGTGCAGATTGCTTAACCAACCAAGTCTCTGTCGTGACAAACAGGGTGAATCTATCTTATTGCAAGAGACTGGATGAAGTCTGGTTTTGGCTGAGAAACCAGATTAGTGTAGGTGGCAGGGGATGTTCTTAAGTTGAAGTATTAGACCATTTCTGTTAGCCAAAACAGAATAGCATGAATCAAAATGTTTGTATCTCCCAAAACAGAGTACCTGTGTGGATGATATACTACTTCAAATAAGAGAGCAGCTTGTGCAATCCAAAGTGATAGAAACAGACTTGGCAAAGCCTCTGTTTGATTCATTGCTTCGTGTTGCGTTGGGCACTTTTTCTGCTGATCTGGATCATTCTGAAGAAAAAATGGAAAAGGTATGAAACACTACCTCAATGTATTTTTAAAAACAGCAAGTTTTGCTTGGTCAGGTTTAAGTTCTTCAGGTCAATCTTTAAACTCAATAGAACATGTTTAAATATGTGGTTATTGTGGCTGTTGAAAGTTAATCCTCTGATCCTCATAAGCATGTAAGTTGAATGCAGGCTATTGATAGGCTCCCCAGGTGTACTGCTCAGGGTCATGGGTCATGCCTGAAAAATGGACAAGCTGGGTTATCCTTTACCTACCCACCTGAAACCTGCTGTTCTCTTCACTCTCTCATCCTGTGAGTGTGGTAGGCTCTCAAAGGGAGAGCTTCAAACAGGAATGCTGACTGACCTTAGTGGCTGCAGACATATCTTCACCCTAGAGTGAATGTCAGGGTGCAATACTTATGGTGATAGCGACTGTGGAAATACAGTTGTTGTTAATGCAGTGGCCACCTGCTTACCAAAGCTTTGGTCAGGTAGGAAGAAAAATCCATCTTTGCAGAATCCACTTCCCATGTAAGAATGAAGTATCCATAAAAAAGTATCTCAGGTTTCTGGAAAATCTATGATTTGTTTCTTTTCCCAATGGCTTGGAGAAAATGGGCATCTGGAAGGTTCCAAGTTATTTGCTGTTCTGACCAAAGATGGTAAATTTGTTTGTGTTATACAGACCCATTACACTGAAAAGGAGCCTGTGTCCCAACCTGGAGATATTTCTGAGGAGACTGAAGAATCACAGTGCTGTAGTCTTAAACTTTTTGCTGAAGAGGAAGGATATGAAGCAGATAGTGAAAGTAACACTGATGATAGTGAAACCAAGAATGAAGGTAAATGTGAACTCACTATACAAGGCATTCTTTATGATATAGCTAAGCTTGCTTGTCTTTTGAGATGTTACAAAAATAGGGTGAGCACCAGAGACCTTTAATGGGTAGAAGTTTAGCTTTTTTTACTTCACAACTTACAGATGGAGAGATGATGAATACTCTTACTGAGTGTTACAAGAACTGTTCTGTCTTGGTTTTTCTTGATTTATGTGACTCTTGCTCTGAAGTCATGTGGCTCCAAATGCATTATGGTGTTCTAGAAGCCATTTTCTCCAGAGATGCTTATCAGTAGTTTGTCTGAAAATAATGCTCAAGTTGTTGATTAGTATTATAAGTCTGGTATAAATTAGACAGTCTAATTATAGATCTGTATTCATTCAGCGACAGTGCACATCACTTGCTGTATTCTGTTTGTGTAATTAATTTTGAACGTGAACTTGCTTAATTTTTTTCCTTTGTGCTGAACATCTGGATGCTTATGTTCTTGTATGAGGTCAGCATGAGCAGTAACAGCCTTTAATAGAACTGTGTTGAACTGTTGCTGTTTACCTGTGTGACTGGGCTTTACCAACAGACCTACAATTTAAAAAACTTTACTGAATTAAAAAGTTAACCTCAAATATTTCCATGAGACATGTCCGTACCAAGTATTTTTGTAGTAATATGTTTTAAAGTTTCAAGATGTAAAAGGAGGGACTTAACTGGTTCTTGGGGTTTTTTGGGGCGTCATGGAGATATTCTGTCATGTGCTTGTCATGTGTGTTTTCTGAGTTAAATAACTAAACAGCTGCTTCCCTCAACCCTTGAACATGAAATAAATTAAAATTATTTTATCTCAATTCTTGGCAGGCTCAGAACTCTGTATAGAAGCTGTATGCCCAAGTACAATGGTTTTACTGTCATGTTTCATGAATTGCTTATTTCATCATTACTATGTGCATCCAGTTCCCAGGAAATGAAGGCACATAGTTTAAGAGCGTGTAACAGGAGAAGCTGCATCCTTGCCCTTCTGTATTGGCAGGAAAATACCTTCTGTTCTGCTTCAGATTTTCATTATATTAACTTCTGTAAAGTGCATATGAGCTAGTGGCTATTTTTGGTGTATACCTATGGGAAGGTTGGAGAAAGTGTGTCCTTGGATGTTCTGTATGAATGATGCAAACTGAATTCAGCTGAGTAAGTTTCAATAAGACAAGTGTTTTCTTTCAGGAGCAGACACAAAGGCAGAACCAGGATGTACTGGTCCTCCAGGTTATTTTAATGACCTAGCTGAAAACGTCAATCAAGGAGAGTTAATGTATCCTGAAATCTGCATGTTAGAATTAAACTTGCTCTCAGCTGGTAACGCAAGTTTAGATGTGCTTGCTCATGTATTCCAAAGCTGCCTGAAAATCATCAACCAGAAGGAGAGAAATGCCACTGTACTTATAGAACAGGTAAAAACCTTCCTCAAGAAAGGCAAGAGCTTAGCACTTGTGTATATTACTGTCTTCAGTTTGAGTACCGGTCTACATAATAGTAACCTGGGACTCTGAGTTGCACAGTTACCTTATTTTCTCAAGACTGTTCAAGCACTATAGATACATATATAGAGATATAGATACAGATTTAATGACCACCATGCCACTGAAACAACAAAACATAAAAAAAAGCAATGATCTTGTATATATGTGACCATTCTAAATATCTATGTAAGGTTGGGGAAAGCTTGAATTATATATTCACACCAATATGCTGTATATTATCACAACCTGTTGAATCCTGTTGTGGGAAAGAAAACAAGGGAGACCTCAGTTGCTGGTTGCATAATGGTTAAAAGTTGTCTTTCTAGAATAATTCGGATTTCAAACTCTCTCTTCTGGAACTGAACTGTACAGAACATGAAAGAATATACATTAGCAAATGCAAAAAAAAAAAAATCCATAATTTTAAAGTAACTGGAATGGTGTCTAAAATCACAAGTAGGTAGAAGTTGATTGAAAGACATGATTTGAGTTTTTTGACCTGGTGTATGTTCTTCAGATATTAATTTTCCCTGCTTTTTTTAACCAGGGAGCTGTTAAACTTCTTCTGGGAGGATTTTTGAACATATTGACACAAACAGAGTGTAGTTTTCATGGTGAGTTCAAGGTCTAAGTAAATGAAATATTGTTTTTATAGCTTGATATACATACACTCAATTTTTAGTTCACAATACAACTGAAAAATTGACAAAGCAAATTGACTGGCATGTGTGAGCTTATGCAGCTGCTGCTTTAACTTGTGACAACTATCTAACTTATGTGTAAATATGGGGCTGTTTTTGAGCTAATGGAAATATGTTGTTTAAACATGTGCTGTCAGGTCTAAAAATGATAGTTGAAATAATAAATATAGGGTGACAGTGTTAACAAACATTGTTCAAAAGCAGTAGCAGTTATCTTACTGATTGAATCTCACTCCATCTCAACATAATTTTTTCACTTCAGATTTTTGTAACAGATCTCGGTGACCTCTCGACTGAATTTTATTTCTAATTGGAAAGCATCTAGTTAGTCCAGGGCTGTGGAAGCAAATTAAATGTTTGCCCTAAGGTAGCTTCACATAATGACATTGCTCCACAGCAGGAGATGATGTAAACCCACCCCAGGACTTTGATCCTTGGCTTTGTGGGGAGAACCTTTGCAATGTGGATGCTAAGGTTCCCAGACTTTCAGACTCCACTTTGCAAACCTGGATGTCAGGCTTGTTGTAGCCATCTAGATGTGCTCAGTGACATCTGGAGGGCTGTTGGATCTCTCTAGAACTCATCTTATAGTTGTTACTGCTTCCTGAATTGGAAATGCTTTTGCAAAATACTCTGGATTCCAAGTTCACCTTTCTTCATAATAGTATGGAATATTAATATTTGAAGCCTCTTAAACATTATTCTCAAGAACATTATTTTGTCTTGCTTCCAGCATGCCAGATGGTGCTGGTAGACCTGCTAGTTTCCTTGATGAGTTCACAGACGTGTTCAGAAGAGCTAACTCTTCTTCTAAGGATATTTTTAGAGAAGACACCTTGTACGGTACGTATAGACTAGTATATAGCAAAACTCAGAGGCTTAATGGCAAAAATGAAGCAAGAAGAATATTTTGTGCTCAAGTATTTTGGAAAATAGGAGATTGTAACAGCAACAATGTAATTGATCAAGGCAAATAAAATTGAGTTGCTAAAATTAATTCTCAAAGCATGAAAAGGAAATAGGAGATAAGGAGAGGTGTTTGGAGTGTGTCTTAACCCTGGGAATGTGCTTCAGCATGAAGAAACAAGGTTCCTCTTGAGGAGACTGATGTTGTGGTTATGGACAACAGAGCGCTATTACACTGTAAAATTTGAAGTGATTCCTTCAAAGTTAAAGCATCTTGCTATTTTAGGAATGCTTTAGCAGCAGGAATTACTTTCAAAACTGTCTTAGGTTGGTTTGTGTAATGCTGAAATCTACTATTTGTGTGAGATATGCTGCTGGAATAGCTATCTGGTTTGTGTGGGAGTCGATAGGGAAAAAATGAGTGGGAGGGAATTTAAAAAATAATACTGCAGAGTCTGGAATAATACCAAACCAAACAAGGGGACATGAGTCGATCCTCTCAGAGGTTGCTTGCAGTATTTCAGTAGGTAACTAGATGAACTTCATGGTTTTGAGGGATCAGCTAGTTGTGCTACTGATCATGCAATAACAAAGTGATGGCCTGCATATTCATTCTTAACATTCTCAAACACAGGGTAAAAGGTGCTCTCTTGCTGGTATAAGTTAATCTGTTGCACGTAACAGAAGTGAGAAGATTGTGGAGTGGCCACCTGCTGCAATTTGGCTGATTCCTAAGCATGCTAACTTGCACATTGGTCTGCCCTATCTAAAGTCCCAAAGCTGTTTGGCCATAGTCTGCTGAAGTTGCTACTCAGTGCTTTGTGTGTTAGTTTGTGGATGGTGGCCCACCTCTGGGAAAACATGAATCCAAATGTAAATGAAGTGTGGGGTTCTCTTCTTAGTTAGATGACCCTTGGCTACATGGTGTAAACAGTCTTTTTTTCTTCCTTTGGTTTTGTTTCTTCTAGGAGATACTTCTCAAGGGTGTATTGAAGATTATAGAAACTAATGTTTATATGAATCCATTACAGTACCTTGCCTTCCCTTTGCTACATGGCACGAATTTGAATAGTAGTACTTCACAGAAATCTGCTAGCACTTTCAACAGCAAAACGGCTGGGCTATTAAAAAGAGCGAAGTTTTCACAGAGTAGGAAGGAGGCAGATGGTGAAAACTTGAGTCACCAGCTCCTTTCTTCTTGGCATGTAGCCCCAATTCACTTGCCTTTAGTTGGACAAAACTGTTGGCCACACATGTCTGAAGGCTTCAGTGTCTCGCTGTGGTTTCATCTGGAGTGTGCTCACGAAACAGAAAATTCAGCAGAAAAGGGGAAAAAGTCAAGCGAAGAAGCAGACTGGCAGCTGTAAGAGAGAACAGCTTTGACAGCGCAGGTGAGGATATAATCATGTCTGTATTTCAGTAGGTAGCACTGAAGGATTCTGGTTACAAGTGTTACTAATTAATGTGCCATATACAAAAGGCTGATTATTTTTTTTATGATGGATATTAAACAGAAGCAGTATTCTTCCAGATTATTTTTTTTGAGAACTGTATCATATATCTAAGGCCTAAGGCTGGAAATGTTTTATCTTTGTTTGATTAATACCCGTTCTCATGGAATTTGTAACCTGTCTTTATGCTGCTTCATGTTATGCTGAAGAAAATATTAAATGCTGTAGCTGAGAGGTCATGGGGAAAACAACTGTTCTAACATTTATTTGGTCTCGTGTTGGTGAAAGAAGTGGCATTTGTGTTCCTTTTCTTTAATAGAGAGCTACTACATCTTTGTGATTTAAGGTGTAAATATTGTAACTTGTAGCTAAAAGATGCTCTGAATCTATCAAGGCAGAGCCTGAGGGTAACTCTGTAAATCCTCTAATGTCCCTTGTGTGTGCACCATTGTAAACATCATAGCAGTATATTTCTCTGTTTATAACTTTTGTAGAGACCCATATGACCCCAAACTCTTTTTTTGAGCAGAATCTTGTGGATTATAATTTGTAAGAGGAGAAATTCCTTAAGTTATTTAAAATGCCTCCCAGTCACAGCACTTAATACTTCTTAATTTTTTACTGTATTTGAATATAAGAGGGGGAAACCCAACTCTGAATCTTAGAACTTACTAGAGTTGCTTTTGTTAGGTCTGGGCTTTTGCTTGGTAAAGTAAACTTTAAGATACTGAATGCAAGATCATGCTTAAAAGATAGAATGATTTGTGGAGAAAAATCTAAAGATTTCTTGGGGTACACATTAAGACTACCGGTTCAATGTAAGGATGCAATATGATATGGCATGGCAAAAGCATCATTGCATTAGGGTATATTTATGCTTAGTGGGTTTATGTGATTACAAATGTGTGAAGTGCTGAGTTAATGTCAAGCTCATGTTCCAGTATGAGACCTAAGTCTGTGAAGAATCAGATGTATTAGCTCACTTTAAAAAGAAAAAAGAAAACAAAAAGCCCCATCTAACCAGTCAACAGCTCTCTGCAGTACTTTCCTATTTCTTTTCACACTTCATGGCTGGTAGGACAGGCATTGTTGTTACAGTGTGCTGTGTTATAATTCTGTGTAAACATGTTTATATTTCTAGAAGAAACGAAGTCTGTAGGAATGGAATACCTAAGCCTGGGAGACAAACTTGTTGAAGATGGCTGTGTTCATATAGTTTCACTGGGTTCCAAAGCATTGATGATACAAGTCTGGGCAGACTTGAACACCAGAGCATTCATATTTCGGTATGGTGTATTAGTCCAAAAGCAGTCTTGTGAACATATGTATTGTTGCTTATAGTAGCAGATTGCAGAGAATACTGGTGGAGAGTAGAGAGCTGATTACTATAGCAGAGTCATCTTGCACACTGTTGGCAACACCAAGAAAAAATTATTGCATACGGATCTATAGGATTACTTGATTAAAATGTTAGTGTCTGGTCTTGTGTGCTTCATGTCGTCATGTATAAATAATTGCCCAGAGATGGAAGATCAGTCATAAACCATAATTGCAGTGCAAGGTAGCAATTCAGGTATTAATAAAGGACACAACAGATGTGTGAATATAAACAAAAGCTTTGTAGCAGTAGGCTTTTACACTCCAGGTGTGAAAATTGCTGTTGCTTAATACTTTAATCTTCTGAACACACTTTAGCCTTAATTTAGTTCTAAGTAATGTATTCTTAAAACTGATCTAAAGCTGCAATTTTGGAGCACTTTATTTCACAGCATTCAAAGCACCTGCGTTTTTTCAATAAACTGAACTTAACTTTGCTCTAAAATAGGGATAATATCCTTATCTTCAATGTAAGCAGATTCATACAGACAGGCTAACTGAGTTGTAATGTTAAAGATTTCCCTAGATTATGTTGGGCGCTCTAAGTATAGCAAAGTGAAGGAATGCAATCTCAAAGTAACAGAGGCCAAAATATTGCAGATTTGGAGCCTGAAAATGCAAATTGGAAAATAAACTCACACACTTGTCTATCCTTTTCTGTTACCATAGTATGTGCATGGATCCAAACGATGAGATGAAAGCTGGTCTGCTAGCACAGGCTGAATCTCCAGAGAATGTTTTCCTTGTAGGCAGGTGGCAGCATTTGGCATTAACATATCTACAGCAGCCAGAAGGCAAGAAAAATATCCATGGAAAGCTGATGCTGTGGATTTCTGGTCAGAGGTAAAGTATACATTGGTTGGAGCTAGATATTTATTTTCTTAAAAATGTTCTCTGGTAGGAAAAGATCAGCACTGTTTTGGTGTGAGCAGAAATTACAGTTGAGAAATCTTCAAGGGCTAGGAGAAAGGTGTTTTAAATTTCCAGGAATTCCCTAGAAGTATCTAGAATGGTCTTGTTTGCTTTGAGAAGCTTCAGGTCATACCTTGGACCAATGCAGATGTCAATGTTTTTCATTATGAAGGGGGTAAGTATTACAAGATTTGGAGTGAAATCCAAAAAAGCTATGGCATGAAGCTAGCAGTAGGCATAATGCCTCTGGTGAGGTTAAAAACCCACACTAAGGCGTCTTAGTTCAGGTACTGGCAATATTGTTAAAAGTAGAAACAAAGAAGATACAGAGAGAAAGCAGTCATGTTGCTCCCCTCAGAGAAATGGAGACAGATATTTTAGGCAAGATCTGAATTGGCAGTGGGAAGTAATGCTTTCACTGAAAACTGAAGGTCTGTGCTCCTGAATGAGGTACCTGTTACTAGATTGTGTGGGCCTGCTCCTTGCAGTTTTGGTTCCTGCAGTTAAACCTGGAACTGTGAAGTAATACTACTTGTTTCACTTTGTTCTTGAAGCTGCATGGAGTTAATTTTTAAGCAGCGTGATTTCCTCCTCCCCATTGTTCAGCGTGTGCACGCTGATGTGCAGTAAAGTCCAAATGTGGAGATACAGGGGAAACTAAAAATGCTACGATGCTCTGTACGTCCTCAGTTAATGAGGCTCCTCTATGCAGAGTGTTAGCTGCTGATTTGTTCATAGTTAGGCTCTTCCAGGAAGCTTCACATGACCTTTACAGTCCAGTTGGTTTATGTAAATGAACATAAGGTTAATGGGATGCTTTCTGAAAGCATCAGGCTTATTGCCTGTGGCTGCACAGCACACTAGCTCTGACCATGTTCCCTAGTATAAGTAAATCCTCAACACTGTCTTCTAGCATATGTGAAACAGTTTTCCTGATGTCTGTTTAAAGGCCTTTGACTTTCTAGGAATAGTAAAAATTCTTAAATTTGTAATATTTTAGAGGTGTGTATAGTGTTCATAACATAAAGTTTCTTTGAGGAGGAAGGAATAACAGATCTAGGAAGCCTTGACCATATTGCAGCCCTAGTTGGGACTCGTCCTCTGTTCTGTGCAGTACTTGAATGAATGCATACATCATTATGTAACTGAGTTTTAAGGTGCCTAGAAGTTGAAGATGGCTTTAGTAATGCAAGGCTGCTAACAGCATGGCTCGTCTACTAAGTATTAAAATCTACTTTAAACCTGAGTACTACAGCAGTTTTGACCACTTCTTAATATTTAAACTCTTTTCTTTATATATTTTTTTTAGGAAATGTGAGATCAATTTAGATTACGCGCTGCCGAGGAAATCAAGCTTATCATCTGACAGTAATAAAACGTTTTGTATGATTGGCCATTGCACATCGTCTCAAGAAGAGTTGCTTCGACTGTCGGGTAGATGGGATCTTGGGAATCTGCTGCTTTTTAATGGTACTTCTCTATGCTTTTTTTTTTCTTAAATACATCTTCATTTCCTCTTTCCCCTCTGTTGCGGTTTAACCGCAGCAGTAATTAAGCACCAGGCAACTGCTTGTTCACCCCTCCCCCCAGGGGGTGAGAAGGAGAATGGAAAGGAAAAAAAAATTAACACAAAAAACCAAAACAAACTTGTGGGTTGAGATAAAGACAGTTTAAAAGGATAACAAAGGAAGAGAATAATAGTAAGTGATGCACAAACGCAACTGCTCACCATATGCAAAAGGGGGATAAACCCAAAACCAATCCAATGCTCAGTCTTTCTGAGCAGCGATCCCACCTCCTGGCAGCCTCCCCAGTTATACTCCGAGCATGACACTACATGGTAGGGACCATCGCTCTGGCCAGTCTGGGCCAGCTGTCCTGGCTGGGCTCTCCCAGCTTCTTGTGCACCTGGCAGGGTGTGAGAAGCTGAAAAGTCCTTGACTTAGTGTAAGTGCTACAGCTACCTACCAACAACTAAAAACATCAGCATTTATTCTCATAATAAATCAAAAAAACAGAAAGAAAATTAACATTTTTCTCAACCAAAACTAGGGCAGTCTCTAAGGTCAGAGGCTTAATTTCTTTTAAACATGCCAAGCTCTTATAAGAGAAGCAACAATACACAGGGACAAAGTAGGCAAGTATTTCTAATTTTTTTTTTTCCTCCTCCCATTATTCTTTTTAAGTGTTGCAATTGGCAATTCCAGTTACTTTACCAGTGCTTTAAATTTCTAGAAATAATACCTTGAGGTAGGGGATGGAGAGATGATGGTGCTTGCTCTGTTTTTTTGTCTTAAAGCACTTGGTTTCTCACAGCTGGAAAAATTAATTTAAATTACCTGCTTCTAAACTACTAGTTTTAAATTACTGAAAGCATATTAGAAAGTAAACAAAATCTGAACCAATGAATACTCTTAGTTAAGCATGCTTATCTTCTGGAACCGTTAAGGTTAGTTTGGGGTTTTCTTAGATGTCTCAGTCCTTCAAGTTTTGTCCAGGGATGTTTGCTTAGTGCTGAAGGCTGGAACCCTTCTGGTGATCATCTGACACTTCATGTGCAGTGGCCCTGTCAGTACTGCTGCACAAGTGAAATCTGTTTGCCAGGGTGTGTGGGGTGTGTAGGTGTGTTGTGTGTGTAGATATGGTGTATTTGTGCAGGCCGTAGGTGAGATGCTTGTCATAAATGTGAGCCCCACCTGGTGAACATACATGGTCTGATTGCTGTGTGCTTACAGACAACATAATTGAGGTATTTGTAGAGCACTGGACTTACTGCTGTTACAGTTACCATACACCCATACATTAGACATGAGTCCTTCTGGATGCTTCCATTGGATTTGCCTTCTTGCAAACAGATGACCTGAGATATGATGTCTGGAAAGGGAAGGGAGATTAATTTGGCCTTTTACTTCCTACATACTTGTATTTCTTTTTCCTCCCTGTTGTAGGAAGCTTTTATTGTTGTGTCCTTCTTGGTCACTCTACTCAGCTAACTGTCCATGTGGGGAGCTGGAACTAGATGATCTTTGAGGCCCCTTCTAACCCAAAGTATTCTGCAGTTCTGTGATTGTGTTGTTGATATCTGTAACTTTGCTGTGCTTTGAAAACCTTGAGGAGGCTTGGATAGATGACTCTTCCATTAAAATGTAATTGATTATTCAGAGTTAGGCCTCAGTGTGCAGATCATTATCCTGACTTGGTTTCAGTTGCCTCTGCCACTGAATGATCTGGCCTGTGCGTCAGAAGTCATTGATCTGTAGTAGCTAGTAGTAAGCATTGGACTCTGATTGTTTCTCATCAGACATCTTCCTTGTGAAGTCTCTGATGCAGTCTCCTAGCTAATGTGTGAGTTTTATTATTGTATGCTTAAGAATTAAGAGCTGCTTGTCTGGATTTTAGGTGCAAAGATTGGACCCGAGGAAGCATTTTACTTGTACACATGTGGGCCAGACTTCACATCTGTAATGCCTTGTAAATACGGCAAAACATGGACTGATTTCTCTAAGTATATCAGTAAAGAGATTCTACAATGTGAACAAATTAAGGAGCTCTTCATGACCAAAAAGGAGGTGGATGTTGGGCCTTTAATTGTAAGTAAGATGGTTTTTAATCTCCTAGAATTGATTAAGAACCTGGGAACGCATGTCCCGCTGTTTCCCAAAGTGCTTCACTTCAGCAAAGCTGGCGGGAGCAAATCCAATTCCCATTAAAAACACTGCAGGGTTCTTCCCACTTAGTTCAGTGGGACTTGAACGCCATGCAGGGCAGCTGTTCCATCTTGCTTTGGGTTGGATTCTGACAAACTCCAAAAATTCCAACTTCTATAATGCTGCATGCATCACCTGTCGGATAAGCACACATCTCCAAGTGCCTGAAGATGAATACATGGTGCTTTTTTTGTAAGTGTAAAGGTAGCCAGGGACAGCTTGATTAACCTTTTGACACTAAAACAGAGGAGAAATGAAGATTGATCTGATCTAACAGGAAGCAAAAGACTTTATCCCTATTCTTTCAGGGTTTTGAAAGGGAGTAAGTTTGTGCCAAGTTTGGCTGAAAAGTAATTTTCCATGTGTCAGATCTTAGTTTTTCCTCATCTTTCCTGACTGAAACATCTATGCCAGATGTGTGTGTAAATATAATTGCAGTAGAAAAAGAATAAAATAAACCTTCTTATCAGTAAAGCCTGCTGTATTTCAGGAATTTTCTTTGCGCACTAGTAATTCCTGCTTTATGAATTGTTTCCACCAGAGGGATTTTTCTCATCTTGTTCCATAGCAGTAGGCAAAGAGTCATTCCATCTGGATGTGATCCTTGTAAACAAGGGTACTAAACTTTTGAATAGGTTAATCAGCAATGAATGGAATAAGTAAAAGCCTAAGCTTAAAAGCTGTGTGCCTGATTTGTTATTTTGCTTGGCAAAACTCAAAGTAACCAGAGCGAAAAACTCTGTTCAAGTGATGAATTAATCTCTGCCCTTTTGCATAGAATGCAGGCATCTTAAATGTAGCTACTCCCCTATTTTAAAAAATGACCCAAGTATAATGATTTTACACTTTCTGTGAAAATGAGTCAGTTACTTCCCATAAGAGCTCTGGTTTTGGTCTCAATCTCTTCATCAGAAATAAAACTTCTATTGAAATCCTCTTACAGAAAAGCTGGTTAAAGGACTTAAGTCGAACTTGTAGAAATTCTGGAAAAATAGCAGATCATTTTCTATTTTGGTCTTGGAATCTAGAAAAGGGGGAAACAATTTTCCCAGTACCTCTGTAGACTCGTTTTCTTTTCAATTCATCAGTAACTGCTTTTATGCAAAATAGTTGTAATTATTCAGGTGGCGAGGAGGACACTCAATGGAATTTTAGTGCTTTCTTAGATTTCTGTGCTGTAGCTATTGTATACATTTACCAAAATGTAAGTTTCCTGTTGCATTTTATTGCACATGCATCCACATGAAAACTCAAGATCATGGTAGTAGAACTTGCTGTTGGGTGGTTTTGTGTGAAGCTTTTTGTGTTTTGGGGGTGGTGGGTTTTGGGTTTGGTGGATTTTTTTTGTATTTAAGTGTCTTGGAAAAAACCCCAATGTGTAAACTTGTCTTGTTTCAGGAGAGTCTTGCCGTTGTTTATACCACATGCTGCCCTGGTCAGTACACTATATATGAACCTGTTATTAGACTGAAAGGTCAAGCAAAAACTGTACCTTCTCAGAGACCTTTCAGCTCAAAAGAAGTTCAGAGCAATGTGTTGGACTCTCATCACCTGAAAACACTTCAGCCTGTTGAATGTAAAAACCTTCAGGGTATACTACATGAAATTGGAGGAACCGGTGCATTTGTTTTCCTCTTTGCTAGGGTAAGAGGGCAGAAGGAGAAGGGTGCATGTATCTGTTCTCTCATATAAAATTTTCCTTGGATTTGGGTAACAAATCACATGCTCCAGCTGCCTTACTCTAGTCTGCGTGTGATTTCTGAAGTGAATTTGTGGAAAACACCTGTTGTCTTAAATTACAAACTTTATTATATAGATTTTTGTATAATTAAATTATAATATTGCTACTATGTAAGATGTCATATTACCTTTTGATTTAAAGAGTGGGCTTATAAATGTCAGAAGAGCTTATTCTTCGGACTGTTGCAGAACTGATCCTCTATTTAGTCTCTCATTTTTAAAAGGCACTTATAGAATGGGTTGGGCTGGCAGGGACCTCAGACCACATAGCTCCACCCCCTGCCATGGGCAGGGACATCTTCCACTAGCCCAGGTTGCCCAAAGCCCCATCCAGCCCGGCCTTGAACACTGCCAGGGAGGGGGCAGCCACAGCTGCTCTGGGCAACCTGATGGTGGCCTCACCACCCTCACAGTCAAGAATTTCTCCCTCATGTCTAATGTCAATCTGCCCTCCTTCAGCTTAAGGCCATTACGCCTTGTTCTGTTGCTATCTGCCCTTGTAAACAGCTCCTCTCCAGCTTTCCTGTAGCCCCTTAAGGTACTAGAAGGCTGCTCTGAGGTCTCTAGGCTGAACAAGCCCAGCTCCAGACCTCTTTGTGGCCCTCCTCTGGACTTGCTCTAACAGTTCCATGCCCTTATGTTGGGGGCCCCAGTAGAGGGGCAGAATTCCTTCCCTTTACCTTCTAGTTGCATTTCTTTGGATGCAGCCCAGGGTATGGTTGGCTTTCTGTGCTGCAAGCACACATTGCCAGGTCATGTTGAGCTTGTCAACCAACACCCCCAAGCCCTTCTCAGGACTGCTCTCAATCCATTCTCTGCCTAACAGATTTCCAGAGTAAATGACAGAGTTTATTCTTACTAGTGACTTACATATTTTATGAACGTGTGGCTTGGTATTATAGCAAGAATAAATTGGTGCCTTCCAGATAAATTTGAACAGATTTATTTCTTTTCTTAAAAAGAGATTCTTTTAAAGGGACTCACATAGTATCTGAATGTACACACATAAGCAGAATTGAAGGTTATGTACATACCCTCAAAAACAGTTAAAACTGATTTAATCCAGAAGTTGAGGTTTACGATGGCAGCAAAGTGTTTTAATGTCTTTTTCTAAATGTTTCTCACTTAAACTGTTCTATTAAATTTGCCTCCAGGTTGTAGAGATAAGCAGTTGTGAAGACACTCAAGCTTTAGCACTACAGCTTATACTATCTTTAACAAAATACAACCAACAGAGAATACAGGAGATGGACAACTGTAATGGGTATTCAATGATTCATCGAGTGTTGATCAAACCAAAATGCATTGTTGGATTTTGCATGTTGAAGGTAGTATTCTTCAAGCTTGATATTTTGTTCAGTGCTAGCACAAACTGAGAAAATTCTCTGATTTTAATTCTGTATCTGAAGCTGTCCTCACAAAAGCAGAGCAGTGGTTGGGTGCAAGTTCAGTCTGAGTGTTTTGCCTTGAACTAGGAACTCCTGGTAGGTAAGGGGTGAAAAGTGTTGAAAGACCCTGATTTCAGTGGAGATGGAGGGGAAGCAACTTTGTTTCTTCCACAGCAAACATCTTCATGTAAGTTGAAACATGTAAGCAATTAGTAAAATTATTTGAGTGCACTTGATAATATTTTTTTTAAATTAATTTGGTACTGATGTTCTAAGAATGAAGCTGCTTAAATGTCTCCAGTGGGATAACTAAACTCAGGAACTATTTTCAAAGTTGAGCAGGCAGAGGTCTGCCTTTCCTATCAAGCTTATATCTTTACAGATTTTTTAGATATATTGGATAGGACAACTGTACTGCTCTGTGCTTATGACGTTCAAATCAGCTTTCCCTCTCTTTAAGACTCTCCTTGAAGGATGCTGCAGTGATGAGATTCTCTATATAAATGAAAATGGGCAATTCATGCTTGACACAGATTCTACTGCAGTTATCCAAGATGTTCAGTTGTTAGAAAAGCTGCTGCTTGACTGGAAGATCTGGTCTAAAGCCAAGGTAATTCATTTCATTTTGGGAAATTAAGTCTAGAAGTCAGTATTTTTAAAGTGATAAAATATTGAGGCCTGAAATCAATGTCTCCAGTTATATGTAAGTAAATACTAGAACTTTCTAAAATTAATGGTCCTTATTTTTCTTTGAATAGTTGGTGGTAGTAGCATCAAGGTCCCATAATCAATGATAATAATACCATTACTGTATTAAATCCTGTAAGTGTAATTTATGTAAACGTATTGTCAGTTGAATGGATTAATATTTTAAGGAAACTTAAGACTGAGTAAGACCTACATCCCTCTGGAGTTAAACTGTTGAAAATAACCATCTATTGTTAATATAGCAAAGAATATACAAAACTAGCTTCAGTGAGAAGTAATTCCTTTGTAGCTCAGTCGTTAAAATATGCTTAATTTTGTATGATCATAACTTTACTGTTAGTTCCTAGTTGTGACCTGACCATCTGCAGTCATTTAGTTTAAGTATAAAACTTGAGTTGGTTGTGTTGCCAAACGTTTTTTGTTCTCAGTGCATAGACTCAGAAGTTTCTTTTTGAAGCTATGTTTTCTGATTTGTTTTGTTTTTCAGCAAGGTGTTTGGGGAACTCTATTAGCAGCTCTAGAAATCCTTATCAGAGCTAACCATCACCAACAGATGTTTAACATTAAACAGCTCTTGAAAGCTCAAGTGGTCCATCACTTCCTGTTAACTTGTCAGGTGCTGCAGGTACTTTCACTCTGAAATCTTTGTGTTTGGCAAATGCTGGGTTTTCCTTGGGGAGGGGGAAGAGACTAAATGCTCTAGAAAAATTAGACACCCCTTTAATGTGTTTCAGAAGACCTTGTTGCTCTAAACTGATACAGCTCCCTGCTGGGTGCTCTATTTACTGCTGGACAGAGGGGGTGAGAGATCTGGTACTGCTTGAAAACTGAGGCACTAGGTTACTTGCACAATTCTTAACGACTGGGAGCTGCAATGAATTGTGATCTGTTTGTAAAAATCTCTTCAAGCCTTCATTGTTGAAAAACATAAATATTGTGCAAGTAGCAGAAACTGCCTGTCCTCTATCCCACCAGAGCTATAGGGCAACCGACCTGTAGTGCTCAGTCTGAGCACTCCACTCAAACCTTTGACCCAGTAGTAGCTTCCTCCATGGCATTAAAAAGGACTTTGGGGAGTGCTTCAGCCCTTTGATAGACGCTCCTTAGGAATCTGATTTTTGGAATTGTTTCCTGCTTATAGTATGTACTCATTTGTGAAAATATGTACTGTAATCTCTTTTCTACACTGTTTTGTCTTGCATTCTTTTCTATTCTGAGTTCTTCCCTCAAACACATTAAATGCATTGATTGGTTTTCCCCTCTTTTAATGATTTTTCTTAATGTCTTTTTATAATTCTTATTGTTGTAAATTTTTTGTCTTTGTTTCTATGTGCTGTTTCCTACATTTGGAACTTGTTAGTGGCAAAGTTAACTTTTTAAAATTGTATATTAATGTAAGTGGCTAATACAGATTGTTGTGTAGTATTTTCCTTGCCCTTTGTACACAAGTACAGAAACCCACTAATATACATGCCTCTTGGGAAAAATTTAATTTCTGCAGTTAAAACCTGCCTAAACTGGCCAACATTGTTTTGGCAATTTTTGGGGAATGACCGAGTGGAAGGCAAAACTGTTCTCTCCAAAAACCTCATTTAACTTTATCTTTTTATTCAGCAGTCTCAGTTAAGGTGCTTAGGAACCAAAAAGGAGGTGAATTTTAGTGAAGTCAGAAGCAAGTCAGTCACTGTACTCTCATTACAGTGAGGTCTCCAGCAAGTTTCTTGAAGTCCTGTTTTAAAATCATTGTTCAGTTTGGATGTTTTCAAACAACCATTGTCTACTTATATAGAATGCTTGATCAAACAGAAATTATATTACTATAAAAATGGCACTGTTCAGAAAGGTCTTGATATGTCCGTGTTAGTATTAGCAACCATTTTAATTCCTCTATAAATATGTGATGCAAAGACTCTAAACTACACTTAGAATGGTGATTCCTATCCTAAGGCTCCAGCATCTCAAGTCAGAGTAGCATAGTATGCAGAAGTTGTTCATTTTCTAAAAATAAACACACATAATATTTTTGTCTGAATTGAGTGTGCTGAACTTGGGTAACACTGAGTAGGTGCAGTAGCTCTTCAATAATAGAGTACAGAGTTTAGTAGTAAAGTGGGGTGGGTTTTTTTGTCTGTCCTACTACAGCATGACAACTTAAGAGACAACTTCTGTCAAATTAAAAATACAAACAACTTACAGTTGTGCTGTTCTTCCTTTCTAGGAACATAAAGAAGGGCAGCTTGCATCCCTGCCTCGGGAGGTCTGTAGGTCATTTGTGAAAATAATTGAAGAAGTACTTGGATCTCCCCCAGACTTGGAATTGCTGACGTTGGTCTTCAATTTCCTCTTAGCAGTTCACCCTCCCACTAATACATATGTTTGTCACAATCCAACCAGCTTCTACTTTTCCCTGCACATAGGTAGATATGTCACATTTAACTAGAAATAAGAAGATAAAATTGTAGTCATAACTAATATCTAAAAAACCCTCTTTCTTATGAATTATTGTTCTGTGACTATATTCTTTGATTGCTGTATTGTAATAACTATATATATAAAACTATTGAACTATTGGGACTTCAAAAAGTAAAAGTAGCTTCTGGTATTGAGAGATACTAAAGCTAGACTTTGTTTGCTTGACTTGCTTGGAGAGCTTTCTTCTGTCTACAGCCATAGCTAATCTCTCTGGCAGTTATGTCTTTAATGAAAATTAGTTTCATGCTGCTAAATGGAATGCATAATACCTGTTGGCTGTATAGACACGTTTGCCTGTGGCAAATGTTAGAGAAAAATGTCCAAATCACCTGTAAACTAAGTTTCTGCAGAAATACACGTATAGGGTCCTGTCTCCCCTTTTTGTTTCCTGCTACTGAATTCCTAAAAAGTAAGGAGCATTTTTAGGAAATCAGTTGCACTGCAAGTTATTGCCGGGCACCATCAATACACTGCATACAAGTTATTGACAGGTTCCATGTGCTTTGAGGGGTGTGGATCCAGAACTGTCTTTAGTCTATCTCTGCTAGATGATTGCTTGGCAAAATGAGTGCTGTGAGCATTAATGAATTTCTTTTTTCTTTTAAAAAATGAGAAACTTGTAAAAGTGTAATTCATGCTTCAGTATTAGCATTGTGCATTCTTAGCCATAACTTAGAACACATTATCCAGGTTTGCAATGTTTTCTCCTTTTGCAGATGCCTGTGTGCTTCTGGTTTTAGGAGTCAGTTTCAAAGGCTGTACAGTTTTTATTCTCTGTATCTGTCCTCTAATTCTAACAGATATAAAATTCTGAGTAAGAGTAGAATGTGCTTTTTGATACTTTGAGCTGTATTAACTGAGCCTGTTGGAGAACAGTCACTTGGTTTTGACAGGTCAAAAAGTCAGTTACAACTGGTTGTGTGCCTGCAAGGACTGTCTTTTAAATATAGTTACTTTAGGCAGGCATAATGACTTTAATGTTCTGAAGTGAGTTTTAATGGTAATCATTAAAACAAAACACTGTTCTCAAGTGCTTTTTCTCAGATGCACCTGAGTTGAGCATTTCTCATTAGCCCCCAGTGATCAGCTTGCAGTGTGACCTGGCTACTGAGAGTCTAAATATATCAAGAATGCAAACTTTAAAAGCGTCTATGTAACTTTTCATCACTTCTTTCTAGATGGCAAAATTTTTCAAGAGAAAGTTGAATCACTTATGTACCTGAGAAATTCCAGCAGTGGTGGGAAGTCAATAGAGAGTTCTGCATTTGTGATTACAACTCCAACTGGATTTGCACCTCTACCACTGGAAGGTAAAACACAGAACTTATGCTTAAGCTTTTATTTAAGCTCCTTGACAATGAGAAATAAATTTGAAATAAAAACATATAATCTAAGCAAGTTTACTAACACTAACAAAATGTGAGTAGAAACAAATTACGCAGATTTCTAACTTAGCTGCTCTATATTTCAGATGATATACAACATAACCACTTTCCCTGTGTCATCAGTGTAACAATACCTTTTATAATTGGTGTCTTTATTTCTCTAGAGAACGCTTCCAGGGCTAGTGTACAGCAGAAGATGAGCACTCAGGCACCTAAAAGGCTTTGCAAAAGCTTGCCAGCATCTCCTACTTCCTCACCTCAAGTTCATCGAAAAAGACCAACTGAAAGGATGGGAAGGAGCATTGATGACCTGCAGATTTTGGGCATGCGTGACTACATTGATCTTCAGGGTAGAATCGGTTTTGTAGGAAGTTCTGAAACCATAAAGAGAGTACAGGAAGAACTCTTTCTCAGCAGTTGTGAGTCTGCAAAAACAGTTTGTGACTCAGAGTTAACATCTGATGAAACGTTTGAAGAGATTGTAAAAGAAGAAGAGTTATCTGAAAACGCACTTGAAAGTAAAGAAGCAGAGGCAGACCTGAAATGTAATGAAGGTGGTGGTGCTGCAGCTGAGCCATTGATACCTCGTCCAGACAATTTGAAAGGGCTGTCTTCAATTCAGAAGAATCAGAGTAATTTTGCAGGGTTGGGCTTAGCCTTTTCTGTTCATGGAGGATCATCAGCCATTGCTCGCTGGCCAAGCTTTGCTGACAAGAATGTGCTTCCTGAAGACTGGGAGAGTCTTGCTTTTTCCTCAGCTAATGAGAATACCCAAAAAACATTGGAAAGTCCTGATGATAGGTAAGCAGATAAACAAAAGTATAATTTAGTAGCTCAGTAAATGAGCTTTAATTTCACGGTTCTTGGACTGATTTCTACAAAAACTGGAAGCCTGAAAATTAAGGAAAAGTTCTCAGTGGCTGTCATAAACCAATTAAGCTTCTAGTCTATAGAACTGTGTTGTTCACATAGCAAATTTGAAAAATTAGGAATTTTGCTGCCTTTGGTAGGAGTGGGAACTTGCTATGCCAGTTCACAAAAAATGCCAAGCAAGTAGTTCTGGTCAGATTATCCTTTTTGCCCTTTACCATCCAAAAATAAGGTTAATGATGAGTGGCAATAAGTGTACTGAAGAAATATTTGTCAGACTTTTTTTTCCTTCTTCCTGCCCCAGAGTAGCTAACAACTAGGCTTTTTTTCAGTGTTTCCTGTTGTGGTAAAACATATTCCTCTGGTTTCAGATGTACAGAAGACTGTCTTGTGCTTATCTGTTGTGGATTATATGACCTCTTGCGTGGAGTTCTCCTAATTCTACCAGATATGATGCTAGAAGATGTGATGGACAAACTCATCCAACCTGATTATCTTATAGTCCTTGTGAACCACCCATCTCCTCTCATACAACAAGGCGTCATTAAAGTAGGCCTATACAAAATGTGTTCAGCTAAAAATTTGTGAAGTAGCTTACTTAGCATCTTGGGAACATGACGTTATGGGATGTTCACTTACTTTTTTCTAATTTTCTAGGTTTACTTGTGAATTTTAAGATGTTTCCACCCCCGTAGAGTAAAACAACGCAAGCATAGATTTTTTTCCAATAGATTAATATGGCCTGTGGCCATAGCCAGAGAGCTTAGGAGTATTCATCCATTACTGATGTCAATGGAAGTAGCAATGCAGAAAAAGCTTGTGACTGTACCTCCAACACAAAACACAGACGCATTATGTTAAACTGAGGTGCAAGCAGACTTCTGACACCGCTGACTTTCAGTGACTCTGGGGAATCATCCACACATTTGTTACCTAAACGTGGACTTAAGGCTTCAAAATGTTTTCAAGCATTTTTGTAGTATTGACAAGGGCCTGGATGTTCCTGGATGATGTAGATTGTATTTCAATTTAAAGAATAAGATTACATGGCTTTACCAACAGCATGATCCAAAAATTCCTGCTTGCACTTGCATATGCACTGAAGTACAGGATTTAATAATTATAAAAGGTTGAACATATTTGTGTTCTGTAACTGTTCTGTGTGTGATTTCATCTTCCCCAAACTTGACTGGAAGCCCAAGAGTCTTCAGATTGAAAGGTTGAAGTCAGCTGTCAGTTTTAACAAGGGCAATGAGGCCTGCAGTTGCAATAGTGCAGTTGATGTTTCTAATCTGGAATTTTAAAACACTTTATTTCAAACTGTTCTAATCAGGTGAGTTCTTAACTTTCAAAGCAGTTATTAAATGTTTAAATCTTATATCATAATTATGCATTTATTTTTAGTTGTTGGATGCATATTTCAACAGAGCAAGGAGGGAGCAGAAGGAGAAGTTTTTAAAGAATCGTGGCTTCTCCTTGCTAGCCAACCAGCTGTACCTTCACCAAGGGACTCAGGAAGTTGTGGAGTGCTTTTTGGAAATGCTCTTTGGCCGCTCTGTTGGCTTGGATGAAGAGTAAGTAATGCTTTGGTTTTGCATCCTGTGATTTAATGTTTGAACTACAAGCATCACACTTCGCTGCTAGAGGCAAGGATGTGTTAGCATTCTAATTCCAATTCTCATCCAAGTAGTCAATAACCATAAAAAAGTTCCTTGGAAATGGTTTTGAAATGTTCTGTTTGTAGCTTTAACATCTGAGTATGTTTAAACTTATGACTGTTACCTGGCCCTTAAACTGTAAGCAGCTTCATCTGATGGGTGCTCTCAGCTGGGATTTTCTGAACCCTCAGCCCTTCTGAGGGCCTCAGAGGCCTTTGCACTTTCAGTGTCCTGTAATTAGTTTAGTTCTCCCTGTTCTTTCTGATCCTATGTGAATCTCTGATTTACATCCTTAGAAGTTTTAAGGAGTAGCCACTAGACTTCTAGTGGATTTTGGTAGGTGATTAAGGAAAAAGCTTGATACCACAACTGCTGCTTTGGCTTGGCCCTGAGTTTAAATTAGTATTTCCTTTAGGGAAAATCCCACAGATACACTATTTCCCTGAAACAAAGATATATTTCATGTTGACAGGAGAGGAGGTTTCTTGTAAGCAGACAATTATCTCAGTAAATTGTATTTTTAGAATTAGTATAGCTACTTAATGACTGTACAGGAAGAACATGCATCTGAAGTGTAATCAACAGTGTAAAAACCTTGTAAAAAGCTCCTGCTCTGTTCCTGCCTCTCCAAGATCTGTAGTCAAATAACTTCTGTCTGTTTGCCTGATCTTCAGATACCCCTTCCCCCTCCAAATACTCCTATTTAATTGCAGGACCCAAACCTGGCTGCTTAACTAGCACTGAAGCAGAAAACTTATTTCCTCAGTTTTGATCATGGAGCTGGAAAGGAAACACTTATGGTTGAGGTGCTCTTAGGATTGTGTATAACAGTTGTGTGGTGGGCTGGTAACCTTAACATAGTAATCCAATTTATTAATGCACAAATAATACAGGGTGTGAAGCACTGTTCCCAGCTCTACAGTTGCAATAAGCCAGAAGTTGTCAAACCTGCTGTCAGTCAGTATATTATATCAATGTAATATAAGCTGCATCTGGCTTCCTGATACTGTCTGTGCCAGTTGTAATACTTATTACTGGAAAGATGGTGAGTCATATTTTTCTGTGCTGATAAAAAAACCCAACCCTCTCTTTTAATGAAATCTATATTGTAGATAGCAGTTAGTTGAAGCTTCAGTACACCTCTGAGACACTTCATTTCCTTATGGCTCTTTGAAGTGTTTATTTTGCTCTTATTTCCTTTAGCAGGCAGGCCTTATTCCTGCAATGAATGTAGGAAGCTGCCATCTATATCCTTGCCAAAATACTGGTATAAACTGGTGTTCCAGTTGCATATATCAGTTTGGTATCTAAAGGATGTCACTCACTTGTATTTATTTTAATAGGTTTGATCTGGAAGATGTCAAGAATGTTGGACTCTTTCAAAAATGGTGTGTCATTCCTGTTCTGGGTCTTATAGAGAACTCTTTGTATGATAATGTTCTGCTGCATAACTGCTTCTGTCTCTTGCTGCAAATCATAAATTCCTGCTCAAAAGTTGCAGACCTGCTGCTTGATAATGGTTTGCTCTACGTGTTGTGTAATACACTGGCTGCTCTCAATGGACTGGAAACAAAGTGAGTATTGTATCAGTTGCTATAAAATAGCCCAGGCAGAGCCTTAAGTCTAGCAAAAATCACTCTATTTATTTGCTATACCTTCTAAAATGCTCAGAGAGCATGTACAAAATAATCTTTGATTTTGAGGTTTCAGCTTTAATGATATCTGTAAGTGAAAGTTAATGCTTAGCAGTTCAGTTCAAACAATGGCAGATATTCTTTCTGTGTCTTAAAATGATGTTTCACTTAAAAATTTAAAATGTACATTTGTCATATCATGTACGTTTTGGATGCTTTTTCTAATGAAATTCACCAGAACAATAAGCCCAGGTGATGGTAGCATTCTACTGTATCTATAGCCGGTGTCAAAACTGCAGGAAAAGTCTGTCCTGTGCTGCCTGTGACTTAATATTTGAGATTGAGTAGCTTAAATGACTTACAAACATTCTGTACTTTGTGAAAGGTTATACAATGAGAAGTGGATTTTTAAAATTTATTTCATTAGTTGGTATACTGAAGAAATAGACATATTTCCTTTTTATCCCTGGATAGTTTAAATTCACCATGGTACAAAATGAGATGTTATGCCAGTTTTATTTTTTTGAGAAATACAGGATTTCAGCTTAGAAATCTGATTATAATCATCATTGCTTTTCCACTAAAACTTGACTATAATCTTAATGTTAGAATGTCTCAATGATTTGCATACATGCAATCTGTAAAAGTTAGTACTAAAGATCTGTCCTGCCTGCAGCAATAATGTTTTTCTATGAAATACAACATAATATTAGGTAGGGTTGGCAGAAGCAGCGAGGGGAATAGTAATGGGTCTTGTTATGGGTTACAATCTACTAGAATTGTCATGTTTCTGGTAACTACAACTTTGTTTGCAGCATTCCCTTGAATGACTACAAGTTACTTGCATGCGATATACAACAGCTGCTGGTAGCAGTTGCAATTCATGCCTGCAGCTCCTCAGGTTCTCAATATTTTCGTGTTATTGAAGACCTCATTGTGCTGCTGGGTCATCTTCAAAATAGTAAAAATGCAAGGATGCAAAGTAAGTTATCTGCTTATTTTTGGGGTCCCGGGACTGGAGAAGTAAAATCCCTTCCCCTTTGATTTATTTAATTTTTTAATTTTTTTTTTAATTTAAATTACTGTTCCTGCTGAGGGAGAAGGGGGCGTTTTATGGTGATGGATCTTCTTTCTCTTCTAAGTGGTTCTCAAAGCATAGTTTTCCTCAGGAGCCTGCCTTGTGGTAAAGAATTGTGTACTGCTAATCTGAACAGTGACTGTAGAAGTTCATTAAGGGTATTTAAATGGAAATGTTGATACAGTTTCATTTAGCTTATTTCGGAGTAATCAAATTCAATGGCTTTTCCATGAGAAGTCACTTGTTACTGTCTGTGTATGTGGAATAGTGAGGTGCCTTTCTATGCAACTTCCTTGGAATAGAGAATTTTACAGCTCTGACACATTTTGTTGTCTTCTTTTACTTTACAAACATCTGGTAAAATTTCTTGATTATTTGTAAAGAAAGAATGTCATCTGTTCTTTGTATGCCCCTCTCTGTAGATATGGCAGCTGTTCTACAGTTAAGAGTTCTTCAAGCAGCTATTGAATTAATAAAAACTACAGCAAGCCAAGATGCTCAGGAGCAGGCTGGTTCAGTCCCATCACCATCTGCATCACATCGTGCAATGTTTCAAAAGCGTAAAGGCATTGCTGGTAAGTAGCAAAAGTACTGTATTCTCGTACTTCCCTCCTGTATATATTACTTTCAAACTGTAATTTGAGTGGTACAACAAATGAGTCTTGTTGCTTTGCTTCTTCTCTCTATTTGCTTTTAAATCAGTATGTATGTTAGAATAGCACAGCCTGTATCCATTTCGAACTTCGGGGTTTTTTGTATTGGGAGGTAGTGTTGTATGAGAAGGTAATCTCAGGCACCTTATTCTCACTGTGGTGTCTAAAGCCAGATATTACCTTCTTTTGATATTTCTCTTGAATTCACAAGTTGCTTAGTGAAGATGTTTTAAAAGTCATTCATAGGGACTTTAATAGCCAACTTCACCGGAGTAAGGAAATAGCAAAATAAAGTTAGTGCTGGTAACTCTAGCACAGCTCTGATGTGGGGTTTGCTTTGTTGCACAACTCTTAACAATCATCCTGAAGTAAATACCTGGCAGTCCTAATTAATAGTTGAGTGTGAGATTCCTAGATTCTGCTGTGGTGGTGCTTGTAAAATGATTGTGTAGTAATGCTTCCTCTGTATTTCTTGGCTTGTGAGTCATTCTGTAAAGGATTTGGAGTCTTCTCGCTGGAAATTGATTTTGTATTTTTCTCCTGGAAATGAAGCTGCAGTTAATACTTCATAGAAGATATAACTTTAAAACTTGACATGTATTTGAGTTGCTTAAAACACCAAAACAAGCCACTATTGTGTACGGTGTTTCTATTGATAATGGTCAGCTTCAGAGGCCCCTCTCCATCAGCCCAGTAAATGTAGTGAAAATATTTTTAATACAGATACAGTCAAGGCCCACCAATTAATTTCAATAAAATTTTAAGGAATATTGTCAGTTTGAAATACTATTATCAAAACTAGTAGCAATGGGTATGATACTGTGTTTTTTTATAAGCTGGTAATATAACTGACTCACTTGTGCTGATAAAGCTAGTTTATAGATGATAATGCCATTTTTTTGTTGTGTAATTAATTTTAATCCTTTAAAAACAGTAATAGAAATGAATTTTAGAATCTGTTTTACATAAAAATATGCAAGGTATACAATAAATCTGATCTTGAGACTAACTTGTTTTATGGAATAGCTTCTTGAATTTTGTATGTTCAAATTGAAAATCTCCTGAGACAAACACTTAAATGATGCTTGTATTGTGTTCAGTATTAAAGGGTTTAAAATTTAAATGATGTGGATTCTTTGGATAAAAGTGATTAATTTTTTGTGCACTTCAGTTGGATGCTATTAATGCTTCTCTATTTAAAGGCTCCAGAAAGTTTTCACTTGCTCAGTCTGATGCTCTGCTGATGAAAATGCGCTCACTAGCAAGCGAGGAATTCAACATGATGATGCAGCGGAGAATGAGCCAAGAAAATCCCATCCAAGCCACTGAGGCTGAGTTTGTACAGAGGTTACAGAGGCTAACTGTTCTAGCTGTTAATAGGCTCATTTATTTAGGTAGGATTTCTCTTCTGTTTCTGCTTTCACAGAGCCAGTATAATAATATATGAAAAATGGATTCTTGCTTTTGGAGTGTTGAAGTATTTGAGAAGAAAGTAATACTATTGATACTACTTTAATGGCTTTAACTGTGAAGCATCATTTTGCCTGTGATTTGTCTTACAGTATTATGTAACTGACAATCTGGACACAGTTTCTAGCTGAATGGACTGAACAAGTTATTTAATCCTGTGCTAGTCCATTCATGTGTTAACTGCCTGAATTATTACCTGAAGATTTAACTCTGCCAAAGGGAGAATCTGCTCTCTTAATACGCATCAGTTGACAGATTTTTGTGAAAGGGTGACATTTGTTAGCAAGGCTTCATGACTTTGAGGACTAGTTCAAATTCCACAGAAGGAAGAGAATGAGTTTAGCATGTGGGGCAAAGAGTTGAACAGTTCTGTGACTAACTGTAAATGCTGAAGAAATTGGTTCATAAGGGAATTGAAATAAGAAATTCTTTTTTTATACTTAAAGTATGTTAAGTATAGCAGTAAAGGCAGTATTTGATTGAATGTCAACTAAAGGACAATAGGATTGTCTTGCCTGAGATGTTACTGATCAGTATGTGCCCCTTTTAAATTTAAGCATCTACTGAGGAGTGCCTTGATGTACTGGGAATAACAGAAACCACAAGTCAAAGCAGGCTTTCAGCATCCCAGCTGGAAGTTCCTGAAGAGGAAAGCCAGCGAGAACTGCCTACCAGAACAAATCCATTTCTTAAAGAAATGTTCAGAATGTTGGTGGAAGGAATCAAAGTATCTATTGTAAGTAATTACATGTTGTCCACATTAAAGTATGTTTCATAAGGCTCCTTTATTAGGAACTTTTCATGCATGAAGTCTTCTGTCCATAAATGCTTTTCTTACTGCTTTATCTTCAGCTGCTCAGCTATTCTGCAGTTGTAAAATAAATGTATGGGGTTTTTTACCTTAACATCTAGCAGCATTCTACTTCTTAACAAGCACACAAAGATTAAATTAGTTTCTGAATTTTGTGTCTGTAATTTTCCTTTGACTCCTGAACCTTGAGATTTTTTGGTGCCTGTGAAACAAGACCTGCTTGTATCCACAGGTCATGGGAGAGCAATTTGCCTGCAGTATATTTTGAAGTCAGGGATGTAAATGGGGGATGTGGTTGGGACCAACATGGATGACAGCTCTTTCTTTTTTGTTTGTTTGTTCTATTTGTTATTGTTGCCAAAGGGTTGGGAGTTTTCTAGTATACAGGTGTTAGCTTGTCAGGTTTTTGAGGTGATCAGGCTTTGCTTGGGTAATTTGAAATGGTTTTACTGGAAAACTGAACTTACTGCTTCTTGCCTCTATTTCTCTACAGTCATTTTTATAAAATAAAGTAGCTCAACCTAATTTTCTTTCCAGCTCTGGAAAATTACTTTTGTTAGGTGTGTTATCTTTGCATCATACTTGTAGTACTCTTCAAAGATGGCAAGTTTCTTCTCATGAGCACAAGCATCTCAATACAGTGCCTGGTTTCTAGTCTTTTGAAGTAATCTACCCAGAAACTAGTGATTATTGTAGAAGGGATGTTCATTAAAATAAGCAAACAAAAAAACCCTTAGATTTTTTTTTAAACCCACTACACAATGATTTTAATTTTTTGATTGTTGTGTAGTACCTTGACCTGAATATCTGATTTAGCTAGGAGCTGTGTTCCTAATATTCACAGATTGTGGGGAAAAATGTTTATTTTTTTAGAATTAACCCCTTTTTAGTGGAACCCATTTTAACTTGTAGTAATAGTAAACCATTTCATTTTGTAGAGCAATCTTTTTGTTGCATTTTGATGGTATTAACTGTGTTTGGTTTGTACCTGGTAAAAGGAAGCCTGTAATATTAAAGTGTCTCTTGTACTTAGAGCACCAGCAGAATGAACACACCAAAGCAGCAGTGGAAGAGAATCCTATTGTCATGTAAGGACACATTCCGTACACAACTTGGGAGGCTTCTTGTGCACAACTTGTCTCCAGCAAGGCCTCTGCAAGAGAGAAAGCAGGCTTTGGAGATGGTACATGAAGTAAACCATCAAGAGATTATGCGGGACTGTCTTAGCCCAAGTTTGCAAGTAAGCTCAAGAGTGCTTGAGTGAAGTTTGTACAGCCTGTATTAAGTGGGTTTTGTTTAAATCTTACAATTTACAACTGTGTGTGGTTAGAGGTGTTTGAAGTTATGTCATCATACAAAATCCCAGTGCATACCCTCTGAGATGTCTGCATTGTCCTAGGTGCAGATGGTTTTCTAAGAGGCAAGGTAGGATTTTGTCTGGGTATGGTTGACTCTGTAGTACATCAAATGTTACGTTTCCTGTGTGGTGCAGAAACAAAAGGTAGTACTAGTCTTAACATCAAGAATTTTAGTGACTATGCTAGAAGTTATGGTACCCTGAAAAATCAGATTAATGAAGGAATAACCCTTGCCTTCAAACTCTTAACTGCAGGCTTTCCGAAAGTTTTAAGAACCAATTGCCACTAGATTTAAGAGGTAGTCAGTCCTGAAGCAAAGCAATACCCTGTCTTTGCTTATTTAGCTTTCATAAATTCTTAAAGTGGGATTGTATATTCTATATTCTTGACTTAAATAAAGGAACAATTTCTCCCTGCATTTCTGGCTTTTTCAGGAAAAAGCTTTTTTTGATTGCATTCTGTGCAAGCTTGAGAGAAAGCATTTCTTAGAGCCATGATTAGAAATTGGGTAAGAATGTTGCTGTTTGAGATCTTCAGGAACTGCAAGAACAAATTGAGAGATGTCACACTTTGAGTCACTGCATACTAAGGAAAGTAGTTATTAGATGAACCTATGGCACTTTGCATTTCTGATCACATGTACATCACTCAACACTCTCATCAGTAAGAAAAGAGCTGATATACTAACAGTGGCTTTTTTTGGGGAGTGTCAAGTTGAATGCATTTATGACCTATGTCTGCTTAACTTCATTATCTGACCACTGATTTGATTAATCAGACAAGGCATAGCATTCTTGGCAGGCAAAATTAGGAGTCTCTGGCACATGTTTTGTGAAGTATAAGCAAGGCTGCAGGAGCTGAGCACTTGATAAAAAGATGTTGCTTCCCTGTAAGCCATTTGAAAAGTCACAACATGCTGTTCTTTCTGGTTTTATAAAAGGTTTTGTCTTCAGACATTAAAGCAGCCATTTTCTTTAAATCACAGAAAAATTAGTGGGAGAAGTCTGTCCAGCCTGACTAGAAAATGGAATAAAGTTGGAAGGAAAAAACTGCTCAGTGTTGTGTTGTGGAATTGAGAATGACCATGCTTCTCCCCTTCTTTTCATCTTCTAGCATGGACCTAAACTAGTGCTGTACTTATATGAGTTAATGCACAGTCACAGTGACGAAATGACCAAAGGGGAACAAAAAACAGCAGGAGACTTTGTGAATACATTAAAATCTTGTGGCTATAAGTGCATTCCCCTGAGCCCACGACCAAAACCAGATCTAATAAAAGCTTTAAAAGAGGTTTGTGAATAAAAACTTGATTTCAAAAACTGGGTGTAGTTGAAAATTCTTATACAGGGTCAGAGCTTTACTGCAATTAGTGGGTTTGTTTGCTTGGTGCATGGCTTATGCTTTTGGGGATTCTCTTTGGGTCCTGAATGTTTGTCACATGTGCAGTGCTTCACAGCAAGCTGACATGTTAATGCTTCTTGATTGAGCATATTACTTATCCCAGGGAAAGGTTAGAGTTCGTTATAAGCTGCTAGTATCTCTCATGGTTGGGGAAAAAATAATTTGTATGGTTCCTTGCAAAAACCTCATAAATCTAAAGGTAATAAAACTGCAGTAATGGAAGTCTTGATGGCTTTGCATGCTCTAAAGATACTAGATGAACAGCTTTGTCAATCTTCTGGTTTTTTTAAATTGCCATATCCTTCAGCCTCTTCCTTATATCATCTATTTGTAAAATAGTAGTAATGTATAAAACTTCCATTCAGGATCAGAAGAAATATGAGATGGAAGAAGGTGTGAACAAAGCTGCTTGGGAGAAGACAATGGCTAATAATCGTCAAAAGTAAGGGCCTGCAAGAACTCTGTAAGAATGTTCTCTGTTCAGCTCACTTCATTGCAAAGTTGCCTATATGATTATTATAGATACTCAAATTAGTAGTGCTGCTAGCTTTCAATGTTATATTTTAGCATCATAAAACCAGCTTGATTGTAGGGGTGTGCATTTTGGTAGGTTGTATAATAAATGACTTGGTGTGAACTTCAGAAAACTAAGTAATTGTTTTGCATATTTGGCATTTCACCCTTAATTTTACAGGTATTGTATCTGTTGAGTCACCCACCTCTGCTGTTGCTGTGGTCTGTGCAGTTAGATGCAAGGCAAATGTCTGCAGCTAACCCTGATTTTAATTAATAAAATGTCATATATTCAGCATAGTATTTGAACGCTTTTGTGAGCATGTAGGCTGCTGCTCCTTGGAGTAACGTAAATTTTGGTAGCTGGTGGCAGATTAGGAGGATCTGTCTAATTTACTTTTCAGGCTTTGCCATATCAATCAGACCTAAGACATACACACAACATGCTTCAACGTAGGTTACTGGTGGCTGTAAAGGTCAGCTTAGTCAAATCTGTCCCATAAGTGGTAACTCTACTGAGTAACTTAAGAGATTTGAGGAGCAGTAAATTTCTGTTCTTCAGGTTTTCATTGTAATGGGTATACATCCATCAGTGAAGCATGTTAATACATAGCTGCTAATCTTCTGACTTTGGCCACAAGTAACAGCTTTTTTGAAGGCTTAGAATCAGAAGACAGTTATGATTCTCATGAAGATTAAGTAGGCTAAGTTACTCTGCATCTGCTGTAATAGAAAATATGTGTATCTACAGACAATCTGGATATTTTTGGAAGGAATTCTTGTGCCTTGCCTTCCCTTTTCAGTGTGTTTATTTGACATTTTACAACACAAGTCTCTTTTTTCAGTCTCTTTCAACGTCTGGATACGAAATCTAAAGACATTTCTAAAATAGCTGGAGACATCACACAAGCTGTGTCTCTGTCACAAGGAATGGAAAGGAAGAAAGTAATCCAGCACATCAGGGGGATGTATAAGGCAGAGCTAAGTGCCAGCAGACATTGGCAGGAACTCGTTCAGCAGCTTACCCATGATCGGTAAGTTGTTCTCCCATCTCAGTGAAAAAAGTGAGACACACGCTCAATGCTTGACATGTGCTTCTCATTCTGCTTAAAGGCACGTGAAATATAGATGATATCAAAATTGGAATTACTGGCTTTTGCTAATCATCTGATGGTTGAAGCCCTGCGAAATATTTGCTTAATTTTCCTGGCTTTTTAGGATGAAAAGCAGAGTAGCCATTTCTGTGCCATTTAAACAGGGTTCTTGACAGATACGTTTAGTTGTGCCTAATAGAATAAAGAATGTCAACATTTTTGTGTCTTGCATTATGTTGATGGAGTAACGCAACGTTTTTGGGTAATGTCATTCACATTCACATCCAGATACTGTGTTCACTAATCTGCATAGAACAAATGATTTTTGGTCTTGACAAGACACCTCACAACGGTATTTTTCCCACCGCCGAACTAGTATTGTCATGTTTGCAGCAACTGAGGTTTCAGAATAAAGTATTGGATGCATTGATGGCTGTTTTCATCAAAATTAGTAACTTCAAGAGCAGTCTTACAGTAGTAGCTCATAAGCAGTCAATCTGCGGGGTAGCTTATGAAAATAAGCTACAGAATTCAGTCTTTTGATACTTTTTCAGAAATAATTGCCCAGTGTACTACTGTGAAACTGCCGCCTTTCTACTATGTAAAGAAACCCAGCATGAATAAGCATACATACTGCCTCTGCTGCCTAACATGTTGGTTTTTTAGGACGCTCTGGTATGACCCAGTCTATTACCCAACTTCTTGGCAACTGGATCCAACAGAGGGCCCAAACAGAGAGAGACGCCGCCTGCAGAGGTGCTACCTGACTATTCCAAACAAGTACCTTCTCCCAGACAGGCAGAAACAGGAAGGTAATTTTAACATCATGTAAGAGTATATCTGAATAGTACTGACTGCAAGTGCCTTATTATTTGTGGCCTTTTTATAGGTGTGATAAAACCCCCGTTATCTTATCTATTTGAAGACAAAACACATTCTTCTCACTCTTCTACTGTAAAGGACAAAGCTGCGAGTGAACATATAAGGTAGGGTTTCCCTTTCCCATCTTCTCCTATTCCAGTGAAATACTTCTCACTTTTTTGTCTAAATAAACAAAATTCAAGTAATAAGAGATAAATGTCAAAAAATAGTACAGTGTTTTTCTGTACTCATAAGCAAAAGATCAGAGCTACCAACATGTATGTTTTGTCGTTTACTTCAGTCATCAGTAAAAGTAAATACAATCTGGTGTGATATGGGAATGATGAGACTTCTGTGGGATAACCCGATGGGATTTTTTAACTTACTTGAGACTTAGGTATCTAAGGCAGTGCTACTAGATGGGTAGATATTTATAACAGTGTTCAAAACCAAATTGTGTTTTCATCCTCTGCTTTTACCACTGTGTTACTCAACTCTGCAGTTGTGTCAATTTGCCACCTACTACAGGCAGTAGTACCGCATAAACTGCAAAGAGCACACCAACAAATAAATACAAATACATTCATGTTATATTTGCTTGCTTTCCATGGGATCTGAACCGTTAATGGTGCTGAAAAGCTTGTCTTCAACTGTAGCCTTTGAGGCTGTTAGTTTTAGGTACACGCCAAAAGGTACAGAAATCCCAAAGCAATAATATGCTTTGAATTATTTCAGAGTTAATCGAAGATGTGTAAGTGTAGCACCTTCTAGAGAAACTGCTGGTGAACTGTTGCTAGGTAAGTAGAATTTTTCAGTCCTTGTAACTCTCTCCTTTATACAAGAATCTGCTGTATGTCAACTTGGCTGCTTTGTTAAGTAATTGAGCTGTTGCTGGCTTCTTGTGGATTACTGTATAGATCAGTTTTGCCTTTCTACCTACTGTCTGCCTGAGTGCTGTTTGCACTGTAGGTAAACTTTAAAGCTGTGGGTCACTTATTACAAGATGTGGAATGATAAATTCTACTTCTGTTAAGTACTGTCTTGCCCAGGTATTGTTCTTACCATTCTTAACTCGTGGATACTGTTTATATAACACCAAGGGGCATTATACAAATAGTAATATAATGTATCTTTCATCACCTTTTCTTTTTCCTGCAGGAAAATGTGGCATGTATTTTGTTGAAGACAATGCTTCTGACACAATTGAAAGTTCAGTAAGTGTTAGACCATATTGTCCATCTTTAATTTTTCCAAACTAGGACCATGAGTAGCTTTTATCTCCTGCCACTGAGGTTGCTGAGGTTCTAGAGGTAGAGGTCTCTGGACGAGGCCAGACAAACTGATTAGTTTGGGTTTGGTGTTGCTTCTGTTGCCCCAGCTGTGGAATTGATGGTGACAGAAAACAGGAAATATGTTGGTCTGGGGCTGGGAGGGAGTGAGAAGGGTGGTGTTGAGGGGAGGGTTTTGCACCTTGCTGTTCATTGCTCTGAGCTCATCAGCATAACTGTACAGAGCTTACTTTGGCCTGCACCCGAGAACTTGCCTTACTGGTGGAGCACTAGAAGAACAGAAACTCAGAAGTGTATGAACTTTGCTGTACACATCAGCATATGATTCTTGAATTTTTCATTATATTGGATATACTAGCTCCCCTGTGTCCTATCCAAGAGAGGACTGTTTCATGGAGGAAACTGGAACTGACCTTCTGATATACAAAGGCTTTGATGTACTATCTTATCCAGCAAATATTTAAAAAAATAATCAAGATATGGATTATACTGCTTGAAGTTTTAAACTATTTTCAGGGAGCTCTTCCTTACAACCACTAACACCACAGGTCCTGTGGTTTAAGATGTCATAGCCTGGTTTGCTGCTGTGACCTTCATAGAATTGTCAGAATTGGGGTTCGTGGCAAAGCTTTGCTTGCTCTGGTTGACTGTCTCAGTGCTTCGACTTAGGAGCCAGTGAAAACATGGCAGTGTGTACTAGTGTTGGATAGGGAACTGGAGCAGCTGAGGAACACAGAGTGTTCTCTTGAGGAGAGCGGAGGCCAGGGAAGCATATGAAAAAATCACTGTCATGCATTAAAGCATCACATCAAAATTAGTTTACCTTACAATATGATATATGGGTATAAACCAGCTGCATTGAAGGGTTTCTTATTTAAAATCTATTTATAATATTTTTTCATTTGCAAATTCTTCAGAGTTTTCATGGAGAAACTGAACCAGCATCATTTTCTTGGACCTATGAGGAAATAAAGGAAGTTCATAAGCGCTGGTGGCAGTTAAGAGACAATGCTGTGGAAATATTTCTAACAAATGGCAGAACTTTACTCTTGGCTTTTGATAATACAAAGGTAATGTGGCACTAATGCATTATAATACATCATAAGTGTTTTGCTGTGTCTTGACAATAGGTATATTCATGCATTAGTTTTCAGGGAGACCTGTTGCATGGACTAATTAAATTCTGCCTAATACCTTCGAGAACTTTGCTCAGGTAGACTTCTAGACAGACACAGTCATGTTGTGAAACACATCTCTGATGTATTTAGGTGCAAAAGAATCTTAACCTAAATACATTACCATTACATCAGATGTCTGCCAAGTTATAAAACCAGAAAAACTTACTAACCCGTGGTGGTGAAGCTTTAATTGTATGATTAAATCTATGCTATTTTCTTCTAGGTCCGTGATGATGTGTACCACAACATCTTAACTAACAATTTGCCTAACCTTTTGGAGTATGGAAACATTACTGCTCTGACCCACCTGTGGTGCACAGGACAGATTACTAACTTTGAATACCTGACTCATCTAAACAAACATGCGGGCCGTTCCTTCAATGACCTCATGCAATATCCAGTATTTCCTTTCATCCTTTCTGACTACACCAGTGAAACGCTGGACCTAAATGAGCCATCGGTATATAGGTAATATGAAATGTTTGCAACTGGTTATTTCCAAATACTTGAGCTGATCATCCAGTACAGCTTTTTAACTTCTCTGTGCTAAGCTGCACACGTACATGAATGGAACTATTCAGGGACAAGCCTGATCCATAATAACTTGGGCGTTTTACAATAAGTGGCTGTTTCACCATGAGTATTTAAATAAAATGCCTGATATTGACCGTGTATGTCCCAAGGATGCTGTGAATTGGACATAGATGTACTGTCTTAATATGATGTGGATAGTCAACAGATTTAAATAAAAGCTGTTGAAAAACATCTTCTTAAAGACTTCCAAGCCAAATAGCAAAAATTAAATAGAAAATAATAATCTAAATTATCTGGCTAGTTACAATATATTGTCTTCATTGTCAATAGAGCCAAGTGAATTGTCCCACCTAATAAATTTCTGTTAAGCCAACTTAAAGTTTGTGTGCACAAAGTCTTAACCTTTATATGATGCCTCTGATTTGACAGAGGCACTCTGCCTTTGCTTGCCTGTTACTGTGCTATGGGGTAGCCTGTGGATCAGTTTGCCTTTAGCATTAACTAAAACTGTACTTTTTGGTGTTTTAGTTCTCCTGTGAAGTGCTGCTAAATTGTTTTTGTCCTTTTCATGAATTAAAGTCATTAATAAAAATTATAAAAATGACAAGATATCAGTACTATTTCTGTTACAGAAATCTGGTCAAACCAATAGCTGTGCAGTCTAAAGAAAAAGAGGATCGTTATGTGGATACTTATAAGGTAATTTCAATAACTTTTCCTTTTTGCCTTTCTCCTGCTTTAATTTTTTAGCATACATTGATTGGGGGAAAACAAACCATGGATCTGGTACTTTATATCTACAGAATTCTTACTCCCAGTACACTAGGTTTCCTGGGAGTTGTTTTGTAACATGCTTGGAACCTAACCTGTGTTTATCTGTTCCTGTACCTGAAATCATAAATTAATTTACTCTTTCCATGTGATACTGCTGAGGACACTAAATTGATACCATCTTACATACGAGCACACAGGTATTTTCATGATCTTTAAGGATCTCTAGATAGGCAAGTCCTGCTGAAGATGTTATCAAACAGAAAGAATAGCCACAAGTACTCTGTTATTTTAATGTTCCCTACTATGATCGCAGTGGTCTTTGATTTTTTTCCTCTTTAGAACATCTGAAGGCTACAGGAAATCAGAATATGCTGGGGAATGAAATCATCTGCAGCTGGCCCTTCAAACTTATGTCTATATCGCCATAGTCTAGTGTATTTGCAAATATTACTTTTTTCCTTTATTATTGAAAAGCCTGTACAATGACTCTGCTGTGCTAGAAAACAAGAGGGGGTGGGGGGAGGGAAGGCATAAGTAATGAATAACAGAAAACAGGTCACTTAAGTCTCAAAGCCTTCAGCCAATCTAACTGGATTGTAGAAGTGAAGTTTTATTCCTAAACATTTTAGGCAAGCTCTTATGTTTGTTATTGGAATACACCCTAAGTAGGAGGTTTGTGATTTAACTTTTTTTGCTACTACTTTTATAGTATTTGGAAGAGGAGTACCGTAAAGGAGCACGAGAGGATGATCCAATGCCCCCTGTACAGCCGTATCACTATGGATCTCATTATTCCAACAGTGGAACTGTGCTTCATTTCCTAGTTAGGCTGCCACCTTTTACTAAAATGTTTTTAGCCTACCAAGGTAAGGCTACTTTTGCTCACAGTTAACTTTCACACCTGGGCATTGTCCCAGTGACTCAGGAATGCTGTGTGTTGCTAAACAGAGCATAGTTTATCAATTCTGAATAATAGCAGAGTTCAGTAAAATTGAATCAGGTATGCTTTCACAGGAGACCCATTCTGCATTTTTCAAGATAGAGTATAAAACTGCATGTCTTGTATTTATCATTTAGTGTATGTAGACCTATACTTGATTTGCAGTGCAAGTGTAATGCCGTAACTGAGATAGAAGAATTCTAAATGCTCTCAGCCAGCTGGAGAGCAAGTAATTCCTTGAAGTTGCAGGTGTGCAACTATTACTGTGTCCAGCATCAGTGTAACAAATTGAATTTGGATTTCTTCACAGATCAAAGTTTTGACATCCCGGACAGGACTTTTCACTCTACCAATACAACCTGGCGACTCTCTTCATATGAATCGATGACTGATGTAAAGGAGCTTATCCCAGAATTTTTCTACCTTCCTGACTTTTTAATTAACAGAGAAGGTATACTAATAGGATATAAAGACTGTAGCCAAGCCAGCTGTATGGTTAAGCATATGGGTTGAAACTAAGAACACTTATATCCTTTGAATATAATTAGTAGTAGATGTGTGGGAGAAATCTGGCACGATTTGCAAGATATGCTGAAAAAGCTCTGATGTAGGACTTAAGGCAAGTGTTTTTGTGATTATGTCAGACGTGCAAAGGAATTGTTCCTCTTGTCTGATTTTCAAGTTTGAATGAGTGTGTGCAGCGTGAATGTGTTTGGGGCAGACTTGTTAATGCTGATGCTTCATTAATTGGCAATCACTGTGCTTAATGATCGGTTTGTATAGAACCCTGGAAAGGCCTTTTTGAAGTTACTGTCTCTGTTTCAGGTTTTGATTTTGGAGTACGTCAAAATGGTGACAGAGTTAACCATGTCAATCTTCCACCCTGGGCTCGTAATGATCCTCGTCTGTTCATCTTGATTCATCGTCAGGCTTTGGAGTCTGACCATGTTTCCCAGACAATCTGCCACTGGATTGACTTGGTGTTTGGTTATAAGCAAAAAGGCAAGGCCTCTGTTCAGGCTATTAATGTCTTTCATCCTGCGGTAAGTATTTGTTAAGCACTGTGTTTGTTCATTGTACTCAGTAACTTAAAGGGGAAAGTTGGGTCTGACTTGCTTGGCCAGTGTTCTGCATGAAACAAGATGCCTTGCTGGTGAAGTGTTGAAGAATAAGAAAAGGCTTTAAGCATTGCAGTGTGGAACTGATAAATCCCAGGGACTGTTGTGAGACTTAATTATCTTTGTCCTTCTTGCCTTAAAATAGGCAAGAGATGATGATTAGGTGTGGGATTTGGACTTTCTGGATAGTTGTTTACAGGGGCGTACAGGTGTTGTGATTGTGTGTACCTGATTAATCTCACTTAAAAGAAGCCTTTCATACTGCAGCTTTTAATACAATTAAAATAGCTCAGTCTGTCTTAAGCCCATTATTAGTGTCCTTCCCTTCATATACCTGTTGTGTTTTGTCCCTCTAATGAGCACTTCCCTTCCAGTAAACTTAACTTCATCTAAGTCTTCATTTCCAGAAGATTTCCAGGCTTTCATTACTTAACTGTAACAAAGATATCTCAGATGGTGTTATTTAGCTTTGATTCTTACTATCACAAGGTTTTCTCAGCCAGGCAGTCTTGGTTTCAGTTGCATATAAATGTGTTCCATGTGTTTAGTGTTCCTTCTATAGCTAGAAGAGCTAAAAAAACCTCAGTAGTTTGGCAGGGGTGGCTTCTTCTTTGCATGTAGCCATCCAAATGCTTTCCTTTTTCCCTTTTTTTGGTGCTCTAGTATTGATTTAATTATTGCCTTAAATTTCAAGTATTAGGTTTGTGTGTGTTAATTGGTTTTCAAAGTGAAAAAGTGGGATTTAAAGGTATGCAGCACGGTGTGCAATTACAGACATGAAGAAAACAAGTACAGGAAAAGAAAAGAATTTCCACTGTCCTGAAATACAAAGGTTCTTCCTCCTTTCCCACCCAAACCAGAGCTTTAATATGTTAATTAAAGAGGTACAGAAACAAACTCAATTTTTGTTTTTTTGCAACCCTTCTGGTTTTGCACAGATTAGTCGAGGTCTAAGAAAATACATGTTTCAGAAATTAGTCCTGTAGGAGCCTCTTTAGTTAGCACAGCCATTGTGGGATGGCTTCTGCTCCAAACCTTAACCAAATACCCAAAGAGTCACACATTCGTGTGCACATGTTCAAGTCTTTCTCAAAGATAAGCTGGACAAGCTTATTCTTGCACCTCCCCTTTTTCTCTTCTCTAGACCTATTTTGGGATGGATGTTTCTGCTGTCGAGGATCCTGTTCAGAGAAGAGCCCTTGAAACAATGATAAAAACATACGGCCAAACGCCTCGCCAGCTGTTCCATACGGCACATATTAGCAGACCTGGAGCCAGGCTTATCATGGAAGGAGAGCTTCCTGCTGCCATGGGATTGCTAGTGCAGTTTGCTTTCAGAGAAACCAGAGAACACACTAAAGAAATCATCTATCCAGTATGTCATTTTCATTTGCAAGGTGGTTTAATTAACTTTCATAGGCTGTAATTATTGTACCTTTATGTTTACAGTTTTCTTCCTAAACTTGCAATTTAGTGCCCTTATAGTACTGCAGATGAAAATAGATAAAACTAGTAAAGTGGCAGTGATTTTTTTTTTTCATATTTGTAATATATTTTTGTGTCAAAGATCTGAATTTCTCTTGGTTACAGCAAATAGGTGCTTGAAGGCATTTCACTTAACCAGTCTTATAATTTCAGTGATGGATTCTGGAGTCTGTGTGCAGACCTAAACACATGCTGTGCTTTCTTCCATCCTCAACTCTTTCATTGTCTGTAGGACAGCTCAACTCCCTTCAGTTCAAGCACTTGTTTTCCCTAAAGTCCAGTGAGAAACTGAATTCTGACCTGTAAAGAAATGGCTGGCTTTCTCTAAACTACTGGAACTGCAAGCTTGCTATCTCAGCCCTTAAAGAAATGGGTCTTTACAGTATTTTAAGAATACTTCAGCAGTCCTTAACAAGTGATTGTTTACTAGTGAAATAATATTTTTCTGAAAACTCTTTTTAACACTGTTTAATTTTACTGTTATTTGTGCTTGTTTTAGAGTCCGTTACCATGGATAAAAGGCTTGAAGTGGGGAGAATATGTTGGTTCCCCAAGTGCTCCAGATCCTGTTGTCTGCTTTAGCCAACCACATGGAGAAAGGTTTGGCTCTCTCCAGGCTTTACCAACTAAAGCTATCTGTGGCTTGTCCCGCAAGTTTTGCCTTTTGATGATATATAGCAAGGAGCAAGGTAGGAATTTGTGCTTATTGTCTCTACATGTAATCATGCAATAAACAGTAGCTATAAAAAAATTCTACTGTTCTCCAGCAAACTTCCTTAATTTAGTCACTTCTGCCAAAGATTGATTTATAAATCCAGTAACAGCTTCCACGTGTGATGTCTTTCCTGGAAGGTGGATTTTACTTGTAACTTTCAAAACTCCATCCTGTAACTAAGTTGGTATTTTTCATTAGAGTAACTGAATGATGATTTAACTTCAGTCCAAGAAGAACTGAAGAACAGATGAAGAGTGCATGTGGCAACAGAAAGGGAGAGTTAAGGAGTGCATTTTAGGAGAGAATAAGGAAAGTTATCAGTAAAAGGCAGATGTGAGGGATCTTCTGCTTTCTGATAAAACTCCCCAGAGCAGTTCTTATTGAGAATGTACAAACGGGTTCTCATACTCCTGTTTTCATTGTAACATACACTAATGAAGGTTGGTTGTTTTTTTAATAAATGTCTTCACGTTTAGTCAACAAAAACAGCATCCTCCTTGAAATTATGAACAATTGCTTTCCTAGCTGGGAAGTACTGTCCGCCTCTTCTCCCTTTTCTCCACTTCCACTAGGTGCAAAATTTACTCAGAAAAGCTTTGTCCAAGTTGCACACTGTCTTTGGAGAACAGCATTTACATGGTCTCTAAAATTGTTTTTGTTGTACATTACAGATGAAGCTATAGCCGAACAAAAAATACCTTGTTTTGATACTTGGGGGGGTTATGTTCTAGCCTGTGGTAAAACAGGGACCTGAGACTTTTGTTGACTATCAAAGCGACCAACTCTTTAGTTGCATGTGTGATGCAATGTTATGTGCCTGCTTTCAGGTGTGAGAAGCATGCACAGCACTGATATTCAGTGGTCAGCCATCCTAAGCTGGGGATATGCTGATAACATTTTACGACTGAAAAGCAAGCAAAGTGAACCTCCAGTAAACTTCATACAGAGTTCTCAATTCCATCAGGTAAAAAATCAGTTCCTTGGCCTTCAATTTAATATTGCAGGTTTAAGTGGTGGCCTGGCTGGGCAGTAGGTACTCTTGCTTCCATTTTCCTTGGAGATGAACGTCAAAACACAACTGCTCTTAATCTGTTTGATTCTCCTTTGGAATGTGTCCCTCATTGCTCTGGTGTATCTTGCTCCTGAATGTGTTCCAGTATTAGGCAAAGGTCTTTTGAATGCATTTGATTTTTTGTAGCTTTTCCCTCTTATGGAATATTGGTGTGGATTTATGAAACCCTAGGTTCTGGGCCAAGAAAAATGAGTGCATTTCTTTTTTTCCTGTATCGGTAGAATTCCTATACTTCAGTATTTCTCTGAAAAAGATTGTCAAAAGTTTTGTTAGGGAAGACTGAGTAATCCCTGTTACACTCCAATGGTAGGTGAGATTCTACTGAAAACACTTTGACCGATTATGGCTGTAGATTTAGAAGTCTGCAGTAGTTCACGGCTCTTGAGCTGAGAATTCTGGACCAGGCAGAATTTCTCTTTACTTTTTCTGAAGTAATAACAACTATAACCTAGAGCAGCTCTATTTTAACTCTTGGATTTCTTTAACTATTTGACGTTGCCTTTCGTAGAACAGCAAATAAAGAATCTGTTTGATTAAGATGTAGTATTCAGTCAAACTTGTGGTTAGAACAAACTGTTCTAACTTGGTTTTGGTATTTTGTCTTTCCAAGGTAACAAGTTGTGCTTGGGTGCCAGACAGTTGTCAGCTGTTCACAGGTAGTAAATCTGGTGTCATCACAGCATACATGAACAGATTCACTAGCAATACGGTAAGTTCCATTGGACAGAATTTATATTTGATGATCTAGCTTGAATTCACTGCTACAGTCTTTTTTAAAGAGGATAAGTGAGGAAAGGAGGAATATATTATATTTGGACAGTTGCTAAAAGGATCAAATGCTTGTTTAGTATGTATTTTTGATAAACAGATTCGTCTTAGCATGTTTGTGAATTTTTCTTAAGCTGCTGTTTGCATACTGCTAGCTTTTAGTCAGCCCTCATCTGGGTGTGTAACTGATAACAGAAATAGCTCTGGCTGTATTCAGGCTAGGGCTTGGAATTGAAGCCCTCGAGCACAATGAAGCTCCCTACATAAAGGAGGTATTTTTTTCTGTGAAGGAGACAAAGCCTTTCAAAGCCTTAACTGAAACTGGAATGCATTTCTCCAGAGTAAACAGCACTTCAAACACAGAAGGCACTACAGAGAGCTAGGGTGAAATCTCAGTGTATATATGTTAACCACTAAGTCTCTTCAATTTGTCATACTCCCCAAGGGGAAAAGCTCTGAGGAGGGAAGGGGAAAAAGTAACTTGCATTACTTAATGCCTCAGTGGAAGATACTGAGATACTAACAGAAATTGGACTGATGCTGTGTGGTAATAAGCATGGCATGAAAACATGAATACAGAACTCTTCAGTCTGAACCAGAAGGTGAATTTATTTCTGAGCTTCCATCTTTCTCTAGCAGTAACTTCTATTCTTCATACTTTTAATGAGTGGGTAACTTTGACAGGTCATTTCAGGTGTTTCTATAGGATTACCCATAGCAACAATTAAACTAAATTGGTTTCTCAAATCTAGCTTGTTACAGATACAGGTATTGGCAAATGCATTTGTAGTATTGTACTCATGATGCTCTTGGATAATTATGTTAGTGCAGGAAAGAAGGAACCTTGGTATGATCTGCTGTGCCTACCCAGTTTCCTGTTTTCAGCAGTGGCAAACAGCAGACACTTAGAGTGGGAAGAGCACAAACACACAGTAATTTTCTTCCTTGGCTTTCTTCCAGTTTCTGGTGATCTGCCACTCAGACTTTGTGAGCTCAGCAGGACTTTGAATTTAAAAAAAATAAGTAGAGCTTGAAGCCTGGAAGCTTCAGTCATTGGTTCTTGAGTCAGGCACCTTAACTGCTCGCTAGAATAGCTTGTAAATAACCTGTACTGAGACTTGGATTCCTCTTAATGTTTTCTGAAGTACTAAAATAGAAATTCAATATACTTGCCTTCTGCAATGCTAATAAGAAACTCAAGTAGTGGGGTTATTCTTAAGTTCCCTACATTTCATAGAAATAAGTGATTTATTTTTTTAATGTCCATCTGCACAGATGTTGTCTTTGAGGCCATCTTTGCTGAATTTCTCAGCACTGACAGTTTTACATGCCCTGGGCAGACTGACTTTGCACCGGTTCTGTAGCTTCTGTTGTTGAGTTGGTTACCCAAGTCAGGGCTGCGGGGAATGCAAATGTGCTTCCTACCATCTGTTCTGTATCCATCTTGTCAGCTGTTTGGTGATAAAGTGAACAGCCCTTTATAATGCTGTAGTTGAAACATGAATATTTTTGTCCTGCTTCACACTTACATAAACTCAACGCATAGGCATAAAACAGATAGGATGTTAATTGGATGTGGGAATTCAAAGGCTTGCTCAGTGTTGTACTTCAGATGCTTTATTTTTCCTAGCCTTTTAAGTTGGTCAAAAAAATAGTGAAGCACTGCCTTGAAAACATGATGTATCTAGACAGTAGGTTATACCTTCATGAAAACCTCAGCTGATGTTTTCTGGTTGTACAATTTACTTCAGCCTTTACATGCTGACTACTCAAACTGTCCTGCAAATAGAAAGAGAGCACTTCAATCTCTGAGTAAAACTGCAGTGATTATTTAAATTCTCTACTGAAATGCCATAGGTGATCACTTCAGGTAATCAATGGCAAGAACTGCTATTTAAAGGTGGATAAACACCTGCATCTTTTTCTACATCGAGGTACTGTTTTAGCATTTGTCATCTAAAATCAAGTGAGAAGTAAAAAAAGATGGCATTTTAGGCATGGAATAATTATTTCATAAGTTATGAGACCTTAATACAGCTGGTGCTAAAATTTCAGCTTGTCTCACTACAATATTACAATAACCCAGCAAACAATGAAACCAGCGTTATTAGTGCTATAGAGAAGAGCTGCTAATGGTCAATCCTGCTTTTAGTTCTGGTGTTGAAATGCAGATCAAGAGGGAACACTTGAAGGAGACGAGAGGACCAGAGTAAAAGGGTTGTCAAAATCAGTTGTTCTTCAGAAAATTAGAAGTCTTGCTTCTTGCTGTTATGGAAAAAAATGTATAATTTTTTTTCTCTAAACTGAACAAGGGTCAAATAATGATCTGCATATGTGAGATACGATACTGTTCTGAGAATGACCACTGCAGGCTTTCCTAAGTGTGTTTTGGATGATATGCTCAGTAACGAGAACAAAACGTCAGGTCTTCTGGCTGTCAAAAAGTGTATTGATTTTGCAGTATTGCCTAAATGATATTGTCCCTTTTAGTGTGGAAAGGCATAACAGTGTTCTATGAACTGAACTAAGTGTATGCGTATCTTTATCTGCTTCTACTTTTGAAGAGTGTTGTAGACCTGCTGTGTGCATCCTGTACTGGCACGCAAACGCAGACAGTGTGTTCTGACATGTGTGAGGAAACAGCAGAAAATGATCCTTTCTTTTAGTAAGATGACTTTAATCTCTGTACAGTAAGTTGACTTAAAGCATTAGTATTCTGATGAAGCGGCTCTTTCAACTTAGCCAGTTTTCAGGAAGTGTGAATCATTTTGAATTATCTATCTTGAATATAAGAAGCGTCATTTGGCATTAAACCTGCTGCTTTAATTATTTTATCTAGCAGTTTCTTTATTTAAACTTGACTACCTGTATGGCTTTCCTGCTTGGTATCACTGAAGGACTAAACTGGCACCAGCTTGAGGAATTCCTGGTAATTTAGTGCACACAGAGTGGTGACTGCTGAGATGGGTTTTCCTTCTGTGTTTCCAAGTGCTGCTTTTAGATGCTGAAATAATGACTGTCGTTTCACCCTCACGTAGCAATAGCATTCTTGCAGAAAAACAAATTGGATGATCTCAAGGTGTGTAACTGAGGCAGTAGTAGTACAGTAGTTCTTCGTTTTGATTAATTGGGCTACATAAAAATGCTTGTTTGCTTAGACCAAAGCACTGGAAGCAAAAAGTGGAATATCAATGATACGTGTTGCTTAGCACATTAATAAAGCATTAATGTGTTGCTAAACAGATGACATAAAATGGATCCCACTGGCTTTGTTTTCTCAAATCTAAGACTTAAACGTGTCCCTAGGCTCATCCTTTAAAATAATACTTAATTTGTTTTTTAATGTGAGAGTTCATATTTTATTTTGCTGTTTTTCAGCCTTCAGAGATAGAAATGGAGTCTCAAGTCCATCTGTATGGTCACACAGCAGAAATAACAAGCTTGTTTGTGTGCAAACCATACAGTATAATGATAAGTGTCAGCGAAGATGGAACCTGCATCATATGGGATTTGAACAGGTATGTGTATATACATAACTTTTTACAATTGCTTTTTTTACATACCTGTTTTCCAACTTTTTAAGTATCTTTACCTTTTTTAAGTTAACTGAATTTGTTCCATGTATATCTTAATGTGAAGTCAAACCCTTACTGTCTTTTCCCATGAAGGGTGCTGGAATGAATATGGAAAATACCTCTATGTAAAATGTTGATTTTTAAATTAATGTAACTCTTAAATATTTTCCTCAAAGAACCTTTTCCATGTTTAAGTCTGAACTTGAGGCTTCCTGTCTGTCTTTTCTTCAGGCTGTGCTATGTCCAGAGTCTAGCAGGACACAAGAGTCCTGTGACCGCAGTTTCAGCTAGCGAAACAACTGGTGATATTGCAACAGTTTGTGATTCAGGTATATTTGGCATTCAGGATGTCTGTTTTGACTTACCAAAGAAATTTTGAGACTTGCTGTTCTGTTAGGTACTGACGGGGTGTTAATCATCTGATGATGCATTTGGTCAAATAGAAGGGCTCTTTTTTTTTACATAGTATCATATAAATTTCTCCAGAAATTATTAGGCAAAATATCACAGTCTATTGTATTAAAGGAAAAGGGGAAGTTGTTCTAGCAATTTCAGAAACATGGTATTTAGGGTTTAAATTGACATAGTCTTTCAGGTCTGTTTCTGTAGCTCACAAGCAATTTATTTCTGGAAAAGATTGCATTCTTTAATTGTTAAGGGACATGAGTTTCAATCATTTCTAAGACAAAGCAATAGTTGGGTTATTCTTTAATAGAATCAAACAATGCTAGATAATCACATAATTGTGCATGCTAATTTTAAGTATTTTGCTTCATATACAAGCCAGGGTACAAGAACTAGCTGCTTAAAATACATGCTATGAATTCCCTCTTAATGCTTCCCTATTAACAACCAATTTTTGTGTACTAAAAGTAAGTTCATGTGTCATTGTATAAGTACAAAGTTCCATAAACATGAAGTGATGTCTTCTAAATCACTGCAGTAGCTTGGTAGTTAGTTTGCATGCTGTCTGTCACAAAAGGAGAGAAGAGTTAATTGTTAACTTCGGCACATAGCTCAGTCATTTAAACCTTGTGGTCTCCTGAGAAGTTGAATTCTTTAACACTTAAAGATTCTATAGACCTAGTTGTAGTTGACACTGGTTTGTTGTTGGGTTTTTATTGTGGGGTTTTTTTTAATATTGCCATGCTCTGTTCTGTTGCAGTTGGAGGGGGTAGTGATTTGAGACTTTGGACAGTTAATGGTGATCTTGTGGGGCACGTACACTGCAGAGAAAGTATTTGCTCTGTTGCTTTCTCTAACCAGCCTGAAGGAGTGTCTGTCAATGTGATTGCAGGGGGGCTTGAAAATGGAGTTGTAAGGTAAGCATTTGAAACTTTTATTTATTAAATGTTGCTATTTGGCTTTAAAGAAGGTGGACAAGCTGTTGTTCAGTTTCCAGTCTTATTAGGGTTATGTTTATCACTGAATTACTTGTAAAATCAAATGTGAAGAAAAAATGACTTTTTCTTTCAGACTGTGGAGTACATGGGACTTGAAGCCAGTACGAGAAATAACATTTTCAAAGTCAGCCAAACCTATTGTAAGGTAAAGAGATCTTAAGTATATAATAAATGGATTTTTCCCTTGGGGTGGGGGCAAAAAAACCCCAACCCCTAGCCTTGAGAACTGTGGATCTGACAGGAAAACAGGAGGTAAACACCTATGTCTAAAGAGCAATGCAATCCCTCTAATTATTAACGAAAGCAAAATGAGCACAAGTGTATTGTATTTGTATTGACAGTAATAACTAGGTTTTGCTGCTGGCAGATAGAAACTAGCAGGATTCCCTTGAGAACTGAACAATAGTTACTCTTCTTATTCCTAAGTTTAGCATTTTCCCCCAGAATCTGTGTAAAAAATCAGGAAATACTACTAATTTTGTCAGACTCAGATAGACAGAGTGTTTTTCTCCCTCAGAAATAAATGAAAACACTGCATTTTCCTGATGCTGGAAGGAAACAGTGGGGAAGGGGGTGGTAAAGGAAACTCGGAGGAGCCTGGAAGCTGCCATTTCGGAGTGCTCGTTTAAACTTCTAAGTCCTCTTCATTTATATAAGCAGAATGATTCTATTGCCAAAAGTTTTGAGAGCCTAGTCAAAGGACGGAGTCTTTGATGTCCCCAGTGGTATGGTACCCTGCACAGAGGTCTTAAAGTTAGGGCAAAATTTATCATCTTAATGTTTGCATAGTAACAAATGGCTCTGAAAAATTTTGGTTTGACCATTGCTGAAATATAACTTAAAACCTGAACCACTAATTACCATTTTTCAGAAACAAAAAACATTGCCTGATAGCAATTACTGACTTTGTTACCTCCTCTAAGAAGCGTATTTCACAAAGCTTGTTGATAATGATTGAGTAGCTATTGAATAATTTAAAGTTTCCTGCTTAAACGGGACAGAAAATGGATGCTGACCTTCATGCTCTCTAACATTACCCCTGACATGACTGAGGGCTTTATTACTGTTATAGCTTAAGAAATGCCTGTCTGAACAAAAGTCTTAGGCTGTGCCATGAAATCGGATGGATTTAGTTTCTGGCTTTGTTAGCAAGCAAGTTCAGAGGGCATGGAGTTCTGTTGCTGAAAAGCCTTCCTTTCAGAAGTACAAGGGGCAGTCCAGGGGCAGTAGGGTGCTGCTACTGATCCCACCCTTTTCTTTGCTGCTACAAAGAAATGAGCGCTTAACTGTGTGGCACACTGAAGTGCTAGACAGAGCTGTAGCTCAGTCTGCTTGCATATACCTACTTATTCATTTTTGCTGCCAGTGACTGTGTTAATGTACTCACTGGGTCTTTCATGAGAGCTAATCTATCAGCTACACTATTATAGTATTAATGTCTTCTTTTTAATAGCCAAATCTGATACAACAAATTGTTTTCCTGTTTTTCAGCCTTACGTTTTCCTGCGATGGGCATCACTTGTTCACAGCTAATAGTGATGGGAACGTCATAGCTTGGTGTCGTAAGGACCAGCAGCGCTTGAAGTTACCCATGTTCTATTCATTCCTTAGCAGCTATGCAGCTGGGTGATGACTATTTTTGCTGCTAACTCATGTCTCCGATGCACTTTAAATCCAAAATAGATCATAGAATATCTTATTTAACTGGATTTTGAAATACTTTGAATGTCTCTAGGTTTTTAAATAGGGCAGTTGAAGGTGGTTGTAAAATTGCATATGAGCGTGCATGAACCTGAAGCATCTACCAGGTCACCAGGAAGCTCTGGTCATATACTCCAATATCAGCAAAGGGACTACTAAATGCTCTAACATACAAGTCAAAATGCTGCAATATAAAACATAATATTTTTTTTTAAATCACTTCTGGGGCAGAAGTATTTAAAAAAATGGATAATGCTTATTCCCCCTCTTGTGTTGCAAAATACCGGCAACATAAAGTTCTGTAAATATCTACTAAAATGTCAGCATTTGTATATCTGATTAGTTGAGCATGGCATTGTTAGCTCTGGGATAAGCAACCCAAAACTTAAAAATCCAAGACAACTTAAAATTGCTTATTTTGAGAAGCAAAGAACTTAGTAGGTGCTTTTTGCACCACCTTACGCTATTGTAATGCTAAAAATTGAATTTGTTACCTTTGTATCTGTCATTTTTGCCATCTTCTGTTAGTATAATAGTCTTTACAACAAGCAGAAATATTTGTCCTAGTGATGGGTAGACACCTCATGGCATCATGAAGCAATATTTAGATCACGTTTTGGGTTTGTTTCTTACTGTAGTGTTAACTCCCTAACTTTGTTACCTATCTAGTGCAATTCTGTGGCAGAGTATCTATTCTATATACACACAGCTTATCTTCCAGAGCTCTAAAACAAGGTGTTGGAAGGCACAGATGTGTTCCTGTTCTCTAGTGTCATTGAAGTTCAGTACACTGTAAAATGTTTGAATCTAACTGCTTGAATAATCAATGTTTATAGGCATCAGATGATTTGGAAGAGTTTACACAGATACACTGTGCAAATTTGTTATTTATTCCTAGGTGCTATTTTTTGAGGGGAAAAAAATAAGCCTTCATCGTGAAAGGCTTAACAAATTGGAATTCTTAGGCCAGATCAAAAACTAACATTTCAGTTGATGGATTTGAAGACCTCTAAACCTGAAACCATGGATGAATGCCTACTAGTCATGCAGATGGTAAAATGAGAATGCTATGGAAGTCTGATGTAGTTACATTTTTCTTTTAAATTGCTTTGCTTTTTCATCACTGACATGTTCTGCTGTTGCCATACAGATGAACTGCTGTATCTTCTATGCTTAAGGTTCATCTGCCTTCAAAAGACTATATGAAATCATCAAGTTCTGATGAGGATGATGTATACAAGAAATCTTTACACATTTTAAAGTTCTAAACAGTCTTCAGAAGTTCTGCCTCTTCCTGATTTGAAGAATTATTCAAACCAGAAAAACTTAAGAAAAATATTCTCATAGTCCATGACACAAAGGCTGATCTTTGGGGTTCAGTTAAGCAACTGGCTACATACTATATGAATTCAACTTCAAGCTGCATATATTGTAAGCAGCACTGTATGGGATGGCTTTGGTCTTGTTTTTCACTGTCTAAATGTTAAGTAAGGTCCAAATACAGACTGAAAAATCTTCCTGGCTCATGTTGAAGTGATGTGCTTTATTTAGGAGGGAAAAAAAATACAAATATTGTGGGTTTGGGGTACTTTTGCGCTCCCTGGTTTGAGGTGTTGTTCACAAAGGCTTATTTTTATAAAGTAGAATTCCACTTGTTACAAATCAATATGCAAAATTGCTGGCCTTGTAAAGAGTGCAATACTATATATTTTTATGTAAAAGTAAAAATGATTTTTTTGAAGCAAGGAGTATTTATTCAGCTTACCATTCTGGAACTACTAAAATAACACTGCAATAGTATCTGTGCATGATGTACTGAAATTCCCTGTAAATGTCACATTCCACACTGTCTTTGTATATATGCAGTCACATTGTTGGGTAATAAACAGATCTTTGTACCAAATTGTTTGAGATTATTAGAAACATGGTTTTGGCTTAGTTTCACCACTGTTTGTTTAGGGCTCTTGCACACCTTGCTCTAGCTCGATTGCTCCTGGTTCTCATGAAGTGGATAACCCCAGGCATATCACTACACATGTGTTCGTCCTTCCCATACAAGGACTACAACTGGGGCTACAGTTAAAATTAAGTTTGAGACTTTCTCCCTCTTCCCAGCAGCTTCTTCCCCAAAACCTTTGAGCCAAAAAGGCAGAAAAGCAACTCTGCTCTGGATTCCAAGGGAAGGAAGAAAAAGGTGCTGAGTGTAAACTTGAGACTGGGAACCCCAAGAGGCTTCTGACAGAGGCTATGAAGCTCCTGCTGCTGGAAGCCAGGGTTTAGGGAGAGGTTCATGGGGTAAGGCCTATCTTTCTGATCCCACTTGCAGGATTCTGTGGTAAACACAGATTCTTACTTTCTCATTGTGGGGATATGTGATGAGAGGGAAGGAGAGACAATAGATCTTCAGTGTCCTCACCATTACTGACAAAGGGAGCCTTGATCTCAAGTTTGAGATCCCATAATGGCTGAGAGAAACAAAAACTCTTAAGTAGAGAACTATCAGTGAACTGAGTTAAACACAATGATTTCTTTCTGCAGAAAAAGTGGTTTCTGTGAGAAAATAAAAGCACCTTTCACCTTTGACGCAGAAACATCAACTCTGGATCTTCTGTGCATGTAAACTGTATCTATCTTTGGAGAAAGACTTTAAAGGGTTACTTTGCACTGAGCAAGAGCCTGCCCCTACTTCCAAGATATCAAGGTTTAACCATCTGCAGGAAGGTCAGGACCTATCTCACTTAAAGCTTTGGGAATACAAACACTATTGCTCTGAATGTCTTCCTGCTTACTTTGTTTTCCCCCAGCTCCTTTATATGCTGAGTGTGCTGTCACATGATGTGGGACATCCCTTTGGTCAGTTGGGGTCAGCTGTCCAGCTGTATCCCCTCCTGATTCCTTGTGCACACCTGTTGCACTAGCTGGTGGGGTGAGAAGCAGCAAGGGCCCTGGCTCTGTGCAAGGGCTGCTCAGCAGTAACCAAAACACCCCTGTGTTACACTGTTTTCTGCACAAATCCAAACTGCAGCCGGGTACCAGCTACTCTGAAGAAAATTAACTCCATCCCAAACAAAACCTGCACATGTGATTTACTCTGCATTTTGTGGATAGAAGAGAAAATAGAGAAAAATATCACCTGGTTTGTTGCTATCAAACCCTTAGTTTCTCTTCTTTTTCCAGCTGCATTGGCTTTTGCATTTTTTTGTTTACAGCTGCATTGGCTTTTTTTTTACTTTTTGCATATGTAAATAGCAGTCACATTTCTATATACTGCTACTCTATCACAAAAAGCATAAACCAAATACTACTTAAAAGCACTGCTTACCTTGATAAATATCCACTGGAACATTAGTTGAGTTTCTAGAGGTACAGAGAGCACTGTTTTCTTTGCTACTGTAGTAAAGTAGAAACTACTGCCAAATGATCTCTATGTAGATATTTACTTGCTTTTACAGCTCTGGAGTGGGGTCATAAACACGCTCGAGTTTGCATCGGGAGTTCTGTAACAGGCTGCACTGTGTATTTCACAATTTGGGCAGGTCACTTTTGAAAGAGGATTAAGAACTGTATGTGACTGGTCTGATTAGATTCTTACGTTATCCTGGGCTACTCAGCAGAAAGTAGGTGAGTAAAAACAATCCAGAATCTGTAACACAATTGAACAAGGCCCAAATAAGCCTTGTCAGGGCCTAGTTCACATAGATACAAGCAATAGATATTCATGATAGCTGTTACAGGTATTGCATTCAAAGCAACTCTGGTAGGAGACTCCTAGTTGTTGTGGAGATTAAACAGAAAACTTATCTATAGAGTATATTACAAAAATACATTTTAAAGCAGCCGTTTTGTCCTTTATATTTTAGTTTGAATAATAAAATTGTTGGAATCTAGGGGTATTGTTTAAATCACTGATAATGGTCTGATTATTTGAAGCATTTAGCAAGTGCTCTTTGTCTAATAGCACCGTAAATCCTTTGTCGAGTAAATAAGAGTCTTTTGTAGAACAATAATGCAATTAAACGTGAATGAAACAGCAGCAGTATGGGTCGGTTAAGTTTCCCATCAGCTTCATGAACACCAGTTTAGGCAAGTTTATGAACTTCACTATTTATATGCGGCAATGTTTACCTTTTTCCTGCTGCATTTCCATCTCCCAAGGACCACCCAAAAAACCACTGACTCAGACTTTGAAGAGGCCGTCCCTGCTCCAAAGTGTCTTTTAAAATGGGGCTCTTCCCTGCTCTCTTGCCTATAGAAAATAAATGTTACTTGGAAATGCTCTGCTCTATTAAGAGAGGAAAAGTGTCGATAGTAGGGTAAGAGAAAGGGGTGACAAAAGTACATTTCTCTAGCTAGAACCACTCATTACTGGGGAACAAAATAGACCGTGGTGATGGTACTCCTGCCAACATATTAATTATTGGGGCAGTCCAATTTTTCAGTTAAAAACGTTAATTGGCACTTTTAACTGTTATGGTTGACGCTGAGATCTGTAAAGGAGAAGTATGTAAAAACAAAATCTATCAAGCTGAATCGTTTCATGCTGCCATACTAGCCTTGACGACTCTTAGCGACCCCTTTTTCACACTGATAGTTTTTCCACAGTGGGGGGCTTGGGGTTTTGGGGGGTATTTTTTAGTTTATGGGGGTGTTTGGTTTTTTTTTTTACTTCATGGTTCTTAAGTTCAGTGTGAAGAAGGGACACAGAGGCTGGGCTCTCAACCAAAACCACTGTGCCGTGCACGCTCTGCGCGTTCGCTCTTTTAGAAATACCTGAGCGGCTGGTCCCTGGTGCCTGCTGGAGTCGGGGAAGTAGGTGGCTGCGGCAGGAAATAGGAGGCGAGCGCTCGCCGGCAGCCTCCTGACAGGTGCCTCTGCCCGGCACGGAGGAAGGTAAAGCTCGCAGGCGGGAGGGGACGGGAGCGGACAGGACGGCGCGGAGCCGTGCCTGCGCCTCAAGTTCCACTCGCGGCCAGAGCCGGACTGGCGGCCGCGGGCCGTTAACGGCCCCGCGCGCGGCGCGATGATGGCCGCTGTCGGGGGCGCCGAGGGGCGGGGGCCGCGCCGCGGGAGGCGCGAGGGCGGCGGCAGCCGTTGGCCGCTCCTCAGCGCCGGCAGCGCCATGTGCCGCCGCCGGGCAGCGAGCCGGGCTGCCAGCAGCCTCTCTCTCTGCCTGCCGCCGCCCGCGCACGGTGAGTGTCCGAGGGGCGCCGGGCGATTCCCCGCCGCTACGCGGGGATGTGGGAGAAGGTGCCGGGTGGGGCGAGGCGGGATGAGGGACGTTGAACTGTTGGCGGGCGGCTCTGGCCGGGGCGCTGGCCCGGCGGGCGGGCTGGTAGCGGCGCTTCCACGCGGGGGTTTCTCGTCTCTGCGACGGCACCGGTCTCCTGGGTGGACCCGCGGCTGCCTCCGCTCGGCCGGGGCGCGACCCGCGCTCCGCCGCCGGTCGCGTTGCTCCGCCCGGCAGCCCGGTTGGTCACGGCGGCTGTTGGTAAACAACGCCGCGCTCAGCCGGCGGCGGCCGCGCGTTGTGGACGGAGTTACCCGACTGTCGGCAAAAGTCAGCTTCGGGCTTTAGGTTGTGCCGCTGTCGTCTCCGTCGGAGGGGAACTGGCCCTTCCCTGACGAATCTGCCTTGGCCCCCGGTACCCCTCCCCGCGGGCGGGGAGCTGGGGTCTCTGCCCAGCCGCCCGCTCCTCTTCCTTCAGCGGGCGGTGTGGAGACGCGCGGAAGCGGCCGCTTTTCCCGCTGGTTGGTTCGGGCTGATGGAGGAATAAATCTTGCTGCCCAGCCGCCGCTGGCGGCGGTTATTGATGTGCGGCGCTGCAAAGTGCGAAACGATTAAAGTAGCGCAGCGAGACAGAAAACTCTGAATAACAACTTGAAAAACGTTCCTGTCCCACAGGTAACAAAGCGACAAGCTTCTCGGAGGTGTTTTCTCTGCTTTATATGCTGCGGCTCAGTACGAATAAATTTTAAACAAGATTTAAGTGGAATAATCAGACTTCCTCGTGTATTTCTTTAGAAAGTCACAACTATCTTTTAAAGTTAGCCAAAGAGGTGAAAAAGTGGGTAGGTCTCCTCTTTCTGTCTCAGACTGGATCTCTGGTGGAGTTTGCTGGACAATACGTGCACATAACCAGTATGCTGGCGATAAATACCGCATAAAAACGTTGTCCTTGGGAAACGTCGTTCAGCCAATTCCTCAGATTTTTAACTGTTGAGAAGTGAGGTGATGTTGTGGGGCAAAAGATTTGGGAATGGTGGCAAGTACTGGACTGGGTGTAGTGCCTGTGGTAGATGGAAACTGAGCTGTTGAAGTTTGGCTGTTTTTGCAGTTATGTGAGCAGCAGTTACTTTTGAAATCATATTTATAGAATGAAAATTATATTCTGACCTTATTGTGAACCCTGCCTTGAAATATTTCTTTTCATACTACTGAGCTTCTCCTTTGTGGATGGAGTATGAAATTGTAGTAATTTTCTATTATTTCTTCGCGCAGCTATGGGATAGAGAAAGCAAAAAGATTCCTTACCATTCCTCTCTGCTTACAGAGCTACATCAGGTGCAGTAAATCTTGGTGTAAGCACTGAGGTAGCAGGACAGTTGTTCCTATCCCCTTTGAACCATGCAGGTGAAGGAGAAATTAGCTATGTCGCGTGGACAGTGATGCTAGCACAGACAGCTACTGTTCTTAGTGCAGGTGTATTTCTGAAGTTTTTCTTACCTAAATAGCAGCTGGAAAACTCCTCTGGGTTGGGAGGGTTTTTGTTTTCCTTTTTTCCTTCCCCTAAAACCCCTTTGCTATACAAGTCTGCCATCAAACATTAGGGAGCGTGTAAACGTTGCTGTTTATATTCCTGGTGGGTTTGCAAGTGGGTAATGAAATGTGGGGATCTTTCCGCAGTTTAAAATGGGATTAGCAGATCATAATTCAGGGCTCATTTCCCCCTAATGTCATTGGGACTTAATGTCATGATTGGGTTAACTTTTCTATCGTGTTGCATGGTCCAAGAAGTATAGAGCTTTTGTCGAAGGTGTTCTTCAGAGTCGTGAGCTCCACGTTCTCTAGTAATTTCAGATCCATCACTTTAGACTGCTGAAAGAAAACAGAAGGCAACAATTGGGTTTGGGGCTTTTTAGATTGAATTCTACAGGTCACTCTTTCAGTATGGCGTTTTAAGATTGCACTTGGAGAGGGAAAAATTGCAGTGCAGTTTTTCATCTCTGTTGCTTATAGAAATCCATGTTAAAGAGCGTCTATGTTATATTTTGCTTTGATGTTACTCAAATTTTCAGACCTTTTTCGGTGTTCTATGAACAAGTAAATGTAGGTTGCACTCCTTACCCCTATGCAAGGTCAAGCTGTACCTGCAAATATTTGTGCAACTTCCTGGGTTATCATAAGATAAGTTGGCCTTTGAAGTGCTGTTGGGTACAATCTAATCTATTCTAAAAACAAATAAAGAAAAGTTGCTCTTCACGAAGATTTTTATGAGCCTTATGAGCCCTGGAGATAAAGATTTATGGCACAAATGAGTTAACTGCACCCAGATAAAGGATGAAGTTCATATGAGGTTAAAAAACCCCAAACCCCCTGAAAATTCACCTAACTGGGAGGCTGTTGCTCCTGAGCTTTCAGGAGCAATCCTTTAGGAAATGGCTGGCTAGGGTCATGTGCTAGTCAGCAGAAAATACTTGGTTGAAAGAGGCCGTGTAGCTGCTGTCACTATTCTTTGTTAACGTGATCGCCATTCCCCTGAAAGACTCATAGAGACTAGATTAATGAGGGCAGTATGCTGCAAAAAAACATGCTGGATAAATGAGCTCCTATATAGCCTAGGTCTGCTGGCACACATCAGTGACATGTAGAGTGCACGTAGTCTGATCACTAACATAGTTACTGTAACTATGGTGATTATCAGGACCTGTGTACGTGTGTATCACTCTTAACTTAATAGGGGCCTGCTGGAAAAACAACCAGGAGTGAACATTAGCGAGCCCAGATGAGTAATTTCTGGTTCAAGGCTTTTTAGGTAATTTAAAAGACAGGGAGGAATTATTCCTTTTGAGCATCCGAAGAAGTGTGACCAGCAGGTTGAGGGGGATTCTGCCCCTCTACTTCCCTCTGATGAGACCCCACCTGGAGTGCTGTGCCCAGCTCTGAGGGCCTAAGTAAAAGACAGATATGGAGCTGTTGGAGTGAGTCCAGAGGAGGGACATGAAGATGATCAGAGGGCTGAAGCACCTCTCCTAAGAAGACAGGATGAGGGAGTTGGACTTCTTCAGTCTGGAAAAGAGAAGGCTCCATGGAGAACTTAAAACAGCCTTCCAGTACCTGAAGAGCCTACAGGAAAGCTGGGGAGGGGCTGTTTATAAGGTCAGGGAGTGACAGGTCAAAAGGTAGTGGCCTTTAGCTGAGAGAGGGGAACATTTAAACTAGATACAAGGAAGACATGTATCATGGGGGTGGTGAGGGACTAGGTTGGGTTCCCCAGAGAACTGGTAGATGCCCCATCTCTGGAAACATTCAAGGTCAGTTTAGATGGGGCACGGAACAACCTAATTGAGTTGAAAATGTCCCTGTTCATTGTGGGAGTGTTGGACTAGATGACCAACCTAAACTATTCTATGACCCTGTAGGCTGCACCCCAGATACAAGACAAAGCTTATCATGCCATCCAGGGAGTCTAAAGGCCTCAAGAATACTTGAATATTTAAAAGGAGCTGTCTTGGGAGAGGGTCGCAGTTATTTGTCAGATTGTAGCCTGAAAGAAAGCCCTGAGAGAGATCCCAGGAGAGGGTGTTTGAAGGGGAAGGCTTCCTTGCCTTCCAGGAAATGGTTGTTCAGGGACAGGATGTGCAATAGACTCTTGTTATTAAAATTTCTTTTCTCTTCAGAGCTTTATTTCTAAGTAACAACATTATTTCTTCAAAGAATGTTAAGCTTAAAGTTATTAAAGAATATCACAGGTCCGAAGGAGAGTCAAAGTAAAGCCCAGGCTTTGTTGACAAAGTGGGCCAGTTCATTGCAGCCTGAAAGTGTCAACATCACGTCCTATGTAATAGGGCCTAAACTGGTGCACAAGTAACATATTGTATTTGCAGAAAGTGACAGAAGGCAGGGGCTACACGTAGTTTGGGAAGTGAAATGTAAAACAGGAGAAATCCACCTTACAGAAGTTCTGAAACCCAAACTATCTATATGAAAATAAGAGATTAAATACTTAAATGGATGCTAGGCAATTCCATAAATATGGTAGTTTAATATTTAAGTGCATGTAAAAGCCAGGGTAGGAACAGGATTTGGAAGAGAACAAATGTCCTTCAGAGTATAAACAAACCTTTTACTTGTTTCTTCAGTGGCTGAAATACCTAGTGCTAGACTTTCCTTTTTTTAAACTTCTTTTTATCAAAATTCCTCGTATTCTGATTGTGAAGTAGTTTACCAGAGAAGTTACATATTTTCATTTTGAAATTGCTCCCCATATATTGTTTCAGAATACAGGTAAGGACATACTATATTTGTGACACTGTTTTGGAAACATAGTTTGAACTTTGTAAAGCATTTTTTTGCCTAATAGTCTTCTCAAAATTCCATTATGGTCTTAGCTCAGACTCTTACTCAGTAGATACATAAAATCTAGCTGTAAGTACTAGAAACAGTGTTCTCAGCAACTTGGATACAGCCAGTGATGGTTTAAATTGTCTAGCTCTAATGTTTATAACTTTTATGGTTTGATTGAATGAATTACCAGAAAAGCTTGGGAGATCTGGAATTCTCTGGACTGTTCATGGAGCTTCAGTTGCTTAATTCACTTTAATGTAAATGTATTATTTGAAATTTAATTTCTAATTGCCTCTGGATTTGAGCAAATGTAGAAATGTCTCTGTGACTTCATTTAGCTTGGATTTCTTTGGCTCTGTGGTCATTCGTAGTCTGTCTGTGGAGATGATAACAAAATTTAAATGATGAGTGCTTGTGGGGGTATCATTTTGTAAACAAAGATAAATGTGTTTATTCTTATCCTTATAGACAGTTCAAAACTTAAAAGCTAGGGGGTTGAGGCAAACAAAAAGTTCACAGATGAGCTGTAATTCAGAACCTCCTGCTCTTGGGAATGTCTGTCCTTTCTGCTTCTCCACTGCAAGTCAAAGCATGTCTAAAAATTGTTTGGAGGCTGTTGGTTGTGGGCTTTTGTACCGTACGAGGCGTTTTATGCAAAGCCAGTTCCTCCACATGTATTTAATCCTGTGCCTTGTGAGGAATATGAGATAAAAGGTTGTAAACAAAAACCAAGGGGGGTGGGGGGGGAACCAAAAAAAGTGACTGTGTTCTGACATGATTTTAGTTTGTCGGAGCACATGCTAGGGGAAAGCTACTGTGTTCCATTCAAATGACGCACATATACCTGAAGGGAGCATCCAAACAGGAGGGGAATCAACTTTTTTAAAGGGTAGATAATGGCAGGACAAGGGGTAATGGTTTTAAGCTAAAGGAGGGAGGTGTAGATTAGATATTGTGGGGTTGTTCTTTACAGTGGTGAGGTGCTGGAACAGGCTGCCCAGAGAGGTGGTGGATGCCCTGTCCCTGGAGGTGTTCAGGGCCAGGTTGGCTGGGGCCCTGGGCAGCCTTGTGTAGATCCAGGCCTGGAGGTTGGTGGCCCTGCCTGTGGCAGGGGGTTGGAACTATGTGATCCTTGGGGTCCCTTCCAACCCATGCCGTTCTATGATTCTGTGATAGACAGAAAGCCTGTTCTTTGTCCTGGCATTTATTAAAGTGCTTGTTTTATTTGGCACAATTAATAAATTTTAAGCTCCCTTTCCCCTGTCTAGACTTCTACAAGTGATGAAAAAGATTGTATTGCTTCTTCAGATTAGTGTTGGGCAACTTTACCATTGTATTTGTATTCCACTATCTCCTCTTACAGCACAGGATACTAATGTTAGAGAGGAAAAGAAATAGCTATCTTTGCTTTGTCTTTGAATATCGGTGTTTTGCAGAATCAAAGCACTTGAAAATTTGCATCTTCATTCTTTCTGTGCTCTGGGTTATGTACCTCTGACTCTAACATGCTTAAGACACTGTATATATTTACTTTTTTTTTAAAGAACACTTCTTGTGTCCCACTTAATTTCCTGGTTGCATTTTATACCCCAAGGATTGGGTCAGGTGAGCTACTGAGGTTTGAGAAGGGAAGGATTTGTAGTTCTAGGTGTTTGTTTGTCCAGAAATAAGCTGGAAATGTTATTTTGAAAGCCCTGAACCTAAAACTCTTTTGGTAGTAACACAAAATACCTCCTTCTGTGTGTTTCTCTTGTGTCCCATCTGCTTCTCACACCCTGCGCCCTTTGTATTGCCTATTGGTTTCTAGCACTCGAGGCTAGACTTAACCTTGCTTTAGGTGGACCCTGTGGCATACCATGTATACACGACCATAAGTGAGTGTTCTGGCTGGTCAAAACCTCAGCACCTAATCTCACAAGGTAGTTTTAACTAGTCCAGGACCTGTCTAGGTTACCCATATTCTATCTTCATTGCTTTTCCATGTGAGCTTAGATCAACTTCCAATGACTTCTAAATGGTAATTGTTTCTTATGCTGGACCAGTGCTGCAAAACGGTGTCAGCAGGAGGTCTCCTAACATGCAGACCACTTGGGACATGTGTGTTGTAAGCTTATTCTAGGTTCAAATGGAGCCATCTAGTAACAATGCTGAGGACTGCATGATATCAAGCTGACCCACCCTCAAGCCCTCAGGGAGCAGCAGTACAAGAAAGCCAAACAGATACCTTAATTAGATGTCCCTTCCCAAGAGCTACAGATCCTTAAAAAAAGCATTCCTATACTATAGGATGCTGTACTCATATTCAGTCATAGTTATCTTTAGCCTTCACTGGGGATGTGTAAGCAGAAAGTTGGAAAGCACTGTATTATTTCTTCTTAATCTCTTACTTAATTTTTAAACCCCTTAAAACTACAGTCAGAATTTTGACTTGTTCTCTATCTTAAAATTTCTCTTTCTGATGGTTGGTGAGAGCAGCATGGCATTTGTTTCCATTGCATGCACTTCTGAACCTATTTCATGTTACGAGGTGTAACTGGGGTTTGGAGCCAAACTGCATAATGGCTGCAAGGTCTGTTTGTGAACAGCTCTTCTTCCTTGGCATTCTGAACCGGGGCAACCACTTCTCCTCTGAAGTGCTCTGTATTTGTATGCAGTTTGCAGAGTTCAGACTGAGTACTGGCAGCAAAGGACACAGATATGTAATGCAACAAGGTGCACGTACTGAACAAGAGGATAGAAATAACTGATGCCTGGTTTGTGCTTGTGCTGTACAGCCTGACTGTGTCAACATACTAGCAGGAGTTGGTTAGATGTTAGTTAACTGTTAGTTAGACAGTTAGTTAACTGTCCTCTTGGTGATTGATGTATTTGCTACCTTACTTTAAAACTGTCTAAACTTTGTCTCTTCTAGGAAAACCAAAATGAAGGAATTGGTGTCAAACAGTACAACCAATATATCTCAAGCCAGGAAGGCTGTGGAACAATTAAAAATGGAAGCATACATGGATAGGATGAAGGTAAACTTAGACGTATTGTTGATAATTTGAATTCAATCACTAGTTTGTGGTACAGCCTCACTTTAATATTGCAGAAAGACTGAATCAACTGAAATAAAAATTCTTCGTTGGATCGAAATAAGAAGTCTGTGTCAGGCTATGAACCAATATTCAGTACTGAGAATCAGTTACATGCTTACTCATGAGGCGATTTCCAAAGGCTTGCATCTAGTCTGCTTCTGTATGACTGCCTTTTACATCCATCCAAAGTGGCATTTTGTGCAATATTTAAAATCAGCTGGCAGGTACACAGGTGCTCTTCTTTGCCACCTGCAGCTGAATATAAGTGCAGCTCAGGTTTCTCTGTTCTTCTCCTTCGAGAACTAAAGTAAGTCTAAGATACTGCACTACTTGTGAATAATGATGAGACAAGCTGAATTGCTTGGCTTTGTTTTGTTTTAGCACAGATGTCATTGCAGAAAAATTACGTATGATTGCAATGTTCAGTTGTGATTCTTCACTCTTGACAGCTTGTTGTACGTGAAGATTTGGTTTTATCATGCCTCTCAATGTACGAGGATTAAATATTTTAACTAAAGGCACTACTAAACAGAGGTTCTCCACATTTTTAACCAGAAAAGCCTATGGATTGTTCTTCCCTGTCATTTTGTCTTCCACTGGGATAAATGTTTGTGGATAAATCAAACCCGTAAAAAATAATAATAATAATGTCATAGAAAGTTTTAAGAAAGCAATGCTCAGCTCTTTTGCTTTCTCTCTGTCTCTGCCTGCCTCTGAAAATAGGGAATAATTATTGGGATGAAAAAGTCAGCCTCAACAGGTAAGAAGATTTGAGAGATGGAAGGACTACAAAAAGGAATACATTTAAATAATCAGGTTTTCTACGAACAACTGTAACTGAATTGTTACACACAATTACTGAGGTTACAAACTCAATAAGACAGTTAAGAAATGTACACAAAATTCTTCATGTAGTCTTAATTCAATCTGTTTGTCCATCCATCCTGTGTGCTGAAATTCTGCATGTGGTCAGCATTGGGGGAGGGGGTAATAGTATATAATTAGAATTTTAAAATAGCATCAGATCATGAACTAATTAGAAATATAGCATTTATAATTCAGAAATATTGGTGTGATTCACATGAATAGTCCATCTTACATGAAAATAGAAAATGTTATTTTTACACTTAGTTTAATTAAAAAGATCACAGTTCTTCCCTTAAAAAAATGCAAGCATGGCAAGCCTGAAAACCAGAGAGCTTGACAGTGCAATTATTTCACTTTTGAAAATAGCTTGAGACCAGAAAGGCACTAAATAAAATCTGATGTATTTCAGTATCCCGAGGGGTTCCAATACTAACACAAACCAAGTAGAATTTCAAAGTGTCTTGATTTCTGTAATTTCTTTGAATTTGTATATGAGGGATTGTGAGAAGAGTTTGGTTGGTCTTTTAGTTCCTCAAGATCTGCTCTGCCTTTTAATCTGGAAACAGTTAGGTGTGTGTTTCAGTATAGCCAAACTTGACCAAGAAACTTCCCAGTAGTTTCAGCAGGAGACTCAGAGTTGTCACATTATAACTGCAAAGGCAGAAAAGTTAACTTTCTTTTTTCTGTTTTGCATCTGCTTAAATTAGTTAGACACCGAACAAAAGATCAGTCCTTACCAGATAATGTAATTAAACAGAGCTTTGCAAGTAGCTATAGCCAAATGGTTATTTGTACAATAGACAAAGTCACATTGTTAACATTAGAAAGGTGCCTGTATTGTTGACTGGGAAATCAGAAGTTCCAGCTCATTTTTTTACTACAAAGGCACTTTGTTTTCCATGCACGATGCTTCTGTAACCAGCTAGAATTGGGTCTGCTGAATTAAAATGTAGTTAGAAGTATGTTGATAGATGCCCATTCCCTGCTGTGTTCTGGATTTTTCAACCAATTTAAAAATCAAGTCCTAGAGCCAGTCAGGACGGGAAGCAGTGCAGCAATCTGAGGTTCCACCACGACAACTCACTGTTGAGGCGTGAAAGAAACAGGCCAGCTTAAAAGGAGAGGATGAAGTTATTGATGTGTTGTTCAGTAGTTGAATGAGTGTTACTCAGGTGGGTTTATGGAAAATTTATATGGTTCTGCCTTATTTCCTACAGAAGGAATGGCTAGAACCATAATGGAGAAGCAAGTAGAAAACAGGAGGTGCAGATTCCAAGCGAGGAAGCATCAAACAAATTCAGACAGTGACTTCAGGACTAGTAGAATAATGTGTCTTTAAAAGGTGCTAGCAGTGAAGTTGAGACAGCAAAGATAGTATTGCTGCTTTAGCACAGTTGTCCCCAGAATAAAGCACTACTTAATCTTCTCTTTGCAAATATAAATGCAAGGAGGAGCACTCTGGCATTTAAGAATCATGGTGTATCAATTATTATTCCATTTTCTTTTTTCTTAAAAAGGTAGCAAATATTCCTATCTGGTTTTGAATAGTGTTGGGAGCTAAGTGGTGGGATGGCCAATAACTGTGTGTGAATCCCTTTGTTTTAGATGCAAAGGATAAGCAGAGTGGGTGTTGTAGCAAGAATGGTAATTAGTCACAATCCATGACAAGACAGATGACATAGTAATTGCAGCATTTTGCCCTGTCATTGAAGCTTATAATTATTAGTGCAGCTAACAGGATTATGTTCTAACTTTGGCTGTTTTTATCACCTCTGTTATTCTGAAATAAAATGGTAAAATTCCACAGTCCTCCTGAGACTAATTCTTTAGAGCATCAGGCTTGAGTGTTTTGTTGGGGTTTTTTTTTCCCTTTTGGTAATTTGACAACCAGATGCATTTTTCACTACATGGAATAAATATAATTGTATAAAATGTGGGATCAGCATGATAGCTACATACTCCATCCCCTCTGTCAATGTACTTTATAGAATTTTAAAAAAATTTAATGTTACATTTCTGTTAAAATTCATCAATCAAACTGGAGCCCAATTTTTTTTCTTTAGCCACTTTGGCAATATATATAAATTACTTTGAATCTGCAGACCAAGCTGTATTTTGTAGGAGAGCTGAAATGATAAATGTGTTGGCTTGACTATTCAAATTACGTGCATTTATTTAAATTCCTAATAGAAGCTATTCTGGAACTGTCCAGCAGCATTTAGCTAAAAATAAACTTAAAGGTGAGTAAAAGCTATGATAGCAGCCTTCATTTAACTCCCTCTGCAGCACAAACAGGATGATCAGCACATTATTCTGTATAGTAGCAAGCCACAGTAGTGGCCATTAGGAAACCTCTGGTGCTGACATATGCTAAAAACAGCCATCTCCTCTGTAGCCTTAATGCGATGCTCAATGCAGAGGTCTTCCACCTCTGTTGTTCTGAATAATAACACTGAGCAGGAAACTTGCTGGAGGCAATATTGTGTTTTGCTCTTTTTTTGGCTGCAGTTCTGACCTTGCCAACACTGCTCACAGCCACAGAAACCAATGTTTCCATTGCTCCTGGAGTGTGATCACCTAACTCAACTCCTCTTACTGAGTGGTCATGATTCCACTGTGCAAGCTTGAGCTACCCCACTTTTAGTGAAGAAATGGCTGCAATTCACGTTTACAACTACTCTAATCCCAGTGGGAGGATTTCTCCTCCCCAAACCTTATATTTTTTTAAAGGATGTGACTGTACTGAAATGTGATGGTGTTCTTCAGTTCCTTGTTGCAGGTTTGTTTTCTTCTAAATCACACTATGGTTTGTCTAAAAGCAAATTAATTTGTCATTTAAACACTGTGATGTTAAAGAAAGTGCTTGCTCTGCTTCATGGCATTACTACCAGCATTGGAGGACAAGCTAGATACAAAAATTTAATGTGTGCTTTTGCTAGTGACAATATTTTTCATTGCTATATAGTGTCCAAGTAAAATAATATGTAGAGAAACAGTTAGAAAAGTATATTACTGGGTTTATCCCTCTGAAGAACAATGACTGAAATTGCACTTCTCTTCCATCAAACAAAAAGCTGTGTACTCGGCCTGATGTTGCTTATCCATTCGTGGAATGAGTAATATAGTTAAGGGGAAGGTTGGTCTGGTGAAGTCCAGCATTGGTTCTCTGCTCCTGTAGAGCCAGTCTTCTGAAAAAGATTGTTGGTTTCATGAATAAAATAACTTATTTGGTAGCTTAATTGAAGACAAAGTGTGCTGAGCATCTTTAACAAACCCCGTCTCTGGGACCCAGAGAGTAAGATTAACTCTCCACTGAGTTTTATGGTAGTAACGCTTATTATGACGTAGCACTGAAAGTGTCATTGAGCCTTTTGTGATCACCTGTGGCTTGCTCTTTTTGAATGCAAGAGTTCAGGACCAGCTAATAGATTAATTGAAGCATGGACCTGCCTTAATTTGAGACATGCAGCTGAACTTAGAGGACAACAGAAAAATGAACATGATAGACATGTTATTTAGGAGTTAGTTTAGTTAGGAGTGTACTGGTCACTGAAGAAGCATTTTCAAGTAATGACAAAACGTTGTGGTGGTACATCCTCCTAACATTACTGGAAACATGCTGCCCTCCTCCTCAGTGGATGCATTCTATGCTAGTTTATACCTTTGTTGAGGTACAGCAGAGGTCATTAGCAAAGGAAAGAATGTTTGTTGTCTTTGATCTTTCCTGGTCTTGATAGGAATTTCATAGTCTGCCTATGTTGTGCCTCTCTTGAGAATCTGTGTTTGGGCATTACAGTTCTACTTCTCTACTCTAGGCAGTGCCCTCACACTCTAAGCCCTGTTCTTTTGTCGTTGCTTAGCGCGTAGCTAACTCAAGTACGTCTGAAAATACATAGTCCTTTCTTTGTACTTAAGTCAGTCATTTTCCACAGCTTGTTTGTCCTGCTTCTCTTTTGAGAAAGACTAGTTCTTCTGACTATCTCTGCTGATTTGCTTAGTCTTCTGCTTTGCATCGGCCCTGCAGTGCTTTTCACATGTAGCGTCCCTGCCCACCTTTTTGTCTTACAGGACAATTCAAAGGCAAACTCATGTCTAGTAAGGTAACCTTCCTCTGCTAGGAGGAAATTCTATACTGGGATGCTAGCCATCGGTACTTACAGGCTTAAGCATCCTACAAAGGCATGTTTTGGTGGACATTTTTTAAAAACAAACAAACAAACAAAAGCTGGTTATTTTCTCCCAGAATTTAATTTAAATTTCATGTGAACCCTGATCCGACACCCATTCACTTTATAGGTCTAATCTGAAGCCTGCTATAGGCTGGACTCACGCCAGTGCAAGCAGGGTGTGGGGAAGCTAAAGCTAACACTGATGACACACCTGCTAGGAAAATACCAGAAATCAGATTTGTTTCTCCTCTTCACTGTAGCTGTATGAACATGCTGACCTTCTCCTGTCTGACTCAGGAGAAGCTGTTGTGGTGCTCAGAGAAAAGGCTTTTTTATAAAGGCTTCCTATCTTGTTTTCTCAACTCTGTATATTGAAAAGATAATAATTAATAATTAAACAGAGTGAAGAGATACAGATAGCTGTAAATATCTTGTTAACTGAGCAGAGCAAAAAATATTTTGCATATATATTCTAAACTCTTGAGAAAACGAGTCGCAGCAGCCTAATGTCACCAGTAATCCTGTGGCACAAAGCTGGTTTCAGCTACAGCTGAAACAGAGTAATGCTTCGTATTTCATTTCATACAAAATATCTTGTATGCCAACACACTGTTACATTTCTGCAGGACTTTTCCTTAAGCTTAAACCAATATTCTGGATGTGGAGACTTTAGAATTGTTCATTTTAGATTTATAAAAATATTAAGATAAACCTGAGCATTACCTTTAATGTTTTTTTAATGGTATTAATACAGTGCTACTTATAACTTACTAACAGAAGATACTAGTCTAGCTTCTTTGAAAAGAGCAATATTTAAGTTCAATGAGAGCTATGATCAAGTTTTGGTCCTGATTTTCTTATTATTTCTTTTTAATCCCACAGTCACGTGCCTAAAGAAATGTTTGCTTTGCATCCAGAGGAGCAAAGGGCAGAGAGAGTGTTTGTGGAGAACATTACAACCTTGCTGCTCCATGACTGGGAATAAGCGCTGAAGCAGGCAGCGGCTACAGAAATAGACACTTCTAGGAGAATCCCTATTGCTTATGGGCCATTAGCTTAGACATGTTTTAATGAGCATGTGCTCCTGACTTTCCTTCTGATGGAGATGAACAGCTGAACATGGATCATATAAATCGATTGTCACTATGTTAAATAAAATGTATATAAGGATTACTAGGTTTAGTAAGAGGAAAGTCAGAATTAGTCTCTAGTAATTTAAAGTATAAACCAGACTGCTGATATTTTATGATAGCCTCCACTATTGTGTGTTACATGAAGAACTTTTTTTGCATGCTGGTTGCTTCAGAACTAAGTTTACAGTCGTTCTCTTTTCTTTTCTATCAGGTGTCCAAGGCTGCAGCAGATTTATTGGCATATTGTGATGCTCATATCGGAGAAGATCCCCTTATTATTCCAGTGCCTGCATCTGAAAATCCCTTTAGGGAGAAGAAACTCTTTTGTACTATCCTTTGAGCTAGTTTTCAATTAAAAATGTCTTCTGCTACAATTTGGTACCAGCGTTGCATGCTTTTAGATTTAGCTTTTTTTTTTTCTTCAGGTATCAATACTTAGCCTATAACTACAATATTTTTAGGAGGTAGTGCATTTTCTGGCAAAAAATCTGAAAAAAAGTCACAGTAATCCTTATCTTTCAGACCAATGTACAAGTTTAATTTCAGTTCTTCCTAAAGTTGGGGTTTTTTGGCCTCAGTGACAATACTGAGTACAGTATCAAATTGTAGATACCTTTGCCAGTCATAGATTTTTTGAGACCTACACGAGTCATACCGATTCTGAAGCTATTTTTAACATTCTTATTTTCTTTGGAAGGTGAATTTAATTCATTTGCCTTTGCAAATTTATATCTAAAGGCAGTAGTGTGACCTTTCCTCAAGTAACACTATTTAGGAGAAAAATGCCCGTGATTTGCCATGTTTGGAAAAAGTCAGTGGTGTTTATAAATGTTTTGTGAAGACTGTAATATGCTTGACTACAAAAACAATTTTAGTAAAGTGACACCGTAGCTACAAGCAAAATGAAGATGTATAGTTACAAACCAGGACTGCTGCATCAATAAAACTATAGAAAAATGTGCTGCTCTTATCTTATTTTGAATGATAATGATTTCAGTTATTGTAAAAATTAAACGGAATATAATGTATCAGCTGTTCCTGAGGGTTTTAGGGGAGGGTGTAAATTGGTGCTGATCAGTGCACGAAGGGGGATTACATTTTCTAAGCAGCTCTCTACATGGTTTTGCCCATGACAGCAGGACTCTATGGGAATGGAGAGTAACAGTAAATGAATGTTCTAGAATATGCAGCGAGTCATTAAGTGACTTAATGTCAGCCATTAAGTTTGTATATTTTGGAAGCCACAGGTTAGTCATGAAATAAATTATCAGCAAGTAATTTATAGAGTTTCTGGGAGGTTGGTTTTGGGTTTGTTTATTTAAATAAAGTGCAGCAAGAGGAAAAGAATGAGGTATGGAATATGACTGATCTGTCATCTTTGTTCAGTAAAATGAAGCTCAATGACGAAGTCTGATGGAAACAACTGTTACATTATTGACTTTTTAATTTCTTTTAATTCTTCTTAAAAAACCCAACCAGCGAAAGCTCCTCTCTGGCCTGATAGATTAGAAGAGCTCCCTCCTATCCTGGTTTCAGCTGAGATAGACTTAATTTTCTTCAGTACTATGGGGCTACCTCCCTGTAGTACTTCATACATGCAGTGTGTCAGTATACTGGAAATGTCAGGGCTTGGAAATGGCCGTGAAGTCAGTCCCACATGGCAGGTGGGACATGATTTGGTTGGAGAACTGCGCTGGTCTGAATGACTCAAGGCTCTGAACAGCCACCAGTTCTTCCTCTGCACAAACTTGTATTCCTGGAACATCTTTAATTACCTGCAAGGCAAGGGCTAGCTGGGGAACCGTGTGCCTTGGGGCATTATTAAATGTGGAATTGAGATGCTAAAAAAGAGCAGTTGGGTGAGTAGAGCTGTTTGCATTTAGCCCAAAATGCACATACCTGCTCCAGCTTCTCCAGCTGATTTTTAGCAGTTTCCATCAGTGTTTGTTGTACCCTGTTGTGCAGTGGAAATACAAGCTGTCTGCATTGTACGAGCTTTGTTTTCTTTGCCAGTCACCGTGGATAAGGTGCTGCACCCAACTACCTTCTGCTTCAAGCCTAGTGATACGCGAGAGGTGGCTTCACCACACCTGCCTAACGTGGAACCTCCATGGTAATTTGCTTCCTGTAATATTATTGTGAAAAAACAACATTCCTTCTAAACAGTGGGCTTTTGGGACGTTTGTCATTTAAAGGTTTGGTTTTCAATTTGGCAGCTGAAGACTTCTGTAGTCTAGTAAGCACAGAGCTGCTTTGCAGTACCTATTTTGAAAAACATTCAGATGTCTTGTCCAGGTCTGGTCTTGGCTAGGTTTGTCCTTGGTTCCTGTTTTGAAGTTCTTAGCTTAACACTCCCATTCCTAACTCTTAAGGAGAATTATTTCCTAGTGCATGGTGTGTTTGGCTTTATTTTGGGAGTAGAGAAACAGGCTTTAGCTAACTGAGGTAGCTGTTTTACTGACAGTGAAATAAAAATGGCTTTCTGAAAATATTTGTTAAAAAGGAGCAACAAAATGCTTAATAAGGTTCTTTAGGGAATCCTTCCTACACTGTACACGATTTGGTAACTGCTCTGATCACCATGGCAACATTTTCATTTGTCCTTCCGCATGTATGGTTTTAACTGAAACAGCAAGGGAGGGGAATATAGGGCATACAGCTTTATTCTCAAAGGCTTTGTAGCAACTTGCATTTGTGGCTAATCATTAACATTCCCATCTAAAATAACAAAATTGCCACAGCTTATTACAGTACTGAGAACAGCTTGCTTTCTGTTTCAAATTAGCATTAGCATCTGAGGTCCTGAGATGGAAACATTTCACAGGAGTTTTGAGCATCACATTTACAAAAATCCAGGATTATTTTTCACAAGAGGTGAATGTCATTGTTTTAGACTTACAGTTTTTCTTCTAAAATTTTTCCTGAAGTAGTGAAGGTGTGGGGCTTCATGTTCTTAATAGCTGGCTTCCATAATTTTCTTTCATTTGTTCATAACTTAAGTAAAAAAGTATTAAGATGGCTTCATGTTTCTAGTTTAAAAAAAAAAAGCCACGGAGTACTGTAAATTGCATATTAATTTTAGCAGGTGTCTGTAATTTATCTGAAAGGATTAAATTGTATAAACATAACTCCACTAGGGAGTTACAGGACAGCTTTCTCTGATAGAATTGGGCCTTGTTTACTAGTTCCTTGAATGAATACATACTGTTGCCAAATTGTTAATTTGAAGGGGGAGGAAATAGGCGTATGTGTGTGCATACACGAAGATCAGCAGTTTAAAATAATTGTAACGGCTTTGGATCACATAAGAATGCATTACTTTATACAAGAACTCCATCAAAATAGTGATTCTCTGAAAAGAATGGCATCATGTTGGGGTTTTTGTGCCAGCTTGATTCACAAAGAAATGTCAAAAAGAATGTCTTTTCCTCTAATCCCTCCAAACCATAAGATGTCTTTGTCATTATCACATTTTTACTACTTTGACCTTTGAGGTGGTTTAGATAATCTGCTATTGACAGTTGAGTTTCATGCTCAAACGTCTTGCCTCAAACTCTACACAAAAATATCTGAATGTCCTTGGACATTTTTCTAAAATTAAATACATATTATGTCATAATTAAAGAAAAAAGCCCTCCCAAATGTAGCTTTGTCTAACAGTAAGGCTTCCTGTAAGTCTGAAGCAATGAAATTTTATTCCCATCAAAGAGTCTGATTTGATTCCCACTGACTTCATTGAGAACAGGACCAGGCCTGTTACCCTCCTAATACTGGACTCCTCTCTCCCTCATTTTTATTTCATATGCCATTAAGCCTGTCACTTTATATTTCAGGTCTAGACTGTTAGCAGTGTAGGTTGGTGCTGTCATCTCAAAGAACGAGGACTTTTGAACAGAAGTTGGATTCAAGGAATTCTGGACATTATTAGGAATGTTTTCTTCATATCCTAGTGCTTGCTGTCCTGATGAAAGTGGACTTCCCAATGGTGAATTAATGGTAAAGTATGATGTATCAGTAGTACTTGTGGGACCAGCTGTTTTGCATTCCTCAGAATAATCTCCTGGCTTTACCTTGAATTTAAAATTTTATCATTTCAATGCTGAAAACTATTTCCCTCCTCTATTACAGACCAAATTCTTCCTCTTTGCTTCCTACACCATGTGTTAAATTAGTACCAGGGTGCTTGGCTGGTGTTAATAGGCAATTTTTTTTAAGCTAGCCTCCACAAAATCATGGTCAAGGCGGGATGTGGGAGGGTGGGGGAAGTACGCTATTCCAGGCCATACATAGAGTAAAATAAATACAAATTTTGCTGTCAGTGACACATGTGCAAATATAGGAGGTGTTGCAAACTGATTCAGAAGGACATTGTAACAAAGCATTTTTGCAGTGACTTAGAACAGGATCAGCTCCAGCAGAAGGAAAGAAGACTTTAAGAACAGTAGTCCATAAAGGTACATATTGAAGCCTGGAACTTTAATACAGCAGTCTTTATCCAGGTGGATTTCTGATATCAAAGGAGTAACAAAAATGTAATCTGGGATGATCTGGCTACAGTTTTTCCTGTATATGAAGGTAAAAATCTGTATGCATAATTCTCCTTGAAAAATGCTATAGTTAGGGCTCTCCTCTGGGGCTGCATCAGAATCTCTATTTGTTTCTTCAGTGAGACTAAAGAAAACTTGAGGGAGAAGTGGTTCCTAAGAAACAGTTTTCTCATACAGAAAGCTAACAATACTTGGAAGTGATGAGGCTGATTTAATAGTGAAAAGTGTGAAAAAATAGTGGGCAAAATTACCAGAGTAAGTGCTGTGTAAAATGTCTAGGCACCTGTGTGATCTTTCGGGAGAATGATATTTGTAATAAATATTGTACATTTGCATCTAATTGAATTCAGCTTTATAGCACTATTAAGTACAGCCATAAATCCCAGAACTGGTATGGGAACAACTTCTCTTGTCTATCAGAGGAAGATGTATGTCTGAGTTTGCCAAGTACATTTACACCACTCATACTTGTGAACAAACAAAACAAGCAGCTTTACCCTAAAACATGAACTTTTCTTTCCCAAATTCCAAGTAGAAATTGCACAGGATCGTCTGTTACTGCCACCTACTGATAAAGTAATAACAGCCAACTGAAGCAGAAAAAAATATCAAATAGAAATGACCTCAAAGGGGGATTTTAAATTAATACACATACTCTCAGAAACAGTGCCAGCACTTCTGTTTCCATGGTCTGCCTTGTGTTAGGTATCGCCTGTCACTGTGGTACTGCTGGGGTGTGATTCACCCTCGCACTTCAGTTCCAGACTTCTTTCGTTCCTCATTTTAGGAAAAGTGACAAAAGTCAAATGCATGATTTGGTTAAACAGGCCAGGTGTCTAGCTAAAAACCGCTTTGAAAGTCATGTAAAGCTTTGGGTGTGCCAGTTGGAGTTGCTCTGCGCTCCCTTCTTGAATTCCATTTTGCAGTCTCGCACGTAGCTCAGACGCCTGTTCCTCGTCACCACCGCGCCACCGGTTATGCTACCGCTTACATAGTTGCCTTCTGCTCCCTTGAGCAGGTGCTGTGATCCCAGGCAGCAGCAAGGCCTAGGGCCGAGCCAGCTCCCAGCACAGCAGTGATCCACTAATAACCTCTCCTGTTTGCCTTCCTCTTTGAACAACCACGCAGCAGCTTTCATGTGACTGACTGCTGCACTTCTCCTTCTCATTCAAACCTTGCTCCTGGCTGCTCGGTTTTTAATTTCAGGGTGGGTTGGGTTTTTTTTCACAGTTATTGGAGTCTAGACCAAATATTTCCTTGTTCACTACAGCAGAAGTACGCGGGCAGAGTTTAGGTCCTTGCTTAGGCTTAGAATTGTGTTTTACTGACACCGCACTAGGCATGGCGTAAGGATGTGTTTCAAAAGACCACCAATTCCACGAAGTTAATTTGTTACGTACCTGCTCATTGTACCATACCCTGTTGTGCCTTTGAACTCTGGGCTGCATACTTGAGCCCTGTATTCTGTGTATGGCAAAGAGAGAGAGGAGAGATGCACATTTTTTTTTCAGTGAAACAAAGGAATGAGACAAACTATAGAAAAGAAGCATCATGACTTTTTAAAAACCTTTCAAATAGCAGTGACTTTCAAGTTCTTTACTGTTCAACAGCCTCACTCTCACAAGCGTGGCTGTAAAATTATCCCTAACTTTCTTGTTGCAAAGACTGCTCACTACCATGGTTCTTGTACTGCGCCTTGTTTGAGAGGTTTACCCCTGGAGTGCACAACAGCTTTTATCCTACTCATCAGCAAACTGATTTCTTTATATATATATTTATATAAAAAGAATGTGTTAGTCATACCCTTAAAAGATCAAGTGAAAAAACTTCAGATACTAAGATTGTCATGAAAGAACACCTAAAAAACTGAGAATATATAGCATGTGAGAAAAAAAAAAGCCTCTCTGAGTCCTTTTCTTCTTTCTCAGACAGCACATGCACACTTTGTTCCAGGAGTTTACTTCAGAGTCTGGAAAATCACTATAAAGGGCAACTATGAAATAGCTATTCATGAGAAATTAGGTGGCTGTAAAAGTGATTATATTTCTTTACAGTTCTGCCCATACCAGCTAAGCAAATACTTGTAACAAGGGTGTGAACACATCTGAGGACATTTAAATAGAATCTGAAGCCATGCAAAAAATTCATTAACAGATCGTTAAAGAGGCTAAGTTAAGCGCTTATTTAAGAAATGTCAGAGTTAAATTTGCTTATGTATCTTCCATTTGTCTCTCTCATTTGTATGCACTACTATTCCAGATTGCTGTTGCAGGAATTCCCACAAGGCACAGTATAGGCAATGCTCAGTTAATGAGCAGTTACTCGATACTATTTTGGTGTCTTTATTCATTGTGTAGCCTCGGGCCTGATTTACTCACGAATTTCTGCTTTCAATGTACAGCTATTCCCTGATGAGCTTCTCTGTGGTGCTCATCACGCATTGCTTCACTAAGTATCTTCACAGTAGCCTGGAGGAATGCGAGGGTGGAACTATTCCCATCTTACAGTGGGAAGCTGAGGCAGAGCCTGAACAGAAGGGGTGAGATGATTGTCAGTACCTGCCTCTTCAGAGTGCTTGGCTCTTTCAACACCGCAGTGTTCCCCTGTGCTCAGGCTTCAGCTACGAATCCTCAACTCTACAAACTGCAGTGGCTCTTGTAAGTCAAATGCCCAGAAACTAAGGAGAGAAAAAAACCCAAGACCCAACATGAAATAGTTAATTTAATGATTTTCCTGGTACCACACAGAGGCAATGACAGGCCAGTTCTCTCAAGCAGTAAGGTCCCTTAGCTTTTTAACAGTTTCATGGTTCCACCTCATTCACCTCTCATCTTCTGCAGCAAGCAAAGCAGCCAAATGCTGTGTTCTCCAGTAAAGCACATCCATCCTAAAGCTGGGTAAACACCACGAGGGGAAAAGAGCACCAAGTACATTTATATTTTTTAATGAGACATAGCCTGAATATCATCTATGCAATGATAGATTACAATGAAATTATAAATAATATCTGGCCAATCTGCTTTGTAATAATCCCCCCAACACCTTAACTCTCTACCAGGCATGTGATTAAAAAGTGTATTTGCTGTCATAGGTTTCAGCAGGAGTTCCTAAAAACCTTGTCCTCTTCTGCATCTGCATCCTGAAGTCTTTGTGCCACTTGTTAAAAATAGCTGTATATTAGTTGCTCATGAAGTAGCTAACCCCAGCAGCTGGCTGTTGCCCAATTATTGCATATTTGATGGTGTTCCCACATGTCTACAAGACATCCCACTGTTCACATTCTGAGATGGACCTGTCAGTATTTACCTGCCACCATATATGTTGTTTTGAGTCCATTTCCATTCTTGATTGCAATGAACATGACACGATATCAACTACGGTGTGGAATTTATTATTGCTGTATTGGTATGTTTGGATATCTGTGATGTCCTGCAAGCCAATTTTGTGTGGTAGTTATCAACTCTTGTGTCAGTTAGGCTGGTTTTGATTTTAAAAAACCCAAACCCCCAATTTAACAGCACCTTCTTTACAGAAAATTACAAGGATATTATAATTTACTCCTCTCTAGAATAAGGGATGGTGGTTTGGTCATCTACCAGGATGCTCATGTGAGAAGTCAGGGCAAGTGAGCTCCACCTTTCTGTAAAAGAAAGTGAGTTGAGGAAAGTTGGGTTATCTTCGCCTGAATGCAATGTCAGAACTTTTTGGTTGCTAGGTTCTTGCATTGGAGGGGCTGCAAGATTCAGTTCCATCTCAGCCATGCCCTGCAGCATTTAACCAACATGATGGAAAGAGTAGTTTCTCTAAAGGAAATAGTGCCACTTTGACCTTTTCAGTTCTTTGAATCTCTCAATAAAGGAGAACACAGAGTAGAATTGGTAGTCATACAATATCCAGATTTTTTTCAAGGGAGATTTATGAGTCTCCCTTAAGAGACCATTAAGGAAGATAGCCATGGGCAAAATCTTGTTAGATTCTTGCCTCCTTTCAGTGTACAAATGAGCACAGGTCTCATGCCACACTGGCTGCATGCTGTGTGCTGCCCAAAGCTTTCTAATAGGGTCTCTCTTCATGCCCGTCCACCACAGCCCTCAGAGCCGGCTGGTCACGTGCCATTGACTTTTCTTTGCTGCTGCTAACGACATGAGCTGGCAGGCCTGTCAGCATGACAGCCTGTTTTCCAGATACCAGTTTTCACAGGATTCCTTTGTCTGTCCTCAGAAGACCCTAGCGACGCTGACTGTATTAATAGCCTAAGCTGAGGAGTCTAGGAACTCCTCTGCGTCTGCACTTCATCGGATTGGAAAGCCAAAAAGGGAGGCAGGCTGACATCTTTCTGTTTGGGAAAATAATCTATTTCTTCTAAAGTTCCTAAGAAAGGTGAGGAAAGGATTGATAATTCCTCAATACAGGTGGTGAAACTGTTTAGGTTATGAACATTGGGGGAAAAAAAAAAAAAAAGGTGACGCATTCTTGGGATGCAAATTTACAACCCATTAAACTAATAAAGTCCTTCATACCCTCTTTTAATATTTATTTTCTTTTAAAAAAATGAAGGCACAATGATTTCATAAGGTAATATTTCAGTATTACTGCAAGGTGTGGAGAAAGTTAGGCCTCAAATCCCCAAAATGGAATCTCTCTGCAGTCCTTCCTGTGCTTTCAGATGAAGCAAATAGAGATCAATAAAATACACAACTCCCTGGGGACAAACTCTGCTGAAACACACGCAGCTGTACCCTGCTTCTTGCTCATCTCATCTCCTGCTAGTGTCCTAAAAAAACCTCAGTCACCCACTCGGGGCAATAATTAGGCTAACAAACATTAAAAATATGAATGTTCCGAACTGGCTAGCTGTGGTATATAATTACAGCTCTGGTATTCATCAAGGCGCGTGTGTCCTCTGTATTAGACAGGAGATACTTACCCAGAGACAGTATGCAAATTAAACAGAAGCATCTTTAGTTTGCAAACAGCTTGGGGACAAAAATGTCTGTCTCTTCTATCTCCAGCTCTTGTGCCCAACATGTTGTGCCTGTATTGTGCTTTGCCAGAGAGGTAAGACCTGAGTCTATAATGTCAGAACAGTAAACCTTCTCAGAAAACACAGAATGAAAATGGTGTCTTTTTGGTAAATGACACCTAGAATTGGGATAACCCAAACCAAAATTTGCTCTCTTCCAGGAAAATACTTTGACATTATGTACAAGTTAAATGCCAGATCAGCTTGTCTTTTCGCAGTATATATAGTCACAGTTCTTAAACTGTAGAATCACAGAACAGTTTGGGTTGAAAGGGATCTCAAAGATCACCTACTTCCAACTCCCTGCCATGAGCAGGGACACCCTTCACTAGCCCAGGTTGCCCAAAGCCCCATCCAGCCTGGCCCTGAACACTGCCAGGGAGGGGGCAGCCATAGCTTCTCTGGGCAACCTGTGGGAGGGTCTCACCACCCTCACAGTCAAGAACCTTCTAATCTAAATCTAAATGTAATCTACATCTACCCTTTTTCAGTATAAAGGTTTAAGTCATTGTTTTTTCCTTCTCTCACTTGAGTTGATGAAGATTAATGTTTGAATGGCCTTTAAGCATTTTCCAAACACTTTTCATGGTTTGAGGATTTTCAAAGCAGAATTTAGTCTTCTTTTCCTAAAAACTCAGTCTTTTCTGGCAGTTTTACTTCATACATATCAGGTTCTTTTATTACATTTTGTGTTTCTGATAGAATAGCATCAGCAACTGTTCATTTAACCCTTACAGCTATTACACATAAACTTCAAGTTTATACATTAACTTCTAAGAAGCCTCTTCTTACTTACCCGAATTGTGTTTTTTTTTCAGGCAGGTTCACCCTCTGGGAATCCAGGAAACATATCTTTTTGTTACCTGTGTTCAGGTAACTTCTGCATCCAATCCTATTTAAACCTCTTTTGCCAGGGTGATGTTCTGCAGATGGCTGCCCTCTTGGTGGATCAGTCCGTAGCCACCCCACTGGCTGTAGGTGAAGTGCCAAGCTGAGCTTGGATTATTAACATCTCAGAACATACTTCTACAGGAACAAGGCTGCTGCCATCAGTTCTTGACCACGATCCAGTTGTAGTTAAGGACATTTTGTTTAACACACACCCCCCCCCCCCCCCCACCGGAATTTCACTCAGATAACATATAACATGTTACTTGCAGGAATAAAATACTTCAGAGGCAGTTTGTAATGCCATCACAGCTCTTGGCCAAAGGGAAGCACTCTCTTGTCTTTACTGGGTGAGGAAAGGATTGTTCTGGAAATTTTATTTCTGAAGATTTTTTTTTTTAAAGGAGGATTCAGCAGATCATCGCAGCGTTACACAAGTAAAGATTAACCGGGAAGGGGTTTTCTGCTAGCTGGTACACCGGCACAGCCCCGAACCTCAGCCCTTCGCCCCGGCAGGGCCAGGCAGCAGAGCCGCGGGCACGACCGGCCCGGCGGGAGGGGAGGCCGGCGGCTTGGGGCCCGAGGGCTGCCCAGGCGGTCACAAGAAAAGCCCCGCGGCTCCCCGCAGGAGGGATATCCGTAAGGATAGCGTGCTGCTACGGCCCCGGAGACTCTCGCTCTCCCCCGACGCTCCCCCGCCATGTGAAACGTGAGGTAAAGCCGCACTTCCTCAGCGCTTCCCCGCCGGGGAGATCGCCCGCTCCGCTCCCCCTGCTGAGCAACCCCCGCCGCTGCCCCGCCGTGCGCGGCAAACCCGGCCCCGCTCGCCTCAGCCTCCCGGGACCGCCCCGCGGCATTGTGGGGGCTGTAGGCGGCCGCTGCCGCAGCCCGCTCCGCCGCTGCCCGCCGGTGTTGAGGCGGGACTGCAGCTCCCGGCGGCCGCGGGGCAGCAGAGCCCGGCCCGGCCGAGCGGCGGCGCGGGGAGGAGCCGCGGGCGGCCGAGTCGGCCCGTCGCCCCGGCGCCGCTGGGAGAGGCCGGCACGGAGGGGAAAGGGCTGGCTGCGGCCGCGGCCAATGCGAAACTGGCTGGTGCTGCTGTGCCCTTGTGCGGTCGGGGTCGCGCTGCACCTCTGGCTGCTGCTCAGCTGCCCAGGCGGCCCCGGGAAGCACTCAGCAGGTAGGGAAGGAGCGGGTGGCGGGAGGGCTGGTCGGGGCACGGGAGCTCCGGCTGGACAGGGGTCCCCCGTCCCCAGGAGCCTGGTGAGAAGGGGCCGGGGCCACGGGGCTGGGGTGAGAAGGGTGCCTCGGGCGGTTAGCGAGGCCGGGGAGCGAGGAGCTGCCGCGCGGGGAGCGGGTGTGCGCGTGAGGGGGGTGTCTCCGGCCGTTAAACGGTCGGGGCTATCCCGCCGCTGCGGTGGCGGCGGCTCTGGCGTTTCCGTGGCTGCGGGCAGAGCCGCTGCTGGCAGGTCTGGCTGCCGGGCTTGGGGAGTGCCGGAGGGAGTCGAGGGGGGACATGGACAGCCCGCCGGGGAAAAGCTCCCGGAGTGCCCGCGTGGATCCATCGGGAGGTGACGGCTCCGTGGCGTCGCGAATGGAAGAGAGCAGCGCCCGTTCTGCGTTTTAACCTGGAGGTGTCGGTCGCGGTAGGCGGCTGCCGAAGGTGCGCCGCAACTTCCTGCGGGGCAGCGGCGTCTCCCGAGCGCCGCCTGCGCCACGGGCGCTCTCCGCTCCCACGGAGGTGCGTGGGGGAGAAGTGCCCACCGGTTTCCCTTGCCTCGCCTCACGCCCAGTCTTTGCGCGGCGCCGCGCCTGTGGTGCGGGAAGCTATTCGCAGGAGCGGGTGTGATCCGGCACGGGCAGAGTCAGGACCCCCCTGCCCCCAAGGGCTTACTCTCCGCTCCTCATAAAAGGAGCGGTAGTTTTTAGGCCACGAGTCTGTGTGGCTCCTAGAAAGGGTGTCTGCTGGACGGGAAACTGTGTCAGCTGCCCGCGGGTGCTGTTTGGGAGCCTTAATAAATATTCTACAGGACATCTGGAAAAGTGATAAGGAAAAAAAAATGGTGTGTTGTGTTTTTGTTTTACTTAAGATCTGCCTAGAACTCGGTTTAAGCAACCCAGTAGCCTGTTTGTCACTTGTACCTGTTCCTGTGCGGTGTACGCAGCAACTGTGAGGGCAACTGTGAGAGTCTGACAATGTCCACTGGTAATTAATAATGCAGATGTGAAAGGAGCAAGGTCTCGTCGCATTTGGGTAGCCTGAAGGCCACAGAGGGGTGCTGGTCTCGCTGTGTCTCTGTTCAGGCCATTGTGTAACAAATGAGTGGTGGTCACACTTGAATTACAAAAGAACGCCTGAAATTCACTGGGGTTGTCTGGTTGGCTTTGTTCCTCGCCTTTCACGGTGCTGCTTTTGTAACTTCGGTGCATTAATTTGGAGTAGGAAGTGGCAGTGTGGAATCTCATGATGATCGTCCCCGCAGAAATGTGTTTTCCACTCATAAACATTTCTAAAGAAAATCCAGAAGTTTCTCTAGTTGGGAAGGGAGGAAGCTTTGCTCTTCAAAGATGCAGTTACTACTGGAGTTTGTGTTTGCTACAGTGAAGCTATGTTGCACTGGATAGTGTTAAGATAACTAGGATTTAAAAAAAAAAAAAGTGTGGGTTTTTTTTTTTAATTTTGGAAGAGGAAGAGTACATTTTGTTTGTGCAGAGTTTGTTTAGTTGTAACTCAAGTATTCACACTGAGGAGAGAAAAGCTGATGCCTCTTACGAAGAGAGAGCTTCCATCATGTCTCATGAGGAAAATGCTCAATGCTGTACATGTGCTGTCTCTTTGTAGGCCTGATCCTTGCATGATAGTTGAAAGGAGTCTGCTTCTTAGTCCTCAAAGTACCGGCAAATGACCAAGCTGTAGGTATGGCTGCCTTGGCAGAGGAAAGAAGGATGAGCTAAGGGGCTGCTTTTATCTCTGCTGTCTTCTGTCTCTGATTTTTTTATTATTCAGAGTGTTTTAGGAACTCTAATGAATACATGTACACAAGAATAATAAATGACCCTATTTATTAAAATGCTTCTTGAATCTGAAATTGTTTAAGAGGATCTGGTACTGCCTGATAAAGCCAGACTCGTTTAAACTGATCATTGGGTAATCTGGTTTTTTTCTTATTTACTGACCTAGCTGCTCTTTATTACCTATTACCTGGAATCACTAGTATGAAGAAAAATGAAATCTGATCATGGGACAGTATTGTACTATAGCTGTGACATAAGAATACATTATTTGTGTATTCTTTGGTATTTCTGCATACTCTCTTTGGGTCTCAACAGTTAGTTGTGTAGCGTCTCAAGACTTGCAAAATTTGTTACCAGTGGAGGTCAAAGACAGAGTGAACAGCAATTTTATTTTCCAAGGAGTTTAATTCCTCTCTTAGTAGTCATGAGCATGCACACAAATGGAAATTTGTTAAAAAGTCAGTAATTTGTCTTAGTGATTGGTTACCTTGACATCATTGGCTTACTAATCCAAGACCAGAACAGACATTTCCAGCCATCAATTCTGAAAAATTTTTATAAGCAGTTCTTGATCTCTGTCTTAAAATGGCAGCTGGGCAGCTAACATTTGTTTAGTGAAGGGTTGGGGTGGCGTTTTGTTTGTTCACTTGGATTCCTAGCAGTCTTAAGAAGAAGCTGTTCCAGAAGCTTGGAAATGTTTCCTCATTTCTGGCCTAAATTTACTTGCAGCTGGTTTATGCCTCCCATCCTTCAGCTGTTCAGGTAAGAGGGTCTTTCTCCTCCTTCAAGTACACTTCCATCATGTAACAATAGAGATCAAAGGTATCTGTTTTAAACCTTTGTTTTCTTAAGCTGAGCAATTCAGGTACTTCTAATTTCTATTGACAAAGGTTTTCTGTTTCTGGAAAACAGTTGGTTTTTGTTGTATATCGGTCAGATGATTTTAACTGTTACCAGTGTTCTAGTCTTCACTTGTTCCATCTACATCTCTTCCTCTATTGAAAGTACATCCTTTACTAAAGGTTTCTTTTTTACTACCCCTTGTGAAAGGCCTGTAAGTCTGCTTGTATGCTTTGGCTCTTGGTTGTGATGGTCACTTTCACCTCGGTGTCACAGAAGATCGAGTACAGTTGTTGGAGGCATGCTCATTAATTGGGAAAAAAATAAATAGGATTAGTTCTGAGACCAAAGGTGCTGGCCTTTGCTTCCCTGTCCTGACTTTGGTGTCTCCCTTTCATCAGTTAATGGGACTGTAATTCACACATCTGAGCGAGATTTGTGCAAGAACGTGCTTTTAGGTTTAATTGAAGTCCCTGTGTAACTGGTTACAAATAAGTGCTATCCAAAGGAAGTTTGTGGGTAGGAGGCTTCGGTTAGCGTTTGTAAAAAAAAAAAAAAAATAAATCTTAGATAAGTGCTAATTATAAAATGACCTCAGAAACTTGAGAAAGAACAGACAGACCTGCTTTTAGCACTCCAGGTGGATTCATTGCTAATTGTGTATTTTAATTGATGGTACAAGTCTTATTGAGTAGGAAATTACTCATTGTAGGGCTTCAGTTGCAGTGCCTCATCAGAAGCCCCACACGTTCAGTGTAATATGCTGCTACTTTGCTGGTGCTAAAGCCCATTAAGATGTTATTCCTGTTACATTTCTGGGGGAGGGTGGCAGCTAAGAATTGGCCCCTTTGGTTTTGCTAGAGTCAATCTTTTATTAGTGAATAATTATGCAACAGATTAAAAACCATCATTTTCTAGAAACTGCTTGTATGCCATCTGTTGTCCTGTGGTTCAGCACGTATTTCTTCAGGCAGTGGCCTAATACAACCATATACAGGTTGGTTAGGCCAGCATTTGTTTACTCTTCGTAGAATTAAAGCTGTCCCCCTTCAGACTAGCCTATGTACATGAGAGGTCAGAGAGTAGAGAGACTTTAACCTGCTTTTGGCTTTTCAGTACTGAAATAATGGTGTTGAAACAATCTCTGAGGTTATGAGTGATGCCATAAGTCTGTAAGGAGAAATTCTGCCAAAATATGGTTCTTTCTTAAGAAAAGATGTCTGAAATCTGTTAAGCCTGTCTGTTAGGAAGCAGTGTGCTTGGTCACATAGTTATTTCATCATTTGTAGGCATGTAAAGACCAATCAGTTGATGACCTTAGAAATGGAAACCTTCCATCAGCACGTCAAGTTTGGCTTTGGCTGTGTAGTTCTGCCTAAAATGCCAGTTTTCTAGCTTTCATCTGTCAGATCATGCTACAACATTGTTTTCCAGGGATGGGCCATCCCCAACAAAAACGCCCTCTCACTTTTGATGCGATTGAAGTACTTGACAAAGAATCCACAACAAAGCTGACTATTTTCCAACTGAATTTGGTGGGGGTTTTTTGGGTTTTTTTTTTGAGTTTGAAGTTATTCTGGGGACTGATGTCTGATACACTGCAAACTACTAAACCAGCGTTACATGTGCTTTTTTGTGTTTTGGCATTGGAGCAGGGGCAAAGACTACCACTTCTGCCAGTGTTGGAGGCTTGTGGCTGAAGGGAAGGTCTTCAGTTGTCTTTTAAATTGCCCACAGAGTAAAGCAAGTAGCCTTCCCTGGGAGCTGGTCTTTGTTTCACGGCATCAGGGATTGGTAACAACTTTTCAAAGGATAAAAGTGCTGTCCTTCCCTGCTCCCCTCCCCGCCTCTCCCCTCTCCCCCCAAAAAAGGTGGGAGCATTAGTTCATTAGTTAGTGTTGCAAAAAAGGATTTGCTTTACTCCTTTTGTCTCTCTGCTTCTGATGCTTGGCTGTTGTTCCTAGATTTGTCTAGAAACGTGTGAGTGCTGTGTCATTAATGGCGTTTAGGGTACTGTCACCTCACCAGTATTATTACTGCTACTTCACAACTCAAAAGGACCCTGCTGTCCTGTTACTTGAAGGGCATGCTGTTTGTGTTAAGACAAAAAAAAAAGTCTCCGACAGAGGAGGAGAATCTATAAAGCTTGTCTAGAAGCTTCTCTAAAGGCTTGTCTGTCTCAAAGAGGACTGTGCTCCTGCAGAAGCATGAGGTTGTACGTCTTGGTGATGTTTAGTTCTGTTATAAAGTAGATACTGCAGGGGGGTCATGTACCTCTGCTTGCAGAGAAACCTGTAACGCAGATGATCTATAGCAGATTAAATGAAGATTAGAGAGGGGGAAAGAGCTGCTTTAGCTCTTTGGTTTGTTCTTTTTCTGCAGGCGTCAGCATTCTGTGAATACAAACCTTCTTTATATTCAGTTAATTCCTTCCTCCCTGTTTGTTTGGATCTTTCACAAAGCAGCACAGAAGAAAGAGAAAGGCATTTAGAAGCAGGAATATGGTTGCAAAGTCTCAACAATAGGCAGAGATAACAACCTGGAATGTGTGGGACCTTTTTTTTTGTGGGGGAGGGGATATATGCTGTTCTGTTTTAGTTTTATCTTTAAAAGTAGATTATTTGAGAATATTCTTAATAATTTGCCGGGCCTACTTAGTTCCATTCATTGATTTTTATTTTTTAAAAAATGATGTAGCAGCATGGGTAGCAGCAGATACAAAACTCAGCCTTCTGTGGAGCGTGCTTTTTTAGCAGTCTCCCATGGTGTTTCTTTGGCATCTGACAGTGCAGGTAAGCCTACACCACTGCATTTCTCAGTGCAGATGCTAACAAGGAGTCTTTTCTCTGTTGAGTCCAGTTCCATGAAATGTGGGAGCTTAATCACAGTGGGGACTGCAGACTATGTCAAACTTACCTGAAAATCACTGTCAGATTTAGTTGTTGGTAAGGGACTCTGTATCAATAGAGATATTTGCTGCAAGATTGTATTTACCTTGTTTATTGACAAAATCAAGCTAAATGATCTCTCAATCTTTTCATCTCCTTATAATGGCAGTAAATATAATTAACAGCTTAACTTGACATTTTACTTGAGAACCAGACTCAGGGGAAGAAGAGTTACATGGTATTCTTTGTAGTTTGGGATTTTGAAAAACCTGAAGAGCTACTGACTGCTGCTGAGGGGGCTGAAATCTGCTCAGGGCCAGCAGGCTGGGGAGAGGCACCTCTGCATCTTCAGCCTTGTCTTCAAAGGGCACAGCTTTGTGCTCTCTGTTTGCACTTGTTTACCTCTTCCTATGTCCCATCCCTAACTTTTGATTTGTTGGTAGTTCTCAGTCAAGCATGACAGACAGGTGGATGTCTCAACAACCTGAGTTTTCACCAAGTTTCATGAAAATTGGTGACCAAGAATCCTGTGAAAGCTTACTGCAGCTTATATTGAGGTGAAAAACTGTACTAATAGAAAGCCATGTCTGGTCAGGCATCAGAGAATTAGGTGGGAGCCTGTTCTTAGAAATACTCCCCAGCTATGTTATTAACCATGTGACACGAGACTCTGGCAGGCTGGACTCTGGCAATCTGAGAGCTGACAGAAGTACTCCTTACAGTTGCCGGACAGAATTAAATGGATCGCAGCAGCTGAGAGAGGGTTGCTTCCTTTCATGGTTTTGTAGCTTTTGCTGTAGGTGACAGCCTCCAAGCTAAACAGCAAAGTGAAACCAATTTTGTTCGTGATGCTACAAGAGCATAGGATAGGCATTGCACGTTTGGCTACTTGTGCTCCACTGGGAAGTCTAGGGCTGCCTGATGCAACAGTGATGCAGATTTAAGGCAGTAAGAATTTAAAAGCAATGCAACTAGTGCTAGCGTGAGCTTTCAAATGGGAAGGCTTCCAACAGCCTGCCCAGAGAGGCTGTGGAGTCTCCTTCTCTGGAGACATTCAAAACCCACCTGGATGCATTCCTGTGCAATTTAGTCTAGGTGATCCTGCTCTGGCAGGGAGGGGTTGGACTAGATGATCTTTCGAGGTCCCTTCCAACTCCTCACGTTCTGTGATTCCTCTCCCGAATCCCTCCAGTTAGCAACACTTTTATCGTGGAATGTTACTTTGTTCTCTCCTCTCCCTCTGGTGCTCCCTTTAAACGTTACAGGGTTTTTAATCTTTGTAATTGGAAAATCTAAAGGCATAATTATTTTGCACAACCACTGCAAGGTAAGAGTGGTATAGCATGTATTTTTTTAAAGCCTATTACCAAGACTGGCCTAAGAATGCACAAAAATAGAACATCTGACAAAGAAGTTTGTTCCCCAGTGGCAAGTATCGATTGCTTGTATAAGTACTTTGTTGTTATGGACTTGGAGGTCAGCAATGTTTTCTCTTAACTTTTGCTATATTAGAGTATATTTTATATGCACATACCTGAATTATCCTTTAAAATTAGTAATAGCCTTAGTCTTTTTCCCCTGCGCCTCTGAGTTTATCTCCCCCTTTTTTAATAGTGCTGGTTCAGAGAGAGGTGCATGAATCTCTTTTCATGAAAGTTTTTTTCCATATGAAGTAGAACCCTTTGCTAACAAGGAGAGAGCCTATTCATATTTTTCAGGTAAAGGAAGCTGTCTTTTCTTCCCTTCCCCCCCCCCTTTTTTTTTTTCTCTCCTTTCTCCTTTCCATTTTCAGTGGTTTTAAAATTAAAATGGCATAACTCTTGAGACAGATAAGGCCGTGTTCTGAATGTAGGCTGCTGTAATCCTACCTTACTAAGCCTGAACACAGCCTAAAACAAGAGCTGTCTGTTCTAAAAGCAGTAGGATATTAATTCAGAAACATCTGTTACATTAACATTGTTCCCACATGAATGGTTCATGATGAACAGCTTCATTCATTTTAAAATATAAACTAATTAAAAGTGTATATTCTGAGTCAAGCCACCCCATAGACTGTTGCTCTTGGTTTTCTTATTTTCTGATTTTGGTTTAATGAAATTGTTCTGCTTTTAATTAAAAGTGAAATCTCAAACAAATGTGTGTGAACAGTGCCTCATGTGCAGTCTACAAATATGTTAGTCCTCCTATGAGTCTTAAATTGGAAGGCTTGTGATTAAGGCTGCAGAGGCTGTTTAAAGAATAGCTTCCTCTAAATATGGAAGAAGAGCCAGGAAAGAAAAGGGTGAGAAAGCAAATTCCTCTATAGCCTAATACTTCTGTAATGATGTAGTCTTAAAATGTGCGGCTCTTTCATGTACCTCTGCCGTGGTGGAGACCTGGTGGATCTTGGCTATATGATGCCCTTTGAAGATATAGAGAGCTTCTGAATAGTTGGTGTTTCCCAGCATGAAGGAAAATTAAAATTGTATGCAGATTAGGCAGTGTGTTTGATTTACAAGCTTCTTCAGATGTTATATAGGGCAGTAGGTTTGTATTTAGCTCTGTCAGCAAGCACATTGCATTCCTGAGCCTTGCCACCAATCCAGGCTATGGTTGTTATTAGAGGTGTAACAGTTGTAGTGAAAACTGAGGAATGGAACGAGAGGCTCGCTGCTTGGGTTTTGAAGTCATTCTGAGGATAAGTCAATGCAGACTTTCTCACTTGGTTAATGCTCAGCTTAATTTATTGCTAAACTTCTCTGTCAATACAGATTCATTTAAATAATTGTGGAACTTTACCTTTTTCTTGAAAATCAGTGTTTGCATACTTAGAACCAAACTATTTAGTGGAAAATAGACTGGGAAAGGTTTTCCAGTGGAAATGTCACTCTGTACTTTTCCTGTTCTTGCACTGGTCTGAGAATCAGTTGCAGAGCAGTGTTTTATTGGGTTGTGGGACCAGGGACTCACGTGCAAGCTATTATCAATAGCCCTTAAAGAAAAAAAGAAAGTAAAATTTTCTGAAGTTTCTTGAGTTGATTCAGTGCAGAAGGCAGTCAAAGCCTCTCCACTGCATATTGAAGATGGAATATCAGGCTCAATGGATGTCTGCTGCACCAGGTGGGTGCTATGACATCCTAGGTTAGTAAGCAGTTGTAATGAACCATCTATCTTCTCAGATACTGGAGAAAGGGGATGCTGGTACAGAAGGTAGAATCTGGATCATAATTCAACCCCTCCTAGTGAGAGTGCACAATACAAACTTGGAGATATTTTTGGTCTGTTTAAAATTAAATTTAAAATAATCTTATCAATGTTTTATGCAGTAGTTTAGAGGGCCCTCACTCATGTTTATGATTGTTTTCTTTATCTGCAGCCTAATGAAAAAAATCATGAGATGAGAGGAAAGCAATCCTTTGCTAAAGCTAAACATAAATATGTCTTAACGCTAGAATGTCTGATAAAATGAACAGCTAAAGTGAATTTGCATAGTTTACTTGCCTGTTTGCAGGCCCAAACATAGAGCTTCTTGGATCTCTATCTGGTCATAATCTTGCTTGAAATTAAGTCCAGCTTTTATGATCTCTAAATTAAACCAGCACAAGCTAAATCATAGAAGTTTTGGTGGTGATATCCAGCTATGAATAAAGCCAGAGTATTCCCATGGGTAGGGCTTTAATGCCCTGCATGAAGGCAGAGTTGTGTTCAACTTCAGACAGTGAGAAATAATAGGCCTTGACATACTAGTTTGAAAAGGTGAGGCAGAAGGGTAATCTGGCAGTTTTAAAAAGAAGGGGAGGAATGGGTCTGCTTCTGAATCTGCCAGGCCTTGTTGAAATATTGTTTTTTCCTAGGTAGAATAGTGGGCCACTCTAATAGTGAAGGCCTGGTACCACTGATGTCAAGCCCCCAGGCTTTAGGTTAAACAGTGCAGGGGAGGTATCAGTGAGCAAGCAGAAGGCCCAGACTGTCAAGAGTGTTGCAGAGCAAACAGTAGGACCTTGTGTCCTGCCCACAGGACTTCTGATGTCTTGTAGGAAAGAGAAGCCCAGAAAGAGCGTGTTCTCAGAGGGCAGTTTACTCATAAGACAGGCAGGCAAATATTTAAAGAATGGAAGATGCTATCAGTCAAAACTAAGGTTTATGTTCTTTCCTGCCTTGTGAGTCACAGTTTTGTTTGCCTGCAAGTGACTTGCTTAGTTCATTGCAGTGAAGTTTTCCTAGATTGTTAGTGAAGGTTTTGACATTGTATAAATGTTTCCCTGAATCTGAACAAGAACACAATAGTAATTCTACTTCTTGTTTTTAGGGTTTCAGGTTCCCTGTACTCTTGCTTTTGAGATGCATTTTAATTATTGCTGGCAACTCAGCCTTGTGGTAATATGTGTATATAACAAATCTTTGTCACTTTATGCTTCTAGGTCCACTGGCCTTCTTTCCTCAGTGGAAGCTGAAACATTATGATGTTATTGTAGGTGTTTTGTCAGCTCGACACAATCATGAACTGCGCAGTGTTATAAGGAACACTTGGTTCAAGCACCTGAAACAACATCCTACACTGAGCCAACGGTAATCTCCAGTGTTTTGCAGTTTGGGGCATTGTGAGGGCAGGGGAAAATAGCATTAGTTTAAATATCTTGATATTTAATTTTTTTTAAAGTGTTGTTTTTTTCTTCTTTATTTGTGAGCATTTCTAATTTTTTTTTTTAATCTGTTTAGTAATGTATAAGAATACTGCTTGTTCTGGGATGGAACTGTATTCTATACAAGGAATAAAATGTAATTGTTTGACTGTTCACTGTTGTTTGTTTTTGCAATTAGTTGTCACTGTTCATGAATGATGTATAAGACTCTCCCTTTTTCTGTTACAATGTATGCTTTGTACAGTATGCAACTTGAAATGCTTAGTAAAATTCAGGATACTTGAAAACAGGCAGGATCACATTTGGTGAGACAACCATGAAAAAATCTTAAAACGTCCTCAAATGTGAAGGTCAGGTTTGTTTCTCACTGCACCAGGTATGCCAAACTGGTGCAGCATGAGTGACCAGCAGAACCCTTCCTGATTGCTCACATAGGCCTGACAGTCTACAGACAGCCCTGTTTTTGCTGAGGAAGTTCTGCTGCTGTTCATTCCTGGAAACAGTCATCTTGATAGGCAGATACCAATGTGCAAGGCCTTGCACTGAAAGCCATTTACTGTTTGCAAATTTGGTGTCAGTATGCAATTTGGAGTGAAGCAGAACTACTTCAGTTGCCTGAAAACGTGACCTCTCATAGCTTATTCAGAGTTCCTGGAGGATATTTAGCTGCTGGGTGAAAGACTGGGCTAAGGTGGGTGTTCTTGCTCCTCATACTGCTTGTTATCTCCTGACTGTAGCACACCTTCAGTAGGGCTGGAAGAAGCAACCTGTTGGTTTGCTACCACCTGAAGTTGTGGGATAGTCTGAAGTCCTTGTTCCTCCTTTGATACTATGTGTCTTTTTCCATATTCTTTTTTTCATTGCCTTTTGAAAGCAAAATTTTCAAACAATCTTGAATTTATAACAATTCCAGGCAGGGAAAGGCAGGACTTCAAGATCCTTCAGTGTTGTCTTAGATTGTTTTCTGTTTAGTCTGCTGGCTGTCCTGAATCCCATTCCTAGTTGCCAATCTTTCTGCACCCTCATGATGAAATGTAAAAGCTTAACGTGGGTTTGGAATTGAGCTGCTGTAAGGAGACTAACATGGTTGGTCTACGTAGAAACCCTCATTGTTGATTTTTAAAGGGGTTCAAAATCTTAATCCTGTCAAAGACAGGCTGTTGATGAAGTAAGTTTATTGAAGGTGGAGGGAGGAGGGAAGAGAACTGGTGTTAATAAAACCAAATTATTTTAGTGTCCTTGTGAAGTTTATAATAGGTGCACATGGTTGTACCGTGCCGGTGGAGGACAGAGAAGACCCCTACTCCTGCAAACTTCTGAACATCAGTAACCCAGGTATAGAAACTAACTTTCAAAAATCCTGTGATCTCAACTATAGCTAATTGTCTTTCATTGTGAGAACAGTTTGGGGTGCTTAACTGAGATAGCCGGTCTTGAAAATAAGTGCCGCCTAGACTTTGCTGTCTTAACAGTTCCATAACATTAAGTGCCACATGCAGGCAAGAAAGTGGGGAGTGAAGGGAAGGCCATTGACTTCTAATGGATTTGCATTTGCCTTATATTGAGGGACCGTCTCTCCCATATAACAAATGCTTTTACTTGATCCTCATGAAAAATGAAGATTGAGAGAGCTGGAATGACCCAAACCAATGTCATACGTGAAGACAGTAGTAAGGTGCCAGAGTCTCTGAGTGTCAGGTGGACTTCTCTGGTGACTAAGCGAATGCTGTGCAGGTCTGCCTGATAGGTTTTTCAGATTCTGCCCTGGAGAGTAAACACTTAAGACATGTACCATGGGGAAAAAATGAAATTCTGTTTTATAAAAATTCTTAACTAAAATTGTAAATTCTTCCCCTCACCTCTTTTTCCTATTTAATTTTTCTACTTTAATTGCAAGTTAACTGGGGACTGCTTGGCACTTAAGCCATAATTCACCATAAAATCAAACTTCTGTTACTTTCTCTTTGAATGGCAACATCCACTGGTTAACCAATCTCCCATGAATAAACGGTACCTCAGGGGCAGGGGGGAGATAATTCAGATGCCGGCTCTGGCATTAAGAGGAGGCTCATGCTGTTTTGATACTTGAATAATTATTTTATTACGCTAATATACAGATACTCGTGCAATCAAATAGCATTTTTGTCTTCACTCTGTGGATTTATTGTGTTTCTAATGTTTTCACTGTGGATGTGTAGGGTCATTGACTTGCAGTTGCGTAGCTGGCAGATTGCTGTGTCACTCAGTTTCTCCATGCTCCAGTCTGCATGCATTCAGTTGTATTTTCTCCTGCGTTTGGTAATCCTTGTGCACTTGCAAGCCACACTAATCAATCAGGATGCTTTGCATGTATCTAGTGGGCTTCGTGTGTATCCAGTTCAAGAACTATGATGCCTTCTCACCTTACCTCTGTCCTTTCTTCTTCACGCAGTTTTGAATCAGGAGATCGAAGCGTTCAGCCTCCCTGAGGATGTACCTTCTGTACTGTCTGAAGACAGAATCGTCAGTGTGAACTTCCGTGTGCTTTACCCCATTGTCATTACCAGTCTTGGGGTATTTTATGAAGCTGATGGGGTTGGATTCCAGAGGAATATCACTGTAAAACTATACCAGGCAGAACATGAGGTGAGGTACTGTAATTCTCTTTTGAAAGTGGAGTAAAGCATGTGGTGTCTTTATTGTAGACTGAGTTCTTACAGAAAGCCACATGCTGTGTTGATGATTTAGTACTTAACTGATAAACATATGAATTACATTTTTTCTGTTGTGTTGTAAATTCTTATTTTACAGATAAATACACACAGGTACACATGGGAAAGATGAAAAAGTTCACTGAGTGCTATGAGTAATGAATAAGAATCTGAAGACTGGGTATCTGGCAAGATCCTCTATTGTTATCTATGAGCTGCTTGGTGGACTATGTAAAATAGTAGCACTTAATTTTAAGGGTCAACATCCGTTGTTGCCATTAATACTAGTCAGCTATTTAAGCAGAACACAGAAAATCTGTAGGCTGGGAGTCTTCCAGATGATGTGCTCTGTTGGTTGGATTCTAGCTGAGCTTGCTCTCCTGTTCCATTGTTCCTTGCTTCTACTACATCAATCCAACACTTGAATTCCATGGAGTCTGTAAGACTGTTGTGTGAATAAAATTGTCACTAAGTTTTATACAATCAGTAAGCCTTTTCCCATTATAACTTGACTGAGATGATCAAGACTTGCATCATCTCACAGAACTTTTAATGTGTATTTTATTTTTTTCTTTTCTGTTGTTCACAGGAAGCTCTCTTCAGTGCTCGCTTTAGTCCACCGAGCTGTGGAGTACAAGTGAACAGATTGTGGTACAAGCCAGTAGAGCAGTTCATTTTGCCAGAGGTATGTGCAGTATTGGAACTGCCTGTGGTTCTTTTAAGTCATCTGAAGGCCAATTTTATCAGACTGACTGATAAAATTGGCCTTTGCTTAAGGCAGAAAAGTGAAAACCTCTTGTTGAGGGGCATGTGCTGAAGTTGGGAATTTCTTTTTCACCATCTCATTAGCACCAGCAGTTATAAAGCAAAACCCAAACTGATTAAAAAAAATCACATTTGCAAATATGAGCAATTTCAGAAACCTTTTCAGTTTCTGAGTGAAAACTGTACCTGCTTTGACTCTCTGGAAGAGTTCACCAGAGAATAGGTAAAAAGATGCTTCTTTCTCCCTCCTGCTTTTACAAAAATTATTACACAAGACAGGAAGGGGAAGATGGCACAGATTTCTAGGGAAAAGAGGTTTCTGCTGCTGATGTCTAGGACGTAACAGCAAGATATTGTGTGTTTATTTGCAATGATAGTAGTAGTTGAATAGTTGTAATCACGAAGTGCTTACTTGAGAGCTTCTGAAATTTTGGTTATTCCTTTTGTGGTGGGAATTGTTTGTTCATTGAACCATGCAAGGAAACAAGAACCAAAACCGTAAGAAGATCTGCAGCAGGGTCCATCTGCAGTGTATTAGCATGGGGCACACAGAAGACTGACATTTGGGTTTTTAAACCTGTCACCCTCAAGTGGCTGAAGTGTGTTCTGTTTTGCTTTTTTTTTTAATTTATTTTTTTTTAAATGTGTGCCCCTCAGAAATTTAGAAGACAGCTTTTTTGGCAGTAATGAAAGTGTTAGGAGTCTTGCTTGTTCTGAGCTACGATTAGCTAAGCTGCCAGGCAGGGTCTAAAGTTTTTGGTTCATTTGCTTTCATGGGTTTGTGGTTGCAGTCCAAGAGTAGGGTTTTGGTGTGGGGATATAGAACCCACTTGTGGCTGCTTGGGAAGGAAGGAAAGTAAATACAGAAGGAACACAGAATATAGGTAGGAAAAAACTCCTGGTATTGTTACAGTGAAGGTTTAGTGAACACAAGTTGACTCAAACCAAGGGGTCTAGTTCAGCAGACCCTCACAGACAGGTACAAAGAATTGTCCCTGGTGGACCAGTGATCTCTCACTAGATGCTGTTTTAGGTTGTTCTCATCATTTAAGTATTCTTCTCTATGACTGGACCCTTGCTAGTTCTGCAGTTTGTCTTTGGGCCTGGATTGTTATGCTATGCAAGAAAGCAAGTGTTTTATGAAAGAATAGAGCAAGAGGAGACCGAAGGGGGAGGAGAGGACATTTGGGGCCAGTTTAAAGTCCTAGTTTTTATTCCCCTGGCTGTATAAGAATGAATGCCTTGGCAAACCACCTCTTTTTAAGGGGAATCTGAGCTGATTAACTGGTTTATCATCCTAAACAGTTTTTACTGAATGCTATGCAAGTTTGTTATGCTGTTAGGAGACCTTTTGGGTGAGCAGACCTCTTGCAGTGTTTTGTGCATATGTTTTGACAGTCTAATTTGGTGTCAAAATGATCCCAAGTTGTTTAGTTTATCTTAAAAGAGTATTTGGTAGTGTAACATGCTAAGTCTTTCCCCTGTAAGATTTTGTTCCGAGATACTAAAATTCTAGGCAGTTGTAATTTTGCTATAAATGATTGCATTTTTCCTGAAAGGCAGTTGGGAAGTATTTCATTTTGAAAGGGGGATATTAGTATTCATATATTTCTTTGTGTGGGCTTCCTTAATCTGATCCGTGTCGTTCCGAATGCTTACAGCATAGCGCGTCTCTAATGTAGATTAATAGGGCTTCTGCACAGCATGTCGTCTCCTGTATGCCTGGGATGCTGAACCATGCAAGATGATTCAGAGGAGATGGAACAAACGCCCACGTGTTCCTATCTACTTGTTTGAGAGCAGTAAATTTAGTGAACTGTTTAATTGTCACAAGATGGCTTCTGAGACAGTATCTATTCTCTGCTTTTCCACCTTGAAGAAGTAATGGGTTTTACAGACCGCTGAAGAGCTTCATTCATCTTCCAGCTGAAGTGCCGCTCTTCCTGTTTGTCTGGGGGAAAGAGAGGGAAATGCAGCATTAGAATAGGCATCTGGCAGCCCAGATTGTCAGAGGCAGAATCGATCAGTCGGCTTTGGAATGACTGCAGGCGCAGAAGAGCAGAACCACAAGCAGAAAACTAAACCTCACACAGGGGCTCTTACAGCCAAGCCTTAGAACTGCATTTATTTTGACAAAAAGCCATGGGCCACTTGCATGAAAATGGGCCTCGGTACCGTGCATACTCTGCATTACTAATGGGGAGTGGTTGGAGAAACAAAAAGCACAGCGCTGTTTAGCACTAGGAAAGGAGTTTGGGAGGGCTGCATTATGTCAGTACACCTGCTCGGTATTCACTGTAAATGCCACTGCGCTCTGGCAGTAACAAGGCTGGAATTTAAATGGGGAAAAACAGATGATGTAGTCTCAGGTGTGCCACTAATGTTTTGCTTTAAGCATTTTCAGGCCTCAGCTTTCATTAAGCAGCTTAGAGTAAGAATAGCTGAAGGCTAAAGCCATTAGAAAATTTGCTTACAAGTCTCTCAACCTGGAAAATAATGATTGTATGCAGCTTTAGAACACCTGACACTGAGGTTCCCTGGTAATAACCAATTAAGATTCTTGGTACGAGTTTGAAGTCGGTATCAGTAATTGTCAGTGGTGAGAATATTAATGCTTCTGGTTGCTGAGGAGTAAAAGGACTCACAGGCTCACTGAACAACTTAGCAAAGGTTGTGCCTGTAAACAAGGCATAGAAATGGGATTAGAGCTCAGTCCCTACAGCAAAAAACATTGGAATGGGAGATGACACCCTCTACAAATAGAGAAATGGAACATGTGGGTTTTACTATGCAAGGTGTTTGGAGGTCCCGCTGCTCAAAAAAAAAAAAGTCTTAGTAGTGGTTCATTTGTTCTGGTAATTGACAGGTAATTAAACAAACAAGGGGAAGGTGTTGAGCACACAAGTCAGGCTAGAATAAACACTGAGGGGCTCCATCGTTAGGTTATAGAGCTGGCATTATAAATAATACATGGGAGACTTTCAAAATATCATTACATACCAGACAACCACAGATGCTAAGACCTACTTCCAGAGGAAAGCAAAGAACTGGCTTGAACTGTGGCTAGGGTTTCTGGAGTACAAAGAAGCTGAAATGGGAAAGAGCTGAGAAGTTAGTGCCAGTAAACAGACTTCTTACAGCAACAGAGATGCATCTACAAATAATTGAAACAAGTTTTTCCCATGGCCTGCACTAGCTGCCAGTGATTTTTCCTATGAAACTGAAGGAAATGAAAGAGATTGCGCTCATCTAGCAGTCAGAAGTATACTGCCTTATCATTAGGTTGAAAATAATGAGTAGTACTACCAGCACTCTTACCTGTACAGCATACCACTTGTCTCTTTGCATGTTCTAAGGGGGCTTCAGGAAAGTTGTATCAAAAAATGAGCAGTAGTCTGACTGTTAGGTGAATTAATATCAAATTGAGCTGAAATACTTTTAAATGCAAGAATGTACACACACAGACATCCATGGCGTGACGTAACTTAAATTTGACACTTAAAACTAGACAATTTTAAAGATATTAATGTTTTCCTCACTAGCCAAGCTGTAATCTCAGAGTTCTGTGACTGTCCTGCAGTATCTTGTGGCAGCTTTGACAGCATAAAGGTGTCTGTATTTTCCTTTGAGTTTTGCTGATGTCAGGATCCAGCCTCTGGTCTCTTGTTTTGGCAGATAACTAAAAAGCAGCACTTATTTCCAAATCTGTTTCAGTATATTCTGTTTGTAATGTGGGATTTTTATAGTTGATTTAAAAAAATTCCCTTCGGGTCACCTTTAAATGCTGTCTTAGACAGCCAGAGTCTTCTACACTAAACTTCTGCTAAAAGTTTAATGTTCCTAATATAGAGATTCATGATTAGTCTTAAAAGCACGATTACATGTTACTGAGTTTTGCAGGTATATTTCTTTTATGTGCAACTTACTGAATTGTAAGTAAAACACTGATGTTGTGTGCTCACGCTCTATGTTAGGTGAGGCATATGCTGGAATTAAAAAGTTTAAATTAAACCCCCCCAAACTATTTGATTTTTATCCTTTGAGGTCTTTCAATACCTGCATAACAGCATTTTGCTCTCTTAACAGAGTTTTGAAGGTACCATTGTATGGGAAAGCCAAGATCTTCAGGGCCTTCTTTCAAGAAACCTTCATAAAGTGATGGTGAATGATGGAGGGGGTGTTTTCAGAGTCATCACAGTGAGTCACTTTGCTTTCCCTTCTACCATGTTTCTACTTTTCATATAAGTCTTGGGTGTTTAGTATTTTGCTTTCCTCTGTTGCTCTGCAAGTCATTAATTCATTTGAGCTGCTTCTGTTGTCTCAGGGGGGAAGTTTGCTTTACCTGGCATCTTTTATTTTGAAGGGAGTCAAGTTCACCTACTGTTGTTGTTAGGTATGAAGCAGTACCAGATTGCCAGAGAAGGCAAAGTGTGGATCAAAAACCCTGTGCTAAAATCCCAATTGATGGGATTAAGTCTGAACTTTGCTTTTTGGCAGCGTGTCTCTTCCTGTCAAAATGTTGCTTGCTTAAACAGGCTGTGCTGTTGTAATTTAGCCAGAATAACTTTAGTATTGAAGTTGAGAGAAAAATGTAGTTTTCTAAAATTTTCAGCGATGCTGCTAGATTTAGGGGAACTTCAAAAAACACCACAAAACTTTACAATTAAAATTCTTAGTCTACCATTATGCAGGTACCTAAAGCAGAAGAGCTTTAAATTAATTTTAGTCTCAGTTGCCTGAAAACTTCACACCTTAAGACCACAGGGAAAACACATCAGTAATGAGAGATTAATTTATTTCTTTCCGTTAATCTATCTCTAGCAGGCAGGGGAAGGGTCACTGCCACATGAACTCACAGAAGGTGTGGAGGGAATAGCAGGTGGTTTTATCTACACTATCCAAGGTAAGTCTACAAAACATATAACATCACATTACATACCTGAAATTACATTTCTGAGGTAAAATTAATCTTTATTTCTGTGAGCTTGATCAACTTCAGTTTTCTGTCAGTAGAAACAATTTCTTTCTTGACATGCCTCATGTCAATGTCCTGCTATTTCTTTGCTTGCTCTTTGTCAGCCTCTCCAGTTGCTTTGAATCCCTGTGTCTTTTTATTAACAGAAATACCATTTTAATCTAGATTCTCTGTCCTTCACACTGTTATCCAAACCCAAGTTAAGAAATGTTGTGCGGTGTGGTCCTCAAGAAATCTTTTCCTGATAATTCCAATAATTTTTCCAGTCCTGATACATTTTAGAAGTACTGTGTCATAATGTTCAATATTAATGCTCTGACAAATAATGACTGCCTAACACAGCCTACTTTAAGACCTCTCTTTTTCTGACTTACACCTATTTCAGCAGAATGGTTGCAGAACCTGTAAGGGTCTGAATATCCTTGCCAATGTCTAAGATTTTGGCCATGTAGTACTGGCATTCATGTATCCTTATCAGTCCATCATAAGCAGTGACTTTTAGAGCATTATTCCTGTGTTGTTGTAGCCAGGCCTGGCAGATATAGATTGGGCAGGTTTTTGTCTTGTCATCTGTGTAGGAGCCTAAGCTGAGGTGTGCAAAAGCCCTCCCATCCTCTTTGTCAAAACTTTCTTCAGTGCCACAAACTATCTCCTTACTGAGTTGTTCAGTGTTCTTGCAGTTCCTTTTAGCTTTCATCTGTGGTCAGTGACGTGATGAGATTGAGCAGGGAGTACCTCTGCTGTGTCAAAGCAGTGCCAGTTTGATTAACATAGGAGGTTTGTTGTTTGTTTTGGGGTTTATTTTGTAATGCTAGCTATATATGTGTAGGAGTCATTGATAGAACAGTAAGCTACTCAACCGGTAAGAGCAATAGTGAAGTTCTGGACAACTCTTTAACATAAAAGAACCTTAGAAAGTTAAATTCTTTTATTACTGAGAAGAAAGAGAATACTACAGAAAAGAGATTTCTTTGTTACTATGCAACTTAGAACATTTCTTAGAATTTTTTTAATTAATTGCAGGTTTTTCATAACCCCATTGAGATGAAGCTCAGGTTAATTTTGCCTGTATGTCATGTATGATCCAAGAGAAACGTGAAACTGTGTGTAGGTGTGCATCTTTGTTTAATGATGGGTGCTGCTTCTTTCAGAAGGTGATGCTCTTTTAAAAAGCCTCCATACCCGCCCAGAAAGGATTACAAGTCACATAAAAAATCTTGAAAAAGAAGATGCTTTATTGAAGGAAGAGAGCAGTACCTATGATGATATTGTTTTTGTAGATGTTATTGACACTTACAGAAACGTTCCAGCCAAACTGCTGAACTTCTACCGATGGTAAGTTGCAATGAAAGCACTTTCACTCAGGAATGTTGCTGTTTGTAATGCAAGGTGATCCAGCATGGTATGTCCTCTGATAGATTCTGTGAAATACTTACCCTGTGGGATTTACTTCGTTAGGTTGTATTTCTGTCTGGCAGTTTTGGGGGCGTGTAGTGTATCTAATGAATGCAATCACAGGATCTGTATTTCTTGAACGCTGACCCCTGGTGCTTCAAATAAGCATGAGCTGGCAAGACAAGCTTCTGCTCTAAGAGGCCAGGTGTGAAAATTTTCATGTCCCCTTGTAATTTCTTTAAGTTTGTTTCTGACTGAAAATTAGCAGCTCTAGTCTTCTGAAGGATGGCTTTTGGCCAGCTTGTAAGCTCAGCGTTTCAGTTACTGGCCAGTTGTCCTGTCACTGGACACCACTGAAAAGAGCCTGGCGCCATCTCTTTACATGCTCCCTTCAGGTATTTTTGTATGCTGCTGAACTTCCCCCGAGCCTTCTCTGCCTCAGGCTCAACAGACCCAGCCCTCTCAGCCTGTCCTTGGAGGAGAGATGCTCCAGTCCCTTAACCGTCCTGGTGGCCCCTCGCTGAACTTGCTCCATCCAGTATGTCCACGTCTCTCTCATATGAGGAGCCCAAGGCTCTGCATGCTGTGGTCTAGGCACGGCCTGGCCTGGCCTGGCCAGGGCTGAGGCAAGGGACAGGGTGGAAAGCTTATGCCTGGGGGAAGGAAGGTTGAGAGGAAGAATTTGCATAGTGTATTCATGTTGACTGTGGTGAATCAAAGCTACTGCCTCTAATTTGCAATTCTTCCCCTTACTCTGAGACAACTGCTTCAACTAATTGATGTTGCTGTGGGGTAAGAAATACAACTGGCAGTTGTAGTTGCTTGCAAGATTATGCACTTGTTTAACAAATTTCATGGTTATGAATGTAACTGCAAAACTGGACCATGCTTTCAGTTTTAAAAAGGAGTTTGAATGGCAAGTCTTGGATCCTTGTGATAATTCCTTATCTGTTAGCAAACTTTTCAAGATTTAGTAATAAAAGGCTTAAGGAAAATGCCTTTCCCATTAAGAGAAATCACCCTTAAAACCAATTTCTGTTAATCAACTAAGGAATAATCCTTAGAATATTAAGTTGTTTTGGTTATTTGACAAGTGAAAAGATACTCAACTATTTCAGACACTTAAAGGTTACTTTTTTCATATTTGAAGGGTGCTGCACTGAGGAAGAGTAAGTACTGAGTTGTTTCCACAGATGTTTCTTAGAACCTTCTACACTTGTATTGCCCTTGAGCTGACTCTCTCATCCTGAAGGGTATGCTGCTGACATGTAACCACTGGCTTAACAGCTGTGCTGCCATTGTCACTAGGGATTCACACCCCTCTGTGGTCAATACTGTTCAAGAGGGATTCATTAGTAAATCTACCATCTGTCCCAGAGAGCAAAACTTCATGCTTGTTTTCTTCAGTTCATAAACAAATCCACGTTGTAAGATCATCACAGGATGCAGCTGCTTCTCCTTTCCGTAGGACAAGCAGTCAGCCTTGGTCAATAGGGAAAATATTTAAAAGCCAAGGGTAGGAAAGACGTTCCTTCCCTCTTCCTTCCCCTCCGCTTCCCAAAAAACCCTTGCAGAGTGTTCTAATGTGTAACTGTAGTTTGTGAGCTACAGCTCAGCATCTCATCACTTTTCTTTTTGGCTACAGGACAGTTGAATCAACAAGTTTTGATTTGCTGCTGAAGACTGATGATGACTGTTACATTGACTTGGAGGCTGTTTTTAACAGTATAATGCAGAAAAAATTGGACAGGCCAAACATTTGGTGGGGAAAGTGAGTTGGTTTTAGTGTTTAGTTTTTTTTTTTAATTTGAAGGAGATACTATATCTTTAGTGAAAGGTTTACTGCTGTAAGTCTGTTACTGTATGTGTGCCCCTTTTCCTGGGGTGTAGAAGACAACTGTTGAGTGTAAAATGCTTTGTGTTGTACTAACGTTTCTAGGCTGGCCTTAGAATAACCACTGAATGAACTTAATGAAATTAGTCTTGATGTAGAAATGGTGTGTTAAGGTATCACGTCATTTTGCTAGGCTACTGACAAGGAAGTGACAAGTTGTGTTGAGAGAGGATAGTTGCACAAAATGGCATCTTTTCTGTATGTGGAGAATGTTAGGTTGGGGTGACATCAAGTGTAAATTCTCTAATAGTTCTCAAAGTAAGGCAAGTGTGAGGTGTAGAAAACAATGCTGAAATCACTACAGAGTATAATTAGCATTTTATACTAATTATGATTAGCAACCCCCTCCCCCCGTCATCTGGAGGGGGTTGCACCCTTCCTGTTGCAAGTCACTAGAGTGGAAGATGCTGAGTCTGAAGTGAATTCAGGTATCAGATGTGACTCTTACCTGCTTGGTGCTTCTGCCATGTCAGCTGGGAACATGTAGAGCCTGAGAACAGATCTGCCACCCAGCTCTAATTCCTCCTCACGGGGCTGTTGTCAGAGGTGACAGCTCTTAGCAGCTTGCTGAAGCTTTTAGCTGCTTGTGCTCACGACTGACTTAAGCCACACTTGAACCTGTTTGCAAAAAAGGGGGAGAACGTGCTGCACTGACATAGTCATGCCGTTTAGCCATGAGCGCATGAAGTACTTGTAAGAGGTGTACGAGCGGCCTGTTCCTGAGCAGGAAGAGCTGGGCATCTCTGCTGCCTGACCCAGCAGCCCAAGAGGGGCTGTAGCGCTGTGGGGCCCATCATAAAGCTGGCCATGCTGCTCTGCCTGGGGATCCACGCAAGGCAGAGCGCTGCTGGCTTCCTGCAGGCCACTAGCAGCAAGTACAGCCTTCCTTAGAGGAGAGTCTTGGGAAGGTGTTTTGTAATTAAATCAGAGATGGCAGCCTTTGAGTGTCACTTGGAAAACAGCCTAGCAAAGGCATATAAAAAACACCCAGTGCTTTGCCTGGTTTCCTGGCTTTTAAGCAGCCACTAGTTTTACTGGGAAAATGGGTTATGTAACCCCTGCTGCTGCAGAACTTGGCTAAGGAGTTCCAAGAACACTCTCATACTGCCTGAGATTGAGAGCAAACAATAGTTATGCTTTCAGTTGTGTTCAATTTAAAGGTGTGCCCTAGAGAAACAAGGCTACTAACAATAGTTAGGATCACGTTCTACTGCTTCCTCTCAATACTAGTTATTATCAGTGTTCATAGGTTTCACAGAGGGTGTGTGTAAATGTGTCACATCTAACATGGGTCTTCAGTTTCAGACTGAACTGGGCAGTTGATCGAACTGGGAAGTGGCAGGAGCTGGAGTACCCAAGTCCTGCATATCCAGCCTTTGCTTGTGGATCCGGCTACGTCATCTCCAAAGATATTGTTCAGTGGCTGGCAAGCAACTCTGAGAGATTAAAGACGTACCAGGTAAGTACATCCTTGGTTCAGTTTCTCTCTCGTAAACTGGTCGGCGGGTGGCGTATGTACTCAATGGGTTGGTAAGAACATCACTCCAGTCTTCGTGTTGGATTCTCCTGGGCTTTGCAGCGCGTTTTGTTGCTACGCTTAAAGTCTGTTCTGGGTCAAAGCAAAACTCTGTTGGATTTGTAATACAAAAGCCAAGAACAATGTAATGTCACAGGAAAAACTGGGAGGATGATTTTAACACCTCTAAAATAATCAGACACAGGTTTTTGTAGTTACCGCTTTTTACTGCTGGTACACGATGCAGCTTGTTCTAGTTCCTGAAGCCGTGCTTTGTGCTTTTCTGGTGCTAATACCTGCTTTTTTTTAAATTTTATTTATTTTAATGTGTTGTCTCAGGGTGAAGATGTGAGCATGGGCATCTGGATGGCAGCTGTAGGACCCAAGCGATATCAAGTAAGCCCGAGGAAATTGATCTTATGGAAAGAGAACATGCTTATTGCTCCAAGTGGCAAAATGTAGGGAAAATATTTTTCTTAAAAAAAAAAATAAAATCAAACCAGCCATTGGATTAAAACCCAGAAAAAACTTACTATGTATTTAAAAGAAAAAACACATTACACGCCCAGACACACGCACCCCCATTCTCTGAATAGGGCTAGCTGATCAGAGGGGGACATACAGCTCTGGTTGGTGACCTTCATTTGGAATGTCTGTTGCTAGAAACAGTGAATGCCTGATTCTCGAAAGTACAGATTGCTGAAGACTGAATCCTTTGTAAGAAAAACTACTGAAACGGTTCCTTCCCTCTCTTAACAGGATAGTCTGTGGCTGTGTGAGAAGACATGTGAGAGTGGCATGCTGTCTTCCCCCCAGTATTCTCCACAGGAACTAAGTGAGCTCTGGAGACTCAAGGAACTGTGCGGAGATCCTTGTCAATGTGAGGAAAGATGATGGACTTGCCTTGGAAAACAGGGTGGCATATAATGATCGTGGAAGAGTGCACATTTGGATTCATTCTTGGAATGATAAGGAACATTAAGGTATTTTTTAATGTTGGGTTTCAACTAAAGTATAACAATATTTGCACATCCCTTTTGATAATTAATTACAAGTGGACTGATACTATTAATTTTCTATAGTATAGATGTTGATCGGACAAAAACCAAAATGTTTAAGATAAAGATTTTTCCTTTTTATATAAAGTCCATGACCTACTTGTAATGAATAAATGCACATAAGAATGCCAACTAGCCTGTCTTTTGTAAATTAAAGTACTACTGATTTAGCTCAGTGTAGAGCTGTACCAGGATCCAGTGGAGAGCTGTGCTCAGCGCCAGGGCCTCTGGGAAGTCTTGCTGCAGCAGGTTCTGTGCTGTATGGGGGACTGCCCTCAGCTGCGCAGGGGCTGGGACAGCCAGGCATTGAGATTTAGGTTTAGTTTGTTTATACTGTCATTGTTTTGGAGAAAAAAATATCAACATTTGCTTATACCAAATCCTGAAGTACTGCAAAGTTGGCCTGAGTGGGAGGGAGTTCTGAAAGCTCAGTGTGGTGTTAGTTACGGAGCTGAGGGTACGCAAGTGAAAGTAAAGTGAGAATGAGGGACAGTGCACTAAAGAACGTAAAAGAAATAGCAATGCTGTGCAGTATGCTAAGACCTTATTTAGACTGTGGTATGTTAATGCTGCAAGATAGAACAAAGGTCTGTCAGCTTTTGACCTTAAGTAGTCTAAGGCTGCGTGGATACTTCTGCAGTGACTGCTGTTGTGCTTTTTTTTTGCTTTAAGGTCTTTGGAAGTAGGTGAGAACAAAAAGAGCAAGTAGCCTCTTTCAGCACTGCACTAATTTTGTCCTGCTCTAAGCAAAGAGATCGCAACTAAACCACATGCTCAGTTCAGTAAAAGAAATTCTCCCCACTGCAGTGGGAAGGTAATGTAAAGTTGGCAAATGGGTAACCTTGTGTAATATTTAACTGAGGTATTTAAGCACTGTTTGGTATCTCTTGCGTAAGACAGTTCAGCCCAAAGCAAATGCTTTTGTAGAGACTGGCAGCAGTATTGCACAGCCCACTGGCAGGACGTATGAAATTCACCCTGTCCCATAGGTGTGTCCAGGCACAGACTGTCGGTGCTGTCTGCAGGCAGGCTGTAGCTCTTCTGCAGTTTCTGTGGCTGCTTTTCCTTCAGGCCATGGAGAGGGTCCCTTCTCACCACCGTACTAACACACAGTCTCCATTTTCTATTGAGTAAAACTGCAAAGGCTTTAAGTCATTGTCTAGTTCAACTTCTTTTCCTTCCAGCTAGAATAAGAAAGGAAGAAAAACCTAATCAGACAAACCGAAATCTGCTCACATAAACCAAATACAGACCAGGAAGTTGCAGTCAGGGGGCTCTGCCGTCTTACAGGGGTGAAATTAGGATGACAGGGTGACGACTGCCCTCCTTGAGTGAAGTGAATTTCAGTAGGTAGCCTTTCAGAACATGCTGTTGGCCTTTGGCAGTGTGCTGTATTGGAATGTTAAATTACCCATGTTAACTCACTTTAGAACTTTGGTAGGACAGCTTCAGTTCTGAACCAGGAATTCTAAGCAGGCGATAGAGCAATCCTTTGACCCTCTGAATAGTCATAGACTCTGCCAAGGGGAAAGAAAGAAAAGTGGTGAGAAAAACACTCGTACGACTGAGCTGTAGCAAAGCACTAGTGTTTCAGCTATACTTGCTGACAGCAAAAGCAAAAGGCTGTGCTGCTGCTTTGGCTCTAACACTGCAGTAACGTCTGTTGGACTGGAAACCGTAACTGCTGACATCAATAGGGGGATAGTTTCATCTCTGGGAGAGAGGGCAGGATATGCTATTACTATGTATTAAGTTGGTATTTGGGACTGAAGCGCTCCAAGTGTTACAGCTTTGTCATTTACCTTTTTTGAGTTTGTATTCACTACATGCTAAACTAAGTGGCCTTTGGGACACATACCAGTCAGGTTCTGACTACTGTCAGCCTGGCAACTGCTCCTTGAAGCCTTCACTGGCTTCCCTGGCACAAATGTGGAACCGGTGCCATTCTTAGAAATGGTATTATGTTAATTAGTCCCAACCAAATTGCCAGCAGAGCTGTAGAGCGGGTGCATTATGAACAGTTACATGAAGGGATAGTTCTTGTAATGGATCTTGAGTAAAAGCAGTTTGTTCCAGAGGTGAGACCCACGTTTGCAATAGATACACTCAACGTTTTGGTTGAACTGTCACTTCTTTTGAAGCTTTATCTAAAGGCACAGCAATAGTGAGTTATTCCTGTAATACCACACATTGTACTTAGACAAATATTTTTCTATCAGACATTTTTGTAAAAGCTGTATCTATCTGATTTTATGCAACTTGTGATAATAAATGTGATTTTTATTTTAGAATAAAGCTTGAGTAAGTCTTTTCTCTCAGACTCCATTGCTGACACGTCTTTCCAAAGCGTCGCTTGACACAGAGCGACGTCTATTCATTCCACTATAACAGCAAAAGACCAATTTGTTCCGGGTCAGAATTACACTTCTAGCTCAAGGTACCAGGCACCAGAGCTCAGTAACTGCAGACTCTGGAGCTGGCTCTTGCAGCTTCCTGTGGGTGGTAGTTGGTGAATGTGTCCACCAGATTTCACACCGGTCAGTTAGCGGTTGGTTGCCTTTGACACACTAATCATGAAACCAGCATCAGAACCCGTAAGGCAAGCATCAACTTTCAATCATCAAGATGGACTGAGAGTAAGTATGAAGGTCAGAAAAAGAGATACTTTTTCAAAGGGCTTCTACCTTTGTCATTTCTTTATATGTGAGCCTTCAGGAGCGGACAAAGCCCGAGGCAGCTGCTGTTCTCTAACACAGTTATTTGAAAAGGAGCTACAACTCATCTGCTGAAATACAAGCTGAAGCGCCTTACCTGGTAGCTTCTTCTCTACTGGCTTCTGTTCAGGGTTCTCAGGACATTTAATTGTCAAAGCTTAAGAAGGAACAGTGAGGCATTGGTGAATGTCAGGAGCACAGAGACTTTCCAGTCTGTTTTTATTACCAATTCTTTCCCATAACTCAGCCTGACCTAAAATAATTAGGTTGTAGCCTGTATCTGAGCAGCTAACATAGCATTTGCTCATTCTCAGAAACATTAGAAGTGTTGTGTGTGTTGATTTTTTTAAATAATGAAGTTTTTATTAACCTTTGGTAAATTAGGCAAAACATTCTTAAAGTGACTCCCTAATACTTAACATGATTTTTGGTCAAAAGGAGTATTTACCTAAAAATGCTTAATTCCTAGTTAAGCTTTTTAAAAATAGCTTGCAATAGAATGGAAACTGCTTCAGTATAAAGCAGGTTTTTGATCCCCAGTTATCACAAAAGCACTGTACAAGCACAGGGTACGGAGCTGCTTCTTAGCCTAATTCTTTTATGGAGATTAAAAGACTTAGCACTAAAAAAGTCTAGCCACCTCCCTTCCTTGTTCTGTGTAGTCCTCCACCTGAATGCCTTGGAAGGTAAGGCCTTAAAATACTATTTTTGCCCGTGGAGTCAAAAAGATTCAGTTCTTCTGTCACCTAAGTGACGCTCTAAGTCTGGGCTGTAACCTAGTTTAAACACGCGGACAGCACCAGACACCAAAGCTACCCGTGGGTTCCTGACTTGTCTTAAAGTTAAGGAGCTGCCAAAAAAACCAAGATCCAAAACCCGTGCAGCTACTGAGGTTAAAAATCTCGGCTGCCTTCTGTAGGGAAGCCATTCCTACTGTCAGAATGGAGTACTGGTTACCCCTGTTCTCTGTGAAGACTTAAGACAATCATTTGGGATGGGAGGTAAGGGTACACAGAAGTGGGTATCTGGTCAAACTAGCTGATAAAGTCCAGAGAAGCAGAATTACAAGCTGGAACTCTGCGACATCCCAACGGCTTCTGAACCTTTTGGTCTCCACAGAACACCCAGGAACCACTAAGCTCATACAGTATTTTCATGCAAAAGTAACAATTTTGACCATTTCTGGCCTCTTACTGAGAAGCTGATTTTTCAGAGTCACAGGCTCTCGTCCCTTCAGTTCTCCTTCTTCAGGTGCACCATATTCTGGGGGAAGAAAAGTGCACATAGCTGTGAATCTGTCAAAGTCTCAAACTCAACCCCACCCCAGGTCCACCACTGTCCCGTTCGAGCAGGCACGAGCCTGCTGCCTCAGGTCCTGCCCCAGTGAGGACACTGAGCAGAGAAAGCTGTGGGCTCCTGCAAGGCCAATAACTGGGAGCCCTTGGGAGGGTGTGCCAGCAGTGAGATAGGTGACGGGCACATGGAGGTGCTGCTTAAATGGTCCCACTTTAAAGCTCCCCTGGGTGGAGACAGCAGCTGCCTGCCCACCAGTAACACTGTGGGACAGGTGGCCAGTATAAGCACAGGGCAAGGCAATCAGGGAAAGTAAGCAAGCAGAAGAGAGAGACAGAACCAGCTCTACTGCGCTGCCAGCAGTGAGGGAACAGGGATTTTCCTGTCCTTGTACTTACTAAGACAGAGCGAGGGGTATCTGGGATGGGCAGCAAGAAATTCCTCACTTGGTTTGTTTTTCTCTGGGTTCCAATTCCCACCAGCTGCCAACCAGTCACTGCCAAATATTTTGCGATAGTCAAGCTCTGCTCCTTTTCTTTCAGCAGGAAGGATCTGTACTGACACAGGAACAGCACATAATGTAATTGCACAATTTTCCAGAGAAGAAAATCTAATTAATGACATCGAGTCCTTGCTCTTATTTAAGTGTTCAGCTTGTTTTAACGCTACCAAGAATCTTACAAATCCTATCATCTCCACAAGTACTGACTGCTCCACAGATTTGGTACATGTTAAAGCTATTAAGAATCTTACAGCCCCTACCTCCATGTACTGACTAAGCCATAAATATCTACGCGAAGATGTTACTGTTAAGTGATGATGCTGCTGCAAGGCTGGTTTTCTTGTAGCTATGGAACAGATCCTGCTTGTGCTCTATTTGCTGAAAGTTTGATTTGGTTTCTAGAATGCTCTTTCCCTATTACAGAAGGGAAATACTTGTACTACTGCATTACTGTCACTGAAACAGATTCAACTACGCTGCTTTTTTTTTTTTAAATATACTCTTGGCCAGCATATTTTGTTTTTTGTTACCAGTTCTGCAACTTCAAACACCCACCCTTCCTCCCTCCTGTCCCACCCCCCACTGGGTTCAAAGTGCTCAGGAGCAGGGCTGGTTTGTGTAGCCCCACTGACCGAGTGCCTGCTGACTAGCGGATGCAATAGTTGGCACTCTCCTTTTCCTTCACCCAAATACATGATGATAATCTTAAAAGAAACGGAAAACAACTCCTCAGGCAAGGATTTGATGGCTTTCCCCAGGCTCACATGACTTGTTGAAATACCACGTACCTCAGACTTGTTCAAAACCTCCAGCTGACTTATCTTGGCAATAATTAGCTGTCGCAGGGTCTCTGGGTTTTTCTCTGTGTCCATGCAAGGGTTATTGTGACACTGCAGTGACCGCAGACTTGGCAGTTTATCAAGCTCATTGATAGATGACCACTGAAACAGAAGGGAACAGTCTTGAGGAAACACAAAACATTGTTGCAGAACAACACAGAGTAACGTTGACTTTCCCATTTTTCCAATGACCACGACTGAAACTATTCTTTCAGTCAGCAGAACCACAGACACTCATCCTGTTTCTTCAGCTAAGGAAAAACACTGCATCACATCTAAGTAAATTTGAAAAAAACCCAAACCAAATGAGGAACTAACTCACTATTACAGATTGTTAGGATTCTGCAAGAGAAACAATGAAGCAGCAGAGAGCTATGACTAGCTGCCATAAACCTATCTGAGATGTTAAGAAATGTTTTAAAATTTTAAAATTATGCCTCTGTGTTGATCAAAGAATTCAAAGGGTTACCTCAGGTTCTTACACAGGGTTGCCTCAGGATCTTACACATACAATCAAAGAGATTTTAAAAAAGTAAACTGCAAGTCACTCTGAAAAAAAGATATACGTGTTTACAAAATGGGGAACTTACCACAATCTAACCTACCTGTGATATTTTATTGTCATTTATTGCAAGGTGTTTTAGTGAAGGGAACATTTTAGTCTTGCATCCTAGGAGAAAGAGTAAATTTACAAGACAACAGTGAAAACTTTAAATGAACAGAATTATAAAGGTATAAATAAAATACTTCTTTTACATACCAAATCCAGCATCAGGGAAATGTATAGAAGATAGTCCAGTGTTTCTAAGTATTAGCTGTTCTAATCTGAAATTTAATGAATACGATGATTATTGTACATGGCAGGGGAAGTTCTGTGTAAAAGATTACTGCCTCAAGGTTTTGGTTTTTTTTAAACAAAGACCCAGTAAACTTCTGACATCACACACAATCACTGACAAGTGAATGGTAACTCCAGAGCAGAGGCAGTACCCCACCTTCAGCAGAGCATTGAGGGAATACATTTTTTCAGGGTGTAAGCGCAGTAATTTCAAGCTTTCAACAGGCTCCTGGATTTAAGTGGTGTGACTTTCCAAATGATTCTTTTAAATAGCTTGTAGCTGTTTAAGACTGTGGCTGCTGTTCTGGTATACAGTGCAAGATAACAAAATTAGCAAATCAGCAAAGTTACTGCATTAGTCCCGTGATTTTCCAGCCACCGTAACTGACCTGCTTAAGGAAAACACCCCCCTTTCCCAAGCAAGGAATTGCAGCTCACACCTGGAACTACCAGAGATGTTGCTATTGAGAGCACAGGAAACCAGAAATATCTCCATAAAGGGTATTACCACAGACATTCCTTTAACAAAGTGGAAATACATCTGGCCAACGCACTACTGTTCAGTCATTTGCTTTTCTCTAATTTCAAAGGCTGTCCTTTTCAAAGTCTCTAAGCCAGCCCAGAGCACCACTGAGACCTCCAAAAGGAAGTGCCTGTGCAGGGTGCCCAGTAACCTTCCCTACTGTTAACAGTCAAGAGCAGTATCAGTGATGGGAAGGAATTAGCACCACACTTTTTACATCCCTCCAAGCCCTCTTTGCTTTGCTTTCTCTACAAATGAGGAGACAATGAGCATAAGGTGCCCACGGCAAGTGTCCATCACCAACCACCCTTAGTGTGCCAGCCCCAGGCTGCGCAGCTCCTGCTGAACCTGCCTTACGCTGTCAGGGTCAGAAAACTGTTCCTAAGAAACAACGTGCACAGCTCCTTTGTTTTGCCACTCCATACAAGCTCTGCAGTCCTGTCACCTTGGCTAAAGCCCTCTGCATGCTAACAGATAAAGAACTTAAAGTGATAATCACTTCTGGTTCATAAGCACATAATGCAAACCTAGTAACAAACAGCTAAAGAGTGTGTTACTATACGACACAAATAAGAGTCTATTAGAATAGCTCAATTAAACTCTTCTCAAAAGGGCAAAATGCCTTGATTTCAAGACTCCCTAGGTCTTCCATGCAACATCACTGAGATCATATTTTGGTCAACCAAGACTATGGAGATGAATACCCAGGACAAAGAATTTCCAGCAGATTTGTGTAACAGCTACCTGGGGAGATGTGCTATCCGATGCAGCTGATTTCCATCTAGCAAGTGGTTGTCTGAAAGGTCTAACAGCTTCAGGGTCTGCAGGACATCATCACCAGGCCTGCCACATTACAAAAACACAAAAGCAGAACATGTGAGGCGATTTGTTCATGAAAACACAATTTTCCCAAGTATATAACTGCCCACCAGTAGTTGTGAACATTTACAAACATTCTGAAGTTCCTCACCTGAAATCTGCGTTGTGTATTCTACGGTTACATCATGGTGATGTAGCACTACAGGGCTGTAACTATCTGCTGTGTAACTCTGCAGTACACTGGTCACAGACAACAGACACACATTGCTCACCTTACCTTTCCAAAATGGTGATATCATTAGAAGTAAGGTACAATTCTTCAAGTGCCGGCCATCCTGGAGCACAAAGAAGAACCTAAGAGCAAAACTTCATTTAGTATCACAACACTTGGGGAAAAATATTCCAGAAATTACAGTTTATGCAGGCTTTCCCAGAACATGTTTAGAACAAGCCACAGCCCCCAAAAGTAGAGAAACAACTTCCTTCCAGCTGGCTCTTCCCTGTGTTTGCATCTACCAGCACAGATGAAACCAAAGGGGCTCAGCAGTCACAGGATTTATGGTTCAGGCCTGGGGCTAGTAGCTGCCCTACCTCCTACCTCACACTGTGACACTTGGGAGCTGAGTTTATTTTATTCAATAGGGTTAAAGTGATCAGGTTTTCCCCTTGAGGAGGTGAGGGAATGGCAGTATATACTTGCCTGCTAATGGTTCTGGAACTTTTGCACATCCCATTATGTCTGATGGACTTTTAAAATGTCTTAATTCATCAGAGCTTGAAGACTTCTTTGTCACAGGACTATGCCAGCACATCAAACCACTAAAAGCCAAGAACTGCATTCAGCCAGCACACATCGTGAAGTTTTCAAGTACTCTAAAGCAAACAAATTTGTTCAAAAAAAGGCTACTAACTGAACAGAGATGCATTTGTTTTAAAGCTTATATCCTGAAATGACACCAAAATTATTATTTTACTTCATAAGGATTTCTTTTTGCAATCACCTAGAGCAGGTAGCACTTTACCTTTTAAAAAGAAACAGTTAAAGCCAGAGAGATGGCTGGCATAAGCCCATTTTGTGAGCCACAAAGGGGTTGTTTTGCTGAGGCTTTTCTTGTGTGCATTCTCCAGAGTCCAATCAAGCATGAGCTCATCCTGCTACTCCTTCCTTGGTCAGAAAACTTAGAGGGGTTCTTTCCTCCATCTACATTCCTATTTTCTTGGAACTTGTAGGCAATGAATCATTTTTAGGCCCCCAGCTCCTTGGCTCAGACAGGTACACTCTTCGCTGGGCTAAAAACTGGCTGGACGGCCAGGCCCAGAGAGTGACGTGGGTAGCGTTTCCCTATGTCAACAGGACAGACCAGAAGAGTTGGTCTATTACCAATGAAGAAGCATGAAGAGAAGCCTGCAGGGGCAAGAGAAATTAAGTGGATGTTCACTGCAGAGGACCTTAGGGGCACTGCCCCACAAAGGCCTGTGTTGTGATGGATGGAATAGAAAACCTGCACAAAACTGAAGTATCAGAAGATTTTTCACTAGATTAATCAAATGAGTAGAAAATTGCCAAAACAAAATGAGAGTCTTATCACAATTTTAAGGAACCCAAACTGCAAATTTTTCAACACTGCTTAAAACAGCTCCCATACAGAAAAGAGAGTTCTCAGACCTGACACAGAATTAACACTCAGGAAAGATTGGGGATTTGTTGTGGGAAGCTGATGGGGAGGTTGGGATGAATAGCCATCAAAAAAGGAAAATGGAAATCCAAAACCTACTGCAAAAGAAATAAAAGCCACAAGAAACAACTGTCACCACGATGTTCCTGTATTTTTAGTCTCTTTATCCCAGGAAGCAAATAGTATAAATGGGAAAGACACAAAGAAGCTTAACAAAACTCAAAGCTATGAAACAGGGAATAGCTGTTCTCAGTTACTCACATATACAGTATTGGGAGCTATTTAAATAAAATTATCAGGCAGCAATATCAAAACCCCCAAAGGGTATTTTTTCATACAGCACATAATTAAACTGATGTTAAAAGATGCGGATATCAACATTTTCAAATGGGCTCTTCATGCAGTTAGATAAATCATGAAACAAAAATTTCACAAAGATTAATTAAATACAGATATATCCTTTCCAGCTCAGGAAGCCTCAGAATTCTGGATTAATTTATAAGAAGCTCTTACCATATGATGCCCTTAGCCTAGAATTTTTTCCAACTACCTGCTACTTGCCAGTGCCAGAAATGTGAACCTGCACCTCTGCTCTAACCCACATTTTTCTTCTACCCTGTATAATATATATATATACATTTTAATACATGTGAGGTCTTAGTTTGAAGACAGAATGAGAAATGTAACATTGTGATCTAAATGTTGAGTAAGAGAAAAAATGGAGTTTGACCCATAAATATGAATTTATTACTCTCAAATGCATTAATTCAATTTCTAAGTCAATGGTTTCTAACTGGAAGATCTTTTACAGGACATCTTTCCCCCCTGAAGGTCATATGTTGTGTTTTGAACAATTAACTGACAATTACGCCGTAATAAGCTCTTTACTGATATGTTGATAGATGTACCTGTCATATTTAGGTATGTGCATATAATATATTAATGAAAGAATTTTGGGGAAAACTGATGCTCAAGGCACATAAAGGTGGAGTTGTGCATAACTGTGTAAGTTACAAGATAACTGCATAACAGTTACACATGTCCTTCTTCCATGAAAAACATTTCTAAACAGAGGAACGAAAGGAAAAAACAACCCCACAAGACTTGTCTTCTTTTTGACAGCAATCCCCTTGCCATATAGTCTTACATATGGCAGTAAGTTATTTTGAAATGCTGTTCGCTGCTAAATTGTTTTCATTTTAATTTAAAACACTTCCAGGATTTTGAGACGTTGCTTATATTCCCACTGGCAATCACTGTATTTCTCTTTTGCCTGGATCACATTCATTGTTATTTTCTACTAAAAAGTAACTTGCCATATAGCTTAGGCAGTAACGTTTTCAAGTGATCTGTTTACAGAGTATTAATGTCAGGTAGGTCCTTTTATTTTTCCCCTTTTGTTTGGCTGCCCTGGAACACCACATCTAAGCACAGGCTTATGTCTCCCCACTTACAAGGGAATAAATCAAACAAATTTCAGCTTTATAAAAAAGATTTCCGAACCAGAAAAGTCTTTGCTGCCTATGGTGAATGGTCAGCTAGAGCTGAGTTTCAAAAACAAATGCAAAAGCTATGTAATTTTAAGCTGCTCTGAGTAAACTGGGGCTTCTCTCTGGAGCTTAGAGAACTCCAACCTGCCTGAAGCAATGACTCTTGACCAGCCTTTCAGGCACCCAGGTACAGAGGAGAGTTGTAAGCAGCTGCCAACATTTTAAACAGCACAATTTACTCTGATAAGCACTAGACAACATTTTTAAAGTGTTTGTAGCTGCTGAGTTCTTCCATTCAATTCAGCATTCGTATTGCTGCTGTCAGGGCAGGGTTATCAACCATCCTCACGTAAGCCCCAAAGATGGTTTAAGAGCACAGACTGACCAAAAATAGAGCAATCACCCACCTCTAGGTCTGCTGCAAGACAATGAGGAAGTTTCTTTCTACTTAACTCAAATCCAGTTTTATAAGCCCTTTATTACTGGATATTGTCTGGCTGAAAAATCAAGTAATTTCACCTGAATAAGCAGTACATACAAAATCCACCCCAATATGCAGTATATAGAAAACCCATACCTGAGAAATCCAAACAATGGGCTTCATAAGCCCCATCCCTGAAAAATGGCCCACTGCTAACCTATTTCACTACAGGACTTCATTCATAGTAAGACATCACATTAGGGGAGACTAATTAAAATGTTTGTACATTTCAGGGACTGAAATCAGTCAGAGCTCTGCTTATGCTGTACTGTACCTGTGTTGCATGTAACCTGGCATCTTGCATTTCAAGAACTGTCAGCACATGCAGAGATACTAAGCCAGTCTCCTGCTGGTGCAAAATGATGCCACAACAAGAACTTTGTGTCATACTGACACATTCTTTCCATTTACATTTGTTCTATAATGTACAGAAAAATAAACCTTTAATAACTACAGAGGAACAAAACATTTTCATTCACACAAACCTCTGGGGCAAGAAGTTATATTATACTCCAGCTGCTTTATCTTGACTAGGTAATTTACAGACGTAGCTGAGGTTAATTGTTAATTCTTTCTTATTAGAAATTGTTAATTCTTTCTTATTAGACTTATTAATTGTTAATTCTTTCTAATTAGACTCCTGTGCCAATTTCCTAGATATTCTGTTGGTACTACACAAGTTACTATGTAACTAATACAGTTATAAACCAGCACCTTGTCTAAGGATGATTACTTTTCAGTAGAATACTATAGTGCATAGATGTTTATTGTGTGCTCCTTGCTCCAAAGGCCTAAAAATATAAACACCCCCTGGGACATTTCTTACCTCTGTCCATGTTATCCCAGTTCTATTAAGTGCCAGAATCCTCAATTTTGAGAACGCACTGGATACAGAAGCTGATGTAGATGGAAATTTCATTTTGTTTTCACTGTGTAAAGAGTAATTATTAGCACAATGAATAACTGCATTTAAGTCACTAATTTGTAATTATTCATTAAAGACAAAAACAATTTACACACAAAAAAATTAATTTAAATTCCCAAGGTGTCACATACTTAAAGTATTAAAAAATATCCTTCTAGTTATGTTCAAATATACTTCTTCCTAATTTACTTCTCCTACTTGATAAACACATACTTATTTACCTGTGGTCTGCTTCTCCCTTTACCTCTCCTAAGTTTTGAATATGAAAAGAATGATAATGTTAAATGCAACAGTCACATTTGGGGCTTAAACCTCACAGAATCACAGAACTGAGAACCCTTCCCTGGAGAGATGGGTAAATGAACATTTGATATGCTTTAAGTTTGTAGTCTCGGGTGATTGACTAACACATGTCTAGGACTTAGTGTGCTTGTGATAGTGTGTTCCATGAATCTGCTGTGGTTGTAATACTGAATCTTGTGAATTGCCTGTGGGCCGTAACGTGACTGTTGCGGGCCGTAACACTGCATTTCGTGGCCGTTGTGCTGGCAATAGTGATGTATTGAATCTGCACATGGGTTTTAAATAAATCATTCTTATAGTTTATTTTGCAACCCTGCAGTCAAGTGTCTTTCTGTCACACCTTGATCTTGCTGGGCACAGAGGTGAGATAGAATGGCCTGTAGTTCCCTGGGCGTTCCCTTTTTTCCATTTGAGAAACGAGGGTTATGTTTCCCCTTTTCCAGCCAGTGGGAACTTCACTGGACTGCCATGACTTCTCAACTACGATGAATAGTGGCTTTTTTACTAACTCCTTAGTGCTGATTGAAATTGAAGAGCCTATATGACTCTCCAGGTGTCAGCAAAACAAAAGGATGTAAAATTCACTCTCAATAGCAAAGTATCAGTATAAAATACTTAAAAGATTATAAAATCTTTAGTCTTCTAGTTAGATTTCATTACTCACCTACAAACAAAAGTGGTTTTTTTTTTCCCCTATGGTCTGATCTATCTGCATGTTATGATAAAAATCTCTCAGTGTAGTTATACTTAGGTATTTATGAATTAAGTTTCCCAACTGAAACAAGCTCTTAGAGTGCTGATGGGTAGCTAATGACTTTTAGTCATTTTCCAACATTCCTCACACAAAAAAAAATCTGTAACAGACTTACCTGCTAATGTCTGTCTTTTTAAAATTAGACAGAAGGTTTGTAGCCATAAACATCAAGATTCCCACATCAATCCCATTTTGCTTTCCGACTTTATCTCAAAGAACTTCTGAAAACCCTTCAGTCTAGACTGTACTTCTCAACAATGAAAAACTGAAAAAATCATTCTAGGTGAATTAAAATAAATTCTCAGTGTTCTCATGCATGCTGACTCCTGTAGATGTTTAATGGCTGAAATCTCTATTCTATTTTTCAGGTGACCATGATTTTTACAAAACTCCAGTAAACATCCATGTGTTCCAAGCAGTTCTTCAGAATTTAGTTCTATATAGATGCTAAACTCCTAGGATTCTAGCCTTTTCTTGAAAAGGGTGTCTGAAAAATATGGCATGCACACAAGTTGTTTAAGGAGAAGATTTAAAAAAAAAAAAAAAGTATTAGAAAACTTAGCTATCATTAAAGTGAGTTTTGAGGCATCCAATTATCTTTAGAAAGCTGACCCCATATCTAAAAGAGCCTCCTTTTCTGTGCCTACCCCAAAGGAACGGAAACTCAAATATGAGTGTTTATACCTGATATCAAGTGTTTCCAGATTTTGAACTTGAGAAGCAATAGCTGTTACTGTCTCCCAAGATGATACCAGATTTTTTGTCAGGTCTATATGCCTGATATCTGAAATACCATATTAAGAAGAATAAACATATAAAATTTGAACTTCCTTTTCCAAAAATTAGACATAAGGTTTGGTTTTGAATCAATTAAACAGATTACATTTGTTTGGGCTAAGAGATGCTACTGCTCAGTTACAGGAAATTTTATTCTGATTTGCAGTATGGAAATGAATTGTAGTTTTATAAAAGAGCTGAACTTTACAAATCCTAAAACAGATTAATTTCTGTACTGACAGGAACTCTTACCAGTCCTTATAAAGGAACAAGTAATACTTGCTTCATATTTCTGTAACATCGCCGTAACGTGGAGTGTACCGAATACACTATTTATTATACATATTTAAACTTACAGTGTCTACAGAACATGTAAGTTTTATTTTTATGAAGTTATCTATTCTAGAGTTAAATTACAAAAAACCAATTCTGAGATCTTCTGAAATCGCAGTAGCAACCTATGACAATGTTTTGTCATCCACAATTGCGTTCCCTCTCAAAAACTCTACTTTTTAACTCTGTAAACGCTACATTAAGCTTTTAAATATAAACTGCAGTTTAAAGCATTTTTAAAATAAAAGGATACAAATATAATTCATTGAAGTGAACACTTGGAATGTTAAAACATACACTTCCTTCGTGGTACCACGCAATACAGCAAAAAAAGGATACTGGCACATGTTCTGCCGATTTCCTCTTTCTGACCAGCATGGCTCACGGCACACTCACGCACTGAGATATCTACCAGTTGGTTCAGCTGGCTAAAGGAGAAAGAACATTCAGTTTAGCAGTCTTCAAACAGAAATAGGCACATTATATAAATACCTGGATGTCACAACTAAATATTATCCTTCTCATACATAACATCTCCTTTAGAACTATCAATGTGCAGACTGCTACACTGCAGTGTCTTTCTTACTTGACACTTACAGACACATCTCTGTTTTTTGCCTTTACAGTCTGGTCTGGTTGAACCACTCCCCATAAAACCCAAAAAACTCTTCCACAACTGAAAAACAACCAAAATATACCTATGCAAATGGGAATTTAGTTAGAGGTTCCAAATTAAACAGATTTCTTGTAATACTTTTTGCAAGAGCTTTTAGGTTATTTAGGCATTCATTGTATCATTTAACAATAAAGAAAAGAAAAAGAAAACCAGAGTATTTTCAACTGCTGGGAAGAGGGAAAGCAGCTGTAGAATAGCAGCTCAGAAAGAGACTGCCACCTGCTGAACCAATACCTCCCTAGTGCTGGAAGTCATCAAACCCACAATCTATTATACATCATTAAGCTATTCCCTTTCCCTTCCAGATAAACAAACCTGCCACGAACTGACAGAACAACTCCTTTGCTAGCAGTACAGTAACAGTTCTGTCTTCCTTCTCTTAGTTATAAAGTCATTACTGATACAAGTAAACAAAGATGAAGTAAGAGTGTACAATATTCTACAATATTCAGAAAGTATTCAAAGCCACCTATTTAAAAAGAACCAGGCATGTGTATGATTGTCAATAGTATGATAATTTATCTCACTCATTCATCCTCAAATACCACCTCCTACTTTGTGAAATTAAAATGAGGACTGTGAGCACTCAAATGTGACAACCCCAATCCTTCTCTGTAAAACATATAAATTGTGAAGCCACAAATTTAAGATTTTGCATCTCCTCCACCGCAATACAGTGTGGCTTACTTTTAGAGGTCTGACAGTATTATATGCAAGGCAGCCAGCTAATATGAGATAAAGCCCTTCCAAACACTTCCCATCCCCTTAGTCAAAATATAAATAAGCAGTATTAACAGAAGTTAAACAGGAAAAAAATGAAACCAACACTGACCATTACATACCAAAAAGCTGTTAAAGAAGCAAAATCTTAATTTATATGAAATAATAATGTATTTAATGTCTTTAAAATCTTTCACTTACAGAAACTGCTTGCAAGAAACGCAGAATGCCAGCACATACCAATGCTATAATTTCAAATGCTCATCTTACGATCAGAGTGGTACTTCAACTTCTAGGTAATTTTGGAGAGCCATATTATTTAGTTATTTAAAAAATAACTATTCTTGACGTTTATTTTGTTTCTTCAACAAGTTTCCTCAATGTTCTTAGGCAAAACAATGCTCCAATAACCATGGAATAATTATGTTAATCATCTGAGGACCATATAGTCTTCCTTTCCTTACAGTTTAACTACTACTTTACTAATCAATCACTGAGAATGTATCTATCTTAAATTTTCATATATTACACTTGCCTTTGTTGTTCTGCAATAGAATCCATGCCAACAAATTCCACAGTCTTCTTTCCAAATACTAAGGCATTCTCTGACCCATCTTGCATATTACTCATTCCGTACCGGTCCTTGACTGCAGTAAGAAAATCTACTCCAAAATTGGCCTTGTTTGGCCGGATAAACGATCCTCCTCTAGGATGCCTACAAAAAAAGCAGCCAAGAAAAGGTGAGATATGAAAAATGATCATGAGAAAGACGGGCTTCAAAAGTACCAATTATGACTTTCTTAAAAAGCCGGGAGCCAAACAGTCAAAATGCAATGCGACAAGCTAATTTTAGACATCCCTGCTCCCACTCAGTGAGACCAGGTAAGACTTGCAAATTATCATTGGTAGTATTTGATCCAACAAGTTCACACTGTGAGATGCTGCAAGAACTTAAGTCCTAGATCTCCAAATCTACTTAAACACTGAAATTATAGCACCGATGCCACTATTAGAAATAACTGCTCTGGTGTTCCCAAATTCATTATGAACTCAGTTTTTCCTGAAAATTTTCTACCTCTGCACAGACCCAAAGCTATGTAAATCATACAACAAACGTGTCTGGAGTCTCAGCTCAGCCTAAGTACCATAAGAATACTCAGAACAGTCACTGCCTTATTACAACTGACTTGAGTAATTCACTTGTAATTCTAAGTGAATGCAGCCTAGTCCACACAAATCCACAAATGACTCAAGATGCAAATTGTACCACTTGGAATTCTTACACTAACTCAAACTTTTAGAAGTTCCAGTACTAACTTGGTAGCAATTTTGAAACTGAATATTTAACCGAATTGCCCAGCTAATGTTCTGCACAGTCCTACCAACTTTGTTAAATTTTCTTGAGCACTGGAAAAACTTTGTTGCATGACTTTATTGCCATGCAATTGTTTTGGCAATTTCTATCCAAGTTAGCAAGGAAACACAGTATCTAGGAAAAGCTGGCAGAGACAGGTTGTGGGAATGGCATCACAGAGCACGTGAAGGCTGTGATAGGAGAATCAGCCAGAAAACAGCAAGAAGAAAATTGGTAGTTATGATTACCTGCTTGCCTTCCAGCTGAGAAGAGTACAGACTTTGGTTGGAAAGTACCCAGGAGGAAGAAATCACTTATGTAAATAAAATTCCTCTCTTCCAAACAGCATGTAAATGTCAAGTGGCTAATTAGCAAACCATATATAAACCACCAACTCTACAGAGTTCAAAATTCTCTCACAAAAACAGTAGCTAGGAACTCTGAATCCTGTGGACCTATTGCAAGTAGATGGAATAGCTTGGGCATACTAAATTAACATTTTTAGTTGTTCTTTAACAATTCTAATACTTAAGTACTTTCATATCCTAAAGACTGATCTGGGTAGAAATTACATATTATTATCTTTAAAAATATTTTCAGTTTGGTTTTGTAGTGACCAAGCTTGGAGTACAATGATTACAAAACAAGCAGAAAGGCATATTAGTGAATGTAAATCCAGTGTATACTTCATGCTTGATAAGCGTTTTAAATTCTGAACTTTTTTAATCCAGGAACTTTCTCTCAAGTCTTTTATTCTATTCTTTTGAAGTTCTTCAGAGGGTTTAAATGTTAAATGAAAAAAAAAAAATATCTGACCCTCTTAACACCATTTCTTAAAACGATTAATGGCATTTTCACCATCTTAACTGACATCTCTCACCTGCAAAATATATCACTCCTACTTTTGCATTTAATTAAGTCAAACAGCTTCATAGATGGCAGATAGTGCAGGATTCTACTTGGGGCTCTCGGGAGAAAGCTTGTGCTCTTGTCTATCTATAACTCTCCTTAGGTCCTGCTGTATGTTTATTCTGACACCTGCTGTCCTTTTTCCCCATCACCTCAATTCTCCCCATTTTGGCATCTTCATCCCTCTGTCCCCAACAGGCTCCCACCAGAGCTAATCCACACTACCACATCTGCAACCCTTCTGTCACACCATTTGTTCTTGGCATAGCTAAACCCTTTGGGTCTCTCCCATTCCTAAGCCCAGTTCTGTCCTCTCAGGTCACCTTTTCTATTGGCATTTTCCTTGTTGTCTTTGCAGGAGCCAGTTAAATCCCTAGGATAAAAAAAGCAAAGGCAACTAGCTACCTTGCTCCTAGTCATTTGAAGCTACAGGATAAGTATGGTGCATTTCTCTCTCAAGATGCTCCTGTATTTTGTTTCGATCACAGGGTTTCTTTCTCCTGCTTTTATCACTTCCAAGCACTAGGCATGCTATCTTATCTAATGTACACTCAAATCTATCCCACAGCCTAAGTTTCTTTTTCAGTTCCTTTCTATTAATTTGATCTACTTTTCCAAGAACAGTCACAGGAGGACAGAAAAGGACACTTTGCAATAGGAGTCTATTTTCAGGTAAAATGATTATGTGCTCAAGGAGAGAGGTCACTTCCCGTAACTCATTTTCCTGAAAATACACTGCCTGTATTAACTTTCACACCTGGGAATATGAACTGTACAAGCCATATGTACAGATCAAACAGCTAATGTGCAGCACCGGGACACATAAAAAAGCACACCTTTTAGCGGTCAGTCTCCATACCTGGGAGCTAAACAGATAAACCTGAACCCAAAGAGTTGTCTAACATGCACGTTATGAGATAGAAAGGCCCTGCAGACTGCTGATCAATCTGATTTAAGCTGAGTATTTGGGAATCTGAGAACAGAGATTTGGCTCCCCCATGTGAGCCAGGACAATGCACTGCGCAAAAGAAGTGGTAGAAGATACGCCCCCTTCTCCTTAAGGCAGAAAGTCTGTAATGTGTCCAGGTGGGGCTCTGGCAACTAGCTGGCTCTGGTTAACAGTGACGCTTCTTCCCGACTTTTAAAATAGAAAGTTTAACCTCAGTCTCAGAAACCAGCTTGCAGGACACTTTCTGTTCATGATTCAGTAGCCTGAAGCAATACAGCCCTTCTGCTAGCACGCCCAGGGCCCTTGAATGTATTCATTAAAATTTAGATTAGCTAATAACTTCCACTGGTTGAACAGTTTCCTGAATAAAGAGGGAAACTGGCATAATTTTTCTTTGCTAATGTAAAATGAAGCAGTGGCACTGCTCATAATTACAGGTACACAATGGCTTTTCACTGACTAGAGGAATGTCACACACTCGCTTCTCAGTACCTGTGGTGTAACACAGTAGTACATAAATGGTGTTCTGCCAACAGTTACACACTTGAGCTGCCTGACAGTGGCAGCAAGCCTCTAAAACAAGGAGAGGTCTCACCTTTATTAACCTAGATAGTAAAGGTAGATAGATGGGCTTCTTTGCCCAGGGCCAGCTGTTTGCAATGATTACTTCAATGCAATGGTCACCAGGAAGGGGGCACACACATGACAAAGCTTGCAAAGTATCATAAATGATAGCCAGTTGAATTCATGCCTGGCTTTTCTAGATAGGTCTGAACAGATCTCTTCCTTGAAAGGCAAGGTGCTCAACACACCACACTTCTGTTATAAGAATCTATGTGTATCAAATTCCTGACTGAATGGTAGAAGCTTTGGTAACATCAGCCAAGTACCTGAAGTTCTTTCAAGCTTATCTTAGGCAAAAAAAGAAGTGAAAACTGAGCCTCAGCTTTCACAAAGAAAGGAAAGAAAAACATCTGCAGTTCTAGATACCATCTTCTGTGCTAGTGCACAGGACAGGTAGGTATAGTGGTTAGGGACAACAGTTTTGTTTCAATATTGCTTTAATGACAGCAGAGAGCAAGTCTCTGATGGGTACAGTGACATACAATGAAACGGTGACAGCTTCCTAACTGAGACCTTCTAAGGCTAAAAGGAGTCTTGGGAACACAATCTCCCATTGCTAAACAGCAAACACTTTTGCTTTGGAGACACTAAAATATCAAGATCTTCCTGTATTCACACTCTCGCAGGTGGATCCGTCATTCCTGAAGGAGAGCTAGTCTAATTTAATATAAACAAATCTTCTTTTGGGCAGGAACATAAATATCATGCAAACAGTGACATCTGATTGGTGACACCTGCTGTCTGTATGTTTAAAAACATGTTCATATGCAACTTATAAAATTCACGGAAAAGGGAAAGACTGAAACCATGTAATGCCTTTTCCAGGACAATTTCCACTTCAGGACTACATCCATAGATAAGAGTAAGTTACCAAGAGAAGAAAATTTAATACAGAAGGGGGGTAAAAAAACCCACAAATATCTGAGAAACAGGTGCAATTCTGCCAGGCTGAAAACATCACAGAAGCAAGCTTTACTGTACTTCCCTCTATCTCTCTGGCTTGCTGTAAAAATCAAACCTGGGGAAAGAGTACAGTTTAATATGGTCAATGCTTCAAGTAACAGCATCTGATGAAATATCATGATTTCCTCTGGCAAATGATTTCTATAAGAGCAAAACGTATGCTTAGCAGGGGCAGATGCATTCTTTTCAATTAAGTACTCTGAATGTGTGTACAGCAGAACATTACTCCCCTCTTGTGAGGCAAGAAGAGAAGTGTGTCACCTACTGCTGGGAAATCCGCGTTATCTCCCCTGGCAAAATGGCAAGGATTAAAACAACTGCTAAAATAGCAATGCCTATGTAAACACTACGTGTGAATGGAACACCCAAGTTGGACTGACAGCAGGGCTAAGGAGGAAGATAACTCTTTTGCCAGATTAAACAGTAACCGTAGACTTTCTCTTTTTTGGGTGGGATGGGTAAAAGGATTCCACTTAACAGGAAGCATAAAAGCAGCTTGAACATCTGTAACTGTGTGGAAACAGAAGAGGGTACCACAGCAGCAGCTAAAACCTGTTCTGATGCCATCAAACATCACCCCACCAGCAGCACATCTCTCCCTAGGCCCAACAGAGCTGCTTCTTGGTCAGATCCTGAGGCAAGCCTGTGCCCCTCAAGGACAGACATGGTGGGGAGCAGCATATACACCCCACATCTCAGTGTGCAGGTGTGAGCTTGGGGGGCTTTCTACCAGCATGGACATTAACAGACTGCAGGAAGCAGCGCAGGGACACAGCAGTTTCTCAGAGCAGGAGGTGTGTGCAGCTAAGGCACTCGCATCCTCAAGGGGAGGTGCATGGGCTTTTGTACATCTCCCAGGGGTGCACAGGCATGTAACTGTGTCAATGGGTCTGTGGGACAAGAACTTAGCTGAAAATATACTTGCCTTTCAAAAGCTGTATGTGAATTTTAACACTATTTTAAGACTTGATTACTCCTCATTTCCCTTGAAGGACTGTAGAACACATTTTAATTACATGATACACTACTGCAACTGACAGCTAGAATAATAGCTTCCTCGGTTACTAGGAAACAAGACTTTATTATCACAAGAACGCCCCTGGGGTACGCACTGCCATTTCCAGCTACTCCAGCATTGATGAACATGCTTGTGATGTCAGCGTATTTGGAAGTACAGCTGTTTTGCTCTTTAGTTCTCACTTAAGAAGTTTAACTAGTGCCACAAAATGTATGACCTAAATAAACAGAACACCATGAGGCATAAAAGTTTAGGTCACATTTTCAAAAAAACTTACTCCAAAGACCACATACAGCTGTAAACAGACCTAGTGATTTACCCAAATACGGACTACTATGAAGAAGATCCTCTGGTACTGAAAATCTCAAATTCAATTTTATTTTTCTCTTATTATCTCATTCTGAAATGTCATTCTGTTAAAGATTTTTTTATTTTTAAAAAGCATTCTTTCCCAAATTAATTTCATTACATTTGTTTACAGTACAAGCTATTCCAACAGCTGCTTCTGCTTCTCAGAATTCAGGGAAGGAGCAGAATAGGCTTATAAGCAAGATACTACTGATAAGGTTTGAAGGAAAAAAAATAGAGAACTATTTGTTTTTATATATGTATACATATTATATAAGGAAACATAATTCACTCACACACACTCCAGCCAGTAGTAGAAAAGAGGTGACATTTTAGGTGGGTTTTGGGGTTTTTTTGCATCTTTATGATAAAATAAGGTCATAATTTTTACTTAAATTTGCCTACATCTTCACAATTGGTGCATGAAAAAAGTTATGAGAAAGTTATGCCTGTGAGTCATGACTGACTGGTAGTACTATTATTTATTTTCTTAGACTCCATAAGGACTTTCTCTGATTGTAGCAAGGCAGAGGACAAAGGATAGGTGGTATAAGAACAAAATCACTGTATTTCAATTTGTCATAGGTATATGCAGCTTGACTCAACAAATTGATTCTTGGAAGAATTGAGATCATATCCTGGAAGCACACAAGTGGCTGCTAGAAAAGCAACAGTCTATACATGTGTATATAAATATTATATACACATAAACGTAAAGCACACAAGTTTCTGAAAATATATATCCACGTGTTTAATTGCTTCTGTTTTGAGAGATTCAGAATGGCCAGCCAATTATTTTTACTATTTCTCCTACAGCAGAACATAACTAGCTCAATTTAGAAACTGCTTCAACTAAATTCAAACCATTTAAGATGCAACTTCTGCTAATACATTCATTCAAGAGACATGGTTGCTTCAAGACTGCAATTTCCAATTATTTAGCTAAGAAAAACCCAGCAATATTCAATGTTTTTCTTCCATTAAGAGTGTTCTTATTCGCCTTAAGACTTGCTTTATTATTATTAGATCTGGTCCTCAGGTGTTTGTTTTGGGTTTGTTCGTTTTGGGGGGTCTTTATAAAGAAAACTATTCAGATTTTTATCATCTCATTTTCTGACAGTGAGGCCTCCAGGGCTTCCAACTTAAACAAATGTGGAAGTTCAGAAGATACAGGCTAAGAATTTTCATTTGCTCTACGGAGTGTGATCTACCCCTTCTCTGTTTATGCCTGTTTGGCAATAGGTAAGAGACAGTACTCCTGGAAAGGATTTCAAAATGCTTACTTTTAAAATTTTTGATTGTTTAATAGATAAATTCTGAGTCTGAGACCAAATGGCTCTACTTGCTGGGTTGAAAATAAGTTTGCTCTTAACTGACAGCGAAGATTATTCTTTAACAACCCTGAACTGCTGTCAGATCTACATACAAATATAGCAGCTTCCTTTGCTACCTCAGGGATTCCATTTGTCTCCAAAAGACCTTCTGGCAGGTACAAAACTAGACCTACTTTCCCCACAATATAGAAATAATGAACCTCTAATATGTCTTTTTCCACCCTTCCATGTGATATTTTACACCAATAGTTACAAGTCCCTTCCATATCACCTTCCTATATTCAGTCAGGAGAAAGTGATAGGGCTCATCCACTCATAAAAATGGAAATTATCATTTTCACAAGCTGAAAACACATGCTCTAAGGTTAGCAAAAGCATTCATTGTAACTACATGCTTTTGATTACTCTTTTGGAACAAACTCTCATAACAAGTTTTCTCTGTTGCATCACCCATTGAGAACAAAACAAGTTACACGTACAAATACTCCACCTCTGGCTCTGCAAAAAAGATTTGAACCATGACAAGCCAGTGAGACTCTGGACAGCCATCACTATGTACTTTTCTTGTTCTTTCACACTTCTCTAGTCATCTGCTATTAGCCAATGCCAGAGGCAGGAAACTAAGCAAGACAAATGCACAGACTGACTTCATCCAGCTGTTCTTATGACTTTCATTTATACACAAGTTGACAAAAAACCAGATGATTTGCTTGTCTTCTCATCTATGGCTTTAACATTTTCAGGATAATTAACATGAGGAATTAATTTCAGAGACAAGTATTACATTTTCCAACAAAACAAAGCAGAAACACACCCCAAAGCAAGACCACAAACATCTTTTCATTTATTTTCTTGGTTTGCCACTTTCAGATTTTCAAAAGCCTTCTATTAATTCTGAGTGCTCACTGTCAAAGGATTCATGTTAGATTCATTTTACTTGAATGAACACTTGAACAGTCAATAACAAACTGTAATCGAACCAGCCTTTTACCATTACTACCAGCCTTGGAAAGCAGGAGGTGAAAAAAGACCTAGAAATCTCTCAATTTCATCTCACTCACTTAAGGCTGGCCACGATTCAGTGGCCAAAATAAACATCCACGTAACACCACATCTTTTTTCCAAAAGCAGCCAGTAGAAAATGGTTGGGAAAAAAAAACAGCAACAGGGCAAGTATTATAATGACAGAGCCACACAACATTCACCACTTCAACGCTCAAGAACTTACTGAGCCAACAGCCCTTAGTATTTATGGGCCATTTATGACTTTCTTCTATTAATTTGTCCAGTTATTTTTTTAAACTCACAAACTTCTAAATACTACAATGTCCTCTGACACAGGAATCAACAGCTTGCTGCTGTTAGCATGAGCCTTAGAGCCCTGTATTTCCCAGTTTCAAACACATTAAGTGCTCAAGTCTTTAAACTTAAATGTAATGCACGCATATACTTCAAAAACCCCACACAGATATGTTGTGTTTTGCGTGCATTAAATGCAAGCAAACGTACTTAATTCCATGGTGATACAAATATAATCCAAATCATTATCAGGGACTTGGAATGTTCCCTTTCGCAAGACACATGCAAGTCATCTTGTAAGTCCCAATCTAAACTATATTTGACACAACTGAAGTGGACCAATACTTGAGAATTACCTAAGGTAGGTAAGTGATTTCCTCAGTAAAGCAGAAGTTCTAAACCTCTTAAAAGTAGCATCAGTAACATCCAAAATTCACATTTTATTACATATTTCTGAAAACATGACCTGTATTTTTAAGTACTTACCATATCGTAATACCTATAACTGGTTTAATAGCAACACAACAGCCTTTATGGCATAGCTAGTCACAGCATTCCCATTTAGTATCTTTTTAATGTCAGCCAACTGATAACAAAAGGGTTTGCCCTAGGAATTGCAAAAGGGCATCTTCCCATAACTATCTTGTCAATACACGTAACACTGTGAATCAACTCACCGGCACTTAAAATACTGTGTTCCTTCATAGGTGCCATCATGTTTCCCTCTCTGAGGATCATCCCATTCCACACCAAGCCACACTCCTGAAAGATATGGTAGAGGTATTTTTGAATTTCACAGACTCATAGTCAAAGAAATCATGGTTGGAAGGAATCACTGAAGTTCCTCTGGTTTAACCTTCTCTCTCAAAGCAGGAGATTATCACTAGCACTAGAACAGGTCAGCTAGGAAATGGTTTACCTAGCCAGGTCTTGAATATCTCCAAGGAGACAGGAATTCCAATTTACCTGTGCAGTCTATTCCAGAGCTGCAGTACTTCTGTAGATATTTTCCTGCTGTCCAATCTGAACATTTCCAGCCACAACCTGTGGCTTTTGTCCCTTATTATATCATCTATTAGTAAGAATTTGGCTCTGTCATCTTCGTGCCTTTCAAACAGCTGCAGGCAACTATCAGATGCCACTTAATCTTCTATTTTCCCCGTTAACCAAGCCCAGATCCCTCAACTTGCCTTAACAATACATGTACATGGTCTATGCCTTTGACCATGCTGGCAGCATTCCACTGAATCCTCTGTAGTTTACCCACATACATCTAGAACTAGCATGGCCCTAGCTACATTATTCCAAGTGCCCCCAGAGGAGGAAAACAGCTTCTTTTGTTCATCATTCTAATGTAACCCAGTACAACATACATCTCTTCCTTGTGACAAGAGCTCATATTTGCCTCATACTTGTGACAGTATCTGTCTTAACTCCCCAGTCTTTTACAGTAAACCCTGTAGATTGCCAGTGGTGCCAATCCATAGGCTTATTTCACTCTATATGTGGAATCCCTTAGGCCCAAACATAAAGTTCATAAAGCTTGCTCTGGATTACAATTCTACCTTTTATCACATCAGCTGGCTGAGGGTGAACACTGTTCATTATCTGAGACACTGATGAACATGTTAAACAATAGAGACCCCAGCATTTATTTCTATAGTACTCAGATGTGACCAGATATCGTATCACTGATAACTACTTTTCCACTTGACAGATCTGTGGATTCTCAACACATTTAACAGTTCAGTCACCTGGCATACATTTCTCCACCTTCAAAATGAGACGCTTCTGAGAGACAGAGTTAAAAGATGTACTAAAGTCAAAAGTACTGCATCCCTCATTCTTCCTTTGTCCACATTCCCAGGCTCATCATCAAAGAAAGTAATTAGCTTTGCTTGTTCTTCTTAACAAGTATCAAGTATTCCAAACCACCACTTTGTCCTTCATGGGCTTGGAAATGGACTCCAAGGGAACACGCTACATGACATTTCCAGGAACTGAAGTTAGGCTGATCAGCCTGCGGTTCCCTGGTCAACCTTCTTGCTGCTTTTATGCTTTTTTATGCAAAGCCAATCTCCTTTCAAGCACCAGAAATCTCACACTCAGACTAGTCAGATTTTTCAGCTACCTAGACTGAGTCTTATTTGTCCCCATGCATCTGGATGTTATCAAGGAAGCGCCTAGTCTGCTGATCTGCTACTGCCCATCTCCTTCACAGACTGTGCAAGTACACAGAGATCAGGGAACAGGTCATCCATGAAAGCCAATGGAAAAAAGGATGGCACTAAGATCTTTCTGCTATAAGAAAACACCAAAGGATTTCAACCAGAAGTACTTCCCACATTCCTTTAGACAACACTGACTTCTGAAAGAAAGGCCACAACTTATCTATATTACAAGTTGCCATATGTACACAGTAACAATAAGGAAAAACAACCCGCAAATTATCACGTAATACTAGTCTTTTTTTTTCCCCCAAACTAAGAAAAATCACCGGAATTTTAAAACAAGCATTCAACATAAAGTTCATTTGCTATTGCGAAGCTTACCCGCTGTAGGAGGGACGCTGCCAACATAGCGCACAGTTGCATGGTCTGTGCCACAGGCGACTCTTCGCCCCAGCGCGTCAGAAGGCACACAGGCAGTCATCCCGGGGGAAGCAAAGCCTGAGCGACTCACAGACCTGCGGAGACAGAAGCGATACCGTCAACACGCACACACCCCCCGCCGCTGCCTTCACAGGCCCCGTACCTCGCGCTGCTCCTTCGCGGCACGCTGCCCGCCCGCAGCTAAGGCCTGCCCTCCCGGCGCTAGCCCCGCAGCCTGACGCGGGCAAACGCACGCTCTCGCCCGCCCTCAGCGCTCCCACCGCCGCTGCGAGACCCACCCCCACGGCGGAGCGGACCCCTCGGTAGTGTCTTCACGCCACGGACCGCTAACCGCCCCCTGCCCCCGGCTCCCGCGGCGGTCTCCACAGTGGGGAGCCACGGCGGGCCCTCCCGCCCCGCCCCGCCCCGCGGCGGTGCAACCGCGTCACGGCACCGCCACCGAGAGGCCGGGCAGCCGCCCGTGCCTGTGCCCTGCGAGGCACCGCTGCTGCGCGCGGCTCCAGCGGGCGGCGCGTGGCAGGTACAGCCGTTAATTGCCGCCCCTCGACCGGCCGCAGGCGAAGGGCAGCTAACGCACCGGGCGGGAGGAGTCGCGCCAGGCTGGGATCGCACACCGGCTCTCCCGCTTCACAACCGCGCCTAGGAACGAAACGGCGACTCCTACACCTCCACGAACGAGCGCTCCCGCTGGCCTCCTCTTCCGCCCTGCGCGGACTGACAGTCGTCACCCCGCCCGCTCCGGCCTATCGGCGCGCTCCCATTGGCCTGGAACCCCCAGCACCACCCTACCTTAGCCGCTATTGGCCTATTCCCATCTTCGACCCCACTGAAGTCACCGCCTTCACGGGCAGTCAATGCGGGGTGTTGCAGCTATAGTGTTTTCTGGGTAGTACGGTTCCTCGAGGCGGCAGCGGCGTGCGGCCTTACTGCCCCTGCGCTACGCCACCCGACACGCCGCGGGGCGGGAAGGGGGTGCTCCCATTGGGCGAGAGAGAAGGGCTGCGCGGTGCGGGCCGTTAGCGGCAGGCGCTGAGGGGATCGTGTCTGCCCGGCGTAGAGGGCCGGGGTCGGGCCAGCGCGGGAGCAGCCGCACTTTTGCAGTGGGCTTGTAAGGAGGCAGGCAAGTTCCCCCGCGAAACAGCTGCCGAGTTCGCGCTTTAAAGCGGCGTGTGGTAGGTAGGTAGGCAGGCAGGCAGGCCGGCCGGCCGGCCGAGCAGCCACCGGACCGGCGCTGAACCCGATGCTGTAACCGATCCGGCGCGTGGCTGAGTCACGGAAAGCAACGGGCTCCGCATCGGGCGCAATGAGGCCTCGCTTCGCCAGGCTGGGCCTCTTCGGGGTCACACCACGCAGCTTGCCCAGCGCGCCCCGCTACGGCGGCGTGCACCTACCCGCCTGAGCGCAGGCTGCGCCAGCCCGCACTTACAGGCGTTTCTGGGAGGCAGCGACCGAAAACGCAGGGAGCGGCAGCGTCACCCCCGCCCTGGGCGCTGCTACGGTTATCGGTGCATTGATTTCAACATCCACAATTTAAGAAAAACGTCAATTAAGGGGAAGAGGATCGAGAGAAGAGCTGTAACAGTTAGAGAACACAGCTTACGAAGATAATTGGCGTCCAATACGTGTAGATTCACAGCAAAAGCTGAGAGACAGGGCTGTGCTCTTCAAGCAGCTAAGGAACAGAAATTTAGTAAGAGCTCTTCAGTAAGGCAAGGCCTAAGAGCTTTCACACAATTCTGTGGTTATAAGATCAAAGCATCCTTGTTGACATTTTCCTTATTTGGTCATCATAAAAACCCAAACAATACCATTTGAATTTCAGGACCATGAACACTGAAACAATCACAACACTAAGTAATCAAGAAGCTATTTTGGTGCTGTGCTCTGCTTCTGGTGCATTTAATTCCACACACATTCTTGGCAGACAGTATACTAGTACTTTGATTCTAAGACAGCAATTACAGCAATCAAATACAGGCATTTGGTAACACTAGTATATTCCAATCAAAATAATCTGGATAATATGTAAATTCTTCAGCACACTGACAGGTTGCATCTTCAAGTAACAGGCTCTGAGGGTGCATTTTACTGTCTGCTCCCCAAAGGAGCATTCCCATGAAGAGCTGTGTCTTTACCCTTGTGAGCCTTCCTCTGCCAAAGGTAACATGTTTTTTTAGGCTAAATAACATCTTTGGCGATAAAAACCCAAAATACTCTAGTCCTTCCGCATCTTGGTGGTGGTGGTGCGCCTCGGTCCCGGCGCCGTCTCTTCTGTGTCCCGGCGCCGTCTCTTCTGTGTCCCGGCGCCGTCTCTTCTGTGTCCCGGCGCCGTCTCTCTGTGTCCCGGCGCCCATTTCATCTCCCGCAGAGGGCACCCTTTGAATGATCTGTTCGTTTTAAACCATGCTGAAGCTACACAGAGCAGCACGAGTATGACAGCAGAAAAAACGGCACTAGGCCTTCTTGCTTTCCTTTTCTGACTCATCCGGTGTTCCAGAGTACAAACCTGAGAGCACACTCCATTTTGACTACAAGTCAGAAGACTTGTTGAAGATAAGAAAATACCTTTCCACTATTTTTCTGACCACTGCAGCATGTCTGATAGGTAATTCAGCTGCTTTCAGAATCTAGAAGCACATTTCTAAAATGACAATGAGAATAGCACAACTTCCTGTTTATTCTATTTCTTTGCATTTCTTGTTTCATCTGTGGTAGCACTGTAATCAACAAACAGGTACAGTTCAGCTGATATACTTGACAAGAAACAGGACAACCCCAGTGCCAATAAAACAACTAGACCATTTTAACCTTTTCACCTTGTTACCTAGCATTGCAGCTTCTGTGCTTCTATGTAACCCAAATGAAAAAGGATTTAACTTCAGAATTTACTGAACATTCATTTTGGTTGGTGTAAGATATAAGAGATTAGATTTTTAGCTCAGTTTTTACATTTCTGGAAATAGCAATGACAGTTCTTCCATATGGTTTTTACTTTGACCTGTTCACCCCATCCCACTCCCAAAATGAAGAGTGTAAGTAGCAATAGGTTCTTCAGTTAAAGCCACAGAGAAACTGTAGGAGCTCACTCCATGCTTTATGTAATACCTCTGTAATTATTTGAAATTCTTTCTAAAGAACTATGTAATTTTTCCTTGGAAGCACTTTTTTCCTTTTAGGTTTGTGGGGTTTTTTTATTTTCATAGGGCATGGTGTCAGCCTGATTTTAATAACTTAAGGTGATGAAAGGTTGTTGTGCCTCCCTCAGCTAATGAAGTTCACTGCAGAACAAATATGCCAGATTACAGCAAGAGCACAGGCCAGTTTTCATGTATATTTCAAAAGAGCATAACCAATAATGTATATATTTGCCATTTTTCCTTTTTACAGGCTTAAATAATTATTGATTACATAACTTATACCACATGCTCCAGGAATAACACCTGAAACATTAAGACAACAGGGGAAATAATCTAGTGTGATCAAGAAAAGATGCAACTGCTTACTGATGGCATATAATACATATACCAGTATTTTTATGGAGTTCAAAAGCAGAAAGTTTGTGATTTCCCTTCACATCAGACTTGTTCTTCTCCACAAAGTCAAGCCAGATTTTACAGTTATCTCCCTGGAAGAGTCATGTTAGGCTGCCTTGGGGTATCTCCCATGGTTATGTATGCTGTAGTAAACACCTTTTAAGTGAAATCTTATTTGGCACACAGGTGAGGAACACTTAGCACTATTCATGTGGTTTAACCTGAATCTTTACTATGAATTTTGCAGATAATACACTTCTATGGAAGTGAATGAATCATGGATAATCCCTAGCCACACCTCACAAAGTGCCTTCTGAAATAATTATTTACTTAAAAAAAGCTGCAGAAGAGGTGAACACTGATGCTCAGCTCTAATAAAAGCTATTCAGGAAGGATGTTTATGTGAGGTAACAATCAAGTAGGCATATAGCAGATTATGTTTCCCTGGCTTCAAGAATAGAAAAACTGTTAAAGAAAAATACAGTAACAAAACAGTGTACTCTGGTTTAGCTCTAAGTTTACTCCAAAACTTAACATATGTGAGTTATTTAAATAGCTATCAGAATAATTTTTAATTTGACTATCTCTTATGTGCTATTTTCAAAGCAAGAAAAGAAGCTCAGGGAAAGTAACTACACTCTTTAGCCTTTCCTAAGGAACTTGAAGGAGAGACTGTAAAATTAGATGAAATTACAGGAGGCCACCCCAGGAACCTAAAATGGGTTGTCTTACTCCTTCAAATCCTTTCTCTTGTCTCTGTTCTTGCCTCTGTCCACCTGTCAGCTCTGACATTCATTAGGCTTCTGCTCAGTGGGATAATTCACAGAATCACAGAATGTTAGGGGTTGGAAGGGACCTCTGAAGATCATTTAGTCCAACCCCCTGGCTGGAGCAGGATCACCTAGAGTAGGTCACACAGGAATGCATCCAGGTGGGTTCTGAATGTCTCCAGAGGACACTCCACAACCTCTCTGGGCAGCCTGTCCCAGTGCTCTGTCACCCTCACAGTGAAAAAGGTTTTCCTTATGTTCACATGGAACTTCCTATGCTCCAGCATGCACCCATTGCCCCTTGTCCTATCATTGGACATCACTGAGAAGAGCGCCTGGCTCTGTCATGCTGACTCTCACCCTTTACATATTTATAAGCATTAATGAGGTCACCCCTCAGTCTCCTCCAAGGTAAAGAGGCCCAGCTCCCTCAGCCTTTCCTCATAAGGAAGATATTCCACTCCCTTAATCATCTTTGTGGCCCTGGTCTGGACTCTTTCAAGCATTAATCATTAATCCCAAGAAAAATGAACTGCTCTCCCCCAGGAGTAGTGAGTTCAAGTTCTTTCACAAAAAGGCCTAAGGAGCATTATCACCAAAGCAAAATAGGTGTTGAAAGAAAACAGGTAGGAGAGGGAAAGGAGCTAAAGCTATATGGGACAAAAATAATTTATGGCAATATAAAATACGTTACAGGCTTTAGCTTCTTAGGAAAAATTTTCAGGCATTTCAAGACTGCAGAAAATCTTAGATTACTTTGGTGAAGGCATACAAGACGACAAGATTTACCATTTCAGAGGCAGATACAGATGATTATGTTTCTTCAGGATCAAAAAAAAAGTTTGATGGCGGTATATGTGCTATGGTATTAGTAGCAGAATAGAAGTATAGCTGAGAAAAGAATTACAATGAAAGTACTGAGCAAATAATACAAGGAACATAGTAAATATCAAACCTGAAATGTAAACTGATAACATTAAGACAGAATCAAGAAGAGCAACAGTTGCCTATCTAGCTTTTGAACATGAATAAAAGCCTAGCCCTGGTTCAGTGCTAAAGATATTAGAGTTCAAACCACTTTTATACAAGGTGCAAAGAAAAACCCCAAACCCGCAAAACCCAACAACAAAAACACCCACTTACAAATGCCATGTTTTTATACCATATTAGTGTTTTAACAGTAACTGGGGAAAGAAGCCATTTATATAGGAGATTCCCATAGGACATGGAGGCATCTAGTAATTAGCAAAGTCAACCATGAAGAAATAAACAGACACTTTCCCACTGCCATTAAATTTTCTAGGCTGTCTATATCAACAACTGGCCAATACATACGAAGTTGCTCTTAGCAGGTACCTGAACAGCCTGAACTCAAAGGCAGAGGTGGAAGACAAGCTGTCTTCTCAGGAAGGTCCTGAAACAATGCAATTTTCACTGTAATTGATGGGGATAGCATCACCCTTTGAAAAAGCAGACACACATGTACCATCCAATGGCCGGCCACTGGTGACAGCATTTACATCCATCATGTATTTACATCCAAGCAAGCCCACAATCAGACTGAGGTAGGGGAAAATGCTGCAGACTAATTAGTATTTGCATTTCTCTTTATAAGCGCTGCAAGAGCTAAATCCCCAAAAAATGCACTGCTAACCTGGTCAAAGTAGAACTTGTTGGCAATGATAGGAAGATAGTAAGTGGAACACTTTTGGCTCAAAGGGAGTGACACTAAAATCAACATCCCGTTTGTTGCCCCAGGGATGTTTCCATAAGCAACTCAGATTTCCATTCCTCATCTCTTGTGAAGATTGGGAAAACCCCCCACTCCTGGTGTTGTGGGAGGCGTAGCAACAGAGCATGGTGCTAACACACTAGTAAACTAATTCCGCAGCCACAAGAACTCTCATGCTGCTTTAAGGACTTGATTTTCCTAACATGGCTTAGCACAGGGAGCTTGTGTCAGACCAAATAATCCTGGAGAATACTGATAGGGATGCACAGTCTCATGGCACCAAACAGAAAATCTACCTTGATTATGGATCATCATCACTGCAGATGCTTAAAACTTAAAGACCTGCTTAACAGATGAAGGGGAAAGATCCCAGCCTCTTCCAATTCCTGAATCCAAGAAAAAGCCCCAGAGGCCTCAGTTCATCCTAACCAGTGAAAAGCTGCTTCTGGGCCTTTTCAGATGTACCTTCAGGGTATGCTTTAAATACTGTGAAGGCAGAGAAGTAGAAGAGAGCTATATGGTTTCTTGTTGGTCCAGCTTTCTTTTCCCAGCATACTTTCCCCTCCTTACCCATCTATGATTTAAATGGTCTGTAGCTGGAAAGCTTCCAGTGTACTTACCCCTAAGTTAACGGAAGCGCTTTCTACAAGTTATAGTGTTAGAATAAATGCTGAGGTGAGTTGCCAGAATGAACCAAAGAAATTACAACACAGCAGAAGCCTCAGCTGGCACTGAAGTTTTTTGCAAAAGTAAGAAAAACTACCTCACTAGGAAAGTATGATTACACAAAACTGTTTACATCCAGCAACTGAGCAAGTGTGAAATGGCACTAAGTGCACTTCATGTATGGTAGTTACAATATCCTAATAGGCACAAGGATATATTTTACAGTAAGATCAGGAGATTCTTCTGATAACAGTGTTTTTTCCAGTGCTCCCCTCCATTCAACATCAGCTGCAACAGTATGTAGAAACTCCCAAGAAACAGCCCAAAATAAACATTGGACTTTGCTGCAGATTATTTTCTCATAAAACAAAAAATTTAAAGGCTTATTACTAAGCACTGCAAGTTATAAAAAATAATTACAATTCACTGTCATTAACAATAAAGACATTTTTTACCAACTTTATGCCATTTGCTCCTGGGTACCAGGTCCATCCAGTGAAAAGACTATTATTCTGTGTCTAACCACAGAGCAGACAAAGATTCCTTCTCAGCACACAGATAAAAGGGATAGACTGTCATCCATAACTACATAATGTCTCTGACTGAAAGCAGTCATCCCGAATTTCTTCATGCTTGATCACTTTCAGAAGAATCTTAAAGCTGCCTAGGGAAGACATTACAGCAACCTCCTTCAGTTCATTCCCTCAGTGGATTGAGACCATGACTCTCCCTGCTTTCCAGGTACAATAAATGAGCACCTGCATAAAACTACCCTTCAGCTGTCAGAAGCCAAGTACTTCTGGCTAAATGCTTCAGAGTATGCTTGAGCTAACACCACAGCTGATAGCGCCAGCCCTGCCTTTGCTCAAAATTATTATCTCCCTACAACAAAGCAAAGTTTTATGGGGGGTGTGGGTGAAGACTAAGGGAACCAAATCTTATTAAAGCCAGATCAGCCAAGAAGCAACAAACATCTCTGCTTATGCTTTACCTCTATCTATATATACATAGTTATGTACACATACAATGGTATTGTCACTTACCAGCCCTCCCCTCTCAATCTCACTTAGTTCCAGTTTTACTTCAGTTGTCTGCAGACAGAATCTTAAAGGACTGTTTAAGCAATTAACAGAACTGAAGGGGTATTATAGCATGCAGAACAAGATACTGTACTTTGTTACAGCTAAAAATTACACAACTCGTCTCTTTGGAGAGACCTATAACATGCCTCCAATAGTAATTCAGAACAGGAATGCAGTATGAATTATGAATCAACTCCTGCAGAAGCCCCTCTCAATTATAAGCAGAGACTAAAAAGACCTAAGCCAATTATGGTATCCTAAAGTTACCTGGTGTGAACCCCATTCCTTTTTCAGTAGCAGCACACTATGTTGCTATTTACAGCTTAAATGCATAATTTAAGTCTCTGGCTACAAAATATTTGGCAGTTTCGAAATCTAAAACCAGGTGATCAGAGTTACTCACTGCACAGCTAGAATCAGTGGCAAATGAATACTTTGCTGATGCAATGTTGTTTTTAATATACTTCAAAGTCTTCAGAAAGCTATAGTTTCAGACTAAACATTAGTCTTACTTGCATATAAAATGCTTCCATAATTTGCATACCCCTGAAAATATACCCAGAAGCTGAATAGGATATTTGTTATTTTTACAATCCAAAGCACAATAGATGCTGGGAGAAGAATGGATTCAGAGCAGCACCTGCAGCTGTTTGTGGCTGAGAAGCTCAACATGACCCAGCCACATGCATTTGCAGCTCATATGGGCTATATATGCTGGGCTGCATCCAAAGAAGCATGAAAAGCAGGCTGAGGGAGGGGATTCTGCCTCTCTACTCTGCTCTCATGAGACCCTACCTGGAGTACTGCATCCAGCTCCGGGGGCACCAGTACAGGAAAGACATGGAGCTGTTGGAGTGAGTTCAGAGGAGGGACACAGAGATGACCAGAGAGATGGAACACCCCTCCTGTGAGGACAGGCACAGAGAGCTGGGCTTGTTCAGTTTGAAGAAGAGAAGGTTCTGGGAAGGCCTTTTAGTAGCCTTACAGTTCTTGAAGGGGGCCTACAGGAAAAGCTGGAGAGGGGCTATTTACAAGGGAGTTTGCAATAGAACAAGAGGTAGTGGTCTTAAGGTGAAGGAGAAAAAGATTTCTATTAGATATGAGGAAGACATTCTTGACTGTGGGATGGCAAGACACTGGGTTTAGGCAACCTGGTCTGGGGGGAAGGGGTTGGAACTAGGTGATCTTTAGGAATTTAGTAAGCCAAATCCATTTGATCTTCACAGCTCTAAGTTAGAGATAGCAAACAATTATGTACATCATAGTTGCAAGTACTTTCTTTTGTACAATTTAGTTTACCAGAGCATTGTTTGAAAATACATAATACAATCAGGTCAATATGATTTAATTCTATGCAGTTTCAGCCAGAAGCCTACAGTACCCTGGTTAAAGATCTGAGAGCTTTATGCCTAAAATAACGCTAAGTATTGTGTAAAGATGATCACATTTAGATTCAAAACTTGTTTTAACAAAGCCATCTGTAAGCAGCTACTGTCAAGCCTGTATAGATAATAGGGTATATTTTTCAATACTCAGTGACAATTTTGTTAACATTAATTTCTGTAACATGGTGGCAAGAGAATTTAAGTGAGAATGATTATCACACCTCTCAGTACTTGTTTTCCCCATTTTTAAGTGAAGTGTTTTAATTTTCAGTTTCTTTGAACATTTTGCTCAGCTGTTCAACTAGTACCACAAGCTCAGGGTTTCCCCCAAGTGATTCAATTTGTTTATAGGCTTCAGACTCAAGCTCTTTCAATGTATTCCGGGTGTACTCAAAGGAACCCACATTTTCAAGGTAATGTACACAATATTTTTTTATATCTATGTTCTCTGTCCTTTGACGTAAAATGTTTTGTACCTGAGTGCTTTCAGGTCTTGACCAAATTGCATGAATGGTTGGGAATGAGAACTTGCCCTCAGTTAAGTCTTCACAAAAACTCTTGTTTTCACTATATTCTTTGGAGTGCAAATTGGCATAGTCATCTCTTATTTGAAAGAAGAGGCCGAGCGTGTTAAGAAGTGGCTTTAAGTCTTTTTTGTAACTGGAGAACAGCTGCATGAGGCCTACAGCTAATCCAAAGAGACCACCCGTCTTCTGCAGTACCATAGCTTTATATTCAGCTTCCGTAGGACAGGTGTAAGTATCTCTCCAGTAAATATCCAAGCCTTGACCTTTATGGAGTTCTAGAAGTTGACGGGTAAAAACTTTCACAGCATCTGGATGATCAAGGGTTAAAACCTTCTCTAAGCCAAGGAAATAAACATAATTAGCACAGTTGATTACAGATGGAATTCCATAGATACTGTGTGCCACTGGAAAGCCCCGCCGCAGCTTTGAGTTATCTTCAATATCATCCACAAGTAGGCTTGCATTGTGCAACATCTCTGTCACTTCAATGATAACCTATTACAAGAAGAGAAAATTATTAAGCTCCCACTGTAATTTAACCTCTGGTTTTGCAAAACCTTATTTAAAATGGACAAAATTTTAAAGAATAATATGTATTAGCACTGAAATTCCCCTTTAGACCACTTGCTTTTACTGTTGATACAGATTTCTGATTCTCTTCATTAGCCAGTTTGCTCTAAGCCCTGGATTGTGTGGTCTGTCTTTTCTGTAATGTTTTCAGATTCAAAGTGAGCTTACTCTCTGAAATGTTTCCATGTGCATGCTCTTCTTCATTGGTGCTACAGTTCTACAGTATGCTATTGTCTAGGAGTCATGCAGTAACTTCTATTAGAAACATGAATAGAGGAAAAGCAAAGCAACATGATGTGATAAATTTAGATTCAGTAACTTGAGATCTAAGAGACAAGTTCTGGAGAGCGTCAGGTATCATCCATTAATGTATTTATCTGGTAAACTTGGTTTTGGTAAGGGGAGAGAGTTCATCTTTCTTGCTCCACACTTGTAGGTATTTTCAGTCCTGAGCTCTTAAAGGACTATTCTCTCTGAAACATCATTTGGAAAATACTTGGCATAAAGGCAACAGCTACAACTTTTTAGGAAGCTTCCTACATGCTTATTACTTGTTACTAGGTAGACCAATATCACCTACCACCTGAGTTACATAACAGTTCAAGCTTGTAGCTGACTAAACATTTGACTAAAAGCAAACCTTAATAATTCCAAAGCAGATTTAATTCAACAAGAAATGAAGTGTTCCAACACTACACATTGTCTTTATTGCTCAGCTGCTATGCATGGAACAAGTATATTCAGCACCTGCTTAAATGGAAATAAATTTAAGCACATAAAGCTGCATAGTGTATAAACTCATTGCAAAACACACCTGATTAAGATATTATTTTAGAACTAATGAAAAAATTACACTTGTACTCAGTCATCATTTATCAAAACAACTGCTCTAAAAAAGATTAAGTCCATCATTAAATAGTGGCAAGTGCACAGTTTGGTCCTATTTTCTTATAGCACCCACCAAAAATTAGGAGGGACTTTGCTGTAAGCACTTTGAGCACCAAACCACCTAGTGTTCAGTGACCATTACTATTAAAGCCCAAACCCTAGCAATCTGTGTGTCCAAGATAGGGCTCCAAGGACAACCTACTTAAAGCACCAATGACTCATCTACCAGTCTGAAGTGAGCCCTACTTTAACCTCTAAAGATACATTGTTGCTCACTGACTTTAGATCAGAGGACAAGAGTACTTGCTGAAAGCAACTTTGCACACTGATTTGCCTGAATATTCTTTTAGTCCATTATGTCACTATCAGTACTATCAGGAAAGTCTCCCTGTATTCTGTGAACTCTTTGGATAAGCCTATTCTAGCATCTCTCTTGCTAACCTATTGTATACCACTGTCAGTTTTATGAACTTCTGCAGCTTCTAAACATTTAAGGTTTAATTGAAACAGTGCCTCATGTCACTATGTTTAAATTAAGTTATCCTGTGAACTTAAAAGAAGACAGTGTCAAAAATGCTTCAAAGTTGAAAACAAGGAGCAAAACAGTTCAAACAGCTGAAAAAGGTTATTTCAGGAGACATCAGGAAGTAGCCTGAGGAAGTGAAAAACTGCTTTTCATAGTGAAAGCTGAAGAACCAGTACAGATCGTTATGCTTTCTTACAACATAAGCCTGTCTAATCAGTGGCTGCAGCAATCACTCCAACACAGAGACCTCTACCTCCTTACCTGCAATAGCTTTCAAATTTTCTTGGCCCTGTGATAGGTGATTTCAGTGCCTTCCTAGAAGAAAGTTCACCTGAGAGACCCAGCATTCTCTAATTCAGCAAGCTTAAAATGTCTCAGTGCAGGATGGGATGGGTACTAGAGATGCAGTAAAGGGAGGGCAAAAAGAAACCACTTGACTGTGAAAAAAGTGAAATGGTGTCAGCCAGTACTAAAATCACCTACCAAGGAACAGCAGCCTCAACTGTATTATCTACATAATTTGTTGCTTTATAGTTTCTCTTGGGTAAATGTATCTCACAAGTGCCAGAATTCATATAGTTAATAAAAGAAGTAAAAATAGCTGGAGGGGAGTCAGGCTGCTAGACACCCAGGATTGAGATATGTCAAAAAGATGACAAGAGGTGGTCCTCCATACTTCAACAGATGTAACTTATTAAAAGCACAAGCATGCACAAAAGCACCAGTAATTGCATCAGGATGCAGATTAAAAGATGACAAGATCTTGTATTTGTCCTCAAGAATAAAAATACTAACTTCCACTACAAGCAGCTTAAGTGTCAAAAGAAACATTAAAGTTTGGGTTTTTTTTTTAAAGAAGATACCCAAGAGAAGTGATCTGTTTTCAATAATGGTTACATGCTTATCAGTTAAAAATTGATAGGTAGAACTGGCAGCATCTCTTCATACAGTGATACTGCAGCTTTAGTTTACTGGAGTACATGAAACAGGGTGGACCCATACTGTCACAGGAGCTAAGCAAAAGGACAGGAGGTGATAGACTGCTGCATAAGAAATCCCAGTTAGAATTAAGAGTTTGTTATCATTGAAGGGGTTCAGCATGGGAAGACAGGCCTAGAGAGGCTACAGAATTTATGTCCTCAGATTTCCAAAACTCCACAAGGGCCCCAGAAGCCTAAAGCAGCTATGGAACACACGCTGCTTTGAACAGAGGCTGTTCTAGATACCTTCCAGAGCCTTTTCCCAGCTATAGTTCAGATGTATGCATAGGTTTAGTCCAGTATCATACAACACAGAAGCTGCTATATAATACATTTTAATTGGAGACATAGCTGAGCACAAAGGGTAAGATGTGTCTAGCTGGAAGCCAGGATGAATCCAGCTAGTAAGTTATACAGACAGGTTGGAAAAATAGAAGAATTACTAGATGTTGAATGCAGCCTCTTCCTTCATTGTTTGAATCATTTAAACCATTTTGCTACTTGAGGTCTTTGAAGTGTCACTCTTAAGCCACCTTCACAACTCTAAAAGTTCTTCTAGCACCAATTAATATAATGAACTGGAGACCAACTGTCAGAAACCATAATTGGTTAATTCCTTACATGGTCTTGGACATAGAGAATCTTTTGCACTCTATATGCAGTTCAGCAAAAAGTAGTTTAACTGAGAAAAAAAATTTTCCTTTGACAAGCCACAGTGTCTATATACACAGCCATGCATCTTGCACAGATTTGTCCAACAGAAAGCAAAGTGGAAGGAGAATTCTTGGCTTAATGACTCAGAGTAAGGACCCTACATTGTACAAGCAGCCTACAGTTTTAAATCCAGAACAAGAAGTTGTATATAAAGTTAGCTTAACTACTGTCTATAATAAGATTTTATTTTCAACCACTGTATTTGTGCAGTTTATGAGGTCTAGGCTTCTTTCATAAGTCATTGAAAACTCCATGTTAATAAAGGAGTTAAGTGGGTGACAGTGGCAGCTGCTTATCTACAATTTAAGAGATTGAACAGACTTGGAAAGGCTATTCTAAATAAGTCATAGAAGTAATTTCTTTAATGTTACATCAAAGTAAAAGCTTTGCATTAAATTTGTTCTCCTGAGAGTTTATGCTAATATATTCAGAAATTACTGCATTTAAGACTTCTGATTAATTGCTATGCAAGAGAATTGTAGTAATCTTGGAAGAAAGGTAACAACCCTATAAAAATAATTATCCAGTACCTGTATTTTATCTTCTGGAACATTCAGCCAATGATTAAAGGCTTGTGACAGTTTGGTTCTCACTTGTTTACCTACAATAAAAATGTTACAGGCAATTATTAAAAATAATCACATAAAATACACTATTAGGGATGTTTGTCTTAACTACAGCTGATTTGAGACCAGTAAACTGATCGTGTGATCACCTGAAAGCAGAAAATACACTATGAGGAAACAAGCTACACACTATGATACAAGTTACTGGCAACTTCATTTTTAAACATTTCACAGCAATATGCAAAGTATATATTTACAAGTTACCTTATTTAGTTTTAGCAGTTTAATTAGTAACTTATCCTTACTTACGTGGGTAACCTGTACGCTCAGACAACTTTTGAAAGTAAGCCTTAGTTTGCCAAGCAAAATATTTGTGTATGCAAAATATTAAGTAGTTTCAGTTAGGATTCATTATCAGTTAAAGACTGATACATTGAATATTTATTTCTCTCTATTTTTAGAACTTTCTCCTGTAGTATGCTTCACTTGCTACTGACAGTTTATAAAACAGGAAAGTGACATTTAGTATAGTTGCTAAAAACTAAACAAAAAACTGAACAGAACATTCTGAAGAGAACTTGCCAAGAATTCAGACATTTATCTTATAGCCAAGAAATCTATCTAAAAACAATAGAATTTGTTCTGCTTGGCTAGATCTAGTTTGGTGGGGCCAAGCAGTTGCTGTTTCATAGAAGTGAAAGACAAGATTGAAAGTCCAAATTTAGTGTTAAAATAAGCATTACTATTCAATACAGAAAAAATTAAGTCATGTAAAATGTAACTGAAATTAATCTATGTGCTTATAAATTATAGATGTCAGCTTTCTTTAATAAATTGCTAGGAGTCATGTACAAATATTTATTTAGTGTCTACTTTATTTCAATATGCAATAAAGTTGCCCCCGACCCACACTGAGAAAATGCTGCTCTGAACTTCAAGAAGCTCAGCTCTAAGAACTTCAATTAACTGAAGACAGGTTTAGACAAACAGCTCTGCATGTATAGCTCACACTAGCAAGGCCTTTGGAAAAAAGTCTTAAGCTTCAAAACAGTGCAACCTAGAACACTGAGCTCTGTGTTACTTTCAAGATCTACTGACACAATGATTCTGCAATATTAGTCCTCATGTCGATGATGCCACCTTGCCCACAGCACTGAAGAAATTTCAACATCTGAATCTCTCCCTAAGGCTTCTCTACTGCTGCGTGACCAGCACAGGCAGAACAGGGTAATAAAAACGGGTAGGTTCACCTTCAGCCGTATATACCCTGGAGAAACCAGGCTGAGGATTTTTCATTTTCTAATTAAGTCACCACCAGGTAAGCAATAGCTTTGTGGTTTGGGTTCTGTAGCAAGGGTCATAGCCTTCCTCCCTGGCTCAGAGGGCTTCAATATTTGTATCAGTTCTCAAAGAACTGCTACCCATCACTGCTATCATTTGGTTTTCATTAGAAAAGACTAACAAAAAGGTGCTTCTTTTGTCCCCTAGCAGCTTTGCCCTCTGGCTCTATTGCATGAAGGACTCTGACCTGGACATCCACTGCATTGGCTTGGGTTCTCAATTCTTGTTTTCTATGCTCAGTGTTAAACATTAACAGCTTTCTGCATGAGAAAAGGATTGTTTTGTCTAAGATAGCAGAAGAGTTTGTCTTTCCTTGTCAGGAAAGCACAAAACTAGTTTTAAATTACTTATTTTTGAAATCTTATTTAAATCAGTAATTTTCTGGCATAAGTTCACTATTTTAACACAGGTAACCAGAGCTCCAACTTAAATACAATATTGTAGTACCCAAGAGTTTAAAAGCCTCTGATGTTAACTAAGCACCACCACTAATTCAAGTTAGACTTCCTTCTGACAACATCTGCAGATACTACAGATGCACTTCAAATACTCAGACTTCCCCCGTGTGGTTAGATCAGATTTTGACCAGATCAGTTCCCAGATCTGAGTCACCACACGCTTGTGCACAAGGGAACATCAAGATGCCCTGCATCCGAGGTTCAATATTTTACTTAAAATTGCATAAATTACCTGAGAAGAATAGCTCAAAAATATTGAGAAATTCTGTTACAAGCATCTGCTGAACTGTATTGCTTGCAGTTCAGTATTAACAAATACTTCAGTATATCTATAAAGAAAACTACTCAGATAATGCCCCACAGAGGAAGCATACCTTATTTATATCTGCTTACCCACTTCTATGTTGCATTGATACAGATAACCCTTTTTCATGTTAGGCAGCTAATTCTGGTTTTTGGAGTGTGTTTCTTAGAAAGTATAATCACAGAATGTGGAATGTTCAGCAACAAGTGTTATTTCATCATGAGGAACATAACTACTAGCACACACTGTAAATGGATTATTAATATGCACAATGGCTTTATCCCCTTTGGTTCCTTAATACAGACAGCATTTGAATTATTATACTTGTCTACTTTGACTAGCAAGGCTGTCTAGACACTGACTAATCAAGGAAAACATACCATCTGTATATTGAAGTATTCATTTTTCCTTTTATAGGTGCAGATTTGATTGTGTGAGCTGCTTTAAAGGAACACTAATGCTATATAAATGCTATTTTATCTTGTTCTGAAGTTAATCCTACCCAGCCTACATGATATTACAGCAATTTTCTGTACCTATGTTTTATGCCTACAGTCATGCTATGGTAGCAGAAGACCAAACCTTTCTCATACTGGTCTCCAAAGTCCAGATACAGCAGTCTTCATTCCTTGTCATACCTCTCCTCTCTCCAGATTACATAAGACAAAAATCCAGAAACACTAGGACAAAGTTTTAAGGAGTAAATCCAGTTTCTTCACTGTCATGCATCACTGCTATGTTAATTGTTCTAAGCAGGCTATTGTAAAACTGAAGAACATACAGAGGTCTAACTTCCAAAATTAGAAGCTTTATCTACTGTATGGAGCTATAATAACAGACATTACTGCACCAAGCTCTTATCAAAGTTATGCTAAATGCATTTGGTTTAATCTGCTTAAGAACCTAACATTAGCCAAATCAAACAGCAACTGTGGAAAGCTCTTCTCCTTAGTAATGCTAGGTGAGAAAAAAACCATTTGGATCATAACATATTCACTGGGATGAATTTCCTTCTACCAATAAGAATGTAAACCCCTTATCCTTGAAACAAAGATCTAGTTAGATTAGAGATGTACTGAGTACAATCCCTTCTGCCTCAGACAGATGAGATGTTTTAAAGGAAATCAGCTTGATTTACTTTGTATACACAATTGTTCTTGTGACAGGGTACGGACAAAATCCACAGACCTCCAGCTCTGTACAGGCTCCTGATTACTGTTTCTTCCCTTTTGCTGCATTAAAGAGGCCACAAATTATGCCCTTAGGGCAGCACCCCACTTACAGTGAGGGTACATAAAAGGGCTAGAACAGCATGGGAAAGAGCAGAGGGACTATTAACCTAGCCCTCATTAGAGCCTCACTAAGCTAATTCAAATCATTACCCCAGCAGAAAACTGTCTGGTTTTTGCTAGGTTAGCTTTCTACCAGCTTTATGTACTGAGTCAGCTTATGAAGTGGGTCTGCCAGAGTTAGTACAGGGCAAGCAGCAGATGCTGAGAGCCAGGGGAAGGGGGCACTGCCCTTCTGGAGAAGGCAAGCTACTTCACCACCTCAGCTATCCTGTACACTTTTATGTTTAGCTCTGTCCTCTGATGGATTAGGGCTAAACAGGTAAGTTCCCCAGGAAGATCTCCCCACAGCTACAAGAACACTACAGCCAGCATAAGTGAACTGCAGGACAAGCAAAGACAGCAGGCATATATACTTTTACAGCTGGCAGCCACTTGTGACAGATTTAGGTCACTGTAGCATTGTCTAGTTTAACTCCCCTGTTCAAATAAAGGTTAACTATTCCAGGGTTTCAATCCTGATTTTTGCCTTGTTCCTTCTTCTCGGGTCTTAAGTGCCACCATCTCATTGTCACTGCAGCCAAGGTTGTGCCCAGTCTTCACATACTAAACAATTCCACGCTTCTAAGTGTGAGATCCAGCATAATGCTGTTCTTCTTCAGGTTGCTGATCACTTCTGCTAGCCAGTGGTCATCAATGCATTCCAGAAACCTCCTGGATTGCCTGTGCCCCACCACATTGCTTCTTCTACCAGATACTGAGGCAGATGAAGTCTTTCGTGACAACCAGAGCCTGTAAGTGAGGCATCTTTGTTGCCTGAAGGCCTCTTCCTGCTCAGGTGGTCTGCAGCAAAGATCCACTATAGCATCACCCTACTGATCTGCCCTTTAATCTTAACCCATAAGCTCTCAACAGGCTTGTCTAACTGAAGACAGAGCTCCACGCAGTTGAGCTGCTCTTTCACATAAAAGGCAACTCCCATTCCTCGCTATCCCAGACTGCCTTCCTAGGCAGTTCATAGCCAGCCACTGCAGGACTCCAGCTGGATAAGCTACTTCACATCAGACCTCACAATAACACTACAGCCCTGCATCTGCATGTAGACCTCTAATTCCTCCTGCTTATTCCCCATGCTGTATGCATTTGTGTAGAGGCACCCAGTCCTGCAGATTCCCCAGATAAAGAGAGCGCTTCCCCCACTGTGTTGTCCTATTTTCACTTCCTTGTTTAAGTGCATACACCCAGGATGGGCTGCCTTCAGCTCTGCTCTATTGATTGCAAGGTGTCTCTTGCAAACAAAGGGTGTAGGCTGCTGTGGACAAGTTTACCATTTCCTGTACTTGATTGTGTGTAGTCATTCTGCTCTGTTGCAAATTCTAGTTTAAGTCCCTTCTCATCAGGTTGCTCAGCCTGTTGGCAGAGACACTTTTGCCTTGACTTGGGTAGGTGGATGCTATCTTTTCCCGGTAGCCGTTGAACTACAAAGGACAGAGCACGGCCATAAAACCCAAATCTTTATCAGTATCAGCTGTGCAACTAACTTCTTGTTGACAGGAAAGATCCATCTGTTCCTGGGAAAGGGGTTGAGGATCATCGAGAAAAGCCACCTGGCTTTCTATGCCTGGGCCCTCATTCAAAAAACCCACATTAATGCTCAAGTGGAAGAGCTGCAGGGTTAAGTAGTCTGAGAGCACTGCAGCCTTCCTCAAGAACTTGGCCCAAGTTGAGGCTTCTGATGCGCCAAGTGTAGTTGTGCCAGTGGTAGGGTTCGTGCCCTGTGTGCTTAACTCCTTCACTGAGCTATACACAGAAAGGGGAGATGCAACCATGAATGGGATCAGAATCTACCCCTTTCAGTATCAAGCTGTTGACTATATCAGTTTTACTGCAACTGAAGCTCTATATACTATTTAGTGCTCCAAAAGCCACTACTGCTGTTAACTCAGCCACTCATAGGTGAAAGATGCATCATATATGAATCAGGCCATTTGTCCACATTGAAATTTCTGAAAGTTAACACTGTTTATTGCACTTTGTTTATGAGACTAAAGGACAGAATACTAGATTAAGTAGAACACTGCTATAAACTAGTATGACAATGTTCTTCTCTAATGAAACTTTACAGAAGAGTTACTGTTTCCAAATGTATGGCATCCCAAGCACTAAATTCTGCTACTGAAGGAATAAGCATCAATTAAAATACTAGCAGTTAAAATAGCAACATAGTAAAAAACCCTAAGCCTCCTCACTTCTCTATCCTAGTGCTGTTAAAGTTAGAAATAGACAAGCTTAGTTTAAGTATAACCCCCAAACCATTACAAAGTCCTATTTCATTAATGCAGCAAAGTATGAGCATTTTTATTTCTACACCACAGGCAACAAAAGCAGACACCTCCTCCCCTGCCTCCCCGCCCGGCCCCAAACCTTAACACCCTTAAATAAACCCTTTTTGTAAAGCTTAATACGTATCTAAATTCATTCAAGTTTCCCTATGTTACTAAACCATTTGGAGAGTTTTTTGCCCTAACTAATCTTAAAAGGTAACTGGACTACTGTAGGATTGTAAGTGTACATATTTGACACACAGCCAAGCTTTCTGCAAAAGCCCCTTAGAGCTCAAGCTGACCCAATGCAGAAACAGGTCCTTGTCCCCACCATTGTGCCAGATCATTAAGAAGACAAGAAAGGATTAACTAGGCCAATTTTTAACAGGTTAGGTAATTGACACTACCTAATCATTTGGTTAGCAAGCTGAGAACTGGCACAAGTTAAGAAGCAGAATACTGTCAGAAGCATGAAGACAGAATGCAACTGCCTCTTCTAGCAAGAGCTTGTTAGATTAGCTCAGGCACCTCATTTGGGCTCTACCTGAATCATGAATAGCTAGCATATGCCCATTTCCACCCCCTGCCACCTCACCAAGCACTGATTCAAAGTTTCACTGAAGTAACCTGCTCCAACTGATCAGTACATGACAGAGCTGACTTCAGGGAATGCCAGTGTTTCAAAAACAGCGAACACCCATCTGTACGATAGCAAACCCTCTCTGCTTCCACTGTTACTCAGTGCAGGCTCTCTACAGGCACACCACTCTTGTGTGCCTGGCTTAAGGCAAACCTTTCCTTTTGAATCATGCCACCACTTCTGCACAGAGAGAAGTGCATCTTGTTAATTTAGTTTACATTTTGGAGAAGGTAAGACAAGAGATCAACGTGTTGAAGCCAACAGTCACTTATGAGACTTTAGCCAGATAGGATATAAAATGCTTACACTGTCAGTAGGTACAACTTTATGTAAAAGCCATCAGAATAGAGTGATCAGGGTTAAACTCATGAAGTACAGGAATTTACTGACAGGAGTCAAGGTGGGAAGGTTAAGTGTTTATCATAGATGCATCATATAAAGTGAGAGTTCACCAAAGAGCTAATAATCAAGCACTCCTGCTTATGAGAGCTTTTTGGGCACTTTGTCTGTTGTGTATTTCCTAATAGGAAGCTAAGTTGTTTTTTTTTTACTGGTAGCTACAGCTTGAAATAATTAGCAGCTAAAGATGCAGAAGTGTTAAAAATACACCTCGGTTATATGAGATAATCTAACCAAAGTACACTTAAAGATGGTGTTGGGGAGAAGTTTCTTCAGGACTAGCTCTTAAAAAGCTCTATAAACTATTGTAGACTTATTCTCAAGGTTAATTCTCTACCAAAACAACCACCCAGTTCAATATACCCAAACGGAATATACTGTGAGGAAATGAGAAACAAGCTTCCTGGCATTAAAGAGGTATGTTAAGAATTCTCCTATTTTTCAACTGAAGTAGTGCTGCCAAGTCAAGTGAAAACACTAATGTAGACAAGACAACCCTGGGTATTTGTAGAGATTAATACTGAAATTCATTATACACAAGTATGGTGTATTAGGATGAACAGGACCTATCTGCTGATACACAGGCCTTGATGCAGACCTGCAAAAGCTACTTAGTACTGTGCCTGTGATTCATTATGTTATTTGTCTAGATAGGTCTTCTACCCTAGTCAGATATACTTTTGGTCAAATTGATTTCACCTAATGTTTACTATATTTTATATCGCATGCTGGTTAAGTAAGATATAAGTAGGATGCAATTCTACAACAGTCCTGATGTAAAAATAGTAGTGGTACTACTTTGTCAAAGTTACTCACTTTGATAGCTTGTATGGTCCACAGCAAACAATCTGACTAGTCAACAAGGCTTCTGAAAAGTATATCCATACAGTAGTTTCTTATCTCTTTCCTGTAACTGCCTCCTGAATTCTGATAAAATAGGTATTGTTCAAGACTGAACACTTCATCTGAATGCATTGCTAGTGAGCCGATGCTACCCAACTACTAGTTTCTGGGTGAAACAATCTGGCAAGTGAAGCAATCCAGGGGCAGCTGAGGTTTGCCATAAGATGCCAGGCTCTACACATACCAAGGAAAAAAGTGACACAAAAGAAACAGTCTATTTAAAAACCCACAAGCACACAAAACATAACCCACTCCAGCACAGCAAGCAGATAAATGTTTTGGTGTTTAAGAATGGGATCAAGTCCTCAGTACTTTCCCTTCTCAGTTTTAAAAAGCAGCAAGTTACTCTGAACTGAGAGCAGAGTAACTGAAGCACTACTTACACTGCAACAGACTCAAGAGCTGTTGTACTAATTGCACTAAATGGGTAGTTCTAACAGAAGAGAACAGATACTGAAAAGTGTTACTTTAATTACTGTTAAATACACAAAGCAAGAATGGATAAACTTTTTGCTTATATTTCCCCAAGAGAAAAGTTTCTATAAAAACAATTTTGATATTCAAACCCAACAGAGTACTAAGAAACTTGCCTGGTAGTTGAAGTAAATACTGGTAAGGCTCTAGGATTCTTTTAGATGTTTCATCCATCCCATCCATTTCTTTATTTCATAAGAGGTAGTTCACTGTTAAAGAAAGTGATATTAACACTATTTAGATCAAAAAATCAGGGAAGTAAAAAAGCCACCTAGATGCACACAAATAAAAAGTCAGCTGACTTCAAGGTTATATGCAAATACTCCAGTTTTTAATATGGCATAGTTTATACCACCTTCACTACATAAACAAGTTTTCTGGATGCCATTTAGAAGAGAAGCAAGCATATACACTAAATACAGTTTTAATTATTCATTAATAGTCTAAACCAACTGCTAGACTTTGTTTGCTTTTTTAGATGTATTAGAGGGCTCAAATCAAGTATTTAATACATTAGTGTTCACAACAATGAAGCTCCACTAAGTCTTTAGAGAAGACACTCAAGCACATACAAAAACTCATGACTCATCTGATTAGACCTCCCTAAATGCCACCTTCTGACAAAAGTGTTACCCAAGTGATGCCCAAGAGCGGAAGTTATACCTCACACCAAGGCAACCTAAACAAACAACACTAACTTCAGCCTTCTGATAGAATTCTTCAGTCCTGTTTTAGAAAGCAGAACAGGAATATTCCTTCTTACTTCTGTTTAACCAGAGACATCTTTACACTCTTTCTCACATCCTACAGAGATCATAAAGTCTTGTGATAAATCTTTTAGGATCTATTCCCTACATAGCTCAACAATTTTTTATTGATTATGATTCGGTTCACATACCTTTGGTCATCTATATCTGCATTTTTTTTCCCAGACTGTTTTCTACAATAGATTTTCTGTCCTTTCACCTCTAGCCTTTCTTGCTGCACTGCAGATGCAGCAGCTCAAAAGAAATCTTCTAATGTCATTTTAAGACAGGAACTGCAGCACTAGCATAAAGTCTTGTGCTACTTCAGCATCATTTCTCAGCTACTTAGCTTGCATCCTGGAAAGGATGTACTTTTTTCACCTGGTACAACTGAATAGTCATAGAAGTTATAAATATAACTTTAAAAATAGTTCCATGGATAAGCCTAGAGTGATGCATTTTTACGTAATGTAAGTTACATTATGGAAAGCAGTTAACTTGAGTGGAATAAACTGTTCCACACTTGCTCAAAACAATCCAGCAATACTTTCCCATCAAAAGGTCAGATGATCAGCATTAACAACACTGCTTCCTCTTAAGCTACCTGGGCAAACTGGTATTCCTCAACACTCACAGCCTTTCTCTTTCAGCACAGCTCAGTTCCTGACTACTCCCATTCCCACCCTCCACACCCATAAGCATTTGCAGCAGTCCAAACTGGGGAACTGATCTGCATTAATAACTATTTTCCAAGCTTAGGTTTGGATCGGTTCCTTTATTTGCTTCACTGCATATGTTAATCAAATGTATCAGCATTTCAGGGGCAAGAAAGGGTATTTAAGCAAACAGTTGCCAACAACATGCTCATAAGACTGTACCTTTTGGGAAAGCTTTGCATAGTTTCTTAGCAGTACTGCCACAATCAAGAGTACAGCCTTCCCATCCCATCCCGTGGCGTGCCAGCACAGCAAGCAGTCAGGCCAATCAGATTTGACACCCCCAACTCACTATTTTGCTTTCAGCTTGACCGTGTAACAGAAGGGATAGGAACCACTTTTAAGCCAGCACTGCCAATGAGAGGCAGCTGTCAAAACTGTACCCTTACACATCACAGATAAGTCTCAAAGGACTTCAGTGAGGAAGTGAAGTCAAAAAATGTTATCACAGTCCACCCCAGATATTTTAAGCGGAAAGAAATGGGTGGAGATGCATATAAGGACACGCTATCAATTTACCTCTCCTGCAACTATTCCTGTCAAAAAGACACACAGATGGTTTACAACTGGAAGTGCCCAGCTATCCAAAAGAGCTGGGAAAAGATGTTAGGGTTGGTATTGCTCCTATGCAAGAGCTTCTGCTTAGAAGTAAATGTTAAAGCTATTGGTCTCCCCTCAAGGGATTAGAAGGTTTCTTGTCTGTCTGTAGGACACTAAGGCAATATTCAAAATCCCCAACTAACCTGAAATGCACTAGTAGTAGACAGCATCAAATTAAATATTTGCCTCTTTTCACACAAAACTAATAGAGCCCACCTGAAATGATGCTCATAAGCAGAAGACTGGTCAGGCTCTTATCCCACAAGTGCCAAGCTTTTTATTTTGTTTAATTAAAAGGGAGGAAAAAAAGCTCCAACAGAGGTGGATAGTAGCTTAGCTTAAGTCTTTATAGTGAAACTTTCCTAGACTGCTATGCTACCTTTAAATGAAGTGATAGGTAGCCTCTGCTGATGAAAAGAGAGAGGCTGATTATTCAGACAGCTACATGTCTAACACATCCACAGAAGCAAGAAGAGTGAGCAGAACACTTCCCCCTAATTTATACAAAGAAAGAGGCACTTGATAAAGAAATATGTAAATGAAGTTGCTTTAAGGCTTGTAAGCAAGAATACATGAGACTTGTAATATTACTGTCTTTTGCACAAAGCTATCACATTTGACACGCCTGGGAAATGCTTGATATTAAGGGTTTCTTGCCTAGGCGACTAATTTACTTTAGAAGTTGCACTGCTGCAGAAAGTCTTCCCATTGAGAGACCAGACCTCAGTCAGCAGCTCCTAATAAAAAGTAAAATTGCCAGAATCAAACAATGAACAAAGGGGAATGCAAAGCCTTTTTTAGTGAAAGTGCAAGAGTTGATTACGTGTACACTTATTCAAAGGATTAAAGTAGGCAAGGCCATTTTGCCTTTTAAAACAGTTTCCTTTTAAACCAGTACACAGGCTTGCTGCATTTCAATTCATGCATGACTAAGTTATTTTTCCAGTTATTTCTCCGTGCCCCCACATAAGCATACAGAGCAGGTGTTATGGGCACAGGCCATGCAATTGTAACAGAGAGCCCACAAAACTGTCTTTTGGACTGCAACAAGCCTTCTCTTTGATGATCTTTGAAAACACACAATACTCCAGAATAAGGTAGAGACATGGATTTGGCTAAGTTTGAACTACTCTAAAACTGTACTTGAAGCTGTAATTTGTGTCTAGAAGCTTTCTAGAGAGGACACATGTAATAGCAACTCTACGTTATATGTCAAGAAAAACGTTCACTTTAGAACTTCATAGAACAGCTTCCCATCCCACCTCTGAAGAATATTTGGAAATTGAGGAAATGTGATCACTGAAGTAATGCACATTAAAACATACAGATGATATTCTAAAAGGCATTATCTTCTCAGTGATTCAGATTACAGTGGTTACAAAGAAAACAGGAGACACTAACCAAAGGATTAGAGAGCTGTAGTGTAAAAGGAATCATCCAGAAAGTTCTTAAATCGGCTTCATCACAGAATTTAGTGCACCAAGACACTGGTTTCATTGTAACCAGTAAAAAAAAAAAAAAAAAAAAAAAAAAAAAAGAGTCCCAGATAGGGGGATGTATGAGTGAAAAGGCCTGTTTCAGAAAGAAGACACAGAAACTGCTGTGACTACGTATTGCTTCAAAGAGGCTATCAAGGCTTTTAATCCAAATGTAATTTGAACAGGATGCTTGTCACCCTAGTCCACATTCTCATTCTAATTAGCAGAGTGCTCCTTACGAACCCCACCCCCAAGCTGATAAGGAGTAAAACCTTGTTTTCAACTTAAGGCTAGGCAGCGTCCCACAGGTAGTAGGACAGTCGCACGCTTCCACCGAAGACGCACTAAGTAAACAAGCAGCTTCTCACAGCTGCAGTTTCGACACCAACACCAGAACGGCACGAAGATCCTGCTTCTGAACTTCAGCGCTTCAGTTTTAACAGGATTCCCAGATCTAATTGAGCATGAACGCTCACAGGAGCCGGACCGCACTACCCGGGCTGTCAAAGTCCTCGCACTGCGCTGTGCCAGCACACGGACAGGAAGGGATTGTTAGCTGCAGCCTGACCCGAGGGCAGCAGGAGCTGGGTGTGACTGCTACCTGAACCGCTTCTCAGAAATAAAAAGCTAATCACATTTCACAAAGAACACGACGCTGTCGCCCTGCTTACAGGTGCTCACAACATCAGTTAAACCGAAGGAAACAAGGTTCGTTTTTCTGGAGTTCAACGCGACGGAGGCGGCAGAGCCTCTCTAGCTGCTCCTACAACTTCAAGCCAAGCAGCCTAGCCTCTCACCAGCGCCATTTTAGATAAAGCGAGACCGAGAGCCGGGGACTCCTCGCTCCCCCTACCCGCCGCTCACCCCCATTTTCTGATCTGCGCTGCCGGCAGCCGGGCTCAACCGCCGGGGAAGGAAGCGCCGCCCGCCGCAGCCCCAATCCCTGAGCGCTCAGGCAGCCCGTCCCGGCGACAGCGCCGCTACCCGCCGGCGCCGCCCAGCACTAACGGCGGCCGCCGGCTCCGGCCCCCCTTTCCCTCAGCCCCTTCCCGGCCCCCTTCCGGGCAGCCCGCCAGCCCCGCCTGGGCGGGGCGGCCGCGGGACCCGCTCCCCCCGCAGACACGCTCGCCCTCGCCGCCCGACGGCGCGCAGAGGGGCAGGACCGGTTCCTCTAAGGAGCGCACCTCCCTCCCCCATCCAGACCCCACGCCGGGCGGCGGCGACAACGCCCCCCGCCAACAAAGGCCGGCTGGCGGCCAGGGGACACAAGGCAGCCCCGCGCGGCCGGCCTCAGCCCAGGCAGCGGCCGCCGCTCACCTCGCCTCCGCAGCCAGCCAGAGCCACGCACCGCTCCCCCGAGTAGCCTCCGCTCCAGGAGTGGCAGCAGTGCTGCCGGCGACGGCGCTCGGGGAAAGCAGCACCGCCCCCTTCCGCTCCACCAGGCGCCACCTTCCCCTCTCGGGGGAAAATGCGCCACCAGCGCCCCACTGCGCAGGCGCCAGCCTTGCCCCCTCGGCTCATTAGCATTCGGTGAGGGCGCCGTCCCCTCGCGCTGGCTGCGCGCAGTGCGCTCTGGGAGATGTAGTCCGCCCGCCGCCCCGCGCCGCTCGTCTAAGCGGTACGAGCGGCGAATGAAAACTACGTCACCTATCAACCTCCTCGTCGTCGAGTCTCAGTTTCCATAGAAGTAGAGAAAAATGATGTCAGTATTTCCGATGCAGCGACCAATGGGGCTGAGGGAGAGGCGGGCTCTGCAGGCCGGGGCCCAATGGAGGAGGCGGGGAGAGGGGCGTGCCTTAGCCCGCCCGTCAGTCAGTCAGTCGGTCGGTGTGGGAGGGGGAGGGGACCGAGAGGCTCGAAGCCGAGCAGTCACCGCCACCACCGCCGGGTCCGCGCAGGACGGATCGGCCGCGCCGCACGCCGCGCAGGGCCGCCCCAAGAACTGTTGCCGGAGGATTGAGCGGGAGCAGAGGCCGGCTAAGGGGACCCGGAGCAGAGAGGAGGCTTCGCCCCGTTCCCTTGCCTCCCCCCGCCTCAGCTCGGGGGAGTAGCGGGCGGGCGGGCGCCGTGGAACAAAGGTAACGGCGGCGAGTCGGAGAAGGAGCCCCCGGTCCTGCCGTCGGCGGATGGGGAGGCAGTGCGGTGGCCGGAGGAGGGGGAGGCGCGGGGCCGGGCGGCGGCGGCGGCAGCGGCAGCGGCAGCGGGGCGTGCGTGCGGGGGGAGGGGGGCGGTTGTTTTTCTCCTCGTAGCGAGACTGCGGCGGGACTCGCCGATCCTCCTTCTTCCCCCTCCCCCCGCCCCAAACACCCAGCGGCGGGGCGGGGGTGAGGAAGATCGGGGTGCCGCCTGCGTGCGGGAGGGACCGGCAGCTTCTTCAGCCCCCTCCGCCGGGAGGCAACGGAGCCCCCTCCTCCACACACACACGTTCCGTGTCCCCGCCGAGCCGGTCGGGCCCCTTTCTCCCCGCCCCCCTCCCTCCTCGTCCCCACTCCCTTCTTTTCTTCTTCCTTTTCTTCCCCCCGTCGCCTCCCGCCCTCCCCCCGCCAGGACCCGCTGCGCCTAGCCGGAGAGTTGCGGCTGTTGCTGCTGAAACTCCTGCCGCGGAGTCAGCGCTTTCCTTTATTTTTTTGGGGGGGGGGGGGGGGGGAGGAGGAGGAGGAGCCGCCGCCGCGATCCGGAGCCGCAGCCCCTACAAAAGCGTGTGTGTGTGTCTAGGGGCTGGGGGGGGGGGGGGGGGCTGCTACCGACACCCTACTCCCCCGCCGCGCACACAGGCACTCTTCCTCGTACAATGGACGAAGAACCTCCCTTCCTCTCTCCTCCTTCCCTCCCTCCGACTCCCCGCGGTAAAGTGGGGAAGGGGGGTGTCCCAGGGCTGGGACCCCCGCAGGTCCCTTCCCGCCGCTTGATGCCTGGGGAGGGGGCGCTGCTCCCCGGAGAGGCAGCCGGGGACGCCTCGCCTCCGCGCCCCCCCGCGGCAGCCGAGGAGGCTGGGGGTGGGTTGTTGTTGTGGCAAGTTTCTCCTCCTCTGACAGAAATGGCGTCAATGGCAGCGAGTGTAGGGGAAGCCGCGGTCTGTGGGAGCTGGGGGGGGTGGCGGGGGGGAAGCAGCGGCCGATAAAGAGGGGAGGGGGTTAATCGGGGAGAAAGGGGGGATCCGTGGAAGTAAAGGGGGAGTTTCGGGAGGAGCTCGGTGCCCCCACCCCGATCCCTGCCTCCCCTCCCCCCGCCCGGTGCGAGCGGCTGGTGCGGTGCCTTAGCGCTTTGTTTTAAATTCCAGGTCCAGCCTCGGCCGCTCAGTCCCTGTCGAGGCTTTTACCGCAGCCTGAGCTCATCATGAAGGTAAAACACTCGCTTGTGTGCTTGGGAGGGTAAAGAAGGGAGGTTTGCATGAAGCAATGCTGTCCTATCTGTCAGTCCATCTGTCCCGAGCCCGGTGCGAGGCTCGGTGCTGGTGCAGATCCAGGCTGCGGGCTGCTTCGCCCTCCCTGCTCTGTTTTGGTGCCTTAGCTCGTTTGCTGACCGTGGGGCAGGCTTTGCTCCGCAGCGTTCTGCTGGGGGAAACTGTTAAGTTCGCAGAGTGGGGGTTGTTCTCCTTCAGAAACATTGTTTGTAGGAGAATAAGGACATGGCTGCCTGGGCTGAGCTTGCTTCATGGAGGAGCAGGGGACAGTCACCCTGCTTGAGAAAGTAACGTTGCAGGGCAAGTGCTGGCTGTACAGCCGTGTTTACTTGAATAGGGGAAAAATGGTAGATTTACTTACTTTCAATTTGTTAATAGGAGTTTTGTTGAATGGATAATGATATGATCAAGGAGGGTGCATGTAAGAGAATCTCTGCAGTGAAATGATTGCTGTAAGGTGCAGAAAGGTTTTCGAACAGGTTCCAGTTTTCTTCCCAGTGCTAAGTAGTATTCACGTACCTCATTGTTACTACTTTTTCCTTACTTTCTGCCTTTCTAGACTATTTCTTTTAAATATATTATACGAGTTCTATAGAAAGAAAAATTGTATTGGTGGAATAGTATGATTTCTTCTCTGTGTGGCACGAATCTGTGTACAGAAAAGTAGCTAGGTTTTTTTTAATCATTTTGCTGATACGTCTCACAAACTGCTGTTTATGTTACCATGACCCCCATGTAATTCAGCTTCTGGTCCTGCTGGGCTGCAGTAAATCTCATTTCAAAATACTGCAAATCTTACAAAAATAATTGTTACAGACCCGTGATACATAATCTCTTTGGTATTTATTAATAGAAAAGAGCAGTCTGTATGTGGGGTCTTGCGCCACCAGAGTTGTGCCTACTGTCTGTGAATGAATATTATATAAAAAGTGTACCTAGTACTATATTCACTGCTGGAAATGATAAACAATACAGACTTCTAATTGATCTGAGTTTCGGAGCAGCAAACTAAGTCTTATTGTGTAGTTGTTAAAGGTTTAGCATGTGGGGCTTTTATTTTGGTGACTTAATGACAGTATCTTTAAAAAAAAACGTTTTAATTGCCCTCTCTATGATGTTTAACAACTATTAAGATCTAAAATACTGCACACATCTTTCTCATTAAAAGTAAACTATTTATGAATTTACAACAACAGGCTGTTGAGGTTGTATGATGAGAAGCTTTCCAAATGTGGCTTGTTGCCTGGTGTGGATGCAGGAGATGGAAGCAAGAGAAATAGGAGGCAGTATAGGGAGATTTTTTTTTCCCCAGAAAGAAAAACACTTATTGAAATTTACATACATTTCTAATATTCTCTTTTTCCATGTAAACAAATCTTACAGTTACCATAGAGATTAGGTTCGGATACTGTGGTTATAGAGCCATATAAATATGTAGATAGGCAGTTGGGAGGATGAGAAGGTCGGATCACAAGTGGAATGCAAGTGTTTTGTGAAATAGTGATAGAGATCCACTTTAGGCCGAATTGAATGTCTAACAAATGCTTAAATTTAAAGTAGCAAATACAGAAACCTGTTAATAGAGCCCTATGTATTGGTATTTGATAAGGTTTGTGCTACTGTTGCATTTTTATTAATTTTTAAAATCTGAATTAATTCTGCCAGGGTGTTCAAATGCTAAGTTTAAGCCTGCAGTTTTTGCAATTTGTGTGTGTGTGTAGCGTTACACTTATATATGCTTGAGAGGACTCTCAGTACTTTATTTACTATGCCCTTAATGTTAAGTGAGGTTAATCTGTAAGTCATTACATTGAAGCTTTAGATATTACAGTGAAACTTCTAACAATAGTAGCTCAACAGAAATTTCTAAGATTCATCAGTCTAACCAAGTCTGGTAATACAGTGTATCAGTCTTTCTGCTCAGCTTAAACTTGTCATTTTTCAAAGTTTACAAGGATACACATAAGTCCAATGAGAAGCAGTAAGGGAAAGTTCTTAAATGAATGATTAGATTTCTGTTGGTATCACCACAAAATAACATTGACCATACTAGATCAAGATACTGTTTAAATATGCCAGTATATTAGTGTGCATTTATTTTCTAAGTTATGGAAAGATTATGCCTCAAGGACACTGTAGAGGATGCACAGGATTTAATGCTTTAAGGCCTAGACTTACTTTGAGTCTGCTGACTGCACGATTGAGGCCTCTGTTTTGATTTATGTCTTGGTCATTCTTTCAGGTGCAGAGGGTTGTGTATTCTGGTGCATAGTGCATTAGAACTGGATTCCTTGTCCCTATTTTTGCCTCTTTGGGTGAACTTGAACAATTAATTCGGCTTAATTAACTGGCTTATTTTTCCCGTCTGTGTAGTATAGATAGAATGTTTATCATTCTTTGTAAAACACAGTGAGGTATATTTAGGAATAGCACCAAGTTGTATTGATAGAAAGCTGTAAGTCACTCATGCTCTTGCATTTTGGAACCATCTGAGACAAGAGAGGTGTGCTGCCTGCTAGGAGATTACCACCTCCAAAGCTGTTGGTGTCATTGTTTTCCCTGCAATAACCCAACTTAATCCAAGTAAATAAAGTCCCTTGTATAAACTAGTAACTTTAGCCTATTAAGTAGTTTCCCATGGACTGCAAAGACCACTTGAAGGCAGTCTTGAAATATCTTCAAATATGTCTTAGAAGAAGTTGTTCGAGCCTTGACATAATTGTGCTCATTGTGATGTTCTACTAAATCAGGCTTTTTCCTGTGTTGAGTGACCTCTGATAGTAAGTAATACAGCTGTATAGATAAGGCTAGGACTATCAGTATATTGTAATGAAGCTTTTTTGTGTAACTTAGGCACCTTCTGCATAAGGTCTTTCTGCATTCAGTATGCTTCAGAAGCATGTAGAATCTGTTTATTTAAAAACTAATTGCGTGACATCAAATTGCTACCTACTAAGTAGGTAGTAATATATATAAAAACATTATTATAGTTTGTTTTTATTTTTTCCTCAAAGTCAGGAAATAAACTTCAGGAAAGTGGAGTCTGCTTTTAAAGAAAGAAAGAAAGAAACACAAGCTTGGTTTCACTAATGATTTGAATTAAGAACTGTTGTAAATGCTCTTGAGATTTTTAATATGTATTTTGACATTTGCTTGATATTTAAATATGTGGGTGGGGGTAATATAGCCACTATAGTTAAAAAGTTTGCTGCTGATAGGAGATAAAAATAGTGGATGTCCCAGAAGCTAGAGCAATGCACTATGGATTAAGTGATCTGAAATGACTGTTTAAATGTTTTGATGCTATTTGCATGTTTGGTTTATTTCAGTCTGTAAAATACGGAATATTTAATAGTTGTGGATATTTTTATTTGGTTCCTATTTGCTTGCTCAAAGCTGCCACACTCACAAATAAGGAAGCCATGTGTACAGTTTATGGTGGATTTTTGTTTTGTTCTTAATTAATTTTGAATTTACATTTTGGTTTCAGTAGTCTTTCCCTAGTGATCTGTCTAGCTATCCACACATCTAACTGGTGCACACTGGTGCTGTAACTGCTTCCCCTTAAAGCCAGTCAGGCTGTTGCTCCTATTCTCTGCCAGTATGGCAGAGGGCAAAAGTGAAATATCGAGTAAACTTTTCAGTCACTAATTTAACTTTGAGCATAAAGTCAGCTGAAAGTCCTGTTGCTCTTATGCAGGCTGGAAACCAGTCATGGAATGTAGTGACCTTTCACTTTCTAGTTAACTGTTTGAATTGCAGCAGAAATGGAAATTATTATAGAAGAAGAGTACCATTAGAGTAGTTTTTGTGCTGGAGGTAGGAGAACAGGTAAGTCTTAAGAGGTGGTTTTCCCCTGTCATTTGCCACACAAAAAAAATGGTTTTCTTAAATCTGTCCTCATGTTCCAGTTTGAACAAGTGATCAGAAGCTGTTATTGACTTCCTCATGCTTGCATAATTATGTAGAAAGGAAAGTAAACAGCACTTGCACCAAGCAATTACAAGTTATGTTGGAATAATCCATGCTATTTTGAAATTTGTTATTTGCACTTTTGAACCGCCAATCGTAGTATATTTTACAGTGGCTAAAGAACATGGAAGCCTTGAACTTAAATCTGCATGTCTACCATGTGACTATTCAGTAGTTGAACGTGTTGATAAGGACTCAAAGTTAATTAGACCACCTAGTGGAAAAAAGACTTGCATTAGTCTGAGAAGGCTAAAGTTGTAATGAACTATAAGTACTGGAAAAGTTAAGTTGCCTGTATTACTACTCTCAAAGTTGGTGAAGGCTTTTTGGATCAGCGCTCTCACAGCAGCGTGACTGTTGTATCAGGAAAAATGTTAGTAGACAGCATAATGAATATGCATGTCTGCACCAGAACACTTGGAGATGATTATTCAGTTCACTTTGTAATCTGAAACAAGTATTGTATACATGTAGTGCAGAAGCACGCTGTGATACACACCGCGGCTCTGCTTTCAAAGGAGTTCTGCGCTGTAGTTGAGAAGCCTTTTGAAACAAAATGCAATGGTTTTAAAGTATTAAGCTTTACAATCACTGTCAGCTGCTTAATCTGAATGCTTCGCTGGTCATGTAAACTGGAAAAAAAAAAGCACTAATGTCAAGAAAGGTGGAAATTATAATGTTGTTGCAAACTGGTTTCAAATTTTTGTTTAAATCCTACAGATACACAGATTTTCCTTAGAAATATATGCTTTAATAATAGGCTGAAGAATAAAAATAAAGGGAGCTTGATATTTCCTCATTTCAAAAAGGTAACAAATTTTATACAGAAATGTAGAGTTTGAATTTACGTGGCACCCTAATGTGATACAGAGTCATCTGAATGCTAGATTATTTATAAGTTTGTTCTTAATTGAAAGTAGCTAACCTGTTGTGAAACTCAATAGTAGGTTCTTTGCAATTCTGTTTACCATAATAGGCACTTGAGCAGTTCTTACAGAAATGTACAAATCTGAATAATCATGGATCTTCGGCTAGTTTTGCCTTGAAGTCTGGTCACAGTTGAGAAATGTTGCTAAGTCTGGCCACTTGCTTTGTAGTGGCTGTCCTTCAGTAGCAAATGCTTCTTTTTCCACCTTTCCTATTTAACACTTCCAGTATTGTCTGGATACTGGGCTTACTACTGTGCTTACTACCACTCACTGGATTTTTTTCCTGTGTGTGCATGTGATTTTTAAAAACTAATTTTGAAAAGACCTCCAGAGAACTAAGGAAAATTGTTTAGCCCTATGCAGAAACTAAATATTAGTGATTTAATAACTGTTAGAATAATTCTCTTGAAAGGTTTTCATGGGAAGTCATAAATCTGGGGTTTTTTTTGTGGCTTGTTTTGTTTTGTTAATATGGGGTGACCAGATGAGAAGATATTTCAGGGAATTCAAGTATAGCAAAACAGCAAGCCACTTTGATATTCTATACTTGACAAGACATCTATTTTCCTTCTGAAGATTAGTTTGAACCAGGCAAGAAATTCAATAAGGCACTATTGTGCTTTTTCTTTTTTTTTCTTTTTTTTTTTGGCTTGGAGGGCAGCATATAAAGCAGTCATGACCTGTTTAGCAAGAAGTGTTTGTAAGCAAGCACTGGAAAGGCAGCTGTGAGACTGTCAGAGCAGGGTGGTGGAAGAGCAGGGTGGTGAAGGGTGTTGCTGAGTTACCTGTAGAAAACTAGGACTGAGGTGACCTGCCTGCATTATCTGCGACCACTGCCTTTCCTGTGTGTGACAGTGACTTTCCTGAATGAGTCTGTATTAATTAATTGAATGCGGAGTGCTATTATGGGGTTTCCTAAATCTGCGGGGAGCACTATGAAGATGATTTTCCTTATGACCTAAGCATAAACATTGTATTGCTTAACTACAAGAAAGCATTTTTCTTACTGTGAGCAAAAGCAGCAGTCCTCTTCAGTTAACCTGGAGCTACCTGCTCCCATTGCTGTTTGTTGTCTTTGAGTCTGTGTGTGCTCTGGAGCAAAGAGTGTAGTCAGTACACCAAAGAAAAGACCTTTAAGCATCCAGAACTCCCCAATGTCATAGTTTTTGATGATGACTTCTGCAGACCACCTTCAGGAGTACACTAGCACACTATTTAGATACAGCATTCATCAGTTGTCATTTTAGTTAAGCATAAATGCACACATCTATAGGGCTCTGTTTTAGAGCAGATTACCCAGGCTGGACTTACTGCTGAATAACACTGTTCTTGGGCAGAAGAGCGAGTTTGCTGTTCTTATTGTCTGATCTGTTGTTCTGTCCACCAACAGCCTACAGCAAAGGATTCAGTTTTCTAAGCAGTCTGTCAAATTAGGCATGTATAGTCATGGAAGAAGGCAGTCTCATCCCCTTCTTCCATTCCTGGCTGTTTATTCTTGTTGTCTCTTGTGCCAGCAGTCCATTTGTGTGGTCCCAGGGTGGACCGAATCAAACTGAAATTAACTCAACAACAGTCATATATATCCTCTTGAGTTGCAGCCAGTCTGTGACTTGGCTGATTTCTACCATTGGGGTGGAAGAAGAAGGAAGAGGAAGGTAGACGTGTATCAAGACTGATTTAGATTGGTTTAAACTGCTTGTGAATACACATTGTTCCCCATCCCTCTGCCAAGTTAGCAGTTTGCAGTCATTAGGCTAAACATTTTGTAAACTGTCTACACGTGAAATTGCTGTAAGAGGTTTTTCTGGGCTTGCTTACTAACTAGCATGCTGCACTTTCCTGTAGGATTGAAGTCCATGTTTTCTAGAAGATGTTGTGTAAAAAAATTAAGTGGAATTGATGGTGTGCCATGAAGATGACAAAAAAAAGTTATGATAAACAGTGATTTCAAGTTCAAAAGATGGAAAAGTTTTAAAGAAGTGATGGTGTTAGACACAAAAAATGAAGTATTTTAAGTATTTTTTAAAGAAAGTGAACATAAGCTCTGTTTCCCTGCTTTCCCGAAGTTCTTATTCAGTACTTGGAAAGAACATCATTAATAATGATGTCTTTTCCCCTCCAAACTAGCAAAACAGTTGGTATTATAGTTCTCTGTAGAAATCTAATATTTGTTAAGTATTTTTCTATCCTGTGTAGGTGACAGTCTTCATGTAACTAACAGTTATATTAATGCATTCTGACAACAGGTATTTTTGGTGTACGATACTTTCTGCTTATTACCAGAAACTTAGTACAAAAATTTAGATGACCTTTGCTCCATTCCAAGAGCTGGGGCTCTCACTGAGGTTTTGTCTGGGATCCTTTCCCTTTTCCCTCTTAGACACCCTTGTAACTTCTTATTGCTCAGTGTGTACACTGTCCTTCTAAGGGCAGGGAAATGGGATTTGACTTCAGTGAAGTTCAGAACCAAGTGTATCTGATGCAAGGTTTCAGCTGGTAATAAATTATACCATAAGGAGTTATTTTTTTGTTTGTTTTTCCACATTCTTTTCTGATCTGAAAAAAAAAAGTGTTTCCGTTTGTGGCAGGGCAACCTGATCTACTGTAGGTTTTTTTGTTTGTTTTTTTTTTTTTGTTTTTTTTTCTCTTCAGATTTTTAGCTGTCCTCAACAGCACATCACAAGTGATGAATATCTTGTTTGTACATTCAAAATAGTCCACTTTGTGTTTTCTTAAAGATAAATGTAGAATACATTCTTCTAAGATGCTTTAAATTCATTTATAATGGCAGAAGATAGACTTTTTGATATTCTGTATGATTGTTTAAATGGAAGAGTAGTAACTTAATGGTTTTTGTTAGTGTCATGACACTTTGGTTAATGTAACCTCTTTTCCTGGGAGAAATAATAGGGTTGAGAAATTCTGGAAATCTGTGTCTGTTATACTAAAATTTTAGAATCCAGGAAATTCTATTGTAATATGTGTTTCCACTTTTTAACTTCTTTTGCTGCACTGTTCACTGAAAGATAGACATTGTTGTAATCTTAAATGAATGTTACAACAAATACATCACTTAACTTAGAAATGAAATCTATCTAATTCTTAATCTTTATGCTCTTATAAATACAAAATGTTTTGGAAAATTCAGGATTTTTTTTTTTTTGAATTTCTACTGTAATTTCTTTGGGAGGTTGTCATGCTAGATGTGCAGCAAGGGAGACAGTGAAGTACTTAAGCATAAGTAGGACTGCACTACAGTTTTAAAACTAGAGTATGATACATACCAATACCTTGCTGCTGGATAACAGAGACAGAAATGGAGACAATAACTCAACTTCCATTCTGTGACTGTAGATTTATTCTGAGGTGCTCTTCCAGAACTTGATACTGATAGTCCACATTTGCCCATAGAACATGATTTGGGTAACTGCAGTGTCTTTGTCTCCTTTGCAAAATTTTATGCCTATTTTCCTGCAATGTTGGGCAATTTAAAAGACATTATAGTTTTGATTAATTTCTTTACTTGCAGATTACTAGTGCAGCTTTGACATTCCTAAAAATTAAGTAGTATAAAAGGTGATGTCACCTGACTGCATTGGATACATGGGCTGGAACCTGCAAAGACTTGCACTTCAAATATGTTCTACTATTCTTGATCCATTTTAGAATTGGCTGCTGAGGTTGCTGTTTTAACTGTTCCCTGGGATAATTTAACATTTACTTCCAGAAAGTATTAATATGTATATTAGATGTCTGTCTGCAGCACTTCAATTTTTCTTTGTTGGTAATTCCTTGGGTATTGAGCTGATATTCTGATTTCAGTTTAAATTGCCAAAAATGTTTGGATCAGTAAGTTAAATATATTTCATTGTATTAAAATAAATATCTTATTTCATATATTGACATTTCTTGGATAATACATTGTATATATTTATATGTACACTTACTGTGGTTTACAGGGTTTTTAGAGGCAAGTAAAGCAAATGTCTTGCTTTTGTTAATATTCTATATACTAAGAAATAATCTCTTTTGATGATCGCATAATAAAAGTTTATCAGTGATAGAGAGATGGGTCTCTGTCCCCCTGGGACAGACTTTTTTTCACTGGTAATGTACATGGCATTGGTAGCATCTAGATATAGATAGCAACTCAAATGGTAGTAGGTCAGCTTTAAACAAGTGCAATGTTTTTATTTATATCTCTTCAGTAGTACTGATTTCAGGTCATCAAAATTATACTTAGTCTATTTTGCATTAAAATAGAAAACAATCCTACCTGCTTCTGCTTGGATTAACTCAGTTGTGCAACAGCACTTAATTGTTCATCTGAAATGGTGTAATAAAATCTTAATTATGGTCTGACAATAAATATCAAACACAGCATCTATTATGTGGAATAAAAATCATTCTTGATACTTAAGCTGGCCTGATCAAGTTTCTCTAGTTGTGTATATTATATTTACTTAATTGGAATTTCGAGGAAACAAATCAGCTTTTATGATCTTCATAGAAATATTTAAAAAAAGGGAAAAAACACAACAACAAAACAAGGGGGGGAGGAAAAACAACAAAAGAAAGAAAACGGTAAACTTCAGGTTCTTGATTCTAGACATATCTAGATACAGTTCCACAACTTTTCTGTCTTACTGCTGTAGCTGGATATCCTTGCTATGCTTGCTCGGAATTAAACTTGAGAAGGAAAAAAAAATACATGGCAGTAGTTGAACGCCACCTGCAAATGGAACTACCCTGTATTTACAAGAAAACTCCTTAGTCATAAAGGAACTGCAACATCTTTTGTCTGGCAGTTTCTCAATACTGCTTGTGTACCCACTGAAACAACATTCCAGGCAAGTACACAGATGAGTATGTGGGCACACATCATCACTCGCTTAGAAGGGCTAGTGTGAACTCCTTAGCTGGGTAGTCTGCTTCCAGCAGTGTAAGACACAGGATTTCTCTGAAAGCAAATACTACAGAGGGCTGTTGAATCCTGTGGTAGTGTTGGAGGATTAGGTTTATTCTTTAAGTTGCGTATTTCAGAATTTATCTTCAATTACCTTCTTAGACTTTGGGGGAGGGGAAGTGTTGATCATGAAAACAATTAAAATTTCATTGACAAATGTAGTTGATACTATAACCTGCTGATTTGACAGAGACACTTGTATTTTATTGATAGGAATCATGAGAATGCTGCATTGTCTTAGGTATCAAAGAGCTCTTGGGATGCCTCTTGAGCTTTTGAGAACAGAACAAGGTTTCTCATGGAAAGTAACAGTAGAATTATTGATGCATAGAAGACTATCAAAACTTGGGTATGCTTTTTCACTTTAGTAATCCTGAATGTTACTTTTTTTAAAAGAGGCTAAAAAAAGAGAAGGTTTTAGTATAAGAGGTTTAAAGAAAAAAAGCAGAGCTTTACAGAATAGCTTCAGCACACTTGAAAGCAGTGAATAGAGTCTTCTATCACTTATGCAACTTCAAAAATTTTACTCTCTTCTTTAATGTATTGAAGAGAATTTGTGGAATCAGAGCAAGGATCTTTCCTTAAATAACCACTCCCTGGGAATGGCTGCCCTTAGTCACAGGCTAAGCCAGCTGAAGATGTTTTGGAAACAGGTGCAGTGATGAGTAGCCAAAGAAACTGAAGCATTCTGGGTAGCTAAATTGGACAAAAGGTATGGAAAAAAGTAATTTGGGTCCTTTAATTCCTTAACTTTTCAAAGGTAACCTAGCTGAATATTAGCTCCTAGTATATTGTTCTTACTGCCTATGCTACTATGGTGGCACTTTTGCTTTCTGTGTAGCACACAACTAAAATATGTCAAAACTATTCATAATTAGGCAGCACTTGACAAATCTCTTAAACTTGTCTTCCTCTTTTCCTAGTATCTGTGTTACTTTTAATGCTTGCTTTCTTGGATTGCTATAGATATTTTCTGATGAAAAGTTCTTGCAAGGGTTTTCAAATATCAGAACTCAGTTGAATGGGAAAAGCTTATGTCTCTGCTTTCAGTAATTGGCAGATTGATTATATTTAGCCTTTTCCCCAAAACGTCTTTCCACAAAACTAAAGCTTAAAGACTGAACTCCCACGTTTAGGTAGAGAAGAACTTTGGATAAATGCTGTTGTGGAGGGGATAAAAGAGAGACATGTCAATTTTCTTTTAATATCCCTTTTACTGACCATGCAGAAATATTTGGTCTGTAGTACTCTCAGAAACATGTGTCGGGATGGGAGAGGAGTTTGTATGTCTGCTTGTACTCCTAGTTATGAATTGTGTTCCTGCAAGTTAGGAACCTTGTGAAACTTGGTCACAGAAGAATAGTCTTCAAAGAACACTAATTTTTATGAGGAAGAACAGGCAAAAATTGAAAATTATGGATATAAGATTGTAGTTGTAAATTTTATATTTTTTTTTACCCATGTGAAATTGTAGTGAGTTGTGTGTCTTTCTTCAGCAGGCATAGTCCTGCAATTTTTTTTCCTGTTCATTTGGGGAAAGTGGGATATGCAGATAATTCGTTGGCTTTTCACAACTTGGGGTGTGGGAGGAGGAGTTAAAATTTAATTAACAGTTTAAAGACCTGTCCATCTGAAAGAAAAGTACACCGAAATGTACTGAAAAATAATTGTCTCTGGTTTTTTTTGGTAGATTACATTAGTTGAAAACAAAGTGAATTCAACAGAATATTCTGGCACAGAATGCTCTTTACATTTAACTCTGAGCTGTAGTAGCTCAACCAGCGGTCGATTCTCGAGGTATGGGCTGACTTCTGCTGTTCTCTGGGAAAGCAGCATTGCATTTTATGCTGGGATAACTTCAGGTTCACTTACCTGCTGCTTCTCTTGAGAAGTTCACAGTGCAGTGTTGTGTGTGATGCCTGTGCCAACATGAAACTAGTCTGCTTGTCAGAGTACAAAGCTCAGCATGACCTATTATTTACTGTATTTTTTTTGAGTAAATTACTTGCTGTACAAACTTCTGTGCTGCCCTAGCCATCCAGTGTCCAACTCAGCTAAGGCATTTATATTCTGCAAGGATGTAGATGTATCATGTCAACAGTGGCCCAATAGCTGCTGGTAAGAAAACACCAGTAGATTTAACAGAAAATAATGTTCTTTTCTCTGCCAGGCTCAGTTAATTGACTATATGGATTATATAGCAGGAGTTTTAACCAATCTATCCTCTGCCCCTCTAGACTGAGTGTTTTCTGTAGTCTTAACCAACCATTTTATAGTAATGGCAGCCTAAACTTAATTTGAATCTGCCTCAGTGCTGCTTGGATGCCTCTGCAAGTACAAGTCATGCTAATGCTTCACTTCTCTTTAACCTTGCTTTTGTCTGACTCCAAAAGCTGTCTTATGAGTGTCTCTAATGCAGTGGTTTTCAACCAGCAATCTGTAGGTATGGTGGGTTCTGTAGCCTGCTTCGAAGGAGATCTGAAGGTATAATTAAGAGAAGCCAGGTTGGTTGTTGTCGGTAGGTCAGCTCCTTATTCAGGGACCTATAGCTCCACTAGAATTGTTTTTTGAAAATCAGTACACTTGAAAAGCTAAAAAAAACCCCTTTGTCTTATGAAATCATCCTTTTGTAATTCTACTCGTTTGCACATGAGTATTTCCCTTTCTTTGCACAGGTAACAGTAGTAGGTACCTTAAATTGCTATGTTTGTTGTCCCCTTCCCTCTCTTAACTGGAAGAGGAGGCTGAAGAATTACTTTACTATTATAAAGATGTACTATCTTTCTATAAAGATATAGCTATAATGAGACATACTATGCAGATATATATTTGTATTGTAGTAGGACAACTGTAGGCAGTTCAAGGGTGGTAAGACTGTAGTCCAGATGTCATAAAAAGATAACCTGTGCTGGACTAAGCCTAAAGTACTACTGATGATTTGAATGTGTATATTTATTTTATGCTCTTTGTATCTTAGCCAATGTAATCTTAAGTATCTTTCTTTTTTATTTGGAAGAAGAATTCTCATCATAGGAAGCTTGGAAAGAAAAATCAGTATTTGCTAAATGTAAAAGTGAAAAAAAAAAACCCCAAAACATAGGAAAGGATAATCTGCAGGACACTGAGAACTGTATCTAGAATGTGTCATGCCAGATACATTGCAAAGAGACCAATAGAGGCATACCTATAAAGCATAATACTTTAAATCTCTACTTTCCAAAATTCAAGTTGCAAAAGTAACAGTGGTCAGGGTGACATTTATACACATGTGCCCCCAAACACATATGTATATATTTTAGTTTCTCAAATTTATCTGTAGTTCTTGAAAAGGTTCACTTTGTTGGCTAGCTTGCCTTTGAATTTGATCCCAGTTTTATTCTGTTACATTAGCTGTTTCAAATGTGTAATTGTGGCATAGGGAATTCCAGGAAAGCCAAATGTAAGGGCTAACTATTTTTAAGCCAAAATATTGCACTCTTAGTGTATTAGTTGTTTTTATCCAAATGAGAGGTGTTTTGTTAGCTCTTGTGTAATGTTTTCCCCATGAGACTAAATAATAGCAGGTTACTGACTAGGAATAAAAGGCTAGTTTATACCAGGAGTGAAGATCTGCCAAAATGTTCCAAATAAGGATTTGCTTACACTAAAACCTAAGGAAAAGTCTAGGGATTAGTGTGTATCTAGTTGAATTCAAAGATCATCCAAAACCCCAAACAAATGAAAAAATATTTGAGTTTGGCTGAATTACAAAATAAGAATCTTAAAAGTTATTGCTGGCAATGAGCTAAAATGGAAGAAAGACCATTGGTCTCTGTGTGCTGAATCCAGCAGAGAAATTTGAGGATGGCTCTGCACAGCAAGTCACTGGAAAGCAGAGGAGAGCCTGGGCTGACTGTTCTGAAGTGCGTCTTCAGTTTCTGTTACTTGTGTTTGGATCTCAGTGAATCTGAGACTTAGGCTTTTATCTGAGATGAAAACAACCTGCTTGGAAAAGCAAAAGGGTCTTGGTACAAGTTCTCTCCAGTCACTCATTAAATGTCACACTTTCTGAAATGTCAAACCATGCGCAGTGTTATTTTTGACAGGACTGATCCCATTTATAAATTGAATTAAGCCAAGTTTTCTATTTTGTGGGAAATACTGAAACTCATCTTAAAGTTAATTCTTAGTTTGTGATTCAAGTCCTTATTTTACAAAAACAGAGTAATAAAAAAATACCACGTTTGGTTCTGTAATATAGTGGCAGTGGTGCTTTGCTAGTTTCCTATAATAATCAACACAGTCTATTCCTACAGAATGCTCAGTTGAATCAATATTTTTTCATCTGAAGGAAAAAAAAAGTTTCACTTGAAACGCTAATACCTGCTTTGTCTGCAAATAGAGTGGAGCAGATACAAAACTTAACATAAACTGGCTTTTGAGTGCTACAAGTAGATTAGACTTTGAATACAAACTTGCATTTGACCTTGCATATACTTCAGTACTGAAGTGCTTTCAGACAGTTTAAAGCCACTTCAGGAATTTAGTGGTGATGTTGGACTGAAAGCCATTTGTTAATGCCCAGATCTCTGACTTGCATCCAGGGATAAAACCCAGTTTGGAGGATCATTTGAAGAAGAGACACTTAGCTTGATTATCTTGCCAATAAATAAATAAATAGAGTGGCACAGTGAATGTCCTCTTCCTCATCTAGCTAGGGGCTTCAAACATGTAAGTCTTAGAATTTGGAAAAAGTAGTTAGAAATCTAGAGTGTGCAGTGAACAGGTAAATACAGAAAGTGCTATCACACACGCATATGAAATGGTGGCGAAGAGGAGTATTTTCTAGGTTTTGAGATTGTTGTATTATTGGCAAGAATCCTAAAAATTCCAGAAAATGCTACTTCATGTTGCCGTTTGAGGCAGGCTGCCAGTTTACCAATTGATTTCTTTTCTTCTACTTTGTTAACTCTGGTGTTTGATCTTACAGTGAAATGATTCAACTCAATAAAGTGGAAGAAAAGTAGTTCAGCAAAAGTAACAGAAGCAAATAGCTATTTGTTGAATTGGTGAGTTGAATCGCTTTAGCCTTTAATCAAAGGCATACCAGAACTGATGCAAAAAGGGAGGATGGACAGGGACAGGCATCAAGCATGTAGATTGGAGTCTGGAGGGCTGAGGCCTTTACTTTTTACGCTTATAAACTGTTAATTCAACTCACAAACGAAAGATGGAAGAAGACATCATCTCAACTGTTGGTACCAATCCTGTAGCACCCCTCCCCACCCTCCCATCCTGTTTGAGAAGCAAACTACTGATGCCAGTAAGTAGTGTCTGTCACCAACTTTTTTTTTTTTTGATGGTTACTTTTTTTTGTTTGTTTTCTGCAGGTAGATAGTGATCTTACAATATTCATTCCAGTATTCCTGGCTTTATTCTTAAAGGACTGAATTGGTTCAGACCTTTATAATAGACTGGTTTTCTAACTTTGCATGAGGATCATTTCAAGTTACCAGGAAAAATGCCAAATAAATATACATGACTTGCATTTAGAACAATTCCATTAGTTTAGATTTCTAGCATAAAGAAGCCGTATACTTATTTTGGTGCTAGTTTGGTCTTAAATCACCAAAGTTTTTGTACGTTTCCTGTCAGTTCTGGAGCATTCAGAGCTGTTGTGAGGCCTTGGTTATTGCTAATAATTTTGTCAGCGCTTTTGCACAGGACAAATTAATATTTTCTTATACAAATAGTTGTTTATTTTGGGTTGTGACTATAGCACAAACTGTATATTAGTAATTTTTCACTTAAAAAAAGATTACTTTTTCTTTAAATAGCCTCCTTTTTTTTTCCCCTCACAAATTTAACTAAAGGACCTACTCCAGCTGTTCTTTTTAACAGATAAAGCATTATGAATACTTCCATTTCAGAAATCTAAGAAGCAACTGTATTAACTACAAGCTATGTTACCAGGTTTTTTTTTTGTAAGTACTAAGAAAAATGCATTATGAAATTCTAATCCATTATAATGGGATGCCTCTGAGGCTAAAAAAACCACAGCTGTAATAGCCACAAGATTGCAGGATTTCAGAGCGAGGAATATGAGGACAAGACAGGCAGCTTTGGCCTAGATAATTTGTGAGAGGAAGTGGGGACTGACTGTAACAGTTGAGCTTTTTAAACTAAAGAAGTGAACAGATTGTTTCTGAGCGGAGTTGTGTACAGTGTATTTTTAAAATTAGTATTATGATCAGTAAGTTGAGCTCTAACCAGAGATGAAACCATGTGCATACTTCCTGTCTGTCTGAGACATCGCACAAGTGCCTGGGGGCGGAAGAATAAGTTTTGACACACATCAGTGCATATCAGAAGTGGTAAATCTGGTATTTCTTTTGCTGGAAAAGGCTAGAGTGGTTTTCCTGACCACCTCAATTGGCTCTTTGGAACAAGGGTAATTCACAGAATCCTGAAAAGGACAGGTAACTCTTCAGAAGTCTTTCCTGTTCTGTAGCTGCCTTTATCGCAGTGTTTTAATTGTAGGAGTTCTTCGTTGATTCAGAATTTGGGTGTGAATACCTATAGCCAGATTAGGCTGAGTCTGAACTACTACTTGAAACTTTGCTTGATCATTCCTTTAATGTGTATTTAGTAAGACTGTTGATTTAAAGCCTCCAAGAGATAGAATATTTATTTCTACCCTTATGATCTCTTCAAGTAACTAGTTACACAGAATATTAATATCCTTTTTTGAAACCTAAAAGCTCTGTTCATCCTGAAGCCATGGGATTTTTTTAATGCCCTAGACTGCAAGATTAAAGAATCTTGCAATATTGCTCCTTTCTATGCAATCAAAGAGCACTTTGGCCAAATCCAGTGAAGGGCTGTAGTTAGCTAGCTAACCTGCGGGTGTTTGCGATACTTCTCAGTACAAGTGGCACTGCAGAAGTCTACTTTGTATTACGAACATGCAGACATGTGGCACTGGATGCTGTGTCTGCAGGGCAGAAAGAGAATTAGTTAGGCTAGAGTGTTTTATGAAGCTGGGTAGAATCTGTTGGATGCTTAACACAGGACCTACCTGCAAGCACCTATGACTTGTTCAGGCATCCCGTTTCCTTTACGGTGGTTCATGTTACAGATTCGCAGTAGTCCAGGTCCTCTGGAGGAGTGAGACAGGTGCTTTATTCAATAAGCCTAGATTCCCAGGACACAGAATAGGGAACTTTGTATTATCTGCCCTTTAATCTAAGGTTTTAGCATCTGGGTTTGAAGACAGCTAACAGGCTAAGCAGGGGAAGCCTTCAACAGCCAGCACACTTGCTAGAGTTTCATGGTACGGTGTGTCCCACATTAACAGTTTGCTACTATTAAAAAAGGAATGTGGTGCATGTTACTTCCTCCTGCCTGGGGGGGACAGTTCTTGGGGAAGAATAGCCAAAATTAAACAGAACATGAGCCAGTGTCACGGTCATGCCACAATGGTAAATGTCACACTGCAATATTGAAGTATTACTTGAAAATTGTCTGAAATAAGCTGTTTGCTTCCCTTGCAGTCAATTAGGCCCTATCTGTGTCAGGTTTTGGGCACCGACTTGAAGTAGTATGTGAGGTAATTAAACTCCAGAAGAAAACCATTAGAAAGACAGGGAATCTTAAAAAAATATGACCTACCAGTAAAATTTATACAACTTGTTTGACTTCTTGGTTGGGTTTTGGGGTTTGCTTGGCGGGGGGTGTTCTTTTCTTTTCCTTTTAGAGATGGGATTACTCTGAGGAGTTGCATCTCTTGATAGCTGCAAAGCAGAAGCATGCTGGTCTCCTTGCGCAGTATACGTAAGACAAGAAATAATAGCAGCAAGGAATACTTAGAGGAGATATGGAAAACTCTGCAAGCACTGGAATATGTCGTATGCAGAGAGGGTGGAATGTTCACTCCTGAATTTAAGAATAGATAAGACAGGCATCTGTTATGAATAATGCAGCTAAAACGATCCTGCTGAGAGGAATGGCCTTGATCACCTTTTATGTGTAATTAAGTTCTTGTTTGTTTTTCCCAGGAATCTCATCCATCCTAATTGAATCTTTAACAGAATTATTAGATTAAGTTATTTCAGTCTCTCTGCAGGTATTTTCTAAACTTATTTTCATAGTTTGTGTTGAATGTCTTGCCCCTGCCCACAGTTTTATGCGGAATGACTAGGCGGCAGTTGAGAGAGCATGGCGGAGTTACAAAATCCCCTTTCCGGTCTAAAATGCCTCGTGCTGCTGTGTGGGGTTAGCCACTTTATGCTACTGTGCTTTTGGTTGACTCATGTACAGCTGGTGATCTGCTTACAGACACGTTTTGCCTCCGGAACCACGGCACACACTTAGTTCCAGCACGGCTGGATTTGTGCATAAGTTTGATGTGTACATCAGCTCTGCTAAATTTACCATATAATCTGCTTTTAGGAGGGATTGATTCTTAATCAATAACAAAGATGCTGTATTTTCACTTTGTATTGTATTTATGATTTTTGTTTCATATTTGTTGACAGTTATGTGTGAATTCAGCATTAATTTTGGTACTCCCCCATCGTTCTCTGAGCTTGCAACAGTGGTGAAAACCAAATCCAACAGCTACATGAATTTTTTGGTAGAATGATTATGTAACTTAATATACAAAACATCTTAATTGGTTAGAATTTCAGAATATAATTTTATCAATGCATATTAAAAAATGTAAGACTAAGCAAGTCATAGCTGTACTTAGTGAATTGACTCAACATTTGAGAAATCTCATTCTGCTAGGGGATTCTGAATTAGTATGTCATCCCTTCCGCTTTCCATTTCTGTTTTAACCTAGGAATACAAATCCTTCCCCCTTTTCCTTCCCAATAATTAGTTTAGAAAATGTTGTACTAAGATGTAAATAAATCAAGGCAGGAACGTTTCTTTTGTATTTCCAAAAAAGAAAGGCAGTCATGGTTTATGGGGGAGGTTTTTGTTGGTTTTTTTTTTTTTTTTAAGGTTCAGTTTCTCAACTTCATATGAATCTGCTTCTGAAGTTTTACACGTTAGAAAATAGTTTTAAAGATAGGTTATAATAAACAGAAGCTTAATGTGCTACAATTTCAGTGAAAACCCCCAACATTCTTTGATAATGATCTGATTTTAATCTCTTCACCATTCCTACTCTTGTCATCAGTTTTAGTACCTAAAAAGATGATGTCTTTCTGCCAACCAAAATGACAGTATTTTTGAGATATCCAGATTTGCTGTAGAATACAAACAATTGCATTAATGTATATAGATTTTCCTGGTTTATACACTATTACACTGAATTGGGTTTTTTAAGAACTCCCTTATTAAAAAGAAAACAATGATTACATTATCTTTTACTGGAACTAGAAATATTGCCAAAGAATTATCAAATTGTTTTAAAAACAGTGTGGTGTTTTTCTCTTGAGATTTCATTGACTGTTGATTTTTCAGGCATCACATAGTCTTGCATTAGTCACTTCATTATTTTGCTCAGGAACAGCCTGGACTGGTTTGTTTCATTAAATTATCAAATCATCTTTGTTCCAATCCATTTGGAACACAAGCATATCATTATCATATCATTCTTTTCAGTGCTTTGAAACATCTCGAGTTTTTCACAGCGTAAGCAGCATCTCTACACAGGAGCTGTGGCACATTTTTAAAACTGAGGCAAGATATCCAGACCTTATAATTTAAATAAAGCTCCTAAGCATCATCTGAAGCTTTTAACTGAAAAACAAGTGTTTGTCAAGGGAAAGATTTAATCTAACTTATTTGCAAGTGCAAAACAGGTAGCAAGGACATTCTTTTTACTAAATTATTTCATCCTCTAGTAACAAAAACATTACTGATGTCTTTCTTAATTTTTAGACTTAAAATTCTTCTTACTTGAATGCATTTTGGTTCTTGCACTAAACACGCTAAATCTGAAAGAAGTATTTCAAATATCTGTGACTGAAAGAGAAGTTTTAATTGAGAAGCTCTAACATCAAGTTAATTATTACTTTTTTTTTTTCCTGTACATATGTAGAAACAATGTTCACGTTTCACTTGGAACATTCAAAAAAGTCTAACCAAAATTAACAAAGCTGCACCATTTCAGTACTAAATAATAATGCTGAATAGTTTGAATATTTGGTTAAACCTTACAAAAAAAAAAATGTAATCTGGCATGTAAACTATGGCAATGATTAACTTCCAAAAACTTATATTCAGGGTAGTAAACAGCAGGAGCAGGCATTCAAAACATCTTTCTTTCATGTACTCTTTGAGCAATACAGAACAAGAGAAGAGACGGACAGAAGCAATTGTAAAGAATTTGCATTATTTTTAGAGAGACAGATGAGCAGGTCTGGAGTGTTTGATTAAATACAACATTTTATAGAGTGGTATGGTATACTCATAGAAAGCACAGAGTTCTTTGTTCTTAAGTCTTCAAGTACAAGAGATACATCAAATGCCTACTCACTTTTGAGCAGATCTGCAATAGCCTCATCCTGCAGACTTGCAAGAGGGTACAAGCAGGCTGGGTCGCATTGTTGTGCAGGAAGTCTGTGACCAAATTAGTAACAGAATCAGAATTCAGTGGGATTTATTCAGTGTGGTAGGAAAAAACCCCACTCAAATAACCTAACAATAACAACAAAACCAAAATAAACACCCCCCCACCCCCAACCAAAAAAAACCCCACCGCAAACCAAAAAAAAAACCAAACCCCAGAAGAAGAAGCCCTCCAAACCTACAGGATTTTTTCTTAAGGAGAGTCACGTTCTGGATTCACTATTTTGAATAGGAAATGAGGTAATTACACATTGAATATTTAGAAATGATGCTACTCACTACACTTCTGGATGGAGAATCAAGTACCTCTTTTACAATAATTAGGATAGATTGACTCTTAAATTTTTTTCTTTGAAATCTTTCTCAATTTCTGATTAAAGTACTTTTACAATTCTGTATCCATCAACTTAGTGTAACTTCAAAACCAAAAAGTAATGGGATTACTAGTTCTACACAAATTGGTCTTTACACAGATAAGTAAAATAATGAAAATCCATTTCTCATTTTAAAAGGGTACATTAAATAGAGGAAATATTACCTATGGTTACTGAATTGAACCTCTTGTTTTGGTCACTTGGTGCTTCGTGATCTTAGAATCTTAAAATCCTTTCCACACGGCTCATTTTTATTCAGAGAAGAAAATCAGCTTTTGCACCTTTTGAAATATTTAAGAACTTTAAATAAGCTAGGCATTGAATCAACTGAATAATTTGAAATAAAGAAAATATCCCCTTTGCACACGTAGAGAAGGCTAAATCTGTCAGACGTTGGTTTAGTATTTCCAGACTTCTATCCACTAGGTTCCGATAGCTTCCAACTTTGGGGAAGGGAGGGGGAAAAGAGAGGAAAAAAAGGGAGGAAGAATGCCTTTTTGCCACAATTATATGCTGTATAATGCTTGTTTACAAGACTGGTGAGGCGTTGACTTGAAATCCTGTAGATTTTTCAATTGAAACAGGTCTCATTACAACACACCCTCTCCCCTTGTAATTTAGAAATGTTCACTTTGATTATGATGCCTCTACCATAATTAGATTACTATTTGTGGGCAAAATATTGATGATATTGAACCATTTTGCTTCAGAAATTTCAAAATTCCAGAAATTCATAAAGTTTTGCCTTTCTCTGAAATTTACAACAGCTTAAAAAAAAAAAAATCAGGCCAAAATCTGATTTTCAGCCCAAAGAAAATTTGCCTAAAGCACACTCTTACTCTTGGGCTGTCATGTAGTAGCATTTTCATGTGCAAAACATCACTTCCCTTTGTTCTATGCTGTAGTTTGCAAGCTTCCAGAAAAATTCCTCCTGATTTCCTGTTGCAGTGTTCTTGTTTCTGGGAGGTGAGGAAGATGGGACGATGGATTTACTTTTATTTAAAGGAGATTTTTATCTTCTGGGCTTCAGTCTTTGGTTCAGATATCATACTCGTCTCTGAGGAGTTACACAGCTCAGTAACATAACATCTGTAGAAAGGTTTTTAGAAGTTTCTCATCTTTGTCACTCTGAAAATACATGAAGAATGTATTTGAAATCTACTACAATATACTCAATTTGACAGATAATGTATTAAATGTGCTGTAGTAATGTTTTTTTCCCTGAAGTTGTCTATTACTGTGAAGCTGAGTGTCTGCCTAATCACAGCAGGTTGAGCTGTAGGCAGAACCTTGCACTCTTAATTACACTCAGTAATTTTGTTTATTAAGAGACTGATTCTGCAGTGTGTGGGCAGATGTCTGCTATTGGGTGGAACTTACTGCAGTCTGAAAATCTTTAGGTAATAGCTTTTATTTAAATTAAATATCTTAGTAATTGGGAGAAGGTTTTTTAATGGTTTCTTTGTGGGGGGTTTTTGCCTGTTTCTGTGAAAACGGCTCTTCAGAAATTGTTTAGATGTTGGATTTACTCTTTTTTTTTTTCTGAGAAAAAAATGTTGTGGGTTTTTTTTTTTAAGTGTAGTCTTTGCAAGCTTTCATTGTCCCAAAAGTTTTTGAAACCCTGCTGAATGATTTTGGGATGGCTGCTAATTCTGCGTGATGGAACGGGAGTTGGAGTTACCAGCTATGGGAAACTTTCCCCCTGCATTAGAGGATGTAAGGACCTGGCTGGGTTTCAGATTGAAGTAGTGGGGGGTATTACTGGTGGTTTTCCCCACTAATTTGTGGGACTGAGGATGACTGCAATTGGAATCATCAAGTATGTATGTGATAGTTCTACTTGCAAACCAGGTGCTTCCATCTTAAATTAGGTAAGACATAAAAACTGTGAGAAGATACTTCCTTTGGAAAGATAGCTTCAAAATACCACAGACAGTAGAAAATAAAGTTTCGCCATTATTACTCTTCCTTAATATGGATGAGAAAAATATTAGATGTTGAGGCCTGTGATGTTTTGTTTTTTAAAACTCAAGAATTAATTTGGATGTGGGGTGGGAAAGGGTCTTGGATCTTTAACAGGCTTTTTCTGAACCTGGGTTATCGAAAAGAAACAAGTGTTAAAATTTCCATTTAAAAACTAGAACTAGCCTTTTTCCGTAGATGTGGGGTTGTTGTTGTTGGGGGTTTTTCAGCTCTTTGAAATGTTTCAGAGGTTTCTTGACTCAGGAGTCTTGTACAGTAGATAAATGAGGAATTTTGAATTAATAGAAGCTGAAATCCTGGCTTTTAAAACTTTGTATATATGAAAGACAAAGGGAAGGTATAGACCCAGTTTTCTCTTTGCATATTAATCTGAAAGCAGTCCTGCAGGCTTTCCTAAGACTAAGCATGTCTGCTATGTTTCTAGATTGAATGCTTAATCTTGTTTTCATGTGGTTTAGTTGGAACATTGTGTGTGTGGTGCAGAGGAATACAGATTAGGAGATAGAAATAATATATTCACACACGCTGTATTAGTTGTGCTTGTAGGCAAAGGACAATGTAAAGCAATTTTATCAGCTGCTGTACAGCACGGCAGACTTTACAAAGGAATTTGAATATACTGGTGCAGCACAGTTTAAAGAGGTGGTGTGAGGATGATTTCATCCTGTGTAGATGGAAAATTATCTCCATGTCTAGAAAACCTGGAAAACTGACCTCTTTAACTGCTCTAAAAGCTATGTAGAAGCACGAGGCTACCATTTTACACTGCAATGTTGAAATGCATGTGGGGGTGGGTGCATGTCCCATGTTTCCTCCCTCCCTCTTGGGAAGGCCAGATCTATCACTACCCCTGTCCGCGTCTAAATTCAGAAGATGTACAGGTTGTTTTATGATGTGGGCATGTAGCCATTTATCAGTCCTTCCAAGTATAATCAGCTCGAAGGCTGGAGGGGGAACCCTTCCAGCAGCCTGCTTTGCCTGCCAAAGAAAATTCAGCCACTGAATTGGTGGAAATTGCTGACTGGTCACCCAGAGACTGCTCCTTATTTAAGTGGTAAACCAGCTTTTCAGCTGCGGCAGCAGCCTCTGCTGCGCATAGAAAATCCTGTCTGTCCACAGCAGTTGTGAGCTGAGATAGCAAAGAAACTATTCATCCCATTTCCATTAATGAAACAAAATTAAGTACTAGTAGTATGGCGGTTGCCCATCAGTTTGGCTTTCCTAGAAGCACAGGAAGTCTTTTTGCATCCATTGCTCACACAAGAGAACGTCAGAAATTACTGAAGTAGGTGTTTGGGCTTTTTTAACCCTTGATGTACGACGTAATTCGCGTCTTAGCGCTGCTCGGACCCGCGGCATCCGCAGCTACAGGACACGGGCCTGAAGGTCCCAGTGGCAGCTCCGTCCGGGCAGCGCGGCCGGTGCCGCCGCGCCGAAGGAGCCTGCGGCCGTTGGCCGTTACCGCCTGTACCCGCCCAGCGCGCTCAGGTTTCACCGGGCCTAGGTGCGGGTAGGACCTCGGGAGCCTGGGCTCGGTGGCGGCGGGGCACGGCTCCAGGAACGGCCGGCTCCCGCGAAGCCCTGCGTGCAGCTTTACCCGGCAATCGCCTTAAGGGGACAAATTTAAACAGCAATCCGCCCTTAATCTGCCGGAGCCCCGGGCGCCTTCGGGGAGCGCGGGCGGGCGGGAGCACTCGGCCCGGGCTCGGGCAGCCAGAAACTTCTGGCAGCTTCCCGGCTCGGGCCCCTCCTCTTAAAGCGGCAGGGCCCGGCGCGGCGCCGCCTCCGCACCTGCACCCCGCGGCTCGGAGGGTGGGCCCGGGACAAGTGCCGGTGCCTCTTTTGCCATCCCTAACGGGCTAAGTAACGTGACACGGCCTCAGTTTTCCTCCGGCAGCTAACAGCATTGAACCTGCTGCCTGCAGTTCGTTGGGGAGCTGCTCTAACCTCTCTGATGACGTTCTGCATTGAGTAGCCAGCACGCCTCCCCCCCAAACTCTTTCCCTTTCCGTGCCCTTGTCCTGGCTGCAGCCCCGCGCTCCCGGGGAAACGAGCCCTGGGATGCAGCCCTCTACCGGCTTCCGTCTGGAGAAGGGTGTCCATCTCGCACTGTCACCCAGCAGAGCCTGCTCCCCTTCTGACAGCCCGGCCTCAGTCATTCATGATGCAAACGGAGTAGTGATCCCTCATGTAAGCACCTGGTTGGCGGGTGGTTTTGATGAGGGTCTTAAATACTAGTCATCTGCTGGGTGGAGAAAAGGAGAGGCTGATTTAGGGATGACTGTTAGCTTGACTTTTCCCTTTCTTAGTTTTCTTCCTGTGTGATCTGAAAGATGTTTTGAGAGTGTAGAGACATGGAAAGGTCGAGAGAGGGAATTTGGGGTGTATATTGAAGCTGTTCTGAGTGAAATTTGTGTGCTGGGCATACTTTCTAATTTTCCTGTTGAGTAAAAGTTCATTGATGGTTTTATGATACTGAAAAGACAATTCTTTTCTACAAATTATAAAGTGTAAATGAAATGTTTTAAAATAAAATGAGGGCTGAGGCTGCAGCCCAGAGATTTGGAGACAGCAGTGTAGGAGCATGGTAGAGTTGTCTCAAAATGAAGTATTTAATAATTCTAAGAAGGTCAGAAATTCTTACAGGGTACCCCTTATGCTTAACTGTTGCAGTGCTTCTTACTAAGATAATTTCAATATGCTTGTAATAACTTTTTGCAAGATTATTGAATCGTGTTCTCAGATTGTAGCTGCATTTTAACATACTTTTTTTTTTTCTCTCTTCTTCTTCCTGGTAACCTGCAGTGAAAAGCAAAGAAAGAATAAAAACAAATCCTGCCAAAGCATGTAAAAATAAATAGGCAGAGATAATTCACTCAGAGTGATGTCTATTAAATGATGTAAGCACAAAGGGATAACAGAAAGGTAAAAATAGATGTATACTTATTTTTAATCTCTATCTAATTTTGGAGGAATTGAATAAAACCTGATTCAAAACAGGTGACTCATTTAGAGTTGGTGAAAGCGACAAAGTAGTGGTAAGGATTATCTGAAATTAATGCCAGACTTTGATCATTGCTGTTTACTTCATAGTTTTCATTCTCTGTGATGCATTGCATCTTGCTAGTTGTTTTAACTTGTCATTTTCAGCTAATGCTGTCAGTCAGGAAACAGGAATTTTGAAAATTTCATTTAAGTGATTTAGGAGGAAGTTCACATAATTTATGTGTCAATATAATAATAACGTTGCAGAAAAATTTACTATATGTATACACTAAAGATTTCACAGTTATTTTAAAATGTACAATGATTCATAGGGGTAAGTAAGAAATGCATTGAATCAGTATAAATTTTCCCCTTGAAAGCCACTCCAGTAATGTGTTTTTTCGTAAACGTACCTACAATGGTAAGGAAATGGTCCATATGTTTGCTATTCTTCGAAATGACTCCATTTACAATGGTAAATATTAACTAATTCTAGTGAAAGGTATTAGCTGTTGTAAAAGATTTAGGTTAGGGATTGAAATTAATTCGTATGCTCGTATGAGAAATTGATTCTTAGAGATGTTTGTTCTTCAAATAAATATTCTTTTGGAAAGAAACTCTTTAAGCCAGAGTAGTGATAAAGTAATCACTAATATTTGTGATATTCAATAAGAATTGAAAATGAGGTTTCAAAGTTTGATGGTTGGCTTGCCTGTTCCTCTGCCATAAACTTCCTAACAAAGACCAGAGCTTTGAATTGTCTTGTTTCCAACTATTGTAGATTTTTTTTAATTTAATGTTCAGTACTATTGAAGAAAAAGCATTCTTTATTTCTTTATTTTCCTGTAAGTTAAACTTAACATTATGAGTTTATCTTTGAGATCATTTGCTTGGCCTCATAGGGGGGTATAGACTGATACACAACCAGCTCTTGAAATGTTTGTTTATAGGAGAATTCTAGCTATGTGTGTCTGTGTGGACCCATCTGGGATCTGTCTGTCTTCTTAAAATAATCTCAGGACTCCATGCTTTCAGTTTAGAAGATCAACTGGAATGAAAGACTACCAACATTGTAATGCTGAAAGAGTTTCTTCACTCAGGAGTGGGGGGAGAGTGTGAGGGTTGTTCCCCTCTTGGAGCTTTGCTGACTCTGTGAGAGAACACATTACTGCTTTTCACTGTTCACATTTACATTGTGTGGAGCGGTGGCTAATGAATGCACTCTACCGAGAGTACTAGGCAAGCCCAAGTTAGCGCTATCTGATGAGTCCTTGTTTCTGTATCCTTCCAAGTGGAGTAAAAGCAAAGCATTGCAGCCCGCCTTGGAGGCAAGTACATTTACAATGTTAGACAAGCAAGGAGAGAACAAATTACAGAATCCTAATACTCTTCATAGAAACCTTATTAATCTCAGCTGAATTTTATTTTTATTAAGTCCAGAATAGGAACGAATATGTGTTCATGGATACCAGAGTAGTGTATCTTACTGCTCTGCATGCAGAGAAGAGAGGGAGGGATTCATCAGAGCATTTGTGTTTCTGATGGTCAATCAAGTGAAGACTGAATAATGTTTTCTAGTATTCTGTAATACATTCTGTTACCTGAAAATGAGAGGTAGGCTTGAACAGAGTCAAGGTAAAAACACTCATTAATACACAGTTACCACTGTCCCTCAATTTCAAGTTTTGCAAAACGTAAATTTCTGTAAAATCATTCATTGAAGCATTCAGGTACATACTTAAATACCGTTACTTCTGGAAACAGCCAGTGGGAATTACCTGATGCTAAGAGCAAGCACATGAATATTGACTAGTAGCTCTGAAACCTGTGAAGGACATGATCTCTATGTGCTTTCCACAGAGAACCTGGGTGTTCCAAAGTTGCTGTTTGTAATAGAATCATCAATGTTGGAAAAGACCTTCAAGATCATAAAGTCCAACTGTTAACCTGGCTATACCCTCCTTTCAGGTAGTTGTAGAGAGCAGTAAGGTCTCCCCTCAGCCACCTTTTCTTCAGTTCCTTCAGCTGCTCCTTATAAAACTTGTTTTCTAGACCCTTCACCTGTTTCATTGCACTTCTTTGGACATACTCCAAAAAAGCTGTGTTTGTAGGAATGCAGAAACTTAATGGTTAGATAAGGGCTTAGATATCTCATCCCAGCTCTTCTTTGGGGCTTCATGGAGGCTTGCAGCTCTTGGATTCATAACTCACTCCTGTTACTTGTCACCTTCTGCCTATGCTGCTGGCCCACACTCTGTGAACTGATAGTGAGGTGGTTCAGTTATCCAGAATCTCTTCCCCTCAGATTACACTAGGAGAGCTTGGGTGAGAGAAGGTGGACCTCCTTTGAAGGAAGAGAGCCTTCATGAGTGTACTCCACATAGTAATTGGACCCATGTTCTCCTATCCCCAAAATCAATTTCCTCCTATTTCTTGTTTCCCTGTTTGGGTGTCACCTGTTCCTCTGTTGGTTGTTACAAAACCTTGTCTTCTGCCTGGGCCCTTCACCTTCCTTTTGCACTTAGCCTACCATTTTTCTTCTGCTGTACTCAGCCACTCAGGCTGCTATCCTGATGAGTGCCTACTTATATAATTTACTTCATTCAAAACTTAAAAAGCAAAGTGTCTTCAGAGATGTTGATTTACTAGTGAAAAATTAGCCTTAATTATTTGAGGGAAATAAACATTGGTGTCTTTGTGAGACTCATCAGATCTTGAGGCAGTTAAAAGAAGGTAGAACACGTGGTTGGCCCTTCACCATTGCAGCAGGACCAGCCATCTGGTGTGTCTTCACATGGTGCAGTGGTTGGAGGCTTATGTGGTGCTTGTTACAGACAGCTGTGGTATCATTTTGTTATATGCACATACTGTCATGTTCTGTGTTTCTACTGCTGTGATATACATATGCTGTTAAGGTTTTTTTGGGGGGGCTGTTTTATACCTCTCTGTCCACAAAAGCTAGTGAGCCCATGACAGCTAGGTTGCCAGTGGGTGGCATTAAAACCCAGTTGTTTTCCTTTCTGTTCCAGGCCATTGATGAGCCTCCCTATCTCACAGTGGGCACTGATGTGAGTGCAAAGTATAGAGGAGCCTTCTGTGAAGCCAAGATCAAGACAGCAAAAAGACTTGTCAAAGTCAAGGTATGTGGTTTTCCTGCACACACTTTGTTTTTGGGGGTGGGGGGAATAGTCATTGATGTTCAAAGCAGCATAACTTGAAATTTCTTTATAGTACCAAGACAGCGAAGAAACTGCTCTTTCTTTGGACACTGGTAGTGCAGTATTTGTGTTAACAATAAGCTTGTTTTTGTTGGGAGGGGTTGCCCCCCACCCCCAAGCAATTAAATAAGTCCTGGTTTTTTCACTGCTTTGTCATCTGCTTGTATCCAGTATTTGTGACCTTCAATGCTATAGGCTGACCTTAAAGTAATTGCTCAAAATAGGACATATGTAGGCATAAGTATGAGAGAATGTTATCAGAAAATAGCTAAAACACTGCAAAAATAGGTTTAATATGGTTTCTTTTACTTCAGGAGCACAGGTCACTGCCATTTAGCAGTAGCAACTAGATAATGCTTCAGAAATAAGATGAAACCCTGCTGTCTGTGAACAAAGAGTTGGCATATTGAGTCCTACAGAATAGCAAGCAGGGGATCTCACCTAACCTTTATGATGACTACTTAATGACTGAATCTATAAGCCACATGCAGCACAAATAAAAATTGTGGAAGGGGAATACAAGAGATACATTTTTAACATCCCTTGGAAATGTAAAGTATCACTTCTAGAAATAAAGAGAACAATGTTTGGGCTTGTTCTTATTATATAGTAAGTGTACACTGCAAAATGGGTGTACAATTCTGTTTAGATAATGTTGCCCTAAAAGCTTCTGATCTGGGAGCAGGTACTTTTTTTCTGGTCTGCCTCTTAACCTCATACAGAAATATAACAGAGCAAAGATCAAAAGCACTTATAAAGAATCAATTAGATTGTTGCTCTGCAACCAAGTTACAGTGGAAGAATATTTTTCTTCGATGTACTGTAAATATAAGTGAAAATTTGTGAGTTGTAAGAGGTGATAACATGTTATAGAAGAGGCTCCATTACAAACTGTCATGCATTGCTTGAGTCACTCATGCTATGGCTGATTGTTGCCTATAGAGTGTTTGAGGGAGAAAACAGAGGATCTCCAAAAGCCCTGGTGGGCAGGGTTATTGTCACTTATTTGGTAATAATGTTAACTACAATGAGAAGTCGTTAGTCTTAAATCTGACATCTTTAAAAAGCCTTTAGAGCAAATTAGTGGTCTTTTCATTAGTCATAATTCTTAACAGCATCAGCTGGTTTATGCTTTACAGCACCATTGAGTTTAAGTGACTAAGTATTGGTATTTAAGCTGTTAAGCATTAGTATTTAAGTAGAGGAATTGCTGTTGTGCCTAGATCACTGAAATCTTAACTCCTTTCAGCTCTTTAGAGTGCTTTCGGGCCACCTTCTTAGATGGCTACTTGCACTTATTTGTTGATAAATATCTTCTTATGGGTTTATTACTTGCAGTTTGGTCACTGTGATGTTTCACTGAAAGAGAATGAAATGGAATAGAATTTTTACTGTCAGTCAGTTGTGGAGGCTGTGCCTAAAGCCCTGTGGATTCCAGTTAGCGCGTGTGTGTGCCTTTGCTGTTACTGTATAGCTTAGGGCAGTTAAGCCCCAGTACTACTCTTGGTTTGTAATGTGATTTGTGGTTGAGTGGGGATTTTTTTGTGTATGAGTGCAGTAAGAAGGTCTGCTTACATTGTCTTTCCTCCACCAGGAACATATATTCCCTAAATTTAGCAGTGACCCCTTGATTTTCTCTAAGAATCTTTTCAGCTCTTTCTGGCACATGGAGACTTGTTCCAGTATTAGCGCTAACCAAGTTTATTATTAGCAGGTGTACTTTGTCTGCTGCATTTATCTTCCACTTGTTTAACAATTTCTTCTGGCTCCAATACATTTTATGCCCTAGTCTCCTAGACCTGCTAGAGGAAAAGGAAAGTCAGTTAACTTCATAATGTCAATTTTAGTTTGATGCTTTTTTTTTCATAACTAGATGCACTGTTGAGAAAGGAGGATGGCAACAAGTTTTTTTTTCAATATGCCATATGTCATCTTCATGCGAGTAAAATACACTTAATTGAATCTCCTTTTACCTGTTTTCTTGTTCTGTTGAATTCTGCTTCCTAGATTATTTTTAGGGATACCTTGTTAATAACTTTTCTATCACCAGTATTATTGAATAACTTTATTCAATTTAAGGCGAGGGCTATGTAGTTATCATATCAGTATCAGTAGGTACTGTATTTCACAGTTTAGCACTCTGTGACAGGTTCTGTACTTGGTACAGAGTTTTACGTTAACAATGTAACTGCATTACACACTTTGTCATAGAAAGCAGTAAAATTTAAGATTAGTCTGTACTTGTGAAAAGTGTTAAAGGCAGTGCAAATATGACTTAAGGGCAAGACTTTCTGAGTTAGAAGAGTGGTAGTCAGTGGGATCTGTTATAGTTTGCTTTAGAGAACTATTTAAGCCAGTTTATTTTGACAGAGTTTCCTAAAACAATTAGCACTGTCATCCACACCCACTTACATTTGGGTACTCTCCACAGAAGTTTCAGCAGAATCTTACTTTCTGCGCAGGTCTTTATTAAACAGAAACTAGTGAAGCATCTACTGTGTAGATACTACCAGGACTGTCTCTTCAGGATGGTGAAGAAAAGGGGAATTCCAACTAAATCTAAACAGGTTGATGGTGTGCTGGATGTCTCCATCTTTTTGCCCAAGACAGAAAGGATTCATGCTGACAAATCCTGTAGGAATTAAAACCTGAGCTAACAAATACTGACATCACTTTTCTCAGCTTCAGGGAAGAATAGTGGTGTAGCACAGAGTTTGGAGTTTGACTATTTCTGTTGATAACCAGTAAATTTTTTAAATTATGTATGAATATCTCAAGAAATGATAACTTATATCAGAAATCTCCCCAAAAAGAGTCAAAGCTCCAAGGCATCTCTAAAAGGAAAATACACAATAGCAATTTGCTTTGTTTACCTTTCAGCATAGTACATTGTGGCTGGCTCATGGTTTTGCATAGAGTTCCTTTTTGTTATAAAATATACTTAAGTTAATTACATAGGTAAGTAACAGATGTGTCTAAATCAGAAGTGATATACTGGATATTTCATATGAGCCAGTAATTACCACAGATTTCAGATTCCTTTGCTGAACTTTTGATTTCTAAATAAATCCTCCAAAAGACAGGATTAAATACTCTTCTCTGTTCAGGCTGAAGTTCAGAAGGGTAGTCTTTGCTCAATTAATTCCTAGCCTGAATCTTTTGGCTTTCAGGTCACAAAGTATGTTTAGTATGATTTTGTCTGTCTGGTGAACAGAAAGCATTCATTGTCAGTAGGTGGGATGATGCAGCTCTAAAAAGAACACACTTTCACAACAGTTTGCTGTGGTTCTGACAGAGGTGGACTAAATGACTGAAGTAGCACCTGGAAGGCAAGGCAGTTTAAGTATTTTAGTGCATTTGTTTTCTAATGAGCTCAGTCCTGGTTGTAGGTTCTGTTCTCAGCTGTTTGCTTATTTCAAAGTTTACAAAACTCTTCAAACTCTTTCCAGTGTCAGATAACACTTGTTATGAAGGAAATCTCGCTATTGCTGTGTGCTACAGGTAAACTCAATGATAGTGAGAAGATAACCTCAGGTACACTTGTGAACCAAGTGGTCAGATAAAATGAGGGATTGCTGTAGTTGAGAGGTTCTGTTGCATGGTTGAATCTCATGTTACATTCTTACTTACTATGAATGCTAAATAAACCATCCTGTACTTAAAGCAAACAAATATGTTCTGCTGAACATCAGAACATGAGTTGTGTGTGTTGATAAAATGTACACATGTACATAAAATGTAATGCTAGAATTTTCTTGATTTCATTGAATCTGAAGACCTGAGTAGAAATAAAATTTCAGGTGTAATTGATAGGAGAATCTTGTGACCTTCAGTGTGGCCAAGTTAATTTTTGAGCGAAATGAATGCTGAATATCTGTAGCATCTGATACAGATAGTATAGACAGTTTTCATTCTGAGGACAGTATGTGTAGGATTAAAGATGCAACCAGTGATGTGGGAAAATCCCTTGGAAATACTTACAGGATTTACTTTGACAAGTTAGCTGTTTTGTGCGTTTGCTTCCTGTTAAGTAGCAGTGGGCAGTCTAGGCTGACAACTGTAAAGGCTGTTTGGGTTGCTCATTTTGGTTAGTTGGCAGCAGTGTCCTGTACTACTTTTATATGTCTTTTAACTGTGAGGCAGGGAAATGCACTTGAATTAGCAACAGCAAAACCCACGTGCTATGGGGTTAGATATAGGTATTAGAAGTGTTCGAAATATAATGGTTTTCTAAAAATTATTTATGCTTAGAACTCTTGAAACGTTGTCTTTATGTGGTACTAGAGCAGTACTCAAGTCATATAGAGGACCGCAGAGATTGTTTTGCACCATTAATCATTGTTGGTAAACTTATTTGTCACTTCATTTAGAGATAATGGTTCTATTCTGAAAGATAAAAAATAGTTTAGAAGCTTTGACAACTAAGAAATTGTCTCATTTCTAAAGTGTATGAATGAAACCAGGTTTCAGCAAGTGGAATGATTGATAGCTAACTGTAAAACGAGAGTAGGAGAAGGGCTATTGACATCTGCATGTGCTTATGCTGCTCAATTGTATCAAGTGATTGTCAGTTGAATTATGTTTTTTAGGTAACTTTTAGACATGATTCTTCAACAGTGGAAGTGCAGGATGACCACATAAAGGGTCCCTTAAAGGTAATAGATGTGTTTTATATTTTGCTAACACTTGGAAAAGCATTCTTTTTCAGTATTTGACATAAATGTCTTATGCAGCATGGGGTGAAAGTGGAAGGTTCAATTTATACACAGGCCAGATGGGATAATGAAGTGCAAAAGGTAATGCTGTGAAGCTGGAGTTAGTATACTCTTCATGTTAACTATTTCCTTTGTAGTTCAAGGCTATGCAGCACATAGGCTGATGCAAGCCTCTTTGTTCTTTTTGGCTTTAAAACGAAGAAGCTTGGCTGGCTCTGATTTTTAGTCACTGTTGCTTTGGAAAACTCAGCTGGAGGATTTGATGGGCAAGCTCTTATACAAGAGAATGACATCACTCAAATTGGTTCTTGTTCCCCACCTGCTGGCAGGAAATAATCAGCTCAGTTAGTTGGCTTATTTTAGAGGAATGAAAGTTTTCAGGAGTACAAATATATTCAAGTGAAAGTGGAAAAGCATGGTATATTTAATGTAGAAATAAGTTAGAAATTAACTGCTAAATACAGAAGTGTTAACTTTATTGATTGTTTTAGAGACTCTCCAGTGCTAAGTGGCTTTTATATTTTAGGTAGGAACTGTTGTGGAAGTGAAGAATCCAGATGGAACTTACCAGGAAGCTGTTATCAACAAATTAACAGATGCCAGTTGGTACACTGTAGGTAAGAGAAATAGTTATGGATTTGAACAAAACTCATGACTTACATGGCTCCCTTCTGCCTGGACACATCTTAAGTGTGATGAGACGGAATTTTTTTGGAGATGCTTAGGTATTCAACGTTTGTATTCAAACAAACAAGGACACAAAACTTCGTTGTTCCCCTCCCCGCCAACTTGTTATTTGGGATTTTTATAAGAAACTGTACCCACCACAATGTGAAATTGAGTCCCTAAATAAGGAACTAATGAATTGCTCTCTAACTGGTAACTGCTTCTTACATATTTAATACACTGTTGTTAAACATTCTGAATGAAAGTATGCTGTCACGCTTCTTTAAAAAAGGAAAATAATTGCTTTTAAAACACAAGTCACAATATTCATTTTTGCTTATTTTCAGACTTAGATGCTGTAAAAACAGTTTCTTTTCTAAAAAAAGCATTTTCTTTTTTGTTTACCCTGTTCTCCAATGTGACATTTCAGCCTTATGGTGATGTATCCATATACCCATAAGAAAATATAGTTGCCTTTTATAAAAAGTTAAATATTTTTAAAAGGTTTATATATATGGGTTTTCTCTTTGATGCTATGTCCCAGTATTTCATTCTGTCTTGAGGGAAACTGGTCAACTGCAGAATGATAGCATGTATTCCATCTGTGCACTGGTAGTCTGAAGGGTATTGCATGAAATGTATTGGTATTGATTCTTTAGAAAGTACATATTTCTCTCCTTGGCATATAACACAAGAAGATGAAGACCAGGTCTTGAAAGAACTTTATCAAGATTTCCTTGTTTTGAGATGTTAATGGTTGTTATTAATGAAATGATGTTTAACAACTAACTTGCCCTAGTCTTAGTCCTTTTAGACAGGAACAGAGCTGTTAAGTTTAGATAAGACCTTCTGTGTAAGTGTTGCAGAAATTATTATCTGTTGTTGTGTTGAGGTATCAGATTAGGATGGGGTGAAATAGGAGGTACAAAGACAAGAATTAACATTGTAGATAGTGTTTTGGTAATTATTATAAAAGTGGATTAGATAGGAGAATTTTTTAAGAACAAAATGGTATGGCTGGTGTCAGACTGTGTTGTGTATATATATGTTTATGCTTCTGAGAAAGTGTGAGGTGAGCAGTTCAGCAAGAAGATAGGAGCCCATGTAGAATGAATTTTGAAGGTAAATGTCACATAGTTGCAGTCTTTAAATCAAAGTAGATGTGAAGAATCTTGAACTTGAAGAATAAGAAGATGAGATCTGAGAGTTGAGTGAAAACCATATATTGTAGATAAAAGCATGTTGACCTTGCAGAATCAGTAAAAGTAGCACAGCTGCTGGCTGTGTAATGCACTTTGAGAGACAAGTGACACTAGCAGTGGATGATTAGAGTAATCTTTGTCAGAAAAGTGAATGGAATGAGACTGAAATTATCTTTGCAGACAGTGATGACTTTGCAGATTTGAGTGAAAGTCCTACTTCAAGGGATAGTTTCAGTTTACCAGATTTCAGAACTAGCACACATCTTAACTAGCAGAGTTATCTAATGTTGTCCTAGCACTTGTGGAGAAGTATCTAACTACTTGCATTGTTAATGATTTTGTGAATACAAATACTATGATTTGGTCAAAAACTTTGTGAAGGGACAGATATGTCTGAAATAGTACCTTTCTGGAAGGTTTTACTTAAATCTATTTGTGCTGCTGTAACAGTAGCACATGGATTTTAGGGGAATCACAATTTGGGGCTCCTTGAGAAGTTTTAGCTCTGAAGTACAGGCTGGGTTGCATTGAGAGCATCCCAGTCTGTCTTATATTAATAAAGTGTTGTCTAAATAGAAATTGTACATCGGTTTGTTTATATGTCTTTTTTGGTGTTACTCCTTTCCTTCCAAAGGAAGATAGGAACTAAATTAAATTTAAAAAAAGAGAAAATAACCCCATCACCAGCAAACTCAAGCAAGCAAACAAAAGAAACCCAAACAAAAAAACAACTGGTATAACTATGCTAATTTTAAAAGGCTATACAAATACATAAAATGTCTGTTGGATTTTGCCTGTCCTATAAAAACTCTTCAAAAAGCTTGAGGTGTTCCAATACTTGATACTATTTCGCCATTCATATAAATTGAAGATTGTTTTGAGGATGTTCCAAGAAGTTGGAATGTCGTATGTGTAACAGCCAGATACGCTGCGATGGCCACACAGGTGTCTCAGGGAGGTAAAGCTTTTCCTTTGAGTGTGTTCAGGTTATGGAACAAGATTAAGAATCCCTCTGGCAGGGAAGAGGCCATAAGCAGATTACCACATAGGATACATAATGTGGCTACCTACCTAGCTCTGAATAGGTTTACCTCTGTTGCAGTCAGCTTATCCTTTGAAGTGGATAGATTTATTTATTTTTTAAATCTCTGATTATATAAGGAGACTGTTATGTTAATTAACACAAAAAGAATTAGTAACCTGCTGCCTTTTACTTCACTTAACCAAGGAGGGGGTTAATTATGTGTTGACCATTTAAGATGCAGTTCCAAATCTGTGTCCTTTCGTGCAATTCTTGTTCTTGATACTTTTCAACAAATTTTGAAGTGACAGATGTGCATCTATAACCGATACTTTATCACCAAACAGAACTCAACAGTTACTGAAGGTGAAAGAGTCATGTTAAGAAATTGCTGAAATGCTTAACGTTTAACGTAGAATTTTAATCTAATCTTGGTTGCTTCTGTGCTCACAGAAATCCAAGTCACTGCATTGTGGGGACAAGAATGTATCTGTTACTGCTGTTGGGGAGGGAGGAGGAGGGCAGTTCTTGCCTCACTGAACAGTGCCCGCATATGCCAAGGGTTGAAACCTATAACCAAGTTTTCATCTCTTGTACCTGTAGAAGATTTGACAAAATTTGCTTTTTATACGTCCAGTATATCAGCTTCTGAAGATCCCACCTTGTATGTGTGCAGTGCATTTCAGGATTCAAAAGCATCCAAAAGTATGCAGCTGAAGTCAGCTGTATTATGAATGTATTTTCAGATGGTATCAATGGTGGGAGAGGTGGTGCAAAGTCTAGAAAGATGCAGCATCGCGTTCTCTTACTGCAGCTGTTTTTGATGGTTGCCTGCACTTTAATGATTATCATCATCCTTAGGCTGATATCACTGTTGTCTTATAGCATGGTTGAATGAAGTCAGTAAGCAAAGAGGTTGAACTCTCATACAACATTAAACTTTTTCCTCAAAATACCTATTTATGTTTATCCATGGTCAGCATAGCTGAGGGTTCTGGTTATGTAATTGAGTTCTGAAAATGCTTGAAGAATAGTTCAGTTCTAGCTAGCATTGATTTTTAATTTTGTCTCATGATCCATGAATTGTCTGCTCAACTACTGATTACTTAAGATTCCATTTAACATATGCAAGCCTGGAGTAGCTGTGGTGAGACAGCAGCTTATGTATTTGTTCGATCTGTGTGAGTGCTTTACTGGATATATACAGCAGTATCCCGGTACAGCTTTGCTTTAAGGACTGGCTAAGGGAATATGGATCTCACGCTTTCTGAGATGTAAATACTTGATTTGTAATTTTTTTTTTGAAATATTTTTTTTTCTTGTCTCACTTCTTGCCTGGTGACAGTATTTGATGATGGTGATGAGAAGACTCTTAGACGCTCTTCCCTGTGTTTAAAAGGAGAAAGACATTTTGCTGAAAGTGAGGTAATTGAGGAATTTCTATATGGCAACTTTTTATTTTGAAAAATTTAGACGTGATATTTTTAGTACCTCACTCTTCAGTATGTTATGTACACTGGTGATACTGAAAAAGGGAATTATCTAAAACACAGTCTACATGGCCTGGCCTAACCTTTATTAAATCAAGAAATACAATTACATTTCTCCAAATTGTGTAAGTTAGGAAATGCAATTCAGCATTTTATGTTTTGCATTTTTTTATATTATTAATGTTACATAGATTGCAGATCACACTAAAGTCAGCAATCACACAACTGCTTTGCTTTATATTTAAAAAAATCTGTAAATACTCACTGTGGAAAAAATAGCAAAATATGGTACATGGAAAAAATAATGTACCTTTTTGGACACAATTAATTTCTGTTGGATTTTAGGTAGATGATCAAGTCTAATTTGTAATGGCTAATAAACTTAAAAAGATAATACTTTTCTTTTAAAAGCGAAATTATAAGTTGCTGTTCCTTTGAAGACAGTTACCAGTATTTTGAAGCTGTTTCATGTCTTAAAGGTGATTAGTAGAAATACTCAGACATATGGAGCAAATTTCAAAGAGCTGTAATTTCAGAATGAGGGTTATTCCTTTTAGTAAGACTGATGAGCAGACCTGTGTAACTATGTTAGCTCACTGGAAAGCTACAAGGGTGTTTTTGCTCTACATAAGTATTTGTTATTGCATAATTGATCTTGTCTGCTTACTGCATTCTTGTGAATGTTCAGAGACCTTCTAGAATGCTAAGTCAGGATTAAGCACATATAAAGAAGAGGGCCTAATTAGATGTCTAAATCTGGATTCAGCAATAAATGCCGTAATTTTAAAGATTGTGTAGTTCCTTTGATTAGCTCTTTGTTATTAATGATCAGCACTCCTGCAAATTAGTTTGCTTCTGTTTCATAAATACTATTTTAATATGATTTCAGGAGTATTACATTGTAGTAAGCAGGTTGGAAATTTTTATCTTTATATTTTGCTTTGCAACAGTTTGGCTAAATAAGAGTAATTTCAGATTATTTTGTCAGACTCAAAGAAACTATGTTCAGGTGACTTAACCATTGCTCTTACTGTCTTAGCTTTTGATGTCTTGCCAGAAGTCACTGACATGCAATTCATTGTCACCAGTCCTCAATGAAACTCACGTTGTGCATTTCTAATAATTACCTCATGATTGCATAGCTCCTTAGCAAGGAGAACAGCATCTTTGGTTGCTTTTGTAATTAGACCAGTGCCATGTGATTGTCGCCTTCTGATGTACATTCAGTTTAGTCTGACTTCCCAAGTGTGTCCTCTGCCCTCAGAAGTGATCGTGCCTTTACTTTTAACATTTAAAATACCAGTTCTATTGTCATTACATCCAGTTCTATGTAATGAAAAAAGTCTCTTTATTGACAGAATTTACTGTAACCAGTTTACACAAAAGTATGGTTTGGTGAATAATTTATGCTAGTTTTTGTATATTTATATGTGTCTGTTCATTTCAACAGACATTAGATCAGCTTCCACTCACAAACCCAGAACACTTTGGAACTCCTGTTATCGGGAAGAAAACAAACAGAGGGAGGAGATCCAATCATATGTAAGTTTAACACCTTTGTATCTGTGCTGTTACTCAGTTCTGAAGCTTTCAGTTGATGTGGAGTTTTACTAGTTGTATGTCTATGCTTCTCTCATTCAAGAGACTCTTGCATGCAAGAATTAGAAATAGTCTTCATGTAATCAATATTTGAAATACTACCACTTACAGGCAAGAGTTTTTTTCTTGTTTTTGTTATTTAAGTAAGAAAAGAAAGTGGCATACCAAGAGGAAATGTGTTGTTAAGCTATACTCAGAAGCCTCTCTGTAGTAGAATTATAAAAGTGTATTATAAAAGTGTTGGACTCAAACTAAAGCTATTACAATGCAGTCTTTGTCCAGCTGACATGAAGTCTTTGTAGAAGGTACTAGAATCCTTGTGGAGGCCTTTGGTTTCTCCTTACAAGATTTCTGAAGGGCTTTTAGAAATAGGTGAACAGTATTATGGTTTGCAGCAAATCTTACTGATAGAAAAGCAAATTTGAGAGTAGTGACTTGATTTCCTGTGTGCCAAAATTCTTGGTAGTTCTGATCTTGAAAACCAATGTGAAACACGCCACTGGCTGTTCTTTGTTTGCGGGTGGTTTCTTTTGTGGCTTTTTTTGGTGTTTAGTTTTTGTTTTTAAAGTCTTGAAGTGGTGGTGGCTGGGGTGGGAAGGGAGTTTTCATGCTTCAATTATGCTTTCATGCTCTGTATTTTTGATAGCTTGAAATAAATATTGCCCTGTGTATGTAGAGGTACTATAAACTTAGTCAATTATTGATTTACTAATTTGTTTTGAAGGAACGAGCTGGCATATATCACAGAGAATGTGATTGCAACATCCCTGGGTTGTCTTCTTGTTTTCCTAACTGTACAGGACATTATTATGGCAGAAACAACCCACTTATCTTTATCATGTGATTAATATTGACTGATCTGCGTAAAAGACCTAATTGCACAGATAGTGGTATAACTGAGTGAAGTGGTAGTCTCTCTAAAGCAGTCTTGGCTTTCTCTCTAGTCCTTGACTTCTTTCTCTTCCCAGAAGAGATTCTCAATCCCCAAAAGGCTGTCTGTAAGGCTTCCATATTGTATTTTTAAAGAAATCTTTACTTTAAATAAGAGTGTTTGGGGTTAAAAAACCCCACCAGTGCTTTTTAGCACTGCAAATGATAACATAAAATTAGGGTGTGGAAAATGAAACATTGTCATTCCACCTTAGTTTGTGCACCACTTGTCTTCTGTTACACAAATACTAACTGTGAGCCTTTTGTTAATACTGAACTTCATACTCAGAAGTAGTTATGTAAAAAACAGAAGATTGCTTTTAAAATTCTGCCTGTTGTGCTCTTTGAACATGCTGTGTATTTTCTGAGCATTAACCTTCAGAGTGACTAGGAAGAAATAAAAATCTAGAAAGTCAGGAGAGCTGATTTTTTTTTTTAAAATATTTTGCAGGTAGCTTTGCTTGGAGTAGTTTTGTACATTTAGACTATCCATATGGTTAAAACCAGGTGCAACTTTGTACAGGATCAGTCAAAACAATGAGCCAGAACCTTTTTTAATCAAAATGTATTTGCACCTTTGCCCATCTACTTACTTAGAACACTTCATGCAATGTGAAATTGAAAGAGTCATTGAAATGCTTCACTGCACATCTTTAAAGAACTGTTTCAGGATAAATGGACTTCTTTTTCTCTTTGCTATTTATCTTCATAGCTGATGTTTCTTCTTCAGAGATTTGTTCTCTCTCAAAGTAGCTTTTTATTCTGTATGGCTGTTAAAGTAAAATCATAGAGAGTTAAGAGGAAAACCAAAACAGTTTAGTTTAATGCTGGTCCAAAATTGCAACAGTATTTTTGAAGAGTGCCTCACTGGGGCAGAATTCTCATTTTGAGTGTCCTGACAGTGCATTTCCATATGGATTCTCTGTACGGATGCGTGGTGTGCTTTGTTTGGCATTTGCCTGTATTACATGTAAATGTGTGTAAGGTTTAAGTTACTACACTGTGTCCTTCTAAATATGTCTCTTCAGTTTTATCATAAAATATTTAACAGACAATTCAAGTCCATATTACTTATGCCTCTTTGACATTTACCGTTGGATCTCCTGTATTTATAATAGGCAAGTTTTGAATAGGTGAGTTTTAAGTCTTTTTCTGTTGTTTAGTCCTGAAGAAGAATCTTCATCCTCTTCCAGCGATGAAGATGAAGATGATAGAAAACAAAGTGACGAGTTATTAGGAAAAGTTGTGTGTGTGGACTGCTTCAGTGTGGATAAAAAGAAAGCTCTGTGGTTCCCAGCCTTGGTAAGAGTTTCATCTTTATTTTAATTTTGTAAAGATACATTTTATAGCCACCAAAGAAAAATGGAGTTTCTCATTTTTGATGAATTTATATTTGTATTGAAACTTAATACGTTTCTTCAAATGGGACTATTATAACAGTCAAAGGAAATAGTGTATACATAAATACCTTTGTTTACAAAAAGCAATTGTTCATGTGGCTTTAGTTTTTTCCAAAAAGACAGACATTGTTGACCTAATCCCAGCTCAACAGCACATTTAGTTACTGACTTAAAATGTCAAGGCTGTTTTTCTTAGGCTGTTGCATGTTGTTTTTTGGAACTGCCAAGTTTCATCAAGGAAGAAAATAAAACGGAGTGTGAAGAGGGGGTTTAGTGTTTACATAGATACTATTTTTCTAGGTTAAATATAAACACAGTGGATAATAGAATGGAATATTTTTTTCCTTTGTTGCTCTGGCAGGTAGTAGAGAATTGCCACTAGTACAGGTATTTTCTATCTTCCTTTATTTTTGTTGGAAGACACTTTTTTACAAATAAACTTCTAATAAAATATCACTGATAGTCTAAGGATGGCTGATATATTTATAAACCAGTGTCTTTCCATATGGGGTGCCTTCTAGTTCTAATGCTTTTTAATTTTCATTTTATTATTAATTGTAAATATTTGAATACTTTCTCCCTGGCAATGAACTTGAAAGTTTAATTTCAGGACCACTTGGGCTGTTTTTGAAAAGATGCCATGCTGTAACATTTAATGCTTTTGTGTGCAATAGCTTTCAATTGCAACTTTCTACTTGTTACCTCTTGTGACTTGTAATACAGTCCAGAGACTTTCTAGCAGGACTTCTTTTGGAAAAGTTGGTGGGAGGGAATGAGTCATTAAAGTCTCCTTTACAACAAGGGAGAAGGTAGAATATACAGCAAGGAGATACCATGTTAGTGACAGATGAGCTTTGAGAGGTTTTCAGTAATAGGTGAGAAAATCGAGCTGTTTCTTTACTGAAAGTCATCATCAAGATTAATGCAATATCACATACCTCATGGTTGCACCCGGAGAAGTGGTCACTTGGACTGGCTTAAGCTGTTTTATGTTCCACTTTTGGGTTACCCCTTCTGATGGGGCTCATGACAAAGGGTAGTTTCTGTGGCAGCCTCTCTGGTAGATACTAAACTTGTGTGTGGCTCATGTCATGCTGCTCAGGACAGCTGTGGGTCAGACCCTAAAGATAAACTGTTGCTTATTCTCCCAATGTATACGTAAGATACTCTTAGTTCTTCGTCTTTCACTTGGAGATTGGAATAGTTTATTCTTCACTAAAAAGCTTCCTGCAACGAATGAGAAGCAATAGGAGGATAACGTTTGAGGGTGGAGCTGCTTAACTCTGAAATAGTTTATTCTAGATTAACTGTTATTTTAGTAATCAAGTTTATAGCTTTGAAAATAAACATCATATTGCAGTTAACCTGAAGAGTTGTGCCAAAGAATAGATTTACGTCCCAAATAGCTTGCTGCTTTTTCTAATCTTCTCCCCTGTAGTTACTGTAAGCAGGTTACCTTTACTGTATCAACAAAGTAATTTTATTGTATTACTGATAAATTTTGCTTTAGCATTATATTATGCTCATAGTAATTATGTGAGTAATGAAATGAAAATTCGGGTTTAATATGCTGAAGAATATGTATCCCAGAATGACTTTGTTATTAATGATATTGTGTACAGATACATTTTGTGTATTATCTCAGAGAACATTCTGCAAGTTTATTATGTGAAAAGAAGTTCAGGGATTAGTCTAAACCTTTACAGCAAAGAACAGTTAAGATTAGTAGTAGAAACTGATTACTTAGGATATCAGTCCTATAACCAGATAGCCTGTAAAACTGTAGAGGTCTCAGTGATTAACTATATAGTTTTAATCCTGCATGCATGGGATTTTTGGGTTGTGTTTTTGTGGGTTTTTTTTTTTTTTTTGTTTGGGTGGGGGGTGTGAGTTGGGTTGAGAGCAATGGCTAATTGTAATTGTAAAAAGGCCTGGCAGTTGCTTCTTAGGGCAAATAGTGTGATTTAGTGGCATTGTTTATTTTTAATGTGTGCTTAAAGGCTTTTGGAAGGTGCAGTGAGGAAATCTATGTGTGGCATTTTCAGAAAATTGAGTTTACATAAGATCATCTCTTCTCATCCTCCTGTGACTGCAGTGGAGTTTGTTGATGAGGAAGTCAAAAAGGCTTGATTCAGGCAAATTTTAGATGATGTTGCTTAATGTAAAGGGACTAGATGAGGTTGTGGTAAGCTGTTCTCCAGCCTCTGACTTTTGCTTTGGTATTAAAACATTGTTCCAAACTGTATCTTAAAAAAGTGCATTTCAATTAAGAAGTTGTATTTTGTGTAAAGTTACTTCTTTGGAGACTGTAGAATGCATTGAATTTGGAGACTTAAGCTGTTGGTTTGTTTTTTTTTTTTCTTGAGAAGCATTCTTAGATTTTGCTCTGTGATACACAACTGATTGAGCTTTTTGACTTTACCTTCTGAAATGCTATATGGCTCATGACCTATGTAAGGAGGAAGAAAACTTTTGTCATGCGGTACCTTGTGTTTGGTGAACAAAAGTAGGACTGAAATCAGTTGGTGTAAGAGAGGAGACATGTTTACCAGAACCAAACTAGGGCTGCAGATACTTGCTGCTCCTTGGGGTTTTGTACCAGCCAGAACTTAACTGTCAGAGATCTAGAGACCTTTTGAGAGAAGAGAAATGAATGATGGAGAAGGCTGCTTCTTTGTTTTGTAATACTGGAAATTCACTAATATATATTTTATTAAACTCTTGGAAGCTTTTTAATTAGCAACTTAGTATACTAATTTAACAAAAATATCTTTTAAAATTGCAGCAAATAATTAGTTCATTGCTCAGTGCTAAACTTGATTAGTCTTTTGACCAAATTAAAGAACCTATCATAATATTTGTACTTGAGGCTCTCTTCTAGGTTGATAACTTCTGAATCCTCCATTAGAAAAGTGCATTTCACAAATCCTGTTTGACTCTGGTTTTGAACCTGTGGGTGATTACATCATTGCAATTTCTGGAAATTCTTCAGAAGATGGCCCTAATTTAGGTGGCAGCATATAGTGGAAGTTCTGCCCTTTTAGGGTGAGGAGTAGAATCAGGTGCAGTGGCATGACAGGTACTTAACTTCTGTCAGAGTGCTGGTGTTCTTCTGTCTCTGGCAGCGGCCGTCGGTTTCCTCCAGGAAGCAAGCATGAGCTTGTGCATTCAGTAATTTCAAGAGGTCATCACTCTTGTGTTTTGAGGGATCTCATTTGCTTTCGTTCTCAGTGTTGCTAGAGAAATGAGCCCAACAGGTTTTTAAGAAGCACCAGTATATACTATTACTCTTTCCCTCCTTTTGCTCTAAACTATTGCATTTGTAATATCTTTGCAGGTGGTTTGTCCAGATTGTAGTGATGATATTGCAGTGAAAAAAGACAATATTCTCGTCCGTTCTTTCAAGGATGGCAAATTGTGAGTAGAGGCTGAGATTTGAATAAAAAACATACCAGTCAAGTGAAATGTAATTTGAAATGTGTTGGGTAAAGTACTAATAACATCAGTAAGCTCAGTGAGTGCTTGCCAAGATTTTTCAAATGTTTAGAAAACTGTTGACAGCCTACATTGTGATGAAATTAGTCTTGAACTTTGTCATTATTAATAATGAGATGAATAAATCTATCTTAGTTTTAATTTCATTGTTACTATGGTGGGACACAAAGCACTATTTTATGACTTAGAGAATGGCCTGAGAGATTTTCCTGCTCAGGAAAATTTCTGCTGGAGCAGAGCACTGCTTTTCAGAGATGTAGCCATAAGCTTACTCAGCTGCCCAGGGGGGTGGGTGGGTGTATACACACACACCACACACTACCTCAAAAAAGAAAGATAATTTGCACAAGGTGTATTCTTATCTCAATCTAGACTACAACTGCATATTCTGACATGCTTTGAAAAGAGCTGTAATATTACTCAAAGCAGGAGAGATAATAGAGAAGCCTAGAAAACCAGACTGTATGATATTTGCAATAGAATAAGGAACTTTGTGTTCTTAAACTCATGTTGGTCAGGGAGGGGTGTTGATGGATGACAATAGAACTTTTTTTTTTTCCCTAGGATTCCAGTTCTATTTAGGTTGTAGTCGTTAATTCTGCCTGGTTCAATTTAACAATACTTTTACAGAAAGGATATAAAAGTATTTCAGTTTCATTGTCGTTTAATTACTTACTCAGTAATTAAAAGCCATAGCATTTGATTGTTATTCAGGCATCAGTGTATGTCACTGGAGAAACACACATAAGCATGTAGCTAGATATCACCTCCCCCCACCCTGAAGCTGCAGTTCAGATTTGCTTCCTTGGATGTAGCCACAGTATAAATTAAAAAGTGCTTTGTTCTTTCAATTTGAAAGTCCTTCATATTGACAATTTATACTAATACTTATGTTTATGTACCCCATTACCATGGGGGTTTTTGTGGGTGAGTAGTTACTCACTAAATGTAAATGAGTTTTTTGTTAGTTAATATATATTTGGGAGATTCCAGAAACTACCTGTTAGTGGAAGAAGCCTTTCTTTACTATGCAGCGAATGCACATGGATGGTCTGACTAAATTTATGTAGAAGTTTTGGTTTTAATCCGCTAATGCAGTACCAGACAAACACTATAGAATTGTCAAGATATACTTCATATGCTTGTTCTGTATGTTTAGTAACTGTGTTATAGTTTTAGTGATAGCTCTGTATTATGCTGTTAATTTGGCTTTAATTTTTTTTTTTAATTTTTAACACTTTCTAAATTATCTAGCATTTCTGTGCCAAGAAAAGATGTTCGTGAGATTAGTGAAACTTCACCAAAGCCTGATGCTTTGTTAAAACAAGGTAAAAATAACTGTCTATGAGAAAACACATATCTATTTACTTAGTTACATAAATCGGGTCAAATTTTTGGTAGATTGCTTCATGTCTTATAAATGTTAGAATACAGGATCTTCTCCCATAGCATAATATATTGAAGAACACTTCTGAAATTCTAGAGGAACTCTTTTTTTTTTTTTTTAACCAAACCAAAGAACCCAACAAAATAACCCCAAACAACACCCCGTCACCACCGCTCTACCACATTTGTTTTGAATGTAGAAATGGTAAAGGGATATAATCATACAGAGCACACTTGCTTTGTTCACCATAGTACCTGTAATAGTTAGAATTTTTTCCTTTATGTGCTCTCAAGAAATGGAAATTGTGGATTAGTTTGAAAAATTAAGTTGGTGTGATTAAATTCTTAGAATTAGCTGGTGCTTATTTTTTCTTCCTTCTCCTCCCTATTCAATATATATAAAAAATACAGTGTAAAGCTGTTGGAATAGGGGTTCTCTCAGTTAACTTTACATATATGCCCTAATAGAGAAGATGTTTATTTGTGTCTATAGACGGTAACATGGTTATAATCCTAATAATAGCACTGAATAATTTGATGTTCAGTGGACACTAGGCCATTTTGGCTGGGTAAGACAAATGAGGAAGGATAATACAGGGTGGTTGTGAGGTTCATTGAATTTGGGGGTGGAACTGTTAATAAGTAGTCCTTCCTCCTTGTCCCCCAAACCTCCAACAACTTCTTTTGATTAAAGCATTTGGTCAAACTGATACTTCCTGCAGTGCTAACAAATGCTGGTCCTTTTACAGCTTTTGACCAAGCCCTTGAATTCCGTAAAAACAGAACTGTTCCTAGTAACTGGAAAACAGAATTGAAAGAAGACAGCTCCAGCAGTGAAGCTGAAGAAGAAGAAGAGGATGAAAAAGAAAAAGAGGATAACAGCAGTGAGGAAGAGGCAAGTGAAGTGAATAAAGGGCATAGACATGCAGCTGATAAAAATTAGCAAGACTCCAATATTTAAGTAGGTCTTTTAAACCTGTGGGAACACATGTTATAGTCAACATTACTGCCTATCAGCTTTTAAAATCTTTATTCAACAAAGATCAGTTAATGTGGAAATATCAACTTGAAAATCTAAAAAATATCTTTGAGTCATCAAGTAAAAAACATGTAGTCAAAAGACGAGTCATTAGGGACTACTGAAAAATATAAATTAAAACAGTGAAGGCCCTGTTTTAGAATCTTTCCCATGATGATCTTAATGCAGTGGCAGAAGGCGTTGCAGTACCTACTAGGGGCTGAGCAGGATGGAGAAAGGTAGATACTGGTGTCTGCTGTCACATTCATACTGAGTTTTTTTATAAAGGAAAAAAGCTTCCATTTACTTGGGTGTATTTCTGAATGGAACCTACCTGTTAGCTGGTACAGGTCTGTCTGTCTTCTAAATGGGAAGATCTGTGTAGCTAACAAAACGCTGTTTCTGATAGAAGATGTCTGGTGCTTCATTTTTATTTTTTAGTAACTTTGGAAACAAAGACATCTTCTGTTTCCTTTGAAAACATAAACCATTAGGTCTTGTAATTGTATGTAAATCCAGACTGGCCTTTTCTTTGCAAATACTGTTTTAGTGGTAGAAAGCAAAGGAGGGTTTTTTTCCCACTGATGTAGAACTTCACGTTTTTTAGGGTGTTACTAATTCCTGGGCTGTAATCCTCTGGCTTAGAAGCTAAAATCAGGCTACTGTAAACAGCTGCTTGTGTAAATGGTGATAAACTTTTCTCCTGGTTATAGAGCTGTTCCCCGAGTACGTACCCGTGAGTTACCACACATTCCAAGCTACAGCAAAGCTTTGCACCTCTTACACAGGAGCTCCATCTGAGGAGGCAGCTCTAAGCTGTTACTGACCTGTGTTCTTGGCATACTCAAAAAGAAAACCAAGCTAAGCTGGCATGGCCTTGCTGTTGTCTCTTCCTTCCTTGTGTCTCTGGCACCCTGTCCTCTTTCCCCTTCTATCTTACACTTTTCTGCCTGCACATTGCTGTGCTAGGCCTTCAGCTGTAGTTCTTGCAAAGCAGGTATTGCAAGGAGTTTGCACTGTTGTGCAAACCTCTTCTGCCACCAGGGTTTGAGAGCTGATCTCTAGTTTGTTTATGCATCTGCCAGTAATGCAGTAAATTGAAACTCTCATCAGTAATGGAACTGTAAAGGAGAAACAGATCCGGCTTGGGTCTTAAATGACTGCTGTGGTCTTTCAGTACATTTTCCTTGGAGATTGTGGCTCTGGCATACCAGAAGATGGTGTTCCATCTTTTATTCGTTCATTTCTTTATTTTAAGATTTGTATAGAGACTTCAGAGTTGTGAAGTAAAAACTTCGCCACTTTTCCTTGCTGATGAATTCATTCTGCCTCTTATTTAAGTGCACAAGAGACTAGTTCTGATCAAAAATTGCAAAGCCCAGTTTGTAAGAACCTGTGCTCTGTTTAGCATTTTGTAAAGCAAGGAGTACTTTATTGGACTCAGCACAATTCCTGAACTTCCAGAACAAGTTCATGTCCAGCCACGGGCGTGATGAACATACATGGGTTTCTATCTGTGCAAGTTGACATACTGTCTTTGAACAGCGATCATTCCCTCACTACTTGTAGGTGAAACAGTCAGTCTTTATCTACAGTGTTTGTAAATGTTTGACCTTGTACCTTTGTACACCTCCTCTCTAGCGCCTCGTAGTTGCATGTGATGTTTTATGAGCCAGTCTTTCTGTGTGCTAGACATGAAGATGTCATCTCAGGCAAATATTTTGGGATTTGCTGTGACATCTGTGATATTTTCTTCTCTGGTATCCAGTGTCTCAGTCACCTACTGAACTAGGGGATTTATAAAACAGAGGCAAATTTTTTTTAAAAGTTGTTTCTTTTCAAGTTTTCTGTGTGCAACCTACCTTGCTATCAGTGTTTCCTTTTACCAGCTTTGCCTGTGGAAAGTGAAAGTTCCTTAAACTGGCAGGCATTTGTCTGTGCGGTAGGCAGAGCTGTAGCATTATGTCATTCCTATCAGTGAAGAACTGGTACATGTACCTGATTTTTGAGGATGTATTCACTATACTGGTTGCAGTTCTTTACCAAGCCTGTCCTCGCTCATTGCAGTAGCCTACTCTGGGCTCTACTGGAATGCTAGGTATCAGCCAGATGCTCATCATGTAATGCCCCTTGCAGAGACCGCCTTCTTGCACTGTCTTTGCAAAGCTGTTGAGTATTTTCATTGAGCTTCTATCGAGAATTGTGCCTAATTGACAATTGTTTCAGCATGGTGTGAATATTGGTTCATTATTTGCCTATTTGCTGATACATCCTCCAAGAATAATAAAAAACCCCTACTCTCTGGTAATAGTTATAGCTTTCCTTGACCTTATTTTCAGCCATCCATCTCTTTATTACATAGCTTCATCAGAAGTTGTGGGAGTTTTTATGTTTGTGTTGTTTTGTTTTTCCTGTTGTGTATAATAATGATTCCTGTTTCTGTTGAGTTCTGAACTGGCTTGCTATAAGTTTAAAGGTGATACTTTTTGTTCCTTGGCTTCAAGGTAGGTGAAGCTTTAATATTTAGTACAAGGAGACTGTTAAAGAATGGAAAAGGTAAACATGAAATGAAAAACCACTGGAAAACTGAAACAATATTTTAGATTTGCTGAATAATTTTTATTAGGGTTTTTTTTTAAACTTTACAGGTAGCATTAAAAAAGTATGCAGGAAATCAGCTTCTGTTTGGCATGCTGTTTTGAAGTAGCTTAATGACTATGATTTCTAAGAATTCTACTTCTGTACGTATCTTACTGCTACTGGTTGCAGCAAGTCCCATTTCCTACAGAAATTATAAGGTGTTATAGAATAAGCCAGAGTGCTTTGTTATGTAACACCACTGTTTATTAATCTAAGTAAATTTGATGCAAAGTTTTATTAGTGCAATGAACTGAATATCCCAAATACCCATCATCAATTCAGTTTTGGGACTGATTGGCTCACCATGTGTTCAGCCAGTGCCCTGTGGCAGTATGCTTGCAGCACCACTGGTGTGGGTTAGAACTCCTAAGAAAGTGCAAGCACCATTTTCTCCTTCACTTCATCCCTGAAAGTGACAGTGTATCCAGACATCAAGAAGTCACTTAACTGAAGTAGAAATAGACCTGACATTTCTGGTATTCTTTCTTGATCATTAATAGCAGTGTCTCCCAGACTTTCTGTATTAATGGAAAAAATTGAGAATGCGTCTTGATTGATGGTTTCACTTAGGATACTTCAGTGATTAATCACAAATCCAATTGCAGTGTGTCTTTATAGTTACTATTTTACATATTTTGAAAAACTATTCATAGTTTATGGAACTTACTTCCGTGTGGCATAGCACTTGGGAGAATGTGTCTCTCTGTATCGTATCCTGTTGCTGACTGTAGTAAAATAGACTTGAACCTAAATTATCACTGCCATATGTTTCTTAATGAAGGACTGGAACTCAAAATGGTGATGATTTTCTTGTGTGTGTTACTTTAAACAGGAAGAAATAGAGCCATTTCCTGAAGAACGAGAGAATTTTCTTCAGCAGTTATACAAGTTCATGGAGGACAGAGGTAGGCATTTTAAGATTTGACTTGTAGAAGCTGAAGATAGATTTATTGCTTAGCAATACTTTAAAAAATTGAGCCTGTAGACTAGTAGTACTTTGCAGTTGGCTTTTGGAAACAGTAAGACCATTCATCGCTCCTGGCTTCCCTGCTATTTAGAAAATGTCTGTCACTTGACGCTTAAAATACAGTCACCTATTTCTGCTTTCAGAAATGGATAGTACCACATATATCCTGGTATGTTTTCTATTGTGTACTTAGAGCGTGGATAACCAAGCATTCAGTATCCTCAATCATATTAATATATATTCTCAGTTTAATAACTTTAAAGTACTTGATGGAACAAAATTTAACCACCCCAACTTCTTAGGATCATGGAAAAAAATACCTACTTTTGTGCTGGTTTTCTTCTGTAAATCCTCATTGCTTGACACATGAGCATTGTCAGTAAGGTAGATTGGGATACTTTTAAAAACCAATGCCCTTTATTATATTAACTCGTTACCAGGTATTTTTACACTGCAACAAGAGTGCAATGTCTGTGAAGACAAGGGTGAAGGTGTTATTTAACTTAGTATTATAACTAGTTAAATTAGTGTCTCTTTAATTACATGTGAAGATTAGTTGAGCACCTGTTTACAGGAGATGACAATGTGGTAGCTATTGCTAGTAGAGTAGCATAGGAAGTTCCAGTTCTTTAAAGCACTGTGAGACTTGTTTCTGGGGAAGTATTTTTTTTATTATTAGTGTAGTGAAAGGACTATGCTGTTATTTTGAGATGTAATTGTTTCAGTAGGTGAAATAAAAATGTATAATACAGGTAGCAAAAGAAAAGTTGCATCATTTCTGCATGTTTGATAATATTGTATTGGTACAAATTAAATTACATTACTGAACTATGAGGAAAATTAATTATAAAGACAGGATCTTGAGTTTTAGTTTCATGAAGAGAAAGTACCAGATGTGTGAGCTGGTCAGAGGGGGAGGGTCTTTTTACAATACTGCGTTTAATAGTGTAGTAGTGCATATGATGTGGATTTCATGTTACTCTGAAAAACAGGTCTTAAAACAGTGTAATAATTGTCTTTGTTCACAGGTACTCCTATTAACAAACGCCCTGTATTAGGATACAGAAATTTGAATCTCTTCAAATTATTCAGACTTGTACACAAGCTTGGAGGATTTGATAACGTGAGTATTAGCATGAGCAGTATTTCAGAGCTGTGAAATGAGGGTATGCTGTTTGGTTTTGTTGAAGTACTGATAAGATGAGTCTAACGCAGGAGCTTTAGACTTAGGAAAATCGTATACTACAGCTATGTAAGACAAGGCACTCTGTAGCTTTGAAAAGCAAGCTTTTCAAACAAACAGAAACTATATATTCTAAATAAAATTTACATCTTCTCTGTGTTTAATTATTGCTGCTTAAAATCAGTGAGCATGTGTGGTTTTCTAATATTTCAAGAAATGTTTGTCTGATAATAAAGTTGTTAGCTCAGAAAGTGAAAAAAGTTATTGCTCAATAAAATCCCAAAGACAGTTAATCTAGTTTAAGGTCTGATGTGAGCCCCTTAATTCCTGTCTATTCTGAGCATTATGTAGAAGAATGTGCTGACCAGGATTAGAGGGACAGTCCTGGAGTAGTAACTGTAGCATATGGAATTCATGGCCAAGCAGATTCTGTTACTGCTTTGGATGGCTTCCCATAAATTTAGCCTGTGTGCTGAGGAGGTGTGTTTGTGCAGTGACACCTTTCTGATGTACAAGAGAGGATCTTGTACTTGCGTATTGCAGTACATCTGCTTTACCTTCACAGATGGTTAGAAATGAGCTTATCACACTGTTGCAAAACTTTGACACCAAAGGGCATATTAAGGACATACTGAAAGACCAGTAGCCACTGTAGCTGGTGCAGTACAGCTAGAGCTGAGTATCGTTAATGCTTTGAATGCATTTTTTCTTTCCAATTTAATTAAAATTCTAGCTCTGATAGTTAAGAATTAACTTATAATTACAAATATTATGTACTCATTTTTCTGATGTTTTATTTTCCTTTGTTTTATTACCACCTGGAGGGGAACGCCTGCTGTGGCTTACTGAAATGCAGAAATGTGTATTTGTTTAAAGCAGTTACATTAGACTACAGTTTGTGTTACAGTGAAATACTGTGTGTGGGATAGATAGTAATTTTGCAGGTCAGAGGAAATGAATTCTTTTCCAAAGTTAATACAAAACCCATGACTTCATTTTCTTTAACAGATTGAAAGTGGAGCAGTGTGGAAGCAGGTTTATCAGGATCTTGGAATCCCTGTATTGAATTCAGCTGCAGGATATAATGTTAAATGTGCATACAAAAAGTAAGTAAAAAAACCCCAAACTGTGAGGTTTCTTCTAAAATAGCACTAGAAAGAACTGAAGTAATCCTGTAGTAGTGGTAATATACATAAAGTCTGTAACTTTTTGGTTATAATACACTTTTTTAGGCTGTAAACATACTGTTCATGTTTTAGCTTCTGCTAGGTAGCCTGTTCTTTCTTGAAACAAACTTGCTTATCGCAAGCAATTTTTTTCTTCTAGATATCTCTATGGTTTTGAAGAGTATTGTACATCAGCTAACATTGAATTTCAAATGGCATTGCCAGAGAAAGTGACGAGCAAACCTTGTAAAGACTGTGAAAAAGAAAAAGAATTGAAGATGCGTGAAGAACCAGAGCAGGATGTAAAAGAAATAAAAGTGGATAAGGAGGAGCGCAAACAGGAGGAAGTAGCAGTAGTACAAGAAGAAGAAAAAAGTTAGCTGAGAATGATAATGAAAGTAAAGAAAATGATAAGCCCTCTGTCCTGGTAAAATATTTTAATGTTCACGTTATATCCTGTTTGTAAAGCCAGGTGGTGTATTGATAACCATGAATACATCTTGAGATTGAAATCTCCGTAATGGATTTAAAAGAAACAAAAACATGGTGTGAACAGAATTCAGAACAACACATTAGAGCCATATTCACTTTTAGGTGCCTGTTTTAGGGGCTCACAGTGTCAAAATGTCTGACTTGTTAGGAAGCAGCTACAATGTTCCACTTGTTTGGGGGCCTCCAAGGTCAAATGGAGACTAATTAGTGTGCAGCTTTATCTCAGTCTGGGCAATGCATGCTCACAGCTCGCTACAGTGCTGATACTTTTCTTTTGCATTTAGCCATGCTTTATTAAGCCCTCATAAATCTTGCTTGTGAAGCTCTACAAAGATCTGGGCCGTATGATGTACACAGTGATCTAATGTGTGTGTCCCTTCCACTGTACTACATGTTTATATCTCTTCAAAATCCAATGTTGACTCAGTGGTTCTAGCCAAGGAAGTCTAAGGCACAAGCCAAAGTGCTGCACAGTGCAGGCTTTACAGTTTGCTGGGGAAGCAGTGTAGCACCTCATGTCAGTGTGCAACACAGCTGTAGTGCTTCTGCATGTGACAGCCTGGTCTGCCTGCTGGTACAGATTTGGGGGTGAATACCACCTGGGCTAGTGCTGATACCACTGTGTACTCGATGAAAGCATACCCTCTGAAGCGTTCATCTTGGGGATTGCTTTCTACTTCAGTTCTAAGCACTGCGTGCCTGTATTCTTGTGACGAAACTAGCTAGGACACTGGCTACAGGTTTGAAATTTATGTCTGGCTTGAGATTTTCAGAAGAAAAAACAGTGGAGGTGCTGGAATTTTGGAACATCCCAGACTCTAGATTTCTACCACCCCCCTGCCATATAACTTCAGTGTGCTCTGTCTGCCTTTTCGTTTGTACCGTTATTTTGCATTGTTAGTTAACTAACGGTTTTATTATCCTAGGGAAACAAAAAAAATTTGCCAGATTCTGCATGTGCTCAACCTGATCAAGAAAAGGACTTAAATGTAATCAAAACTGAAGATGAAACCAAACCAGAAGATAAAGAAGAGGAGAAGATTAAAGAAATGGAAAATCCTACTGTAAATGCAGATGCTGAAGAAAAAGAAAAATCAGGGTAAGTTACTCTGTTTGTAATGAGCTAAGGCATCTGATATGTACTCGTTAAATTTTGGTCTTCTAATTTGAACTTCAAATCAGACATCCCTGTTGTGAATTAGACTTGTATCTTCCAGAGACCTATGTGTTCTTAAATTTGCCATGGTTAATGCTGTTGGAGTTTGTGGATCTAATTTGAAAAGAAAAAAGAAAGGAAGGAAGAAAAAAAGAGAACAGCTTAAGTTTTTACAGACTCCAGGCCAAAATTTAATCTGAGTGAGCAAACAAGTACATAAAGTAGATGACTCTTTTGATTTAAGACAAAAAATTGCAGTCATTGCAATGTATTTGTCCATTCCAGCTTTTACCATTGGACAATGGTGTCTTAATGGGTAACACCAAAAAAGATAGAAGTACCTTGCATTGCTCAGTAACAATTTTGTCATTGAATGGGCATAGTACTGACACGAGTCTCTTGTGCAGTACTTCAGAGAAGAGTTTTGGAAATAAGATTGAAGTAATAGTGATGCTCAAGGCTGTGTAACTAATGGATATGTGCAGGTGATCTCTCATTTCCTTTATGGAATGGGCAGGTTTTCCTGTTTCAGTGAAAAAAATCAAGCCTTTCTAGGCAGCTACACAAAAAATGCAAAGTTTACAACAACATATAGTCCTCACTAATACCCAGTATGTTAACAAATTACATTCTTGTAATTAGGACCCTCAGACAGTAAAATTTCACCTGGTAAGAACATAAAAATGGCCATCACGGTTCATGTCAAAGGTCTCTCCTAATACAGTATCTTGTCTTCAACAAAAACCAGTAACAGATGCTTAAGGGAGAAGCTATTACAGGAGGTAAAGCAGATAATGACACCTCCTTAGACTTTCATAGCAGTCTGTGTATCAGGGATGGTTTTTTTTTTTGTACTTAACACCAGCTGTTGCCTGACCAGTAATTCCCTTGTTCATTCCAGCAATCTTTGCTATTTAGTAGATCAGCTGTTTTAATCTTCTATCTAAATATCATTAACTCTTAATTGTCTAAGTATCATTAACTCTTAATGCTTTTTCTGGTCTATTAAGGGTTGTGACAGACGGACATAGTTCAGTAAATTGATTTTTGATTAATTGGTAACAGTTCTTTTTGTTTTATTAAGGGCTTTAATTTCCATATGACAAATTCTGGAAGGATCTTTCTGTAAAAAGTTTTTGTCTTCCTGAACGTTTTCAGTGTGATTTACTTTGGCAATTTCTGTAACTCAGAAATGCACAATATGGCAAAATGGAGTTTACCTGAAGTTGGTTAGAACAGCCTTTTCTCTGTGAATTTGATTTTATTTGTACCTTCTATCACTTTTTCCTTTTAAAAAGAGAAATTGCTGGAAGTTATGTTTGCTGTTTTAAAGGTGAACTAGATAAGTTGTACTGTAGCAGGTTTACAATGCTACTTTCAAAATACATACAAAGATGAAAAGCTTTGCAGGGGTTAGAGAATAGCAGTTTTTAAAGTGTCCTAGAGTGTGTATTTATATGTGTTTATGTGTACATTTGTGATACTACTTTGTATTTGTATACTTGGAAAGGAGAGCAGCTTAATGCTTACATTTGCCTTATCCTTTATTGGGGTTTTTGAGTTTTTTGGTTTTGTTTGGGGTTTTTTTTTTAATCCTAATTCATGTCCATCTGAGTTACTTATGACATTAAAAAGTGTTATGAGTTTTCTTAATTCTTTATTTATGGAAACAACAAAAAACTGTAAAAAATGCTATTTCCTCTTAACTTTCCCCAATTCATATTACTGCAATTGAGTTCTCTTCTCTCTGCTTCTCTTCTCTCATCCATTAAACAATCTTCTAACAAGTATTTTGCTGTTGTGATCCATGAAAGACTGTAATGAGTTGCTTAGAATAGGAAACTGTAGCTCTAAAACGAGATGTAGATGGTGATATGATCATTGCTAGGGGATATCTTTGGAGGAATAACTTGGAGAAATGAAACATTTGCAGCAGTCAATAGTCTGTAAACATTTATGAGCAGTAGTACTGCAGTAGTGCTGTTAGTGTGGTTTTCTTTCCTCAAAAATGGGTAGGAAGTACAAAACGCAGTGCTCTCAGCTTTGAAGAGTTTTTTAAAATGCCACTGTCATCCTAAATGCTAAATGATGTTTTTAGTGTTTATACCATAAAGGGGTTTTGTGAGCCTGGTATGCTGGTGGGGATGTTGTACTAGAGGTTGTACTCTTCTGTCCCAAACCTTATGGGTTAGAAGTGGCAAAGGTTATACAGAGGGGAAAAAATGCTGCGGTTCAAGTTCTTTCTTGTACTGAAATAAAAAATGAAAACCACATTTTTGTAGGTGGAAACCAGTCATGCAGAAAATACCTGAAATGTCATCAGGAAAGATCACTGTGGTCTGAATTTTTGTCGGTGTGTTTAAAATGAATTCCTGAAACCTTTTTTGAGCTACGGACCATATATCTTTTGTGGTCCTAAGCAAATAGGCAAACAAATCTAATATAAGGCAGTTTTGTAGTTTGCTATTTGAATTTATGTCAGTAGGACTTTGAGCACCTGCATGTAGCTTATATGTGTGTACACACGATGAAGTAAGAGGACAGAAAAACTTCAGGATTTCTTTCGCTGAATGTCTGTTGGGTGGACTGGATCTAATTCTCAGCTTCCAGATCTCAGGAAACATTACTGGAAGCAAGGGTTGTTTGTTTTCTCTGTTTTATTTCTCTTTGCAAGCCCATGTCTCAACACTTTGAGATTGCTACCTCCTGAATCCTCTGGTTGCTTCTGCCTATGATGAAGAGGAAGAAAGGCTGAATGTGGTTCTTTTCCTTTCTTCCCCCGAGTGCCTGTTCCTTCCTTACCTGTGTGTCTGTGAACATTGGGAATAGATTCAAAGGCAGCTTGTCCCTTACTCTACACACGCTTTTTTGGTTTTGTGTGGCTAGTAGAAGGTGCTTGCGCTGAATATGGTTTTGTGCAACTTCTAGTGATAAAAACATTTCAGAAAAGGCCAGTAGTGGCCCTTCCCATGGGCCTGTCACAGAGGTCTTTTTACAAAAACAGCTTTGTACACACATCGCTTTCCCTAATTTACCAAGAAGTATTCATTCTTAGATGGTGAGTAAACAACAAAGTTTAAATCCTCTTTATTTTGAAGTTACTGCCAACTTCAGGTTTTGAAAGTAATAGTCTTCAAATGTAGCTTTGCATAGTTGGTGCAATTTTCCTTCGTAACATCTAATGTTAACTGTTACAACTATTCAGACTGGAGTCAAAGCTAATGAATTGAGAACCAGGGCTTTTTTCCAGACAATGAATAATGTGGACAGTTGAACATGTTCCCAAGAGACTGGGGCCAGGAGCCTGGCAGAGTTTTTAAAAGATGTGAGGTTGGCTGGGTTTTAATATAAGCTAATAAAATAAAAGCAAGTTTTTAAAAATGTCATAGTAGGTAGATACAGTTTGTGAACTGAAGTGTAGGTCAAATGCTAATTAACCAGTATTAGTAAAATTTTTTCCCCTGGTGATTAATTTAACTCCAAGGCTTTTTGTTTGGTTTGTTGGGTTTAGTGGTTTTTGTTTGTTCTGTTGACACTTTGCTCCGTAAATAAAGCATCTGGGACAGGCCACTGTCAAGAACTTTATACTGAACTGACAGGCTAAGTGCTTGGAATACAGATGATAATTTTCTTCCAACAGAAATTTGCATCAGGCTTGTATATTGGTACGACTTACATATCTGATGTGACCAGGCAAAATTCTTTTAAGTAATCCCAGTTACAGTAGAGGAAGATTGCAAGTAGCTTTATTGTTGTGTTTTTCCTTCTTTTGGGTGAGGTGTTGCCTTAACCCTAACATCGGGAGGGGCTGCATCTCTGGATCCTTAACCTGCCTTTTCTTACCAGGCTGCCACTTTGAGTACTCACGAGTAGTTTTTAGGTGGTATAAAATTTACTGGATTTAGGGGGTTTACTTCTTGAAAACTGCCTGCTTTTTTATTTCCTCCAAGGAATGCATGAAAGGAATACTTCAGCAAACCAAAACACTTCTGTTTGTCTTGCGCTGCCGGTTTAGGTCTTCATGGCATGGTTTTCTGGGAATTGATACTGTCATATTTTGACAGTATCAAAAGGAGAAAATGCTAAACTGCTTTGGCTAATAGCCTTGCATGGAGTTAAACCATTCATCCCTGTGCAAGGGAAAAATCTTAATCTTAAAGCTGATACATACATTGTTACATGCAGTAATAGCATTTCCCCTCCTATAAGCAGTGGGAGGGAGCTAGGAGTAATAAAAGCAGTAGTTGAGAACTAGGTTACGATGGGCATTGTTACATGTGAAGGGTTTTAGTAGGTTTATTACCCTTGTGGGATAGGGTGGCTACCTGCTGTGACTGTGCTGGTGATGGCTTCTATTTGTACAAGAGTTAAATTTTCTGGAAACACTTGATGGGGATTTTCTGAAAGCAATTTACAATGGGATTATGTAATAGTCAGAAGCTCTGTTTCACACACAGGAGATAACAGATTGTTAGAGGCAATGTTTTCTTCAGTTCTTTATCAGTTAAAATGACATATCAAAGCCTTATGGTGGTGAATCTAAAATAGTAGCAGGAAGGTTATAATGTTTTAAAGTGAAAGATATTTGATACAGAAGTCATATCTTCTCGCTTCTGGATTAGTGCTAAGAACTATACATAGAGATAGCTTTCTCCAGGCTGGTTTAGGTTTATATGGAATTGATTAGCTTGGCAGAAGGGAAAGAAGTGTGTTGTGTTCATTGCACAGTTGATGTGAACATCTACTCTGAGTCTTGGAAATCTTTAAGAAGCATACTTCAGTAGTTTCATTTACAGGAACATATTTCTATGCTCTTATTTGTGATGTGTCTTCTATTTCTGTATTCCAGCTGCCTTTATATTGGGAAGGAAAGTTTTGTATGGTCATGTTTTCAGAAACAGTCTAATTGTTTGGGTATTTTTCTTAATTTAGAATATGTACCAATAGATACTCATAAGAATTCCTTGTGATACATCAATAAGCTGCTAATGACATAGCAATAAAGGGTGCAGTGGCAGGGTGAATGTACCAGTTCTGTGTATGCATTGCATTGAATGGATGGGAGGTGTCTTTTTGATGTGGAAAAAGTGGTTGTCATCACACTTTACATAGCTTATGGTCACTGCGGGCATTATTAACCATAGTAGCTGTCACTGAGACTTACATGTGTGAGTGAGCCCTTAAACATTCATCAAATCCTAGATGGTTTCAAGCCGAGTGTGAACCAGTGCCATAAAAAGTGCTGTACTCCTTGGCCAGATATCTGGACCATCCATGATCCTGTTGAGGAATGTTTCAAAATACTTAAAAACCCCACAACTTGGCTGAATGGTTAGAAGTCCCTTTGTTTGTCTTCTCTGTAGCAGCAGCAGAAAACACTGGTTACAGAGTACATGATCGTGTCATTGTAGTGTATTGCACAGCTCTCAGATGTGACTCAGATCAAGTCAGTGTCTTTCCCCCAGAGTGATGGACTATAACTGCGTTTACTCAGGGTTTCTGTGTGTGTAGACAGAAGACTTCAGAGCTTTTCTTTTTATGTTTCCTTTGCAACTTTGGAGGGAAGAGAAATGCCAGTTAATTTTTTGAGCTTTTTTATTTGATTAAAGTTGAGAGAGACTCTAATGTCATGGTGTAAGTACAGGTCTTAATGGTCTCTCTGCCTTAAAACTCAAGGGGATCTTAATACAGTTGTGATTTGAGAAAATCAGAGTATGAAGGAGACTCAGTGTCTTCCAGCTTCCAGTGTGAAGTAGAGGTTAAATAATGCTCCAGTATGAGAAAGGGGGAAAAGGAGGGAAACAAAAATAGAAGCTAATTGCTAAACTTAGTGTCAATTACACTGCAGTTTATTTCTGCTAGTGGTTCAATTAACTGTAATGACTTAATTGAACCAATAATTGAAATAATCTTGCTTCCCCAAGTTTTAGAATAACCGGGGGGAGAGTGGGGATAAGTCCTGAATTTGCCATATCACCTGTTGTGTGTGCCAGCACGGTGTGTCAGGGGAAGTGTATTGTGGGGTTAGGTTTGCTGCAAAATGGGGATCCTAAGAGAGAGATCTAATGCTCCAAATCACACTCTTGTCTCATAGGTGGGTTTAGTGCCAGACACTGTGGGTTGAGAGATGTTTGCATCATAGTGTAATTCCTTTAGTGGTGTAATAGCATGCGCTGTTTTATCTATTAACACCATGTGCCGTTGGTATGCTTACCCTGGTGATGGGCTTGGTGGTGTTAAATCTTTATATTGACAGAGAGTTACCTGCTACGTGTGTGTTTCTGAACACTTGCAGTAGCCTTTTAACAATTTCACAATGTCCTTTGGAACTAACGATATGCAATATTTGTGTGATCTAAACAGTTTAATGGTTTTACTTTATTAGCAAATATTTTATGGTATTTTAATGCATTAATTTCCTGCTTCTGAAGGTTTATATTCCCATTCCATGGAAGGTGGGGTGAGGGTATTCTTTAGTCTGCAGTTGTAATTGGAAATGCTTTTGAGTCTTCCATATAAGCTTTCTGGTGTTACTTTGGTTTCTGTTACACAGTTATACTTGCATCACCATATTTCTTGACAGTGTGCATGCACATTTGCTGCTGCCTTGTTTCATCAGTTGCTGCTTGGGTTGTTCACATTGTTACGGCTTTGTGGCAAATATTGCTTTGGACTGGTTTTAAGTTGACAATTACTGTCTGCTGCCAAGAGGCTTCTTTGTTTCTTCCCCTCCCCCCCCCCCCCCGTTTTGGTTTGGGTTTGGTTTTTTTTTTCCCTTCCCTCTCCAAATAGGATTTGACTAAACAGCATTAAAAGAAATAACAGTGTTCTCATGCATACATACCTGGACAAATGAGATGATGACTCTGCATGCTGGATGGCAACAAACACAATTTTCTCTTACAAACCTCTGTTTCATGGCAGTTATGCTGCTTCTTCATCTGCACTGCCAGGTTTGAGCTTCGTATGGCCTTGTAAAACAATATCTTTTCTTCCTTGCAACCATAGGAGTATGTTTTGAGTTTGTTCTTTTCTGTTCCAGGAGCTATAAGAGTACACCATTTTTTCAGCTCCAAAATGATGAATGATGTTTGGTTTCCTAAAACCTCCAGCTTATGATCGCTAACTAAATCACTCCTTAGAATGCTTTTTAATTGCAGCCATCTCTGCTTCCATCATGCTTTTGCTTCCTGACATTCCCTCCACCTATGTACAGTCTGTTCTTCACATCTACTAGACCATCCAAGTTACTCAACTTCACAGTACATCTCTTCCAGAGAAGTTCTGGTACTGTCATGGAGTCTTTGTAGAATATCTGTTGGGACACCAAGGAAACCATAGGGTAATTAAGGTGAGAGAGACTCCAAACTTGTGCAGCTTCTGAAGAGCCACTGGCACGGCACCATAATTGCCAGTCTGGAAAATCCTGAATCTCCCTCGTAGTTTATCTCTGCAGACAGCACTCCAGGATTGTGCCACTGGTTCTTGGCTAGGGGGCGTGGGGGAGAACTCTGGTAAAATTAGGTTTGTTACAACTTTGAAAAGTCTTGTAAGTAATGGGCAATCACAAGCTCATCTTATTCTTGGAGCAGTGGTGGTTATGCTCCTGACACCAAGCTTTTTTTAGCTTTTATGTGATAATGACTGTTATCCTGAAATTAGCTAGAATTTTTTGATTCAGTGTAGCAGAGAGTATAATTTGACAGCGTTTAAATTGCTGGTTGGTGGAATTCTGTTCAGGAACTTTTCATCTGAGTCTTTGGTGACCTTTATTTGTGATTTCTTTGGGAAGGGGATGATATGTACTGTACATAAATTGAGCTTTCAAAGTTCATTCATATGTGTTGCTTTTTAACTCTGGTGGTTTTAACTTCACTAGCCAAGTAGCCCACTGAAAGTACATTGAAAATCCTGGCCTTCCAGAACAAAGCTGTCTGGTCTTTGCCATGTATACCTGAATAGATAGATGTACCTTGCATGATTTGATTTAGTGAATACACCAACAGATACATATATATTTTAGCATTTGTCTTGTGGTGTATGCGCATACGCATATATGGATGTATAGATCTGTGTGTATATATGTGGCAACACTAATTTTTCAAGTAATTTCATTAAATCAGTGTGGTTACACTAAAGTTGAATGTAGTTTGAATTTTCTTTTGGCAGATAGTTAGGTAATAATACTGTAGTTTTACTTCTACAAAGAAACATTTGAATAATTAACATGCTATTTGATCCTTTCTTAGAGGGAGAGTAGCTTGGCTTATCTAAGGATTCTCTACTGAAGATTTCATGAAAATACTTAGATTAGTAATACAGACTTTAGTGTTTGTGAAGTTAACTTAAACATTGGTGTCAATCAGACTTGTATCAGCACTTTTCTTTCCCAGTCCATAATACTGGGAGATAATAAATTGTTAGTCATCTGTGGTTATTGTGAATTTACGAAGCAACCCTTAGCAGTTCTGTATTGCACAGAGTGTGGGATTAGAATGAGTGAGGGCAAATAGCATCATGTTGTAAAGCTATTTAAAAGATATTTTTCCCCATTAATTTTTGTAATCTGCCTCTTTATTTGGAGATAGTTTTTAGGGTAGCCCATATCTGCCATGGGCTGAGGCTAGCAAGATTTGTGGGTTCTTAGTGCTCCTGAAAATGCGTTCAAATGTATTTGAAAATAGCTTACTTTTGAAAACAGTGAACACCTGCTTGTGTATTTATATAAATTAAATACCAGTTCGCGGAACTTATATTTAGAAGACTTACGCTGACATAATTGGCAAGGAGTGACAGGGTCATAAATTAGCACAGGTTGCTTGATTTGCTAAATAATCTTGCATAATTTTTTTTTCCCCCTAAAGTCAGGTTTTGGATGCAGTCACCTCAAGGTGTTGAGATAGAGATTATTTATTATAGTAAAGCAAGGATCTTTTGGGGAAGCAAATGTCAAGAAGCACTTGTAAAACTTGTTTGTTGAAAAATGGAAAAAGAAATTTAGGAAATTTTCTCTGTATTGAGAAGGATGAGATTGAACTATGAAAAAAGCAATATTTAATCAAAGGGACTGCATGAAAGAATCATATACAGATGAGTTTGAACAACTTCTGCTCATACAGATTTTGATGGATTTTTTTTTCTTTTTTCTTTTAGTCAAGTCATTTTTGGCACTTTACAGTCACTGGATTTTGTGTGTATTGCTATATCCTATTTTGGTGATATTACTCGGCTGTAGTGCAATTTCACGTATTTGGAGCCTGCTGTTTCCCAGTCTCTAATGCATCCACAATATTTATCAATATATGTGGTTTGGAACTGAAAAGCTTATGAAGTATCTCATATTAACTCTACAATTTTTTAAACCTTTCAAGAGATGACACGAATAAGGAAGAAGATGAAGATGAAGAAGAAGCAGAGGAGGAGGAAGAGGAGGAGGAGGAGGAAGAAGACAACACTAACAATGAGGAAGAAGAGTTTGAATGCTATCCACCAGGCATGAAAGTCCAAGTGCGGTATGGAAGAGGGAAAAATCAAAAAATGTATGAAGCTAGTATTAAAGATTCTGACATCGAAGGTGGAGAAGTCCTTTACTTGGTGCACTACTGTGGATGGAACGTGAGGTAACTTGAGTTTTAGTTAGTGATTACTTCTTGAATTACTTCTAAAATACACTCGTGTATTTTAAAAACTAAATTAATAGACGCCTGAAGTCCTAAACTTTCAGTATTGGTGTTCTGTGAAGGTCATTATACTGTATGAAACTCTTAGGTTTTTAACACTAAATAGATGCAGTACGTCAGTTACTTCAAAAATCATCGTAAAATGACTTGTTCAAAGAAGTCTTCCTTCATTCCCCGTCTTATTTTTAGATCTCTCCCTACAAAAGGTGACAGCTTGCTCTTTCACAAATTCCTCCTTTGGCTCTCTTAAGCCAATTTTATCTCATACAATATTTGAATAGTGCTCTTAGCTGAGTCTGTATACACACTCTTCTCAGCGAAGCAGCGAGTACACTGGCAGTATGATATTTAACAAGAGAAGTATAAGATGCTTAGTGGTAAATCAGTGCACAGCAAATACATGCAATTGCATTTCATTCAGATCTGATTTCTACCCCTCCTTTCCCCTTGGATGCCTCAAGCTTCCAAATGAGACTCTTCTTAGCCTTGTGGATTCTTAGGCTTTTCTTAAAATATGCAGGAGAATATGCTTTTTATTGTCTTTAATATAGCAGTAATAAAAATAAGTTGAAGCGTTAATACTTTTTGCCATTTCAGACCACCATTTCAGACACCTTTTTCTCCCCCATTACAACTAAGGCAACTTTGAAAACAGTAGAGAAAATTTAAGCCTCTGAATGGCTCTTAAGCCAGTTACCAGTTCTCCTGCTTTCTTCCTGGTCATGGTCCTCAGCTATCATCTTTTAAACTTTACTGTACTTACAGATCTGTTAAAAAACAAACAAAAAAACTGAGTGTGAGGCAAATCTCCTGTGCTTTTTATTTATCTTTCCTCTTCTGGAAAATTGAGGCTCTTGTGACCTTCTTCTGTCATCTGGACTTTGATTGCCATCGTACCTCTAACCAAGAGGGCAGGACAAATCTCATTTTTCAGTGCTAGCAAGATCTACTAGCAAAGGTCACAATTACAGAAGCATGATGCTTCTCTTTCTCCCACGAATACACCTCTTTCCATCTGGGCCCTGGTGATTTCCAGGACCACTTAAGCCACTGCTGAGGAGAAACACCTTGATAATTGTCGGTTTTCATACCAGTCTTCTGTAAAATTTTGATCTACTTATGTATTGATCTACAGAATATGATCTTTCACATAAACTGTCTTCAGGCAACATTTGCAACCATGGTGAGCTATGAAATCAGGATGTTTGGGGGGAGATGCAGCATGCTCAGGGTGGGATTTGGAATGCGACTAGCATTTTCGTCATAACTGGGGAGTACTTGCCTCAGGAGCATTAGTTTCTGAAATTTGCATCCTTGCTGAGGATTACTGTGCACCATTCAAAAAAGTGTCTTGCTTTTGAACTCATGTTGTGGAATTCACGTGGAAGCATAGGAGCTGTTTTCTCTTTTTGAGTAAATACTATACTATCGTACATGTTACGAGGTGACATGATCCTCAGTGTTTTATTTGAGCAGTACCACTTTAAATGTGCTGAGAAGCCAAAAAAGAGCCGTCACTGTGGTGATCCCAGAACCCTGGTTCTTAAAGGAGCAATCAAGAATCTGGTTTTTTGGGGGGTTTCTTGCGGGTTGGTTTGTTGGGTTTTTTTTAGTGATTTTAAACAAATACACGGATTATTTCTGTGAGTAGGATGTATTTCATAAGAAAAGCATTTTTAGTATACTTGCACTCATTTGAGAGGAGTTGTTTGGTCTCTCTGGCAGCAGGACTTGGATTTATAGTTTTACCTGGGATTTCAAAAGAGCCCTGTAAAAGGAGCTGGGAGAATAGGGTTTTTCATTGAAAAATAAATACATCGGTCATAGAGATTTAGCTATGGGACTGTACATGGACTCTGCTAAATGTGGCTGATTTATTCAATTAAATTACTGTAAATTTTTGGATTTGACAGTAGAAGTCGGTAAGCCTGAGCTTAAGGCAGCATCCTTGATACTTAGTATTGTGAAGATGATACTTGTTTGATGTAAGAACTTGTTTTGGCTTTTAGTCAGTCACAACCCAGAAAAATAACCCCTATACTTGCATAGGTGGCAGTTCCCTCCTCTCATTCATTGTAACTACAGTCCTAACTTTTAGTGTTTAGTACAACTACTCTAGGTTAGTGTTACAAGTCCTGTAACACTAGGTCAGGGTATGTACTGAACTAGAATTTTCTAACCATCCAGGATTTGTTTAATTCTGTCAATCTCTTTCCCCTTAAAGTCAACTTCTCTGTTTCCCTTTTTGGTCAGTAAGCCATTTAATGGCCTGTACTTCAAACCCAGAAGTCTTGATCAGAAACCCAAAATAGCTGTGTTTCTTATCATGAGGTAACTTCAGTTACTTCAGGGACTCAGAATAGTGTGTGTGTGTGTGTGTGTGTGGGGTGCTTGGAACGGAATTTGGTAAACTTGGTACTGAGCTTTGTTGTTTTTTAAATGCTTTGGAACCAGTGACTAACCACTGTGAAATTTTTTTTTTAATAGAAAATACTGAAATGGAATATAGCTTAACTGTGTTGTACAGCTGCACTACTTTATGATAAAGGATCTTGTTAGCACCTGAGATTCAGGTGATAAGTGTTTCTGATAAAGAATTGTAGTGTTCAGTAGAGTGTGATGTGTAGTGAAAGGGAATGGTAAAAGTCTCTGCCTACTTAGAGAAAACTGCTTACGTTATCACATGGTAACCAGAAAAAGCTTATGAGAGAAATTGTATTTCTTCTATCAGGCCAGTCATGTTCTGAATTATATATGCTTTATAGGGAACTTAAACTTCCCTGGGGCCTACAGTGCCAGCTCCTTCTGTCATAGTTTTAATTTTCATCTGCCAGTGCAAAGAAAAGTTACGTGTGTGTTTGAGGTGAATTTCTTCTGGAGTCTGTTCCCAGTAATTGAAGACAGAGGGTGTACTTTAAAAAATAAGTTTAGGTTGTTTTAACTCTGTGTCATATGGTACAATACCACAAGACATTATCCTTGAATATTTCAAGTGTTTCAAACTAAGACTTACTATTTTCAGTGTTTCTTTCTGCCCTTCAGAAATCTGAAAGTGCTAATTTGTGTATCAGTTTGTTGAAGTGGTAACAATATACAAATGTTGTGTATTAGCGCTGAACCACTGAAGTGAAAGGAACATGTGTAGCCACACTTCAGGTTCTTGAAAGTAGTATGTGTCATGGGGGGTGTTTATTAAAAAATAGGTAAAACTAAAAAAAACCAGACTCCTTATGTAACACTCCAATATTTAGTTATAAGAATAAGTTTCCACCTTTCTTCAATCACAAAGACGACATTTGATTCTTCCTTGTTAGCAGACAGTATATGAGAACTTTTCAGTGATTTTACCAAGGCATGTGAGTTCCTTGAGGTTACTTGTCTTCCTGAGAAAGCAGCACCTTTGCTAGTATAAATCTAGAGGCTGGAAAAGTACACTTTCTTCTTGACTTCCCCTCTAGTGTTTCTGTGGAGGATCAACTATGCAATCTTGAGAATATGCTGTGGTTTATTTTAGCGTGCAGTAAGTATATATGGATGTAATAGAATCAGCATATATTCTTACGCAAAATGCCATTTTTTTTTTCTGCTATAGAGCTATTAATTTCCTCCTTCCTTTTTTCTTTCCTTCCTGTTCAAACACACCCTTTGGCAGGCACTCATTTTAACCAGTAAGGCAGGAAAGCTTCTTTGCTTTCTTGGCTCCTCTTTGTCTTCATTTTTGTAAGGCAAATGGGACATTTCTTCTGAAGGCATTGTAGGTGTTCATAAGAAAACATATTTAAAGGTGGGGGGAAATCTTCTACAGTTCCTCCTTTTGGTACTCAAGTTTGTGCAAACTCTTAGAAGCACCTCCCCATCTTACCTCTGTCCTCTCCCCACCTGCTTTAGGGAGTTTAGGTAAGCAAATGTGGAAGGCAGGACTGCAGCAAAACAACCCAGGTCTTCTGGAAGCATATACTACTTACAAGGAGAGCCAGAGAACTTATTTGATAATGATGTTGGTTTTCTTTTGTTTTGTGAACATGCTGTCTAAAGCAAGATTAGTGATGAAGTAAGTTTTTCCTGTTTTAATAAGGTGCAGTTCTGTAGAGAAAGGCTCTGGTCTGAGTCACGCACACACCATGCAGATGCAGATTGGTATCTGGTGCACTGTACAGCCTTCAGGGGCAGCTTCATGCAGCAGAGGAGAATGTAATTTAGGGTCAGGTAGTCAGCTGTGGCTCAGGATGTATCCCTTTGGGAGAATCTGTTTCAGCCTGGGGTCCCGTTGCTTCAGGTTTAGGCAAACCATACATATCTGATGTGTCAATAGTGAAAGGAGCTGTGCCATTCAAAGTGGTGAAGTGCGAATACCTGATTCCCTGAAGAAGGCTCAAGATTTCTGTGGTGCTGGGCCTCCTTGCAGGGTCTGACTGCTGTCCAGGTGCAGTCCGGAGTAGAGCAGGATGTGCTCTGTCCAGGATCTGTGGCTGTCACATACGGGTTTGCAGTTTGTCCTCCTTGAGATATTGGGAATTGTGACCACTGCTTCTAATTTCTAACATTTAAGACCCTGTGGGATTTACAAATACTCTTTTAAGGTTCTGCACTTGCTCTGTCCTGTGCTTCAGTATGCCCCCTAGTCTGTCAGCTGTCACCCCGACAGGCACATACAGTTACCTTGCATCGCAGACTGTATGCGCAGTGCACAGACTTTGCGTAGGGAAGAGATTGTGTTCTTATTGGAAGGGCATAAAATGAGTGAATATAAATTCTGTATTACAGCAACATGGTTGAGGCAGAAAGGACACTGTCAGAACATTTACTTTCCAGCATGTGTTCGTCCAGCCCCAGTGCTGTTTTTCTTCATGCATTTAGACCTAATGAAATATTCTGCCATTTCTGTGGGTTGAAAAGTCTGTTTGGAAATCTACTTAACAGTATTCCTTCTGGAAAACATATCTTTTGACTTGAAGAATAATTACTTCAAATAAGGTTTCTCAGTATCACAGAATATGAGATTTTTTCCATACTGGAAAGTACTCTGCAGAGTTGTATTTCGGTTTTGGAGAGAAATCTGAGCCTGTTCACCCTATGTATCACCTGGTAACAGTACAATTACTGCTGTATTGGCAATGGTATAAGTAATGTGGGGATGCTGTAGTCTGTGTGGTCTGCTGATAGATTTTGTGATGTTTGTTTGGGGTGGTTTTGTCATATGGAGAGGAAGAAAAAACAACTCAAATTGTTTTGCAAAGCTATTTACCAGAGACTATTTACTGCTACTTCATTTTTCACTCTATCATTATGTGAAATGTAAGTTAATAGGATAGAGTATTTAGCTTCTGGAATCCCTTGTGTAGATCTTAACAGAATATACCAGAAAGCAAGTTGGAAACTTGCATCTTTTCTTTAATCCTTTTTAATTTATGTGCCAGTATTGTAGCTATAACTGACAGTAGTTGTGAAGAAGCTAAATTAGGACTGTATCAGCTATTGTATATATCAAAATGATGGTCAAGTGTGCCCACTGGAAAGCCAGCACAGGCATGAGTGCTTTGCACTGAGTCACAGAATGGCAGGGGTTGGAAGGGACCTCTGGAGATCATATAGTTCAGCCCCCCTGCTAAAGCAGCATCACCTAAAGCAGGTTGCACAGGACAGTGTCCAGGTGGGTTTTGAGTGTCTCCAGAGGAGACTCCACAGCCTCTCTGGGCAGCTTGTTCCAGTGCTCTGCCACCCTCACACTCAGCTCCAGCTTCTACTTCTCTAGGGGTGTGGTGCTTTTTGTTTGGTGGGGGTTCTTGGAGTTTTTTTGTTTTGTTCTGTGACTTGCAGTTGTGTTTTTTGTTTTGTTGGTCTCTTAGTAAGTTGGTTTATTCCCCTCTGTTTTCATGTTTAGCTAGGGGAGGCAGAATTTTGTGTGGCTGTGCATTAGGGCAAAAGTTAATACATACTTGATTTTAACTGACCTATTTCTTACTCAGAGGATTCTGGAATTCACGATTGAAGTAGGACAGCAGATTATACTTATTGAGAGGAAAAAAAAGTTGTTTCAATTTATTCTTGAGGTTCTTCAGAAATACATAGTGAAACTGGAAAGTGTAGTACCAAAGTTACAGTATATTCTTACTAAGAATGTACTTCTCTAGTTTTGTATTTACTATGTCCAGCTTTAGATAATAAGACACCTGTTGTTAACATGTTGGTGCTGTTTAGTATCATTCTGATATAAAATAGAAGACTTTAACAGAAAATGAGTTGAAAAGTGTTTAGTGTTAAGTTACTGACTCAAAAGGTAGTGACTCCTAAGTGTTAGTCACTCCAAATACCACTTTGCTGACACTCAGGCTCAGAAAAGTTTATTTTTGTTAACTACATTTTATGTAGTTGTAAGAATTTATTTTAATGTTAAGGCTTTACATGATATACACAAATATAACTCTTGAAGATCCATGCAGCATTATCCTTCTGGTAGTTTGTTTTACCTGTATTTATAGACTCCCCGTTCTTCAGGGCGGATGGGAAAAATACCAGCTTTCACTCACCAGTGTTAGAAAAATTTGTCCTGTGTGTCCCAGCATATGAAGAATTAAACCTTAGCTGAAACTCCACATACTAAAAATAACACAAATGACTATTTAACTTCCAATTCAGTTTTTATATGGCTAATATTTTTATTTTTCCTCCATCGATATCTCTTATGATTTTGTGATTATCTGGTTTTAACCATAAACATGTACCCTTTTTTGTGATTCTAGGTATGATGAATGGATAAAGGCAGACAAGATAGTGAGACCAGCTGATAAAAATGTCCCAAAAATTAAGCATCGAAAGAAAATAAAGGTAAGTTCTCTCCCTTTTTACCCTTTGCTCCCCCCAAATGTAGCTTAGTATATTAAGTACACCCTGTTCTAACCTTTTGAATGGCCTACAAATGCATAAAAGTGACTTCCTGGCCTTGTAGAAGCTAGAACCTTTTTCATGAAGGTTTTGGTATTTCACTTGGGAGTGGATAGAACAAGCTTCTCTTTCCTACTTCCCTTTATTTTTTTGTGGAACTTATGTTTGCACCTGTACCAAACAAATGGAAAGGGTCAGTTTTTATCAGTGGTGGGACCCAGGGTCTGGGGCATGAAATTAGGGAGCTCCATCTGCTGATTCTGAAGAGCAAACCTATGACTCTAGTGCATGTGTATGTAACTTTCATGGGTTTATGTCATAGCATTTCTTTCAAAGTTCATTATTTTAAAACCAATATTGAGACATAGGTTATGATACATTACTTAGGCAGTGGGGTGCAAGGAGGCTTTTCGTCCTGCCACAGATGTCAGGACCTGTATCTAGGTCTAGAACCTGAGCTTTGTTCTAGGGCTCCGTATCTGTTGTGGTTACAGCACGGGGTGTCGGTGCCAGTGCCCTGCCACTGTTCAGTCTGGTGTCCTGCAGTGCCACTGCTCCTAGAGTGCTGGCTGTGTTTGCTTTCCTGCTTGTTGTGTTGACAGAAGTTCCTGTCTTTAGTATAAATGTTCTGGGATGGAACAGGTATTCAGAATCTTTTAAAGAGGAGGGCTTTCCTTTTCAGGTTGACTGTTTAAGATAGCTGTAAGCATTGCTCAGTTGTAATCTATGTTAAGATGAATACTTGAAATGAGGAGAGTTTTTTTTAATCCTCTTCCACGCAGAATAAAACTGACAAAGAGAAGGAAGAGAAGTATTCTCCTAAAAACTGTAAATTGCGACGTTTGTCAAAACCACCCTTTCACACCAGCACATCGCCAGAGACTGGGTCCAAACTTGACAGCACTGAAGCCAAAAATACTGAACAAGCTCCAGTTAAATCAATAGAAATTACTTCTATCATTAATGGGCTGCAAGGTATTGTACTTAAACTTCTTCTGATTCTACAAATGACCTTTAAACAGTAGGAAATATGATGTAAAACAACTGATGCAACTATACGCTTGGGTCTGGATAATTATATCATCTTCAGGAAAAAACCTTGAACCAAAGCAACATTTGTAGTTTCTGAAAACTGGTGTTGTGCTTTCAGTGTATTTTAACAGACTTAAGAATTGCATCCTTTGTTTTGCCATTTTTTTTTTGTTTGACATGCTGCAAAGCATTTTTCCTCCCTATGTTATTACTCAATTTTAAATTTTTGATTTATGTAACTTTTTGGAGTTTTATTTTTTTTTTGGATGCCTTGAAAAATGGAATTAATAAAGCTAGGTTTCCTGTCAGCATGTCTGTTGTCCCTAACATTGTTTTGCCCTTCCTACACAATTACAGCAGCATTAAAATAACTAGTTGCTCCACTTCATCCTTAATTTAGTGTCTCTCCAGAAAAAGACATCAAACATAGAGTAGGTAGTTTGGGTAACCACCAGTTTTTTGTGAAAGCTATATGAATTTAATAATCTTTCAGACTTGGATGACATTGGCGACTGGGTTCCAGATTTGTTGGTAGAATAACAGTCAATATAATCTATTAAGCTTCGTTTCCTTAGGAAATGAGAAACAAAAAAGCAATTAGTGGTGATGATAATGACACTATTATTAGCGCTATAATTAATCTGTAATTAACTTCTGATTACAAAAGCGTAATTTGCAATGCACCCTCTAATATTTTGGAAAGCTAAATGTTTTCCATGTTACATAATTAATTTCCAGAAATGCTTTTAATCGTATGCAGTTCTTTTGTCATTTAAGTCTACATGGATTCACGCTGGGGATTTAACTTTTTTATTACTTGTGGTTTTGTTTTTTTAAGTATGAAATGCTTTAATGTTTTACTATTTATTTTTCCTCCCAATTTCAGAGCTGCTTGCTCAAAGCACTTTACAGGTTGTTTTTTTGTGGGGTTGTTTTTTTTTTCCTCTTCCTAAACTGAACTGGAATTATTAACGGAATTGTATTCAACTTTCATTTCAAGGGTACAGCCAAGTAAATAGGTTGAGAGGAAACCTTGATGGACCTGACTGACTTTTGGCTGTTTTTTTAAATGTGCTGTTCTTGGCTCTTATTTCAAATGGCAAATTTTGATATCTCTCAGTAGCATAGTTTTGATCCTGTAAGGCATGAGAAAGGCAAGTCCATTTTAAGTCACAGAGTGCTTGGAACTTCAGGGCAGAACGTCTGCCATAAATGTTTAATTAGGAAAAAACAAACAGCACTGAAAGTGTTGTCTAAAACTTGCTTTCAGATTGAGTCTTAGAGTAGAATTTAAGATTCTGCCTATCTTAAGAAACAAGCAAACAAAAAACCCCAACAAAGAAAAAAGAAACAAACAACAAAAATACCTGAGGCGGCATGTCTTATTTTTGTTGTGTACACCTTTTCTCTCTGTTACAATGCTCTTCTCTGATTTCACTGTATTTTACTAAACCTTCTTAAAATAAGTTATTTTAAATAATTTTGTGAATTTTGTTGATAGTATTGCTTTTCTTCTCTGTCATTAGTTACATTAGCAACTTCTAAAGAGGTGGTGAGCTAGTGAGGAAATGAGAATGAGATAGGAAGAGTTAAACTAGTTACGCCAACAAAAATGGAGGGCTTACAAATCAAGGAGTTGCCTCTACTATATTTGAGCCAGTTCTTGTTGTTTCTCCTTGTATACCTGTCTTTACCCATTGAATGGGTTTGTTAATTACTTCTTCATTACATCTTTGCTCTTCTTTTCACAGTTTCTTTATTTTGTGAACCTGAAAGTTCTTAGTATTGTCCTACACTTTTAGTGTTTCTCCAAGTGCCTTTTACTGTTGCTTTCAATTTCCTTTTCCAGGGTGGTCATCAGGTTGGTTTGTTAGAGATTATCCAGGGGCTTTTTTGTTGACCTGTCACTTTTAGACTGTGGATTCTCCACAGAAAATACTGCCTCTGTTCTGAGCTTTGGAAAACAGGGCAGATAATGGTAGTATTTCTAACCCATAAGGAATATTTAAAGGGTTTTGCTAAGCACATCCTTCAAGTTCTGTTTTGGTTAATTATGCATAAGTTTGTATTTTATGGATTGATGCACTCCATGCTTTCTCCACCTCTTCAAAAATTCCTGGAGGTGCACTGCATAATACAGAATCTTCCTAGTCCCTAGGCAAGATACCTTCTAATATAACACAAATAAGTTTTTCAAGTCTTCAGGGGGTGCCATTTAAAATATATACTACTAGAGATTCCTGTAGCATGTGTTCGTGTCTGTAGAGTTTAGTTTTGGGGGTTTCTTAAGAATTCTTTGTAACCAAAATCAAGACAAACTTTTTTTATTTATTTATTTTTAATTAGCTTCTGAAAGTTCTGATGATAGTGAGCAGGAAGATGACCAAAGTGCCCTGAATGTACATACTGATGGCAAAGAGGAATCTCAACATGAAGCTGTAAGCCAAGATAAAAACGAACTCTGTCTAAAAGAAGAACAAAGTGGTTCATCTCTTCCAGAAGAAACTAAAGCTCTGACAGATGGAGTAGTGCCCAAGTCTGGATCCAAGTCTCCTGAAAGATTGCGAAAAGAGATGGAAGAGTTATCTGAAGATACTGACTCCGATGGAGAGGATGGAGCTGCAAAGAAGAGAAAGGATGTAAAAAAAGAGGTAGTGGATAAAACAGCAAAGCCACAGGTAAAACGTGGTAAACGAAGATACGGTGTCGCAGAGGAAACTTTAAAGACTGTGTCGCCTAACAGAAAGGATGAGAAGTCCAAAAACAAAGACACCCTTAGTTTAGAAAACAGCAGTAACAGCTCCTCAGATGACGATGAGGAAGACAAATCTAAACTAAAAATCACTCCAACTAAAAAGTACAATGGACTAGAGGAGAAAAGGAAGTCTTTACGGACAAGTACTTTCTACTCAGGATTTTCTGAAGTGGGAGAGAAAAGAATAAAGCTTCTAAATAACTCTGATGAAAGACTTCAGAACACCAGAGCAAAGGATCGAAAAGATGTCTGGTCAAGTATTCAGGGACAGTGGCCGAAGAAAACACTGAAGGAACTGTTCTCGGACTCTGACACTGAAGCTGCTGCCTCCCCTCCACATGCTGCTCCTGAGGATGCTGCAGCAGAGGAGCAGCTTCAGACTCTTGCAGAAGAAGACATTTCTTTGCCTAGCTCTGAACTTGAAAAATCTTTGCCGGCTAGTGTGGACGTTAAACCCATTGAGGAGAAACCAACTGAAGTGGGTGAAAAGAAAGTTGACTTTCCAAGCAGTGGCAGCAATTCAGTGCTAAATACTCCACCTACAACTCCTGAATCGCCTTCATCTGTAACCGTAACGGAGTCCGGTAGACATCAGTCCAGTGTCACTGTCTCGGAGACGCTGCCACCAAATCAAGAGGAGATACGAAGCATTAAAAGCGAAACAGATAGCACAATAGAGGTGGACAGTGTTGCGGGGGAGTTGCAAGACCTCCAGTCAGAGGGAAATATTTCTCCAACAGGTTTTGATGCCAGCGTCAGCTCCAGTAGTAGTAATCAACCAGAGCCAGAGCATACTGAAAAAGGTAAAGGGAAGGGTAAACAGAGCTGATTTCAACATGACCAGCTCTCATTTTAGCATTGTTCATGTATTTTTGTTCTGTTATAGTTACACTGCTGGAAAATTAGTTGTTAGAGGAAGTAGTAACCTGCTGTCTACGTCAAATGTGTGGAAATACCACAATCATATAGCAAATAAAATATCTGCCAGGAAGTTTCTTGGCTTTTCATTAGGAATTATGATAGTCTCAATGAGGAATAAAGTATATAAGAATAAAGTTTATACTGGACCAGCAAGTAAGCCCAGTGCAAATTGTAATGCATTGTATAAGGAATGCTTGTTGTAGCAAGACAGATACATTTTTAGTACCTTGCTTACAAGTAGAAGATAACTGTTTATTCCATAAAATTTTGATTCTCTGTAATCTCTTTATTTGGAGAGAAGAAAGTTCACATTAGTGCCTGCTTAGGCAACCATTTCAAACTTGTGTTTTATGAAACCCCCAAGTTAAGCAGATAACAAACATTGACTTACTAGCTATGTTTCGCTTTCAGCTGTGATTTTGCACATCGAAGTTCCTATCCTGAGACCACTAAAGAACAGTGGATAATAAGCACTGCCAACACTTGTTCACGTGATGTCAGTGTACTGCTGTCTATTTAGCTGTTTCCAAGGCTGGGTCCAAAACCTTTTATAAAAATCACTGGCTCTTCTATAGTTCTGTCAAAACTGCAGCTACTGGCACTGTGTTAAAGTGCATAAAAAACTAATACAAAGGGAAAAACCCCACATGTCTGAATATAATCCTGAGATAACAGAAGTGTTTATTTAATCTCAACAGTTTTCAGTTAATTATTAACTGAGTTTTCTCAATGCTTTAAACAAAGGAGAGAGTTTGACAGAGGTGAATATGTAGCCCTCAGTAAACACACCTGCATTGCTTTTTGAATTACAGATGTCTAGGTTTAGAACTTAATTTGTTTGCTTTTTTATATGAGGAAATTATTGGCACATGACAGAGTTTTCCACTATTGCACAATATTACTTCTACATGGATTAGACTTTAACTTCCTCTCTGATCGTGTCGGCATGCTACCTGTTACAGAAAATGGGATTTCTTCATTTAAATGGCTTTGTTACAGGAGTCGTTTTTAATCTGTAAGTCAGGTGGTTGTGGAACAACGCTTGAACAACTCCTAAAACTTGCTCTTTTAACAAGTGTGCTAGAATTCTTCCTTTTCTACTTTTCCCCCTTATAGTTGTAAATGCCAGAAGACACTTTCCCATGGCTTTTTTGTTTGCTGCCTTTTTTTCTTCTTGTTGTTGCTTTCTTTTTTTTAACATGACCCTAAGGGTTGGGGTTTTCTTTAGTACTTTCAATTAATGTAATCACTGATAACAAATGATAATTTCAGTTTTTTTCTCACAGCTTCCAAATGTGACAGGCTTTTTTAAAGTTTTCAGTTCCAGTAGTTAATACATTTTTCAAATAAATGTATTCTTATTTACAGTATTAAAAAAATAAAAATCCACATGGTTGAAGAGAAATTCTGATGATGCATATGGGAAAGTTACTTGCAGTCATCTTAGATGTTCACTCCTAACCAACGTGCTTTGTCAGCTTTCCACCCTCCTTCACCACCTCTTGCCAACATAAGTAGGAAGCTGAGCTCTATTAAGGAAAGGCAGGAACAGTCACACTGTTGTCTACAAACTTAAGCTCTGAAGTGGTTTTTTGAGACTTTGAGAAAAAGACACAGAATGCAAATATTTAATGTCTGTTTCTCCCCGCATTCTTTCTTCTTTTTTTTTTTTTTTCTTTCTCCAATTACAGTCTGTACAGGCCAGAAAAGACTTAAAGATGCTCAGGGAGGAGGCAGCTCCTCGAAAAAGCAGAAAAGAAGCCACAAAACATCTGTGAACAACAAAAAGAAGAGTAAAACTAGTAAGTACAGCAGCTCAATGTCATTTGTTTGAACAGTTGTAGGAGATGAAGTCTGGAAATAAAAATGTATTAGACAAAATGTTCCCATTGGGGAATCCTTAATACTGTTTAAAGGAAGAGACTACTCTTGCTGAATGCCAAAGCGTTTTTAAATGTCTTGTGTTATTGCTGAGCCTACTTCTAAGAGGTCCTTAATGATGTGTAAAGACCAAAAAGCAAGTGTTTCACACTTGGTAGAATTGGGATGGGCATCTGTGGCAGGATAGCTGCATGTTTGGGAAGGGATCTGAATAAAATTATACTTTGTGTTTTCTGCACGATAAATTTTTAGAGGTCCATATCTCTTCCAATAGCAAATATGAGAGTGATTCCAGAAAAATACAGGCTTTATTTTCTTTCTGTATCATCTGTTATGTCTTTAGTAAATAATGCAGCTTTTGCAGTATTTTTCTAGTTGTAGAAGCTAATTGGAATAGAAACCACTGTACTGGGGAAGAGAAACTTAATCAAAGCATAGGTGTATAAGAGACATATGCACGTGTGCTCAGGAGACAGCAAGATCAATTACTGCCTCATCTCACTGTTCAAAAAATAACAAACAGGGAACAGGCAGCTGGAGAGTGAAGCTGGGAGGAGAGCTGTAGAAAAAACACCCCACAATTAAAACAAGGATAGAAAACATATGCTAAGACATTTTACTTCTTTCTTCTCCCTGCCTTCTCCCCCCACCTGCCCCTTTCTCTTTCTTTTAACAGCTTTTACTAAAAGTCTCTACTTTCTGGTCTGGTATTTGCTTTAACCTCACCCATCCTTCATGTGCCTTGATCTCCTCTTCACATTGTTTCATCCTTTTTGTTTCCATTTCACTGATCTCTTCCATAACCCTTATTCCACCCCTTACCCTAGGAAGTGCACCTACACTGATAGATTTACTTATGGATATGGTTCTAAAGCAAGAAGTGTGATGCTGCCTTGAGCCGTTCAGAGAGTATAGTGCACCTTCCCTATATGGACCTAGAGCAGCTGGATTGTATTCAAAAATCTTCTTACAAGGAGTGTATCCAAACCCCCTGCCCACCTTACGCTCCTGCACACACACTTTCAGCAATATTCAGGATGGGTTCTGGAGCCACAGGCTGGTGCTTTTATCCACCCTCACGCTTTGTTTGGTTCCCACAGGTCCACATAACAGCTGTGATTCTGCACAGCAACTAACTGGACAGTGTTTCCAGTACAAGGTTTCCCTTTCACAGCATGCTGAAATTAGCAGGGCCCCATCATGTATGTGGGTTTTGGCCCAGTCTTTAGGCACTAGGGGTGCAAAGGTCTCCGTGCCAGGCTTCTATACCAGGACAGATGATAAAAATTCAGAGTAAAAGGACTTGGGTCACATAACCTCTTGTTAAGTGAAAATGCAGCACTTCTGCTAAGCTTTATTTTACGCAGGAAGACTGCTTTGTTTTTTTAAAAAATTATCTTTTTATTTCTTCAGCAAACAGCAGTGACAGTGAAGAGCTATCTGCTGGTGAAAGCGTGACCAAGTCTCAGTCAGCAAAATCGGTTTCTACTGGCATGAAATCTCACCAAACCAAATCGCCTGCAAGAACACAGTCACCAGGGAAATGTGGGAAAAATGGAGAGAAGGAATCTGATCTCAAAGAACAGAATAATCGTTTGCCCAAAGTTTACAAATGGAGTTTTCAAATGTGTAAGTGTTTTCTTCAAAACATGCCTAGTTTGGTCTTGCAGTATTGTATAAGAAGGCTTTTTATGTGTCTTGATTTTTATTTTTTTTATTATAAATTATTCCATCCTCAATTTGTTTAATTATGTGATAAATCCTGGTTTAAGGGAAAAAAAAAATAAATAATTGCAGTGCAGGAAACAGCCTATATTGCACTCTTCCAGTACTGTCTTTAGATATCTCTTCTGCGCTGACTTGCTGTTCTTCCCATCCAAGTCATTCTAGCGTGAATGTTATCCACTGTTACCTGCTCCTTGTGCTGACACTTTCTTGCTGGTTTACTCCTTGTTCTCTAGCTATTTCTCAGGCCCTTAATATGATTGATTTGTAACTTCTTCCCCTTCTGTTTTGCCTTAGCGAACCAGGACATGCTTATTATTTCTAGCAATATGAACTGAAGTATGTTTGTGTCAGTAGGCTTACAGGAACATGTGTAGCTAGGGGTGAGCAGGGATCAGGCATTTGCTTGTCTGAATAACAGTTCACTAGCTTATTAATGCATCAGTATTAATATAACCTCTTAATTGCTTCTCTCTGTGTGCATGCTATTGCAGCGTTACTTGCAGCAGGGAGAAAAAAGGAGTAAGATAAAATATTAGGTGACTGAAACCTTCTTACTCAATATAACATTAAGCAAACAATTTAAAATAATTATTTTAAAACAAACCCTAACTATTTCTAGCCCTCTCTCACACCATCTGGGTATTTGTCTAGTAGGCAATAAGTTGCTGGCCTTAGTACTGACCATGGCTATGTAGCATTGTATGAGTTGCTTTCTCTTTGATTGAAAAGGTCAAACTGAAACTGTGTGGTGTGGCTGATTTAAATTACTACTTAAAGTAATCCATAGTATTCAGTGCTCCTCTTCTGCCCTGAATCCCAGTGTTACTCTGCTTTAGAAATATTTTTCTCCTACTACTTCTTCACTGTCAAGTTACTTTCTGCTGCTTTTTGGGATGGTGTGATATATTAGATCTTTCCTGTCACTTACTCCCCTGCTGAGGTTCACTGGGCAGATTTCCTGTGAGAGACATTTAAAGAGTTTTTGATTCTTCCTTTCTACCTTGGCTATGTTTTGCACGCTAAATGTGCTTGGCAAAAATTTGGGTTTTGGCGTGCCACTTAATGCATTTCCTGCCACTGCAGAGGATTAAGACACTTGGAACCTCTCTGAGCTTTCCTCAGCTTCCCACGGCCTAATGAAGTTGGTCCTTCGGTGCTATCTTTGTTATAGGTTGATGAAGTGCATTCTGCACCCCGCAGTAGTTTAAATGATTCTTAAATGTCTTTGAAGGGAGTGTCTCCAGCGTGGCTTACCTGGGGCTGAAAGGGACTGAACCGAAATAGTCTCTTCCTGCCTGTGTGCCCCAGAGCTGTGTGTGATGCTGTGGAATGGTCCCAGCTGGTGGTGGGGCAGTTCCTGTGCTGGCCCTGCTCATCGACACCTCAGTGTGAGATGCCAGTGAGAAGGTCCTGTATAGCTGCACGGTATGGCCCATATGCCATGGACTTGATTAGAAGGACCCTGCAGGTATTAAGGTGCCTGTTGTAACCTGCTTGTTTTGTACAGCTGAGACAAGATTGACCTTGGTGAATTAGTCCTAACTGGGCTCTAGCAAGGACTGAAAACAGGCTAGTTTTGGCCCCTGTTTTTCCACCATTTGTCTTAATATTATTTGTTTTTTCTTTTCTGTCTATGGACAGGGGAATGCATCTATTTTCTTCCTCTGCCATGTCCTTATTTTTTTTTAAAAAGGTGTAGGTGATATCTTTTAAAGAATAATTAAAAATTAACAAAGTTTGTGATGATAAACAGCAGCTGCTGTTGCTGTGTTTCTTGGTTTTGCTGTCTGCTACCTCAAAGCACATCACTGAGATTTGAGTGCTTCCAATTTGACTGGAGTTCAGAAGTTTTTGGAAATGCTGCAAGACAATAATTAACAGAGATTGTTTAACTTGCAGCTGACTTGGAAAATTTGACTAGTGCTGAGCGCATCACAGTTCTCCAAGAGAAACTGCAGGAAATCAGGAAACATTACCTGTCCTTGAAATCTGAGGTGGCTTCCATTGACCGGAGAAGAAAGCGCTTAAAGAAAAAAGAGCGGGAAAGTAAGTGCTGCAAACTAAATTCTGCTTTTAGAAGGCTAAATTGCATGTTATGTTAAGGGGCTAACAAGAATTGGGTCATTTTTGTTGGATCATGATGTGTGTCATTGGCAGGGTGGTTTTGTTTGGGGTTTGGTTTTGGTTATCTTTAAACACTGGATAGAGTTAAGTTACAATCTTCACAAGGTATGGTTCAGGAACCTAGTGACTGTGCAAGGGGAAAAACATGAAAAGGCATGCAGCCTATTCTGTTTCAAAGCAGTTAGCAAAGCAAGGTTATTGATAACTCATAACTTTTCTTCAAGTGTCACAGTAACTTAATATAGTTTTCCTTGTGTGTCTAGTTAGTGCTTCCTTCCCCCTCACAGTAAGTGGTTTATTTTTATAAGTGACCACCAATGAAATCTCTCGCCCCGAAGCTGCTTTACCTATTGCTGTAGAGAATGTTCTAGTGTGCCCACTCCTAGCAGCATTAAAGGAATTATTTTCTCTATGTCTTGTAGAAACAAAGGCACACGTAAGAGTTCACCGAGTGTGAGAGGCTGAAATGCCATGTGTAGTAAGGCTTTATGGCCGCAGCCATGACATGGGAACTGCAGTTGCTTCTTGGCTGCCAGAGCAGGGTCTGCATGCAGATTCAGGGCTGGGACATAGTCCTACCCATGCTGATTCCCCCAAGAAAAGAGAGGAAGAGTAGACCTTGCTTGTGAGTGTGGAGTGAACTCTGGTGTCCTCAGGCTGGGCCCTTGACTTGGGTGGTCAGTGAACCAGGGCCACGAGGGGCAACGCCGTGCTGTCTTGCACAGGGCCGACATGTCTCCTGGGGTGCTTCCCACAAAAAACAGGGAATGGTGGCTTTTTTCTTCTTTATTTCTCGACGTCAGTTCCTGGAGTTGGCATCTACCAATGCTTGTTGTTGAATAGGAGAACATTTTTATGCTTAATTGATAAATTTTTATAACCTGTGTTTTCCTCTTCCTGTGCAGGTGCTGCTACTACGTCATCTTCTTCCTCATCACCTTCCTCTAGTTCCATTACGGCTGCAGTTATGTTAACTTTAGCAGAGCCATCTATGTCAAGCTCATCACAGAATGGAATGTCAGTTGAGTGCAGGTGACAGCAGGACTTGCCAAAGCACTTTGCACTTAATGGCTGCTGAGGGCCACTCTTTTTTTTTGTTTTTCTTTTTTTTTTTTTTATACTGCACAGTGGCACAAAATTCAGACAAGCACTATTTTGTATTTAAAGTTGTTTCTTGACAAGCTAACTTTGCACTTAAGTGCACTTTTATGAAGAAAAAGTACAACAAACTGCTTTTCCTCAAGCAATAATTGTTTCCAACTTGTCTGGGAATTGTAAGTCCGATGACTCGAAGGCCTTCCACTGTGGCAAATGGAGGCTGTTCACTGCCTGTAGAGACAGTACAATAAGCGTGTAGTTGTTGGGTTGATCTAAACAAACGTGGTAAGGCTTACTGTATTCCCTGGTATTTTGTTAAAGCTGGAACATTTGATATTTTTCCATTTATTTATGACAAATATTGAACCTATTTTCATTTGTACAAGCTAATTGTTTTTTAACTGCTAAGTCACCTTATAGTGGCTTTAATTGTATACGTCAAGCACATGTATTCAATTCAAAACCTGCAGTTAGTAGGATGTTTGACATCAGTCCTGATAACCAAATGAGGATTCCTTTAAATGACAAAAAAAAAAAAGACTGACTAATGTTTACAGGTTTGAATTAGGCTTAAATAGGTTACTCTGGGTTTTAAGAACCCATTGATTGGAACGAAACTACTGTACTTTGCCATTTTTCTATAAAACAGTATTTTTTTTTTAATTTTGATAAAATACATTATGAAAAAGGAAGAAAATGGCTAACAAACTGTATTAAATCTTAATGTATAAAGATTGTATTTAGCCAGTTTAAAGTGTATATTTATTCATAATGGATTATAACAGTTATATTTTTGTGTTTTCTTGTAAATGTTTCTTTTCCCTTAAAGCAACAAATATTTCATTTGTAATGCTTATTTTATTACGAGCTTCAAGGAGAGGACTTCTGGACAGAGTAAGGTGTGAGGCTATAATTTGTGGTTGCTGGTATGAACACTGCCACAAAAGGGTAGTTGTTTTTAAAATAAATAGCTAGCTGAGTGGTAGACATTTAATTTTTTAAATGCCTTGTACAAATTCCAAAACCAACTTCAAACTGTTTTCACTTGTATTGATTTTATGTTGTATGGATCCCAAGCTCTCTCCTGTTAATTATATACCTTTGTAAGACATTTGTATATTGCGGAAGTGTTCATTCAAGCTATTTAATACCTGGCACTGTTAATACACAGTACTTTATTGTACAGATTGTTTTACTGTTTTAATTGTAGTTCCGTGTACTTCTTTTGCCTGGGGAAATAGGGGCTGGCATGTTTTCCTTTGTTTTCTGGCAATACGACATGTAAGAATTCGAAGCATTTTGTTTGTAGATGCTAGAGTGTCAGAATCCTTTACATTTGACTTTTCTAAGAAAAGCATTTTCAGTCTTCGTAGTGTGTGCTTAAGGTTAACTGATTTTATTGAAAATGGTTTCAAAGTATTCAGAATTGTACAGGACTGTAAAAATTTGTTGACAAACATTGAAGGAAAAGCTTATAGAGAAAAGCTATAAAATATATATTAGGTTCTGCAGAAAATGGAGAATTATGTAATATATTGTACAAATGTAAGCAAAGGCCTCTGAAATAAAATGCCATAGTTTGTGAATCCCTGATTTTGTTTCTAACAGTTTAATTAAGCAACCAACCATAGTGTCTTCGTTTAAAATGACATCGAGCTGCAGAATCAGTTTAGCAAGTGATGTCATAGGCATATGGAGATAAGCTTAGAGCAGGTACACTGGTCTAGTTTTCCTCTTAGCCATTAAACCGAATTTGTCCTCTTTTTCAGCAGAAAGAGAAAGGCTGGCTCCCTGAGATCTTTAAAGCGGCGCCGGCTGAAGTAAAGACGAGTTCTGGTTTGTGTTAATTCAGGTAGTTTGAAAATGTAGACACAAATTCTGAAGACATTTGCTGTCTTCTGACATGGACTGCCTCAAGTTCAGAGTTAGTGGAAGTGAAGCTGGAATAAAAGTGTCAGTGTTGTCTGTGTACACCACGTCTGGCTCTAGTGCAGTTGACCAAAATGCTGCCTCACCTGCAAAATGATAGATGACTGACTGATGAGGCTGGTAAATGGCTAACGATGATAAGCCTTGGAAGCATAAATTGTTAATAATTGTCGATGAGCTGAGACTGACGGGAGGATATTTAACAATTCCACAAGGCTACTCAGAGGATAGTTACATATGTTTAAATTTAGCAGAATCCCAAGTTGTAGAACACTTCAGTTCTGCCTTTCAGGCTCGGTAGGTGTAACTGGTACTGGTATAACTGGGAACTACATCAGGGCAAGCAAGAGCGAATTCCTCTCTCCCCACTCACTACTAGTTCCTAATCAGCCCTCCCTTTTTAGTGCTAGCATTTTTGCTCTGATGTCACTATTGCTGGCTCTCATGTTCTATGAGAGGATTTGTATGTTTACTTGTTTAGTCACCTCCCCACTCCCAATTTACCGTAAGGAGAATTTTTGCTGCTGTTTAATACAGAGATAATTTAAATTTTGTTGTACTGCTCATGCAGTTAAGCAACTAGTCAAAAAAAAAAATCTGTTCTGGATGTTTTATATTGCACCTCTTCTGTGAAGTGTGTCTGTAAGTGGTTCTCTCCAGGTTCATGTTACTTGTGTCCCTGTGGGGACAAAAGAGGGTACCTTCGGCCAACTGTTAGCTAGGCAGCTTTATCCCATTTCCAGGGAGCCAAATCCCAGCTGCTTTTCAGGTAACGCACTGTAATGCAGCTTTAAACATGGCTGTGCGCCCTGCTTGGCAGGCACACCGTGCCTGCAGCTGAGGCAGTTTCCCACCAGCCCTTGGGTGCCTGATCGGGCCATGACCTGAAAGGTAGTGTGAGACAAACTGCCCTTCCATTATCCTTTACACCTTTGCTGAGCAACGGAATCTGTTTTGCCTGTCTCTGCATAGATGGTGTTGAGAACAACCCCGAGTGTAAGACTATCCACACATGCTGAGGGAACTCGTGCCTTGCTTGAAGGCTGTTGGTGTTACTCCCCACTCCCTTTATTTACAGTCTCCACTGACATTTGTATTTAACTGGGGGTTTCCATCCTGCTGTGAAATTTTCCCATCACCACAGGGCTCAAACTGACTCTCGGGCAGAGTTCTTGCAGGTGGTGTGCCTTTTGTTGAGCTTTGGCAATTAACAGCCTCTGAAATCAGCTGGCTGAACACTAGCCTGATGCAATTTTGATGCCCTGTGATGGGTCAGCCTGTTCGGCCCCACCTGTCACCTACACAGATGTGTGAAGATAGACCAGAGCAGCCAATGCAAGTAGTGTAGCAGCCACCTGCCAGTTATCAAGGATTTGTGTATTCTCTTGGGTTGACCCCATCGATGAGGATCCCTACCTTTCCCAGCATCCAGAAGGGCCCGACACGGGATGGCTGGTGCCATGTGTCAAAACTTTATTCCATAGCTGGATTGCTTGGGTGCCAACAGAACTGCTACTGCTGGAAGTTCAAAAAGGGCACAAAATGCTGCAACAGAAAAGCCGCTTATATTTGCTTCAGCCTTTAAAGCCTGGAAGTTTTCCGTGCCTTTCCAATTCTCATCACATCACCTACCATTTAAAATTACATTCTGGACAGGCAGTCCTAAAACAAGATCCAAATTAGGTGCTCAATTTCAGAGACTAACAGATGAAATTTATGTGCTCGCTATGCTGTGGCCTGGCAAATAAAAATTCAGAAAATTAATCTTAACAAAAAACGGTCTTTTCCAGTTGGATCAGTTATCCAATCCCACCCATGCAGCTGCTGCAGAGAGCAGCTGTGGGGGAAAGGTGTACAGTTCATTCCTCCTCTTCCTGTCCCCTGGGCTGCAGTCCCTGAATGCCCCAAAAAGTACTGGGTTTTGGTGATTGTTTTCATCCGATAAATCCTTACATGCTTTAAAAGCCTGCTGGCTGCAGATCACAGGTACGTATGCCACAAATCCCGGAGGAGACTGCCCGAAGTGATGCTTCGGGATCATCTCTCAGGTGGTCTGATAACAGGGACTGTAAAAGTGCCAACTGGTTCACTGCCTGTAGCTCTGGGCTCTTTCTCAGCCCATCTCGCTGAAGCTGTCTCTTTCAGAGCAACAGGTAACAGGAATCGTTTGGTGTGGGAGCTTTTTACACCCCTTCTCCCCTCGGCATTTCCTAACCCTCCACAGGGTCTGTCTCAAGGTAAGTTATTTTAGAAGGGGCCGCACAAGCAGCGGAACGATGCTTCCTGCCCGCCAACCCAAGCGTGAGGTCATCCACCCTGGCAACTGCGCACCGCAGCGATGAGGGCTGCGGCACCGTGGCGCGGCCCGGCACGCTCCGAACTTGGCGCCAGTTTCCATTCAATGCACGCTTGGTTTCGTGCCGGGTTGGGGTCTCCCGCGGTTTCGTGCAGGCTTCCCGCGGGGCGGGGGCTGGATCGCCATCACGAAGAACGAGGGGCACAGTGACGCGTCCTTCCGCAGCACCGGTCGCTCGTCCCGCGGCGTCTCTAACGTCTCGGGACCGCTCCAGTGGTGCCACAGACAAACACCGGCCTGAGACGCCTCGAGTGACCGCAGGCTCGTTTTCCTCTCCTTCCCGCCGCCGGGCCCGGGAGGCGGGTCCATCCTCACGGAGCGCTGCTGACCGCCCCCGTCACCGCCCCTCTCTCCCCGGGAGTGCGCTCCGACGCCGCGCGCCGGAAGTCACGCGCCCCGCGAGCCACTCCGCGAGCAGCCATGAGGGCCCGCCGCGGGGGCGCGGAGCCCCAGGACCCGGCGGCGGCCGGCGGCGGGGCCCAGGCGGAGCAGTACGTGGTGGGGCAGGTGGCGGGCAGCCTCTTGCCGGGCGGAGCGGCCTCCGCGCCCCTCGCGGGCCTCTTCAGCGCCGCCGCCGCCCCGCCGGTGCTGGTGGCCGTGACGGGGGTAAGTGCCGCGCCGCCTGCCTGTCCCTGGAGGCCCGGGCGCTGCTGGGGCGGTGGGTGTCGGGGGAGCGGCGGTCGCGCCCGGGAGGGTCCGGGTAACGGTGGCGGGCGATTAGCGGGAGGGCCGGCGGCTTGCCGAGGGGCGCGGCTAGCCGGGGGCGCTGCCTCCTCAGAGCCGAGGGGTAAAGCCTTGGAGCGTGGGGACGCCGTCCGCGTGTCGTGTCCCGCTGTCGCCGCGGCGATCGGTCCCCTCGTGGCTGGAAGTGCCGTGGCAAGGGCAGTGAGGCCGGAGGGGGGTGAGCAGGCAGACGGGAAGCACCGCTGCTGTCAGTTGGGGGCTGCCCGTGGCGGTGGCACGAATCAGTTGTCACGTACGAAATAGTTTGGGGCATTTATAGATCTTAGGTGCGTTTTTAAGTTATTTTGCTGTATTTCTCCTAAAGGAAAGCAAGAAAAGAAAGCGTACGGAAGAGGCTGAGAAAGCATCGGGAGACCAGAGCTCATCTGTCGCACAGGAACCTGCTGGAAAAGCAAAGAAAGCCAGGAAAAAGGAACTTCCAGAAGCAGAGAAGAAACTGGCAGAGAGGTGAGTAAATTGTAACGTTTTTGTAGTAAGGCTTAAAAAAAATCAGTAATGAGTTCAGCGAAACAATAAAGTTCAGCTGTTTGTCTTGAAACTTGTGTTTAAGAAGATTATTTTTAATCAGATTGTGAAAATTCTCAGTCAGTTGCCCCAGAAGATACTCAGTGCTTCCAGCCACTTGAAGCTCTGGGTCTGTGAAGCATAAATCCCATGTGAGAGCACTGGCTGGTCTAGATTTAGACAAGAAGGCATCCCTGGCATAGGGTGATGCTCTTTAACTGTAGCTGGCTTTATCTGGCGGCTCTGCCATCGGAGAAGCAGAGGGAGTTTCATTGGGAGCAGGGTGTCAGGTGGATTTTGTTGTCCCTATCCCGCTTGCTCCATGCTGTGACACAGAACTGCACTGTTACCCTGTCCGTGCCCTTAGGTACTCAGGGTTGGACCAAGGCGCTGTCGGTGCAGGGAGGAAGCCGGTCTCCGTGCAGTTCAGTTCGGGTAGCGACGTTTCCTTGATCGTAGCCAGAGGCTAGCACCGTGCCTTCCTCTCTCGTTGCATCTTCTGTGCCTATGGGACTTCTGTTTGCTGTTTTGGTGTCGGTAGCTTTCCAGAGGCTTCCTTCAGGTCTGCTTATTGTTGCTATGGCAAGCCTGGAAGTATAGAGAATCATTAGTGTACGGATGGGTCCTAAAGGAGTGTCTGATGTGAGTGCCCTGGATACTGGGAAGACTTAAATCTCTCCTTAGTTCCAGCGATGCAAAGACCAATTCCTCACTCCCCCGATCACATACACACACAATTTTAGTGGGTATTAAGTTATTTACTTAAGAATTCTTTCTTTATTACACCTACAAAGTAGTGAATGCAACGCCTTAGGGACAGGGAATAGTTTTCCATGATGTAGAATGGTCATGTAGGTTTGTTCGGTGCATAATAAGCAAAATAATGTGTGAAACTTTGTGTTTGAACATAATTTACAATGTAAGTTAAAATACTTATATTGGAGGCTTCGATTCTTTGACCTCAAGAGCTCTGGATTTTCCCCCCACACACCAATTGTTACTTGTTGGTGTTTTTCTGATAAGAGAGCACGCTTTGGAGCAGGCGGATGAAGAGGAGGAGCAAAAACTGTCTCAAAACAAAGTGAAGCAGGAGAAGGGGGCTTCTCATGCCATCACCAAAAGCGTCGTCAATCCAGGCAGCGGCACTGCTGGGAAAGGGCAAAAGAAAAGAAAGCTGGATGACGAAATGGTCAACAGAAGAACAGTGTTTGTTGGAAACTTGCCCGTCAGCTGCACCCCTCAGGTACGGGAGGGGGTTTCTGTCCCCTGATGGAATGGAAAGAGTTGCAGCGGGCCCTAGTTGGAGGGGATGAGAACTCACACGTGCTTGTGACTAAAATCACTTATTTTGGGAAAGTGGGAATTAACATAGTAACGCTGGTTAGCAGAAGCCACCAGAGGCAATCGATCCCTTTTGTTTTACCGGGGTTTGGCTTGTGGCAGCAATGGCTGCAGGTGCTCTTTCTTCAGTGGGATTGGTTAGTTTGTCTTTCAGTGCAAAAATAACTTAATGGATGACAGCTACAGCTGCAGAGCTACAGGCTGCTTCTAGTTCTGAATGTGAATTGTATTTCAGACAGTTGCATAAAATACATTTAACGTATTTTCTGCCATAGGGAATGGGACAAATTCAGTTTAGGAAATCTCAGGTGAGAAGCTAACACAAGAAACAGTCATAAATTACTTGCATATTTTTAGTAGCCCTTTAGCAGACCTTGTATAATTAAATAAAAATAATGTAAAACCAATGTTACCAGTAACTGTTCGACATTAATGGTTACTACCCTGATGCAAAAATGTATTGAGTAATTGTAGTATCTCCTGTTTAGATGCTGAAATCTCTATTTAAAGAGTACGGACAAATAAAATCGGTTCGACTGCGATCTTTGGTAGGTTATATCCTCTTAGTCTGTATAACTAAGCTGTGTTTCTGATCTTAAAGGGTACTTATTCATTAGCTCAGAAGCAGGTTTGGAGGTGTTGTTTCTTTGCTATGAGAAGGATCCCTGAAGGTTTTACTGCAGAGCCACCACAGATGCATCTTTCCTTGCGTGTGTTTCACTCTTCCCGTAGTGGCAGTTGATGCCATCAGGGCTGTATGTTCTCTGTAAGAAGAATCCTTTTAGCACTGCTTGTTTGGCTAAGGTGCTTTTTACCTGTTTTCAAGTCATGGCAGCCAAGGTGCACTGATTGTACCTCAGTGTGCTCTGTAACATAGTTGGAGATAACAGTCTTGGAACTCAGGAGATGTGACAGAGGGAGTCACAGCAAGGTATCTTAGTTCTGAAGTGTGACTACATCATCTCTGGGAACAGCCAGTTACATCATTTGCTCACTGTAGTGGCTGCATTGCTTTTGGGAGGGAACGGGACCTGTTTGAATTCCTCTTTGTCTTCAAAAAGCAAACACTTGAGTTGAAAGTGGTGCTAGGCTCGCTTAACTACAGCTCTTTTTATCTTAAAGATTCCAGCAGAAGACACTCCATCCAAAAAGTTGGCAGCAATAAAGTAGGTTCCTCTTATGAATTTTGTGCTTCATTTTTCAAGGCAAAAATAACTTTTTAAGTGTTGGCTGTTAAACACTTGGCTGCACTGATCCTTAAATTCTGTGTTTCTTTGACTTCTGCAGTTACCTTTGTGTGTATTGATGAGTTTTCTTGACAAGTGAAGAACAATTAGGTGCCTGGTATACACCAGTAAAGCAATTCGTTATCTTAGGTTGCGTTCCACGTGTTTTTAGGGAGATGCAAGACACCAATGGCCTTTTAATTCCTTCAGTTTATGAGTTGAGGAAGCCTGATCAGGGCGTGTATATGGGCCGTGTTAAGATGTACGGTACGACCCCACCATGGACACAAGAGGCTGGCCTGACCTTTAAGAGAAAGGGAGTTGTTACTGTGCTTGCAAACAAAGAGGAGTCATAGCTGTGTGTAAGGAGATGTGCTTGTGCGCTGCACGCCACCGGAGCTATTTAAACAAGGCATGCCTCTTTCACGTTGCAGGCATAAGGTGCACCCCAATGCGAAGTTCATTAATGCCTACGTGGTGTTTAAGGAGGAATGTGACGCTGTTAAGGCCCTGAATAAGTAAGTCTCAGTTTTGTTCCTTGGTCCCTGGTGAGGAGGAGGATTGGCAGAGTGTTAACAGAGAAATCTGAACTGCCTCCTCTCCTTTGCTTGAATCAGAACACATGTTTCTGTGAACTTTAATTTGCTTTTGGAATAATGCTGTGTGGTGACACTGTACATTAAATGACAGTTTTGTTTTCAAATCCTTTTGCTTGTGATTGCAAAAGGAACGGAACAGAAATCGCTGCTGGATTTCACATCAGAGTTGACATCGCGTCAAGAGCCAGTTCGGTAAGATGAATGCCTAGAAATCTCTGGGTTTGGGTGGGGTTTTTTTTGGAGGGGGAGTGGGGTGGTGTTCTTTGGTTTGGGGTTTTTTTTTTCTTTAACAAAGAACTTAGCCTTGTATCTCTTGTCTTCTTCAGCATGACAATAAACGATCCGTATTCTTGGGAAATCTCTCATACGGTAAGTCCAAAATGGATTGTTAAGCATCATTACTTAACATTTATGGACTGCATTGACATGAGGGTTTTTTTTATTTACTGGTATCAAGGGTAGCATGCTTAGGTAGCTAAATTTCTTCTGCTGGAATTAATATTTTTTTAATAGCAGGGATTTTTTTGTTTTGTTTTGTTTCTTTTAACTGAAACACCTAAAAACAGGTTTTAAATTTCTGGCAGGTTCTACGGATTTGACTGTTTTCTTCTCGTCACCTGCTGGTTTTTAAATAAATAGGACTAAACTGCATAGCCCAAGGCTTCCTAAACTGTTAAACGTGTCCCGGTGCCGGTTTGTGAACCACTTCTGAGCGATGCATAGGGATAGCTTCTCATTTTGACACTGTCTCTGAGCTGCAGGGTGAGTGACTCTGTCCAGGCTGAAACAAACAGGCTTTAGGTTTCAGCTTAAAACTTGACCTGACTGAAAATCTGCATAGATTTGATTGTGGTGATGTTACTAGCGGCTGTTGCGTGGAGCCCGTGCTGGCGCTGTGTGTTTCATCAGTTTGAACCTCCAACAGCATGCCTAGCTCTCGCTGCTGTAGTAAACCCTGCACTATTAAATTCAGCAGAAAAGAGAATAACCCACGGTTTTGTGTCGATACATCATGCTTGTCTGCTTGCATCGGCGTGAGACTGACAAAGGCTCACTGATCCAGCCAATATCAGAGCAGTCGTGTAGCAGCTGTGGTGGGAGAAGTGGTAAATCCCTTCTCCCACTGTTCAGCTGAAGTTCTGGGGTCGCTCAGTGAGTATCAGACTTCAAGAACTGCTAGCTCAATCCCATTATCGCCAGCACTGATTTGTAATAGGAGATCCTGGCCTTGGAAGGAGCTGCAGGGAACATGGAATGGATCTAAATTGCAGTGTTCAAACCACAGGTGGAATTATTTGGAAAAATTATTTTGGTCTTCATCCTCCTATGTGACTTTGGGGTTGCACAAAAGCTAGGGGATCCGTAACTGTCAGAGTAAGTAGCCCTCTATAACGAATTTCTGTGTCATTAACGGGCTGGAATTTTTCTGAACCACTGATACTTCTTTACCTAAATGTGCACATCAATATACATACTGAAATATATATCTCTGTGTACCTGAAATGTTGGATTTGGGCCAGGCTTCTGAAACTGCAGCATCTGTTTCCTTGTGCTTGCCTGCAGACATCAGTGACGATGCCGTGCGAGAGCACTTCTCTGTCTGCGGAGGGGTAGTGGCAGTGCGAATCGTGAGAGACAGGCAGACTGGCCTGGGGAAAGGCTTCGGCTATGTTCTCTTTGAGGTACGTATGGAGGGCGTGCTGTGGGCACTGGGGGGGTCTGCAAAATCATGAGTCGGGGTTTGCCTTTATGGCCTTAAAGTGTTTTATTTATTTTAGGGGTTGGGTTTTGGGGCTTTTTTTGAATTTGTATATGACATTAGATGGTAGGATTGTTGAGTCTGTTAGAAGTTGGTCTTGTGGAAAGAAGCAGGCACAAAGCAAACGATGTTAGGGTGCATACAAGGAACAGTTGCAAAGCCTTGGGGGTGACAGAAATTAAGGCAGGGTCTGAAAAGGAGGGATGGATGAGTTTGTGTGGTACCGCTGCAATGTTGTCCCATTTCTTATGTCTCGAAATAGGAGAGCCCTCCACTTGGTGCTCTTGATTGTAAAACCCTGCTTTACAAGAACTACAGGCAACTGTCAGTTTGAAAGCCGAAGTAGTGCTGCATTTAAACAGAGTCTCTGTCGTTGCAGAATACGGATGCTGTATATCTCGCTATGAAACTCAACAACTCTGTTCTGATGGGAAGAAAGGTAAGAGTGAAGCGCTGTGGAGAGAAGTGGAAAGCACCACCAAAAACCCCCAGTCGGTCTCGTGCTCCTAAGGACAGAGCTGATGCCACGTTAAAAAATAAGATGAGCTCTCGTGATTCGTTTGTCGGTGAAAAAGCAACCCCGTTGAAGAAGAGCGGTAAACCGAAAAGACTAAAAACTGCGCCTGGAAATAAGGCTGGGAAAAACAAACAGCCACTTGGTAAAAAATAAATGGACAGGAAGCGTTCATTATTGTTACAAAAGCTGGTGTGTTCCAGCGTGTTCTGTCATAGGTGCTGTTTGCTAACACAGCAGGCAATCCTCTCATACTCCGTCGGGGGTTTCTGGCCCCGCACCCAGGCTGCAGTGCTGGCACCACCGCCTGATTCTGTGACTGGGCTCTGGGCGTTCAGTACCAGCTGCTGCCCTACCGCTTCCCTGAATTCTGTTCTGGGAGTTGTGTGTGGGGAATTGCCCACCGTGCTGGAAAAAGGGGCTCTGGTGCTGGCCGAGACCGTGCCGATGCACAACTCGTTACCTAGGTAATGCAGTTTGGTTTCTTTCTTTAACTGTTCCGCCTCAGAGTGCGAGTTTGGCAGCCCGAGCAAGGAAAAGCCGCCCCGGGACGGCAGCGGTAGGACCGGGTTGACCTTCCCGCCCTTGTGGCGGGCACCGGCCTCTCCCGGCGGCCGCGGGCGCTTCCCCGGACCGGGAGGCAGCGGGGGCTGGGCGCCTTTTTCTGCTGTGGCCGCCAGACCGCCCTCCTTCCCGTACCGCAGAGCTGGGGAGCCCAGCGCGCTCTCAGCTCGCCCCAGGGCTGCGTGCGTGCGGATAGCGGCGGGAGGGCGCCGCGCCGGGCCCTCCCGCGCATGCGCCCCGAGGGTGGCTGGCCTCCCCGCAGGCACCGGAGTAGGCGACCTCTGCCGCCGCTGGTTGATGACGTCAGCGGAAGCGAGGTGGGGTCCTTTCTCGCTGCCCGCTCGCCCCAAGGTGCCTGCGGAGCTCGGCGCCGGCCGCGCGGCGGGAGGGAGGGGCGGCGGCGGCGGCGCGGCGGGACCTTCCTTCCCCTCGTCGCCGGGCACGATGATGGTGGGCAAGACCAGCGCCATTGCGGCGGGCCTTTGCGGGGCCCTTTTCATCGGGTACTGCATCTATTTCGACCGCAAAAGACGGAGCGACCCGAATTTCAAGAACCGGCTGCGGGAGAGTGAGTGTCCGGGCCGCCCCCTCCCCCCCTCCCGTGACCTCGTGGCTGCCGACCCCCTCCTCCCCTCGGCCAGCCCGCGCGCCGGGGCGGGAAGGCAGCACGTGGCGCCCCCGCAGCGCTGCCCTGGTCCCGGGGCCGCCGGCGTTCGCCCGCCGCCGACTCCTTTTTTCTGCCACCTCGGAGGATAGGGGAAGCGGCCCGCCCGTCCTTGCGGGGGAACGGCCGTGAGGCCTCGCCGCCTGCCCGCCCGTCCACCGCTTCAGCCCGCGTTGCCGCGGTTACCGGGCGAGAAGGGCGCCGGGGGCCCGGGATGCTGTGGCGAGGCCTGCTGCGGTGGGGCCTGCCTCGCTGGGCCGGGAGCTGGCGGGCGGGGTTGTCCCCGAGCCCCTGCTAGCTTTTGCCTCTCGACATCCCTTTACCGAAACCGGGGAACGGGTTTGGGGGTGGGGGTCGTGCTCTCTGCAGTTTGCCTGGCTGCGGGCTACTTGCGGTTAAGCCAGCAGAAGCTCGCCGCAAAAGGCATTTGCCACCTTTTCTCTTTTAAGTCTTGTCCGACCCAGTCAGCCATGCTGTCCTCACCGCCGCATTTATGCGCCACTGCCCTTTGATTTTCATCAAGTAAAGCAACGCACTCCTATGGTGGAGTTGTTGCTATGTGGCAAGGCAAGAATGTGTAGCAGCCCTCGGGGATTTTATCTAGAGCATTCTTAACCCTCCTGGCAGCTCTTTTGTTAGCTCCCAGGATAAGAATGAATGCCAGAGAAAACTGTTGATCAATCCAAAATGTAGAGCTCCTCTCCCATGGCTCTTCGTTATTTCACATCTTCAACATTTATTTAAATGTGTTTATAATCGGTGAAGGTTTTAAATGCAGCTGCAAGCATGAGTACTCAAGTTTCTCTGACTCATCCATGGTTCTCAGAGGGATTATAAGAAATAAACTGGTATGTGTTGTGCTGGGTCGCTTGTGTCGTGGGAATGTGCGTGGTATTCCCTTAATAACTAGTCTGCAGGTAAGAAATTGCCGTTACGGTAAGCGTTCCTGGCAGGTACACATAACGTGATCAGCAGCCTCATGGGTGGGACAGTCAGTAACTGGATAGGTTAAAAATGCACATTTACCTTATGACATTTAAATGTAACAAGCGCTTTGATTCTGCCTTGAAGGATTGAATTTGTGGAGTGACTTAATGGATTCTTAATTTCCACAGCGAATTACGTCTTTCAGATACTTCATCTTCAGGCCCTTGCTCACGCCTGTGGGATCTCGGACACGTGCTCTCTGAGTGCCTTTCCTCCAAGTAGTTTTTGCCCTGCAGTGCAAGCCATTCATTGGGAATTTTAGTATAGTAAACTGGTCTGTGCTTGACTTGCACAAGCAAACTCAATTTTTGGCTGTGTATTCGGACCAGTTCCTTTCATGATGCTAAATGTGTAGTACGGAAAATCTTGGATTACATGGAATTTTTGCAGAAGCACTGAAAGTGATTTTTGCATCCTGTTGTCTTCATTATCTGAGCCTTTATTCAGTTTTGAATAAACCCAAGGCTTGCTCTGATGAAGAACTAATATTTTCTTCGAAGTGGAAAAAATCCTGTGTGATTTCACAGGAGAGAGGGCTTTTCTCACTTGGAGAACGTCACTGTATGACAGCATCCTTGGCTGCTTTTAGTTGTATGGCTTTAGGTAATATTAGATGGTGGTTAGATAATGTAGATAAAATGTTGATAGTATTAAGGAATTTGAGTTTGTTTTTACTTTTTGGTACTGTAACTGACTCTTTAGAATGATGCTTCTGTAATGTTGCCAGTGATCAGATAATACACCATTTTTACTGTTGGATAGTAACGCTTGGGCATAAAAGGTCCAATGCAGCAGCAGCCAAGTGCAGTTCTTTACATGAAGATACACTCTTTTCTCAGCCAACACAGGAATATTTGATTGAAAACCACCTTTACAGCAGGTCTTTTCCAGTAACATTCTTAGGGTAAGATTGTTTTTCAGCCTTTCTGATGCAATGTCACCAAAGCTTAGAGAGGACAGGAGATCCTATGTGTCAGTGGATTGCCTGTTGTAGTTGATCGACCACGTGCTGACAGAACTAATTTATTTATTCTTTTGGCCATCCCAGTTGTATGAGACCTCTCTTTGGGCTGAGCTAGGACCAAAGTTTACGTTGCAAAGGCCCATCGTAAAAATGGCATGGCCACATTCAGGTTTTTTGGGGAAAAAAAAAAGGAAGTGTGATTTCCCAGGAGACTTGAAGAACTGCTGGACTTTGGACTTACAGAGATGTTAAATTATTTATTTAACAGGTTTTGTGTTATTTTAGGGTTTTAAGTCTCTAGTTGGGGGTGAATGTCCGTATTTAATCTAATAGCCAAAAAGATAACAAAGGTATAAACATCTGGACCTGCTTAGTTTCCTCTAGTGGTGTTTTGTGATAACATTTTAGATGTGTTTACTGTTAGTGTTCCTGAACAGATAAACCTGCTCTGTGTGCAGATTGATGGCTTCACTCTGAGACAGCCAGGAATTCCTGACCATGCTGAACTTTGCCTCAAGAGCGCCTTCTGCCTGGCCAAGCTGAGGGAGGAGAGCAGTGGGCAGGTTGTTCGGGTGGGAGCTGAAGATGCAGATGATGGCTCTGGGGGGTTGTTCTGCTCCTTTGTGGGTCTGGCCGTGAAGCTGCTGGGGCCAGCCCGTGCCAGTGCTCGAAGCTTGGTCCCTGTGTGCAAGAGCCGTGCCAGAAGGACCCGCAGGGCACCTGCGGTTTGAGAGCTGCAGTTTATTTAGATTTCTGTTTTGGATAGGTGCACATGAGTTTCTGTACTGATTAAGATTCCTCCCATGCAAGATTGCCCCTCCCATTTTTTAAAATATGATGATGTCTTTAGAAAAGAGGGAATTTTTTCACAATTGCTTAAGCTGTAGACTGTTAAAGGGACCTTTAAGAGGTCTTTATACTTTAAAAATGTATCAAGAAGAGGAATAAAAGTGGCATAATAATTAGACTTGAAAGATTCCATAGATCAGTGTCCAGTTTTAAAGTCTTGATGATTCTTCACATTCCTTTACTGTTTTCAGGTTACAGTATATGGTTTCGTATGCATGTGATCAGTGGTCAAAAGCTTTTATTAAATAGTTACCAGCATGCCTTTTTTTCTCCCCTTTATTTCTGCATGCTTGACCTGTTGGCTGATAGCTGGTGTAATATTTTAGATGGTATCGCTGTCATGCCAAGAAAACAGTTTTCTCCTCAAAGTTGTGTGCAAAAGCTGTACTCTGTACTTCTCATTGGTGTTTTCACTGAATGCACCAAAGTTGCACCATGGCTTGGTTTGATAGTGAAATATTTCAGATACTTCTTCATTTTTTATTTAATCTTCAAGATCTTGCATATTAGCAAAACTGGCTTGCATAGTAGTGTGGTTTAGTTAATGCTTCCAAAACCTTGGAGTGAGACAATTGAAGGCACCAAGCTTCCAGAGAGAAATTCTTTAATGCTGAAAACAACCATAATGACAAAATTACAGTATGCTACAGTTCCGTAGGACAGATTTGTATATATATATGAAGGCGTAAAATGATGTACACACGTCAATAAGTTGCAGAAACTCAGATGTTAAGGGTTGTTAAGGTATTGTAGAGAGTAAAAGGGTGATCTGCAGAGTTAGATTATGAGCTCTGTTTAAGTAAAGAACACTTGATTTTGTCCATACATTTCATGTTACAGTATCACTACCAGGAAATAATAATCCTGAATGTCTTCAACTATAATTTTTCTTTCTCATATGAATAGCTGCTAGTAGAAAATATCTTTATAGCTACCTAATGCAATAAAAGCAAGCTATGGTATCATGTTACTTGCCTAGTTTTGCTGGAGCGGTGCAACTTGATGTTGCAGACCAACTTAGTGCCTTCAGGTTGGGCAATGTGTAAATGTTTGCTTTCCCCAGTTTGCAGGAACGCATGCTTTAGTACTGCTCTTGCTGTGGGGTGGTGAGATACTGCCACCTATTTAAGTAACTCTCAAGTGTTTGCTATAAAACAGCACTCTTGTGCTGTCCTCCCGAAGTTCCTGTTGGTGGTGCACCAGACAGTTAAAATTTAGACTTGACTTGCGGGCAGTTCCTCGGTGGCTTACTGCTGTCAGGAATCGCATGGAGAAACCCCCTATTACTCCCATTCTCTTTCCTTCTTCGTGCCTCTGGTGCGTGAGGCACGCTCGACCGCAGGCCCCACTGGTGCGTGAGGCACGCTCGACCGCAGGCCCCACTGGTGCGTGAGGCACGCTCGACCGCAGGCCCCACTGGTGCGTGAGGCACACTCGACCGCAGGCCCCACTCGTGCGTGAGGCACACTCGACCGCAGGCCCGTCTGGTGCGTGAGGCACGCTCGACCGCAGGCCCGTCTGGTGCGTGAGGCACGCTCGACCGCAGGCCCCACTGGTGCGTGAGGCACGCTCGACCGCAGGCCCGTCTGGTGCGTGAGGCACACTCGACCGCAGGCCCCGCGCCTTTCTCATTTACTGCGCCCAGCAGGAGAGGAGCTGCCCTTGCGAGCTGCCAGCCCTTGTTAGAGCTCTAAGTGATGTCCTGTTGCAGAGAGAGTGGGTTGCAGTCTTGTGTTCAGTCATCAAGATTTGGTATCTGTTAACAGGTTCTTATTTCGGAAATAACTCTGGTTGGTTTGTGGCTTTGAACTACAGTTTGAAGGCTTTTTTAATGGCAAATTAAAAATGTAAGATGCTTTTATTCTTACAGGAAGGAAGAAACAGAAGCTTGCCAAAGAGAGAGCCGGGCTTTCCAAGGTAATAGCATGTTCAGTAGTGCAGCGCCTTTTTAAAAGATGTTTCGTTTGCGTTATTTGTAAGATGTGTCTAAAGATCTGTTTTGATTCCAGTGTTACAAACAGTTCTGCAAATACACAGTCCTTAGGGGGTTTTAATGGTCATAACCATATGGAAAGGTTGTTCCTTTTCTTGTGTCAGATAGAGGCCTCATACTCAAAAGTACATTTACTGTGTGACTTGGTGGTGGTTTTGTAGTATGTGCCAGGACTTTTCAGACTTAAAACCCATTGATGGGATGACACCTGTGACTGAACTTGAAAGTACTTTTGCTATAAGCATTTGATTTTTCTTCGCTTATCGTCAGTGGATCCCAGAAGAAAAGATAAATCTATCTTAAACATAATAAGAAATACAGTTGGGATAAGCATAATGCACCTCAGAATTTATATTTGGTACAGAATTGTGTACTTAATAAACTGGGCTGGAGGTATTCCAGGCTCTGTCTCTACAGAAGTGGGATGCAATGATGAGAGACCTGAGTCTGATTTTTTCAAAACTATTCTGTATATGTTTGTCCTGGGCTACATTTAACTTAAAGCTTTTAGTTTTTGGTGGGGTTTTTATCCATTTCCAGTGTAACAGTGTTGTGGCCTGTGTGTTTGATTTCAGTTGAGAATGCTGTCCGCTGACTTGTTTATTAGCTCATCTTTAAGGGCCAACTTCAATTTTGTTGTGTCTTTTAGTTGCCTGATTTGAAAGATGCTGAAGCAGTTCAGAAGTTTTTCCTGGAGGAGATTCAGCTTGGCGAGGAACTACTAGCTCAAGGTAATAGCTTTTTCCTTTCTTTCTTTCTTCCCTTTATTTTTTTTTTTAAGGGTAAGTTGTGAAATAATTTGCCTTTGCTAGAAGGTGACTTTTGCATACTAACATCTTCTGGGATGTTAAACTCACCTAGCAAAAGCTGTTTACTTGTTTCTAACCTTCTATGTTCAGAAGATCTGTCAAGGGAGGAGGAAAGAAAATTGTGGTTTGATTCTCTGTAATTTTATCCGCTGTTGATGGGATGTTTTATGTAAATACTTTACAGTGTGGAAGAAGGTGGATTTCAAAATGTTACAATTTGTCGTACAGGTGAATATGAGAAGGGTGTTGATCACTTGACCAATGCCATTGCTGTGTGTGGACAGCCGCAGCAGCTACTACAAGTTCTACAGCAGACTCTTCCACCACCAGTGTTTCAGATGCTTCTAACTAAGCTCCCTACAATAAGCCAGGTATGTGAAACGTTTCCTGTTGCTTTGGTTTGAAAAGAATCTAACTACTTCTCTTAAGCTACATGAGTCTCGAGTATTGGGGTGTGTAATAGGCTTTTTGTGTATGCTCAGTTAGAGTAAAATTAACATTTTTTCCCACCTGAAACATTAAAAAGTGTATATTAAAAAATACCACGTAGCAGTAATAGCAGACAAGGTGAAATAGAAACACAAGCCTTCTCTCACGTATAGGGCATGCTAAGCTCTTCTACAGTAGAGAGATCTGACCACAGCTCTGACACCCTTAAGTGGATCCACTGTTTCCCAAATACAAGTCAGGGGATCAGGAAAGTGGTAACTCTCTTGCACTGGGTCTTGAGGTTTGTTTTTTTAAATTACGTTCCTACAAGTGTCTGGAAGTGCTATCAGAGTCCATTTGAATCAGTCTGTGGCTTTTGCTAGCCTGTTGCTTCTGGGCCAGCTACAAACACAGGTTGTTGACTAGCACCTGAACACTTGACAGTCTTGAAGCTTGGACATTTCCTTGATGATAATAGTGTTTGCAGTTCTGTATATAAAATGCCCTCCTTTTTTAAACCGCGTACTGTGCAGGTAATGTTGGTAATATGCTAGCAGGTGAGTCTCTTGTAAAATAAATAGTGTGTTTTCTGTCCTTACTCCCTAACAGTGTTACCTCACATAAAGCAGAGACTCAGTGCTGTGCGTCAGTCAGCTCTCGTTACAGCTCAGGCCAGGTTATGGTTTGGGTTAGGGTCCGTATGGTTAGGAAGAACACTGAAAAGTGTCAGGAACACAAGAAGTAAAGGTGTGGGGAAACAGTGAAGGAAAGTGTTTCCTTAGGGAGCGGTGCCAAAAGCGATGCAGAGGTTGTTGCCCGACGCTGGCAGGATATGCTTTATCTGGCTTTGGCTTTGTTAGGCATTGCACAGTATGCAGTGTCTGTGGAGCTGCCTTCAAAAGCTTGTGTCAAATATATATTGCTGTTTTTAACATTAATCGGTTTGCTCGGTAATTACACTGCTCAATGCTCAGTGTAAAATTACACTGCTTGATAATCAGTTGCCTACTGTCAATTTTATGTAATTGTGAATGAGTTTTTCTCCTTCTTGCAGAGAATTGTAAGTGCACAGTGCTTGGCTGAAGATGATGTTGAATGAGGTCACACCACAACAGGGGGAAAAAAATGTTCTCTTACCCCAGAAGATGAGCATCAGTAGGGGCACAAAGGGGCAAACATAGTAGTTAATGGACTGTGTACCACATCGGGTTCTACCAGAGTTAAGATTAACTTTGTGTAGGTGGGTTTCGCAGGATTTTATTTATTATCCCAGTGAAAAGTGTATTTTGATAAGAATTCATTTTATAAATACACTGTGGTGAGTTATCAAAGTATCACTAACTTCATTATTATTAAAATATGCAGTTGTAATGTTGTACATATAAAGACATAAAACCACGACCTATTGAAAAACCCAATGCTCATTTTTGAAAAAACAAAAGTTATGGCAATAAAGATTTATCTGCACTTGTGTGTCCCTATAGTGCTACTTTAAATTTCAGAACATTCGGGTGTCAGAGGAAATGATGAAAAAAATGACAACATTAAAATTTATTTTTAATGTCATGGCTGGTCTTCCAATGCTTTTAATTAAGTTCAAAACCTTGTGTCACTTCCAGAGTAAACAGACATGTGGCCATTTAAATGCTAACCGACCGCCTTAGAAGGAGATGCAGATCAGAATGGCAATAGCTGCCTGCCCCCAGGAAGACTGACAGACCCGTTTCTGTCAGGAACAATAATGTCTAATGAAATACAAGTCAGAACTCTGGCAGGGGTGAGAGCTGTGTTTGTGCAGGCATCTGAAATAAAGCTGCTTGGTACAGAACCTGGGGCAGATTGTAAGAGCACAAAGGTGGGTTTTTTGGAAAGCTTGAAACCTCTTTTGCAAGACAGGCAGTTAACGTTTCTGTCTCTAGCTGTCTAGCAACCCACAGAAAAGGGTTGCTAGCAGTCTTTGGTGTTTGCCTTTAAAAAACATTACATTGATGAGGTAAGATGATGATATCCCCAGGCTAAGCTAGCTAAAGCTAATGGAATTAGAAAGATGATGTAAAATTTCAGCATGGGTGGTGCAGTAAGCTTGAACTTGGGTCAGTTTTCCTTTGCCAGTGAAAAGGAGACAGACTCAAGTGAGTAGCAGAAGCATGCTTCTGAAAGCCAGTTTTCTGTGCATGGGATGGTGTAAATGTCAAAACAGATCGGCTTCTACAGTTCCCTGTCTTTGTTGCAGTCACTGTTCAGGTGGCATCAGAAATGGAGCTTTATATTTTTGGCATGGCGACTTGTTTTAACTTAAGGAGAAGAAAGGAGGAGAATGCCTTGAGGTGTCTTGTCTTTCAGACCAGCTGGCAGTTTGTGCTAATGATGCCAATACATTAATAGTAAGGTACTGGGTGGTGTAGTCCAAGGAGAAGTGAGATAGGCTGAGAGCGCTTTTGCCAGTGTTCCCATCTGTCTGTCTGTTTCGTTTCTGCCTTGCAGGTTCTGTAAAGGCAGGTTCTGCCAAACCGTAGGTCTCGACATTTCAGAAACAGCCTCACACAACACTTTTGAGAGGCAAAGTGGATAGTTTGTGGTCACCTAGCAGTCAGGTGCCCGAGTGGGAGAAGAAATGGCTTTTACAGAGCTTGCCATGGAAGAGGTATTTCCCTCTTAACCTCTTGAAAACACAATTTCTCTAGATTTGAATCTCTCTGTAATGTGCAAATCCTGAAGTTAGTGGCTGGTGTGAGAGCAGAAATTTCCTGGAACAGGCAGCTGTGAATTTTGTCTTTTTGTTGCACTTGAATTGTTCAGGCAGTTTAAGGTAAAAATAAAACTATAGGGCCATAATCTTCAGGGGACAATGCCTGGCTGGCTTGATCTTTTTATGTTAGAGGGACAAAGTTATTCGGCACCTAGAATACTTAATAAAAATGCTGTAGAATTGCAGAAGGTTTTATTCTTAATGGGTGCAGGGAAGAATTTTCTAACCCTTAAAAGTAAGAATTCATAAACTCTGCTGGCGGAACTGTTAGCGTATTGACCGACTGTCTTTGCTGGTGTAACAGCTTTTTGGTTCAGCTTTTAATGTCGTCTTAAGGTAAATCAAAGTCTTCTGCCCTGCCTTGAAAAACAAACCAAAGCAGCATAAGACAAAAGTCACTCTCTTCCTTCAAACCTGAACGATTTTTTATACTCTGGTATAATGATGGCAATTTGAACGCTGATTTGGATTCACAACTTAGCTTTCAGCAAAGCTCTCCTGAATAAGGTATGTTCTAGCAAACACGGATGTCAGTTCTGATTTTCATGGAAGACTTGGTGATAGTCTGATTCTGCCTACAAATGGTCATTGCTTTAATAGACGTGATAGGCACACATACCACTCTAATACTTCATTTTCTTGATCCAGCAAAGTTAGAGGCAAGCAAAGCTTTGGTTAGCGTAGGTTTAAATGAAGCCTCAAGTACAAATTGGTTCTCATGTTTGGTGACTGAGAAGTACAGGCTCTGATACCTGTTTTGAGTGCCTTGGCACTCAAAGGGAAAATGAATAATTTTTAAAGGCTTAAGATTTTTTTTTCCCCCAAAAAAATATATCTCCTGATAAAGCTAATACCTCACAAACTGTAAAGACTTGAAGATAAAGTCTAGAAGGGCAAATTACTCTTGTTCCAGTGGTGTGGCAGGCTGGTGCTGGTGTAGCTACTGCGCACAGCTCTCAGAAATAGGAGGCTGCAATTTAGAACTGGTTTCAGACATAAGCAGAGCGCGAGTCATCGGAAGTGTACTGATAATGATGGATGTTACTGCATCAGTAGTAGTGCCATTGCATGAGCTGTGCATACTGCCATGTTTCTTTTCACCTGCACAAATTTTAAAAAGGTGGAAGTTAGCCGTTCCAGTGGTGGATTTGCTGCTGCTGAGCTCCCAGCCCCTGGTGAACAAGATCTGTAATCTTGTTTTACTGCAGGTAAAACTACTATTCTCTCAGAAAGAGTCATCTTCCCTTCTTGGTGCTCCAAGAACAAGGCACTTGTCTTCAGCACTAAGAGAATTTCTCTTAAAGGAAATTGGAGGCCTGTCAGCTTTTTGTTGGGAAGCCTCCTGTCATCAGTTACGAGCTTCTCAGGCAGTTTTTATAGAAAACGCCCCAGCTGGTTTCATGATCACGCAGGACTACTTTGATGTCTCACCATTCAGTTTTCTAGATAATGGAATCGAATCCAAAACCAGAGTTATCAGGCACACACTGAATCATCTGGCACTAATTTCCTTACCCTGGGGGCTGACAGAATGTTATTGCCCTGAACTTGAAACACAGAGGAGTCCCAGCCCTGCTGTGTAGGAGGCCAGCCAGCCATCATCAAAGTCAGGCTCCAGCTATTTATGCACCCAGAAGAATCTTTCTAGAGTTTCATTTGTACATCTGTTGACGGTGCGTTTAAAGTCCCTTAGGCAAAGTAGTGGCCCTACATGACCGTTGTGTTAAAATTAACAGGAGTTAAACTTCAAGGGAATCTTTGAAGTGGTCACCAAGTGCTTTTAGTGAGTGTTTCAAAGGCATGTTGTACTCTATACCCGGCTTCTGCATTTTTAAACATATGTACATGAAAAGAGCTGATGTGAAGGAAGAGAACAGAAAAAACCAATGTCCTCAAGGCTTCTGTTACATCTGAGTCTTACTTAGGTTTCAATTTGCTTGTTTACACTGGCCAGTATAGCTTAAGGGGTCTCCTTTATGCAGTGACCAAAAAAACCCACTGTTGGTACATCACTCGAATGTGGCTAAAAGCCTCTTACCAGAGAGCTGGTCCTTGTGCTATAATTCATCAGTGGTGCCCCAGGAACTGCGCTTCTGGTGCAGGTAATGGTACTTGCTCTCTGTGTTGGTACCAAAGCAGAGCTTCTGAAGAAGATGTGGATGCCTGATGCTGTTCTTGGAGGACAGACCTGGTCACGTCCTGTGTATGAATGTGTGAGTGAAGCCATAGAAAAAGAGCTAGCCATTCTGTGATGTTTTGTAACAAACTGCACTAGATAGTGGGCAGCTTTGATAAAGTGGTTTCCATGTGTTCCTGAAAAGACAATCCAGGTTCTCACTCCTTTCCCTGAGGTAGGGCCTTACAAGTGCGGGTTGTACTGAATACTTACTGGACATCTTTTGATGAGGTCACTACTCTTGTTTTCCAATCACTGCTGTAGCCTGATAATTGCAAACTCTTGCAGGCCTCAGTGCTACAAGCTTTTGATTCCAGACATGTAGTTCCAGTTCCTGTTTTGTATAAGTCGGGCCTTGGATTTAACAGGTTGACAGATGCATGTCCTCTTATCGCACTCGCTCGCAGTTACCGTCATTTCCCTTACTCTCTGAGGGTGTCCTTGACCCCTGTTTGGGGTGAGAGGGTGTCCATTGATGCTCACCCACTGCATGATAGTTGCTGATTGGGGTCTTGTTGCAATTAGTGCAGCCTTGCTACAGCTTCAAAATCTGTCCAGATGTGCGTTAAGCCAGGCCCGAGTGGCTCTCAGGGATGAAAGGTCTGCTGTGTGTGGAGGCAGAAAACAGCTCAAGTCGGGTAGTTCTGCCCCTGCACAGCTTGGACCCTTGCGACTAGGAACTGGTTTTGGTCGCGCTGTCGTTCCTCCTGAGCAGGTCTTAATCTAAACAGCAGAGGGCAGCTTCGCACATGCGTATGTGCACGCTCATCCTGCAAAATCCCTATTTTCAGTCTTGATGCAATGCAGCATTTTGTCCAGACAAATGTGGTACAGTGTATAAGACAGGATCAGCGGAGTAGCAGCTGCATGTTTTTCTACTGATACCTGATTTTGGCTTTTTCAGTCCGGTATGTTTGGTTGGTTGTGACAACACGGTTAGAAGGATTTCCTTTTTCTTTCTCTCCATCCCACAGCACAGCCCAGGTACATAGATAAGCCAGCTGTGTTGTACAGCTTTAACTCTGCAACAAAATCAAACCAAATCTCGTTCCCAGGCATGCAGGAGAAGAGTTTTCCTCTGCCCAGCCCTGATTTTTCTGGGTGATCTTTGCTATCTGGAGAGCAAGCACCTGTTAACTGCAGTAGCAGTGGCAGAGGAATCTGCGTCCTGAGCCTGCCGGGAGCTGGGCTCTGTCTGTGATGGCCTTGTGTGAGGAGGGCCAACAGCAACAACAAAAAAAGCCAACAAACAGGTTGGTGGCAGGATGCCCTTCTGTTGCTGGTTGAATTTCAGCTGAAGGTGGCAAAATCTACAGCCCTTTTTGCATGCAGTCCTGTAGCTGCTGTGAAGTGAGCTGGTGAGGGCTGTCCCACAGGCCTTGAGCAGCCTGGTCTGGTGAGAGGCATCCCTACCCATGGCAGGGATGATCTTTGAGGTCCCTGCCAACCCAAACCATTCTATGATTCTATGCCTTGGCAGCAACTTTTTGTATCATAGTGGGTGAGACCAAACCATAACTACTCCTGCACTTCAGAAGTGGTTTTTTCCCTGCTTTCTGGGTTTGCAAGGGGGAGTGTGTGTTTATGCCATGCATGTAAATGGGAGTTTTCAGCCCTTGTAGCTCTCCATCAGTGTTTTTCCAAACATACAACTTGTTAGCAAGAAATTCTTCAAAGTCTGCTTAAAACATGGGAACTATTTAGGGAAAGAGAGCTGTTTAATAAAAGACACTGTCCCTGAAATCGATGCTTCTTCCCCCTTCCTTGGGTCAATCTGGGTGTATTAACATGCTGTAAGATAGCTTGGAAGATACAGAAATTTGCCATAACAAACCAATCTTTGCCTGTTTGGCACTTATGTAAAAGAGTGTTTCCTGGAGCTCTGAAACAATCTGCGTGGTACCTTTTGTTGTATTTAATATTATTTAATGAGAAGAAATGTACATTCAGCCTTGATGATTAAAATGACAATGATTATTGCATGAATTTGTTAATTATAATGCAAAGACTAATTAAATGGAGAAATGGAGAAAAGGGATTCTTGAGCCAGCATGTTCTTTGAGAAACTCTCCTCCGGTGTCTTTAATTGATAGTACATGTCTAATCAACTCATAGCAGTATCTCATTATTGGTGGGAACAGTCTGGTTTTGATGGAAATTTACTTTCACCACACTCTGACCTGGTAGAGTGTAATTGCTTGGTCCTGTAAGTTATCGTGACGAGGATTACCAACTGCTACAATTAAGGAGGTGGAAGGTTCTGCCTGTATCAAGAATGGAAACTCCATCTGACCTCAGGTTGAAGCTTCCATGTTTATTGAGTTCCTCTACTTCAGTTGTTTGCTATAGTGACGCTCAGCTGAACTTGCATAACTGTGAGGGGTCTGCTATTTGATTTATATTTCATTTGCTTTTATATCTCCATCCAAAGTTTTGAGCTTTAACATCAAGCCCATTGACTTATGTTAGAAGTTGTCTGACAAAACTAAAGGCCTGGTTTTTTTTTACTTCTCTGTAGGATGCTTTGGCAGGGGGGTTGGACCCGATGATCTCTCGAGGTCCCTTCCAACCCCTACAATTCTATGATTCTATGATTCTATGTCCTTGGCATCTGTAGGGATGTTATCTACTGGCCATTGGCACTGGCAGAATTCTTAGCATGAAATTATTATTACTTCTGTATCAGCAGAGACATGTGTGGCACTCTGAAGAATCTGTCAAGATGAAGTCTCTGCTTCTGCAAGCTCACAGCCTGCGGTCCTGATCCTGTAATTTACTCTGCATGGTCCTTTCCTCATGGAAACCTAAGCAGTCAAGAACAGGACAATGGGACAGTGACACGGGAAGGGAGAAGGTAAGGTTTAGGATAGCATGATTGTTTTGGTAGTTACTGCGTGGGTGTTTTGTTTATCTGAATCATGTATGAAGCTCTAAAGCTTGCCCGTTTTTAGACTGGCTAATCAGTGCTAGTTACTGGTATCCTCAGGAGAAATCAGGCCTCAACCAACCATAGACCTGCTTATAAATCATGAAACCTACTAAAAGAAAAAAAAAAGTGTTAAAGGCACTCTCTGTAATTGCAAGATTTGAAGCACAACACCTCCTACCCCCAAACTAGAATCACATCACATGAACTGTTGTGCTCTGGGCGAGTTACTCTGCCAGTGATCTTGTGGTTCATAAGTGGCTTCTGCATGGTAAATGTAAGAAGCAGTCTTTCACAAATCTGGGTTATTGTTTGATAGCAACTTTAAAAAGAACTCTCTCTGTTCTGTCAGAACTTGGTAATCAGCCTACACCATAGTGCCTGAAGTTCAGTGACGCTATCGCGCAAATAGGAAAGCTGGCACATAGGTATTAAGCGGGCATAAATACGGCAAAACAGCTTAGAAAGCAATGCAGTGAGTCAGTGTTCACACTAGATATTGGATTGCAAGCCATGAATACAGGACAACCTGATAAAACCACAGAAAACTGGAGAGTTGTTGTACTGAGTGAAAGTTGTAGCCTGGTTTGGACAGTTGGCCCACCCTTGAAAACAATTCAGTCTTCTAAAGCTTGCTTCTAACAAGTCCTTGCACTTAGAGCAAGACTTCAATCCTTGCTTGAAGTCCTTGCACTTAGAGCAGATGTTACCTGTTGACTAGGATGGCTCTATCCTCCTTTTTCTGCTCTGGAGAGAGTATCTGGAATTTTGGGACACTTGACAGCATTTTCCTTTCTTTTTTGGAAGACCACATTGTTTTTGCTAATATCAAAGAATGTCCCCCTTGTTGACATGACTGTTTGGGGCACATGAGGTACAGCTGTGCTTTTGTGAGGCTTCACAGGACTCAGGGACCAAAGAGACGGAGCTAATGGTTAGCTAGACATCCTGTCCTTTGCACCAGGCCCAAATGCAGTCTGCTGCTAGTTGCCTTTCATTGCCCATAAAATGTGGAGTGGTCATTTATTTCCAGTGGGAAGTGCAAAAACAGAAAGCCCATTGCCACATAGCAGCAGCACTTTGTAGGCAGTCTTGGATGCCTGATGCAAGGTTTCTTCCATTGCTTCCCAAAAGGATGGTCTCTTCCGGCAGAGTTCAGGCACTGGGAGTGTTTTTGTCTTCTGGCTAAATAAAAATCTGCTGCAGCCAGGATCTTCTGATTTAACGTCTTTCAACAAATGTCAGAATGCACATACACCAAAGTCCTTTTTTCCTTTTAATTCACTGTGTGAAGACCATACAAAGTAATTCATTCCCTGCCCTTTCCTGGGTGTCTTCCAAAGATGAAGTCTTGCTATCTAAGGGGCTTAGCTTTTTGGCTTTTCTTTTTTTCAGCATTGGGAGTTTAACATTATATTCTTTTCAGAATTCAAAGGAAATGCATCATTGCAGAGGCACATAGCAGAGTTAAGTTTTATGGGGTGCTACTTCAGAGAGTATCTGGGCACACAGGTACTGACTGGGGTGGTGAGTCCAAAAGGATCTGGAACAGGGCATCAGCTGTAGATTCAGGCCTGTCTCCTTCAGATGAGGTAGAGCTCACTGTTCTTGCTGGCCCATCGCTGTGCTGAAGGTGTCCCTGTGGCAATCACAGTACATGCCAAGGCCACGGGAGCTTTGCGTGTAGCAGCAGAAAACGAACGGAATCTGCAGGCCTCGGTGCAAACACCAGCGCAAAGCCAAATTGTCTTAAACTTCCTTTAGGTGCAGTTTTTCCCTTTCCCCCTTGCCTTCCTACACCTTTCTTTTCTAGACCGAGTGGTTTTGCAGTTGTCAAGTTTGATTGGAAAGCACTGAAGGGAAACTGGGCCCCAGAGGCAGCCAGGGGCGGAGGGGCGGGGGGAGGAAAAGCAGAAAGTCCACCGAGTGCGGGCTCTTGGGCCTGTCCGGGGCCGGTGCCACTAGATGGCAATGTGGCACTCCTGCAGCTGGGACTCTCCTTTTTTTCCCTGTAAAATTTCTTCCTTTTTCTGTATTTATCTGTGCCAAACTGATGATTGCACCCACCACCCCGGCAAGAGAACAGAACAAAATCATTTCATAGAACATTACAGCTGTTGTGCCTTTTTCTTTTCTTTCTCTTCTCTCCCCACCCTCTTTGTCCCGCAGCAGGGTGCAGAGGTTTAAAAACCTTTCTTAATCACTCTCCTTCTAAAAACAGAGAAAACACAGCCTCTTGGGAGCAATTAGCTGTGAGAAAAGCATTTCTCAAACAATTGCCAGGAAATATTGTCTTGACCGATATTCCTGATGTAACACTGTCGTTCTCAGTACTGTTATTCTAAGATACTCAACTGCAAAGCCAGCAGGGTACGGATCTGTAATGTAGGATCTGCATCTTATCACCTACCTTACCTTTTTATATCCATTTACTTTCAGTTTGTGTCCTCCCTGCACCCCCTGTAGCTATTCTCTTTAGGAGAGTGAAGAATTATTTGTGACTAGTGTATCAGGCCAAGGCTGTGACAAGACACGGCTGAAAATTAAGGTTATGTCTCTGCTGCCCAGGTTCCTGATTGAAATTCAGTGGCAGTGTGCTGTGGAGGAGGTCAGGCTGCACACTTACAGCGATCCCTTTGAGCCTTGAAGCCTTGCAGCCTGAGAGTATGTGAGGTTGGCAAAACCTGAATTTCAGTGGGAGCCGCTGGAGAGCAGGTATACATCAAGCAGGCAGCAGAGCTACACTGAGATGGTGGGGGGGGGTCTCAATCCTGAAAGCCCTCTCCCAATCGATGTATTCGAGGAAGATGAATCAGGCTGTAGGGCAGGGAGAGGTTGGAGGAACCATTGTAGACTTCAAGTGCTAACAGCCAGCCAGCTAGCTGTATGTCCAAGCATGTGTGCCCATTCACATGCACAGCCATGGTATGGTGTTTGAATTTCGACCACCTTTACATAAATTCATGGAGATTTGAGAAACGGGCCTCACTCTGTGGGACAGGGTGTGAACTGAAGCACCTTCTGGAAGATGGACAGCAGTGTAATCCTTTCATTCAACCCCGTCTGCAGCTGCTTTTTATAAACTTGGCATAAATACGTACTCAGTGAGGCCAGGCCTGTGTAGCTGGAAAATATTTTCCACCATCCAAAAAAACAGAAGATTGGAAAAAGAGCCCAGAAATTGTGCATAACATGGAATGGCCTCGCTTGTGGTTTTTTTCCATGACTTCCTCAGCTCATTTTTCTGCTGCCAATTTTAGAAGCCCATAAGTCATACTTGTTAAACTTTCTCAGTTAAAATGTAACTCTAAGAACAAAGTCATATGATATGTTACAGCCAAATAATCCTTCCAGAGCCTCTGACTGGAGAAAAGCTACCCTGATCTGCCCACATTGCAAACCTGCATGGGCTCCTGTCCCGGGAGAGGTATGGTGGGGCAGGGGAGCATGTTTGCAGTGTGAAGCCAAGCTGCACCACCTCCCTGGGGTGAAGGCTTTCCCATGGACTTCAGCAAGCATTTCTCCCTGCTTTTGCTAGGGCCGTCAGACCTGTATTGGGTTGTGTTGCTGGACAGTTTGTTGGAGAAATTTCAGCTCCTCCTCTACCACAACTTTTAGTCAGGAGGTGAAGCAGAGGAGGGAGTGAGGGGAGGCAGTGCAAAGGCCGTCAGGGTCTATCAGTGGAGGGCTAGGATGCCATTTGTAAGGAGGTGCTGCTGCTGAGGGGTGAGGAGGCAGTAGGCTGCCAACAGTGAAAGTGAATTTGCTGGATGGTTTGAAGAAAGAGCATCCTCACTTCAGTGCATTTTTAAGTGTTGAATCAATATGGAAGTACATGCCAAGAGCAATATTTTTGTTTGCCAGTTCTGCTCTCTTTTATAAGGTGATTGTACTTACACCCAGGCCTCCGGTGGTTGTCTTGAAGTGCCATCCCTTTGTCTAGGGTTTGCTCCATCCGCTCTCACAGAGCAAATTCCCAGTCACTGCTGTAAGGGGGCTGCTCTAAATTTACACTGGGGTAGTAGCTGAGACCAAGATTTGGCTGTCGGCCCCAATAGCAGTGGTACTGCAGTCTGCCACCTCTGAGGGGCTGGCAGTCCCAGCCTGGACCCTGCAGTCCAGTGGCTTGGGAAGGCAGTCACTAGTGGTCTCCCACCAGGGCTGCGTTGGCCAGGGTGGTCTGGCAGGCCATGAGAGACCAGAGCAGGCAGAGGAGAAGCAGGGCAGAGAAGAGAGTGGAGTTCTTGAGGGTCTTTTGGGTCTGCTCACACTTCCAGCCCTGCCTCCTGGTCATGCTGGGGGTGGAGCAGCAGGGAGAATCTCCCACTGGAAAAAAGGGGGAAAAAAAGAAGAAAAAAACCCCTAAGTTTTTTCCCTTACATACGAACTTTTGAGTTTGGTTCTGGCCCTTGGTGTAAACTGGGAAAGTGTCTGGAGGAAGTGAGGGGAATCACGCTGCTGCAGAGTGGCTGCCAGGAGCAGCGGGCCCCAGAGACCGCCTTTCTGCGGCAGGGCGAAACGCCCTCGCGAAGCCTGTGTGGTCTTCACGGGAAGGGAGGAACTGAGCAAACCCACTGGAAACCGGCAAGGGTGTTGTAATGTTTTTTGGACAGCAGGTTTCAAAAACCAGTGGCTGCTTCTCTCTCGCTCTCTCCCTCCCTCCCTCCCCTGGCAGCCACTTCCTGTGCCATGACATTGAGGGAGGTGGTGGTGACTGATCTAACCGCGGCCAGGGAGAGTCACTTGCCCAATGCGCGGAGCCTGGCCGGTGGCCAGAGAAATTTGCTAAGGCTGGGTTTTCTCACAACGGGCTCCCTGTCCTTGTGCGCATACCTGTAACTGGGCCAGGTGCTTGGCACGGCCACCTCCCCAGCCGAGTACACCAGGCAGCAGAGCTGCCCAAGGCAGGAGGACGACAAGAGGAACAGAAGAAAGAAAATTTTGTTCTTGTCCCACACGAATGCAGACCCTGTGGTGTCCCTAGGCACACGTTGTTTGTGTTGCCACGTTGTAATTAATAATGATGCCTGTTCCCTGAAGCCATCTGTTCTTTGTGCTCATGGCGGGAGGCTGAGGGGAGAAGGTGAGGAGAGGTCTAGTAGGTTTTTTCTGGATTACCACCTTTAAGTTATTGTGACAGACCTTTAAAAGGATCTTTTTCTATGAACTGGAATATAATGCTCAGCTGGGCTCTTAAATTCTGGCTCCGTTGAGAAGAGAGATCCTTTCATATCGATTGTCATTTCATATGCAGTTCAGGCACCAACTTGTAGAAAATCTGGGCCAGGAGAGATATCATTAGGTATTTATGGGGGTTTGGTTGGCTCAGCAGTCAGTTTTTCCATTGTCATGCCGTGACAGTAGTGCATTACATACACCCTCAGGAGACATCCTTCTGCTTCCACAACAATAAAGGACTTTTTTCTTTTTCTGACTCATCTTCAGCTTGAAAAAAAACCACCAACCACCACCAGTAAATATAATTAGCAACAGGCAGATATACAGCGTATAGCTCTCAGAGCCCGTTGGGATAGTTCCTGTTAAAATGTATGCTCGTGGTTGCTTACCCCATGCTTAGACCACCAGCTGCATTCCTGATTATACTGAGATGTTTGAACATAGCCCAGTCATGGTGCAGGCTGAGGAGCCGTTTCCAGTTTGGAAAAAGACAAGGACTATATTTAAAGGCAGGATTGTCTTTCCTGCACATGCAGGACCTTTGGCCAGGCTTACACCTCACAAGGCAGGGGACTATAAATGGCTGCACTGTGCCAGATTCAAGGTCCGCTTAGTTCTTTATCCGGCCTCTGACAGGGGGCAACAGCAGATGCTGGAAGGAGGACAAGAAACAGTGCAAGTCTAGACTGATCCTGCCCGAGTGTGCCCTCCTGGCTCCCAGCACAGCTATTCTTGCTCTCTGAAGGAGGGGGAAGAGGCAATGTAGTCCTTCTGTTCCCCATCCTCCTCCAGACCTCGCTGCACTGTGGCCCCTGTTTGCTTTGCTTCCCAGACATGGCCCCGCCTGGAATGGAAAGCAGACCCAGGTCTGATCTGCTTCGCTTCGGATCCACCTGGTCACGTCAGGATTTCTAGGTTAAATGTGTCCTGGCCCCCTTGCTATTTCCCTTATGTAAGTGCGGCGGTGCCGGGAGCAGGTGGTGTGCAGCTGGGCCCTGCTGCCTGCCAGGTGGGTGTTCCCTTGCACCGCAAGCCGAGGTCTTCGCCATCCCAGTTAGGGGCTGCCTCCTGTCCTGCTTGTGCCATTGGAGCGTCAGGAAGCCAGGACCCAGCCTTTGGGTCCATATTTCACCTCGGGGCAAAGGCTGCCACCAGTCACATGGCTGCAAACGGGCCAACTGGGAGATTAGTACAGCTTTGTTTATTTATTTATTTTAACCTGTGACTAAGATGGGGGAGTATTTGGATGGGAGTTGCTCCTCCCAGAAAAGTGCTGTTTATATTTCAGTCTCCTGAGCAGAGTCAGTCAGATCTGAAGTGCTTATAGCCCGGCGGTGGTATGTGGGCTCTGCTGGCATGTCCTCACATAACCTGGCATTCATGGCTGCCGGACAGTGTGGGCTGCTTGTTTGCTCATCTCGAGTACAAATGGCCAGTAGCTTTCCTCTGTATTCCTGATTGCTGAGCTCGGAAGGGTGGAGGAGAGGAAGACCAAGCTTTCATCTGAAAGTGGCCTGGTGTTGCATAGGGCTGTACCTGGGGTTACACTGAGAAAAACGTGACGGTGTGGGTGGGGTGATGGCTTCATATCCACAGATGATATTGCAGGGCTCACCTGTGTGGCATGTGCTCAGCACAGTCATTAGTAACACTGCTCGGTGTGTGTAAGCAAGTCGGTACCTGCTGCCATGTGATCAAAGGGAGAGACGCTTTTAGCAACATGCAAGGGTGGTGTGAAAAAACAAGTAGCTGAAGTACCCTTTGCTTGTAGGGCACCTGTGGGCAGGTAGCCACAAGTGAAACAGTGCACAGAAACTCCTCAAATATTGAACTGGCATTTGTTTCCATTATCTCTACCCAATTCCACCTGCAGAAGGTACCTATTTCTTTGAGATCATGTCAATTCAAGACCCTGGCTTTAGACACACCTAATCTCTAGGGGAAGGGCAGAGCCAGCTCAGTCAACTTCGATGGAAAATTATTTCCCAAGTGATTCTTGTTACCTATGGCAGGGCAGAGGGCAATGCAGAAAACCAGCCAAAAAGCATTTAAAGCCTAGGGCTTTAAAAAGGAGCTGACTAGGTGGCTAGCAAGCTAATGATATATGAGGAAATAGGATTTTGTATTCTTGAGCTAAGGGAAGTTTGGAGAATCCTGTCCCCATATGTCATCAGTTGCTAAAACAGTCTCCTCGAAATGTAAAAAGTTTGTTTCTCTTCCCTCCTTGCCCTGTAGCAACCTAAGTAACACAACTTCATCTGAGTTTCGTGATAAATAAATGAGTAATTCTGCCTCCAAGGCTGTCTGGGACTTCTGCACCACATCCTTGCTCCAGCTTGTACCACAGTGCAGTATTTTATGATGTCTGGGATGGAGAAGATGTGTAGTGCACTGTGGTATGTTCACTGGTCACAGTGTTGTCTGTGGGGTGAGGCTCCTCTCAAGCCAACAGTCTTGGGCATTTTCTGTTTTAGCACTCCCTAATTCTTCAGGGAATTGCCTGGACAATTAATGACCGGGGCCAGGCCTGCTGGCCTTTAGTCAGCAAAATAAAACCTGAGGGCTTTTTTCTGAGCCAAGTTTGTAAACAAGGCATAAACCCAAGCTTCTTTTAAGCTGTCATGGCAAGGGCTAGAAAATAAGAAGAAACCAATGCCAGCTCAAGTTCAGTATATGCTGAGAGTGGTGCTGTCATTTCCAGCAGGGAGTACTTCCACATCCTAAATGAGCAGCTCAGCCATGGCAATGCAGCAGAAACCCTCTGGAGAAGGGGGACTGTGGAAGCTTTCCCTTGTGTTGGTTGTACCTCCTGGTCAGGGGGCCCAGCAGCCATGGGACCTCAGGGGAACTTTGTGTAGTGCTTGCACATGTGTTTAGTGAAAGGTCTGCGAGCTCCAAGCTGCTGGTGCCCTCCTGCCATCAAACGTCTTAAGCTCCATCTTCAATGGAAGGTAATGGGTAATGGGAGGAGAGGAAAAGCAGCTGTCTAACCATGCTGAGGTTGGCCTTTTGTCATGGAAGAGAGAGTTAGACATTAGCAGTGCTCAGAGGTGCTGGCTGGGCCAGGTCTGATCTCGGGAACACTAATCTAAAGATGCCCTTATTTCTCAAGGAAGCAGCTGTGTGAAACCACTGTGAATGAGACCAGGTTCAGAGAGTTCTGTTCCCTAAATGCAAGTTTTATATTGAGGTCAGTGGGAGGCAAAGAAAGGTGTGTCAGTCTTTGGGTGAATGTTTTTCTTTGTCTGGTGCTTGAGCACAATGGGGAATCTCGGGGAAGCCTTACTGAATGAGCTGATTACCTGCACCATGTCTGGTTTATGTCCCTCTGGCTTGCGCTGACGCACAGCCTGGCGTCGGCCAGCTTGCTTGATGTCTAGATCGCTGCTCCCATTTGGTTAAAACATGCAAAGTGTCTTTCAGAGAGAAGGAATGGCTAGGAAGAGGAAGCTGTGTGAGGCTTAGTTTGCATTACTGAATCATGCCTTGGTTTGGTAATTCCCTCTGTCTAGGCCCAGAGTTTCAGTGGTTTCAGATTTCAGCCCAGCACAGCATCAATAAGTCCATTCTTCCAGGAAGGTCACAGTTTTGCTCTGTCCCTCCCCTTCTCCCTGAGAGAGTAAGGCTGTGTAACAGCAACAATGGTTCAGGGGGCGGGCTGAGCAGGAGGAAGCACCTTTGCTGCTTCTTGTCCTCCTGCAAGGAGATGGGAGCAGCTGTCTCCTTTCCCCACGCAACCACTCCGTAGACCCACTGCCATGAAGTGTTCAGCTTCCCCTATGGGGGTTTGGCTGCCTGTACCTCCAGCAGAGGCCAAGAGTGGTTGCAGTGCTTGAGACCTTGCCGGGTCAGCCCTGGCTTTAAATTTCCTTCTGGCCCCACCAGCTCAGGAGGAGCCCCACACAGTCACAATAGATGTGGAGGACATGCTTTGACTGACAGTGCCTAAGGAAAATGTGAGGCATCTGATGACAGTGTGCTTGTGTCTTGAAGCTGCTCTGTGGTACTGAAGGACAATTATTGAAATTAATAAATAAATGGACCGAAATAAAATTCAGGAAAGAAAACAGCTCAACAGGAAAGTTATGAACATAGCTGTCAGCCTGGTTTCATTCATTTTGGGCTGGGTGACAGTCACAGATGCAGAATTCAGTGACATTCAAACCTTTCCATACAGGTGAAGTGACACCAAATGGGATCTAATGTGTTCGTCATGAGGCATCACTTTCCAGCATTCTTTTTTTTTTCCTTGGCAAGAAACCATGGGTAATTTATGTCATTGTCATCAAAGACACATTCTTGTTGCTCTCACAACTGTGACCTTGTATCCAGCTAAAAGAGTTATAGCAGGTAACCAGTGAGATGCACAGCATACGTCCACAGGGCAGATTTTCCAAGCAGCAGCTATGCTGGCAGGGCTACCTGCCATCCTGTCCAGCCATGCTGGTGCCAACTGATTCTGGGAAAATGCGGGTAGTGACACCACAGACCAGTAACGACAGAGCAGGATTCCTGGAAGATGCCTACCAAGAGCAGAAGCCTATGTTGCGACGTACCACGGGATGTGTTACAGTAAGGGACAACTGAAACGTGGGAGGAGGGGTCAGACCACTCCCACTGGCACGTTGCAGTGTCCTGTCCACACGGCCAGCAGCAACCTTACTGAACCAGTCACAGAAAATTGGCTGGGAGGAAGCAGCTTAGCTGTCAGAGCTTTCACTCAGAATTAGCTATGAGCTGGCCATTCATAAACTGCTTTTAGAGTTAGTCCTGCCAGCTGCCTTACTGACAAAGCACAAACTGTCTGAGGAACAAGGCTCAGGTTCACACGTTTAAACCCTACCTGTCATAATGTTGCTAAACTTTTCCCTGGGGCTGGTACTGCAGCATTTGCTGTATTGGCATGCTGTCTTTTCTGTTCGACTGCTGCACGGTTGCATTAGAATGTGGCCTGTTGACAAGGATTAAGCTCAGATCGAACTGAGTGAAGAGTCCGCTCTGGCCTTGGTCGCTCCGTGGTGAAACCAGAGTAAATTACTGGATGCCAAACGAGTTATTCCCTGTTTATTTCAGATTAAACAAGCTTAGAATCTGGCCTTCAGATAATTTTATTTCTCTAATTCAACTGGGTCGTATTTATAAAAGCACGTAGTGGTCAAAGTGATCCAATCAATGCCAGCGCACGATCCCAGCACTTGCAAAACATCAAATGTATATATTGGCAGTTTTCCTGTTTGCTGACTGTGGGACAAATAGGTTTCGTATTGGGACATCAAAGTCTCTTTCAGCAACTGGATGCATGACAAAGCCATGTTATAATCTGGGTACTGATTATGGCATTGAAACATGTTGGCTCAGCATGTGGTACATTTGGATGCGTAGACAGATCAACTTTTTAGTGGCCTATGGCTTGATTTCAGCACAGGGAAGGTTGTCAGCATATTTGTGCTAATTAAGGAAACGGCATGGGAAACTCCTTTCCACTGCAGATACAGCCAGGGCTCAGGAAATGTCACTGCTCCTCAGTGTTTTCTGTAACAGCCAGTTTGTCTTGAAGTACAGAAGCAGCTTTGTGTCTTGACTGTATTTCTAAACTGCGCTGAGGCTTGTTTGGGTCTTGGCCAAGTCTTGTGTTTTTACCTGTTTCTGGAGGACGGATTGAACTGGTAGGTCACAAACACATTAGAAGAGTGGTTTAGCTGTGTTTGGGGCTGCCAGCACAGGGTCAGATTCTCTCCCTCGGTTGGGTTTCTTTGTGATGTTGACAGTAACTGAACACCAAGAAATAAACACAAGTTTGTGCTCACGCTTCACCAGAAGAACTTCCTTGCTGCTGAAAGTAACACTTTTGCCCAACAGTAACTCTTTTCATTCAGGCAGTGTTTTGGATATGTTATGCTACTCTTAACATATTCCCATGTTCAAGTTCCCGGGGAGGAGGCAGGCTGAAACATTGCCAACTCTATTAAGTCCTTTCTGTTACACTGAGTCAGCTGCTGTGATTTTACCTTTGCCCTTGGTCAAAGTGTTACACTCTATTATCTTTTTGTTCTTTTTTTAAACATTGCAATACAACTGTCAGTTCCATGTGCCTACGTTTCCTCCTACTTCAATGACAAACCCAGCACATTACTTTTATTAATAATAAGACAGGTACACCTAAGAAGCCCTTGATGTTTTCCCCAGGGATTCACAGCCCAAACATAAAGGCCAAACAAAAATGGGAGAAATTAAATGCCTTTATTTGCATTTATGAACAGAGAACTGAGGTAACCACAATTAAAGGGGCATTTAATTGCTTGTTATTGAAAGGCCAAACAAAGAAGTCTTCAGGGAAGCTAAAAATAGTCCAGGACCCGCAGGTCTCTGTTCTGCAGACAGCTCTGAACACAGTTCTGCCCACCAGCCCCAGCAGTGCCCAGCCCAGCACAGTCATACATCCACGTGTCTCCCACTTGGGCTCAGGCCAGCAGCCCAGGTCTTTGCCAGCACCTTCCCTAGGTCACCACGGTTCTCCTGTTCCCGGTACAAGGTGCTCCCAGGGCTGCTGGCCTTCTGCCACCTCCTCTTTGATAAGAATTCTTGCTGGATCGACGCTTGCAGTGTGGACTTTGTGATGGCTGCTTGCATTGACTGTTGAAGGCCTCCAGAAAGGCAGCTGCTGAGAAACAGCTGCTGTGTGTAGTAGGTCATGGCAGACCTTCCCCAAGTGCTGGTCCATGGGTAGAGTTTTGCAGCTCTTACAAGTTGAAGGTGGAGTCAGCCATAGCCTGACTTACCTTCCTTGGCATTTTGATGTCTGGTGAAACATGATGCATAATGACACTTCTCTGCCTTTGCAAGTAGGAGACTGCCTTTGTGCCAAAGTGTCTCACCAGTGAACCTCACCTCAATGCAGAGTGCTTATTCAGATGTAACCACGAAAATGAGGGCTGGCTAAATAATGCCTCCGATTGAAAGGATCCACTGAAGCTCATTATAATGATCTTAATGACTTCCAATTCAGCTGTGTCTGTGATACCAGAGTGCAAAGGTAATTATGGAAGTGCTAAATACTATTATTACTTGATATTAGTGACAGGGTGGGGGTGAGATCTGGTGAGTCCTTCCCCCATCTGGCCTGGAGAGGAATGAGGATAGCCCCCTCCCCCCACCTCTGTCAGGGCCTGGGAAGGAAGGGCTGTGCAGGCAGGGTGGAGCCAAGCCTCTGCTCCCTCTTCCAGCTGCAGTAACCTTGGCTCTTACTTTGTCTCTGTGGTGTCAGGAGGTGGCTCCTTTGCACAGCAGGAGCTTTGTTGCATGTGCAGCAAACTGGGAGAAAGGTGAAATGCCCCCACCACCCTTCCTGCCTCCATCTTGGCAGCAGCAGAAGCAAACATGTCACTTCTCTCCGTCCCCTGATGGTTTTGCTGGCCTTTCCCTCGGTTTACTCTGTCTCTCCTGTGGCCCTCTGGTACTGCCTGGTGTTGCTGGATTTTCCCTTCATGATCTCTCCTTACCTGTTTGATCCCACCTGCACCCACAAGCATAAGTGTTCCCTTGGTTTGCCTGGGATCTCTCTCTCCTCTGTGTTGCCGTCTCAGACTCTGAGGGTGAGGAGGCCCATTAAAGCCCAACTTTCAGTGGGGTCTTGGATAAGGTGGCCTCATGAGGTCACTTCCAGTCTCATATATTCTATGATTTGGAGGCCCTGGCTTGCTATGACATTGTTGTAGCCCTGGAAACTGCTAACCTTTTGACCCATGAGGAGTTTTTAAGGAAAGAGAGATAACTTTACATGGTTGACAATTTGCCGGCTGACTTTTGTGTTGGGCCCAAGAGACTACATGATCTGAGGGAACCCTCCATGCTGCCAGGGTCTGTGTGGCAAACCTGCGAGCATTGGCCTTGCAGGGCCTCCCAGATTGTGAGTGAAATGGTGAGAGCACATTCAATTAGCTCTGCTCACTGACCACGCCAGCCTGTGCTAGGAGAAACCTGTGCAGTGATGACTCAGACTCAAATGATTACTTGACCCAAAGGAAGGCTTGATGATACACTGAGGCTGGGACACACCAGCAGTGATTATAAAATGATTCACTGCCTGTGCTCTGCCATTCAAAACATCCTCTGTATTACACAGGCAGAGCCATTCACAGAGGCTGCAGCGAGGCAGTGATACTTGCACCTTTAGCTGCCATCCTCCCACCCAACCTTTCAGCCACTGCCTCTGGAGTGGTGCTTGTCTCATGCTGACACTTCAGAGGTTTGCTGGCTGGAGGCAGCTCCCAGTGGCTACAGTCCAGCACCTCCTGCTGATAATGTCCATCTTCACCCTAAGAGGTAGTAGTGTAGTGCAGCCAGGCATCCCAATGTCTCCCCACTGCAATCCTGTGCAGCGTGGAAGCACTTAATTGGACTTTAGTGCTAAACTGAGGGGCAGGAAGGAACTCAAAGTCCTTTAATTCTCTCTGCTCTAGCCAGTAATCTGCACACCATTGTTCAAACCCTTCATAAATTCTTTGTGCTGCACTTCCCACTTCCATTTTTCCTGCTGTCCGGAATGTGGAGCTCACACAGCCTGGACTGCTTCTGTGTTTCCCTTATGGAGGGGCACATAGGCTGTTGTCTCTTTTCATTTCTCACACTGCTATCTAAACTTTCTTCCTCTTCCTCCCACCTTCTTGTCCTTCACTCTTCCCCTACTCCAGGTTTTCTCGTGCCAGATACTGGCACTTACATGGTTTCACCAAAATGGTCTGAGTGCACTGACTGCATCTATCTTGTCCTGCTGAAGGCTTCCCAAAGCGCTGGTGCTTACTTCGTGCAGGGCAGGGAAGTCCTCAGCACCTGGCAAGTACCATTTCTCCTGACCCAGGAACTGATATCACTTGTGGCAGTTTGCTGGAGGCACTGGTAAGATCTGAGGCACAGAAAGTTTACTCATGTTGGCTGGGACTCACCAACGTGTTTGGGCTAATAATGCACATGGCTTGTGTTGTGCTTTCCCTGAAGCTAAGTTGAGCAACATGGTAGTTAACAACTTAGGCATTACTCAGAGCTCCTAAACCTCGTGTTTTGCCAGTGACAAAGTTGCAAACTTGTAGTACAACGCTCCTGACATTTTCTGTGCAGTGTAATGGCCAAGCTCCAGCAGAGTTGTTCTCCATCCTCTTCGTCTTACAGTTCTCCCTGGACTTATTTCAAATTTAAATCTTCAGCTGTCATGCACTCTTGCCAGCTATCCTATATGTCTAAATAACTAGGTGAACTATTCTGGAAAATAATCTGTCTGATGAACTTAGCCCTTTCTTCCTGTGACTGAACTGTCTTCAGACTGCCTTTCAAATGTGGTTTACGTGCAGTAGTATTATTTGTGCTTTGTCTAAACGTGTGCTAGCTATGGATTCGCTGCCTGCTCTTGGATGTAGCTGTGGTTTTAAGTACCCACCGCTGGTTATTCATAGCGCACATTTAGTCATTTAACAAACATGGTATTAGTTCTGCTCTCTAAGTGGATGACTAATACTCTTATAAATAGGAGGAATGTGATCTGAAAGGTCACGTGAATGTTCCCAGTGTGAACACATCCCTAAACTATGAGACTTCTCATTCCAGGAGCATGCTTGCAAAAAAGAGAACGCTCGTTATTAGGAAGAAGGGAAAGGGTTCAAAAACCACTCAGGCAACTTGTCTGCTTTAACCCAAACAATTTGCAATTGTTTGTTGAGTTTTGCATTGCAAAAGGTTTCTGCAATGTTTGCTTTTCTCTGCAATCTCCCCATACCTGCTTGGGAACATAGGATTTGCCCCCTTGGAACAGCCCTGATATCTCTCCCATGCCAGGGCCCAAATGTTTCTTAAGTAGATAGAAGGAACGTCCTTTAACCTTTGTCCTAACCTCTTTCACATCCCATTGGAAAGCAGGACACCACCTAATGCTGGCTTCCAGGGGAACTGAGAAGAGCGCACAGTGCAGGTTTCTGTACTGCCTGTAACCTGCCAGCTTCCCTCAGCTCAGTACCAAGGAGAGCAGGTGCTCTGCTGCCAAGGTGGTGAAGGAGGAATGGGGGTTGCTCTCTCTGAGGTGGGGTGCTTGGTAATGCAGCCTTCTGGGAGGTCTGGTTTCTCTGTAGGAGAAAGCAGAAGGTAAAATGCTTTGCGGGCACCCTTGTCTTTTCATTTTTTTAAAAATGAAAACAAAATAACTGAATGCTGCTGCTCTCCCACTGTCATGAGGTTTGGTTCATATTTGCAGGAATACAAGGCTACAGAAGGAAGGACCAGTGACCTCAGGGCATCCAGCTTCACTTCATGGCTGTACCACAGTCTCGCTTGAGGGTATGTCTGTAGCATATGCCTAGCCCAGGCTTGAGCCCCATCTATCTACAGGCACTGCCTATTTGGGCCGTTAAAGCCCTTGGCTGGTCTGCAGCACACTTGTGGTTGAGTCTGAGACCCTCTGTATCTGGAGCAGTTTGGGGAGAACCATCATTCTGGGGTTGGGGCAGGAAGGTCCTGCAGAGGCTACGTGCCAGGGGTTGGGCTGCTGCTGCTAATGTGATGCCAGCCCAGTGAGGCACCTCTTCTGCTTGCCACAGTGTGAGGTCAAAATGAAGCCCTTCAAGTGAAGAAACAGGCAGCCATGGCATCATCTTCCCACCTGTCTCCAATTTGGTTTCACCTAGGTATTAACCTGGTGGGCTTTGGGCTGGTGGAGCAAGGCAGGGGGCAGGTTCAACTCCCATCTGGGAGGTGGCACTAGCTGCATCAGCATTTCTCCACTCAATGTCAAATGTGATGGCTTAAGCCACCTGTAGCTGAAGTTAGTTTGACTTTGCACTGGAACTGGGCTTGTATGGCTGGCTGAGAGATGATTCCTGATCAAAACAGAGGCAGGTACATTGCATCACTGGCCAAATTCCGAGGCACAAGCCTGGCTGGCATGCTGCTATGCCTGTGCTAATAAACTATGCCGGGGCAGGAACTGCACTCTGATTTGTGGCTGAGTTACACTGGCCATGGTGTGACAGATAAACCCTTTTGCCCTCCAAAACCATGTGGCCACATGCAAACTACTTACTGGGAACAGTGCTGGCCCATGCGAACTTCTGGACTGCGTGTGGGAGCAGTTTGAGAGAGTGCTGGTTGGCCTGGGCCAAAACTGTGCCCAAGACCACACTAAGAGATGGATGGATAGATGGATGGATGGATGGATGGATGGATGGATGGATGGATGGATGGAGCTCCCCTGCTTGTGCCCTGATTCACTGGCTTGATTTTCTGTTCTAGATGCTGCCAGTCTGGCTGATGTCAGGCAAGTTACCTAATGTGTGATATAAGAAAGACTCTTCCAGCTTCACTTCTCACCTTTGTCCCTTTGTACCCTGTCTCACGTGGGGGTAGGAGTGTGTCCTTACCTATGGAGTAGTGAGATTGCTGGGATTGGGTACATTGGGAAAGTGGGGTGTGGTACAGGTGGAAGTCCAAATCCACTGCAATGGTTTACAGAAGTTGGATTCAGTGCAGAGTTGGCCCCATGGTGCGCACGTGCCATAAAGCTCCCATTCCCGGCTCACAGACATCTCATAATTTTGTCCCTGCTTGTTTTAGTTAGAGAAATACATTAGCATTAGAATACACGGGCTAAAAGCAGTCAGTTGTGCCCGGTATTCTCCTCCTGCCAGCCTTTGTCTTGACTTCAGGTTGCAGCCTAAAAAGGACAGCTGAGGACCCGCCCCCCCCCCCCAAGGCAGTCTGTGCACACAGTCAAGAAATCCCAGAGATCTGATAGACTACACATGATGTTTCTTTCCCAGCACACGGCACGTTTCCTAACTTCAGCAGTCTCAGAGCTTTGATTTCAGTGGAAGAGGGTATATATAAATGATACTTGACTGAGAAGGGCACACACAGCAGGGCTTATGAAACGCTGCGTTGTCTGCATCGCCTGCATTGAAATAACAGGGCAAAGGTGACTGCAATATATTATTTACCTGCTAGCTCGGATTTGTTCCCCTGCCTTAGGGACTCGTGCCTCTTGTCTCTCAGATTTTGTTCCTAGAGAAAATTTTGGTGTGGAGAGCTGTGTTTGAGCGTACCTTCCTATGGCTAATGTTGGAGGCGGGGTGGGGGGGAATGGTACATTCAAACTGAAATCAAGTGTTCCACCCAGGTTATTTTGGGTGTGCCGATATCTGTTTGCTTGTGGGTGCATCTGGATTTTTCCTCTCCCTTGGTGAGCAGCAAAAGTGATTTTCTTATTGATGGCAAGGAGATAGTCTTGGTAGGAGCAGGTCTTGTTGGTGGCTACTGGCCAGCTGACAATAGACAGTGATAAAAACACAGAAAAAGACAGGAAGAAGGAACAAATAGTGTAATTACACCCGATAAGGATCAGCAGGACACTATGTGTGCCATGAACATATTTGAAACCTACACACATAAGCACACAGAAGAAAACATTCAGAGCAGCCACAATTACATAAAGAAGGAAAAAAGGATTTTTTTTTATACAGTGGTGCTGACAGTCAGCCTTCCCTCTGACTGCGCCTGGGAGAAGTGTGTGAAGTGTGAGCAGAATAAATGATCCAGCACAGCAGATACCTGTGTAGCACCTCACTGCAGCACCTTCCTATGCTGTCTGGGTGTCAGGGGCAGGCATCACGCCTAGTCAAATCAAACCTAGTAACAGTAGATCTTGAGCAAGATGCCCAGGGGTGACTCTTGGAAAAATGCACCTACATATTCCACATAGATCTTTTTTTTCAGCGCTGTTCAAATCTTGCTCTCTGCGCTTGGACAAACTTGGTTCTGCACATTGAAGGGCGGTTGCACGCCTGAACAGAGCAGAAGCCATTTTGCAAAGGAGGAAGGAACAGCACTCACCCTTCTCCTGAGCCACCATCTCTCTTCTGGGGTTTGAGAAAACCAGAAAGCAAGCTCCCCCCAACCTTTCTCCTTTTCCCCAGTGACACAACAGCACAGCACAGGATTCCTTTGAAGCAGTAACAGGGCATGCTTTGCAGCATTTTTACAAGGGTGAATTATAATGCCAGAGAGTGGAATTTCCAAATGCATTTCCCTTCCTACACCTTTCTTTCATCTCCATAAATCTGTGTCAATTTTTAAAGAACCTATTTTGGGGGGAGGAATGGGGACAGAACAAGTGATGAGCTATTCAGAGCTAAAGAAGGAGATTCATGCTGCCAGAGGTAAGACTGCAGAAAAATGTGTCAGTGTAGCAGATGATCATTCTGCTCTCTTAATACATCTCGTGAAGCATCAAGGTGTATGTGTCTCTCAAAGCGGCTGTACATCTCAGAGGTAGTCTATGAACTGCATGTTGAAATGGTTGCCATGGCAGTGACTGAGTGTAAGTTACAAAGCGTGATTAGCCAGAGTTGGCCTAAATAGCTGAAGGGAAGGAAAAAAGAAAGAAAGGAGAAAAAAAAAGGCCAAGGACTTTCTGTTATTTCTAATACAGATCCATCAGCATTAGATGGTATCCAGAGAAGGAAGCGATGCTGATGGAGAGGAGATTGCAGGAGCATGCTCTGCACCCCAGCTGGACTACCCTCCAGCTGCAGAAGGACCTTCACCCCCTTACAACATGCCGGAGCGGCAGCCTCGTACCAGGGAGAGGACATTGGTACAGATCAGTCCTGTTAGTGTTGATTTGGTGACGTGTACTTCTCCCGAGTCAGAGGTGAGGCCAGGGCACTGCTCGGCCTCCAGTGAACCAGAGGGCACAGTCACAGTGCTCTCCTGGCTGGTGCCTGGTGTGGACACATTAAAGTGGGAGTATGGCCAGCAGAGATGTTGCAAGGCTTGCCCCAAGTGACACAGAGGGCTAATGGCCTGGGTGGGGTGTTGGTTGGTGAACTCCTTGTCCCTACAGCCATTCCAATTCTTCTAGCCCACTAACCTAGGTCTGCCTGCAGCATGCCTCTGAAAGGTATCCCATCTTCATTTGGAGACTGAGAATTAGAGGATGCAGCCTATTTTGTTAATTCATTGAAGCAGTTAGTCACGCTTGCTCGTTAAAAAGAATAATTGCACCTTATATCTAATTTAAATGTGTATGGTATTAGCACTGAGCCCTGGGTGCATGCTGTGTTATTCTCTGCTATGTTAAAAAAAAAGGAAAAAAAGAATCACTTCTTGAGATCCTATGGGTTTTGGCTGCGAAGGTTTCTTGTGCCCTAGAGTCATTTTTGAGCTTGTGTTCGAAGAAGCAGAATTCTTTCTCTCAAAGGTTTTTCTTTTAGCTCTTCCTAAGGAAAGGTGGGAGACTGGGAGACTAAGACGAAGACATCTTAACACAAGGTTGTCCTGGTTCTGGCTAGGATAGAGTTAATTTTCTTACCAGTAGCTGGTATAGTCCTTTGCTTTGGATTTAGGATGAGAATAATGTCAATAACAGACGGATGGTTTAGCTGTTGGCAGCCTCCAATTACCGTGTCCAGTTTCTGTCCCTGTTCAAGAGAAATCCTGAAAAAGAAGTGTGGAGTTCAATTGTCCTCCTTGTTGTAGCACCGTTATATAAAGAACTGGCCAATAGTGACCAGGAAAGGGAAGGTGAATTCTGCTCTATCAGTTCTATCTGACCTTATCACCACCTACAACTACCTCAAGGGAGGTTGTGGAGAGGTGGGCGATGGTCTCTTCAGCCAGGGCACAGGAGATGGGACGAGGGGCAATGGGCTCAAGCTGCCCCAGGGCAGGGTCAGCTCAGATGTGAGGGAAAAGTTCTTCCCTGACAGAGTTGTGGGGCTGTGGCACAGGCTGCCCAGGGAGGGGGTTGGGTCACCTTCCCTGGATGCATTTTAAAAAAGGATAGATGAGGTGCTCAGGGATCTCGTTTAGCTTGATGGGAATGGTTGGACTTGATGATCTTAAAGGTCTTTTCCAACCTGGTGATGCTGTGATTCTCAGCCTCTCATACTGCTCTGCCATTGAGGAGGTGGGGTTGCACAAGAAGCTGGGAGGGGACATGGCCAGGGCAGCTGACCCAGACTGGCCAAAGGGATAGTCTATATGACACCATTCTCAGCTTATAACGGGGGCAGTAGGCTGAGAGGCAAGGCAGCTCAGGAATAAATATTGTTATTATTCTCCTCCTATTTCCTATCTTGCGTTTTTCTATCCTATTAAACTGTCTTTATCTCAACCCAGGAGTTTTACCTTTTTCTTTTTGAGTCCGTCCCCCATCCTGTGGTGGGGGAAGCGAGCTGTGTGGTTGTTCTAGCTGCCTGCCAGGTTAAACCACAACACAGTCTTAGAAAAACATCCTCTCTAGGAGTGGTAGAATGCCACGTTAGGGGGCCAGATTCCTGCTGTAAAACCAAGAGAAGAGATTTCTGCAAGGTGAGAGTATGCAGGTAGGTGTTTGCAGGAGGAGGCCCTGTTAGCCCCATTCTCTTCTCTCACAGCTTTCTAAAGCAGCAAAGTTTAATTTACATTAGCCTGAAGTGCTTCTGCTTCTTAGTCCTTTGAGTGAGATAAGATCTGAATCTACTCAGGCCAATCCATAACATTTGACCACTTACCAGGGATATTTTTCTCCTCTCTGGTCCTAAGGGATCTGTAGGTTCCTCCTGTGAGAGGAGTACAAGCTAGCAGAACTTACTGTAGTTAATGGGCATCTGTTTTGGCCGGCGGTGCTGGGGTCAGAGAGATAGTATGGCCTGCACTTCAGGAGAAGTAAAAGAAAAACCCACAAGACAGCTATTTGCCCTGCATATCAGGTTGTCTTTTGCCATTATTTGCAGGAGTCTTTTCCACTTCTTGCACCTCCTAAATCCTTGTCATCCAGGTTTGAAAGCTGGGACTATCTTCTTTGGCACCAAATCAACAATATGTTTTTTAGCACCAGCAGCCATTCATATTTTACAGTAGTGTTTCTCTCTGTTCCTTTCAAGCAATAATCGTAAATATCAGGTTTCATTCCTAGAGCACCTTTCATCCCAGGGGCTCCTAAAACACTTTCCAAGCTTAACAAGCTTATTGTAGAGTACTCTTTTAGAAAGCACGAAACTTGCTTCCCATTTTGGGAAGACATCCCCCCCTCCCAATTATACTGTCTTCAATACACGAGGGAGCCTTTGCAGCTGTTATTTACTGTAGAAGTTCCCTTAAAAAAAAAAAAAAAATTAAAAATGGCATCTTGCTCTTCCATATCTCATCCCCCTCAGCTTAATCCAGCAGTGCTCAGTTACCTGGGTGAGAAGAGTGAAAGTAATAAGATAGGATTGTTACCTGGGATCTAAGGAAATGCTTTTTTTCCTCTGGAATCCTATCACTGCCCTCAATTGTTTCTTCTGGCAACTCCATTTCCATCCAGTCTATTTTCTCTTTATCAGGCCAAATGTCCCAGGGAAGAGTTTAGCCAAAGAGGTCACCATCCACGGCTGGGCTATGCTAAGGATCATGTGAGAAACTGGAGTCCTCTTAAGGACAAAGTCAGATGGCCTAATATAAGTCACATTCCCCTGCAATCAAACCAAAGCTGGTTGCTTTGCACTGAAATGAATTGCAGTGTTTTAAATGGTCCTTTATTTGCCTCATCTGTGGGAGCAGCAAGTCCAGAGGAGGAGATCATTGTTGGCAATTTCTGAACTGAAGAATTTATTTCCTAATGAATCATATGATTAATTTTAGGGCAGTTTGAACATGACCAGTGTCGATTTGTTTTCATTCCTTTCAGGAGAGAGTGGTGAGGTGCTGGAATAGGCTGCCCAGAGAGGTGGTGGATGCCCCGTCCCTGGAGGTGTTCAAGGCCAGGCTGGATGGGGCCCTGGGCAACCTTGTATAGATCCAGGCCTGGAGGTTGGTGGCCCTGCCTGTGGCAGGGGGTTGGAACTCTATGATCCTTGGGGTCCCTTCCAACCCAGACCATTCTATGATTCTGTGACTTAGACCTGTCCATCTCATGATGCGCAGAGCTTTCTTCCATGCTGGCTGTGTGGGAAAGCGGCCTATCTGCTTGGCTGAGAGAGGCCCAGGTGAGGCACACAAATTCCCGTTGCTTCTCCAAGGGCAAACTAAAAGCCTGTGGTAGAAGGGGAAACAAAAGCCCTATCTCTGGTTTAGTGCTTCCACTGCACAAACGTAATTTATCAATAGAGATAGCTTTAGATGAAAGATACATCAAAGCATATTTTTGGCTGCTGCCTTCAGAGGTAGTACTAAATCTCCTGGGGGAATGCAAGCAGTGAAATACGATCCAAGTATCAAAATCCCCATCTTCTAATGTCTCTCCTTCTCTCATGTTGGATGGGTTCACTGGGAAACCCTTTCTTGGGGTTGTTGTGTCATCTATTCCCATCAGTAGATTTTGGTTCAAAAAAAGCATTTTTGCTTTTTTCTAACAAAACACTGCCTATTTCAACACTAACTCTGAAGATCTGTAAATTGGCAAAGGATCCAAAAAGAATAATGAACCAGCAGTTACTGTTTACATTGGCCACCTTGTATAAGTGCTGATACTAGCATTTCTGAAAGGATTCATTCATCACTGAAAAAAGGTTTGTACCTGTGAATAAAAGCTTGCTTGGCAGGGCCTGTGTGCCTTCTTTCCTCTATCAACAAAGCTTACAAATATCAAGAGATGGTTTTGCAATGGATGTTAATGCATACCTGTTATTTCAGGATGAGAATAAGCCATGGAAAATATCCCATGCCTATTTCTGATGGTGTAATGAAAGCACCAGTGAATGTAAAGGAAAAAAAATCTTTATTTTCACATGTTTTATTTGCTTGTTTATTTATTTATTTACTGAATATGTATATAAAAAGTAGCTCTCAGGAAGTTTTTTTTAATCTAAAATCCTTCAATACAACCTCAAGCCCAGTGGTTGGTTCTCAGGTCATAGAAAAGCAAGCAGACCTGCACTAGAAAGAACAATGGCTGTTGAAAACATTTTGCCCTTTCCAGACTATGACCTCTTCTGGGGAATGTCAGCGGAATAAACATACTTTTATGAAGTACCCTTAAGTCTTCCTTGCCTCATGCTGTTTGTCACGCTTGCTGCAATTTGCTTTAAATTAGTTAGCCACAAGGGTCATCCTTCCCCGGCCCCCAACCAGAGAGGAAACGCTCTCTGCCTTTCAGGGGAGCAGGGGGGCGCGTTTTCAGCATGTTGCACGGAAGGAGCAGGAATAATGCTGGAAATCATTTAAGGGGCTGAGTGGGTACATAAAAGGCCAGAGGTGCATGTGAGGGATTTCATTGGGAGTGAGCAGAGAGGAGGTACTTGCTCTGCAACAGGCAGGCACTTCTCTGCACAGAGCCAGGATAATTTCCCTTCAATCTGGGGCGGGTTGCCGGCAGTCTCAGATGTAATCCTCATGGTATTATTACTTCCCAAGATGAAACAAGGGTATTACGGGCACCGCCACTGAGACAGGTAATCTTTAAACGTAACTGCAAATTGCCTGGTTTAATGCTAACAAACACTAATGGTGAAGAAGAGAAGGCAGGTAGCAGCACTGATACAGCATCATATAATGCGATAGCTGACATAAATGTGACTCATTTTAGCCAGAGGCTTAAGTGTAGGAGGTCGGATAAAAGATAAAAAAACAAATCAGATTCTTTTTTTTTCCTTCCCACCCCAGGGAAGGTCACCACCAGGAATAGCATGGGAAATAATTAATGGAGGAAGAAATGTTCCCCTTCAAATTAGAAGTATTGTCTTGCTTCGCAGTTTTGTTCTCCTTTCTGGACTCCCATAACAAACACTGGCAAACATGCTGGGCCTTTCCCGCCTCCCCCACCACCCCCCTCCGCAAGCCGCTGACAGATATCCCACCTGGCGGGCAGTGAATGCAAGGGGCTGGCCAGGCAGTGCTTGTGGTGTCTGTTACTGGGCGTCTGCCTTGCCGGCAGTCCACCCACCAGCAACGTGCTGAATGGGCCCGGGAGACTGAATGGGGCTCCACTCAACAGCAGCCAATTTTCCCAGTCAACATGGAGGCACGGTGCCAAGGCTGTGTGTGACAGCCTATGCAGGCTGCTGCTGAGGGGGTTTCATCCCTTTCCCTCTGCTCCCAAGCCCCAGCGAGATGGGTCTTCTTTCCAACCCCAGCACAGGCCCTCCTCCTTCAGTCCCTATACTTCCTGGGTGACACAAAGGCCATTGCACTTGCAACAGCACAGGCTGTTCCCTGCTCATTCCATGGAGACCTGAGAGCAGCTGGGCTATTCATTTGCTCTCTCTGACCAGAACTGCACTTACACAAGGGCAAGCCACACATCTGCACCTGCAGCACACTGTGCATGTAGCACTGCCTGGGGCAGGAGCGGTGCGCAGCGCAGCCCCTCTGCTGCACTGAGATGCGATGCTGCAATTGAATTGCCTTTCAGCAGGGTGCTCTTTGGGTGGGCATGGGTGAGGAAAGGAGGGAAGGCCTTGCGGGCTGAAAGCTGCTGCAGCTGGGGGGTGTGAGGGGCTGCTGCTCCCTGGGGCACTGGTTGGTTTTCTTCCAGCCAGCTGTACCAGGGAGGAATGCTGGTGGGAAGCTCTGAGCTTCACACACACAACTAAAACCTTCTGCCATGAAGGACTGGGTATGTTTTCCATTCTTGACTGCATGTGGCTGCTCTGAACATGCCAGGTTCTCTGTGGACAAACCAGTTGCCTTCCCCACTGCTCAGCTCTTGACAGCTCACCAGGCCTTCATCCCTGAGCATCATCCACATGTCAGGGCCATTAAGGCAGTTTAGCACAGCGTTAAGATACATTCATTTCTGGGGGTCTTTTCTTTTGTGAGCCCAGTAAGTGAGAGTTCAGATCCACCCTCAGCAGCCTCCTGGCTCTACAATGGACTGTCAGAGGTAGGAGCGCTGCAGAAGCCTTGAGCTCCCATACAGCACAGGAAAAACCTATTATGGGAAAGCTGCTAATAGTAGAGGTAAGCTCTTACCCACATTTTCCGCTGGTGTTACAGACTCTGGAGAATCAGCTTGTTTTGGCCTTTTTGTGTTTATCCAAAACAAGCCTGTGCATTGAGGTTTCCTACCCCAAAACTGTCTGACAAAATAAAAGGAATGACCTCATCTGCACGGATGCTACTCCATCTGGCTCAGCAACTAGAGTGGGGCCAGGATACTACCCTAGCTTAACTCTCTTCGCCCAGGAGACATCCAAGGATGTTGGAGTTCAGTCCAGATCTGACGTTCACAGCTGACCCCTCTCAGTGTAGTGAGTAAAATCCTAATGCAGAAAGCTGCAGAAATGTGGCTGCACACAAACGTTGGGTTTTTGGCTGGTGAAGTGCTCTTGAATGCTTCCCAGTTGGAAGAATTTGGGGAACAATGATCAATCACATAAGGGCGATCCGTCACTTGCATGTCTTAAGGTTGACTTGAAGTTTGAACCTTTCATTCTGCTTTCTTACTTTCTAAGACTCTAGTGTTGCTCTTCTAGCCATCTTCTTATGGTCCTGATATTTGGGGTCACATATTCTCTTTGGGTTTTCACAGCTGCTGCTCCTTGAAATGGTCACAAGGGATGCTGACCTGAGTGGGATGACTTGTTGCTCTCGGGTTTATTTCTTTGTAGCATCTCTATGAAGAAATACAACTCAAATACTTTGAGATCACCCTAATCTTGTCAAACTCAAATGTTATGATTCCTTGTGAGTGTGGTGTTTATGAGCTGTTTTACGAAAGCTTTTATTCTCATTTTTGGTGAGAAAAGGGTGTTATGTCATTAAAGCTTTTCCTCCTTCTTTCTCTTTTTTTTTTTTTTCCACTCAAATTTGCAGGTAAACTGTGCCTGTGCTAGCAGCTGGTGTGGTGTGGTGGGAGCAGATCCACAGAGTTGGCTGTTTGGTGCTGAGGACTTGCTATGCCAGGGGATTTACATCAGACTGCCTCCGTTCTGATTCCCAGGGGTGCACATTAGGGGTTGGAGCGCAGGAGGTGTGCTCCTGACTCCTTCTCCTCGTTGCCTTTCCCTCAAAGGGAATCCAGTTTAGAAAAATTGCTCCCTGACATAAATTGAGACATGGCAGGAGGGACAAATGGGAGGTTTCCCTCACAAACTCCTTCCTGATGCAAATAAAACCAGGCACACAGAAAGACCGGTCAAGAGACCAAACCTAGGGATACTGCTTTACCCCGAGGCCCCACATGGTTCAAATGTGCAGCAAATGGATCGGTTATCTGGCTACTGAAACAGCTGTTTGGCTTGGCTGAGCAGCTCCCTTATTCTTTCTTGGATATAGCTGCTAATCTATTCTCATACGCCTCCCCAGCCTTCCCCTTGTCCGAGCCATACTAAGCGTATACATACATATGTTGTGTATATGTGTGTGCGTAGGCAGTTGTGTCTGCTGCTGGGATTTCCTCCCAAACAATACCTGTTGTGCTGGCCACAGCGGTTCTCTTGGTTCCCATGCTCAGAGCAGTCTGAGTTTCCTGCTGGCTCAGCAGCAAGACTTTCAGGGCTTTTTATACTTATTCTTCTTCGGGTGCCAAACGGAGGAGCGTGGTTCGCTTGTGAATAGCGAGCTGGCTGGGCAGGCGGCAGGAAGCTTGCATACTAAACCGTGTGAACTTTGAGGAGGGGAGGAAGGGGGCCAGGGGCCGCTGGCTGGGCTTCGTGCAGCTTCTGCTGCAGCCCTCCGCCTTATAAACTCATCGTCTCAGCACAGGGGTGCAGCGAAAATGGGAGTGGAAAGAAGCCAAAGAACTGAAACTGGAATTAGAGAAGGCACATGGGTAGGGCCTGGAGAGCGGGGATGAGTGAGCAGGCTTGGGTTTTAATTACTTGCATGGAGCCCTGTGCATGGGTTCCCTGCACAGAGCAGTGATGCAGCACCTTGTACTGCAGTGCCCTGGCAGTGGCTGCACCATCTTCCCTGGGTAGGGGCAGCTTCTCTGGATCGCACAGGCAAAATCAAAAGCACAGAAGTGAAAACATCTTTCCCTCTTCCCCACTGTTCTCCCCCTTTCTATTCCTTCCTGTAGCTCTCAGCAAAAAATTAATAAATAAGTGGGTGCCTCTTTGCATGGACCAGGCAGCACAGGTGGCTCTAAAAGGTGTTTGACAAGCAGCGCCATGAAGGGTACCTGCTTGTTGGTCAGGGGTGAAGCTGTCTCTGGAGCAGGGGGAAGGGTGATTTGGTAGGTGCTGTGACTCTGCCACAGGTGCAAGAGTGCTGGGAACATCCTTGGAAAAAGGTGGGAAATGAGAGGAAGGAATGATGGGCTGCAGAGCAGCCACCTGCCTCCTGCTCATGCATGGACAAACGAATGAGTAAGGGGCTTTGCCCATGCTTTGAAAATGAGGTGGCAGAGGTGGATCACACATGCTGTGCAGATGCTTCCTGAGCAAGAGTGGCCTGGTGTGGGCATACTGCCATGGTGGGTGTTGGTGAGGTGGTCCTGTGCAGACAGAGCTGCTGCACTGGTCTTGTAGGCTCTGCTAGAGGGGTGGTGGGGCCTGTGGGACAGGTACAAGCACCATGCATGTGTGTAGGATCTGTTCTTAGGGTGATGGCATGATGAAGAGAGCCAGCGGGAGGTGGAAGAGCTCAGCATAGGGGCAGACTGGGAGGTGGGATGCTGTGAGGCTCAGTTAGTCATGCCGTAGCATTGTTGCGAAGTGATGCAACCTTCCTGGCCTGACCCAAAATAGCACCACCACCAGCTTTTCCTCTGTTTGGCAGCACCTTTCTCTGGGGGGTTTCTAAGGTGCCCATTATTCCAGGCTCTAAATAACTCCAAAATGCACAGTGAATCTGGGAAGTCAGGGCCCTTGCTCCCTTGCCCAGCTCAGCAGCACTCTGTGATGAGCTTCCAAGCGAGCACTGAGCAAGGTGACACATTTGCTTGGTACTTGTGTCTTCCCTGATGTCTCCCCAGGACCAATATCCTTGCTGGAAGGTCCCCAAGTATTGGGAAGATGGGGATATCCAAGTCTGGGTCCCAGAGTGGACTTCCAGGGAGCCAGCAAAGGTCCTGGGGAGACTCACCTGCCGAGCTGATCTGGATCCAAAACAGTCTGTGCCTAGGCAACCTGTGGCAGAGCTCAGGAACCGCTGAAGGTAACCAGTGCCTGAGAAAGTGCAAAAGCAGTCCCAAATTTGAGGAATTTGCAGACAAATTTGTGCATCTTCTGTTCATCTCTACTCCTGGCTCAGCAAAAGTTCAGTTTAAATTACATGTAATTGATGACTTTGATGCCTCGGTCTGTTTTTAAAGGCTATTCAACATTTCTTCTAACACCAAATGTTTGGTTGCCTTTAACATTTACTGCTCAGCTGTTTTTTTCTGTGCAGGGTATCTGTCTCGGGCTGAAAGCATCTGGGAAGCTTCAGCAAAAAAATGTTTTTGCTTGCTTACAAGAAAGAGATGAGAGAAACAAGTTTTTTTTTCCTTCATATTCAAACATGTTCTTAAAGGGATCTGTTGAGAAACTCTAGCACTTTCTGCCTTTGCAGGAGAGGCTTGAAATCTGGCAGATATCAGGAATGCGCCTTTGGTTGTTCTTCGTAGGGGAAAAAAAGAGTTGAACTAAGAAACCTTAAGGGAAAAAAAAGCCTCAGATCTCAGGCACTGAACAGAAACTTCTTAAGAGTCAGAAGCTGAATTCTCTGAAGGCACTTGTGCAGCGGAGACTTGTTCAAGTCTGGCGGCTAAATCACAGATGAGAGTGCATCCAGGCACACTGCAGCCTCCCGCTGCAGGTGCAGAGCAGCACCTCTTTCAAATTGTTTTCTGTGCTGACAGGGTCACAGTGGTGCTGGGGACCTGCCTGGAGATGGTCTTCCATGTGCTCCCTTGCTGATGCTGAGGCGAGTGCACAGGAAGGCTGATGTTGCATAGGGCTGGAGTGTGGCAAAGGGAGGGAATGAGTGATTCCTATTGCAGGGCAAAGGCTGAGCACCCCATGTGTGACTGGATGCTGGATGTGAGAGCAGGACCAACAGAAAACATGCTGGAAGGACCAGGAGGAGTCAGGTTTGAGAGTATCTCCCCACCAGATCATGCCATACCTCCTGTGGAACCTGCATAGAACAGATCCAGGGATTTCTGCTCTGCAGTAGTTGCCTGTTGTCAGCAAATATCTGGGGAAGCCATTGGCACAGGCTGTGACTTAATCCTGCCTGCACCCTCGGCAGAGGTTGATGGCATATCAGTACTCCCAGTTACTCTGCTTTTCAGGCATGATGGAATTCACACCTAAGAGGAAGAGCCAGTCCTTCTGGTGAGTCGGGCTGGTGTGATGCCACATGATGCAATTCCTGCAGTTATATTTCGGTTTGCCATCTGCAAATCAAGGAAACGCCACAAACCCAACGCAGACTCGTATGGCCAGCTCATAGGCTCGGGCCTGCAGAGTGCTAAACACAGTAGCAGTATGAAGCACCAGCCAAGCAAGCTGGCAGCAAAGTCTTGTGGCTTTTCTTTGTTTTGTTTTGCTTTTAAATCGGTTGGAAGCAGCAGCACTGAGGTACTGACAGGCTGACTCCTGTGCTTACCTCTGCCGTCAGAGGGGTTCCAAAGAATGTTTGTCAATATGTTGACAGGCACTTTACAGATATAATATCTATATTTATATAAATATATATTTATATGTATGTATATCTGGAAGGTACCAGAATTACCTGACAAGAATTATACCTTGAATGGAAAAAACAATATAAAAAATATATATTTATATTTTTATATATATTTATGCTCAGTGTAACTGTGCCCTCACCACCTGAGTGCAGCTCCCATCTGCATAGGCATTGCTCAGGGCTGTGAGATCAAATGCAGGTTTGGTTTTTTTTGTTCTTCACCTCTTTTAATGCCTGGAGCAGACAGATCTGCTGTGGGTAGAGGCTGTGCAGGGAAGAGTGGTCTTCCTGTCTCATTGCAGCTGGGCATGACAAGAGGATCCCTGCTTTGCCTTCACCCTGCTGCGGGCTCCAGCCCTTGGCAAGGGCCCTGGCAGCAAGACCGAAACAGATAGAGTCCTCAAATAAATAAACTGCTGAACTTAAACAAGCATGTGCAGAGTGAATTTTGTGCAACTGGTAACTTGACCACAGGTGGGAAAATAGGACCTTTTCAAAGGCACATTCCCCTTCCCCAGCTGAATATCAGTGCCAGCCCCTGAAGACAGAGGTACTTAATCTCTTGATTTGAACAGAGCAAGCTAACATATATATTGCTAATCTTATTCTGGGAGACAGTTGAATTATTTTAGCTAAAAATTACCAAGGGAGTCTGCCTAAGGCAGATATCCAGCATGGAGTATTTCAGCTCAAGCAGCTGAGCTTTGTCAAAGCTCCGCATAGTGGAAAGCAGTCATTAATGGGAAGTGTTAAGCAACTTTAACTCCAGACAGCGTTCAACAGGGCAAAATGAGAAACTCTGACTCTGTGGATGGTCCCACCAGAAAAGATGTACGTGGTCGGGTGAAATCCTGCCGCTGTGTGTTCGGTCAGCCCATTGCTACAGGCAAATACTGACCCGTGTTTGTCGTATGGGATTTGCAGGCTCCAGGGGTGGACTTGCTGTTTTGCGGACTTACCGGTTACTTCACGGTTTGCTGTTGAATCAAATGCTGAGGAGAAATGGTATTTTAGCGATGGTAAAGCGTGCAGAGAAGCACGTGGGATTTCTCTTTCCCCATGGGAGGAGGAGGCACAGGGGGACAGGGATGCTGGTCCTAACCCTGCTGGCACGTGTCTTGCCATCGTGGCTGTGAGCCACCGGACACCTCCCCCATTTGTCTGACATCCCTAACACTGATGGAAGTTTTGGTAGGGGCTTGAGAGGAGGTGGTGTGGTGCAGTGTTTGTCCCCTGTGTGTGTCATTCTGTCCCCCTGGGCCACTCTGGGATCTCAACATTGTGTTCTTGTCTTGGTTACAAGTGCAGTGAGTAGGGATGACCAGGCACTCCCAAACCACACCTGCAACCCCTGCTGCCTGTATCATAGCCCGATCTGGAAGGTACCAGAATTACCTGACAAGAATTATACCCTGAATGGAAAAAACAAACCAAAAAAACCAAACCTCTGACCATAGTCAATCATCTTGCAATCTTCTAAATACTGATCCTACATGAGACCCTTTGAGATCTCCAGGATCATCACAGGCTGTGACCCAGTATCTCCCCCTAAGCAGGGACACCTCTCAGGGTACATTTCATGATGATTCAAAGATTGTCCACTGACAGATGCCCACGAAGGAAAAGGGTCTGAAGTTCACCCACAGACAAAGGCCGTCAAAGAAGAAAATTGAGTAGTTCACTACAATTCATGGAGAGAGAAAACCATAATCCTAGGTAAACCTCTGTATTTCTGTGTGCTTTTGTGCATATGTGATCTGATTTATGAAACTCTTGTAAGAGCCATTTTAGAATCTCAAACTGTCACCAGATTTTTACTATAACAAATCATGTTGAATCACTTTTTTTTTTAAATTGGCTAATAATTGAGGGTCGCTAAATGTCATACAACCTAATCCTTTGATCTACCCTAACAGTGTTAATAAATCTCAAATGGTTGCTACCTCAAAGCTGTGTAAAAATCAACGTGCGACAAATCGGCGTGGTCAGCAGGATCCCAATATCGCTGTTGGCGAGGGAGGGCTGGGAAGGCTTAGTGGCAGGGGTCAAACAGCTCCTACTGCCAGGCTGCGTTTTCCTTTCTGCAGGAAGAGGTATTTTCCTTTCTCGTTACGCTTCATCTAAAGCTCTGTAAACAGCGCTCTCTCCTTGATGTTGACACCTTCAAATGATTTTATCTCCCTCTTAGGGATTTATTTACCCAAACTGTGCTATTTACTTGTTTAATCTTCACTTATAGTTATTTCATTTGTTGTTCTTTACTGAATCCTTTCCAATATGCAAATGTCACCTTGGCACAGGAGCACCCGCAGTTCCTTTCTCTGCTCAGAGGAAGGCTCAGCCTCGGCAGCACACAGCAGGGAGAAACCATCTTCCTTCTGCTCTCTTATAGGATGCTCTTCACCTTTCTGTGGGTTAAAGTCAGGCCTTCTTATCTTACAAGTCAGCATCTGGTTTGCTCTTATCCTTCTGTTAGGCCCTTTCCAGCAGCTGCTACAGATGATTTTTCCAAATAGGTCTCATTGCATTGCCCATGTCCCAGGCAGGAGCTGATGGATACACTGTTTTTCCTCCCAGTCCCCCATCTCAGAAACACTTTTTTTGAAACTTGTTTAATTAGAAACCAAAGCTTGCACTCTCTTCTGCATTACTAAATACAAAACGATCTTTCTGAAGGGGAAAGAAAAAAAAGCTTTGCACGTTTGTAATTCTCCAGCCTAGGAATCAATTCCTTCCCATTCATGGCTGCACTGTGCCCTCCCTGTGTGCAGGCTGATGGCTAGTTTGGTTGTATGGAAAAGGAAAGAGCGTAAAAACGGAGAGCAAAGTTCTTCCGGAGAAGGATGGACCAGTGCTCCCTCAGTCCAGCTCTTGGTTATTCTGGGCACTGATGCATTCTGCTGAAACTCGGGCAGAGGTGTAACACCTGATTATTTGGATGATTAGAAGCTTTGGAATGATATGTGCACTTTGTATGTGCAGGCAATGCTTCTTTTTTATACTCTGAGTACATTAGGACATGAAAGGGGCCAATTCCAACTTAGTCTGTGAATGAAACCCAATCCCAGCCTGTGAAACGTGCTACCTGAAGAGCATTTACTTGGATGCTCTTGTGGATTTTCTTTTTCTGAAGAAATCTTTTTGACTATTTCTTCCCTGCGGGCATTAGAGCTGGAAATGGGATAGGTTTTGGAGCTAACCTCACAGCCAGGGAAAGGGGAGAGGCAAAGGGGTTTGTCCAAGTAGCTCCCCTGTATCATTGTGTTAAACCAGCAGTGAACTGGAAGCACCTCTGAAAGCTGTGGGAGCCACATGTTCCACCCTGTTTGTCTGTGGCTGCCAGGTTAATTTTTCTCCTTTTGAGGTCTGAACACTTCAAAGTTTTGTTTTGTATGGGTAAGTAAAAGGTAGCTGCAGCCAATGGAGAGATCTGGAAACCATGTGGTGCAGAGAGATCACAGGACACTGAGAGTGAGTGTAGACTTCTTTTAACTGAAAATAATATATACGTTTAAAGAGCAGAACATGCAAATGCATTGATAATGGCTGCTATCAGGAGGTCCTGGTGGTTTCTCTGAGCAGAAAAGTCCTTGTCTTGGAGACTGCTGCTACCCCTCAGGCTTCTGTCCACTTCTGTGTTGTTACTTGCAGTGTTTAAGCCCCATTAAGTTTAAGTGCATAGATTTTCTTTGTCTGTTCAACCCCAGCCACTTTTGGGAACGGATTGGCTAGAATCCCTGAACCTAAAATAATCAAACGTCTCTCTCTCCATTAGCCAGGCTCCCATTTATCTGACGAGCAGTGCAAAATGGCATTGGTAGCTTGGTGAGAGCATCCTCTGAGAAACCTGTTGTTGCAAAACCAGGCAAGTAGCTTGCACATGGGCAGATAAGGTGCTTTTACCAATACCCAGGTTGCTACATGGCATGTCAGTATATTTGGTTTCATATCACGTGTTACTTGTGCCTCCTGGTTTCTACCACTCTCTTCAGAAATATTCCAGCCACAGCTTGTAACCTCTACAGGCTTATCCAAGGAGCATGGCCTCTCTACCACTCCTTTTGCGAGCATTTGTGGTGCTCCAGGAGGAGAGCATGTCTTTGTTTCAGGATTGTTCTGGGCATGAGAATTAAAAATCAGAATGGAGATGGTGGCCAGCAGAAAGAACCAACCAAAGCAATTTTAATAAATTTCTTTCCGTACCTGCCAACCCACCCTCCCCTGCAGGAAAAACAAATCTCAGGCGAATAAGACATATGGCACGGATGATGGAGCGCCAATGCCAAGTTTATCTTTGCCTCAGCAGAACTCTCTGCAAGGTGCTGAGCCTGCAGATCTTCTGGAACATGATTTTTGAAAGCAGAAGGCACATTCCCACCAGCTTTTCAGCTGGGCTCACGCACTCTCATGGCTTAAATCCCCAGTGGGTAGGGCAGTGTTGTGGCTGCAGTGCTGGGCAGACAGGTAGTAGTACTACGTTTGAGCTCACTGCCCTGCATATGGCAGCAGCAAAGAAAACCCACTGAAGAGGTGGACTGGATTTGTGAGAGGGATCTGAAGCTCACACTAACTTGCCTTCTGTGTGCACATGGGCTAACTTGCTGTGATGGCTGTGGTTAGTTATTTGTCCCAAAGCAGGTGTGGACTGCGGTGAGAAGGCGCCACTCTCCATCAGCTCGGAGAAAACCCTCAATGCCGGCTCAGCCTGTGGCCAGCCATTATGGGTCTGTCTGCTCAGCCCCACCAAGGGATGCTCTTGGAGGACAGACACCTTGCTGACTGGTCCTGATGTGGCACAAGTAAATGGGACCTCACCCCCAACCTGTTCAGCTCTCTTCTGAAGGATGTAGGGTGCTGAAGGAGTTGTAATCCAAGCACCTCTCAGCAGTATGCCTCTCCATGGTTGGGTGACAGATGAAGAGGAGATTTGAGTGTCTAAATGAAGAAGTTAGGCCCAAAGAAGGCCTTAGATGCCTATCTCTGCAGGGACTGACACTGAGCTGACTTACATAAAAGGAAAAAATCCCCTGCTGAGTTACTTGAATCTTCTAGACAGCTCTGGAAATATTTGTGTTATGTACTCTTACAAATGTGTAAGAGCCTATTTCTATAGGCACTCTCAGACATGAGAGATGAGGTGATCATTTTACCTGGACACATACACTGGGGTTTGGACTTTGTGGTTTGAGCGAGGGGGCTGTTCTCCCAGGACCTCCTGTGGCACATTTGTACCTTGGAAGGTGAAGTCCCCACCTTTGGACCCATGTGTCAGGAAGGCCTCCCACTGTGGGCAACTGATGCCTCTCTTTCCAGAAAGTAGAAGATACCTGACAGGGTGATGAAATTAATGGGCCCAGGAGCTCCTTTGTTTAAACGAATGCTGGGAGAGGTGGGGGGAGGCTTGGTTTTTCACATGGTTAATGTTCCCGATTCTCTTTTTGGTCCTCTCATGGCAACCTGTGTACTTTGCAGTTCAAAGCCACATGAATCTCTGCTCAGCAGAAATGTAAATGTTTTGATAAAACCGTTCTTGACAAGTTTGATTCATTTAATCAGCTTGATTAACTGCAGAGCTTTACGGTCTTTAATTGGGAAGGCCTTACTATAAATTACCATAATTTTTTGTTTGGTATTTTTGTGAAGAACGTAGCGATGTGCAGGATCCTGTTGCTGTGATGGTGGTGTGGGAGGTGCCTGTCTCTGGCACCCAGACATTCCTATACAGCTTCACGTGTTTTGGAGCCCATGAGACCTTTGGGTGTTGAGCCTGTCCACAAGGCCAGGCAGATGCTGGGCAAGGGGCAGGACAGACATACAGCCAGTAGTATCTCAACAGACTCTTATTTCTTGTGTATGCATCTCCTAGATGATTAATCTCCCCTTCCAGTAAAAATGCAGCATGCTTCTTCTGACAAGGCCCACAAGAAAGGATGCACAGTTGTTTGCAACAGCCCTCTCCTTGTTCTGGTTCATCACCAGCTGCAGCCTGCGCTGGGATTGCAAAGACTGGCTGAACAAAATCCCCAGCTTTACCAGTAGAAAGAGGGGGAAAAAAGGGTTGGTCAGAAAAACCTCTGCTTGCAGCTTTTCCTCACTTCCACTTAACGTGGCTGACTGGCAGACTGTAAAATAGTCCAGCTGGAAAGAAGATTTTTTTAAATTTTTTTTTATTCTGTCCAGCCTCATTTCTCAGAGCAGAATGTCCAGCCATATACCTGTGTGAAACTTGGGAGGCTGTGGAGGCTTAATGCAGTAAGGCAATTTTTTTAATCGGCAGTTTATTGTCCACGTTAGATTTTTCTGTGCCTTTTGGTCAGTATCCCAGGCTAGAGAAACCAAAGAGAGATTGAAAACAAATCAACTCTCCCTTTAAATTTTAGAGTCTGCCCAAAGCACTGGAGCATCCAGAGCACAGACAGAGTCTCCGCACCAGCAGGTCTGCTCTTTGCTCCGTGAGAGCTGTTCTCCCGTCGCACTGCCGTGCCACAGAGCTGCTGCTCAGCGGGTATCGGCGGGTCTTGGCATCAAAACACACCAGCTGAGCAACATGCTTTCGCAGCTCTCTTCAGGCACCTGGCTCCAAAGTGGAGTGGCCCCTGAGAAAACAGTGTTTCATTTAAAAAAAGGAATGTTTTTCAACCTTTCCTAGCGCTTCCATGGTCCTTCTTCATGTACAGCTCTCGCAGGCCAGTGTGATGCAGGAGGAGACATTTCTAACAGCAAACAACCCAGTTCCTCTTTCACCTTTGACATTTCTACATGACATGAAAAGCTCTCGGCCATCCACCAAAAGTTAGTATTTCACATTTTTTCTTTCTTTTTTTTTTTTTCCCCACAGACTAAACACTCACGTGTCATATCCTGTACACGCAGTTGTTTCAGGGGATGCGCTGCCAGCAAAGACACTTCGGGTCGAAGTGGCTAATCCTTTGTGACCATAACAGCTTTCAGTGAAAGGTCCTGTCTTTATAAGGCCAAAACGTTCTTCATCCAGCTTTGGCTTCTGCAAGAAACACCGCAAATGGGTTTGGATCGGATGCGAAATGTTGTGTAAATTCTACAATACTGATGTGGAAAATCTGTCCTTTCCTTATTAATAGACTACATTTCAAAATGAAGTGGGGGGAGGTGTTAGCACCCTAATATTTTTATGCCCTATGAATTCATCACAGTTTACATCCCCAGCAAGGAGAATATTTAAATGAAAATAAAGGTGTAAAAATAAGTTAAATGTGAAACTGAAGAAATACATGTGTGTGTTTGGTGGAGTTTTGTGGTGGTTTGTTTGTTGGGTTTTGGTTTGGTTGCTTTTTTATTTTTTTTAAATAGATGTAGCTTTTCTTTTCAACTCCTCTGAAGTTGTTCGCTCTTCTGGACTGTGCATCCTGGCCCTCAGAGGAGCAGGGAGGGACATGGGGAGCCTTTCACAGAGGCAGAGATTCAGAGTTGCTCTTCAAAGCAGTCTCAGTGCGCGCTGCAGTGGCTGCGGTGCATGCTTGAGGCTTGGGAGGCCACAGCTTACTGGTGCAGTCCCGAAACAGTGAAGAACTCTGTCAGTGTCCAGGATGCAGCACGGTCTGGGCGGCCTGGAAAAAGAAAGCCTTATCTCTGGTTACTGGATCCGGGGAGAAAGCAACTACGTGTTGCTGATTACCTCCTGGGAGAAGTAGCAGATGACTGACAGCTTTTAAATTGCTCTTTGGTTGGGTCGTGTGAACTGCACAGGGGGACTGGAGCTGCACCAGAGGCTGTTGCATCACAGATCATGCTTTCAGCAGAGCTCTGCAGAGAAAAAAAAATGAAAGTAAATGGTGTTATTTTCAGCCTGAACAGCGAGCGAGTTCTCAGTATCTAAATGAGAGCCCTTGAAGTAAGCTCCAGGTGTTGCAGGAAGTGGTGGAGGTGATTCAGTAAATGTCACACTTCCCTCCAAGTCAGTTCTGAAGTGGTGTCCAAAAATAACGTTTCACGGGCATCTGGCTGTTTGAGATGGCACTGCTTTTTCATGAAACTCAAAGCTGGCGCTACCTGGCACCTTCCCGATTTTACATCACCTTTCTCGTGTTTGCCTTCATCTTCCTGTCTTTGTTCTTCCCTATAAAGCCAAAGACAAGTCCTGGAGGTCTCTAAAAACAAGCATTAACCCCTTTCATCCTCAGTCTATTGCTTTGATGCATTTTCTTAAATATTTACACCCCTTGACTGACCACTATTTCCTCCACTGTTTTGGTCGAACATATTTTTCTTTGTAACTGCCTTATTCAAGCATTGTTGGGGAGGGGGAGCAGGGGGGCTGTGATTAAACAGCTGCTGAATTCAAACGACAAGATGGGTGGCACTCAGGCAGGGCTGCAGCTGGAGAAGCATCAGCTGTTTGTGCGTGGGCACTGCGGGCTGTGGGTGCCAGGCAGAGGCATCGAGATCACTGCTGTTCTTCAGGGACAAGTCCGATAAATTTCTGCAACCACTGTCTAGTATAGATTTTGTAAACTAGCACTTCTGTTTTTATCTGAGCCTCATCTGAAAGTGATTTTAAAGTAGCTGTCTAACCACAGGGTGTCTGCTCCTGCAGCTACAGCAAAGCTTTAGAGACAGGTTTAACCCTAATGCAGCCCTACAAGGAGGGATCTCGACCCCAAACTAAGCCCAGCCCCAGAGGAGTTGGCTTGCAGCGGTGGGTTAGGTGCTGAGTTCTGGAGGTGGCCTCAGCTATGCTGTTAGCTGCTCTGGCTGGTGGAGGTGAACAGTGGTCCTGGAGGCTTGCCATGGCCGCTGTGGCAGGGTAAGAGCTCTGCAGAGGTGCAGTGGGGCAGGCAGGCTGCCTGCCCACACAACAGCCCTCCCAGGTGGCACACAGCGAACTGTGCTTCTTGTCAGCAGTGAAATTACCCTGGAGCCTCTCCCCTTAGTGTGAACTGTCACCTCCTGCTTTCACAATGATGAGGTTTCATATCCTTCTTACAGCAGCTCTTTTCTGGAGCTGCCTGGGGTGCAGGCCAGCCTGCCCAAGTGCCTAATCCTGGTAGAGGCTGGGGCTGAGCTGCACACCTCTGCCATACCGCCTCTGTCCCCATGGCCAGGCCTTCAGGTTTGAGGAGCACCTCCCTCCTCCACCACCACAGCCCATGGGAGCACAGTGTGGGCTAGGGATGGGATGGCAGGAAAAACCCTGTCTTGTCCTGTGGGATCCAAGTGTGTACAAACAGGGACCACCCTGCTGCGTCCATCCTACTCTGCAGCACCGGCATGCATGTCGTCCTAATCACATGTTCCCTCTCCTTCCCTTACTCAGCCAACTTGGGCCTCATGTCCACCTGGGCAATGTATGCCCATCAGTGTCTGCTGAGGAGTGGTGCTGGGGCTCTTCCACTTCTGTGCCCAGGGCAGATGGATGTGCTGGATATACCTGCGTTGCTGTCTCAGTTCAGGCCGGGGATGCCCTTTGGAGCAATCCTCCTGGTTGCTCCCATTCACCCTGTGGAGTGGCCTTGGAGTGCACAGGCTGGGTTCCTTGTGCAGGAGACTAAACTGAAAGATGGTCTTGAGGAGCACCCTGCCCACTTCCCAGCTTGGTCCCTGTGGATAGTCTGCTGTGACTCCCTGCTAAAATGTGTGCTACCTGCATGTCACATCCTCAGCCCCAACTGCCCTACAGATCTGCTCCACAACAGGGCTGCATGAGTTGCTCTTGTAGCCACAGCCCTCGTGACTGCTGCTGGCTGGGGTAAGCAAGCAAACCTGAGCTCTCTCGGTAGTGGCCACAGTCCCCTTCTGGGAGGTTATGGTACACTGAAATTGGTGCCAGGCAACCGTGACACACCAAAGTGGGAACGGCAGCAGTTAGGCAGCGCTGGCAGAAACCCACGGTGCCCAGGCAAGGCAGAAAGGTGGGAGGGGAACCACCACAGTTGGCCCAAAACGGGTCCTTGGGGTCTCTGTCTTCAGTTCTCTGCTGCAAATGGAGCTTTGCAACATTTCTGCACCTGACAGGGGTGTGATGAGGGTCTTGCAGTCCTTGAAAAAACCCAGGGGCACCAGAGGTAGGGGCACTGCAGAAGCACTTGGGTGGCAGCACCCCTTCAGCCATGTCCCCATGCCATGCCTGCAGCCCTCAGGTAGGATGTGGAGGTGGGGGAGGCTAAGCAAAAGGCTCAGAGGCCAAGGAATAGGTTTTGTTTCTGAACACTTGTACATCATAGATGGTGGAGTTTTTGTCTGTGAGTCATTTTAATCCTATAAATACAGAAAATGGGAGCTGTTTTGCTTCTCACTTATACGTGTGTGTGTGTGTGTGTGTGTGTGTTAATTATGCATCACATTTCCTGGCACACAGACTAAGATTTCAGAGCTTCTGTTGTTCTGCTTCAAAAGTTCCTACTTTTTGTTGACTTAGATGAAGGAACCCTTTGGAGAATGATGTCACCTGCAACTCAAATAATCAGAAGGTTTTGATCATGAGTTTTGGATGGCTTCAGGGTCAGTTTCACTGATTTACAAAGCGTATCCACCTGCTCTTCAAAACTTGTAAAGTATGGAAGCAATTTCTGTACGCTTGGGAGAGGTGCTCACATGCTTGAAGTTTTGGGGTTTTTTGCTGTGTCTTTACAATTTCTGAGACCTTGGGGCTTTTTACCATTTCTTTCAAGCAGACCCAGGTGGCTTATGAGGAGTGCAAGGCTTTGGCCCTTCGAGTGTGGGAGTAGGTTTCTCCAAGAAGTGGTCAGCCCTAAAAGTAGCTTCTTGTGCAGACCCTTCTAAGTTTTCTTTGGAAAGGAGGTGGCACAGAGCACCCTGCCTGTCCCTGCCAGCCCACTTGAGACCACAGCCTTATCATCTCCAAACTGTTGTACTAACAGGGCTGCATTTGTACCCCTGGCAAGCAGCGATGGCAGCCGTTGTCGGAGAAGATGATGTCTGAGTCTGTGGGTCCAGCAGCCCCCCTGAGTGGTAGGTGCAGGCTGTGCCCCTCTGACCTTTACTTTGGGCTCAGCCCGCACGATCTGGTGAGCCCAGCTCCCTCTCTGCTGAGGCTGCAAGGGAGTGGTGGGGGAGCAGAGCCAAAAGTGTCCAGGCAGATTTCTCTGAAAAGGTCAAAGTGGCGCAGCTTGGGGGTGCTGGGAAGGGAATGGCAGAGGGAGATTTCGGACTAATTCCTGGGACAACAGCTGTGGGGCGGGAGCTCTCCCTGGCCCTTGCTCTGGCTGTCGGGTGGACCCCAGCTGCCACTTGCCCCGGTGGTGGCATCTGCAGGTCTGGAGGGGCACCCTGGCACGCCCCGCGGCTCGCTGGGGTGCTGCCAGCCGCGGTTTCCTGCCGGGCAGGCGGCCGTTGCAGGGGATGATTCAGAGCTGCTCAGCAAGGCAGCAGCTTTCTCTCTGGGAAGCAGAAATAGCCCCTCGGTGGGCTGGCGCAGGGGTGGGGAGCACAGTGGGTACAAGTGGAAGGGTACACTGGACCACTGTGTCTGCCAAAGCTCTTCATGACACCTTCCAAGTGTCGTGGGAAGCAGTGTGGGGACAGTTCTCCCTGTGCTGGCTCAGGGTTTACATCATCCCCTCAAAACCAGCTGTGAACCATTCCCAAGCATTTCGGATAGGCACGAGCAGAGCTGCAGGCTACGGTGATATGGCTGTGCCTGCTGCCCTCCTGACAGGTATGATGCTACCTAGCAGGGCTTTTGTAGTTTTCTCAAAGGGAAGGGATTAGCAAGATGGAAAAGAGGAAATGCAAACTTTTCCCTTTTTTAAATTTTTTTTTTCTTTTTCTGCTAGGATAGCCACAGCTTTCCGAAGTCACCGTTCATTTCAGTAGTCGAGGCAGCTGCACACAGCAGATTCGGTGACCGGATGCTGCGGTCCAGTTGTGTGTGTAGTTGATGCAAAGCTTGGAAAATAATAAACACAAGCTTCCCCGAGCAGGGCACGTCCGTTATTGTGCGCACGCTGTAATTCAGGAACTAGCAGATGTCTGAGCTTCGTGCCCAGCCTGACAGAGACACAAGAAGGGAACTGGTTCAGGGGCTGTGCACAGCTGCGCCTGTCAGATGACTCTGTCAGCTGAACCTGCCCCCAAACCAGCCCCGATTTATCATAGCAGGGACTCTGACCTTTGTTTGGTCACAAAAATACCATCTTGGAAAGCTCTCTGAAGGCTTCGTGAAGAAGGAAAGTGGTGGTAATAATAGTTCAGAGGCGTCCCTGCAAAGGACCCTTTGCCTGCTGGCAGAGACAGGCATCCCTCTCCCTCCGCATGCCTCTCACCAGGGGCGGTCAGAGGCAGTCACAAAAGATGTTTGCAAGGGCCCTGGCTCATGGGATGGTTGATACTTTGCTTGCACTTGCCTGTGGAGGGACAGGGCATTGCTCTGCCTGGTGGTCTTGTTCCCACCATCAGGTAGGTGGTGCAGCCTTGCCCGCTGTGTGGGTGGCTCAGCCCCACAACTGGCCCATGGCTGTTTGCTGGCCAGGGTGATGTGAGCTAGCAGCTGCCCTTGGATCCCATGCCATGAAACCAGTGTGTGTCAGCAACCTCAGCTCAAACTGGCTACATTTCTCCCTGTGAGTGCCTTCTTGTGTGGACCTGGGCTCAAGGTCTGATCTCACACAGTGGGGTGGCCAAAGGCTTTCTGAAGTTAGCTCTGCAGATCAAATGTGGCTGGGACTCGTCCACGTCTCCAAACACAGGTGAAAAAGAGAACCAGAGAATCCTGTGAATTCCTTTCCTGCGGCCACAGGTGAGTTATTACAGTGCTCGGTCGGAAAGCCTAAAGCTGTGTAGGCAGGGCCCTGGGCTGCCTTTCCTACACTTGGGCGAGACCATGGAAGACAGCAGGCTCCTGCCTGGGCTGTCCCTCTTGGGTGTGAAAACGGGAGAGTGTTTTCTTTTAAACGCGGTCACGGCTTAGCAGAGCGACGTACTCACCAACGCTCCTTTTCTTTCAAAGTCCAGCACGTTATTGTCTTTGCCTCCTATGTAAAGCGATAGGCACTTTCTATTAGCAGGAAGAAGGGAGCATAGGTTGGTGGCTAAGGCCCAGGAGTGGCAACTTGGAGATATGAGCTCCATTAACCCGCGGGCACTGCCACGCTGAGTTGTAATTACAGATAGTTATTAATTCCCTCCTTTTTTTTTTTCCCCTCCAAAATGCACCGATGGAGGTTGCAAATGAATCCTGAAAGACACAGTTGCCAAAGGGACCTCAGCAGGCAACTCTCTAGAAAAAACTCATGTTGTGCAACACCTCTCTGTAAAAAATCTGTGACTCGTTCCCCGAAGGCCGGCGCACAGAGGGCACAGTCTGCAACCGTGGTCGCGAGGGAATCCTAGCTATTCCTGCCAAATATGACTCGGTTCAAGACCTTTTTCCTCAACCTTTACAGCAGCCTGTTAAGTTCCATAGCTTAACTTTAAACAAGCGGCACAAAACGCCCCTCACAACAGCTGGCAGAATGCCACCATGTTTCCTGGGTGATCACAAGGAGGTCAGGAGATTGGGGGTGGGGGGAACGGGTATGGAAGGACAAGAAGAATGTGCTGAAGTTGATAATCACATAATTTGTTTGCAGTGAGCCACGGCCTCCCACTTTCACACATTGCCCCCGGCCTTCTGCACAACTGATCGGCTGTCTGCCTTTGCCATGTTTAGAGACAGGACCATGTCTCTCGGCTTTCCTGGACAGTCCTCTTTTCTCTCCCCTGCCCTGTTGATCCTTCAACTGGACAATGCCTGCAGTATCGTTTCATTAACACTTCTGGTCTGTAACGCTTCAGTGATATTTGCTTAAGTCCTGCAGCTGCCCTGAGGAAAAAAAATCACCGCTTTTACCGAGAGGAGCCTGATGGAAAGGGTGTTTCATGAAAGGAACAAAAGTTTGGGAACAGGGGAGAAGTCAAATGAGTGCAAACACTGATCAAAGCTGCTCTCTTGCTCAAAACGAATACTAAGAAAACTTGCTCAGTGGGTCACGATGAGCTCATTCAGTCCACTCGGTTACTGGAAAAATCTTCCACTTTGAGAAGTATGCATGTGTCCATGTTGAGTCAGAACCTGGCGCAGCAGCTTCAGCACACAGTTTTGTTATAAAAAAAAGTCCCCTTTGTCTTTTGCAACCCGTTAAAAAAATATTCTGGCCCAGACACCTTCTGGGTTTCGTGCTTTTTACACAGAAAATGTGGGCACCGTAGTGTTACATGTTGCCTGGAAGGCGGTATCTTCAGGCTGAGGGTGGGTCCATCTTCCCACCTGCAGCACTTGAGCACCGTGCATCCTTTTCCCTGCTGTCCAACCGCCTTCTATTTAAGTATATAAATAACGGTGTATGAAGAGGCTGCAAGTGCACACCTGCACATGCTCGCGCGCAGAAACTGTGCTGCTCCAAAAAAAAAAAGGAGCTTGCTGAAAGCACAGCAACATTTTTTCCTGCTGAACTTCTTGGCAAATTTTCAATGCAGAGCTGGCAGCTATTGTGTAATGCTGAGAGCCTACGGTGTGGGGGCCTCAGCGAAAACGATGTGTTTGGTGAGACTGCCACAGAGCTAGGCTGGGACGGGCACAGCAGTTGTGGGGAGGGATCACGGTCAAATGCGCTATTTCAAGCAAAATCTGAGATGAGGATGTGTTCTTAGCCACAGGAAGAGCGTTGTCTTAGTCAGAACGGTTAATCATGCAACACGAAGAGAAATACGATGTTAAGACCTGATGATTTCTGTTTCCAACAGCTTTTTTTCCTCCTCTGAAATGACTTGCAAATATTTTGGTGCTGCTCATTCGCAATATGGTAGCACCTGCGCTCTGGCCTTGTTGATGGAAAGCCTGAGGATCTCCGGGTGGGATGAGCCATGCTTCTGTCACAGAGTTAATCTCCCCATGCTTCTTTTCAGGAGGCAGGCAGGCTGGGAGAAAGGGGGGAGGAAAAATGTCCTGCTGACGTCAATGAAGACCACACTGTACTGGATAATATTACTGTGTACCTCAACCACCCACTCCCTTTAATTTACTAGAAACTAAGCAAGCTGTTTTGAAACCCATCGCTTCCAGCGTGTTTGCACGGCTCTCCCTTGACCAAGGGCTATTATTAATTGTAAGGAGCTTGAAAGCTACCTGATTCCTTGTTCAAAGCGCTGAGGCAGAGGGGATTTCCACAAGTAATAATTTCAGCCTGTGCCGGCGCGGCGCACCGTAGGCTAGAGTAAATTGATCCAGCTGCTTGCAAGACTAGATGGAAAAGTGCCCAGGGGGGCCGGGAGCACATCACCAGATGGAGCTGGATGCTGTTGTCATCACGTGGGGCTCCCCAGCTGCTGGGCATGCTCGGGCCTGACTTCCACCATGAGCAGGGAGCTCTCCAGCCTTCCTGTTTGCGCTGACTTGCAACGTGAGGCAAGTCCGCCAGCACATGTTGCAACGTCTTCTCTTGTAATGAAAAGGATAATTTTAGATTAGCCAGAAGTGCCGCCTTCTTTTTTTTTTTTCTTTCGTTCTCTCTTTTCATCCCTGCTCCATGTCCTCACCATGCTGACCCCAATATTTCGTGCCTGTGTTTTGCTCAGCAGCAATCTCCTCTGTGACAGAGACTATAAAGCTTCCGAGAGGCCAGCTACCTCTACAAATAATAAAAATTGGTAGAATTAACCTGTAACCTGAGGCAACAAAAATACAGATTCCACCAGCCAGATGGCAGAGTTCAAAGATCCACTCACTTCCTGGTGGAGGTTGCACAAGTTAAATTTTACCCTTGTTAAAAAGAAATAAGAAGTGAAAACATAGCAATAAAGTGCATGCAGCTTGCTATCTCTGGTTTTAATCACATTTATTTTATTCCTTTATGTTTTGTTATTAGAGATGTTAGAAAAGACATTCTTTCTGTCTTCTGGAGATGTTTAAACTCTGCCTAGGTTTGATTTTTTTTGTCGTTTTGCTGGGGTGTATATTGGAAGAAGAGCACTATATAGGAGGGACTAATTAATGCAACAGGAACGCGATTCCTCTGTGTGTTGGGTTTTTTTTGAAATGAACAATTCAGTCAGATTTGCAGGGAAAAAGAGATGTCACCCCGGATTCGGTGTCCGCTTTCTTGCAGGAGATCCTGGGGCTGGCAGTGCGGCAGGCATGAGAAATAGGGCATGGAGCCTTTCCCTCCCTGCTGCAGAGGAGCTTGCTTGGCAGGAGGAAGAGGGGCACACTGGGGCAGGGGAGCGGGACATGGTTGACCCATGGAGTGGCGGGGATAGCACTAGTGCAGGGATGTCCCACTCCATGCCCCATGCTCCCGTGACAGGGCGGGCCACACAAATCCACTCCATCCCGTCCCCTATCAGCCCTTTCTGACAAAACCAATGTACGTGGGTAGTGCTATGGCACAGGGACCTCACAGCAGCCCTACCGAATTGGCCGCAAGTCAATTTACGTGAGATCAGGGTCATGTTAATCTGAGAGAAGCTCTCAGTTCTTCTTTCTCTGGGCCTAACCGTACGACTTTCTTCACAGGTTTAGCATTAGCTGTCAGAAGAAGGGCTGCAGAGTGCGAGGCTGAGATAAAGGGCCTGTGTGCTTCACGTGGCTGCCATGAAGCGAGCACATAGGTAAGCGACTCAGCCAGCAGATTGCGGGAGCAGGAGTGAAAAAGTAAAGTTCACAGGTTGGTTTTATTGGTTTTTGGTGTTGACGGTTTGTCCTCTCTTTGCCGGCTGGGCCATTAATGAAAACAGAAGTTGAGCTGCTGGCAGGGTTTCGGAGCGGGCTGCAGGTACCCTTCAGGAGAGCAGCACCGGGAGTTCCAGGCAGGGAGTTTATGATTAACTTTGCAGGCATTTATTGTGCAACGCGAGATGGCCACCGGCCAGCTCAGAAGTTAAGCCAGAAGATGACTGTCAAATGAAACTGTTACGTTTGGCAGATCTTTCCAAAGCTGCTGTGCAAAACAGGCATACTGAAGCTGATTTCTGGATTTTCCAGACACTCAGTACGGCATATTCTTGTGCAGCAGCTGTCTTTGTCCTCCCCTTTTCAGCAGAAGAATTCGGTACAACTTGCAGGTCATGTGGATTTTAGGTCAGGATTCATACTACTGGCAGCCCTCTCCATGCCTCACATTTACCAGCAAACCTCTCCTTCTGGTAATTCCTCCTTTAGCCATCTTACAAGGAATCAGCTTGGCTTTCTGAAAACAAAACTGTGTTTTCTTTGAAAAGCCTTTTTAGCCCAGATGAAGGTGAGGAGGAGATGAAAAGGCTGGGGGTGCAAAGCAAGCCTTGCCCGCACAAGCAGGTCATGACAGAAATTTCCCATTTGTGGGGCTTACCCCAAGCTAAGGTCAGTCAGTTGACTCTGTTTGGACACCGTCTGGCATGAATACTTCAACAATAAAGCTTAATGTGTAACAGAGGGCTTCTCTTTTTCTTCACCTCCCCCTCCTTCTCTGTCGGCAGTTGGCAAGAAGATACTGTAAATAAGGCTCCCTGTGAGTAAATAGATCTGTGTGGGGAGGGGAAGGGAGCACTGCAGCAAGTAGTTTTGAAATTCATGCCAGCGTTGCTTCAAGTGATAAGGTTATTTGAGTAACCTGCAAACCATACGGATGCACAGGTTTCAAAAACAGGAAAGCATCTTGTTTAAAAGCCTTCTGAGGCAACACGAGGGCTCAGAAAAGAAACTGACTTTGCGGTTAAATGATTGTACTTCCTTATTGATATCAGGATTGAGGCGATGCAAGGCCTGACGGGATGGCGGTGCTGCGGGCGCCGAGCGGGGTGGCTATGATGACCACGTTTGCACCCGGCCGAGGGGCTTTCTGGAGGGATGAGAAATCTCGAAGTTTCCCTTTTCATTTCCTCTTTGGGCGAGTCAGGAGGGGTTTTTTTCTCACTCTCTTTCTCAGTAACGCAGCAAGAGGCGAGTAAATAATCCAAGCGGGCCAACATCCTCTGAAGACGTTCTGTTTCTGAGCTCGCCCCGTTCCCCTTGCCTTTGGGAGGACAGGGCGCAGCCCTTTTACTCTGAGGGCTTCAGACATGGACGTGCAAAATTTGCTGACAGCGCCGTTTCTCCGCAGATAAAACAAAGCCGCATACTTTCTGTTTGACCTTTGTTTCGGATTAAGAAAATCAGCCCGTGAGATCTGAAGCTAAGTTTCCACGGGAGAGAGAAATGCATACGCCTGGGCGCACGTGACTGTCGATGCGCACGTGCCCCACTGAACAGCGCATGACCCCTGCATGCATTGGCAGCACACTCCTCGGGGATTTACAGAGCCAGTACCTAGAAAACACAAGTCTTTCTTACCTGAAATGACACAGCTGACACAGTTCCAACACACTCTGTTATTATTTATTAAACAGGAGAGTCAAGGCACAAAGCCGGGATGCAGGCTCTGGCCTTCCCTGCACGTGTGGTTTTCAGGGAAGGCCGCGCTTGTTCCTGTTGAGTTTGGGTACGTCCGTTCTTTGAGCACGTGGCTTCGGGCAGGGACCTGAGTGGGTCCCTTCCCAGAGGGATGCCTGTTCTCCTCATGGAAGCCAAGGCAATGTTTCAGTCCCACCCTGGTTTCTCCCTATCTGTCTTACCTTCCAGGACCTGCACCCTCAGAGTTTCCTCACCGGCAGCAGCTTCGGTGCTGGCCAGAGTGGAGTTAGGTAGAGGTGGCTTTGGGTCATCAGGTCCTGTGTTTTCATTGCTCTTCCACTGGGATGTCAATGCCTTCTCAGTCACCTTACAGCAAAGAAAATATTTTAAAAACTTTAGGAAATTAACTTAACTAGACCTGGAGCAGCGTTTTTTGGCTAGAAATTCAGGCTCCAGCCAACACGGCAGACTTTTGCCAACTCATCGCCTTGGTCCCTGAAGCCAGGAATGAAAAGGAGAGAGTGGGGGAAGAAAAGTCTCCTCCATTGCCCATTAGGTTTAATTGTGCTTTTTTGTAAGCCTCATAAATCCTGCCCAAATCACATCATCAAGCAACAGGGAAACTGAAACCTTGGCCAAGGCAGGAGCCAGCAGGGCTGTTGGAGCTAGAAGGGTTACACTCAGGAACAAATTCAATGCACTGCATGCTTGTTTTGAATGGGAATGTGTTCATCTCTGTGTGTGTCTGTGTGTGTGAGGCACCTGGGTGTGGGAGATGGTTCTGCCTTTTTCCTCTTTGGACGCTGGAAAAGCTACCAGAGGAAGAGCGGCACGAGTGGAGGCAAAGCAGACATCCTCCATCCTCACTGCCCCCTGAGAGCCTTTCAAGTGCTCTTCCTCTCCTGCTGCAGCGAGGGGGAGCAGGAAGGGAGGGACGGGGACTTTATTTTTTCCTTTGGGCATTAGACGGATGGAGGGAGGAGAGCTGAAAAATAAAGACTTCTAAACTAAACTGAGGGTTTTCTTCCCCATCTACTGTGGAGCTTTGCTGCAATTTTTTTTGCATGCAACTCCCGGGAAGATAAAAGAGAGCTTCAGCTTGGAAGCAGAACTGCATTGCTGCCTCCAGTGCAGTCCTTCAGTCACAGCTCAGGGCAGGTGATGCCCAGCTGGGAGATCAGCAGCATCGCCCTGGGGAAAACCAGGGCCACCCCAGTGCCAGCCAGACCAGCCAAAACATCACCATCAGTAGTTCATTGGAGAGGGAGCATGTGAAAGGCCCTGCAAGGTTTCGTCATGCGCATTTTTGGCTTTTCCCCAGTGAAGCCGACAGCATAGCTTGGTCCAAAGTAGGGGCTGGTACAGCACAGGGGCGTGTTCGTTCGCTCATGAAAAGGGGGTGTCATATTGCACCCCGCTGTGCATCTCCCTTTGACTCCATGGCAGGCAGCCCTGAAGTGCTCCCACGGCCCCTTGTCTCTCCAGAAGGTGTATAGCAAACAGGAGCAGACTTGGATGGGGGCTGAGCTGTCTCCAGCAGTGTTTAGCCACCCATCTACACACCTCAGCAGAGGCTGAAAATGTTTTCTTTTTTTTTTTTTTTTTTTTAATTTTTATTTTTTGGCTTTTTTCCCTCCACCTCATGCAGCAAAATATACGTCAAAAGCACAAGGAGATACAGCTCTCTCCTGCCAAGCATCGAGCCGAGCCCTCTCAGCTCCGCAAAGTCCCTGGACGCTGACCTTTGCCTTTGGTCAGGTTTTGGGGTTTTTGGGTTGGGGTTTTTTTCTCAGATTCATCATTATTTTGGCTGCGTCCATGCTGGGGAGGAATGCAGGTGTTTCCTCTCTTCCCACCAGCGTGCCCAGGCCCTGATTTCTGAGAGGCTGGGGAGGCTGCTCGTGCGTGTCCTGTAGTGCTCACGGAGGCATTTGAGGAAAATGTGGATGCAGTTCAGGCAAATGACCAGGGGAACGGCGCATTTGCATGCGCTCACATGTAAGTGTAATTTAGGCAGGCAACGTGCCGAGCTTGCTTGAAAATCTGGCCCGTGTTTTTCCATTCGTGGGTTGTTTTTTGTTGGGTTGGGTTTTTTTGGGTTTTTTTTTTTTAAGTTAAGAAAAGGCAAACAACTCGTTCCTCTATTTGATCTGCAATAACCTGAGCTGGTTCCCTTGGAAAGATTATTTATTCTCCTCGGCTGCTGAAGTGGATGCTGAATTTTGAGCATCCTGAGAAGAGACGGTGCGCATATGGGGTTCTTTGTTGCCGAAGCTTTTGTTGGACGATTATGAGGCTCATTTATATAGCTGTTTATGTATTAAAATTGTTGGGTTGCCTGGAGCTACGGATAAGCGCTCCTTGTTTGACATATCTCTAAATAAATATAGAGGCACATTATTAATGGATACAGCTTTAAAAGCAAACACCCAGAGATGCACTTACAATAAGGGGAGGAAAAACCAAGGTTACATCATGTTGCTAGAAGCCAATTGCTTTGTTTTCTAAAATGTTTTGCTGTAGGACGCAGATGATATTTTTTTTGACTCATTTGGTGTTTGAGCATCCAAAAAGTCTCATGGTTGTTCCAAAATTCTTTCAACAGCATCCCAAATGGCATTAACAGACGGTTACAGTATTTTACTGTCCAGCGTATCCTTTTTCCCCTATGTCCTCATGTTCAGTAGGGAGGTTTTGGAAGGAATATGTTTGTATTTCTGGAGAACCGTATCCCTGCTGAGGGAGCAATCAGCATTCTGGGGCTTTTCAAACCACATGATTTTGCAGTCTCAAGAAGAGTGGCTGCCCCCTCTGGGCTTGTCCACATGTCCAAGTGTACCCATGGGTGAGCACCCCGCATCTCCAGGAAAAGGCAGAACACTACTGCTTCAGCTGTCACGCTGCTGATCATGTAGGTGCCTAGCTATGGCTAGCACAAGGAAACATGTCCTAAATGCATAGCTGTTTCCCTAACTGGCAATTATCAACTGTCTGTGCACTCTCTGCCACCCCCGCTGCACCCCTTCTCTGGAGACCAGCACTCCCATTGCTGTGCCGCCTGTTCCTCCTCCTCCCCAGCCTGCTCGGGCTTGGAGCCAGGAGCTCCCACCCGGCTCTTGCTCACATGGCCTTGCTGTTTGCTCCTCAGCCCCACCAGGAAGTGGTTGTTATTTGTTTTGGACACAAAGGGTGCAGATTCAAGCATGGCTGTGACCCAGGACAGGTTGTCCTGCCTCTGCATGGGGAGCTGAGCAAGGGGTTCAGGACTGGCGGTTGGGTTGAGAGGTGACAGCTGGTGTCTCTGTGCTCTCACTGCAGAAAGATTGATGCTGATGCTGCCATTCACATCCTGAGCCAACAAGCAGCAATTTTGGACAGAGGAACCACCACCAGCCGCTTCTTCCAGGCGCCAGCCACCTCTCTGCTCCGACCTCCATGCTCAAGCAAAGCCCATGTGATGACATTTGGGACATGGGACTGAAAAGTGCCTGTCCATCTTCCTCACTGAGTTGCAGCAACGCTCCCAGGGCTGCACGTGTATCCTGCCTTGGTAAGTTTGATGGCTGCATCCCTGAGCACACCTCAGTGATGCTGCTGTGCCAGCAAAGCCCTGCAGCACAAACCTGGCTGTAGTCTTTGTGGGCACGCCTGCAGTGCTCAGGGACTGGGCTGAGGCGCCAAGCCCTCCTGCCACACCCAGGGCCAGAGCACAGCAGGGTGCAGGGATGCTAACACTGGCCCAAGGGGGACATGTGGCTGGGTGAAAGCCCTCCTGCTCCTCACCAGCTTTGGTCTCGGTCGTTACTGCTCACTGTTAAAGAATAAATTCACTGCGCTTGGAAAACCACTCGAGGAGCAGCTTGGCCGGGTAAAGGAGCGAGACCCCTCGGCACAGGCGTGCGGGATGCATACGAGCTATTTAAGCCCTCAGAGGGGTCAGCGAGGCTCCTTGCAGCTCCACTGGCTCCTTTCTGGGACATGGGACCCCCCAGGCTGAGGGCTGGCAGCTCTCTGGAGGGTGAGAGCCAGGCAGGCCTTGTTACATCCTCTTAACTGTCCCCTTCAAGTGGCTAGCCCCTTTCCTGCCCAGCGGCTGCTACAGCAATCTCATCTGTAGGTGGGTGAACTGTTCTCTTCCGCCCCTGGCACTGCTCCTGCACTCTTGGGAGGGTTCTGGCTGGTGCATTCCTGTTTGTTTGCTCTGGGGAAGTGATGTGCGTTCACCTACCATGGGGAGGGTGCGTGCACAGCAGTCAGTGTGCCTCTGATCCCCGCAGCAGCTGCTTTCAAAGCCAGGTGTTTACAAGAGCTCCTCAGACTGCTGAGGTCTTCTGGAAGCATGGACCTTGGCACCCCCAGGCTCTTGCCATGAGCAGGGATGGTTCCCCAGCCCTGCCCTTCACTCTGCCTCACCAAAGGTGCATCCTTGTGGCTGGGTGGCTGCAAGGGACCTACTGACCCAGCTGGACGTGGGCATCTCCCTGCAAGCTGCCGTGGCTGTGGCATCTCTGCTTTGCTGGGTCACCATCCCTGCTCCCACCACCCTTGAGGCGGTAGTGTAGCACCAGAGTTGTGGCTTCTCCCTGCAGGGCTGGGGGTCCCACTGGCTGGGGACCACACACAGAGGTACAACAGACAGCAGAAGGGACGGGAGGGAAAAATGAAAGAAGACAAAAGGTTTAACAGTAAGTGCCGCCCAGTTACAGCGCTGGACGTGGCACCGCTTCCCCAAATCTTCACCCCATCTCACTTGCCCCTGTTGCAGGGATGTGGCGAGATGGCAGGGGGGTCTGGCCTGGACACTCATGGGCTGCACGGGAAGTGTGTTTGTGAGCTGACCTCGGCTTTTGCAATCCACTGCCTCCAACCAGCTAGAATTTGGTTGTCCTAAATGACTCCCCTCAGCTCCTGCCAACAGTCCCCAGTCAACCTGTGGGACAGCTCTCCGGAGAAAAGGGAACGGGGCTGGCTTTTGTCTGCGTGCAGTTAAACATTAGCTGTGTCCCTCTCGGCAGGCAGCAGCTTTCCACTTTCTTCACTGCCCGCTTTGCCACATGCTCCGGGGTGCCTGCAGTACCAAGCACCTCGTCTGTTCCTCAGATGGACGAGGGAAATCGCAGGGTATCAAGCTGAATATGTTTAACTTTTGGTTTAACTTTCAGACTTGCACTACCTGGAGGAGCTTTGGAAAGTGATGAAGGAGACAGAAGTGTTGGAAAATATGGAGAGAGTGAATAAAAGGGCAGGCTGGGCTGATCAAATTCCAGCCAAAAAAACTCCAAAGCAGCAAACCAGAGATGGATAAAGAATTGCCAGTGAGTCAGGGGGAAGGAATGGCAGCATTGTCTCTTCTTTAAGCAAGGAATCTGTAATGGAAGAAGATGAAGTGCCAAGGAACTAATATCCCTCTGCAGCAATTGTTTGATCCCCCCTTCCCCTCCAAAAAAGCAAGTTGCTGCTGGCTAGCTTACAAGCAGAAAAACCCAGTCCAAAACCTAATCTAGTCTCCTGTGCCAATAAGCGCATCTGTCGGTGTGTCAGTGTTGATCCTCCTTCAGTACATGCCACATGCTCGTTTCTTTACACAAGATGGGCTGGAAGGGCCATTAACTAGATTAGAAATTCTAAGGCACAATTAAAAAACATGCTGCTGCTTCGCTTTAATCTTGTCTCCTTTAGCTTCCAGGCTTGTTTCCTCCCTGGCCTGACATAGTCCTGAGCTGTTTGGCGGTGGTAGGGTATCATTACACAACCGGGGCTGGTTTCTAAACTCTGTAACATCATGCATTACCTTGGCAGCAGCACACGGGGCCACAAGGCTCTTCAAAAAGGAGTAACCCCACCGACTGGCAAAGCAATAGATGCATTCACCACCTGCGGGGGAGAAGATTTGAGCGTTGGAGCTGTGCAAGCAAGGAGCAAAGTGGTGACTTGAGAGATCCTTTCCTACACAGTTCACCCTCCAGAGTTATTTGAGCGGGAAGGGGGTGTGTGGAATAAAAAGGAAAGGTTTGGTGTATATTTTGTTCATAATGCAGCTGTACACCTGCAGACCTGCAGCATGCTGTCAGGCAGCTGGAGGCACATGGGAAAGAGAGTTCCTGGCCATCATTGGTGTTGCTCAGCAGGGCAGGACTCACGCCCCAGCAGCCAAGACGAGGGGCCCTGTGCCAGCAGCTGGGATGGCTGTGTCTCCTCCATTCCCACACAGACCATTTCTCCAGGGAAAGCAGCAACACCGCAGACAACACCACAGCATGCACTCCTGCGAGAGGGGCCGGGGTTTTTTGCTCCTCTTGCTCTCCTCGCACAGGGCACAGCGGGGGCAGGGATGTGGACTCTCCCCATCCCACCGCAAGCAAGGGATGTTGGGGCAGTCTCTGCCCTTCGGCTCTTGCCCAGCTGGTGCCTGTGTCCTAAGGGCAAGGAGAGCCCAGGAGGAGCAGCACCATTTGGAACATTCCTGATGTCCTAAGCAACATCTGATAACAGGGTGGATTGCAGCCTGTTTTCTGAGACAGGGAATTGCTGCTTAATTGCTACTGCATTGTACAAATGCAGTGGGAATATTACAAAGGACATAACATGTTCTAAAATTACTTTTTTTATTCCTTGGGTAAGTGTTTTCCTCATGCAGAACAGCGTTCGTTACTATTATTAATGGCCTCACCGGTCCTTGTGCTAGTTCTGAATCTTTATAGTTGCTGTCACTATACAATCTTGAAGATACCGACTGGATCCTGGCCTACGTGCATGAAAACCAGTAGAATTTAGAGATTTGGTTTTTTCACAGGTTTGGGCATCAGGATATTTTTGCATTCTCTCCTGTACCCATTTTGCTGAGAAGCCCTCATCATCACTGCTGATAGAATATAGCAGGATTACACTTCCTTCATGTAGGAAACTAAAGACATTATAATTGCCCCTTTAATCCCTAGGGAATTTTAGGAACGAATGCTATAGTGCCTTAGTATTTCTACAGGACCCCATTTTGCTTGTCCTTTTTAAACGCTGCAAGATTTTTCCCATATGGTTGTGTTTAGGATGCATTATGGAGGCCTTTCATCTTCCTCTGAAGCAGGGGATGAAATGTGGGTCACCGCTAGAAAAAAAAAGCCGTAAGGCTTTGTGATCTGGTAGCCTGTTGCATCAGGTAAGGCAAACCCTGCGTTGCTAGGAAAGCCATTGTTCTTTTGGGAGCTAAATGGCTTGGTGGGGTTGCTTTAAAATTGGAGCTGCACCTATTTGATACTTTTTTTTTTTTTTTTTGGATGAAAGAACGAGATCTTTCACTCTCCTTACTGTGGAGTGTCAGCCAGGTTTAAAATTAATATCAACCCATGTTAAAGAGGGAAGGAAATGAAAGAAACATTTCTTTGCCAGGAACAGCCCTGCCTTCCTGCCTTTTCCATAAGCGCAGAGACATCTGTCACTTTAGGTACCAGAGAACATTAAAAATAAGAAGGTTTTTTTAAATACCAGGAATTCTTTTGCATCTTTTCAGTATTGCCCGACGGGAATGCAGAGGCTGTAAATCCGACAGAGGAGAACCGAGCCAGTCCAACAGTTAACGTGTTTCTGCAGGGAGCGCTTATTCCCCCTGAAACAAAACATCTGAAATACACCGTGTGCTTTTGGAGAGGGATGGAACAAAGCGAGAGGCACTGCCTCTTGCGCCCCAGAGCCTGGAAATTGAGGAGGAGCCCAGAGCTGAGGAACAGGGGTTGAGTTACACGCTGTCCCAAATTCACTCCAGCTCCCCAGCACATTCCAGGAGTCTGGGATAGCTGGTGCGAGATGCCTGTGGTCTTGTTTGCTAGAAATACAGAGTACCTATCCTCGTCACTGATCCGGGGCACAATAAACTCTCTTGTATCTGTCTCATGGCGCTCAGGATGCAGATGTTTGAAATGAGCAGAGGCGCTGTCAAGAGATGTTTTCCCCAGCTATAAAAAGGGGGAATAGCTACATTAGGAGAGGGGAGGTTAAATCATGGGTGGGTTGCTGTTTTGTTGGAGGTTTTTTTTGTAAACGGCTTTGAAGCTTTGGAGAGGAAGCCATTATAGGAGTACAAATTGCTCTTTATTTTTTATTTTATTTATTGCCTCATTTTCAAATAATGAAATTCTGAACATACTTCCTCACTAGCTGCTGAAAAATAAGGGAATGCGGGAGGATTCTTAATGACACTAATAAACCCAGCTGAACACTTTGCCAACGAACGAGGCTTTTTTATTGCAAAAATTCCATTTTATTAATACAAATGGTCTTTATAGGATTGCATTGGTTGCCACACAGTTTTATTTATAAAAATATACAGACCAAATTATTTTGTTCCAAAAGTTGCCTTTTTATCTGGTTGGAACGGAGCACTTCATTCCGGAATTTAATTTTGTAAGGACTTTTTCAGTTTCAACAGTGTAATTTATGCTCTGTAATAAAAAAATGAAGCTTTAAAGTTATGTGATTTTAATGAAAGAGCAATGTATTAACAAAGGATGTAATTTTATGTGAGTGGAAACTTCAATTAGTGGGGAAAATGCAAAGGTACTGGTGGTCCACTCCGGAGCCTCGCTGCCCTTCTTTACTAGGGAAAAGATGGAAAGCTTGCTGGAGCATCCCGCACAACCCTCTTTGCTTCTTCCCTTCAATCCTCCTTGTTCTCAACATCTTTCTCTCCTAACAGGCAGCATGATTTCAGCTGCAGGTTATTTTGTTTGGCCTGCAGAAGGCTTCAGGCTTCCCTCCTCTGGCCTGCATGGTGATAATGGCCATGCGTGATGGGGGAATCATCCTCCCCGTTCAGCCAAAAGTGGTGTAGGGGTGAAAAATCTGTCCCTTTTGCTCCTCCCTGCCACTGGCCTTCCTCTGCCCTGCCATGCAGTGCTCGAAGGTGCTCTGTATTTTGATCACCACACGCTCTTCAGTCCATCTCCTTTGAGGCTGGGTAGGCAAAACAGTTGCTATGCTCCTTAGGGGGGTTTGTCTGCTGATGTGGGGTTGCTGTTTGGCCAGTCTCTGTCCCACTGATATAAGATGCAAGCCGCGATGTGCAGGGAGTCCCACAAAGCATAGGGACTTCACAAAGCATGCTCCCGCCTTATTTTGGGGGAGAGGGATGTGGAAACATCTACCCTTGGTAACTGCCAGGAACAGAGCAGCAAAAGGGGATGCGAAAGGAGGGACCTACATTCTGTCAATGAACAAGCGTTGGAGGTGATCTGTTGCTTGGAGCTGTCAGAGCCCCGTGCAGCATGTGCAATACATGATGTTCCCACTGCTGAAACCGCTGCCGCTCTGTGCTTTTCCAGGGAAAACGGAATATGTGAGTCTCCACAAAATGTGCGCTGTCAGGCATCGTCTGAAGTGGCTTTTCGGGGAGCGAGGGAGCTCTCTGTGCATTAGCTGGAACAACTCCTCTGCTGAATATACGCTCTGCTCCCTCACTCCTCCAGACCGCTCCCTCTCATTTGGCTCTTAGCACTTCCAGCCTTCAAAACATTCAAATAGCTTAGCTTATCCTCACAGGACCTCTGTGGAAGGGATGGAGGGGTGGGTTAATCTGTCATTTACCGATTGGGAAGCTGAAAAAAATAATCCCTCATCCCAAATCTGCGGTGAGGCTTCGGTGTGCCAGGCAGCGCCCGAACCACGCCACAAGCACGTGCCTGCACATGCAGCTGTGGGTCAAGCTACATGGATGCTGTGAGTTCAAACAGAACTTGCTTTTGGTTTCCCTCACATAAAGCTTGCCTGGTGTCATGGAGTCTGGTGCAAGCTGTTTGTAAGAGATTCCTTTCCCTGTTGGGATTGGCCAGCAAGGAGGAGGGGTGTGTGACACGCAGTGACGTCGGTAGCAGCACGTTACAAGGGCACAGCCAAGTCTAACTCACTGGCAGCGCTAGGCCAAGCTGCCGACACGTGCAGAAACCACTTGAGCATACCGCAGGGTGCGAGGAGCCAATGGCACCGCCGGCCCGGGTGTGCTCCGGGGTGCATCTGCCTCATCTGAGCCGCTTTATTTGCTTTTCCTGGAACTGAACTAGAACCCCCAAAGGATGTTGCATGAAACTTGTAAACCAAAGTCAGGCCTCTTCGTCTTGTGATGCTTGTTTTAATTTTACTGTGGGCTGTCAGGAAAATAATTTGTGATTAAAACTGAAAGCTGCCTTGGAGCAGCTGCCAGGCCAGAGAGCATTGGTGGGGGCTCAGAGGGGGTTACTTGACTCCCAAGTCCTTGGTGCATGGTTTCTCCCTGCTCAGATCCATCTGCACAGAGGGTCTATTCCCAGATCTAATCAGGATAGACTGCCTCAGACTTGCAAAGGGGTGAGTGCTAGAGCTATGACCCCAGGCTGGGAGGAGAAGACAGCCCTTGTGTGATTTACCTTCCCGCTGCTGTGAGCTACTGAAAGCCTTTGTAAGAAAGGCATGAGTCTGATTTAATGAATTTACCAAAGCTCACAGTTTTGTGGTGAAAAGTCAGTACAGCAGGTCTCTGTGAGCTGTGGATTTATGACATGTAAATAAGTTAGTGTGCTGATTGTGGCTGATGTTGAAGGTAGCAGGCTAACTGTGAAAAAAAGCCTCGCGGGGTGATTTATTTGGGTTATTTCACACACACTTGTGTGAAATACATTTATAGACCTTCTGCCTCCCTTCCCCACAGCCACAAGTGCGGGCGCAAGGAGAAGCATTCAGTGTCGGCTGGCCCACGCTTCCTCCCCAGGGCGCCAAGCTCCAGCAACCAGGAATCATTTAACTGGGAGAGGGAAAATGACCTTCTTTTGGCTGCGCCCGAACCCTGCCGTCAGCGTTGCCCTGCAATCTCTGTGCTGAATGGAAACAGTTTCCTCTCCCCAAGCCCTGAGCCTACAGACTGGGTTTCCTGCCTTCCTGTTAGTGCCTCCACCTACCCAGACAGCTCTGACACTTCAGACTTACTGATCAGCTATTTTCTACCACAGCTCTTTTAGCAGAGGTTTTACACGGCGGCATAACAGCTGACTAAGCAGCGAGCCGGCAAAGTGAGAGAGATGAATGTTAGGGCTGCTTCTTATTCGGCGACCTGACAAGGCTCCGTCTCAAAACACATCGACGTGTTTCTTTATGTGAGCGGCTTGTTGGGTAGGTGGGCTGGCATTCGGCCCTGCTCTGGGAGGTGGGAGGCAAGGCCTGCCGGCCCCTCGACAAGATCAAAAGGCAGGGGGATGTTCCAAACACAGTACCTAGGAGAGAGGAGCAGGGATGATTTGCATAGTGAAACAATGACGGGAAGAGATGCTGAGTGTTATCATATACCAGGGCAGTTAGCACACAGGAGAAATGCTATAGAGAGAGACTCTGTGGACCAGAAGTATGAAAGCATGCAGTGGTTTTCACATCAGAAAGCCTGTCATTTCAGGATGTCCCAGAATGGGGCATTTTGGGGCACCACAGTTGGAACTGAGCAGCCAGCTCTTAGCAGAAGCTTTTAGTATATAGATACATATTCCCTTTCCTGCTCTGAATCCTTTCCACAGCCAGTGTAGTGCACATTTCTAAGGTGCTTTCAGTTTTCATGCTCACTTTCGCAAATTACTTCCAATATATCTCAAGAAATGAAGCAACTCTGTCTTCAGTTAGTGATGGATGTACCTTAAAACATTCAAAGCGCTTGAAAAGTTCTGATCTCTTTGGTCTGATCCTTAGCCAAACTATGTCTAGCCTTGTTGGAATCTCTGTTTTATTCAGGCACTAGGGGCAAAAACATCTGTAGACTTCAATTTTAGCAGTGTTAATCTGCTGTCACCTATCCTAAATGGGTCTTCAATCTTACCACCCTGGGCAGGTGGGGAACAAATACTGGGGCCTTTTAGGAACTGGGAAAATTTATGTTACTGCAATGTGACCTGTGAGGTTGTCTTATTTTAGTGCCCCCTTGCCCCACGGCTGGTATTTGAGGGGAGAGGCAGGACCTTAACACTTGGCCACTGATGTCACACTGTTATGTCAGGTTCTGCTAACAGTGGGAGGGCATGGTCCCTCCTCCTGCCTAAAGTGAGAAAGAGGAAAGGAATGGACAATTATTAGCAAGGCGAACTAGAAAAGGTGCTGAATGAGTTTGTAAGGACTCTGAGGAGGAAAATGGAGGAGATACATACTCAGGGAAGCATCAGTGATGAGAGACGATGAGGTGGATGGATTCTTTGGGGAATGAAGGCTGTTTCAGTGGCAGGATGGAGCAAGATTAGAAAGAAAGTCCAGGGCTGGCCTGCGTGCCTGCATATAAAAGGACCTGGAGGGAAAGGTGGCATCTTGAGAGGGTGCTCATTCAGGGAGCCGGTCATTTCTTGTGCTTTACCTTTAAGAACAGCAGTGGCACGTTTCTACACATATTTGCTCCTGTCTCTGTGCTTACTGGTGCCCTGTTGGTGCTGAAGAGCTAACCTGCAGAGCAAAAAGGGTGAAATATCCCTTGATATTGGGAAGAGGTGTCATTACTGTCACTTGGGAGAGAGCTCAGTGCTGAATATTTTGCTTCTGGAAAGTGTTTGGACTCTACAGAATCTAAACTTTTATTCTTTATGCTCGGTAACACATGCACGGCCAGGAGAAGGTTTGCCTTCAGAACATGGGGAGCTGATAAGGGTGCTCAGTACCAGAGTATCTAATAAGTGGGTCAATAAGCCCACCAAAGTGATGGTGCCTTTCACAGCATCCCTGGAAATCACCGCTGAATGTAATGCAGCATTCACACTTGAGCCCATCGATTTCTCTGAATGCCATGCCAAGCAGATGAGAAGTCTTTGTCAGCCAGTTTGGGTCAAGTCTGTCATCTGATCCCCGACCTATAGTGTGTGGGAGTAGAGTATGAAGGATGAAGTCATCAGAAAAGTGCAAAGGTCTCGTGTCCTTGGGGGAGAGGTGGATGTGCAAGAGGAACAATGTATTCAAAATAAATCAATAAATCAAAGATGCCAGCCCTTGGCAGAAGTGATTCTGTGCTGATTCTGGTGTCCATGCAGGAGTGCAGCAGGGCAAGGTTTGGCTGGGTGCCCGGAGGGGGAGTTTTCACGCCTGTAGGTTTGAAATGTACAGTCACTGGTGGAGCACTGGAGGAGAATTAGCATGCAGTGCTGCTTGCCTTTGCTCCCCTGACCCAGAGGACAAAGGCCTGCAGAGTGAGAAGGATTTTTCAAAGTGGTGTGGCAGGCAAGCAGAGAAAAAATAGAAGGGGATTGTGGTGTTACAGCTATTCATTGTACATAAATGTCTTTTGCTGTGCTCGGATTCCCTTTCCCCCAAACCTGCCTCTGATTTTTTCATCTCAGCAGATGTGGGTCAGGCTCATCAGCATGTTCAGGAAGATCTCAACTGCTGCATCTGGATAAGATGCCTTCAGTCAAATGTGACAGCCTGCCCACTCCAGTAAGGGACATCACTGCTTCTACAAGCATGAGAACGGCCCGGGTCCTAATGCTGGGCAGTGTGATGCCTTTTTGGCTTTTCCTGTTCCTTCTGTGTATCTCCACATAGAACCCAGGGCTTGTGCGATGTCGAAGAGGCTGGATGTTCTTGTCTCTGCGGTTTGGCCGAGAGAAGGAACAGGACTCATCTGGCTCAGGAACTCGGGATATTAATTGCATGTTGGTAGGCTCTCCAGCAGGGCATGCTGACCACTGCATGTACCAAAACAACCTGGGTTGCTTTTTCTGGCGTGGCATTTCAGCTCTGTGCCTTAACGTGTTTGCCTGGTAAGTGAGACAGGGGCGGCATTTTGAGAAGTGCGAATGCAGAGTGGGAGAGTGGAAAATTAAATGAGGAGAGTCTAAGAAGAGTGATTTAAGAGTGTAGGGGCAGCGAGATGCCAAGGCTATGGATAGATAAATGGAGCATCAATTCGGAGTAAATTGCAGTGTAACAGCTCTGTGCACACACGTATTATGGGATTTTAAAAGCCAGGCAAGTGTAACCCTTATACTTCAGGGCTAGACATGTCACTGTGGTGGTGGGACTGTGTGGCTCTCATAGGTTGCAGTGCATTCATGGCTTTTTAAAGCTGGGACAGTTTTAAATCTTGCCACAGGCTGATCCACTTATGGCTCCTGAATCCTTGTGTGGGAACAGAAGAGATGAAGCAAGGAGCCAGGAAGTGTCTAGGGAGTGAAAGCCCAGAGGCAGGCAAGTGGGAGCAGGAGGTGGGAGGTGTCCATGGGTCTCCCCTGTGGTGGAGAGCACTGGGGCACTGGGAGAGAAGCCTCAAGTCTGTGGCAAGATGACATTGTCAAATTGATGTGACCACATCCAGGCCAGGAATAGAAAAGCTATGACTGACCCCAGCGCCTGCCCCGGCATGGGTGTGCTTCAGGAGGGTAGGTTTGGCCTGTGTTGTACCAGCAGTGCTGTGGTGTGTTGTGCCCATGGCCTGGCTGACCAGCCCTCCCACTGTGGCCCAACCTATAAGGACAGTGACCCACAGAGAGCTGGTCCACAGACCAAACTGGGGGTTTGTTTGGTCTGTGCCAGCTCTCTGTGGGTCACTGTCCTTGTAGGTTGGGCCACAGCCTGCTCTGCCCATGAGGAATGCTTGACAGATTTGGGTCTCTCCTTGCTGTCTACTAGGTTTTCCATGTTTTGACGGCCTTCTGTAGCAATCCTGCATCTCCTGTGTGCCTGCCTCTTTGCTGGAGGTGGCCTTTCTCACCCTCGATCCCAGACACCCTGCATCAATCACCTCAGCTGACAGCCTGGCACCCTGCCTGAGCAGAGCCAGTCCTCATAAGAGAGGTGCCAGGAGCTCTCCCACTGTGGTGGGACTTGCTGGTATTATGAAAAGATGCACAAGAGCCAAACCTCAACTCTTTCCTAAACCATTTGGATATCTTGAGAAGAGAAAATGTGCACTGTGGGTCCTGCATCCATGCATCCCCAGCCCAGGGGCCGTTGTCAGCCCACCCTGGCTGAGTAATCCACTCACCCACTGCAGCGAGACCCAGGCATGTTGGGTGGAAGCTTTTGTCTATCAGCTTCTGTCGAGCTAAATTTATGTTGTAAAATCACTTTGCAGTCATCAATTGTGAGTCCTCCTGTGTGTGGAGGGGGAGTGGCCGGTCCGGGTCTCACTGCCCCATGGCCTCCAGCGGCCTGGGGATTCATCACCTCTACGGTCATGTCTTACAGGCCAGCTATCCTCCAGAGAAGGTTGCCCAAGGCGTTGGTGGGGGAGGGAGCTTCTCAATTTGATTTGAAGTTTCAGTTGTTGTCGGGAGCACTGCGGGAGCAAGGGAGTTGTAGTGGGATGAGCCGCTGGTGTTTCTCACTGTTAATAACAGTGACATTGTAATTTTCGTGGCTGTAAAGATGCCCAGAGCAGAGGGTGGGCTGCCTTGAAATTAGCAGCAATTTATATATTTCATTTTTAATACTGAAAGGAACAAATGGTCTTTCCAGCAAGCAACCTTTGCTTCTGTTGCCATGGTCTGTCCTCTTCCCAGGAAAGCACTCGCTTCGGAAAGATTCAGCAGCCCTGCAGAGTGGGAAAGGCCGCTCACATACACACATATACACACCCTCCCTCCCCCCCCCAAAAAAAAACCCTCCCCAAAGTAAAAAGCAGCTGCTGGAAGTAAGGTCCGGGCTAATGTGGGGATGAAAGCATTTATGTGCAGCAGAGGTGAAGAATATTGGCTCTGCGGAGTGGGCGGAAGTGTCCTAATGAATGAGCAGCACGATGCGGCGCTGCCTCGAATAACAAAGAGGGAAGGAGGGCGTTAGGATTTGATAGTGCAGACTGTGGAAAAAATGAGAAGCTGAGGAGCGAAGGAAATCACGGCTAATTTAAAACCGCCTTGGAGAAGCAGGTGGGAGGAAGACCTTGAACATTTGCTACACTGTGATTTGAAAGTAAGGAAATGGAAAAACAAGGGTTGGAAAGCAGAGCAAGGGAGGGCTCATCTCCTGCTTGCTCTTTGAAATGAACAATGCAGACTCTTACAGAGAACATTAGGGATTTTCTGAGAAAATGCAGAGCTCCTGGAGTGAACTGTCTTAAGGGAAGGGCTGAGGAAAGAGGATGAAGCCAATGGCTCCCAGAAAAATGACGGTGATGTGATGAGTCAGAGACACTTTTGGTCACACTGAAATATTTACTCTTTGTCAGCCTGTATCCTCAAAGCCCACATCAAGACATGGGGACAACCCTTGACAGGTTACAGTTATACTATCAGGGGGTGTGCTAAGGGGATAAACAGCAGCAGCCAGAGGAGCTTTATCAGCTCTTCCTGCTGTTACTTGCTTTGGACCAAATTCCTATTGACTCAGTGGGGCGTGCACTGGAGCCTGGACACCCCTCCCCTGTGTGCCTGCATTTCCTTTTTTTTTTTTCTCATGCTTAACTTGACAGAGGTGACAACTCTGTTATGCAAAGCACATCTGACAGTGGCACTGTGCCCCTCTTGAAAAGTTGCCCAGGTCTGTATCTCACATTTTATACAAAGAGAACAAGGGCCATCCAGAAAAAACAGGCGCAAGCAGCCAAAACAATCAGTTCCAATATATCCTCTTCTCAAAAAAAAACCCCAACCCTGAGCATCTTTCCAAAATAATCAGAGCTGTTAAATAATACTCATTTTGTGTGGAGGAAGTATGGCACAATGGGATTGCCATCCCATGCCAAGGAAAACACTTGAACTTGCTTGGCCGGTAACAATGGACCAAAGCAAAGGAAACTGGAGGCTGTGGTGCCCAAGGGCTATGCTGGGGGAAGCAGGACCCGGTGACGGTCCTGGGGGAGGATGGGCACGCGGCAGTCATGCAGTGCATCTGGAGCACTCGCCAGCTGGCTCTCCCACAGATGGTGTCTCACAGTGGCCAAGCCCAATTCAGGTCATGCAAGCAGAGCACCATCACCATGCAGCAGGTTCGTGATGATTGATCAAATCGCAGTGGTTTCACTGAGGGAAGGACTTCAGGTTTATTTACAAGAGTAGATAGATACATCTCTTTTTTTTCCCTTCTGCTATACCAAATTTTACCTGCTCGTATTCAACAAAGAGTCAGTGTTTCTGAAATGCTGCTCATGACCCCAATGCCAGTACCAACTAAAGATGTAACACTGTACATAAAGGCTTTAAGCTTAAAGTACCAGGATGAAATGAAGACATTCTTTAAGGACTGTATCTGATCAATCCCATACTGCCTCCACCTTCCCCATGCAGTATTAATATTCCTGTTCCTGACCAGACTGTCCCTGTCCAGCTTGGCTGCATTTCTCTCTCATGGGTATGTAGATCTTCAGACATCTATCCTCAGATGCCTGCTCAGTTGCATCACTATTCCACAGCCCAGACTAGAAACTGGCTTGGCCCAGAGTGGGAAGGCTACTGAATGAAGCATGTGGGTTGTGTAGGGCCAGATTATTTTCCCTGCTGCAACAACAACCAGCATTGTGACACTCATGCAGAGACCCCATCACAAATATGCCATGCGTCATGCAGAAAGCCATCGCATGTCAAATAGACCACTTGTGTGTATAGGTATCAGTTTAAAAAAAGAGCATTTAGCCTATACACTTTCTATCAGCTGCACATGCCTCAAGGGAGGGCAGGGCTTTACCTGTGTCAGAGAATTTATATGTGAAAAGAGATTTAATGAAAATCTTTAAGCTCACAGTCATTTTCTTGTACTTTTCATCGAGCAGGAGGCAGAAAATGTTATTTTGATTAGTCTTGTTGAATCCGTTCTGGCAAGAGACAGCTTTGCTATGTCTTCCCATCCTCACACAAGGAGACATTTTAGCTCCTGTGTTTCTTTTCTCTAACTCTACACGTGAAACAGAACTTTCCTTCCTACAGGTCTGTCTGCAAAGGTATTTATTCTTGATCTTCAGGTGCCCTCAGTCGCACCCAGACTCTGGCACTGCTGTTCCTGCCTGTGGCTCTGCATGGGGCAGCACCACTCCTCCACAGTCAGCTCCCCAGGCAGTGCAGGACTGCTACAGCAGAACCCCTTGTTGGGCTCCTGCATCTCACCAGACACTCATGGATTGTGTGAGATCCCCATCTGATGGCTTCCATGCAAGGAGGACATGTGACGGTGCTTAGCTGAAAAGGGGGGCACATAGCCGATCTGATATAGAGATGAGGTAAACTCCCCGTGGGTTTGCCCCTCCTTGCCCTCTCCTGGGGAGACCATCCTGGGAGGACCATCGTCAAGCAGGGGGCAGAACTTCCTGCATCCCAGACCTGCTACATGGGGCAGGTCCCTTGATGGCCTGGAGGCAGGGGCAGGACAGGAGGAATGGCCGAAACTCCAACCGCTGACAGCCTTAGTTTGGTCGATGTCCCGCTGAAGTCAATGGGATATTGCTCCAGGAAAAACTGGATAAGGATCTGGGGATTTGGCAGTGAGAGAGGTTCTGTCTTCTCACTGTTTATTCCCTGAGTGGAGCCTTAACCCACTGTTTGTGACTTCATGATCGTTTCCAGAGCCCGCACTAATGATGTCATACCCGGGGGATTCTGGCTTCAGGTGGGAAATTAACAGCAGGAGCAGATGAACTCTTTAATAAACAAAGTCCCTGTTTTCATGCAAATGTCTTTAGGAATAAGGAATGGGGGGAGTGAGAAATACAGAAATTTATGGTATAGAAGCGACGCTGTTTGGAAACAGACATTTTATGAGTTTTCCGAGAGGCGCCAGCTGCTCTTTAATGTTTTTATTAAGAGTTTTATGTATGAAAGCTCTAGCTTGAGTAAACAGCAAGGCTGAGAAAGTTGCAGGGATTGTTGTTAACGGTGAACCTAATAGGCTGGGGATTTGGCTTGGAAAAGATGGTGAGTGTGGATGTTTATTCAGAGCAGAGGCTTTTAATGCAGCCGGATGACGCCTCTGACATCCCTGTTGTTCCTTGGGTTCTTCCACTTATCTCCCTCACTCTTGTGACCATTCTCAAAGCTTCCTGTGTCACTCTTTCCTCCTGAGATCCAGGAGAAGGTGGCACAAGCACATGGGAAACACTGCAGCTGGGGCAGCCCCTTCTCTGCTGTGCCGCATCCCTCGTGGAATGCCAGTCCTGTTCCTTCCACTGAGGAGCAAGCTCCAGGCTGGGAGGTGGCCCTGTCCCTGCCTCACTGGCTGTGGAGGCAGGGCAGGGCAAGATGCTCCTGCAGCAGCATGGCAGAAACTCCTATCCCATTGCCAGCCCTCCCATCACCCTCTCTGCCGTGCGCCCTGGTACTCCCTGCCCTCACCAACAGCCATCGCTGATCCGTGCCTATTACTCTGCTATTTTGGGGAGTGCCTATTGTGCACTCCAATTAATGTAATTGCCTTATTTTGCTGGAGAGAGCGTCGGAGCCTGTGCCACAAATAGCTTCATGCACGTCCTTCTGGTGGGCTCCCTTTGTTTGGCAATTAGCTCTCCAGGGGTGTAATGCGTGGCACCATATCAGATAAAATATAAATCTAAATCCCCTTCAGTGGGGGCAGAAGGTGTGACGTAGGCAGCTGCATGCCCTGCGCTTCCCAAGGAGGACCTGAGCAGTGATCCTTGGCACTCGCTGCTCTCCATCTTGCTCTCATGTTTTTCTGCAGCAGGTTTCTGTTTGCTCATCTACAGGAATACTCTGCATCTAGCCTGCCTGTTTTTGAAAAGGTGACTGCTGATGACAGCTAAGATAACAAGAGGGTGGGTTTTTTTTTTCTTTTTTTTTTTTTTGTCTTCATGAGAACGCCTCCAGTTCTATTAATAAAATCCTGAATCTGACTCGTCCTTCTGAGAACTCCCGGCCCCTCTTCACCCATTCAAATCTGTATTTTTAAGCTGCTGTAGGTGGATTGTCGACAATGGTTGTTATGCAAACTCCCAGTGCTGGGCTCAGGAGCTTCTTGGAAACTGGCAATGAGTAATCTTTATGTTTCTGACAGGTCTACGAGAAGGGGGTGTGTGTGCAGGTTTGCTGAAGATAGGTTGACAAAATAAGTGTCAATTCATGACAAACTAACTGCCAAAAATACTCACATCAAACACTGGAAACAATTAACGAACGGTATGACAGAACATCTCTGAGGCTGGAGAGTGCACTGAAGACAGAGTCCCTCACTAGTAAACTGGTCTTTTAACCTTTGTTTTTCATTTTGGTCAAGGGAAATGATGAAGTCCTTTGTTGTCTGGTGTTACTTGTAGGTTTGGTGTTGGTTTTTGTAACTCATCAGCAGTGTCTGTGCTTGAAAGATTAGATAGGTATGTTTATTTCTCTAGCTAGTTGTGTGAAGTGAGCTCTGAGAACATAAGGCCTTATTAATATTGTGAGGACCTAGAGGTGTGAGATGGCCAGTCTGAGGAACACTTGTCAATACTAACATGGACTGTGGAGGTTTCCAAACTCAAAGCTGAAGCAGACATCCTGTGGTCCAATGGTCTGTCAGTTGGCTGATACTTTTTTCTGTGAATAGAGAATTGGCTGTTGATGGCTCCTTTTGTACATGGTCCACATCAGAAGTCCAATGAGCTGAGAAAAATGTTGAGAGAAAGGCTTCTTCGGGGGAAGGGCCTGCAGCAACATGGACACCCTCCCTGGCTTGCAGTGGTTTTGGGTGGTTTGCTATGTGGTGCAGTTTTCTGTTTGACCCAAAGCCATCACATCCTATGCTGGATGGAATTTGGAAGTTTGACTTTGCAGTACCTGTTTCTTGACTGTGATGAGCAGCTCCTGTGGCTGCAGAGCACATCAGCAGCAGATGGGGTTCAGGAGCCAGTGCAGTCCCTTGATGGCCCTCAGTCTCGGTGCTGCTCCTGCCTCATGAGACCCAGGGCTAGTTGCTTCATAGTCCATAACAGCATCAACTGAAGTGGCACAGACTCATCCCAGTTGACTTTCCAAGGTGCCACGCTCCTCAGGCTCATCTCAGTTGACTTTCCAAGGTGCCAGGCTCCTCGTATTGATAGTTCACACTGCTATCACACTCCCAACTGCTGCTCTCCATAAAGCACTGTGTTATTGTCAGCTGTCACACCCAAGTACCCATAACAAGCCACATCTTTGCATCATGTTGATAGTCACAAGGAGGCAATACCCAGGAGTCCACCAGCTGGAAAGCCCCACAATATTTCACTATAGCTCACAGATCTTCAGAAGGTGATCTGCCCTGTGAATCGGAGTTTTCTAACGCTGAGAGTGTCCATGCTCCTGCCAGTCTGCTAGTTCCATCACTCCCCTCTCAAGTGAGTCAACAGCCATCTGTGCATGCTGAAAATCAAATGACTTCTGCTATAAGAGGGCTTTTTGTCATTTATAATGAGTCCCTCTGCATCACCCTATGTGGTACCTAGTGATGTCCAAGATGAAATCAGGAGGAAAGAGTATGATCTGAAGCCACCCACAGCAGCCTGGTATCACCTTTCCAGCTCAGCTGCACTTCTGCAAGCCAGCTGAACCGAGGCGGTTCTCTGTGCTGGATGCCAAACACTACTCTCACTGAAGCAGAGGGAAGTTTTGTTTTTCCCTAAATAGGAATGATTTGGCCTTTGGTGGTGCTCCGCTGGAAAGAATCCAGCAGCTTTCTGATCTTGTCAGAATGGCTGAGATGGTCATAAATCAGAGGGGCTGCTCCAGAAATATTTTCCCTGGGTTTGATTCTCTATCCCACCATGCTGGTATAATGAAAAGAAAAATTGGGCCCACCACTGGTTTAATTTTACAGATAACTGCTCTCTTTCCAGGCAATCTTTGTGATTAAGTTTTCTCACAGTCGGTCTTAGTTCTTTTTTTGTTTTGGAGGGAGAATTCATTTCATTGGGCTCTTCGGCTTTTTTTTTTTTTTTACCCTCCTCTGCCCTTCCATATGGGGAAGAATAAAGTGAAGAAACAACATTTTCAGAGAAGAAAGACTTGGAAAGAGTTGCTGTTTTCTGGGAGTCTGCTACAGCTGTTAATTTGTGGAAAACCTCAGTGGAAAGTAAGCAATATGGCAGCGTCGCTTTACACGAGAATTCAGCGATGGCCTCGTTCCAAACCGTGGCTGATTTAGGTTCTTGGCGTGCACAGCCAAAGCTTCATGTAGTGTCATGCTTTTTTTTTTTATAGATAATGTTGGTGCAGCTGTGGAAGGCTCTGATGTTCCTCTTTTTTTTGTCTTTTTTTGGTTTTTTTTAAACGTGGAATTGTCGTCATTCGATCGAGCTTCAGCATTGTGGAGCCGTGATGTTGTTTGTCTCTGCTCCTTAGATGTTGGCGGGTGAGGCCGAGACAGGCTGAGATGTTGTTTGGGAAAGGAGAAAAGGCTCCCTCCCTTCTTCCTTGCCTCCTTCGCAGAAATGCACGCAGACCCAGACTCCTGTCCAAAAAGGCAAGGACTCTGACAAAATTTGGAGCTGGACTTGAACATCGTGGGCTGGGCCCCTTCTGCCTCTCCAGGGCACGCACGCTCTTCGCTTCCTGGAGACTTTGTTCCTCTCCAGCATTTGTCATGCACAGTTGGTGGCATATCAAGATTTTGAGCACTGTACTGAGTGCAGTAACCTCTTTTTCTTGGATGGACATTTTGTTTGCGGAGAATACAGCATGGTGCTCAGTTGTCTGGGAAGAAATGAACGTTGAGGAAAATCTCAGCTATGTGACATCAATTAGATCAGAGATTACTTTTCCAGTAGAAATGTCCAATTATTCAAACCTTGACGAAAGAGCTTTTGACAATCTGTTTTGCTGAAATGCCCTGCGATTCACTTGGCATGGGTTAGATGACAGGGATTAGAAAAGGGGAAAAGGGTTTCTAATTAACGCCAGTCCAGCTGTTGGGGAGTATCAGTGAGTGGTGGCACAAGGCGGCTCCTTCAGACATTTCTGTGATTATGGCTCATGCTTATATTGCAACGTGGACCTGCAGCCTTCCTCATAAAGTGTTGCACAAGTTCCCCGTTCCCAGGTAGAGCATTAGTGTGCACTGGACCAGCCTCTGCCTCCTTTTCCAAGGCAGGATTTTATGAATGGGTAAGCCGCCTACCCTGTCCCCTTCCCCTTTTTTTCCCATCTACCTTGTCACATAATGACTGGGTCACTCACCTCCTTATCTCTGGGATGTGTGACTTTGATTGCATCTTCCAAGCCAGCTTGGCTAAATAACTTGTTTCTTACCCTGAGGGCAAATTAGGGCAGAATCCTTGAATCCTTAGAGTTTCCCCGAAGCATCTGGAAAGAAAAGGAAAACCAGAAATGGGCCAGAAAGAGGCAGGAAGAGAAAGATGAAAGAATTTGGAGGTGGGAAGTATTTGCTCTTGGAATAAAGCTTCCTCCTGGCTGGCTTAAGGCAGAGCAATTTACTCTTCTCTGCAACACGCAGAATGGCCCAACTCCTGCTCAGAGGAGTAAACATTTCAAAGGTGCCTGAGGGCCCCCCTATTTAGATTTTTACAAGCTACTTGGTCTCCTTTGAGTCTCAGGCTATATCCCCACAGCCAACATCAGGGCTAGCTTGAAGTGAGGTAGTGTCTTGTGGAGATACCTGAGCTAGTCTGAAGAAGTTTAGCTGCAAGAAGTACTTTACCCACAGCAGTGCATTCATCCGAGAATTATACCTGCCTGCTGCCATGCCCTCTCCTGTGCCAAGTCCTGTTTAAAGCTGTCTCTGGCCCATGCTTGAGACCGCCTGTGCAGCAAAGGCTTTCTCCGAAGCCCTGGCTTCTCTGCAGCTGCTGGCTGAGACTCAGTGAGCTAAATACCAGTGTCAGGGCACAGCACGGGGTTTGGGAGCTGCTTTTTAAAGTTCTTTTGCAGGGCTAAACCCACATTTGCTATTTGCACTGTTAAATGCTTTCCTGTTTTCCTCTGTCCCCTTGAACTCACACTGCAGCCCTAACCAACTATCGTGTTTTGTTTTTAATGACAGAGCAAAGGTGCCAAAATATTTCAGTAGCTCCCTTAGGAACATCTGCAACTTCTTTAGCTAGTATTTTCACAGCTGGCCATAACTTTATTTTCAAATGCTAGTAGTAGCGAATTGGGGATCCTGAAGGAGAACAATGGCTAATTTCCTTTGTATCAGGATTACAGAAAGCTGGGCTAGCACCTTTGAATAAATGCCCAGGAACAGAGCTAAGGGGGAGTTTGTCATTTAAAACACAAAGTTGCTAAGCTACCGAGAGAGCTTAGGCTGGCCTTCACACTTAGGATAAATTTCGTGTTTGGAGCCACCAGGATCAAAACATATAGACAGCTGAAATGACAAGAGCTGCTGCTGCTGTGGCTCATGCTGCCCGCATGGCAGGAGTGCCACCCGAGCACTGCTCCCACTGCAGTTTCTGTCAGCTTCGATGAAAACAAGAAGAGTAGAATCTCACACCTCTAATGTGATACCAAGGTCTTGCAACAGGAATTAGGTCTGGGAATTTGAACTTCCACCCAGCAAAAAAATTCTAGAGACCTTTAATTGCGGCTCTGATTTATTACCTGCTACCTATGCTTAGTTGGTCTAACAATGAAAATAAGCTGAAGGTACTTAATCATCATATCGACCTATCACTCATAATCTTTGTGCTGCACCTCTTCACTCCCTATGCTGATCTAGCAAAGTATGAAAAAAACAAAAACCATGTTGGAAAGCTTCCAATTTTATTAAATTGCTAACAAATCCATTAAAACCAAAGAAGTTTTAGACTGTGATCTCTACACAATTGTTTTGTTTTTTTCCTGCAGTGACTTAGTCTTCAACTCCTGCACCTTACCTTACACTCAGAATTGCAGCATCAGGTACCACTTCTGAGTGTGACTCCCACCCACCCATGACAGCTGCACTCTCACCCAGGCAGCAGCTCATGGGCTGCACCCTGTTTCTTGAGGGCAAAATGCTCCGGTGGAGGTGGGTCTGCAACCATGATGTGAACAGGTACACATGTGGCACTTGCAGGCTGAGGAGCAAAGACATTGGCCAGTCTGTGCATTTCACTGGGATATCCTGTTTCATCAGCAGTGTCTTCTGTTGGTGACACAGGCAGGCTGCAAAGCGGCTCTGACTGTATCAGCTCTGGGAGAAGTCTTCCTTGATGGCCTGCCTTTTGGAGGGAGCCAGAGCTACCAGGTGAAGGATGCAGGTAGTGGAGGACAGTGTCACATGCTGCTACCTGAAGACCGACGACGTGGTTTCCCCAAGACTTTTCTTCCCAAACACTGCATCCGTAGGTCACCCCATGCCAGCACCAGTTAGATCTGACTATGAAATTTCTCACAGCTCAGGGGAAAAGGTGAGGTGGGGTAGTATTTGGGGTTCCTGTTGTGGCTTATTCCTGACACAGGCAGATACGTCAGGTGGGCCATTACGGTGCTCTCCTGGAGGCAGAAGGCCCAGTACCTCTCTCACTTGCACTGGGACCACAAGCTCGTAATTCCTTCTGATGAGGCAAGGTTTCTTTCTATGTACTTCTAAGTGGGAGTGGAATATGGCTTGTGACTTTTTTCACATTCCTCTGGACCTGAGCTGTCAAACTCCGCAGGAGCCCTGCTGTTAATTGCAGCTCAGGCAGACACGTTTCTGAGTGTGATAAAATCCAACAGAAATCTTTAAAACTCCCCAGATTACCTCCATTGCTGCAGTTAATTTTTTGTTCATGACTTCTCTGTGAAACCAGATACAACTAAAACATGCAATTCAAGAAGGCTTAGTGCCCTGACCTAAGTGCTAAGGTATTGCACTGAGCTGCCTGCCAGATAACCACAGCCCCCACTGTTACAGACAGGTAATTAGGTCACCACTTGTGAACTTTTGACATGCACGCAGACTTATGGCCTGATAGCATGGATGCCCTCAAGCAAGTCAGGGCAATTCACCTATCATCATGAATCTAAAGTGCTGAACTCCAAACAGTCCTTTAGAATAAGATGGCTTCAGCCCTCTGTATTTTAATCCTACCTGAAGGCACAGAGCTTGTCTACGTGGGTGTCTTGCTGGAGACACCTGAGGGAGCTGAGGGAGCTGCTGTGTCATGCAGGGACACTCACTGGGGTCTTGTGCAGATGTAGGAGAGTGCCTGCTTTGGGACCCTCGGCAGGGGTGAATGGTGTGGTTTAGCACTTTGACACCACAGCAGGAGGTGTGTACATCTTTGTGCCACAGCAAGCCCACAGGGGCAACGCTTGGACAATGATGGAGGAGAGTGGCTAAGGACCAAGGCTGGTGATGATGCAATTACAAGCATGGAGGAGACAAGAGGTGTCCTAAAAATGTCTCTTATCCTTTTTCATAAGTGGAAAATGCAGGTGCTGGTCAACTTGCCTCCCTCTCTCCTTGCTAAGTTTGCAGATTCTGTGTACTTTTTCCTTGTACTCCTCAAGATATTTTCCCATCACTTCACACTGTTACATCACTCTCCAGTGGGTGAAGTGGGGAGTAAAACCGGGAAACGCTGAAGGAAAATGAGATGCAGGTATGGCGACTGCATTAATATTCCCCTTCAATGCTGTTGCTGTAGACAAGCTCGGGCTGCTACTTTGACTTTGTCCCTCTGCGGAGCACGTTTACACCACAGCGTCAATCTTATCTGCCTTTTGGTTCAACCCTCCAGCCCCCGTGGAACAGCTTGTTCAATGCTCTTGCATCCTCCCCCATCACCCTCCACTGGGATGACTCGGTCTGTAACACTGCACATCTGGTGGGGACCACAGAGGACACTGAAACCTAAGGAGGACTTGGATCTGCTGTTCAGTTATGCCTCATCTCAGTGCTGCTCATTCCTGTCTTTTCAGAAAAAAAGAGATGATAGGATATAAAAAGAGAAGAGTAATAAAAGGTTTTTCCTCCATAAATTAAGTGACCTCAAAGCTCCTGTGGTGGAAAAACTGCTATGTGATGCAATGCCAGTAAAACAGAAGCAACAGTAACTGCACAGAAAAAGCAGTGATATTCTGATTAATTGCTGTGTTTTCTGAGGTTTCAGTAAAAATGACTGCTGATTATTTTTGAAACTTATGATGACTGTCTTAGTGCATAACCCCTTCTCAATGTCAATTTTTACAAACAGAAAAGGAAATGTACCACACAACATTCTGCTTACAGGGCCAAGTTCTGTCATCTATCTGCTTGAAAAGCCTCTGTTGACTGCCTTGGGATTTCTCTTTGCAGAATGATGGCAGGACTTGATCCAGACCCAGTAAAAATGTAACGTATGAACCAGTATATCTTCAGATGGAGCAAACGTGGGTGGAATTTCCCTGCACTATCATGTGCATACTTCACAGGCAACTGCATCCACTGTTATTGAAAAGAAGTGCAGACGTCTGTGGTTAGACATCAATGACTATTGTGGGAGGGAAACTGGAAGACTTAGAATTTGTGCTTGATTGGTTTACTGGGAACTACAGGGTGAGAGAGAGATGAAAACAGTTTAGGAGAGAGCTGTAAGGAGGGGAAATTGGCATTGCTGGCAACACTGATGAAATATAATGTCCTTGCCAGAAGAGTATAAATAATGGGTTTCCTGATAGAAAACGTTGATGAGGCCGGTAGGGGGGAGAGTCTAAGGAAAATGTATGCATGTGGAAACTGAGTTTTATTTTGGCGGTGACTGAAAATAACCATGAAGCCTGGAGCTTGTAAACCTGGGAATCCTGAAATTAATAATTCTCGGAGTTAACTGTTGGAGAGCGACAGCCCCGTGAGGACCATTTGCTTTTCAGGTCTTGCATGTCCTTGTCTGTTTTAAGTCCTCAGCCTCTCTGCTGGCCGCATAACATCTTGTGAAGCAGGAGTGAGCTGTTAGTATTTAGTTCATTTAAAGAGCAGACATGGAGGCTGGTGGTGATGGCACGTTTGGTTACTGGCTCTGCTTCAGGTAGGTTTTACATTGTGCACATCTCTGCACTACCTGACACCTTCTTTAGGTGTGTTAACATGCCAGCTCTATCTGTCCTGTGTTGTTTTCTTCCTAGTCCTCTCCCACAGGGAGTACTACACATAGTACTACGTTTCAGTAGAGTTTCTTGCTGAAGTCTACACCATGGGACACACTGAAGCTCTGGAGGTCTCTTTGACCAAACCCCTGCTCAGAGCAAGGCTAGCTTCACAAAGAGATCAGGTTTTTCAGGGCCTTGCTCAGGCACATTCTGCATATCTCCAACAATGGAGATTTCACAACTTCCCTGGGCTGTAGGCTTGCTTCATCAAGTAGGATGATCCTTTTTTATAACTTTAAATGGCTGGTTCTGATCCAGGTTTTAGGCCTTTACAACAGAGGATGCTATTCATTGCCTTTGGGGCAGGTTTGGGCTGCTTGAGTAGAAGCAGATGAAGGAAGATTTTCTTGGCCTGACAGCAAACCTCAGTATCAGCCCCAAGAAACTCGATCTAAAGAGGTTTCCACAAAGGCGACCCTTAGGCTACCTGGCAGAGAGAGAGAGGCTCCTGCGGGGAATTGTTCAGAGCACCTCTGTGAAGTTTCTTTTTGAAATGGCCTCAAGAAGTGCTGGTCTGTCTTTCCTGCTTCACTGATGGCAGGCATGTAGGAGGATAAGATCTCCCTCTGCTTCCTATGTGCATCCTCTGTGCATGAGCTTTTCTAACATTAAGCCGGAAATTTGCACTCTTTTTTCTTCATCTGGACAGAAAACTAGCAAGGTCTGGAAAGGCAGTGGAGAGAAAGGTGACGCTGAAGGACAGTGATTCAACAGTTTGGATTTGTACATAGTAATGATAATGCTGATGATTCACCAGCCCTTCAGCTCCTCATGCTGTGCATAAGTTGTGACTGTCCTTCAACAGACTAGGGATTTTGTTGAGATAGAATAGTATTTGTGATCAACCACTGTTTTTCATTGTGTAGGAGCTGGAAAGTCTTGGTGTTATAAGGGATCTTCCGGTCAAAATCCCCGTTGCCTTTACACCTGGTGGCTCTCTTTTACAAATGCAAATGTATTTGTGGTTAAGATCTCAAAACAGTCCATCAAATGCATCCAAACATGTCAAAAGAAAAACAGGTAAAAGAATGGCTACATTGGGCCCCAGATCCCCACACAGTCAGGCTTTGGTGGGTAGCAGAGGAGAAAGGTTCTAGTTTGGAAGGCTCCTAAACCCCTTTCCTCAGCTCCAGGAGCAGAAGTCTGAACAATCAATCAGCAATGACAGTAGATAGGGAAATACAGAAAATTAGTGATCCATCACTTCTTCACCACACCACAGAAAAAATACCAGAAACTTTCACAGAATTTTCCTTTCATGTGCAAGCTCAAGGATTTCCTTTCACTCTGCTCAAGGACTGTCATCAGCTGAGAAGCTGCACAGTGCAGCAATGCCAGTGGTGGTGTGCTGTCCAGCAGGCCCCTCCATCCTGGACAAGATCCTGTATGGGAAGATGTCACAGAGGTGTTTGCTACATCCTATTTCAACTTCATTCGTGCTTGTTTTTTCTGGTGGGTAGAGCTGAACTTCCTAACCATTAATTCTGGAAGAAAAAAATGAATTTGTGTGCAATAGCACAGGATGTTTAATTTTCTGTGCCACTCTTGCTTTGGTCCTTTGCTCCTCAGTGTCGGGATTTGAAGTTGTGACGAAAAATCACAAGGTGCTGCAGCTTTTTTTGAAAAGGTTGTGGGTAACACAAAGCCTTCAGTATAGGATCACACTGCTTCCCTCATGCTGCACTTGTAGCCTGGCTTCCCAGGAGAGCAAGACTTGTGGGGTCTTGCTTCGTAGCTTTGTATGTGTGCGTGAAATTAAGTCTCTGACAAACATCTTTCAGCATTTGGCAGATTTCAATCAAATTTGTCAGTAGGGTGGAGATCTCAGCAACTTATGTTCTTACAAGTTCTGCGAAAATAAACAGCCAGGTAAAGAGACAAGTCCTCATTGGTATTCCTACTGCAGGAAAGGCGAAAATAGAAGCTTGTATCTCATTACAGCATCTGGATGGGAGACACAAAGCTCCAGGGTTTTCCCTGGCTATGGAACTATTTGTTTATTTCCCCATCCCAAGTCAAGGCAAAGCACTCACTGCCTGGTGAGAGGTAGAGCTGGGGCTGGTTTCCCATCTGTGGTAAAGATGGCAGCGAGCAGTGTAAGTGCCACCCTTAGAGCTCAGTCAATGGCAGCCTCTTTCCAGGCCTCTCTGGATCTCTTCTCCATCCACTGAGGCCACGGACAGTTCGTGGAATGTGTGCATGTCTCCCTTCTGGCTGCTGGCAAGCAAGGACTATTTTTATTATTTATTTTTTAAATTATTTTTTTTAAACCAGAGCACAAACTCTTACCCAGAGTCAACCGTCTCTGGCCTCCTGTCTGCAGAATCTCTTTTATGAAGTAAATGTTTATGCTTTCAGACTCCCTCTAGGCCTGTATAATCATTCAGCACATGGCTGCAGGATAAATCTGTTCTTGCAGTTAGCAAAGGAGTAAATGCATTCTCCAAAATCCTCAACGAAACCACGAGAATTGGAGGGACACCAAACCAAAACATTCTTCTCATTTAGGCTGTTAGAGCTGCTGGGAAACTGGATATTTTGCAAACGAACTGGCTTTTTTCCCCTTTCGATGCTTTTTTTTTTCCTTGAAGTCTGCAGCAATGGAATGAGAGAATTATTTCCTGGGGCAGCTGCTGTGTAACATCCAATACTTTATTCTTTGAGCTCATAAAAATAAGCACATCGAGAAGAAGAAAGTGGCAAGTTGCTCAGCGTTCCAGAGGATTGGGCGGCTCCAGAGATTTCATGTTTGTTTTCTTGGCATGTGCTAGATATGTCCATCTTTTTTCTTTCAGCTTCTGCAGGCACCACCTGCCCCTTGTTCTTCTTCAAAAATAGATGAAGTAAATCTGAGACACGGGGCCTCAAGGGAGTGCCTGGGGAAGGAGCAGAATAGAAAACAGTGGGAAGAGAGAGAGACGCTTGTATCTCTCTTCAAGGGATGGGGATGATAGATTTGAAAAAGCCTTAAATGTCTGAACAGTTGGTGAAAACTGTCAGCCATCGTGCCTTACTTGTGACACATGCCTCTACAGGCAGATTTCCATCCGTAAGTTAAAGGAGAAGGTGTTAGATAACTTTGCGGCCTAGGTCCTCCTCATGGCCCCATTCCTCTCGAAGCCATGCAGAGTGTTATGGTTCTGCGCCAATGGCCCAAGCTCATGGCAACCAACTGGCTGTGCAAAATTATTTTGCTCATCTTACAGGATCCCAGGTACAAGTTGTTGGGGAGGAAAATGTACTTTCTTCCTCCTGGAAACAGAGGTCGAGCAGGCAGTAGCTGAGGGTCTTTGCTGTGGGATCTGAAACATCCAGGCTCACCATGCAAGAGAAATCTCATTCTCGCTTCTGCCAGCGAGGCAGGCTGGGGGGCTCGTGGGCTGGGGACATCAGTTAAGATGCACAGAAATGGAAACCAAGGGCTGCGTGAATTACATCCATCTGGTTATGTAGCACATCAAAGTCAGCATGGCATAAACTAGGACTTCCTTTCTTCCACAGCATGCATCACAGATTTCCTATCATAAATGGTACCATGATGTGCCTATCCTACGGAATATCAGAGGAAAGAGGAAAGCAGTGCTCTGGGTTAGAGGATCACATTTCAGGGACTTGCACTCAAGAGGCGCTTGTCCAGAGGGAGCTGCCTGGGAGCCAGTGCCAGTGGGGTCCCAAACCACGGTGCTTCTAGAAAGCGCAGTGAGGAGGGGACCAATGTGCAGTGCCTGCCTGGGCAGTATCCTTCACTGTCTCCCCTCCCTCTTTGTGTGTAGCCGCAGCACCAGCTGAGGCAAAGCTGTGCAACTTGGGAAAGTCCACTCAGCTACGTGGGTTTGCAGTCTCTGAGGTAGTGGCCTGTCCTCACTGCCTTTCTAGCTGGTCTCCGGATCAATGTTATCTTAGGGACTTTGGACACTTGTGCACAGGAAGCAGCTATCTGCTGCAGCTGATTGCACTTCAGAAGAGCACTTGCAGTCCATACATCTCCAGTTGTTGAAATATAGGAGTGGTCTCCACTATTGTATTTATTGAAAAAATATAATTCCATCCTGCCTCACCTTAGAGGTTGGTGTGGCAGAACACACACTTGGGACTTTCTTTCAGCAGTTGAAGAGGGAACAAAATATCAATTTCGTCTTTCATCTGTCTTGTGCTAATTTAAAGGCCCCAGATGCACTCTGATATCACTGAGACCTTCTTGGGTAAAGAGCAAGATGAAGGTGAGGCCCCATCAGTATGTGGAGCAGCAGCAGGGTGTGCATTACACTGTGATTCCCACAGCACGATTTGAAACACCCCCCACTTAATATCTCTGCTCCTCATCTTCCCATCTGTGAACTGAGACATCTCTTTGCCTTTGGAGAAGGCTTTGAGTTATGTGGAGGAGCAGCGCTTTCTTTATTGGAAAGCACTTCTGTTTCTGGCTGACTTCTGTGTCTCCTGGTGTTTAGTATTTAGTATCATCCTAGTTATTTGTGGAGGTTGTGAAGCGTCAGAAGGATATTATTTGATGGAAAAAGCAGTCCTGTCGATGGCCTTCTAAGGTCGTATCTCAGACCACATTAAGAAACTGTACAGACAGAAACTTCCTGGCCAGTATATTTGCTTCCTTTTCACAATATATGTGAAGTGCTTTGAAGAAGGAAAATACGGAAATTACAAAAGTGATGAAATCAATAAATTAGTATCATATTAATAAATAATCACTTAATCTGCAGCATGAAGGTTTAGACAAACATTAAATAGGAAAGAAAGTTGCCTGGGAGGAAACCAGCGCTGGAATTAACTGTAACCAGATGAAACGTACCATTATCTTTCTGAACAATGTGCATACATCTCCAGTAATAGTCCAAAGTGCTGCCATTTACTGTAATGCTAGCACAATTGCTGGGGACTCTGCTTTGGCAAGCTATTAATTATAAAAGGGCAAATTCTTATATTATGGGAGGAGTATGCAATGAGACATACACGTTTTTTAAATTAAGAAAGTCCTTTCTTCTTCTCATGTGGGAGGAACTCAAAAAGACAAGCGTGGAAACTTTCTGTTTCTGTGCAAAGTCCCGACAAGCTGAGTAGAGAAACACATAATGCCCCAGCGCCTTACCACAGGTCTGCTGCTGCTTTACTGCACGACCTTGGACATGTCACTTACTGTCACTGTCCTCTTATCTCCTCCACAAAAGGGATAAACTATCCTGGACCAGATGTTAAACAGTATGTTAAAAGCAGGACCCAGAACTGACGGCAACAAGGAAAGTACCATGTTATTTACAAGCAGGTGACCTCCATCAGGACAGAAGCACTACAGCTGTGGTCCTTGTAATGAAGAGGGGGTGAAATAATAAAACAGGGGAGACCAAAGCCCTGCTGTCAGTGACTCGGCATAGGCAGCTGTCACTGGGAGCTGGCCTGGGGACAAAGTCCACTGATTGGGCATCCTGGTGGGCTCCCTAGCCACGGTTTGAATATCCCTGTGCTATTCAGTCATCCTCCACAGGGACACTGCTACTGCTCCTGGAGCACAGCACTGCTCCAGATGCACTGGGTGGCAAGAATCTCATCCTAAATCAATCTTCAAAACAGGGATAATATGTGAGAGACCTTTAGTGTGTTCACTAAAAGTAATAGTTTTCAAATGCTTCCATAAAGTGGCACAGCTGGAGTTCGAAAAGGCATTTTATGGCTTTGTGCTTTGCTTTATAAGTAAAGAGCAGGAAGGAATACATGCTACGTATGGTTGTGTTTGTGAGTGGGGGGATCTGGGTGTGCAGATTGAAATCCTGTGTGGAAGTGTGTGAAGCCAACCAAGTATGTCCATGGGAATTAAAATAAAAATAACCCGTGACCTTTCCCTAATGAGCTGTGTGAAAGGTTGGTAGTGATGGCCAATAGATTGCACTTGTCATAACAGCATCTTGTATGCTGTTTCACAGCGGGATTCACAGCAAGAGCTCACTAGTCCTGATTTCTCCATCCATTTCCAGCATAGCATCCATTCTCTGCTGAGTCCTTTAGCCACACCCATCCTTGCAGCTACAAATTGCTTTCCTTGATACCCGAGAGAGCTCATGCTATAACCCAGACCCATTTTCTCTCAGTGTGTAGTGTATCCCATCTGGTTGCCTCTCCCGCCCCTGCATTTCACATGGATAACTTGACATTTACAGTCCCAGGGCCACATAGAGAGGTATATGTGCCATCATGAGTGTTTTGTGCGTGCAACTGCTCGCTCTTGTGCTGCCAAAAGAGACAAGGGCTGGAGCCTTAGGAAATGTCATGTGGTTGTCCACTAACTCATGGCAGTACTCAAGTGCTGCGAAGCTTCTCCTCGTGCATCTAATAGAGGTTAGAAATGAGTATCTGACCTACTTCTACACGTCAGGTAAATCACCTCCAATATTTCAAGTCCGTGTAAGTGAAGGAAATCCACACAGCCCTTGTAAGGCTAATATGCTGGCACAGCATCACTGATCACAGACTTATTGCCAGTGTGTACCTGATTTTCATTCCTGATAATCTTTTTTCCTCTCTCCTCTCCACAGCAGTCGACATTCGTAGCGATGATAACGACACTAGTTGTGGGGCCTCTGGCTTTAAAGGAAATGCTTTCCTCAGTGGGGAAATGCCCTCTGGTTCCATAAAGCACATGCGTACCACACTGAAAAACAAAACAAACACTCACCAGAGCTTCCTGCAGAAATTTGGGAACTTGGGTTCTCTTTTTTTGAAGGGGGTGGGGGGGTATGTTTCTTTTTAAAGACTGATGAGGTTTAGTACAGAGGAAAATGGCCAGCACAAGGGGCTTTTGCTACTTGCTCAGTGTGCTGCAGGAGGGTGTGAGAAGAGGAAGGAAGAGCTGTCAGGCACAAGTACTGAGCATGAACTGAACCCACACCACTGGAGGTGGATCGTATGTTTGTGGTGGGAGGAGAGCGGGATGGCTGTGCTGGCATTGCTGGTGACAGCAGGGGCCCGTCTGGCTGCAGCAGCGATCAGCTGGCTTTAAACCTTTTTCGTCAGACGAAAGGCATCTCTTCTGCTACATTATTCTATGGATGCTACATCCATCCTTCTGCCTCTCTGTCATGATTCTGAACATTTATTAAGTACATTTGCACTGGTGGAGCCCAAAAATCCCCAGTTCAGAGGTCACTTTCGTCTTCTGTCAGCCTCTGTCAGGTGAGCCAGAGGCACCGTGCTGCCCATGCAAGCTGTACGTCCACTCTTGGTCTGTGGCACTTCCCCAGCTCCCCCTGATACCCAGATCCAGGGTGTCTTGTACCCCCTGGGGCATTGGGGCTGATGAGGAAGGAGTGTGTGCCCAGAGAGCCTTCCCAGGGCTGGGTCCTGCTGGCCTCATCAGTTGCTTAAGACCACCTGCCTCTCTGCTGGTGGGACCACAGTATGCTGTGGCAAACATGAGAAGATACCTAATAAAGCAGAGCTTATTGAAGAATCACAGAAATTCCATACAGAAAGTGTAACTCACCCTAAACTGTCTGAATCCCAGCTTTTGATGTGGGAGTCTCTCTGGTGCCTTGGGTTTTCAGCCTAGTGTCCACAGTTTTGTCCCTGGTGCTACCAACACCCACCTTCTTTGTGGTTGCACACCCTTTTTGCTGTCCTTTGGAGCTCCCTCCATGAACTAGCTGTGCTTAGCCAACATGACCCAGTTGTTCCTGCTCACCCAAATGATAGGATTGCAGTGTTTGTGCAGGGGCTGTGTCTAGACAGTCAATTACTCTCCGCTCTCCTGTCTCTTAAGAAACTTCAGTACGAATGTCTTCTTTGACCTTGCATGTATAATTATTTGTCTTCCTTATAAATAATGGATTTCTTTGTTGCTGGTTGGTGCTTATTCATTAATATTTTGTTACCTCCTTGAGTTTCAAACACCCTTAGCATCTTTCCAATCTACTCTTGCACCAAAGCCGCCTTCTTTTGCATCCTACCTAGCTCTTCTCTCAGCTGATATTTCCAAGTTTTCCATAATGCCATTCATTTTAACAGTAGACCTTTCCTAACAATATCTGTGCTATCACATCTTCCCAGCCTAGCTTTTTTTCATGCAGAAAGGAACAGCATGCACATTTTCTGCTTGCTCATGTATTCAGACCCCAAGAATCTCCTCTTCGTGGATCCTTATGCGTCCCTTCCAACACATTCTGTGATTCTATGATTCATCACCTTCGTATCCATCCCAGTAATTGCAGTTTTGCCAATTAAGGGAGAAGGAAAACTACTGCAGAGCTGCAAAGTGGGACCAAACCTTGGGGATGTGCACCTCACACAATGCAGAGGATTTTCCTAAGGTGCTTAGTAGCAAATCCCCACAGGAGGGCAAACCCAAAATATATCAGATGAGCATGTGGAAGGTAAATTCCTAAAAGGGCTGCGTTAAGGTCAGCTCTGCTTCTCCAGGTGATAGCTGGTGGTCACGGTACTTCAGTTTTCCCCTCTGAAAACCAACCCAAGTCAGGTTAGCACCATGGGTCTCGTAACTCCTCACATGGCAGGAAGCTTGGCACAAGAGGTCTCCAGCTTTGTTTAAGGCCCCCCTCTAATTGAGATTCTTAGTTTGGGTAATTAGTAAGAGCAGTAATTGTCCGTTTTTAAGATCTCATCTTTCTCACCCTGCAAATCGGCTGGTAGAGCGAATAAAAGGTACAGGAACTGTCAGTAGACTCTGCAAACAGCTTGCTGCACTTAAGGAAACAGTCTTTGAGAAGTGCAGTGAATTTACTGTAATCTGCCCGAAGGCACTACAGCGAAGTCAGCACATTGTGAAAATGATAGCAACCAGTACCCCTTTCTCAGGCAGGACAGGAATTCATAGTGTGCTCGTCAAGAGGAACTGCGAACCTGGCAAGGGCTATACCTCTCAGATTGGGTCAAAAGGGCATGGGAAGGGCTGTCCAGAATAAGGAGGGTAAGCGGGGCAGCACGCTTTCAGATCCCTGCTTTAGGAGCTTAGGTAGAACCCCAAATCCGCAATGCTACAATGTACCCCACTGGCTTGGGGACGGAGATCCTAACCCCATGTTTGCTCTGAGCCTCCTGCTCCACCTCTTTCCCTGCATTTGGAAGAGCTAGATGACCCCCTGGGGGTGCTGATAAAGGCACCCAGGTGCTGGGGCTGCCTTCCCATGCAAGGAAGCCAGGTGTGGTGCATGGTAAGAGCCACTGTCTCTGTGCCCAGCAGGTATCATTAGGGATAGACCAGGCTCCCCATCCTCTCTGTCTCATTGAATAGGCAATGCATCCCTGCCTGGCCTGGGGACACACAGCCCTGGGCAGAGAAGCCAGAACTGGGTTAAAGTGGTTGAGGTAGAGATCTCACTGGCCCTGCATACCACGTAGCTGTTTACCAGAGTGTGTGTGATGCGCCCCAATGCCTGTAGCAGTTCACACCTGCTCACACCCTCCTCACACTGCAGAAGCCAGGAAACTGGCTCTTTGTGGCTGCCTGTGGCAGTGCCAGGGTGTTTCTCCCATTGACAAACCCCGGTGAAAAGGAGCTGATCTTTTTTTTTTTGGTTCACTGGGATCAGCAGGAGGCCAAGACATAGAGCATCAGGGATGCCTGCCCTGCAAGGCCAATGCATTCAGGCAGATACTGAGATGCTTCTCCTAGTGGGCTTTCCAGGGGCAGACAGTCTCCCAGCTTCACCCCACACACAGCCTCATCCTGCACACAGCCTCCCTCTGATGTGAGCATCTGCCTATCCCAGCAGATCATTCCTTGACTGAGGAACAGGGCATGCTATATGAGCTATTCAAGTCCACCGAGTCTTTAACCATAATTGCTAGGCCAAAATGATTTTCAAACATTTAAACTAATTTAAAACCTCCTATATTTTTATCATCACCTTTGACCACTCTGCATGCATCCTAAAATCCAGCCTCCTGCAAGCCCTTCCTACCTTTTTTTATCAGTAGGAAGACTTCTGAAGACCCTCCCTCTTTTTGCATCCTCAGTGTTTCTGTGGAATGAGGAAAAGACAAGGCAGAGGTGCAGTGGGATGCAGTGCCTGTGCTGCCCTGCCAAGGAGCTGGGAGGCAGCTGAGGCCATGCACTGGCACAGGTCTGCCCTGGTAGGGGTTATGTGGGCTGGACCTCCTCATGCCTCTGGTAGATTTGCTACAGCAGCAGAGACAGTTGGGGCTGATTGCCGGTAGCAACCGCTAATCAGATGTATGCCCACCAAGACATGGATTTCCTCCTTCCTGGGCCTTTGCTGCTTGCTTTGCTTCCCAAGGCTGTCACTGGCTGATCTTTTTGGGGGTGCACAGCCCCCATCCCATAAACTGGCCAGCTTGGAAATCCCAAACCTAACAACCACAGAAGCCATGAATACTTGGACCTGGTTACTGCTCACTGAGTTCACATCCCTGCTCAGGCTGCTGCTGGCTGGCTGCTGGCAGGATCGTGTCATCTCTAGGGATGGTGGGAACAGATCGTTTATTCCTGCTTCTCCTTATGCTGAGAGGTCGGTGGGCTGATGCAGGGTGAGCAGTGCAGCGCTCTTGGTTTGACATGAGCCACATGAGTGCAGGACTGTAGATGTAGCCCACTGCCAGATGAATAGTCTGGTGTCTTGGGAAATAGTCTTCGTTTGGTGTCCACAGCTGGCTGGCTGGTCTGAAATGCTGATGCTTGCATTGTTTACAGGACGCTCCAGCTGGAGATTTCAATTTCCCCAGATTTAGGGTATTTTGGACCTGTGGCTTTGGTTTGGCCTCTTGTTCAGAGGCGGAGACCGGTTGTTTTAAGTGGAAAGCTGAATTCACATGATAAATCCACTTCCCACAGTATTGGGCAGTAGCTGGATTCATCTGGTGTGTTTGTGTATAAAATGCCTCGATTTCAAAAGCAGTCTGTTCCATGAATTATGGAATTTTAAAAGCTTTATTTGTTATAAAGTTGTGTCCTTTATCTTCTGCAATCCCACTGAAATAATCCCAGTTCCTCCACCATATCCCCTCTGGCTTTCTCCACCACTTTGTATCTTCAGCTCCTTTCCAAGTCCCTGCTTGAATCTAACTTTCAGTTGTTTTCCACAGTTGTAACCTCAGCTACTTTCCATGCTCCCATCTCCTCAATCCTAACATTCCCTGGCACTTCCTATGGCCTGTTCCCTTAGGAAATCTTGCTAAAAAAAGTAAAATAATGGCTAAGCACTTTGACTGGATCACAATTGTACTTTTACAATTTCTGCAAACGTGGCAGAGTGGATTTTGCTGGAAACTAAGTGCACTTTGGAGGTCTTTGCAAGGCCAAGCTCTACCTGGATCCTGTGCTGCACCACTGCAGGAGGGGCAGAGCATCCTCTGCCATGTCTGGATCTCTGGCTGAACTATTGGGATACCACCAAACTCACTTAAAGCTAGGCTGCCGTCACCAGAAGGTGTTCATGCCTTTTCCCTGGTTCATGTGCTCCAGAGTGCTGAGTGAGCTGTCCTGTGGCCATGCTGCGTGTTGGAGCAGCTTGCTGGTGCAGATAGAAATGAATGACATTGTGGGGCAGGGCTTGGTCTCCAGAGGTTTGGTGAGCAGAGGCAATTCACCCCACAGCTTCATGAGCCCCCAGTCTGACCCCAGGCAGGTGGCAGGAAGGTATGAGCAGAGATGAGGCAGGACTGACTATAACCCTGTGTCCCAACACACCCTCCATCCCATCAAATGTGGGAATGACAAGTGTTGGTTGCAGTAGCCTAACATGAGTTTCATGCTTGGGGGAAGGAGGAGGAGGAGAAGGGGAGATCCATCCCTTTGGAGGCCAGCGCAGGGGTGACGTTCAGGAAGCCTGAGCTCCCTTCCCAGAGCAGGGGATCACAGTATATAAGATACTTCATCCTCTCAGACCCACACATTGCCAGGAGACATCAGCCCTTCTCTGTTAAAACTCTCTGTCAATACTCTCTGTCTGTTCCAGAGCAGCTTTCGTCACTGCCACTGGATGCCTCTTTCCTCTTTCAACAGAAGACAGCCAAGCTAACCCAAACTCCCACAACTTCCATTAAGCAATGCTATCATATTAAAAGAAAACAAACTAGGGAAAAAGGAAAAAAAAAAAAAAAAAAGCAGCCCTGTTCTTGCATTTTGCATCAAGATATGAAGACAGATTTCCAGACAGTTGTGTGCACAGGGGCCGCAGAGCGATTTGGTGCGCAAGCCAGGGCTGTCAAAGTGGGAGGCAATGGTGTCAAAACTATTGATGACGGGAGCTGTGCTCACACAAGGGAGCAAATTCTTCCTGGTGCAAGTCCAGGTGCCTCAGAAATGTTCTCAGCCTGTACCTCTTTCGGTCAACTTTGGACCAGCTTGGGTTTTTTTTTTTCCTTTCTGCTTTTACAAACCGCAGCAGGCACATCCAGAAACCTGTCATCCGCTTTAACAAAAGGGTGAAATAAACATCCCAGCATCATCCTCGGCAACCTGCCACAGAGAAACTGCTGCAAGATATGACAAGACAAATACTGCCTTTAAACATGATACGGAGAGGAAACGAGTGACGCCCACTTGGTCACGAGTAGTCTTGGGGCCCCACAGAGCTTGTGTGCCGGTGACAGGTTGGGGTGCCAGCACGGCAGTGGGCAGGAGAGGGCTGGGGTTTGGGAGGTGGGGTGTCACCTCCCCTGCACAGCCCTGGCAGCTTGCCCTGGGAAATGACATGTGCTCCTTGTGACCCAAAGGGTTAATTTGTCACACTGAGGGCCATCCCTACCAAACCAGGTTGAATTTCTGTGGCCTGGGCAGACAGCACTGGTGGGACTCTCCCAGATGGTGTGGAGGCAGCACCAGGGCAGCTGCACCTTCTTTTGTTAACTTGCCTATGAAGAGGGAGATGTTCAAGACAAGCCAATTTTTTAATAAAAAAAAAAGATAATGCCAGTGGATGTAGACTGGGGCGTGAGGAAAAGGCTAACTTTCAACTTGCTAAAGGGTCTGGAGGGAAATAAATGCACTGGAAGGGATAAGATGAAAGCACAGTGTGCAAGACTGTCAGTCTAGAGGGCTTTAAGCATCCCAAGGGCCCTGCAGGTGCCCTGCACCTGGCTCCTTGGCCTGGAGGGGTTTGGTGTGGAGGTGCATCCAGGCAGTGGGTGACTCTGGCTCCTGGAGATGTGATTTAGGGGGTGGTCTGACAGCTGAGGTCCCTACTATGTTACCCTGCTTGGGCCTGCTCTGTGCTGCACTGCTGTGCTTGGGACAAATGGCTCCTCCTAGGGCAACAGCACGGCCTGCAAAATGCACTAAACCACTGCAATTTAAAGGTGATCTATGGTTTGTCCTTCTACTTCTTTGCTTTTAAAGCTTCCCTCTGCCAGGGACCCTCCATAAAACACAAAAATGTAACATGCTCTTCTTGGAGACACTTGAGTTATTTCAACTTGGTGTCTCTAATCTCAAAAGCACAACAGAGAAATGTATAAAGGATGTAGTCTTTGCCCCAGAGATATGATCTAAGCATAGATAAAGCATAACTAAAAAGATGACATAACAGGAGACTAGAGGGAAAGGCACTGAGGAGTTATAATGACGGGTACCACAGCCTTTGCTATGCTTAGGAAGACTAGTGATGGTGATTCTGTGTGTTTCTATGCGGGTATGCACACACATACATATGTGTATATACAACCATTGCTTTAGCTCTAGTTGCTAAAACTTCATCCCATAAATATTCTGAAGTGAAAAAGTCCTTAGTGATCCTTGATGGTCAAAGGGGATGAAGAGAAAAAGAGGATGGAAGAGTAAGAATTCCCTGTGGCCACCTACCTTGTTTCCACTCTGAGCCTTCCAAATGCTGCTCAGCTTTGTTAATTAAAATTGCAGCTCACACACATTGTTACGTGTCTTCCATGAGCATGAGTCCCTGTACTTACAGGTTCATTAGAGGGCATTAGCTGCACACACAGTAAAGATGTGGCCTGGGCCATGCAAATCTTTGGCTTTCATGGTACCTCTGCTTAGGTTCACTAATTCACAGCAAACCTTGGGTAGCTCTTATAACCACGACTTGTTACAAAAGCATTCCTGTTGTCTGGAGAATGGGGATAAACCTTGGTTATCTCCCTGCTAGGAGTTCTGATAATTAATTATTTAGTCTTTAAGAGCACTGAGATATTTGGATACCTCTTGATAGAATCATATATCCCGTTAGCTGTCAAACCACAATAGCACCTTTTCAGCCCTACTGGCGATGCAGCGGAAGATAGTAAAACATCCCTTACTGCCTGAACACGCTGAGTGGCTCTACCTTTATCAAAGTAAACCACAACAGGTTTCACTACTTGAATGAAATAAAGCCTGAAAGGAGGTATGAAAAAGAGACAGTGAGGAAGTTAATGCTAGGCTTGATGGAAGACTTCCTGGCTGGCTGCTCCTGTCCAGAAAGTCCCTTAGAAAAGAGAATTACTGGGGTTTATGCACATGTTTGCAGCACTGCTTTACCCGATGCTATCCACGTTCTGCCATGCTCTCTTCCCCTCACGCAGATTTGAATGCTTCATGCTTGTGGTTAGGTAGCCTGGGTTGCCCTTTCTTTTGTGGCTGTGTGGATGGGCTCATCTTCAGTGGGGGCAGGGTGGGGGAAGCAGGCAATTCTAAAATGTTGCTGCCTGTCAAGATGAGTGCATGGCTTATAGCCTGGGTGTGAATCTGTGGCACTTGGAAATCCACCTCAGTGGCACAAAGGGACATCCCAATGGGCACTGCTGCTGTGCATGGTCAGGCAGACAGTTTCAGGCAGGAGGTCAGGCAGGGTACTGAGGCTTCCAGCCTGACTCACTTGCTCAATAATCTCTAGGCCCGGTTAGCAAACGGCAATGATGCAATGCTCCTTGCTCCTGGCCATGTGCAATGGCAGTACAGTGCCACCCAGGAGACCTCCACTCTGAGCTGCCATGTGGTGCGTGGGGCAAGGCAGGCTGTTTTGTCTCTTAGAACAGTCACAAAACTGCAGATTGCTGTTTTGAGGCAAAGATGGATTTCAGTGCAAGTCAGACGTTTTGAACTTCAGCAGACCTGAGTCTGACTTAATATCCCCATTCAAGGATGGATCTGTTCTTGACCTTACGATAGTTTCTGTTCCCTGTTTATTCTTTGGATGGACTGGATAAACTGAGATCTTCCTGATTTGATCACCATAAAGAGGCACAAAATCAGAAGCTTTTCATCCAGACCATGCAGACCAGACTTTGATATCTTCCAATGTATTGAAACCCAGCTTTAATCTGTTTCTGGTTTTACAGAACTATAGGCTAACTGAGCTTGCATAAACCCAACACCCAAACTCTTCATCTCATCTTGGTTTCCATTACCTATCTCAAAAGTGGGATTCTTTTTAGTGTCACATTAAAATACAGCTTCAATTACAACCTGTTAATAACTAATAATTTAATTATGACTTAGTGCAAGATCCCACCCCACTGAAGATTGGCATTTAAAGGATTATGCCTGCAGGGGTGAGGACAGTTTGGTTTCAGAGCTGTGTATCTCCTTGGTGCAACTGTTCCTGACAGATCGTGAGCAAAACTGTATTGTGAAATACATGTCCTTATTGGAATTGCTGTTAACTTCATAATTGCTCTGTAATTACTAAAGAGAGAGTATCTTACAGTTCTGACAGCCAGGTGCATGTATTGCTTCATCCGTCTCCATTATTGACTTGGCTCAGTTTCTGCGGGTGCATTCCTGTTCCCTTTCAGTTGTGCAACACCAAAACTGACTAAACGGCGCGTCTGCTGTTTTGTTCCCTCTTCGGAGCTAAGGACAGGAGCAAACAGAGGTGAACTTTGGATCAGCTGAAGAGGCTGGCTGGCCTCGAGCTGGGAGCAGGGCATGCCGCTCCTGCCACGAGCTCTTTCCCTGGCTGGGCGCCATGCTGCCTCCCTCGTGGCAGAGTCCACACAGGGCAGTGGGGAACAGAGCCTGGCTCAGACCCACTGCCTCTCCCGCCCAGCAAATACAAGACAATACTGCAGTGCCTCAGCAGGCAGCATCCCTGGGAGCTGAGAAGCCTACCAAGGAGAGAGGTCAAGGGTTTTTCTTCTGGACATCTTCAGACAGGAATTTGGGTTAAAGAAAGTTTCATCTCAAACTGCGACTCAGAGTGGGACAGCAATGAGATAAACAGTGAGTTGTCAGCAGCTTCAGAAGTGATTCCTGCCCTGGGGCAAGTGCCATTCGTCTGTTTCGCTGTATACTGGGTCAGAGCTTATGCTAAAATATCGCAGATTGTCAGCTTTGTCTGTGGCTTTGGGAATATTTCAATGGCCCTCGCCACATGCACTGGCATCCTAATGGAGCTTTATGAAAGAGCTTTTTTTGTGTAATCCATCAACAGATAAACACAGGGAGAAAGAGAATCCAGCACCTCTCCCGAGAGAGGCAGCAATGAAGATGCACGCACTAAGCATCTTCCTCTCCCTTTGGTACACCCAGCGTAGCAGGGCCTCTAAGGACCTTGTCAAGCACAGAACTAGCTGAACGGGTGTCCTGCCTGACAAAAGCTTTTCTTAATAACGTTTTCACTTACATGTAGAGAATAAAGTTCTTGTCTTGTCCCTTCCTATACAGGCCTTTCTTCCAGAGGAATAAATGTTTCCAGAGTACGTGACCAAGGAAAAGCAATCTCATGGGGACATTGTAAATTTTTACTGACTTCCCAGTAGGGCAGAAATCAGTGAAACAGGTTACTACAGATATAACTTGTTATGTGCGTGACAGCCATGCAAGGCTCTGACCAGACAATAATTTCTTCCAGGACCAAAGAAATTACGTCTCCAAGGCCACCAGCAATGTTTGGTTCCCACACAGCAGGAGCCCACGGTGGGCTGCAAAGCACCCGGGTCTGTCTGCAGCTCTCCTCTCTTCTAACCAGCCCACATGGCTGCAGGACCCGGAGGGTGCTTTTTATTAGCATCCAGCTCCAAGTGGCTGCTGCTCAGGGGCTGTGTGTGCCTGACGTCTTTGTTCTTTGCAGCCCAGGCTGCCCGTGGCCTATTTTCTGGCTTGTTGCTGAAAACCCTTGCATCTCAGGCTGACAAACTGGCTTCATGATCTCCTCCACCAGGGAGATGGAGCCCCCTTGGGCTGTGGTGACAAAAAATTGCCTCTTTTTGAAGATCTTTCAGTGTCATCTTTCTCTTCTGGCGCTGTTTCAAGGTCAGGTGGTGCCAGCATGCTGCTTTGTCCTCAGTGGACTGAAAGCATATGAAGCATCTGGCTTCCCTTGCCCTTTTCTCAGTTGTCTGCTTATCCACATAGAAGAGACTGTCTCTCCAAGAGTGAAGACTGGAGTCCAGATCATTATGTAGGTGAACTTTTCAGTTGCTGGAGCTCCCATTTTCCCATTTCCCCCCTTGTGAGTACCTATTTTCTTCTGAGAAACTTCTGTAGACACGAGAGAAATGGAAAAATACTGACATGTCTCAAGAGATGCTGCAAAAGTCCAGAAGGGGGAATTTTTAACTTCAGAAAACAGTTATGTCTTCAAGGCCTTGCTGTCGGTGCAGTTCTAGGAAACGCTTTGAACTGGAGAAGGATATGAGATTTTTTTAGAGTGACTCACGCTTTTTATAGATTACCAGTTTCACAGCCTTGGAGGCTGATAAGTCCGTCCACGGAACAGGTGCAGCGAGTACCTTGCGGGGGCCTTGCTGTGCACGCAGGTAGCCTGCTTCAGCTTTGCCGAGGGCCATGTGGCCGTGTGGATGCCCTTGACTTCTCAACCCCACTGTTGTGCTAGCTGTAGGGGCTCCCAGGGCTTTAGGCTGGACATCTGTCGATAAGGGCACAGGAGATTGGAGAGGACAGTCGCGTGCATTTGCATGTGAAACTGCAGTCCTAGTGGGAGCAGGAAAGGGAAAGCTGATGTGGGGAGGATGGAGGAGAGACACAGCTGCATGCTGTGTTGTGGGAAAATGAATTCCACATGCCCATGGTTACATTGTGATGGGTACCTGAGCATGCCTAGAGGGGCACCGAGCTCTGCCCCCCAGTGCAGCAGTGTCTGAAGGAAAGCTTGAATGGGCTCCACATACAGCCTGGTCTGTGCATGGTGCGTTGTTACTGCTTCTGTACCTGCCCTCACAGAAAATTTATGGCTTCTTGCAAGACTTTTGGCAATAAATGGAAATGTAAAGGGTGGGAAATTGAGACGAGATGCAGATGCAGCATGACCATGCTTTGTTAGATACAGTTACTAGAGAGTTATTGTTTCAGCTTGGGGTCAATGCTTCAATCTAAGTGTGACTTTGCAGTAATTTACAACACACTAGTTTTTGGACTTGCAGTTTTCCTCTGGATGTGGCATGCTCCTAAATACTCTCCTTTCAAATACCATGTCCAGGTGCTTTCTAAACATATGCAGAGCAAATGTGAAGCCTGGTTCTTCTCCAGGAGCACGGTTTGGAGCATTGCTTCTGTCGTCAGCCAGATGAGAGTTGACTCCTCTGTTCCTGCTCATATTCCCAGTCTCCTTTGGAGCACATTTTCTCCCAGATGCCTGGATCCTGCTGGAAACAAATTTCACATAGGAACATTTTTTGTAGGGTCCTTACCAAATTTTGTCCCACAGCAGGGCTAAGACCTCACTCTCCCTGGGTGCCATGTCCCATGCCATGTGGCTGTGTGGCACATTGCTGGCTCAGCAGCACCGGGTGCGGGTTCACCTCCTTGTATCAGGATGCACCTTGGCCTCGGAAAATATGAAAGGCCTCATCCTGCAGACCTTTGCTGGCAATTCTTTCTTTATAACTTTCTGTGTAATGTTTGGAGGCAGGGGCTTGTGTGGAGGCTGGAGGATGGCACCCATTTGCTGCTGCCTCTCGATTACCTTGAGGCAAGTTAGCAAGGTTGTAGATTAACTGTGTACTAAAGCCCAGCAATTACAGAGTCATTATAGATATGCCATTATGTGTATCCTTATGTTTATGACTTCATTCTTTCCTAACCCCATTTCTCAAAGGCAAATACACTGAACATGTTGTGTTCTCACACCTTGGGCTGATGCAGGCTTTGAGTAACTTGCCTGCCTTCCCAAATGAGACATGCTCTCCTGCCTCCCCTGCTCCATCCACTCTGGATCTCGGGAGGATGCCTGGGATGGAGAGAATTTAGGGAGATGCTCATTGGTGATGCTGGGCATGGGCTGCAGAAGCAGAGAGCCTCACTCATGCTGCCTGCAAGCACCCTACACTTCTGTGCTCCTGGCAAGCTCAACCAGGAGCTGCCTGCTCCGCTGTGGTCGCTGCGGCTCAGCTCTGTTGGGGCTTGCCAAAATCAAAGCAGATCTTGGTGACAGGAAAGAGGGCATGAGAGCAGACACTGTCTTGCAACTGCTGAGCACTAATGATGGAAGAAGAAGGGGGTAATCAGCTCCTGGGCAGAGGGAGAGTGGGGTGGAGGCTGGATCCTTGCATCCTCCCCACAGAGGAGTCCTGCACAAAAGACAGGCAGGGAGTGGTGCCAGGCAGACATACCATGGAGGTTTTTAGTTTCCCATTTGCCTGTGAACTGGCAGCCCATGCATATGTGATAAGGGGAATAGACACCTCTTCTTTCTGCTCTCCCACCAGCATTCCCACCACTGCGAGGGCATGCTTGCTGCAGGCTGTCAGGAGTGGGGGCAGACCCCACTTGGATGTCGGTAACCAGTGCACGTAAGCCTGCAGAGCTGCTTCCACTGTTTCCTCATCAGCTGGCAGACTTCTCTCTTAATGGACACATTATATTGGCACGGCTGTCGAATCGATCCAGAAGGCATTGGGAAATGCATGTTGACTTATAGACAGCTGGAGTTTTAGCATGGTTCACAGAAACACCCATAGCTGAGAAAGTATTCACAGAAACAACCAACCACTTGCGCTAGCTTAACACTTCCACTTCTGGCTGGGACAAAGAAGTACTGGCTCCTCAGGAAAAGAAGTGGGCAGGCTCTCCGTATCTGAACTACAGGAGGAATTTGGCTTCAAAACAATTCTGATCCATCCCCTCAGCTGTCATGCTGGCTGCGAGCGGCCCAGGCCAAAACCCCTGTGACATCAGGCAAGGGAGTTTCGACAGGCTTGGAGGAGTGGGAAGAACAAAAAGGGGAAAGATAAATCCAGACCCAAATTTTGCAATCCTTTTCAAAAGCCCCAGCAAAACCCAGAGCCAAACATCACTGAGCTGGGGTATCCCCAGAGAACAAAGTTTGCCTTTCAGGCCTGTCTCCCACGCTCTTCTTTTTCTCCAAGGGATTGTCACTGAGCTTGCAGTGGCAGCCTTCCTGTGGCACATCCTCACCTGCACCAGGGCACCATGCTGTCAGAGGGAAACGATCCCGCCCAAAGCATACACTGACACCCTCTCCCTTCGCAAGCAGAATTAATCATACTTATGTGCCATATTCCATTTTAATTTTTATTGCACAGTCCAAGATTAATGGTTAATGTAGTACGTCTCCCCATCTCCACTCCCATTACAATGGAGTGCTTTGAATAACTATTAACTTCGCAGTTAACTGAGAGAAAATTGTTAATCATCTACAAGCTTATGTTGCATAAAAATCATTCTCTGTAACCTTCTCCTGACTGTGGGAGAGCCCTTTCCTCAATGCTGACCTTCAACGACACCTGGTACCTGTGGCCTGCAAAACACAGGGGATCGTACTACACAGGCTTATCTGCTAGCCAAGGCCATAAACCATGTGAACTGGTGGAGCGCAACTTATTTTTCTTGATGTTGATGTTGATCCAACATCCAGTTATCCAGCAAGCAAAGATACAGTTCTTTGGGTCCTCAGAAAGCATCCAATGAGTGGCTTTGTTTTGTTTTTAATTTAGCAAGTTAAGGCTGATCTGTGGGGCGCTGGGTGTTGCTGGGACACATGCTGTGGCAGTACAGCCTGTCCTTCCTCTTGCACAAGACATGCTCAGGCCAGCGCACATGTGCATGCTGTGGTTCAGCGGCAGGGTTAGGGCTGCCTGCCCTGGGGACTAGCTCTTGTCCGGGCATCGGAGATTAGGGGCAGGAGGGGAAGCATCCCCTTGTGCAGAAGAGCCTGCTGGCACTGCAGGTGCAGGGCGGTGGCTTCTGCTGCTTTCTGCCTCCTTGCGCAGCCTCTGCAAGCGGCTGAGTTTGGCTGCAGAGGTGCAGCCTCCCGGTTGAGCGATTACATACAGGAGGCTTGCATCCAGCCATTCAGGAAATAAATCACCCACTGTTTGTGAAGTAGGAGGGAAGCACTTGGGACGGTGAAAGATTAGACTGTAAGCCTCACAAAACTCCCCTTCTGGCTGTAAAGATGGGCTGCGGATGTTGTGTTTTTTAGCTCTTTAAATGATTATTTCTGTGCCAGACTTATTAGGCAAGGTATTGTTGGGATCTTGGCAAGGAGAAAAATACGGCTGCAGGCTTCGCAGTCGTTCCTCTCCGCATCTGGTCACTGTCAGGCCTTCAGCTAATAGGCCGAGGCTGTGTGCTACAGTAAACAGCCTCTGCAGCTGCTAGGGGCTAAATGTAACTATATATTGCTCCAAATACAAACATTTCCACATTAGGCATTGCGTGTCCTCCCCCAGCACAGAGTTGCAGCCATTGACCTCGGGAGCCTGCACTGCATCAGCTTGCCCTGGCTTCTTCTTGGCCAGCAAATCTTGTCTCTTTTTATGGCTGTGACTCTCGAAAGTGAGAGCAGCAACCCCAGCTCAGGTCAAGTTGAACGAGGCCAAGAGTTGTGCAACCTCCTGCAGATGGTCTCAGCACAGAACGGCCAGGAGCCATGGGGTGGCCAAGGCAAGAGTCTCGCAAGGAGGGACTTGCTGAGGATGGGGGGGTTTGTAGGCAAGGTGGAGAGAAATGGGTGGTCCCAGGCAGCAGGGAGATGGAGAGAGAAGGATTCTGAAGGAAGGCACAGATAGCTTCAAGATCTAGGACCTTCTAGACATCTCTGGCTGGGCTTCCCCAAGCCCTGCAGAGAGGAAGGTGAGGGCTGGAGGCTGCTCTTGGCTCTTCTTGGACTATTGGTATGTTGCTTTGCATGCAAACATGAAGTCCCATGCAGATGTCCAAGTACAGTGCCCAGCTCCCCCAAGCAGCATGCCTCCTCCCCTTTTCTTCCTTTCCTGCTTTGCACTTCTGTCTGCTGTCCAGGGCTGGGAGCAATTCCATCAAGACTGCTTTCAACAATGCGTTTGCTAAACTTATCTCACAAACAAGACAAACATGTCTTATCACCTGGAGCCTTTGGCCACCCCTATGATAAAAATAAAGTCAACTTCCATCCAGTATCTGCAGGAGCGTTCACTTGTGCCTGAGGGGAGTCCTTGAGTGGAGGAGGTTTGGTGCAGCCCTTTTCTGGTCTGGCCTGTCCCCAGATTGCTGCAGAAGCCTGTCCTCCAGTTCCTGCTCTGGTTAACTGGGTAGGTGACATGCCTCAGGGCGGGCTTTGCCCCAGTGCAGCAGCTGGGTGTCTAAGAAGTAATCTTTGCAGAAGGAGGCTTTTGCAAGACCCAGCATCCAACGCAGCAGGTGCGTCCTGGGCACCAGACCCATTTGGAAATTTCAGAGGCTGTGCTGCCCGGGCCCTGCTTAAACATATTCTGATTAATTAAGTGTTAGCCCGTTTACATCAGCCCTCCAGCCTGCTGGTCTGCTGCGCAGCGCTGCTCAGTAATACGGGAAAGAAAGACGCCTTTTGCTGTTTGGCTGACTCCAGGCTGGATCAGCTGGCCAGGTGCATGGCCAATTTCCACTGCTGCTTTGAAGCTGAGAAGTATTTTGAAAAGAATAGAGCCTTTAGCCCCATAAGTAAAAGCCATTTATCTTAGGATGAAAAAGTGCTGGCATGGAAAAATTCCAATGCTATGAAAGTCTCTTTTCCTGAATGTCTCGGATACTTGCTGGATTAGGTTCACTGGTAAGGAGCTCAGAGTTATGAATGTCTCTTTTACAGAAAAGCTCTGCAGAAGGAAAAGGCAAGCACTGGCATGCTTGTAAGTGGGACAGAGCGAGGTTCCCCATGGACTAGACATTTCTGAGATTGCTTTTAGAGGTACGGTCAGTATTGCTGCAGCGAGCCGAGGTGGTAAAATACCTTATCGTAACCGTAGCCGTTACCGTTTCCCAAGGGTATAATATCAGCAGAATACCTTACGTAAACAAAAGTGAAGGACTATTGGCTTTGCTCTGCACGGCTGTTTAATAACTCTTTGTGCTCCATACAGAGAGCGCCAGGGTCTTTTAGATGCTAATTAAATTAGCCTCACGATGCTCTTAAGAGGTGAGGATGTGTTATTAGCCCTTTCCCTGGGCTGGATGTAAGTGTGGTGTAGGACTCCCAGCTGCATGGGGGGCATGTGCCAGTGATTTCCAGCAGGAGACACCCCAGTGGGATGGGACCTTCTGCAGCCCTCGTCTGCTCTACCACCACCACCTCCCCCTGCCTGGTTTCTGTCACCTGGTGCAGAGGGTGGGGTGGGGAAGAGGTGGTCTGAGCATGCTGCTGTGTCACCTCTGTTCGAGGCACAGCCTTTCTCCTGTGGGTCGGGACAATCTTCCACTGCCCAAGGTCTGATGAGCAGAGGCAGAAAACTCAGACCCTCCTCTCAGGTATCTCAGAGTGCATCTGCTGCATTTCAGGGCCTTATGTCAACTTGCAATGGTTGAGCTCCAGGACTTCTCCTACATGGCCAGTGAGTCAAAATAGAAACCCAGATAGTGGGCATGCTGGAGCAGAGCTCTCTTGCTTGTGATGATCATGGCTGTGATCCCTCTGAGCAAAAGACAGGATGTTCGCTGCAGTTTTGAAATGATCCTGCCCTTCTCAAGCACAGTAGCCCCAGTTTTGTCACAAACATCAGCGCTGGCCCCAGGGTTGTTATTGGAGCTACCACTGGTACTTTGCTTTAAATAGATCCTAAGCAAACCTCTCTGTTTGTTTTTCTTGACATGGTACTGACGGGTGCTTTCCAAGAAACAAGGGAAAAAAAGCTGCATTCACAGTGGTGACTTTGACTCCATCTGGCAAAAGAAAACTGATCTCCTAAATGCAAAAGGCACAGCCATGAAGAGGAAAAGTTAACGGATTGCTGCGAAAGGCAGCCAGTTCCTTCTGACCCAGTGGCTGCGAGGAAAAGATCTCACTGGCGCTTGTTGTTAGTTAGAAGATCCCTCATTTTAGGATTTGCTCTGTCACAAGAGTACCAAAGGGCTTTCCAAGTATGTGAGACTTGCATATAGAATTTCATAAAGTTTGTTGCACCTCTCTGCCTTTCTGGGTCATGTGGCCCCTGAAGCTGGAAAGCTTGTGCCCATTTCAGGGGTGGATTCCTGACAAGAGTAGACTACGGGGTCTACTAGACTACGGGGTAGACTATGGCTACAATAGCCATAAAGAGAAATCTAATTTAAAAGTCTGTTCAAATATTGAACTAGAAGGCTTTCCTTTTCTTCTTTTTCCCACTAGGCCTGGTGAGCACCTCCCACCCCTCTGAGTATGCTGCATTATCCCTGGGGAGTCTGCAGGGTCATGGTAGCATGGGACCTTGGAGGAAGAGCTGAGACCTTCCTCCAAATTGGGCATTGTCAAGGGCACTTGTTTTGGAGCTCTCTCACGGGAGGTCTGGAGTTAGAGGCAGCTCAGAGCAGTACCATGGAAGTCTGCACCTCTTAGACTGGACAGGGAGCTGTCGTACATCCTGAGGGAGGGGACTCTTGAGAGTCCCTCAGAGCCTCTCCAGTCTTCTCCTTTACTTTTTTCTGGATGAAGGTTCAGCCAGCAGGTGCCAACACACCACCCTGCCTGTGCAGTCCCAGTGATTCAGTGTGGAGGAAAAACATTGCTCTTGGGCTTGAGCCCTTGTTATCAAATGAATGGACAACAGCAGCACGTTTTAGCATTGTCTCCATAACCTGACTCCTCTGCATCCTCCTAAAGGTTTGTTGGCTGGCATCTGACCTTTCTAAGCCTCTCCCTCCAGTTGCTCACAGGTTGGAGATTCAGTCAGGTTTGTCTGGGAATGAGTGTTCAAACTGGGCTTTTCTCAGAAGCTGAGTTGGGAAGGCTTCATGTGAACAGCTGCCGTCTACTCTGGTTTAGATGGCAGGTGGAGCCCAGGTTTTTGATGCTGCTGGTTGCAGCCAAGCCAGGGAGAAGCAGTAGTGCACAAAGATGCAGCGAGGGCTCCAGGTGGTGCTTCCTTCTTCCTCTGCCACAGGTTTGAACTGGCCTCTCCAACTCTTTGTGAAGCAACCACTCTCACTAGTCCACATCTAAATTCATCCATTTTGCTAAAGAAAGTAGTGGAAATCTAGTGTTGGGGAGAATGCTGTGCTTTGGAGGTAACTATTTTCATGACGGGCAGAGCCAAACCCCACCTGAATGCTTCATCAGGTTTGCATCTAAATTTTGTGACTGGCTCTGTCCTAATGTCTGGCTGCATCTCATGCTCCTGAAATCCCAACTGTCCACCTCCTAAAGCTTCACCTCTGGAGAGAGGTTGCCAGCGGCATTACCTATATGCAGCACATTGTGTGGGCTTCTTTTCTGGGGGGAAGGTGGTGAAAAATGCAGTTCATGCATCTTACTAGGCATACAAGAACTGCCCAGGCCAGATTTGTCTGTGCCAGCCAGTGAGATGTGGAGGGAGCCTGAGCCCCTCAGACAGGTTCTGCCCTGTTAGCCCTCTTCCTCCTACCGGCTACTAACTAGAGCTCCATTTAAGCAGTGAAACTTAAGTTTGAGGGCCACTTCTACAAACTCTCTGTTATCATGACATATAACATTGGCAACAGCAGGCAGCCTTGAAGGGTAGGTAGAAATCCCATCCTCATCTGAGCTGACCACTGGCCTTTCGTAACATTACTTAAAATTTGGGCTTTTTATCATCTGAACGATAAGGCTCTGGTACTTCCCGCTTGGGTTTTTTCTCCTGCCTGTAGTGCCAGGAATATGTGTTAACAGTCTATTGATGGAAATGATAATTAGGGGATTTGTCATGAGAAACGTGCATGAACTTTTGGAGCTGCCATTCAAAAAAGATTTTTTACAGTCAACTCTCGATTATCTGTGGGTGCATTATCTGGGCTGCAGATTAGATGTGCTGTGTTTAAAAATCCCAGAACTCTTTCAGAGCCATTATAAAGTACAGCACACGATGTTTCTTTCTTTTTTTTTATATAACCTCATAGTGCTGAACTTATTTTTTTAAAAGGCTAAGATATTAAAGCACTGCATTCCCAGGGCCTTATTTGCATGTATTTTGTATTATTATGCTTTTCTTTCTTTGCCCTCATTACCCTGGGTACCGAGAGCCGAGCATATCAGATTCTAGCGTCTGTGGAGGAGGACATGTGACACAGTAACCTTTTCCCAGCTTTTTTCTGTTCTTCTGGTGCCGCACGGGAATTTCTGCAGTGAGATGCTGCACACCCAGATGGGCTGGAGAGGAGGAGGGAGTGCTCTGCTGCTGCAAAAAAACTAAATAAAGAAGCCTGTACCTGAAGGAGCCCGAGTAAGTGACAAACAGCTGAAAGAGATGGGATGTCTTAGAAACCATTTGTCAGGCAGGAGAAGCGGCAGCTTGTTAAAAACGTGCCTGTTCAGTTAAAAGGATGAATTGACAGATGAAGGCTCAGTGCAAATTCAGCTGCCATCACTTCAAAAGCCCGCACAGCTGAATCAGCAGATTTCTGTTTCCGTGCATAATGGTTGCAGCCAGCATGCCATTATGATGCCCACAACAAGACTTGCGTTAGCGAGCTCCTTAAATTAGCCATTTATGATAGCCACGCTCTATAGCTGTAGCTTGTTGGGTTTTTTTCCTGGGCCTCCTTCTCTTCTCCTGCCTTTTGTGTTTGTGGCGCTGGGAACAGCTGCCTAAAAGCAGGAATTTTGGGGAGGGAGGGGTACTGCCCCTCAGTGCCACTCATGCCAAGACTGTCAGCTGTGCCACTCATGCTCCCTTCAGCCTGTGTGCTGCCTGCAAGTCCCACTCACCCTGCTACTGCCTGTCCCCACCGTTAGCTGGGGGCTGGGGTCTTTCTCACCATCCTTGTCCCCGCTCCCTCCTTGCCATCTCTTTGCCACCTCTGCTGACTGAAACATCTGTCCTCTGCTACTGCCTCTTTCTTATCCCCATGTCTCCCCAGCCCAGAGCTGCTGCCTTGCTCTCCTCCCTGCGTGCTGTGGCTTGGGGCACGTACTGCTCCTGACAGCCTTAACTCCATCCCTATCAGTGTTGGGTACAGCTAGTGCTAGAGAGGGACCCAAATCAACCCCACCCAGGCTTCAGCAACATTTGGGTCCAGATGCCTGGTTTGATTAAAAAAGCTTTCTAAGAAGTGACAGCTGTTTTGGGTTCTTTCTTTCTTTCTTTCTTTCTTTTAGTGTTGCTTGAAGAGTTTGAAATTAGCTCAGGATTTTCACAAAAACAAGTCATGCTGAGTAAAGTATTATTGAATGGTTGTCAACATTAATCCAAAACCTAGTGCCCTGTAACAGTCTTACTCTCTTTTTTCCAAGCTCAAGGGATGGAGAAGGAATAAGAAACATTAAAAAAAAAAAAGGACTTTTTCTGTGAAAACAGAAAAAAAATTATAAAGTTGGCAACTTTTTTATTCCAACCAGAAAGCAACTTTTGGCTGAAATTTTTTATTAAAAGTGTTGGCTGAAGAAATGTCCCAGCTCTAATATCTTATGAAAGATGTTGCACTTAATAAAACTGCAGGCAGGCAGGCAGAAACAATATACCCATTCAACTCCACCTAGCCCTGCGCTCCCTTTCTCTGCCACCCTGCTTGCTCCCAGAAGCTCGAGCCCTATCTAGCATCCTGAGCCCTTCCATGGGCTTCAGCAGGATTTCTGGGCTAAGAAGTAATTTTGTGAGCCATGGCTGCAGAGCAGCATCCTGTAGCAGCTGAGGGGTGCACACATCCCTGCGCAGAGGGGATGCACAGGGTGGTGGGAGCTGTGATGGCGCCGGTGGATGCGAGATGTGGAAGCCAGTAAAACACAGAGGAGCAAGCAGCAGTGCCGGCTAATCCCTGTTTCCTGAAACAGGCTTTTCCCCTCCCTCTCTTGACCCTGGAGATATGTACAAGCTGTCTGTGCTGTAGGCGAAACATGGCCCCGGAGAGCCAGAGGAGGAAGAGAGCAGCTGGGGGGTTCACCGGGGTACAGCACCTTTTGCAGGGGCAGCAGCAGGGTACAGCTGCCTCCAGGGGCTTCCCCAGTTTCTGTTTGCGGTGCTATTTCGGGAAGTTTTCATAAAGGTAAACATGGGCCCCTCTTGATTCATTGAGGTCATTAGTAAGCCATAGAATGGTATTTACATTGCTAAGGTATTCGCACCAGCTCTCTCCCAGACGGCAAGTTCACCGGGGAGGAGGTGACCTTCAGCGTTTCTTATTTTGCTCTGTATCTGGCGCGCGGGGGCCCTGCCTGTTTGACAGGAGCGCCTGGGTACTGTAATCAAAATAAATCATCCTTATCGTTGCTGGTGGTGATACTGCAATGGAAACAGAAACAGGCGCCTACTTTGCACTTTGAGAAAATGACATCATTGCGAGGAGTGGGATGGGAGGTCAAAGGATGAACTCCAGGCGGCTGCTGCCGCTGCCTTCCCTGAGCAGGGCTCTCCTGCCCTGGGCCAGCCGCCCGGCTCTGGGGGGGTCACGAATCAATGTGCCTGACTGTGGGGCCCATCTGCTGTCTGTATTAAAACAGCAACTCGGGGGTAATGAGAGAAAAAGAGAGAGCGTGGTGATGTTCTGGTTCAGCCTATCACATATTTTTGTAGCAGCGTTGCAAATGAACCCTTCCCTCCCCCAGACCCTCTGTCTCTCCCCTCCGTGGCCCAGCCACAAGACACAACTTTTCATTTCGTTTGCCTGGTCTGTTTTGGAGGAGAAAAAAATAAAGTGTTCAGTGAGCGATGGAACTATTTAAGACTGCTTTTCTTCTTATGGATTTATATGGTTCTCACAGCGCCGAGGGCTGGCTTTGACTGAATTCTCGTAATGCTGAAGAAAATGAGCAGAGAATCTGCTCACACTAGCACTGTTATGGATACCGTAATCACAGGAAAAATGCTTCACAGTTTGCGCGCATTAAAACCCAGCAAGTCCATATAAGAGCGGGCCATGGGCTGAAGACTGAATTCTCTGATGCCCAATAAGGTGTAATTATTCTTTCCCTTTGAAGGAGGATTTGTAAAGACCCTGTCCAGCTGCTTATTTTCATGAGGCTCGTAGCAGCAGCTTCCTGTCTCCAATGCTGAAATGTTTCAAAGAGGACTTTCTGGTTGGTGTTAAGGAAAACAGATGTGGGAAAGGTGGGGAGGAGTGCAGGGAAGAGAGGGCTTGTGCTCGAACGCAAAGCCAGGTGAAGCAGGTCCTGCCTCTGACCATGAGCAAGGCACGCACGCTGTGCATGCCCCCACTCCCTGGCTATAAGGCAGGGATGACCCCAAGTGATGCTTGCACTCAGGCTGTTGAGCACTTTGGTCTCCCTGGGTATGAGAATTCACTCCCTTGCTGCAGGCCCTTCAAACTGCAGGCCAAAGTGCTGGATCTGCCACCGGCTTCCTTGGTCCTGTCCCTTCCTTCCTTGAGATAGGGTAGTCATGGGCATCCAGCCATAGGGTTGGCTAGGGAGGGCTCCCCTCTTGGTGATCCACCACCCCACACTTCCTGGTGATGCTCTGCACCCTGGCAGGACTAGGCAGAGAGCTTTAGGAAGAGTTCTTTTAATGCTTCCACACTCCTCCTTTTCTTCCTGCCTCAAAGAGACAAACCTTAGCTTTGAAGCCTTTGAAACAACATCAAAGGATGAGATCTCCAGAGGAGCTTAAGGGAGTTGGGTGCACTCATGCCATTAATGGTCAACAGGAGATGGGTGCTTAATCCCTGGAGGTGCTTTGAAAATCTTGTCCTATGTGTACCTCCTTGTTGGGGAGGAAGTGAGAAGCAGCTGGCTTGCCCCGTGGCTTTGTAAAAGGCAGATCCTGCCTTTTCTCTGAAGATAAAACATGATGGATTTGAAGATGATGTCCAAAACTCACGTTTGCTGTGAAAATCTCCAACTGCTTTTTTTAAAAGAGAAGCACTTAAAAACAGCCTGTGATTTTTCCACATCCAAAAGATGGTAACTCATCTGTTGACAGCTCAGGTACTGCCACTTCTCCCCTCATCGTCACGGCAGGGACAGAGTAACCTTACTGGAGACCTGAAAGCCCGTAAACATGGAGGCTGTTACCCATGGGGGCAGTACTACTTCCCTGCCTCTTTTTGTGTCATCTTTCAGCGGCGCTTCGGTACAGTCTGAGTCACTTCTTGAGAGGGGTATCACCAACTGTTGGCTTCTCCCCGTGAATGTTACACCAGGTGGTTTAAATCTAATACCCTGGATGGGGGTAGCCGTGGGGGCAGCAAGCACTATCAGGATCTTCTCAGTGCTGCCGGCTGGCTGGACCTGAGGAGCAGATAGGACTTGCCAGAGGCTGGAAGTGGTGTTTTGGCCAAGCCTGCTCGACATGACATGCCACTGGGCAAGCATGCGAGGTGTGGGGCTACTGTGCATCCTGGGGCTGAGTTGTGGGGAGAGGCGATGGGAAGTGGTTGGGACTGAAGGCTGGTGTCAACGGGCTCCCACAGAAAGGCAAAGGAAACTTGGCTGCAGCCTGCTGTTGTGCTATTTTTGTTCAAGGTAATAACAGGAACTCCACTGTAAATAAAAATAGACAAGTGAAGAATTTCCCGAGCCTGTCTCTGCTCATTTCTTTCCCAGTGAGGAATTATCCCGCTCCAGAAGAGTAAATCCTTCTTGTCTGCTCCTTGGAAACTGGAACAACACTGGAAGAGAAAGAAGAGATTACGAAGTTGTCACGAGGGTGACAGCAACATATTGTGCCCTGGGTGCCAAATATGCATCCTGCAAAGCAAATAATAGCTGTGCTTTGCAGGGCTCATCCTGACAACGTGAGGGCAGGCAGAGCCAGTCTCTGCCGCTCTTTGTGCCAGCCACCATGCCCAGGCTGCACTGGGCAAGGGTCCTGATCTCTTGGCTGCCCTGCCATTGGCTCTTAGAGTGGCTCCACAGCATCCCTCCCCTCCTGCCTGACCCCTGCACTTCAGTGGCACCTTGCCCCCAGCAGCACAGAGCGTTCCCACCCCAGCCAATAACCCAGCGAGGTGTGTGGAGGGGTGAGCTTCTTTCCCTGAAGACAGATAGTGTCTTTTCACAAGACGCCCTTTTGCTGAAAAGTCTGAGTTTCTAGAGGGTACTTTTTTCCTTCTCATATGAGCCAGGGAGCTAAGACTCCCCCACCAAACATGTCTTTTAGTTAATAACTGCCACCATAATCAGAAAAGTGCATTATCTGCACAATTCCCACAGAGCCACAGGACTCTGCCAAGCACTGGGTTAACTGGCCCTGACATCTGGTCGCAGCCTGCCTGCAGCTCCAGTGATGCTAAAGGGGGATCACTTGCTCTGCTTCCCATGCCCTTGGCATCCAAGGAAATCCCAAGTCACAAGGAAAGGCAAAGACATTTTGCCAGGAACCCCGGTAGATGCTCTGAGGGACCTGCAGACATCCTGTAGGCTGCAGTGAGGATGAGATGTGGCAGTGTCAGAAGGAGCACGGCTGAAAACTCCTCCCTGCCAGAGGGCTTTGTGTCCAACACATGCTCACGCTTCCTGCTCCAGCCAGGGGTTTGCACAGAGAAACAGTGACTCACCAGCGGTCGCAGTCTTGTTAAAGCTGTCATACAGAGGTGCCATCAAAAGCTCACCCAGTTTCAGATGTTGATTTTTCCATTCTCGGCTTTCCATGGCTGCAGTAATGAGATGCCTAAACCCACTATTACTGTCTGTGCTGAAAGTGAAGGACAAGTGACACCTACTCTCAGAAGCAAAGGCAAGGATGTTGGGGGTATTTTTTCCAAATCATAAAGCAGTGAAATAGTATTTCCAACCCCTTTATTGTTGAGAAGTTTAATTATGCTTTAACAAAACCCAAAATGTCAAAACATAGAAGGCAATATATCTTCTTTGAAGGTGCATTGCCTGTTTTTCATAAAAGCTGGTCATTGATGTTGGGGGCTAGATGCTTTAAGGAAAGAAGGGAAGATAGGTTCTTGTTTCTGCCCCCAAATCCCTACCACCCTGTGATGAAACCTCTGATCACAGTTTACAGAGTTTGAAACTGCAGAGTAAAGAAAAATGCAGAACAACTTGTGAATGGAAAGGTGCGAAACCAAGTGTGTGAAACAGCAGATCCAATCTGTCAGGTCAGCTTTCTCTACCAATGGAGATGTAACCCATGAAAGGTCAGGAATCTCTGCCATCCAGCATCTGAACTTGAAAAGATTTTAGAAGGGCCTTTATGAAAGTAGTCACTGGCACCATGAGAGATGGATACCTGGGGCAAGGAGGGGATTTGCATGCATGAGAGACCTTGCTAGCAGGGAAAATCACCTCTGAGAAGCTGAGTAAGGCCAGAAAGATCCAAGTTGTGTCCTTACTTGGACAGCTCTTGCTGACATCCGTGGATGCTTGAAGGATAAAGTGCCTGGATGCTTTTCCTCCCTTTCCACCTCCTGCTGTCTGCAAATCTGACAGAGCAGCTCGGGGGTTAGCTGTCGAAGTGAACGTGCAGCTCACCCATGCTGCTTTCCTAGGTTGTCTTGCTGAGGAGCAGAAGACGACTGAGACTGACAGTGAATGCTGCAGGAGAAAAAGTGGGTGGCAGCTTTAATTTAAGGATGCTCTCTAATTTTACCCATGCTCTCTAATTTCACCTGCTTTCTCTCTAATTTAGGGATTCAATGCGTGTCAGCTGGCCAAAGCATAATACGGGCAACTCAGAAAGGTGCCGTGTTCATCCGCTGCCTTGCTGAAGCCTGGATTTTCACAGCAGCTTGCTTGGGAGCAGGATCTGTACAGAGAATATTACTTTTATACTTTTCAGGCATCTCCAGAAGAAACTCTTTGTATTTAAAGATTCCCCCCCCCCTGAAGTTTATTATCAAAAATATTATCAGGTCAAAGCTTAGCGCTCTGATATACTAGACTTTTTTTTTTCCGTTGTGGCATCAGTCTACCCAAACACTTACATCCATGCTTAATTTTAAGTACATGCCTAATAGAGTTAAAAACAGCTTCAGGAGTGTCCCTTGCTGCCCTACTGAACAGGCATAGGCAATGTGTAAATGTAGTTGTCTTGCTGAATCAGAACTAAGTGATAATATGCTCCCACTAGCTGAGACAGAGCAGTGAACTGCATGTGTTAACAAGGTGAGATTGCAGAGTGGAGGTGACATTAGAGGACAGGGAAACCAGTTTTTAATAGCATTTGCTGCACCTTGACATAGCTGCGAGGCACAAACCTGAGCTGAAGCAGTAGGGTTTTGAGATATCACTTAGAAGCAGTCTGGGGCTTTTGCAACTCTTTGGGCTTTCTGTCCAGGCATATGGTGGGGAGGGTTTCTTCTGCTGTCATGTGTGCAGTCACATACCTTACTTTTTCATGGTAGGACAAATAGGCCACCAAGAACAGAAAGTAGGACATTTGGCCTCTCTCCTCTATGGGAGGTGCAGTGCAGATTGGCTTCTTGAGAACTAGGACAGTACCATCAAAAGTAGAACAGCTGGTCACCCTGTTCGTGTGAGTCTTGCCTTACAAATGTATCCTCAAGATTTAAGAGATGTTTCTGGCCTACTTAGGGAAATGTTTTCTGAAAACAGGGACAGATGTGCTGGAACAGACCAAAACCTCTGCTTTCCTTCTGGAGCACTGAGCAAGAGTTAGCAATCGGAGGAGCCACATGCTGGGCCAATCAACCCAACAGGTGCTCTCCATTGCTTCTTGCACATCGAGTGATACCACAGTGACAGATCTGCCCTTCTCTGCCAGGAGGTATTCACTTCTCAGCAGTGGAACATGGACAGAAGATACTGTACTGCAGTGTGAGTTGGCATTTCGCTGCAGCAGAGAAACTGTTACCAAATCAAACCTCTGTGTGTGCGTGCACTGTATACATATATATGATGACATATAGTTGATCAGAAGCAAAACTAAAACTCTATTTCAAGTAAAACGCATAGAAGCATCTGCAAAGGGTTTTGTTGCCCTGCATTGAGGTCCATCTTTAAGTGTAGCATGGTCCACAATGTCTGCAGTCCCATTTGAGTGCTAATGATGCCAGTAGGATGGTAGCATCTTAGCCTGGTCAGTAGGACGTGCCAGGGTACCGTGTAGCAGCCCATGTGGGTTAAACGGGAGCACAGAATACAAACCAGGTCAGCTAGTGCAGTTCTTGGAAAGACGCTGTTGTCCTCACTGACGGGGGAAAAGCCCTCTGCAGCTCCCTTAATGATGGCCATTAATGTTTCCACCTGGTTGCAACTTAGAGCTCACATGGGCTCCTCACCTTGAGCCAGAGGTTACTAAGAGTGGCTGTGCTGCTCTGAAGTCTGTGTCCCTCTCCTAGGACTCATCATTAGTCAAGTCAGGTATGAGGCTGAATCTTAAGAGAGGGAGGCTAATAGAAAGGGAAGCCTTGTAAGCGTGCTGTGGTAATGAATTTGGAGCCTGGTGGATCCAGTTGTAGTGGGACGCTCACTGCCTTGAGAACGGGTCTTTAATCCACATGAAGTGGTGTTTCATAAGCCATATGTGATGCCCTGCTTTGAATATTAATACCCAGAGCACTTATTCAGCTCACAGCCATTTCAGGGAAATGCTGTGCCTCTGTGAGTCCAGACCGAGCCCTTGGGTGCCCTGACTGTGTTGGGTTTTTTTCAAAGACAATTTCAGGTTGTTCTGTACTCTTAATTCAAAATTCTTATTCAGCTTAGAGTCTCTGATGCCACTGCATTTATATTACATAATATTAACTGATTTTAGATTTAATGAAAATGTGAAGGAGACACAGGAGACACAGACATAGGACAGCAGGCTTGGTCTACTTAGCCAAATGACGTGTTAGCTGTATACTTCATGAAGTTATTTAGCCTTTTACAGTGCAGCCCCTTCTAAAATAAAATAACACAAGGCGGCAGCGACTGGTGAGCCCTTATATTTTTAATGGCCTTCAGCAAAATGCTGGGGAATAAGTATTTGGTGTGAACCAAGATGTATTCTAGCATCAGCCATGCAGCTTTTGGGTTTTTTTGCATTCATATCTGTGGGCCACAGCTTCTCTGGGCAACCTGTGCCAGGGCCTCACCACCCTCATAGTCAAGAATTTATTCCTTACATCTGATCTATATCTACCCTCTTTTATTTCAAAGCCACTGCCCCTTGCCCTGTCACTCTCTTCCCTTGCAAACAGCCCCTCTCCAGATTTCCTGTAGGCCCCTTCAGGTACTGGAAGGCTGCTGTACCCTGCAGTTTTTCCAGGATGAACAAGCCCAACTCCCTCAGCCTGTCTTCACAGGGGAGTTGCTCCAGCCCTCTGATCATCTTTGTGTCCCTTCTCTGGACTCACTCCAACAGCTCCATATCTGTCTTGTGCTGGGGACCCCAGAGCTGGACGCAGTACTCCAGTGGGGTCTCACAAGAGTGCAAGCAACTCCAACCCAAGCAATCACAAGCTGAGCTTGTGGGGTTCTTCCCACAAAGCCAGACGTGGTGAGCAGTGAGTATTGCCCTGGTGCCTTCAGGTATTGCTTTCTCTCTGGGTAGTTACTACATGTGTATGTGCTCTCCATTAAAGCAGCATTGTTATTTGCTAGTTGTGACTGCGAAGCACTCCTGCTGCCTGGTGACCAGCGGAACGCGGGGCTTGCAATGCGGGAATCCTTGCAGGAGGCAAGGCAGAGGCAAGGCAGGCTTTGATGCACATGTAGCAGGGGTAGCTCATTTGTAACACACGGGGGCCTAGCGTTTGCATTTTAAGTACTTGTCTCTGCGTTTGTTTCTACACTTTTCGCTGTCTCAAGGGAGCTGTTTGGAAGAGACAGTTACTCTGGATCTGAGCTTCTGGTGGTATATAAATTCCCCGTCTGGTACAAAATTTAGGAGATGGCTCAATCCAGTGACTCTTTCTTGATATGAATGTCTCTGTGAGGCACAAGAAGTAGAAAGCCAGAGCTATGAAAGGTGCATTAATATCTTTGAGACATGCCTCCAAGTCCTCCAGCGTGATAAAACAGGCAGGCTGTTGCCTGGTACACAGCAAGTTTCTGTTTTATTGTTTTGTTCTGTCACTTTCCACCCTTGTCTGCTCAGTCTTATGTTGCACCTTACCCTTAAACTCAGGTTGTAATGCTCCTCTTCAGGGAACGAATTACCCTGCTCGTACCGGGCCTGCCCCAGCCAGCATCTCAACCTAACGCTACACTTACAAACACCTAAAGATGTTTTGGCCTCTTACCCCTAGTGAAATCAATGCAAACCAGGTGCTTGTGGATCCCTGTCACAATTTAAACTTCTGGGACAGTTGGGAAACTGGCTGGAGAGCAGTGGCTCCCTTCTTGGCCAGGGCAGTGGGAAGTCCCGACATGGGAGCAGAGCATGCCCTTGGCTTGCGTAAACTAACCCTAGTCTCTAGATTGATTAAGGAAACAGTAAGAAATCATTATGAAAGGGAACATTTGTGTGCAGAGCTCAGGCACATGGACCTTGCAAGCTGTGCTCATCAGCAAACCCATCCTCTTTATTGCATTTATTCCCGAATGAGGCACTTAATGCTTTGGACCAAATTCTTCTGGATTTCAGCTGTGCAGCCTATGGTAGAAGTGGTGTTTCCAGGATCAAACAGACCAGGTGCCTTCCAGTGACTCTTCCGGGTGGCTGGGGAGGGCATGGCCACACCAGCAGCCCAAAGGACTTCAGTTTGGGTGGATAAGAAGTCCCTACAGAGACAGGGGCCCGCACCTCCTGTGTGAACGACCACAGCATCACTCTGTTGAACGCGATGAGAAGCTCCTCATCCGGGCAAGGACAGCGACATAAACATGGTAACAAGAGATAGGCAAGTATCTGTCAGGTGTTTCTGGGAGCACAGCATGGTAAGGAGCTATGCTGGGCTGTGTATGTCTCCTAAGCAAGATGAAACTGCGATATGCAAAGCCCTCTGTGGGGTGAGAAAACAGAAAATAAATAATGAAACTGTCTACCAAAACCGTAAGTGCCTGCTGATGAATTCAAGGAGCATCAACAACCATCCTGAGTTTTGATAGCATGTCAGGTCACCCATCCTGAATTTCAACAGATCAAGGGGCTTGCAGCAAAGAGAGGAATGAAAACATCAGGTGTGCTGCAGGTGGGGGAGTTTCAACATCCATCCCCACTTCTCTGCCTCACACCACCCCCACTAGAAAGGCATGTAGGAAAGTGGAGTGGGTGCTGGTTGTAGTTATCCTTTGGAAGACCCTCTCCCATACCTGCTGCTGCCTCGAGCACAAACCTGCTTCTCTGCCCCATCTCCTTGCATTGTTGGGTGCACTTAGTTTCTGCAGTGCTTGAGCTCTCCTGGGAGAGCAGTAGCACTCTCAGGAGATGGGGAGGCTATGCAGAGACATAAAGAGCCAACAAGGGTGCAAGGAAGAGGAGATGGTGGTCAGAGAGACCTGAAAAGCTCCAGACCCCCTAGAAGAGGGGCTCTGACATCTGGGACTGAAGGTTGCTGGAAGCCAGACAGCTGGGTACTTTCCCCTTCTTCGCATACTTTCAGGTTAGGAAAATAGGCAGGATTGTTTGTCTTATGAGTGCAGGAGAAGTTGTATTGGGTAAAATGGAGATGCTGCCCCCCAGATAACCCCTCCCCACCTGCAGTGGAGCCCATGCCCCCATGGTTTTGCAGCACCATGCAGCAGCCACACACTGAGCGTGGGGCAGCTGCAGCATGAGCAGGGTGGCCTCTCTTCCCTGTTACGCTGGACATGCAAAATCACCGCCCTCTTCCAGACCCCAGGGGTATCTATGCCTGTGAGCTTTTTCTGGGCTTCAGAGGTTTTGCTCATTTCTGGGCACACAGAAAGGTCCTAGAAAGAGACAGCTGAAGAGGATGCTCCTGGTGAGGAAGAAGAGAGCGTGAGGTCTTGGACAGACTGGCGAATGAGGAACTTGAGCTGGGTGTAAAAAACAGATCTAGAGCAAGGGAAGGATCCCCTCCTCAAGAAAAGGAGAATGTGACTTGGGAGCATATTTAGAGGGTGCAGGGCTAGGGCAGGATGGCAACAACCCCAGCCCTGAGGCTGGAGAGGAGAATTTAGGTCTTTCTCCCTTAGCTGCTCCAGTGGAGCATGTGCCACACATAGGGTGGGACTGGCAGGGGAGAGCATGGCTTTCACAGTGACTTGCCTCTGCCTTTGTGGATACTGTGACGGAGCTGCCAGGAAAGCAGAAGCTGTGCTCATGGTAGCTGGGTGATGAACTGGGAAGTGGCAGGAGCTCATGAGGAACAAATCTGAGGAGAGGGATTCTTTTTCAACCCCAAAGTCGGCACAGAAAGTTGCATGAGGGTGATTTACATACTTAAGCAGGGTTTTGGCACTTGTGCCCAGCCTTGCGGTTCATTTCCTCATTCACTCAATCGCATAAAGAGTGAACAAATGTTTGGTAAACAGGAACCTAAGGTTTCGGTGATGAAAAGTTTTAACTCTTGCCCACAGAGATGCTCGCAGCATTGGCTTGGAAGTGTTTTTCAGAAGATGATGGTTTGCTTCATCCCCAAAATCTCATGCCTGGGGTTGCTCCAGCCCCTCTCCCTCCTGTATCACCCCGCTGCCTCACACCTCTCGTGGGGAGCACCCACCCCACAGCCAGCATCCTGGCTGGCAGATCTGCCGGGCTGCCAAGGGTTTGAATGGGTGATGAAAGCCTGCAGCGAGGTGGGGCCCTTCGGGTCGGCCTCGGTCAGTGCTGGCAAGGGCCAAGCTGGGAAACTTGCACAGCTGCTGCCTGGGCTCGATTTGGTCTGTGAATAACTGGAGAGCTTTCCATCACCAGGGCTGTCGGTCCAGGTATTTGCAAGCACTTTATTTGGTGGTTTCTTTTTAGTGTGGTTGCTGGACGGGGACGACAGGATAGAGAGAGGAACCTTTCATGCTTCAGCCTTCTGCAGCATCCGGCATTTTCATGAAACCACAAAGGATGTTAAAGAAAAAAGAACAAGCACTCTGTTTATAGGGATTTAGACCTTCAAAACAAAGAGGGGGCTGTGTTGTTCAGTGACTGCTCGGAGGCAAGGAGCCCGAAGACATAGGTTCACAGGAGATGGGCTTCCAGGCTGCAGCCCACCCTGCCTTCCCACCCTCCAAGAGCCACAGTTTGCTGTCCCTTGCTTCTGCTGCTACAAGGGTTGGCAGAGTTGGCTGGCACTCCGTATCCTGTGTTCTGCCCAGCATTGCGGTGCATATTAAAAAGTCTCTCAGGAAGATGACTCCAGCCTTTTGCAGCTGCCCAGGAATTTGCCTTGAGCAGGGCTTTTCCACCCAGAGGCCCTTGCAGGACAGGTGGGTCGCAAAGGAGAAGCTTGTAGCACCTCAAATGAGAGTTACATGGGGAAGGGAGTCAGGCAATCTGTAGTCCACGCACCATCAGCTGGTGCTGCACCAGTTGTGAGCAAATGTTCCTTTCCACCACTTGTGCCCTGCGCAGATTTTTATGCAGTGGGAAGTAGCACAGAAACAGGTCTGACAGCAACAGCAGAATGGCTGCTGCTCCCAGGGTAGTCCCGGTGCTTTTAAGAGACTTTTCTTTTTTAAAGCAGAACAATGGCAGTGGGAGGGAAAGGGTGATGACAGCCTGTGATTCTCAATCGTTTGCACTCATCTCTCCTCAAGTGTCCAAGCTGACTGAAATGCAAAATGAATGCAATTGCATGGCATAAATCAGATTCTGGAAGTCCTTTCCATGACCTAAAACCTGTGTTCCTGGCTGCAGCTCCTGGGCTCTGTGCTGAGGGTGACCACGGGAGCTGAAGTAGCCCCAGCCCACCCCTCACCCGCTGTACTTCATCCCAGGATGGGCAACAACCTGCAAACCATTAACAGCCTGCCAACATCCTGAGCCGTCCAGTGCTCCCCACTTGGTATCTGGGGAGGAAGGCACAATATGGGTGGCTGCCGCATGTCACACACAAGGTCTGCCCAGGGGCCTGCCATCTCCCCATTCACACACCCCTGATGGCTGGAACAACTTCCAGAGAAGCAGGGGTCAACGCACGGAGGGAGAGGACCAGAGAGGCACATATCTGCACCACCTGGCACTGAGGAGCAAGTGGCCTGCAACACCCACGCCCTGCCTCCAGCTTGGTGCATCGAAACTTTTCCATCTGATTAAGAACTGCCCTGTTTCTTAGGTAAAGCCACTCCTGGCCACTGCTGAAATTCCTGCTTTCTCCTCACTGCTGGAGTGCTGGTGTCTTTTAGGAGGAAGAACCGGAGGAGGCAGAATAAATGAATAATCTTCACTTGTATTTGTTAATCATCCAGAGGCCCCTGGACACATCATTTAATTATATTATTAGCAACTCAGTCATTTCAAACATAAACAAGCAAGACTGTCTGTGCGTGCTGCCTCCAGGTGCTGCCGGTGCATGTTTTTGCCTCACGGGCTCCGCACAGCCCAGGAATGGGTCTCCTGAGCCCACCATTGCCGGCAGACAGGCGTGGCTGGGGGATGCCAGGTGAGAGCCCTCCTTTGCTTTGCAGGCAGGGTGAGAGCTCACTTCTCTGGGGCTCAGACCCTGCTGTGTTAAAAGAGCTGGTGATGTGTAATGTGCTCCCTGAACTGAACTATGTCCCAATCATCTCCTATTAGCCCACAAGGAAAATACTGGGCTAAGAATATTTTAGAAGCCTTTGGAAGGGCGAGGACTGAATCTAGTGCTAGTTTTTTATTATACAACTTCCCTTAACAAGCTCTGCATTCATGGAGCACCAGTAAAATCTTGAAGTCATATTTTCGTGTGTGGAAGAGACCTCGTAAATTCTAGTACTTGTGGAATCTGTGAAAATTATTTTCTCTTTGGGTTTGCTTAAAAACATTCACAGAGACAAGCGTTTGAGGATTTTCCTGGGAAAAGGTGTGGAGATACAGTCTAAGTAGTCTCAATGGTTTTCATCAGCTCAGTGGAGATGTCACACGTGTTGCAGGAGTTCTTTTCCCCCAAAAAGACTTGATTAGGGGTCCCCACATTATACAAGTGACTCACAGCTTACAATTCAAGCAGCTGAAAAGCAATTTCACTGCGCCACGCTTTCCGGGAAGATGCTTGCATTCATCTGATCTATGCATTTTGAGGGCCCCATGTACATCCAGGTATTCTAGCCAAGTGACTTTAGTTGATTATATGTGAATTGTCTTCAGTGCTGGTTTTGTGAAAGGTTTAGCTGCTCCCAGGGGGTTCTGATGCCTCTTACAGACAGTCGCCCTGTTCCATGGCACTTCTGTGTGTGTGCAAGGGAGCTTTGGTTGTGTAACCTGTGTGGTTGTAACGGCCAAGCGTGTGAGCTGGAAAGCACACACAAATGCAGAATCCTTACTTGAGGTCCACTTTTAGTTAAATTCCTGCTGCAAGTGCCACATGTCCCTGCCCACCTGGTTAGAAGCAGCATGGGAGGGGTAACTCCAGGTTCAGTAGCATCATCCTTACATGCTGGATCAAGTGAACCAATTCTTCCCATGTCCTGTCCAGTGTGTGGTGAGCTTTGTGTGGCCTTTGCGACTGATGATTTCAGAGTTTCTGCCTGTCTGAAAGCCCTGGTCAGAAAGTATATTCATTTTCCAAACATTTCCAGTCAATAGTTTTGATAGTTTGAGTTCCGTGGCTTAGATTTTTAGCTTTATCTTTAAATATATTATGGTGTCGTGTAAGTGTGTTATCACTCAGAGACAACACTAAGTGCTTCAGACACTAGGCAGAGAGCCAAAACCTGTCCTTGAATGAATGTTTGCCATTTCTCTTGACTCCCTGGTATCTGAAGGTCAAGTCAGACCCAGAGTCTCCTGCAAAGCTGAAATGTTAAGTGTGCCAAAGAAGTTTTAGGAGGGCAAAAGTAGTTACCAGCAGTTTCCAGTTGCTTTGTTCTGGTGATCCTAGAATCACAGAATCACAGAATGGTTTGGGTTGGAAGGGGTCTCAAAGACCATTTAGTTCCAAGTCCCTCTCCTTGGGGATGCTCTGAATCCACTCTCTGCCCAGGCTGTAGTTGTGTACCAACACATAGGGGGGTAAAATGTGTGTAAGAGGCACCAAGAGGAACATGCTAAATGTATCTTGTAGGATTGTACAATCCCTTGGTTTCTAACTGTTTAGGTGTAAGGTATTTTTTTATCTTACCTTGTAAGTCGCTCTTACATCTTACCTTCTAAGTGAGCTCTCCACTAGCCTCTTTTCAGCAACACTTACCCAACTGTGTCTCTGACTGAGTGCATGTTTTTGCCTCTCCTCCTGACTTCCTCCATTGGGTCCACCTTGCAAGCTGGCGCTTCTGTGCAAGCGTAGACGTGCTTGCAAGAGGCATTTAGCTGGGCCCACCTCCTCTCCTCCAGTTTCAGGAAGACCTCTCCAACTGAAGTTCTATGTGCGGACATCAGTGAGTCAGCGGCACTAAATACTGTCTGCTAAACGCTGATGCTGTGCTTGGCCAACACCTTATGAAACTCAATCCTGCGCATGGAGATTGCAAGCTAGAGAGCTGTGCTGAGCCTTCAGGCATTGTACCAAGGATAGGCAGAGGGCCAGGCTGTCAGAAAGCATTGAAGCTCTTTGGGTTTGTGTACGTGCAGTAACGTGACAGTGGGCTCCAGCGTTGTGTTTCCTGCATACAGAAAGATGAGGGAATTCCCAGGTCAGAGAAACAACCAAGCACGCCTGAATGAACAGCAGGATCCATACGAAAGACAACTTTCCCTCCACTTAGTTTCTACCCAAGATCTTCCACCATGAATCCCTTTGCAAAACTGTTCCTGCTGCTACGAGCACTAAGCTTACCCCCAACACCCTGTGCCTGGGCTCCCATGAAACCTCCCACAGACTGGAGATAAGTCTGGTGTTCTCCCCTCTGTTGCTGTGCCTTTGTAATCCCTATCCTGCAGGTCTGAAATGGCTCTGAAGCCCCCATGGACAAGTCAGAGCAGGCTGTCAGGCAGGAGGGGCACACGGGGAACACAGACAAGGAGCTGAGTAGGCCTCTGGGTGTTGCTGCTCCTTCTCTGTCAGAGTAACTGGCCCTAATAGGACACAGTTGTCCTTTCTAGAATAAAAAAGCCCAACCCTGAGGATTCACGCATTTATCTGCGGATCTCCAAACTGTCATCCCGCCTTAGTCCCTTCTGCAACCTACAGCACCAGGGTGGAAAGGTGTAGCCTGAAGCAACAGGAACCAGTCCCTGCTGAAGAGGAAAGAGTGCTTTGGTGGTGGGCTGAAACTGGGAGTGAGTGTGGTGCCCTGGCAAGGGGCAGATCTGCAGCCTCGTCCTGAGGGAAAATTTCCTCAGGATTTCAACAGCAACAGAGCGACCAGGACTCAAAAGAAATTACTAGAAGCCTACATATTTAATAAACCCAAGATATTTTCTGTAGGATTTTTGGACTAGCAATCATTTCCTATTAAATTGGATGGTGCAGTGTAAAATCCCTGTAGGAGAGGTGACTGTTCCCTGTTGAACTTTTTCCCAAGAGGACAACAATAGAAGTCATTCTGAGGGCATCACAGAGCTACCAAGTGTCTGTGCCTAGGGCTGAGGCTGCCCGTGGTTCCCCTTGGTGTGAGCCTCTGCCCAGGGCTGTCCCAGGGAAGTGTCCCACTGCTTCTGTCCTTCCTCCTGGCTGGGATTGCTCTCACCACCCCGCAGTGTGCTGGCTGGGGAGGGCTTTTCTCATTGTGAAAATACCTCCCCGCTGGGAACTGGCCTGGGGCCACTGGCTCGTTCCACACCAGCCCTGAAGTTGCCTCCAAACGGCAATGACTCCTCCGGAGTCTCCGCTAAATGAATTTGCTCTTTCCAGGCAACTGGTTCACTTTGGGTGCCAGAATATTGCCTTGTGGTTGCTAATAACCTGGGCCAGATCTGAGCTGGTGATTTATCGGGGAAAGGCTTCATATATGCTTCCTTAAGTGCCTGCCTCGCTGCTTTGCCTCTCCCCCAATCTCTCTTCCGATCCCCTTGCTGCTCACATTCTGGGTATTTCCAGCTACCGCTGAACGAGGCATTAATGTAGATAAATATTACTGCAAGGAAGTAACGGCCAAATACTCTCTGCATCATCTATATGCATTGGTCGGGGAGTGATTTTTCATTTCATACATCATTTGCTATTTCAGCATGTGGCAATTGTGCAAAATGAGGAAGGAGAATTAGAGAGTTGAAGAGCCCACCCCTTGTTCCTGCCATTCCCAGCTCTTGTGAGTGCAGGCACACAGTGATTGTTGTGCAGTTACTGGCCTGAGACATGTTTGGATGAGCTCCCGTGAAATCTTATCCTGACCCCGTTATCAGCCACCCCACACACCTTTCTGCCTGTCTTTCTGCCTCTCTCCTCTTTGCTTGGCTTTAACACACCCATGTAAGTTTAATCTCCTTTCCCACCAACCCCCAAACCCCCACCGCACTGTATTCTGCATTTTTCAGTGTAATTGGTCCCAGCGTATAACACACCACTACCATCCCTCTCCCCTAACTCCAATAAGAGCTCATACACCAGTGATGTAATCTTTCCCACCTGGGCTGCTCCTGTGGCTTTATATCACTTAAGTCTCCTCCGTGAGCTGAGGACCGGTTTAAGGTAACATCTGCTCGGCTTTATGTTGCTTGTGTTCATAGAGAGGGTCCCGTGGTTCCCATTGTGGAGTAAGTGAGAGGAACGGCATTGCCAGAGTCCCAGATTTTTCTGGCAGATGACTGACTCTGCTGGGCTCACCCTGCTATTAGAGGCCCCATTAAAATCAAGGATGTAGGTTCTGTAAATTTACTCTTCCGGACCACTGTGCTTACTCTGCCTGCCTATTTTCCCCTCGAGTTTCTTCATGAATTCCTTTCTCCCTGGCTCCCCCCTGCCACTGGTGGGCTGCAAGGCAGGACTTGGGCCACCTTTCCCTCTGGAGGCTGCAGGCTTGGGCCATCCTGCTCCTCGCCATAGTCACACAGCTGTCAGTGCTGGCACACCAGCCTTGCTGCTGAGACTCGTTTGAAGTCTTCTGTTGGGAAGACCTACCAGATTTGCTTTGCGGCGAGTGTTTCTTAAAGGCAAGGTGTACCGTCACACAGCACCCTGTCAGCAATGGCTGCCTTGACCACAAAAGCAGTAGGCAGCAGGGGTCTCCTGCAAAGCATTTCAGGTGCCTGCCAATCCTGGGGATGCATCTGAAGGTCATCTTCTCAATCATACTGCAAGTGTGGGGGGCAACTAAGGGGTGTCTTTCTGAAGATTGCTCCTCCTCATGGTCTCACCCACCATGCAGAGCTCATTCATCTCCTCAGTCTGCTGCTGCGCTCCTTGAAGTGAGCCATTGTTTCATTTTTGGTGACTTCCTAATGTGTTTGCTCCTTTTTTTCCCTTTTTTTTTTTTTTTTTTTTCCCAAGCAACAGCACAGGCATTGCTGCATTTGGCAAAAGAACAAAGCCTTATTGTTCAAAGCCCTTGCGCTCCAGTATCAGCTGGGACAAACACACCATTGCACTCCTAGACCTCAATCTCAAAAGCCAGCTGGACAAAGAGTGGAAAGACTCAACATCACAAGTTAGAAAAAAAACTTCACCTTTATCTTGTCTTTAAAGGACTCCATCAAGTACAGTTTTGTATCTGTGCTTTCTTTTTGTCAGTAGTACCTCTTCAGAAACCCAAAAATATAAATCTGTTTCCCTGTTGTTTTGTCCCCCCTGAGAAGCACTTATTTCTCCCCCTCTGATCGACATGGCTCATTGTGTCCATTTGCTTATGCAACTCTGTTATCAACGAATGTCAGCGTGGCTCTGGTCACACAAAGCCAACCTCCTATCCCTTTCGTTGCACCTGTGTGGCAGCAACAGCACTCCCGAGGACTCTCTTCCACAGGACATACCTCCAGAGTAAAGCCTCACTCTCATACAGCTCTCTCCTAGCATGGACCCTGGAAATCAGCAATGGATGAAGCCCAGGATGCTAGTGTTAGCAGCTCGAAACTGCTTTGCAGCCAACCAAAACATTCATTACTAATATAAAATGCCTTATACCAGTGCAATGCCCAATTTTTCAGTAATAATTGTGCCTGGGAAAAAGGAGCACTTTTCCTTGACCTGCTTACCTACACATCAGAAGCGTGAGCCTGGTGTTTCTTTGCCACAGAGCACCCATATAATTCTTGCCCTGTAAGCCAGTCTTCTCAGCTTTCAATTATTTTTGCCAGTTCCCCCTGTTCCTCCTCCAGCCTGGAAGCCATGCTGGTCAAAAGGCATCCAAAAGGGAAGATTGCACAAAAGCCATCAGACAGCTGTTTGTCTATCTGCCCTGGGATATGTCATGCAGCCCAGAACCATCTGGAGACTTCTTCTGTTGACGTGACAAATTGTGACCTCCCATCCGATTTCCCATATGTGAACCCTGCAAAGTCTTTTGCTGCATTTGGGTCTCCTCCTCCCATAGGGTGTCTTAATTTTGGACTATTTCCTCCCTAGACGTATCAGTCTGTGTGTGCGTCCTTCAAGCTAGGTTATTTTCTCCCCATGTCCCATATCTTTTTTTGTCCTTTTGTGTTATATTCCACTCCTGGCTGGTGATTGCGTCTCCTCCCCAATGTAGTATCAATTGCAGTTTTAATAAACATGCCATCTAATGCTTTTTCTAGATCATTAATGAAGATGGTAAATAAAACTGGAGCTAACACCAGTATCTAGTAATAACCCTACTGGATGCCTCCCTGCAAGCTGACAGTTTTGTCGTTGATCACTATTCATCACTGAGCCTGAACGTCAGCGTCCCCGTGTGAGGTAATTTATATTCATTTAACACCATTCATCACAGAATCAGAGAAAACCATGTCTAGAAAGGACCTCAGGAGGCTGATTTCAGAAACATTCCTGAAGTTTCCAGCCTGCTCTTAGACACCATCAAGGATAGAGTTTTCACATCCTTGCCAGGCCAGTGGATTTCATGCTCTGTAGCTTTCCCCTTAGCCAAGTGTCAAACTTTAACCTCTCTTGCTGTAATTTGGGCCTGTTGTCTCTTGCCATGCTTGCAATGGATATAGAGAACTGTCTGGAGAACAGCTTATTCTCTCCTTCTCCAGAGAAATCTTCTGCATATTTTAAAATTATTGTGTCTCCCCTAGTCTCCTTCTTGCTGGACTAAACAACCCCTGTTTAAGTAAGAGTTTCTTTGCAAGTCCTGTTTTCTGGGCCTTTCATCCCGCTTCCTTCCAGACTCTCCTGAGCTGCACAAAGATCGTAGCGACGCTGGGTAAAGCAGAATGCCCTGGCACAGTGACAGCCTCGTGTGTGACAAAATGGCACTTTTTATTCCTTTCAGGTTCCTGTGTTGCTGCGCTGCTCCACATCTGCCTAATTGTCTGTCTCTAATTTTGTCCCTGTGCAGCTGATTGTACCTACCTCTGTGCACAACTTTGCCTTTCTCCTTATTGAATTACATCCTGCTTTTCACATCTTTTCTTTAACATGTCAGAATGATTTTTGATTCTAATCCTCTTCTCTTGTGTCCTCGTGGCTCATCCTAGCTTGGTGACATCTGAATATCTGATAAGGATGCTCGCTATTACATCATCCAGTGGCTGGACCTCTGTTGAACCCTACCCAACCTCTCCTTGTATTTTTGACAAAGACACCTTCTTTCTGACTACAGTTTTCCAAGTGGTTTAGCACCCTTTTCTTAAGGTAATTTGTCTAGAGCATGTTTCTTTGGTTTACACTTTGTAACATGAAGTGAGATGGTACCAAAGGCCATACCAAAGTCAAGACACAAGACATCTCCTGCTTTGCCTCTATCCACAAGCCCTGTTGCAGGATGAAATTAGGTCAATTTGACATGATTTGCTTCTGGCAAATCAGCGCTGTCTGTTCCTCTTCTGTCGGCTGTTTCCTAGGTGCTGATGATTAGTCTGTTTAATTATTTGTTCCAGTGGATTTCCAGGAACCAAAATTGAGCTGACTGGACATAGTTGCCTGGCTCCTCGTTTCCCCTTTCCGCAGTCAGTCAGAGTGCTGCTCTGTGAGGAGCCCCACTTCCCCCACAGCTCCCAGAGGGTCCCAGCCTGGGCCAGGTGTTGCGCCAGGCACTGCTGCAGTACTGGCAGACCGATGCTTTCCTCAGCCTTCTGCTGACCACCAGTCCACAGCCAGAACACTTTCCTCCCTGTGCTAGTTACGCTTCCTTTTCACGTCTTTCTCAATTTTACCCACCGTAACATACGCTGACCTTTGATGCACACCCGTAGCCATTTGCATGAGTCTCAGGTTCCCGTTTGCTTCCTCCTTCCCTGTGAGGGCCCAGAAGACCGAATGCCTTAGCCAGGTTATCTTTCCCTATGTTTCTTAATCTTCATTTATGCATTGGCATGACCTAATGTTTGTGCCATGGCAATTGTTGCTGTAGACAACACTGACGCGCCCGAAAGTCTTTGTCCTTGGGTCTGTTTCCCTGAGAGCTTCCTTACCAGCGCTCTGGATTTTCTGTGAGTATCTGTGGTGCTCAGCAAAGCCTCTCAGTGGGGCAGTGAAGAAATTCAGCCTTTCAAAGAAACTGCGGGCTTCACCCACTTCAAAATAGACTTTCCCAACCTGCATAAGACTTCTTGTTTTAGGCAATCTCTTTGTCTCTTAGCAAAGTAAGCACAGTGAGCCAAATTCTGACCTCATTTTACACCAGTAAAACTGGATCAGTGCCAGGAAACTGCTGAAGTTGTTTTGAGCTTACAGTGATGAGAATGAGAGCGGCATCTGCCTCATTAATTCCCCCAATCCACAGAAAGTAAATGATTCCAAGAGGAAATAGCTCCGCAGAAGGGAGCCCTGGAAAGAATTAGAGACTGACTTAATGGGATTAAGAGCGAAAAATGCTTTAGTGAATCCAAATCAATCCTCTCTTCAAAACATTCAAGGTGCCAAAATAAATACAAACATTGTTTTGGGAAGGAAAAGGTTAAAAAGCTATGAAAACAAAATATCTCAGCCTCTTCTAATGATGTCCCATAGCAAAATGAGCACAACCTCTAAAGGGCTGCTGAGTCAGCAATACTGTACCTTATCCATGGGGCTCAAAGGACAGAAACTCAAGTTCCCCACTTCATCCATTTGGGTTCTTTTCAGGTTTGATAAAAGACCCATGGAAGCCAAACAGCATTATGAGTAGGGATGGGTGAACAGGTCTGGCAAATGGATACTTCCCTGTCTTGCCTGGCCTGAGAGCCATTCCTCCAGTCTTTGCTTTGGATTTTTTGCTCTGCTGGTAATTACCATCTTCACACATTTCTTCACCCACTCCACACTAAGCATGGCCCTAGGATCAGATGTGCCCAAAATAAATAAATACACTCACCAGGCTTGCTCCTGAGGTGTTGCCAGATATACTAGGACCTGCATGCAGGCGGCCTGCTTTTGTGCAGGGAGGGAGAAATACTTTCAGCCACTGAGAAGAGCCAGCACCTTTCAGGCAGGCAGGTGGACCTGCGTGCTGTCTGGGAGGAGAGCAGAAAGGAGCACAAGGCTCACACTGTGCCTATTACTATTAGCTGGCTGTAAGCAGGGGCTGTGACCTACACGTGCAGTCTGTCTTCTTCCATCTCCCACCAGCGATGTGGGATGTCCCCATTCACTCAGCCACCCTGCTCAACCCACGGGAAGAGCTGGGGCAAAATAACTAGAGGATGACCAGACCTTTGAGTAGCACAGACATTTATTCTCTATTTATATACAGAAGCATGCCATTGTAGAGGGCAGGTGAGTACTAAGGGCACTGGCTGCCTACCCTGAAGGTCTGATAACTTTTGAGGAAGAACAGGGCTTCATGCAAATACCCCCAGCTCCAAGGTAAGCTTGGCTAAATGTAAGAGTTCACTGGGGAGCTGTGGGAATACACAAGGGCCACAAAGCACTTCCTGTGATGGGATGCTGCAGGGGACTAATCTATTTCATGTAATTTAGAAATTATTAGGTGGCTTGACAGCAGCATGGAAGTGCTGCAGTAGGAAAGAATAGGAAAGACTGGGGACTTCCATTTAGGAAAAAAAACCACCATTGTGCAATCCAGTGGCTAGGATCAGAGACAAGCCAGATGCAGAGGAGAAAAAAAGGGTGCACTTCTAATATGAGGGTAACTAAGCAAAGAAAAGGCTTTTCTAACATCCCTGTAGACTCTCCAGACCTTACAGTCTTTAAGCCAAGATTAGGTAACTTTCTAACAGGTGCATGGCAGCTCAAAAAGAAGCTATGGGCCAGCAACAGGAATGATTGGGGAGGTACCCTGGGCTTCTTATGCAGTAGGTTACACTTGATGATCATAATGTCTCTTCCAACCTTAAACAATGAATCCCTGACATTCAGCTGTGCTCAAGCATGGCACTTTATTGTACAGCAGTTTTAGATTAAAAATAGACGTTATCAGTAAATAAAACATGAAAATGAACAACATGGCTGCTCCAGAACCCTTTGTGCTCCTTAATTTGATATTTCTTTATTTTATGTTGTCCTTAAATTTTTAGTGTGCTGCAGAACTCTGTATTGGTGATGCAGAAGCACATTATAGGGGTAATTAGGAGGCAGCTGGAGGGTTTTGGCAGCTGGGTAGGGGACAACAAGCACTCTTGGCTCTTTGAGAGGCAGTGTGGATTTGTGGGAGAAGGACATGCTGAACGCTAAGCTGAATGCTAAGATTGTCAGCCCGGAGAGTCAAAGGCGCTGACAGTAGTATTTGCATCATCTTGAAGTTAACCACTTCCAGAAGAGAACAACAGCGTGCAGCAAAATAGGAGCTTTTGTTCAGCCTGCAGACTGGTGATCTCTCTCAGATCTTCCAGCAAAGGGTTCTTTTCAATACAGCTTGACTGGTTTGAACCCAAAGTATAGCTCTTATTTGCACTGATGGCATTTACAGCGGTTTAAGGCCGAACGCTTGAGGAAAACACCACTGGCACAAGACACAGCTCTTGGAGCTGTGGATGGGGTTCGCATTGGTCCAGAACCAGGGTCTGCATCCACAGCAGTGCAGGGCTGAGACAGGCTTTGCTTCGCTTGCTCCTCTTTGCTCTGGCTTGGGGTGCTTGTTCTCCACTCCAAACTGCTACTCTGCTCCCTTGCAGACAGAGAAGGGTGGTCTCTGTGGGAGCCAGGCTTTAGGAGGGACAGAAGTGAAGCTGAGGCTGGGGGTGCAGGGCCTGGACACTTAAGGTACCTCTCACTAGCATTTCAGTTTTGATGAAAGAAAAAGATCTTCTGGTCATGCCACCTAATTGCAGTTGGATGATACACACCATGGAAAAGGAATGGGGCATGCAAGCTGGGCCCCCTCGGGTGATGCTGTGCTGGGAGAGGAGATGCAGCTGAAGTGCTCAGGCCACGGCTCCAGGCAGGAGCCAGCCACAGGTGAAACTGACTGACAATACACTGGAGCAGCTTGTGCTGCTCTACTTGTGAAGACAGACACAACCTTTGCCCTCTGTGGCTATGTCAGTCAAAACACTCTAATATCTCTTGTTTCCCAAGATCAGAAGTGATCAAGTTAATTTATATTTCAGAATGACCCATCAAAGGAACAGTCTTGGTCATGATGTGATTATCAGGAAGGCCAGAGTGCTTCATCTCTGTCCTGTGACTTACTGAGGATGTGAGTTTGCCTTTCTGCTGAGAACCAACTCATTCCTGATCTCTCAAGTTTTCTTGCTTAATATCCCTGTCCTGAGCCAAGGCTGTCCTAATTTTTCACTGATGTCCAAGGATTAATGTAGGGGAAATATGAAGTGATGAGGTTACATGACAGTTCCAGTCGTGGTCGTCAGAAGCCACCATAACCCTTTATTCTCCCCAGCTGACATTGCCACAGATGTGATTTCCAAGGTGAGCCATGAACTTCCAGGAGATCAGAATCCTCAGTAGTAATAAAAAATACCCCAGCTGTGCCTATGTATTGTGCTGCAGATCCTGTAATTACTTTATTTAGACCCATTTGTTGAATTGTAATTTGGTTCCTCCTTAGTTTAAATTATGCTTTCCACTTTCCCTTGACTCTTTCTTGCAGAGGGCACTCAGGGAGGGCTTCCAGCCAGAAGGACCAAGGTCTAACCGTCATTGTCCTCACCTCCTCTACTGTCATGTTCTTAGTGGGAACCAAGCTGTAGGTCACATTGGGTGTCAAATGGAGCAGGGGGTGACCCAGCCTGGGTGAGCATACTTTTCCCTGAGGTGAGTACTGATGCTCTCTGCCACCAGAGACACTTTCCTTACAGGTATACTTGCAGCAATGTCCTAGCTATCCAGCGTTATTTAAGATCCTAAAGCACTTTTCACATTATTAAGACCATTAGCTCCACTTACATCCACAAAATCCTCTCCAAGGCGATCATACATTTCCTTTTCCAAACCTTAAATTTCCCTTTGATTTTATATGGATAACCATTGCTTGAGCTGCTGAATATCACTGGAGACTGACCCTCCTAATCCACGCCAACGATGGGCTAATTGAATCCTATTTTATATGTAATTTCTCAATCAGAGAACAAAGTGCTTTGGCAACCTGGATCAAAGTTATGATTATTGTTGTTACAGTGAAATAAGCTCCTGGAAAAGTCATGTTGACTTCTCCTTTGTAGGTTGCCTGCACCATGAAGCCTTTGAAGTCTAATGGCCTGGCACCGTATCTTGTGTAGGTATGGCCTATAAACAGACATTTATAATGAATAAGTATATTATTATTTATTATTTGTAGTACCTCAGAGCACAATCCTATATACATGACTCAATGCATATACAGGGCCAAAAGCTGTTAGAAAGACACTAATAGGTGGGGCCTTTCGTTTGATCCAGCATGGACATTTTTTACGTGCTCTACAACCAGTTTTACATGGATCTTCAGTCAGCAAGATGAGGTGTTAGTTCTGACTCTGCATCTTCAAATTTTATGTCGTTGGCAGATCCCAGTGAACTCCACAAAGGGGCTAGGGGTGATGGGGGAGGAAGAGTCAGGGTTTCTTGAAATGTATCTAGCTCTTGACATTGGTGCTTCCAGACCACAGAAAGTGTCATGTGTACTGTGTATTCCTTACTTGTATTCCTGAATCCTCCTCCTACTCTGAAAGACTTGGGGGAAAAAAAAAAGAGTTGCCATTTGTAGTCATTCCTCTGTGCAATGTCCCCATACTGGTGCTTCTGCCCCACAGCTTCCCCGGTTTGGGGACCGTGGTGACCTGCTGCCAAAAGCCACTCTGTGGCTGGCTGGCTGTGGCTTCTAGAGGGACAGACATGAAAACCTCCGAAACCTTCTTCACCTCCTGGGTTAGCTGAGCTCCTCACCTTATGACTGTCACAGCGTGCTAGGTCTCTGCGTTTCTCTGCATTGTTTTTCTGAACCTCTGTGCTCCCCAAACTCCCCTGACAGGGGTGAGTGCATTCCCATGGCAACTGAAACACAGAAGCCGGGCAGGGTCTGTTCCTCTGACCATCCCCAGCCTGTGTCTGTGGGACCATCTCTGGCATTGGAACGAGTAGCAAGTGGCTTGGGGAAGGGACCTTTTTGGTATTCTCAGCAGGAAGCGGAATGTGCAGTGCTTATGAGGCACCTCTTTCTTCTCTAGGCTGGAAAATAGATGGGAGGATGGGAGAAAGGCTTCTGCCTCTTCCCTTGTACACAGGCCAGGGTGGCACAGGTCATGGGTCATGCAGGACACAGAAGCTGAGGCCAACCTCATGCTTGCCGGCAGGAAACAACACAGAGCAGAAGGCCAGCACCGGTGTAGGGTGCTGGGTGGGAAAGCACGTGCCCCTGTAAGGCAGGCTCCATAGCCCAGCACAATGAGTTAGGTTGGATCTTGCATCTCCTTTGTTTGCTTAAAGGAAGTGCTCCGGTGCTCCTGGAAGCCTCTGAAGATCCTCTGTCATCAAGGCTTTGCTAGGAGGTCGCTATGCCTCCAAGGGGCTAAAATTCAGTTTTAGGGTATGGCTGGAGCAGCCCTGAGTTGCCCTGCTCCAGGACCTGCTGCCACCATGTGTGTGCCCATCAGGAGAGGGGAAGTTAGCGGATAAACATTGGGAAACTTCTGAAGATGCTAATTAAGCAACTTTAAGTTATAAACATTTTTAATTGGACCCATTTTTGGTGTCACATACTATCTCTTGATGAGATCAGTCCTACAATTAAAGCTGTTTTAATCTCTCTCTCTCCTGCTCCTCCTCTCTTCCCTGCTTGTCTTTCTGGTTACGAATTAGAAAAGAAATCACTGAGACTTCTTGGGCTTTTCTGAACATTGCTGGTTTTAAGGTGTTATATTTGATTTACATTAAATCTGACCAAAAACTCCACCTTGGGACCAGACCTCCTTTATCAATGTTGCAGCTCTCTTTCTGCTTTTTCCTGCAGATTTTTGAGGAGGAAAGACAAAACGTGGGCTTTTAAGAGATGTGCTAGCTCACCACCTAAATGGTGATAGCATCGCTCTGTAATGTAACCTTTGCCCAGGTATATTGCAGCATTTCGCTGTCTCCCTGTGATAAATACTACATTGTGATCTCTTTCTCTCTTTTTTTTAAAATATTTTTTCTTAAATGACAGAAGTGGTTTTGTGTTGAATCAGAAGATCCAAACACCACCAGTGTGCTCCTTTTTCTTTATCAGGAGCCGATCAAAACTCTCCAGGCTTTAAGGGAGTTGGGACTCTGGTCCAAGCTGCACAGCTCATGCCCCATTCTACCCTGGGGATAGCTAAAGACATCAGGTTTCAGGCTTCCCCTCATGACCCTATTTCGACTTCACGTGTGCCTGCCTTCCTATCTATTGCGTGACACCAATTTTAAACCCAAAGTCTCGAAAATAGCGACTCTCTGATGGCATGGCACTATGAGAGCCTTTCTTCAGGGGATGAGGTGGAGGGGACAGAGATGGAAGGGGGTGAAGGCTTCGGTCCCAGCTTCACCTTTTCTTGCCTCACCTTGTCCTGCAAGTGCTCCCCAATGCGGTGCTCTGCCTGACAGCAATGCTATTTTCGTGTGTGGGTCAAGATGTGTGTGCGTACAGACCTCTGTGCATGTGCTAAGGAGCTGCCAGCCAGGGACGCTCAAGTTGAAGTAGGGCCAGGCTGGAAGGGTGCTTGAGGGTGCCTGTCAGTGGCAGTCAGTGCTGGTCAAGTGCCATACTCTGTCGGACGACTCCTCTTTTGGGAGGGAGGGAGCTCCCTTAGTGCCGCCCTGCTTTGGCCCCACAGAACTGGGGGAGTCAGCCATCCAGCTGAGGTTTGTTCCTTTTACCTCCCCACCACTGGGGTCCTTATGTTAAATTTTGGGGGATTTAAAACCTGTCCTGCCCAGAGGATATGGATACTTTTGGAAGCAGCAAGACATGGTCCTGGCAGCTTCCTCAATTCAGCACTAAGGCTGGGTATTTCACAGCTTGCATAACCCTCATTTGCTTCAGGATTTTTGCTGAAGGGGTTATGATGCCAAAGGCTGCACTGTAGAGGTTTCATTTCACTTCCAGGAGGCTGCCTGCCATTTTTATGCTATCTCACAGAGTCATGGAGCACTGCAGGTAATAGAAACCTTTAGTTTTCATTGATTATTCATGGCACAGTTTACTTTGCTAGGCATCCTCACAGACCACAGAGCCTGCAGCCTCCCAGCACGCGTAAGGGGACACATTTCCTCGCCACAGACAATTTGGCTTGAAAATTTCCTTGAAGGATTTCAGCTCTGCAGATAACAAACACTTGGGTGTCTTTGACTTAGGTTCACTTTTCACCAACGACTTACACTACCCCCGGGCCCTCTGATCTCCCTGTCCCTGCTGGTGCCCCTGGGTGGGTTTGGTAGTCTCTTTTTGCCAGGACACTGCCCTTCGTCTTTTCATCCAGCCATGCCATCTGTGTGCTAATCCTGATCTCTGCCCTGTGAGGAACTGGCTTGGGACCCTGCCAGCATGAGCTGAAACCTAGGGTGGCTTTCAGGGAAATGCTGAAACTCAGACAGCTCCATTTCACTTTAAATTTTTTTGGGGAAATCCTGAAAAGCTCTTTATGGAAATTGTATTCTTGCATCAGCCTGCTTCCTCTTTCCCTCTCCTTCTCTCCCCACCTCTTTGTCTGCTAAATAAAACAACCTACATTTTTGACCTGAATTACTTTAAGTGTCCCCGAAGGCATGTGAAGCTCCTAGGACTGTAGGAGGGTTTTCTTCTTTGGTATGGTTAGATACCATCATTAGAGATGACAGCCAGGCTGGATCCCCCCAGCCTGAACGCTATATTTGTATTTTGCTGCACAAACAATAACTCTGTGCATTTCTGTAGAGCTGGCCGTCAGGGAGAAGCTTGGGCCGCTTTACAAACAGGCAGGAATCAATCCTGTGGGCACAAAATCTCCCCATTTCTGCAGGTGAGACACAGGGACGTTAAATAATTGCCAGCATCCCTCAGCGAGGACCTGAATCTGCCTGCATCTGTATTCACCTAAATCACCAATAACTCCAGTGCTGTTAGCAGAGGAGCCAGCAGCAGACCAAAACCAGGAACCCAATCTGAAGACGGCCCCCCACACCTGCAGCATCCCCGTCCTCTGCCCTACTAGCAGCTCTCCCTCCCCTGGGGGAGCCATCAAGCTCCCCCAGCCTCCCCAGAGGGCATCCAAGGACTGCGCACCCTTGGAGAGACAGAAGCAGGAGGGCACGGGATGTCCTCTCCTATGCCCTCACCTCTCTGCTGCTGGAGCTGAGACAGCAACTGAACCCCTCCGGAGATGCTGCATGTCAGGCCTTAGCAAAATCCAGCTCAAATCACACGTTCCAAGCAGTAGGTTTTTTTGAAACGACAATGAAATTGCTCGTTCTGGCCCATTTTAACACTCTCTCCTATAACATGCATGGCAGACCTGGCTGAATTAAACCAGCCGTACTAATTTCTCTTGTTATAGCAGCCCCATGTAACACAAAAGTGCTTGGCTTTGGAGGATGATATTATAAAGAAGGACACTGTAATTTAGTGGCTCATTTAATATGAACCAAGAGAAATATGAGGCATGCCAATGCCGCACTGGGGCTCTATTTATATCCTTTTTGGTGTATGGCATGATTTATAATGAAGGATCATTTTTATATAGTATTAGCGTGGTAATGGAGCTTACTGGGTTACCATGTCTGGAGTTAGGAAATATTGTATTAGAAGAGGCTCTGTGAACACCGGGTAAGAATAGCCCTTTCTTCAGTATTAAATCAAGACTCCAAGCTTCCTAAAAATAAATTTTAATGCACTCTATTTACCTAGGAATGTGAGCTTTTATTAATGCAGCAGGAGTATCTCCACCTCTGAGCTCAGAAGCTGTTGCATGCAGCCTCACAGGGTTCATTTTGTGGCTCCCAGCCCCCTGCTCAGCACCCCCTCCCGCACCGAGATCATTCTTCTCTGCTGGAAGCCTAGGAGGAGGACAAAGGGTAGAGTAAGCAGAAGAGCCGTATTTTGCTGGGGAGCATGGTATCAAGCTTATGGGAAGCATCTCCTTCCTCTGCATGTCCCCCACCCTCTCTGTCCCCCCTGCCTCTGTGCATGAAAGCCCTGCGGCCCAGCACCTCTCCCCTGCCCCCAGGGCTGCTGTTAGGGAGGAGGAAGACCAGGATTTACCCCCTCAGAGCTGTTTTTTCTGAAGGCCACACAGCAAGCAAGCGGTGGAGCCAGGATGAGAGTAGAGCCGCTCTGGCACCTCGCCCTCTGCATGATTCAGAGCTTGTTTCTGAAGCAAGAGGACTGGGTAACGTTTCATTTGTCTATCTAGAAAGCTGCGTGTTCTGCTTCCCATTTAAAGCTCAGTAGCCTCATGATGATTCAGAGCGCAAGCAGGAATGTGCCCGTACGCTGATGCCTGGTGCCAGGCAGCACGATGCCTGCCAATGATTAGTTCTGCTGTGCAGGTGGGTAAAGGAATTAAATCGGGCTTAGAAACAAGGGGGGAAACAATCAGCTGGAGGATGCCAGGGAGAAGGAGAGCTTGCAGGGGCATGGCAACGCCTTTCCAAATGTCGCTTCCACTGAAGCTGAAGTGCAAGACAGCGAGACTCGGAGGGTTTTGTCTAAAGCAGCTGGCAGTGCAGGGCACTGCAAGCTCGCTGCAGGGAGCTGGTGTTGCTCACCCCCTGAGGAAGGATGTTTGGCCCTTCCACTTCTCCCCACAGGGCAGGGAGAAGCTGTGGGAGGCCGCAGTACCACCGTGGCCATGGCCCCATACCCTCGCTGCGGCGCCCCAGTGCCAGAACACCTCCAACTGGCTTCTCCAGACGGGGCTTGGCTTTTGGGGCACGAGGTGACAGTGCTGATAGGGCTGATGGCTATGCCGGCTGGCCTGGGCCAACCCACAGGAACAGCAGCCATGAGGAGACCACCGCTGGTACCATCCATAGCATCACAGGCAGTCAGCAGCCTGCACTGCCACGTGCTCCCAGCCCAAGGTACTTCCTGGGCCGTGCTGAGATGGATATCACCTCACAGCCCCCCGCACGTGCTGCCTTGCTTGAGGGGAGTCCCCCGCTCCCCACTCTCCCGGCCCTGCGGGGACACAGCCGCCATTGCCAGCCAGGAGGGTGACATGCAGGAGCAGACAAAGCTGGATCTGACTCCACTTCCTGCTGAGCCAACCTCAGGGAAATTTCCCAGCCGCTTTGAATAAAAATGAATTAAGTAGCCTGGCAGTAACTCAGACCATATTTTATTAACTTGGCCAGAACCAAGTAACGTTAATCCCCCTCCCTGAAATTTCTTTTTTACAGCCAGGCTCTAATATATGAAAATGTGCTGGCAAAGTTTGCGGTAGGTTACAACCCTCCGGTTAGTAGCTACTGCGCGGTGGGGCGGGGGGTTATCATTTGGACTGGGGCTGGACACGCAGCCTGGAGCCCCACACAGCCCACCCGAGCACTGAGACAGCGGGCAATGGCTTTCCCCACTGCTGGCCACGTCACCTGGGGACAATCCCCAGTGGTTCATCACTTTTGGAGTGAGGGATGGAGGGATGCCTGGGTGCCTGAGGGGCGTCAGTGGTCACTGGGTGAGGGTAGGGGCCAGCTCTGGACCAGGGGGCTGAATTGTTCTGTGGAGGTGTCTTTGGCCTTCCCTCCCCCCCACCCACTCCTCAGGCAAGAAAAGTTTTCTTGGCTCAGCAAATGCTGTGTCACAGTTTCTCCACAAAACTGGTGGTGGTGGGGGCAGCATCTGCTCAGACTTCCAGGCATGATGCCTTCATGCCTGCTCTTGCTTTAGACGTTGAGATGTACCCCACAGAGGACACTGGCATCTAAAGAAAGGCAAAAATCACCTTCTTCACTGGTTCCTCCTTCTGGGCCACGCATAAACGTGATGGAGGCCAGGGAGTTGCTGCAGAGTGGGACTGCTAGTGGCCTCATGGATGCTGCAGGGACCAGCACTCCTGGGGCAGTCTCCAATGGGCTGGTGACCCATAGGGGCCCGGGGGGGGTTGTCTCCATGTTTCATAGACACTGCCCTTGAGTTTAGTGCATGTGAGGGGGTTTCTGAGCCTGTGGGGCAAATTAGCATCCTCTTCACCCTCTGCATCCTTGTTCCCCACATAAGCCCTCTGCCTTCCTTGTTTATTAGCAATAGTATTCCTAATAACACTTCACACATCAGTAAGAGCTTCCATCTGAGGAAATGAAAGCACTCTACAGACATTAATGATTTAAGATGCTTAGCCCATCTTCAAGATACGTAAAGAAAACCATCCTCTTATTTACAAATGGGAAGCTAGAGCAAGCCACAAGTGTCTTCTGACAATGAGGGAGGCAGCAGTGAGGCAGGCTGAGAGTCCAGTCTCCTTCACGTCTGCCTGCGACCACAGCTCCCATTTGCTGTTTTTCAGACCATTTCTCTGTGCCTGTGATGCTCCAGAAGACCCACCAGAGGAGCTGCCACAGCCTCCCGAGGGCTGAACCCAGCTCCCTCACTGCATCATTTGGGGAATGTTTGTCTCCCAGCACGGGCTTTCTCTAGGCAAGCTGGTTCTTGGGTGAGAGCAGCTGCTTGCGGGGTGCGGGACCAGGTTTGGTCTAGCACTGCCTGTGTTTTTGGGATGCTCTCAGGGTGCGGTGATGCCCTGTGCACTGTGAATGAGCCCCGTCCTTGGGGCAGGCAGGGAAACCCACCAGGATTTTGAAGTTGAGGGTCCCCCAGGGATGGGTTGGGCATCACATCCCATCCCGGGCAGCCTTATCTGTTCTTTTGCTGCAACCACACCTGCAAATGCACTGTGGCTGTGTGGCTGTATCCGCTGCCGGGCTGGCTGTGAACGCGGCCGCCATTGCCCAGCAACTGTCCCGTTGCCTGCGGGGTGGGCGTGGGGAGAAGAAACCCGATTATAAATAGCTGGATGAACTCCAGCTCACTGGGCAGTGAACTTTTTGTATATAGCTGCTTTGTAAAATGAAACTAGCCCGTGCCTCTCTGGGTGGAAAAAGAAAGCAAGCAGGGACCACACCTCTGCTATTATGTGCGTCGATCTGCCCATCGGGGTCTGGCAGCGCTTGCCTAGTTAAACGAAATGCTCCTTGTAAACATGGGACTACCAGGTGGTTGCTTGTTAACTGTTTAGGGCACAACTTGAAATAATAGCGTTTGGCCTGGAACAGGGGCCGAAACGGGATTTTCCGCCTTGAGACGTGACCAGATCTGGCTTGCCTGCTTCCCTCTGCTATGCAGAGCTTATAAATAGCCCCCTTCTCATCCTCAGAGCAGCTCCTTCTATTTATTTATTTATTTATTTTAAACCCCAGAAGGATAAAAAGAAGACAGGCAGGCAAGCAATAGTGAAAGTGCCACCATGTTGTTCTATTTTAAACCCCACTTGCCTGCAATTCCGTGTGCAGGCAGGGGAGGAGACCACTGGGTCAGCCCACCGCCGCCTGCCTGGCCGCTGTGGTGTGCGTGTGTGCCTGTGTGCGCTGTTTTATCCTCACGTCACCTTTCAGCCTGTGCTGCTCGCCCTCCCTCTGTCCCCGAAACCTTTGATTAATAGGTTTGCTTGCTTTTTATATCCACACATGTGGTGCATCTGGAGTAAGGCGTGCCTCCGCTTTCTTCTTGGTTTTTTTATCTCCCTCTCTATCTATATGTACGAGGGTTTTGGGGTTTTTTAAATTTTTTTTTTTTTTTTTTTTTACTTTACTTGCAACTGCCATGGCAACTGCTACATGTTTGGCAAAAAGCTTACGGAGAAGAAAAGGGGCTCAGAGCGCTCAGCTGGCAGATGTCCAGTGTAATCATGCCGCAGCGCCGAAATGAGGCCTTTGGCTGGCTGCCGAGCTAGGGAGAACAAAGATGTCAGTTCCCCGTGTTGGCGGCGGCGCTTGTTTGGCACCCTTATATGGTTTCCCAGAACTCCTCGCCTTGGCGGCTTTCCATTCCCTTTAGGGCAGCAAACAGGATTAGCACACACAGACTTGTTTTTCTCTTTTCTCCTCCAACTGTTCCAATGACATCATCCCTGCTGCATTCAGCTGCCAGCAGGGTGACTTTGGGGGTGGGTGTTTTTTGGATTTTTTTTTTTTTTCACTTTTAAAAAAACACCACCATACACACACCAGCAAGCACGATGGTTTAGGTAATGCTTGCACACCCTTCTTGTTAAATTAAAACCCACAAAGAGCAGTGAGCTCAGGCGAACCAGGACAGAGACGTGCTGCTGCCTATTTTTTTTTTTTTTTTTTTCTTCTCATAATTGAATTCCTGCAAGATAAAAATCTCCTTTTCCTCAGTAGACTGTAATCAGCACTTGCAGAGCTGTGGTTTCCAACTGCCCTCATCGTTTGCTTCCTTAGAAACTCCACAGAGAAATCGCCTTGGCACGGGTGCTGATTTAAAGGGCCCAGGACCAGGGAGTAGTCCTCGCCGGCCCTCCGAATCGGGGGAGCTGGGATGTCCCAGCCTGGGGTGCAGGGATATGTGAGGGCCCCTGTGGCAGCGTAGGAAGGAAGCCCCCAATGTTAAGGAAGACTTTGTTTAGGATTGGCTTAAGTTACTGCTGGCCCTTGGAGGGCAGGAAGAAGATGTGCCTGGAAACCACTGAATGTTCTGCCTTTCCCCTCAAAGCCCAGACCATTTTTCTGCTTCTGGACATTTTGTTGCTCGGGCATTTTCCTCTCTTCACCTGGTCTCTTTGCCAGCCAAATAACAGAGCCACACCCCATTTGCAAGGAATCCCTGAGAGTTACCAGCAGCCGAGCATCTGCCCCCCGCCCCCCATCCCCAGCCAAGAGATGGGCAGCCCTTGACTGGGAGGCCAGAGCTGCCTCCCTGCTCCCTGAGCCTCCTTCCCGCCTGTTTTCCTTGGCAGGGGCCACAGGATGTGATGCTGGCTTCCTTCTGTGGCTGCAGACCCCAGGAAGGGGCCCAAAGGGGATGGTGGGCTTTGCCTGAAAGGTTGCTCAGTGATGGAAAAGCCTTCCAGCTCGGGGCTGGGTTCAGGTCACTGGGTGTTTGTCAGCATGGGAGGAGCTGGCCGGTCCAGTTCTTCATCAGGTCGCTCGTTTTTCCACCCCATACTCAGATGGATGGACAGTCGGACACAGACAACAAAGCAAAGCTGCTAGGAAAGCTTTATGTAAGCAGCACTTGGCCAGCGGCTGATGGTGCAGCAAGTGTTCAGCTCCCAGAGCTCCACATCAAATCTGGCAGCACATCAAAACCTCTGTTTCATAACCCACTAGAAATAGGATTTTCTAGCAGTGCCAGGAGGACTCGCCTTGTTGTGTGGGGACCTGGGATTTCACCCGTTGTTAATGGTTAACTCGGCAATGGCCTAAAAAATTCGGTAGTGCCCTTCCCCACGGTGAAATGCATGATTTTACCAGGCACTGTGCCTTGCAGCAACCATGCTACCCCAGTCCACCTGCTAATAACACAACTTGGGAATTAATTAGCAATTAACAGCAACCAAATAATTACAGAATCAGCCATCAGGAGAGAGGCTGTGATTCTGTGAGTGGCTTTCCCAGGATGGGGACTGCTTTCCTCTGGGAAGGGTGTGTGTGAGCATGGCCCCGGGGAGGGAGCAGGCCTGGAGAGGAGACGTCCCCAGGGAAGCACAAATTTCCCAAGGCACAGAGATTTCACTGGAAGAAGAGGGAACCAAGAGACAAAATCGATGTACCCCCACAGTGGCGACCCTCACATGCCTGCCCCACCTTACACGCCACAAGGCTTGGGTTCCACCGGCTATGCCGTGGGAGCAAGGTGAATGTCAGCCATACCCTGAGCTTGATCACACGTGTACAGCACAGCTCAGGTAGGCATGGCAAAGCAGAGCAGTGGCTTTGGTCAAGCCTTGCTGTAGGCTTGAGGCATGCAGCACCCTGCCTGCTTGTAGGGCTGCCCCTCCACAAGAGGCAAACAAGAGCTGCTCACCTTCCTCATTCCTGGGCACCAAAGGGGATAGATGTGTGCTTCCATCTGTGCCTCAGCCCATCCCAGCTCCATGCTGAGATGTGCTGGTGGCACGGGAAAGGCACTTAGATATTTTTTCAGATGCTGAAAAAAGAGTGACTATATTAGATTCATGGTGATGGAAAAGGCCCAGGTATTCATCTTATTCATTGCTCTCTACTTGCCGATGAAGAGTTATCCCCTCTTGGACATGATCCAGTATTTTGTCCAGCCTTGTTTCCAGTGATTCAAGTGACGGGGCTTCCTTTGGGAAACTCTGTCACTGCCTAATGCACTTTTCTGTTAGGAAGTGCATCTCGCCCTGTATTTGGCTTTAACAGTTTGTCTCTAGGCTTGCTTCCCAATGTGCCAGCTGTTTGTCTCCTCCAGGAGAAAGTGAGGTCTTTTAACTTTCTCCATTGGCCAGTCTTAATCCTTTAATCATTTACTGCTTTCCTCCTCTCTGCTGCCATCTGCCCTGTAGCGGTCTTGGTCTGCCAGGCATGGCCAGAGTGCCTCTGGGCAGAGAGACCCTCCCTGGTGTGGGGCTGAGGCTCTGCAGGCTGCTGTGGTGATGGCATCCTGACAGCTCTGTGCTGCTTCAGCTCCTGGCCAGTGAGTGTGAGCTCAGCAGCTGGCATGGGAGAGCACAGCTGGAGGGATGCTCTCTTTTACACCAACTGCTAAAAGCCCAGATGGGGCAGTTCTGGCCAAGTAGGACTGCTGAGACACAGAAACACACGGGCCACACAGAACCTTTCCCTTGGCCACACTCCCTGCAGAGGAGCCAGTAAGAGGTTTGGGTGGAGGAACTTCACAGTGAAACTCCAAAAGGTCAAACTGGTGTGACCAGGACGGTCTCGGCCCTGCCCCCTTGAGAAGCAGCACCAGCACAGTCCAAGGGGACCTGGGTGGCTGAGCTGGATGCAGCCAGTACTTCCTCCTGCGCAGTCAAAATAACGTGATTGGCCCAAGTTACATGCCTGAGGGCACCTCATGCAGACCAGTCTCCTTCCCTCCCTCACCTTCACAAAAGTGATGTTAGCACTCCTTGTTCTACACGGAAGTTACCTTCCGCAACTGATTCTCATGCCTCTGTTTGGAGGTGCAGGGGTGTCCCTGTTCCTCACCCCTCAGCTTGGATTGTCCTTTCAGGAATACGTTTCTGTGGTCATATTCTGAGTCTCTTTCCATTCTCTCACCCCATTCTTCTGTGTCCCTGTGCTTGCAGCTCCTTGGTATGGAGTCGATGGGGCCACGAGCACCTCTGCCTCTTGCTCTCACCCACAGCAGGGTGGGGGTGGGGTGGGGTGTGTGCCCCAGCCTCTGGTCCCCCACCGGCTGTTCCCCTTGCACGCACGCAGTACATCCCCCCCAGCCTCTGGGCTTTCGTCACAATGCTCCACACAGCTCAGCCCGGGTCGGAGGCCTGCATTCCTCCCTGCCGTGGGACCCAGCGCTCACCCCCTCTTTTTTGTTTCCTTTTGTTTATGGTACTCGATCCAGCTTTCGGGCCATGCGCAAATGCTCTGCTCCCGGCCAACTTGAATTCATTTCAAGGAAGATTGCACAAGAGTTCAGGGCTGGTGCTCGGAGCCAGGCCTGCTGGGCTGGCTGTTTTGTCCTCTCGGCCCCGGTCCTGCCGGAGGACCTGCTGGCACGGCCCCCCGCCAAAGCGGAGTCAGCAGGATGCCGCATGGGCTATCCGGCTGGGAGGAGCCAGAGCAGCCAAGTCCAGCGGAGGTCAGGGACAGGATTTGCAAATTTCGTTTAAAAAAGAAGGGAAAAAAAGAGAGCGCAATAGGAGTTTGTCTGGGATGGTGTGCTCCGTGTTAGAGCCATGCAGATTGATGGTAACCCCAGCTGCCTCCAGGTACAAACAGCTCTTCCTCCAGTCTCACGCTGGGACTGGGCAGTAAAAGCTCTGCTGCTGCTGCTGGCTGTGGTAGAGAGCCCAGGCTCAGAGTGGCGAGGGAGGAGCTGGTAAGCTGAAATAGCTCCCCTGAAGTCAAAGAGGAGGAGCTGGAGTGTCCCGACGGCGTGCACAACTGCAGATGTGTCCGGGAGCCTGGGGCACCCTCTCTCAGTCTCGCCAGGTTGTCGTGCACAGCCTGGCTGGCCTTTGGTGAGGCGAAGCAACTTACTACGCCCGTGTCTCTCAAGCACGGCTTATGCTTCAAGTGACATGAAAACCTTGCTTCCCATCCATCTGCAGGTTTTAAATGCTGCAGGCAGGTTTAAAAAAAAAACCAAACCAACAAAGAAACCCCCTTTTCTTAATGGTTCATAAGTCTTATTTGAAGGCAGGTTTATTTTGTTTGGTTGGTTGACCAGTCTTTTTGGTGACCTTGTCAGCACAGATATCAGCCAAGAGCTGATTGGGGAATACTTAGAAAAGCCAAATGTATGTGCACGAGCAGGCTGCAGTAGGGGCGACCCTGGGAGAGTTAGCTGCCCTGCTTGGCCTCTGTCAATTATTTTTGAAAAATCACAGGGTATAAGAAGGTTTGGGGTACAGGAGGTTCCTCAGCAGGCGGTGGCTGAGGTGTTGAAGTGCCTTGTGACACCCATTGCCATCACAAGTAAGAAATTTTGTTTACTTTCCTGACACGAGAGCCTCCCCTCTTTGAAGGAATTTGAAGCAATTTAAAATCCCTTGGGAAAGCCCTGTCTTTCTCAGAGGTGGGATTCATTTCAGCTGGCTGTGGGATTTTGAAAATCACACAGCTCTGCAGGCTCATGATCCTTGCACTTCCTTTAGGGCATGAGGAGGAAGAGGTATCTCAGAAAGCATGACTTGCTTAATGGTTGAGCAGGACAAATCTTTTGCTGGAAGTTCCCATCTCTTCAATGGAGTGTAGAGGCAGACTAGGAGGTTTGGTTTGCCATGGCTGCCTACCTTAGAGAAGATGAGCACTAAATGATGTGACCCACGCAGGAGAATGGACTTGGCTTGGGCCCTTTGCAGCCACAGAGCCTCCTCCAAATGATGTATGGTCAATATGCAAGAGCTTGCCCGCTGTTCCCTCTTGCTCCTCACAGTATAGCCCATGGGATGAGCATGGAGACAGACGTTGAGGTTCAGGGGTCAGCTGTATTGCCTGCTCCTCTCTCTGATGTAGCCTGCACCCCTACTTTACCCATTCATTCACCCTCTTCAAGCCCATGGGCTTGAACCTGGATACTATGAATTCTTCCTCTGACTTCCAGGTTCTAGTGTGGCTTCTTGGTGATCTCATTTAGAAACCCTGATGAATGCAGCGACGTGGCCCCTGAATTATTCTCACTTTCACCAATTTCATTTAGGTACACGGTAATACTTTGCCCATACTTTCCAGTTTAACATAATGCTGATAAATTATACGACAATGATAAATTTTCATTTTATTTAAAGCTGTTTATCATCCATATCTATTATGGAAAATCATCAATTATGTAAAAAGCGTGAATGTTTAAAGAGCCTCTAAAGTGTCTCTATTTATGGATTGCACGTTGTGTCTTCTTTACTCCTTGCTTGTGCACACACTGGAGAGGCTCCTCCATTAAGCATCAGTTTTGCACAAAGAGCCTGAAAAATGGAACTTGACAGAGGGGCCTCAGACAAGCTGGAGGCTTGTTGCAAAATGTGGCTGAGCCATAAAAATTTCACTTCATGGGAGAATCCCTCAACCTGCAAAGATGGGTCTAAACCAGAGGACCGGTAAATTAGGTGGATGCAGTGTGCTTTGGGTCAAAAAGCCACACTACCACTCTCCTTAAGTCCCCTTCCGTAGCTTAGCCAGGGGAAATGGATGAGTTTTTTGTGAGCTCTCACTATTGGAGGGGGTCCATACTCTTCACAACCCAGCCGTGCTGGGATTTCTGCAGTCCCCCCCCCAAAAAAAAAGCCAGAGGAGCTGCTCTCCCAACGATTGGGTCAGGTGTGGGCTGTGCTGCAGAAACACACTGCTTGCAGAGAGCTGCTCTGGAGCAAGGGAGCGAGATGCCTAAAATCTCTGAGATGTTGTAAGCCGGGCAGCTACCACACATCTCTGAGCTTGCAGGGCAGCCTCTTTGTACAGAGGGACAGATTCTGCGCGCAGGGCAGTATCTTTGGACCCACCTTGTATGAACACCACAGCAACTAGCATGTGCATGTTTTGGCATGTGCATTAAATCATAGTACTGGGGAGGTTTTACAGTAAGGAGTTCAGGTCAGGGTGTGAACACCAAACGGAGACCCTTTAAGGGAGTCAGAGATGCTGGCATCTTGGATTGCTTCTTCCTGTCAAGATGTTGGGGGAACAGAAAGAGTTAAATTAGATAATGAAAAGCAAATTAACTAAACGGCACTATCCTGGCCCGATGCTGATCTTGCGGGTTGTGTGCCAGTAATTCCCGAGTAACCCGGAGCACATCTGGGTGTTTCTGGGGCAGCTCTGTCTATTCAGTGCTGCCAGGCCATTGGAGGGGGCCCGCAGCTGCCACGGCTCTCCGGCAGCGTGCGACAGGAAAGGGAGAGCTTTCTCACACGTCTGACACAAGAGCTTGATTGTGGGGATTGCTGACGGGTGACCTCCCCGGGCCGCTGGTGCTGGGGCCGCTGGGTCCCCCAGCACGGGCACCCACCGGGAGACATTCTGCTCTTGCACTACAGCACCTGTAGTGCTGGTGAGTGTCCTGTAGCTGCCGAAGACTTAGGTTCTTAAACAAGTCTCAAAAGTAATTAGTTGTGTTTTTAAATTGCGACTTATGTGGTGCTGTAGGGGATGTGTCGGGTTGTGACAAGAGGGGAGCGTGAAGCCTGCGGAGTGGGAAGCGTGGTGGCATCTGCTATTTTTAAACATGGCATGCAAGGTCATCTCCATGCTGTCCCCGCACTCAGCCCCGGTGCCTCCTGCCCACCTGCCCTTCCCAGTGCTTGGTGGTCTTCTCCATTAAATCTTCCATTTTCTTTCACTCTTCCTTTCCCCTTGTAGCCATCAGGAGATGCCCTTGACAGTGCCATGCGCCTTTAAGCCAACTAAGCAATAACACAAGGGAAGATTTGCAGCCATCATGCCTTTTATTGAGTGCATTAAAGACCTGGGATCAAAGACTGGGTACTTCCAGCACTAGAAGAGTTGCAGTGGCACATTAGTAGGATTTTTTTTTTCCCCTACCAGTTCAAACAGCTACGCAAATTTTCCATTCAGCTTCTATTTTTTCCCTTAGGCTCACGGGATAAGGAAGAACATCCTCTGGATCCTGGCTTCTCCCATGGCAGATGCTGCCTCTCTCACTGCTCTTGTCCTGATCCGACCTGGCTATCGTGAAACCCAGTGTGAATCTTGTACCCAGTGCTCTGACTGTTGGGCAGGGTCAGAGGATCATTGCTCTGCCAGAGAGAACCTTCTGCTTTACAGCAACAAGCAAATCCAGTTTCTCTCATGCCATACAGGGAATTACTATTCTGTTTCAGAAGCAGTCTCCCACACACTGTGATGAAGGGAGAGAGCCCCCCTGCCCCCCAGGAGACTCCCATGGCCCTCAGCATCCTGGTACCTATCTGTGCACATCAGCATCTCCGTGTTTCACCTCCTCTACCAGACACACTCTCTCATGCATCCTAGGATCATGCTTGTCTTTCCACAACTGCATCCTGTTGGTGCCCAAAATTATTAACTCCTGGTGTGCCCTTTTTCCCTGCAGCCAGTTCCAGACGAGTTCCCAGTTCACAGTGTCAGTTCTTGCTGTTAATCCATAAACTGTAACCTTTACATCAGGTACTGTTCAACGTAATTGGATTTCTATTACATGATGTTCTTTCCTGTGGTTAAACAAGACTTGCTTTACTTAAACAGACAGCCCCAGGTGAGATTTAATTGTAACCTTAGCGTTAAAGCTCACACAGCGTTCTCTCGAAGCCTCTGGTCCACCAAACTGTCACCTGTATTTATCCTGACATGGCACGCTAGCAATCATCTATCACTCTCCGTCAGCAAGGCCCAGCCATGTCCTGCAGGACCTCAGCCATCTCCCAAGAACCCACGTTTTCCGTGAAGAGAAGAATAAAACCAGGGTGGCTCCAAGTCAGGTTGCCCTGACTGCAGTGTAAACAGGCTGCCTGCTCTGGTTCAAGCTGCAGTGGAAAACAAAGGCACAAGAGACCAAACAAGGTCATTACACACAATTTGATCCAATTACATATCTAAAACCAGGGCTCTTTTTGTGACAATTTTTTATTTTGTGCTGAGAGGGAGGGAAAGCAGCCTCACGCATAATAGAGCGGCGCTGGGCACTAAAACACAGCTCCTCTCATGTAAAGCAGCAGTAACGCCCCTAAATCCACCTGCACGTCGGCTGAGAGTTCATTTACCCCCACTCTTGCCACCGCCATTCCCTGTGGTTAAAATATGTCGGTATGCAGGAAAAGTTTCCTGCGGCAGCGCACAGGCTGCGGCCGACCCCCCCTCCCCGAGCCCTGTGACTTCTTTGATGCCACAAGAGCATGACAGTAAGAGAAATGCCTGGGGAAGTGAATCAATAGCGGCAGGCCGGCCAGCTGCAGGGTGAGGACGGGGTAAATCGCGGGAAGAAATTTTCCCAGCCACCGGAGGAGCTGGAAGAACAATGCGGAGAAGAGGATGTGAGGCACTTCCCGCCGCTGGGCAGCCCCGCGCCAAAGAGCGCCGCAGCCTCCAGCGCTATCTTTGTACCCTGTCTTGGTCTGGAGGCAGCTTTTGCTCTCTGCTGTGGGTTTCTATACTCGTCGTTGCTTTTAGCTCTCTCTCTCTCTCTCAGAGATCTAATTGTTACTGTAAAAAGAAGGGGACTGTGTCCCCTGGCCCTTCTGGCTGACGTCTACCCAGCCCATCCGAGGCAGGTCTCTGGGCCAGACAGGGTATGCTGGTTCTTCTCCAGGATTTGGCAGGCAGAGCAGTGCCAATGCCTTTTTTTTTTACTGTTCCCATCCCTCTTTTTCCTCCTCCCACCCCTGAGAGATGAAGATAGTGGATTTCTTGTTTGTTCCCATAACCTCTGACTGTTACCAGCCACTCAAATCTCTGTCTAGATCCCTCAGAGCTGCTTTTTTCTGCAATATTCAAGTGCCTTCTGCAAGTGAAAAACTCCAAATCCCAAACAACCCAGCCCTGTGATTTTCCTCCCTACTATCAGGAAACAGGTTTGTTTGTTTTTTAATGAATGCAAAAGAATGCAGATAGCGGTGAGGAAAAGCTTGGGCAATGAGTTCAGCACTTCTTTATTTAGGCTCCTCCATGTATATCAGCTGAGCCCAGCAGGCAGCAAAGCAAGGGCTGGATGTTATTTCAGGAGAAGCCTGGTCTTTCATGCTTGAGACAGAGCGGTGTCCCTGGAGGAGAGTTCTTGTCTCCTGTCTGCATGGGTGATTTGGGCAGGAAAAGAAGACAAGGAATTACAGCAATGCTGCTTTTCCTCTCTGTCTTCCAGGATTTGTGTTGCAGGTGTCCTCAGGTCTGCCCACTGCCACCAAGACGAGCTGGAAAGGGTTCCGCACATGCAGTTCTGCCTGGCCTGGCATTCCCCACAGCTCCAGTGTCAGGCTGCAGAGAGAGGCACATCCATGGCATGATGTGGAAGATGGGCAGTGTATGTTGATGCTGGGGACGCTGCCACTCACGCTATGCTAGGTGGCATGGGGTGAACACTAATAGCAGGTTTGTAAATCAAACCAAAATGGGGGATACCCCCTACAATCCCCCCCAAAGCAATGTGGCAGATTAAGCATAACATTTATCCTGGTTTATTGCTTGGCACTTCGTGCTAGTTTGAAGTGTTTCTACCTTCAGTCTTGAAGCATCCCTTCAGCATGAAAAGTAGAATTGCATCACATAGAGCAAGCTGCTTGGATTTAGGATTTTATTCAAAGAGCATATATAAGTTGGCCGTGTCTCTTTGCTGAATTCGGCACAGATTCAGGCTTGGTCAGCCTGAAATTGCATTTTTTCAGTGCATAAAATATTCATTTCACTTTTTTTACCTGGCTCTGGCCATGATACTGTGTGAACCACATCTTTGTGATGCCTTGGTAGTTAAAGGCACATCTGTGCTTTGGGATCTGAGATAGGTCACCTCTAGTCCCCAACCCGATATTCATTTGCCTGTGGTGAATGCATTTCTTCCTCAGTAGCACAGGATTTTCGGTCGTTTCAAAGTACATCTTTTGTAGCAGGTTTTTATGCAAGAACTTATTACTAGGTTGTTTTTTATTGATGCAGAGAAATCTTTCACGCAATTTGCATCCCATTAACAGCTTCATAAGAGATGATCCTGATTCTAATGGCTCTGCACAATAAGCTAATAAAGCCAAATATGGAAGGGATTACGGAGTGTGTTGCTGCTATACCCACAAAATGGCTCGTACATTCAAGAGAGGCATCGCCTCCGCTGACACCTAAAGTTAGTCCTACGAGTTACTGCTATTGATATTTTTCAGCAGCACTTTGACTGTCCTTTATGTCCTTCTGCTTGGCCCCTCCATTTTCTTGTGCTGGCAGCAGAAACTGAAGAGGACCCCCAGCCTGCAGGGACCACTACCTCGTAGGTGGGTGTCCTACACAGCCTGCCGGGTGGAAAATGCTGCGGGATTCCAGCTCTCCAACAGAACTGATGCTGTTACATCCTTTCTGTAGCACTGGAATAACACCAGAGGCTGCCTTGGGGCAGGTATAGGTGCCAGACAGTGTCTCAGCCATCACCACCTCCCTGTAGGCATATTTACACCCTGTGCTTTCCCTGCAGGAAAGGCCAGGGGTCTGAGCTGAGCCTGTCAGATCTGCTGCCCATCTCTGATGCCACTGGCATGACGTAGGCTGGTGGGCTGACTTACCAGCTCCAGAGGATGAATAACTCTCCCTCTGTGTTAGATTTTCAGTCCTCAGCCTTGGGGTTTTTTTATTAAGTTTCATAAACAGGGGATTGGAAGTGAAGGGCAGGCGTCAGAAGCCAGCCTCCTGCTGCCGGAGACCTGACAGCTCTGCAGAGGGATATGATAGGATGCCTTCGCAGGGAGATGGTACTGAGCAGCATGAAGGTTCCTGTTCCTGTCCCTTGGGGAGCACGTTTGTATGCTGTTTCTTATCAAGGTTAGAAAACTACTTCTGTGATGGATGAGGTGGTGGAGGAATGAGGCTGGTGGGAAGCTGGGTCAGAAGAGAGAGAGAGTGGTGTGGGAGAGGGAAAAATGACAGTCCAGAGCACGGTGGAATCTGCCTACAACTGGCTTTTCCCTCCCTCCAGCAGATCCTTCCTTGTCTGCTCCGGCTTCATCTGGGAACAGCAGTCACGGGTCACTACAGCCATCTGGTTCCCTTGTGCCCTCTGTTTTCCTGCAGGACGCAGCCTGAAGTTCTCATACAAATTCAAGTAATTGTCCAGGCTCCTGGGAAATACATGAAAGGGCACTCTCTTGAACTGTGGCAATGTCCAGACCACATTCCCTCCCAGTGCACATGTAATGCTCTGTGTGTTGTTAACTAGCTCAAGGTTTTCACATGGTTGGTTGCCTAATAGAGTTTCCTCCCTCTGCAACAAACAGCACTCAAAAAAAGTTTTTTTACCTTCTTTGGTCACATTAGTACATGCACTTCTTCTGTATCAATTGCTTGGCCATTATGGTGCTTCAGCATATGTTGTTTGCATATTGTGGCCTGCATTCTCAGCTTCACAGTTATCGATGTTGTCCTTATGCCTCCAGTTGATTTAGGGGTGGCTCGTAAACACAACATGCCAGTGGACCCAACCACACAAACAACTGCTGAGCACACAGTGGGAGGCAATCGGAAACATGGCGATGATGAGCTGGATGCAGTCCCAAAACAAGCTCAGTGCAACGTTCCCCAGTGCAGGGGTCTCTGTCCACCACACTCCGCCTGGCTCGTGACACCACCCTCAGGTGCCAGTTGCCCCCTGCCCCTCGCCACAGTGGGTTGTGGTGCTTGGGCACATGGGTACGGTGGGTTCATCCTCTTGGGCTGCTGTAGATGGAGCACATCTGGTGTTGCCAGAGCTGGAGATGACCTCTGGGTTGCTAACACGGACTCACACTGTATGAGTCGCCCGCACAGGAGGTTGGACACCTTGCAGTCCTTTCTGGTAGTGAAGGGCTTTCTTTACAGTCAAAATTGAGCACCTACACCTTTGTTTGCAAGGTGTATTCACACAAGGTCCGTTTTTCCTTTAACTTCATTAAGTGGTTGTTGCTGTTACCAGCCTTTGAGACAGCAACACTATGAGCAAATGACTTGAGGATTTTTCTATTTGTGGCAAAGTGATGGACAGGCATCATTCCCTTTCCTGAGATGCACAGGACTGGGCTTGGGAGCAGCAGGAGCTGGATCCTGGCGTCAGATCTGCATTAGGGGCTGAGTTGGCACAGCTATGAAGACTTCTGAGGCATGGTCTGATGTCTTGTAACCTCATGTCTCCACACGGCATGGCTTTGATCTGAACTCATGTCCCTCATGGGTGCACTGCTGTCTGCTTTGGGGCAGGCCTGAGCTCAGGAGTCTGCTCATCTGTGGACCAGCCTAAGAAGATGGTCTCAGTCAGATTCCAGGGTGTCGGATGTCTGGGAACCACATCTGCTCCCCTCAAAACACAGTTTTCATTGCCACAGGATTTTGCATTAACCCAAGCTTTTGTGTTTCTTAAATTTCTAGCATCTGTAGGGTGTAACTTTATCAGAACCTAAAAAAGACAGTTCAGTCAGCTTCAATATGTCCCTCCCTTGTTTTCTCTTCCCTTTCCCTCAGAGACTGAATTTTCCTTTCCTCTGGACTGTTTATCTGGTTTACCCTTTACCTTTTTCTTCTACAGTGCTATTAAGGTGATGCCTAGCAAAAAGCAGGACCCTACTAGGCACAGCTAACAAAAATGGTCTTGAAAACCCCAGAGACCATTCCTTCCTTCCTTCCTTCCTTCCTTCCTTCCTTCCTTCCTTCCTTCCTTCCTTCCTTCCTTCCTTCCTTCCTTCCTTCCTTCCTTCCTGTCTTTTTTTCCGTGCTCTGGAGCAGCTTGCTCCTTGTCTTCCCCCATCCCTCATTCCTGGCTTCCATTTCCTTAATTTTCCATGTAACATTCCCCAGTAACATCTAAAACCACCTCTTATTTATTGGTTCCTATGTCACACATTTTCACCCCCTTGCTGTCTCTACTGGCATCTCGATGCCCCAGCAGCACACAGAAAGGAGAGCAAAGCTTAGTGGTCCCTTCTCCTTCAGTCTCATGGCAGAGGTAATGCACATTCTCCTTTCCCCACCACAGGCAGTGGTACAAAAACCCACAGGGGTCTTCTGACTTGACACACTGGAGCCAATGCCTGCAGGAATTGTTCCCAACTTCCCTCACAGGCTGGTGAGCATGTCCAGGTTTCCTCCATCCCAGGAATGTGGGACTTGGGAGCTAGAAGGTTTTGGTGGATAGGTTTTTTTGAGTTGAAGGGCTGGCTGATCTTGCTCTCTGATGTGAGATGGAAATGCCTGAGCCAGGCTGCAATGCTGCAAGCAACCAATACATACAGGGGTGTTACCCTTCTCTGAGACCTCCTCTACTGAATCTGGCCCAGCTGTGCCCCCTGCAAGATCGGTGTGAAGAGCAGGCATCGACATGACTGCGTGGTGGCCCTGCTTCACTCGGCAGGGGTTAGCCACCCCAAATGCCAAGTTAGTGGGCACAGAGCCCACATTCATCCTTAGAAGCTCTTCCAGCACTGGGCCAGCATCCATGGATTTTGCCTTAATCAACACATGTCTTTGAGGGTTGCCCTTGGTAAAGAATACTTCAGCAAAATTATTATTTTCATTACAGTTAGCAGTTTTCCAAACACTCGTTACTATTTGGGTTTATGCTTCAGACCACAACACTGTCAAATATTGTGTTCCTTGGAATAATTTCCTTTAGCTGTGGTTTTATGGTTTCATTTCTTTGGGGGCTTCTCCTGATCCTCTCTAATATTTTCCACCACGGCCTTGCAATGCCTGTGAAGGCACTGAAGGCCCTTATATTTGCTGCGCACAACTAGGGCAGACATGTGCACATAGACAGGGTCAGAGCTTTTGGGTTGGTTTTCCTGGGCATTTTCAGGTAGGTTATGCAGTTTTTGTCATCCAGGACATTGGTTGTGTAGAGATGCCTTCAGATTTTGGGGAGCAGAGAGCTGCAGACTGGTCTTGGTTAAAAGAGAAGCATATAGCTGTGGCCTTGACAGGTCACATTTCTGTTTGCAGTGTCACTTCCTATCATGCTTGCAACGGAGGTAACTGTTTGCACTGTCATAACATTTCTTCTACTGGAGCTTCCTGGATGTGGACGCTGCAGCAGTCACTGCAGGGCCCATCGCCCTGTTCCCTGGGTGCTGGCTAGAGGCTGACCCACAGGCGCTCCCCTGCCACTCGCCATGCCCTGACAGCACATACCCAATGCCATCTATGGAGGCTGGGATCCTGCCATGGAGGCTGGGACCCTGCCATGCCTGCCCTGGTGTTCCTGCTGGAGCAGGGGCAGACAGCTCCTGAGGCAGCCATCACTGCAGACCGTCCTGCAATCACCTGGGACAGGCTGATGAACAGGTCCCACTAGCATGTGTCTAAACTCAGATGTTTCAGTGAAGTCCTAATGCTAAGAGGAATAATAGTTGTCAATAAAATCATAAGCTATGCCTTATTTTAGACTTAGAATGAAGCTGTGAGGAACAAGTACACAGATCTGTCTGGATGGTGCTCCTGGAGATGGTGGAAAATTTGTCACTCCTTGCAGAAGGGGCAAGGTTGCTTGATGCCAGTGAGCCACATGTTGCTCTCTGATATACTGCCCAAAATTCACAAAGAGAATCATTGGTACTACTGATTTATTTTATTAATGCTGAAAAGAAAAACAGAGCATTTCCTACATACAATATGCAATGTTCTTCTCACCTGGGTAATGTGTAGCTAGTGTCCATCTGTGACATCTCTACAGCTGTTTCTCTGCTTTGTCATTTCCATAGTAGCACTTTCAGAATTTGGTGTTGGGTGCCTTGCTTGCAAGATCACCTTATGCAGGTCGGGTTTGAAATATTTGTCCTGTGGTCTCACATATGCTTTTGAGATTTCCCCAAACATGATAGTTTCTAGTGTCTGTTCTCCTTGTGTTTTTTAAGTCCTTTTTGGTAGAGGAAGTGGGAAAGCTGGAAGGAAAGGTGAAAGGTCCTTTGTGTGTGGTTAGAGACAAATGCCACTTGCACCAGCAGCAACCAGATCGACATCACTTTTGCATACGCATGCCCTGAGGTGAAACTTGCACCCACCTCTGCATCCACAAACATTGAGGTGCAGAGGGGATTCCAGCTGCTATATGATAAAGTGGGTCCTAGTTTCTTTCTGGTGACCAGCCATAGGAGAGGTTCCTTGCCCATTCATACACGTGCTCCTCATCCGTGCCCCTGCACACCTGCTGATCCAGCCCCCAGGCTCACCACCAGCCCGGTCCCCCACTGACACAAGCAAACACAGCTCCAGGGACGCCTGTGTCACAGCACAGGAATACACCTCTCGCACCTAATGTGCCCTTATATCTAGCCATGCCAACAAGTATGTGTGTGGGGTGAAACCTCATCTAACAGAAGGATGGCTAGGCAATATTTTACATATCTGACATGTATCACAACACGTATTCCGTTGATGGACTTAGTGTCAAGTTTGTATATGGAGTTAACAAGAACCCAATAAATGGTAAAACAAATTGACATACCTGAGCCTGGGTGTTTTCCACAGTGTATGCTCTCATCCAAGGTACAAATTCAAGGGATCCAGCCTGCAGCATTTATTTAAAAACGTGGTGCACTCTTACCTGTGCCACAAGCCCCATCGTAGGAAAACCTTTGGGTGAGGCACTGTTTCGCCCCAGTAGGAGGCTGGGTCATGAGAAAAGAGGAATTAATTGATCTGCTGAAGGGAGAAAGGAGATGTCTCTGGAGGAGAGATAGGATTCAAACAGGGCTGCTGAGGACTAATGGAACTGCTGCTTTGCATGTGACTTCAGCAGAGAGGGAAGTGCTGGGCTTCGCAGGCAGCCAGGCAAATGCCTGACACAGATTTCACGTGGTCAAGCGTGGAAGTCTAAGGGGGCAAATAGTGACTCCTGGGAAGAGACCAAAGCTAGAGGGGAAGAGGTTAACAGGCAGAGAGGGTACAAGGCTGCATGATTTAAAACCCTGGAGGACTTTAAAGGGAGGGCTGAGATGAACTGGAAGATAACAGAGCTGGATTTCCGGACACCTAAGGTGGGTGTTGGGGATATTACAGACCAAACAGGCATTTGAGGCAAGGATTCCCACCAAGGGCAGCAAACAGGCAGCATTTGACACACCAGGACAGCCCCTACAGGAGACTAGAGAGGAGGTTACCATCCACGTAGGACGAGAAAGAGTGAGCGTATTTCTTCAGCCATGGTGTTGCTCAGTAAGCAGCAAGAGGAAACCCATATGAGCAGATTTCCAAAAGCTCACAACGAGATGCTGCTTTTGTTGGTGGGACAACACGAAGTAGGCTGCAAGCAAATTCTACCATCACCTCATTGTATTAAGCTGACATGATTCATGCTGGTTTTATGTCTTCTTCTTGCCCACTTTTTTTCTAAGCAAAGCTATACCATTGGCTAAAGATACAATTACTCTGCTTGGCTCAGCTGTCCACACTGAGAAATGGCTTCCAGTGTTTGAGATGGTCAGATGCAGGCTGTGAATTGAATCCCAAAGCTTTTCCAGTCCTGGAAACTGTTAGAGGTGGGGCTTCACTGCCTGGCCTGGCTGTTCCTCCCCAAGGCCCAGGTGGGATCAACTGACTTAATGCTTTTTGCATTAGTGCTTAAAGACCTCTAATGTTATGCATCCTTCAGTTCTCTGGGCAACCTCCTCTGGTACTTACCTGTCCTTGCTCTTGGAAGGGTTTTCAGAGTATCTCCTTTGCTATAACTTAAGACTGTTACTCTAGTACCCCAAATGGATGTAGAAATATGATTGTTCCCTTCCTGGGTTTTGTATTAGATGACCATTACCATGTCTTCCTTGCACTTTGGTACAATATCAGTAGGGTTTATTGGTTTTGGGTTATTCATCCTTTCCCACTTGACACCTTTTCTGGACCATTGCCATTGCTCTCCTTTGCAGCTTCTGCTGCAAAGTGCAGTGGCCAAAACTGCACAGATGACACTTCAAATAAAGCCTTAACAGCACAGACAACAGGGGAAGAATGGTTTCCTGTTTGTCACAGGCTGCACTTCTGTTTGTACACCTCATTAGAGCACTTTCATTTTTTACTGCAGCATGACCATGCTCATTCATGTCGAGCTGTCATCCCTAGATCTTCTGCAGAACTGCTGCTGCGCTGGTTGCTCCCCAGCTGGTCTTGTAGTCCATGATAACACTGACACAAATGCAGAGCTCCGTTTCGTCCCTACTGAATGGTGTTCCTCTTTCCCTCCTTCTCCCCCATTTGTCAAGCATGTTTTGCATTCTCCTCCTGTTCGCCGGAGCCCTTGTTCTTCATGGTGTCCTGTGCTAATTTAATAAGTGTTCCTTACTCTTGGTAGGGCACTTTTTTTCCCCCCAAAGATATTAATGAAAATACTGTACGCTGCCAGACATAAAACAGATGGCTTCAGACTTCATTTGATACATACTGCCAGTTTGACAGTGAAGCATTTATAACTGCTCTTAGTCTGGTTTTCCAACCAGCTGTAGACTCCTCTAATAGCAGTTTCTTCTAAGCCGTGTTTTTTTACTTGGTTTATGAAAGTGTCAGGTAAGATGGTGGTAAAAGCCTTATTAAAATCAAGATCTAAGACCTACTGTAGAAGGAAATTAGATTGATTTGATGTGATTTGTTCGTCACATCAGTGCTCCCTGTTCCTCATCTGCTTGTTGTCTTCTAGGTGCTGGAAAATAGCTTATCCAATTACCACTTCCAGTATTTTTCCAGGAATTGAAATTAATCTGCCTGGTCTCTGATTCCTGGCTTCTGCCACCCTTCCCCTTTCATGCTAGGGTCTAGGTTTGCCTTTCCCAGTGTGCAGAAGCACATGCCCCCCCCACCCCCCCGCCCTGGACTTCTGCGCCGATGGCGCCAAGTAGGCTTCAGCTGCTTTCCTCAGTACGGCAGAAGGCTTTTAGGGCTTGTCAGTTCAAATATATCTGATTTATTTAGACACTGTCTGACCTCCTCGTTCCTTCTTGCAGCCAGTATTCTTCCTCACGGACTGTTTATGCTGGGTGTCTTAAACAGGGCACCTCTGAACAAGGACTGGAGGAAGAAAAGGTATGGCACACGTTTCCATGTTTGGCATCATCACTCAGCATCTCCAGCTCCTCGTGAAACCCAGCTCGCCCTTTGGCCCTCCTGTTGCTCCTAGTGCGTACACTTCACACCCACTGCTTGTTGCATCACTTGCATCTTTTTTATGTTGTTCCTTCGGGCTTATGCTATTCTTTTATACTTAGTAACATGACCTAGTTCCACTTTCTGTGTGCTTCCTCTGCACTTCTGAAGCTAATGAAGAGCTTGTGATTTAGCCCGTTGATACCTTACTGGCTTTCCCTTAGTACCCGTGCCTAGTCGTCCCCAGCACCAAGCAGCTCACAGGCAGTTCTGTAGCATTACCTCTGGTGACTCTGCCTTTTATTCCACTGCCCTAGAGCACTGCCAGCTCTCCAGATGTCCTTTCTGCCTTGGATTTGTTCCTCTGGGCTTGTGTAGTAGCACCATGAGTTAGCTAAAATCTACCTCCTCAAAGTCCACTGTTTTGTCTTTGGGATTGTTTTCTTTCCCCCTGCCTCCATTTCTAGAAATTAGGGCTCCTACCACTTCAGGGCCATTCTCACCCCAGTTGCTGTGCACCGTCACCTGAAAAGAACAGCTTTCCTGTATTAGGATAAAATTTTGCAGAGTAGCTGGCCAGGAAGAAGTTACAGAGACAGCAGCTGCAGTCAGTTCAGGGAAGGGCACAGGCAGCGTACCAGGGTAGAGCTGGAAAGAGAAGCCCCTGCACGCTGACCACTTAGTTGTGTCAGGAAAAATTAGTATTACCTTTCACAATTATCTGCCCCTGCTTATGAACTTGTCATTAGTTTCCAGGAGACGTAGCTAATAGCGGCAGCAGTATTTGTGCTATCTGTGTAGAACATGAACAGTACAAGCATGTCATTAAAATATTTGTCAGTCCTGCCTGTCTGTCTTAGGACTCTTTTATGGGTTTTGTATAATGAGAGTGCTTAAACCTTACACACATTTCCAGATTCCATGTGTAGTAAGCATATAAGGGTTTTCTTTAGTCAATTATTCGTTGACATTGAAGTGTGTTTTTAAACATGCAGACTCAGGCCAAGCACAGCGGTTTTGTCATCACTGCAACACCGAGGGCTCCTTGTGATGTCCCAGTGCCTCCAGCTTCTCAGACAAGATGCATCTGCCCTTCGAGACCAGATGAAACTTTTCCCACCAGCTTTTTCCAGCGCACAGTGTGCACCGCTCCTGGTAATGTCTCACTCTACCTGCATTAGTATTAGAAGAGCTTTCTTCTGCAAAACTTGAAGCCAAAAACTTCCTTTTGGGAGCTGCTTGTCCTCCCATCTTTGCTGCCGTCCCACCCAAGCTGACCCTCTTCCAGCCTGGGGCTGACACCAGGCACCTGTCCCTGTGCTCTTCTGGAAAAGCTCACCTGAGCAGGGTGAAGGCAAGTTGGATTTGGTTCCCATCTGTGGCTCTGGCATGCTCCTGCAGATGTCCCTTTAGGTACCAAGATATGTGCCTGTGGGTACTGTTGGCAGGATGGCTGGTAACCCTGCTGTGAGTGTTTAATAACGTTACTGTTTTCATTACTTCACTGTTGTGTTGCTTGCCTACATTGTGTAGTCAAGTCAAGAGTCTTGGTGTTAGGGTGAAGTGGCAGCTAATTAATTCAGCATAAATGAAGTTTCTTTATGGGGCACACAGAAACAAAGAGAGATCCTGAAGCTCCCACGGATGCCGGCCCAGAGGCTGGGGTGGTTTCTGAAGGAGCCGTTGACTTACACTCCAAACAACCATGTAAGTACAGGCTTATAACTGACTCCTCTCCTGATACAATTGTATAAAAGAAAGCACTCTTCTGCTGCTATAGCAGAGCGATTATGATACATTGGTAGCTGGCATCCTTGCAGGCAGTCTGATGTCTGTTCTTTGTCTCGAAATTGTTACATCCTCCGATGGTTGCTCTTTGAGTCACAGAAAGCTCCCTGGGAAAGTGCAGAGACCTTCCAATCTCAAGAATCATAAGCTAATCACAAGCGGTGGACTGGGTGAGCTATGGTGCTACGTGCTGCATGTTCTCCTTCTCAGATGGGTCTCAGAAAGGCCATTTTCTCATTAAAAAGAAAAAACCCCAAACAACCCACAATCCAAATTTACAAGGTGCTATCAGAGTGCATCCTTCTTTTATGGTCTAATTCAGAGTCAAGTGTCATCAGTTGCAGAATACTCCTGGTCATGCTCTTGGGCTTTGCAGTGCTTCAAAAAAGCTGTGGAAAGAAGGTGGGAAGATTGGAAAGCCTTCCCCATAAAGACATGGATGGGTAATGTATTTATTTTCTAAACACATACCTAGAGGCTTAGACAACTGGCACATTTACATTAGCCAAATAGTATTCTGGTTAAAAGAAATCACACTTCTGGCAAGCAGAGAACCCCCTGAACCTATAGCTCATCTTCCCTGAAGTAAAATCACAGGCAGCAATGCCAGCTCATCGTTTCAAGCTTCCTAAAACAAAACATCTATTAAAAGTAACTCACCTCAGGCAAAAGCATGTTGTAACAGACAGGCCTTCCACTGCTCCTCTGAGAATACCCAGTTGCCCAAAACCCAGCACCTAGCCCCCACTGCTCAGATCTCCCGCTGACCTTGCTGGGAGAGCTCTGAAAGCCACACGTCAGCCGCAGGCCTCAGCATGCTGTTGGCACTTTTGGAGGAGTAGCTGGAAGGACAATTTACCCTAACTCTTCCCTACTGATCTTTCTTTTTTTTTTTTTTTTTTTTAATTCCAATAATTCAGTTCTTGTCCGTGCTGAAGAATCTGTTCACCCAAAGAACTGACCCTTGGTGAACTACTCTAGAGAGAAAATATTTCCTTAAATATTAAGTTAATAGAATATATAAACAAACAAATAATCAGACAGTTCCTGCTCCTCCGTAACGTGTGATATGAGTCTCAAATTTACATTTAAAACCTTTCAAAGCTAAACTGTGGTAGGGGAGAGGGGGTGGGAGGGGCTGACTTTGCTAACACTGTTTAGAGTGAAAAGCCAGCGTGGAAAGACCTAACTGAAAATACATTTGAAAACACTTCCTTAAAAATAAGAACCATAAAAACCAAAAGAATCCTGGAATATAAACCAAATGTTGCAATAATACCTTGCAAATTGTCTTTATTTTGAAGGACGCAGAGCAGTGCATGCTAAGAGCAGCTGCCTGCATATATTATTTTATAATAAATGGCATTGCATTTTTCATCCCCAGCACAGTCTCCAGCCTTACAGTACTTTTATTTATTACCAGAGTGTTCAGCAGCAGTGAGAGTTGAAGTGAGGAAGGAAACGGCTTCAAGAACATGGCAAGAATCCCGTAACATTAAGGGAGTGGATTGGGGAAAGGTACTTTAAAACTACAGGTGGTTGGTGTAAATTATTGAGCACCTGAAATGTTTTCCCTTGATAATTTTAATCACATTGTGAAATCAGTCACTCATGCTTTTGTGAAACACTTGATTTATCGGAAGTTTTACGCTGTTAGCTGCAGCTCAGGAGCCAGCCCTGCACTCAGCGCTGTGGGCAGGGCACGCCGGACGCAGGAGCATGCCCAGGCTGGCCCGGAGCCACCGCTGCCAAACACCCACAGCCATAAAATTAGCAGTGATTATCCAAAATAGGACACTGATGCCCAGAAGCAATGAAGTTGACCCACAAATCCTAAGAGCACAGGAGAGCATCCTTAAAACTACCCCTTCCTCTGAGGGGGATGTGTTTACCTGCAGAGTCGTGCTGGGCTGAAGGCTGTGAGTTGGGGTTGGATCTCCTTTGCTTTGTGTAGGAATGAGCTGAGCATGTCTCAGTGTGAAGCATCTCTGACTCTTCAGAGATACCTGCTGGGGGCTAGCCAGCTCCAGGGCAAAGGTCATAGAGGTGCTCCCTCAGCCTCCAAGACCATGTGGACCATGAAGAGATGGCCTGGGAATGAAGCTGGGTTTGGAGTAACCCAGGGAAATCGTGCCTATGGAGATCTGGAAGCATCTCAGGGTGGTTTGTGAAAGGTGGGTACTGCCAGACACATAACGGTGCTTCACAGATTTGGTCATGTTGCGTTCCTTACCCACTGATTCCACATCTTGCTCTTCTTCAATCACTGACTTATTTTTGCAGTTGTATTTGGAGATTAATCTTCTGTCTTTCTTACCAAAAGGAGAGTTGTTGGCTCACTCTTAGGGGATTAGCAAATGCTATCATATCTCAACTGTAGAGTACCACAAAGAACATGGAGGTGATTCAGGCAAACATGGGTTTGGAGAAGCAGATGAGTGTGCTTAACACATGAACATATCTAATGCCCATCAGAGGACTGGACCTCATTTCTGGTAATGAGCTTTTAGTAAGTTTTGGCTGCAGAGACATTCACAGAATTGTAGGGGTTGGAAGGGACCTCCAGAGATCATCAGGTCCAACCCCCCTGCCAAAGCAGGTTCCCTAGGACAGGTTGCACAGGTAGGCGTCCAGACGGGTCTTGAATACCTCCAAAGAAGGAGACTCCATTGTGCAAGTGTCTTTTGTAAGGACTTTGGGCAGACTGGCACCATCTCTGTGGCTGTTCAGCACTTTGCACGATGGGGTGTTGGATGTGATGGCAAAGGATGACAAGGTTTTGTGTCTGCCTAAAAGTAAGGGAGTGCTGGGTCTCTGTTCTACCTGGGTGAACCCAGCTGCCATAGCCAAGAGCACAATTTTCCTCATTCATTTCTTTATTTTTTTTTCCCTCTTAACTGACTTCGTTGGACTTCCAGAAATGAAGAGCCAGATCTTTTGTGGGGAATTTTGTCTTTGGCACTAACGAAGTACAAGCTCTTCTTTAATGTTTCATGTTGGAACCACTCTGGCCTCCTGCATCCTAATCCAGCTATTAACAGGGGTTTGCAACAGGCATAAGTGCTGTGGGCTTGTTGGGGCAGCTTTTTGCCTTTTTTCTAGAACAGATTTGGCCGATCCATAGACTGCAGGATTTCCCCTTTCCTCTGTCATCAACCTCTCTACAGGGAGATCCTGCCCTTCCTTTGGTCTGCCCAGTGAGGTCAGTGCTCTCCTTCAGATCCCAGTGGGACAGGGATGACATTAAGGTGATGAAAAAGGCATTGCAACCGGGTGCACCTCTCACACAATCACACACTAATCCCCCCTTGTTGGCAGTTAAGGGAATTTACCGTAACACACAGACTGTCCCAACTGCCAAAAAAAATGCAAGCGATGCCCCACACGCCCGTGGAGCAGGGAATAAACAGAATAAACAGTTCCGTTGCAGTGCGCTTCCTCCTGGCCCCAGCCCGTGTTGTGCAGATGATGCTCTGCTGTGCCATGTTTGTGAGCTCTCAGAGTTGCTTCTGCTGTGTTGTGTTTTTTTTAATCTTAGCAACGTAGCTGCAGACTTAAAACATAACATACATTTAGAAACTGTATGACTTTCCCTAACTGTCTGTAACAGTTTCGAGATAAGTAATTTTTAAAAGAATTACTTTAAACGGAGTCTGCTTGAAACCAGACTTTTGTAATCCTTGTTTTTGCTTTTATCTTGGCACAGATGCTCACCCTCTCTCTCTAGCTCCTTTGTAGAGTTCATTATGCAAAGGCAAAGAAGCTACGCTAACGTTGTCATTTTGTTTGGCAAGGTGAGCCGCAAAACATATGCTGTGTCATGCCTTTTTATTGCCGTGCAAGAATTGCCAAAGCAGCCTAAAGGAGGAATCAAGGACACGATCGTTGCGAGGAAAAGAGGAAACGGTCCAGTTTTACAACACTCGGGCTTGTAACCACTTGTGGTAGATAGTTTCAGAACTGGTTTTATTTTAAATTATTTTCTTACCAACCGACAGTGGCTTCAAAGTGACTTGTGATTAATACCACAGCTTTCTGACCCACACAGAGACATTTTTCATCGAGCTGGCCCTACCTGTGCAGCAGGCACTAAGCAGGCGGGGACTGCCCTGTCCTCTCCCTGTGCAGGGAGATGGCAGAGGTAAAGCCAAAAGAGAAAGCCTCCTTGAGCAGCCACTGACATGCTTTTCCACTACATGGAGGGCAGCATGTTGCACCTTATTCTGCTCATGCTCCAAGAGCAAAACCTGTACTTCTCAGTCTAGACAACCTGCAATTAGGCAAGGGAAGAGCAGGCGAAGGGAACAATTAATGGGTGTGATCTCAGCCTCCCGCAGCCTGTCCTAAAAACCTCCGAGGACTGGCTTTTTTCTGTGGGCATCCATAGGAGCAGAGATGGGAACCCCCCTGAGACCCACACTTCATCTGGGGCTGCTTGTGCTGTGGGTGCCTCACTCCCACTCTCTGCCCGTGCCTGTGCTTTCATTCAAAGGGGATCAAGGAAATTATTTGGCTTAAAAATAAGCCGAAAAAAGGATTTATTTTTAGCTTGGTCCCAGACATAAGCCACCACGCAGCCCCATGGTTGGGTTGGGCACGAGTGAGGGGTTTGAAAGGGGCAGAACAGTGGTTTTCACTATATAACAAATGCCCCATTGCAACATCCCCCGGGTGCCTTGGCTGCAACGCTTCCAAGCCCCCTGAAACTTCAGAAACAGCTCAAGAGAAGCGGCCACATGGAAGGAGGCCTGGTGACCCCGGGAGAAGCAAACCCCCAGCAAGGGCAGTGGCTGCCCACCCCATGGCTGTGGTATGCATCCTGCCAAGGGCAGGCAGTATTGGCAGGAAGGGCATGACTCCCATCACTGTTCATTCCCAGATTTGGTGAACCTTTGGAGGGGGAGGGAAGAAAAGAGGAAGGGACATTCATCTTATAGTGTAAAAAAGAGGTAATGAAAGTATGGTGATGCCAGTCATTTGCTGTGTGCTGTGGAAGCACAGGGGCAGTATCACCCTTTTCATTAACGCTGGGGTGTTTGTTGTGTTGTACGGAGAGGAGACACCTCCACAGCCAGTTGTGTGTGTGTCACACCTCCATCGGCCGCTGGTGGCAGAGGTTGGCCAGGGAGGATCACCAGAGGGAGAGGCGATGGCAGACATCTCTGGGGGTGTTCCTGGTCTGTCATCATAGGGTGGTGAAGGCACCAAGAGGCACGCACTTCCGTCAGCTGGGAAAACACCCAAAAAGGAGAACCGGAAACGTTTCCCTCTCCGGTCAGTTTGCTCGCCATTAGTATTTTCATACCTTCCCTCTTCTAAATAAATGCACTTTCTGCCTGTCAGACTTCAAAGCAGTGACAACCAGCTTGGAGCGTGTGCCTGGGCAAAAGGGCGAGAAGGCCTTGAGACATGCCTCGGCTGCAGGCTTGCTCCGGCGGCCCTGAAGGCTAGCCCTCTGCACAGGCACAGCCCAGCAAGGCAGAGCCTGGCTAAAAATAGTGATGCCCGTAAAGTGTAGAGATGCAGGGAGCAATGGTGGCCGTCACAAGTCGGGGTTCTGAGAAGGAAAGCACTGCAACGTCAGCTTGCTCTGACTGAACGGTGGGTTTCCTCAAAGACACAAACGAAGCCTTACAGTCCCACTTAGCGCTGCTTTCAACCCTGAGTATGACAGGTATCCAAAGCAAGGCAGTGACATTAAACATGTTCTTTCAAAGGACAAAATGCAGAAGAAACTTTCCAACTGTCACCTCAAGTGCTTGAGCAGGCGTGCCCTCCTCCCCAGGCAGGATGCAGAGGGCACTCAAGCCCCATGGGGCAGAGCCGCAGGCAGGACATGGGCTGCATGTAGCACCCACTCTCAGGTCATTCCCTCTGGCAGTGCCATAGTGTCCATGGGGTTTGAAAAAAGCCCACCACCATGGAAATTTGCCATTTAAATTTAATATCCTGTTGCCTGTGACAATGCTGTCCTTTTGGGAAACTTGGTGCTGGTGGTTAAAAATAAAGAATTTGTGTGGGGACAGTGAGACAAACAGCTCTGGCCCTGTGCATCCGAGCTGGCACACCTAGAGTGCTTGAGGTCCAGTTGCACTGAGCCCAGATCAATTCAGCTCCTCCCATGCCTGTAAGTGCGTCCCAGAAGAATGGTATCATCCAGAGCATTTACCTGTGGTTGACATGGAGTTACAGTGATGTGAGATTTTCTCTCCACCAGGTCATTTTAAATTTGAGGCAGGCATGAAATGTGAGACAGTACATGTTGTTCGTGTATGGAAACTCCTTTATTAATATTCAAGCCTCGGGACTGGCCTAAGGTAGACAGTTTTTGGAGCAGTATGCTGCATACAACAGATTTAAAATGCAGATTTGCCTTTAACGTCTGAACTGTCGATGCATCTAAATCTGCTGGTGCACCTAAAATCAGGCCTTCACAGGAAACCCATTTCCTCTGAGCGCCTTGTAACCAACAGACTTACCCTGTATGAGTGGAAATATTCGTGATCTCCAGTGATCAAAAGCTCCTCTCTCTGAGAGAGAAAGAAAAAGCAAAACCATGAGTAACTGCAGGAGGTGCAGGGCTTCATTTTTACCATACAAATACTTACTTGTGCCAACCCCGTTGTCTAAAAAAGCAGGTTTCCATTCTCCTTTTGCCCTGGAAACACAGGTCAGAGGATGTGGAGGATATGTGGGTGTCCGAGACACACTGTGAGTAACTCACTCGAGGTCGGACGCTGAAGCGACATGTTCCCCCCTGCAGCCTGCATTGCTCCTGGAGCCCCCCAGCCGAGGCCGGGGTGCCACAGCAGCTCATTCTCGTCTAGGCGCAGCCGGCCTCCGGTTCACCTTGCTGGGCTGGTGCCGAAAGCAGCGTGATGCAAAAGCAGTGCACCGGGGGCCCAGCTTGTGTCCAGGCAGTGCGGGCAAGGCAGGCAGCTGCCCCTCACACCGAGCTGTCGGTGCCTGTGAGTCACAGCCCTGACTCATGAGCTGGTGAGGATTAAACTGTAATTTGAAGATGTTGCCGCCTACGTCTGTCCGCGCTGCTCCTCTCCTGGAGGTGGCAGGAGCGAACATAATACTCTTGTCATCCAAAATATTCTGCCAGGCGTGCTAGTTCCAACCCCAAGTGAGGGCAGGTTAGCGTGAGTGTGCAGGCGAGCACACACCTTGCAGTAATAGACCTGGGGGAGAATGTTTCCACACCGACTCGGTAGTTGGAAGGTGCCCGCTGCTCCTGTCCAACCTGCCCCTGACCAAACTCCTTGCCTGGTCCTGGCACCCCAGGGAAGGGCTCTGCTCACACAGTGCAACCACGCCGGCCTTCTGGCACCTTACATCAGGACAGGTGTTTGCCAAATGAACGCGTCAGTGGCCCTAAGGCTCGTGAGAACCATTCCTCTTGGCATTTGCACTGCCCTGGAAAATTAGTTATACTGGGGCTAAAGAGCTAGAAACATTTGCACGGACGTATATTTAACTAAAATAGCCAATTAAGCTAAAGTACCTTTGATTTAAGTGACAATTAGACAAGTGGCAGTACCCAGGATATGGATATGTACCCAGGAATGATCAGGATTATTTGTGAACTCCCAGCCACATTTCTGTTGGAAGAACCAAAATCACATACCATGTGCTTATTCTGGCTCTCGATCTTCTTTTTTTCTTTTTTCTTTTTCCTTTTTTTTTTTTTTTTTTTCTTCTGGCATGCAACCACCTGTTGGGAGACAGACGTGCCTTATCCAGCACAAAGGCAGCCGGTACAGCGTTAACTCATCAACAGTCTCTGAACAAATGGAAGCACACATTTTGTACAGGATCAGCACTTCGCACCAGAAAGGCACCGTGTTTGCCATACTTCACTGGAAGCCATAAAGCCAGTTGGGTTTTTTTCCTACCAGCAAACTAAAATGGTTTAACCTCGGGGCTTTGATTGCAGCAGCACAAGCCCTTCTGTAGGCCAGTTCTTGGCTTTGGGTTCGTTGTTGCTTTTGGTTTATGCTTAGGAATTTGATTTGATGCAGGAGCAGATAAACAATGCATCTGCTCTGTCATATTCCCCCAGCATCTTCCCCTCTGTTCTTTTTGCCTTTTATCCACTGGGGTCTCTCTGAGGAGATCCCTGCCCTTGCCTGGCCGCTTTCCCAATCTTTCCTAGGCCTGCCTCTGCCCACAGCTTCTTCTGCAGGGGAGGCAGCCCAGTCTCTAGTATTCACCAGTGCCTGTACTATTTACTGATGTCAATTCCCTCACTGGGAGTTAATTTCCCCTTTGCTTCCCTGTGCTAGAAAAGTCTGTGAAATTCACAACGGTTTCACCCGAAATGAGAAACGCGAAGAAGGAAACCCTGCTGCCATATGTGTTGCAGTCCCGGCCACCCCATCCCACCCTGCTCCCCCCTTCTCCCAGCTCTCCGAGGTTCAAAGTAGGGGTGTACACACTGAGTCACCACCTGGGGTTAACGCACTCCAGCCTTGCAACATCCAACACCCATGAGTGGAACAAAAGGGATGTTGACAGTTAGCAGGGCAGAGTTACCTTCGATCAAAGGCTGGCTTGTGTCTTTAGGGAAGAGCAATGGCAGGGAAGCACGGGTTGGTGCCCAGGGGAGCCACCATGCTCTTCTGGCTGACTCAGCCAAAATTGCTGCTGCAGGTGCCGGGGGTGGCCCGTGCCCTACCCCACATGGACTGGGTGCCAGCCCCTCCTGTGGGGGTGCACAGCAGCTCCCCAGCCCCTGCAGCAGCCTTATGGAAGGTAGGTCTGGTGCCTCCAGCTGCAGCCCCAGGCTGGGCAGGACGAGGCAGGCAGGGGAAGAGATGCTCCTGCCCACACCGCACACAGCAAATCTCCCAGCTGAGGACAGGCATGCTCTCTCTGGGGGATTGCGCTTGCAAAAGGAACTGCTATAGGCATGAATATTTGCATTTCCTTCCAATGGATATCAAGCCAAATTCCATGTCCCGGTTCCAGGGTGAATCAGGACGGTCAGAGAACAGAAATGTAGAGGTGAGGCCAAACACTAATGCCTTCCTCCAGAGGGGATGGAGTGCCTGGCTGCTGTGCAGCTGAGCTGCCTTTCTAGCAATTAATTCAGCAGAAAGGCAGGGAGGGCAGAGGGAAGAACTACAGCCCCACAGGCTACTGTTTTTTCGTTTAATATTTGCTTGGAGAGCTCGCCTAAAAAAGCTGTTCCCCGAGGTCAGCAAGTCTAGAGAACAGTGCCCAGTGAACAGGCACCCCGCGACCTCTTCTGCAAAGCTCCTCTGCTGTGAGGAGTATTTCCCCTGTCTCTGTGAAATACTGCTATTCCCTGTAGGAAGGACAGAAGTAGCCAGACCTTCCCAGCTCACGGAATCTGCTTTAAATAGGGCAAGGAGGTGCATTTAAACTCCCTTTTCTTTTTCTCTCCGTTGGCTAGACCCACCCTGGGCCCTAGCTAGATGGCACCAGCTAAACTGTATGTCTGAGTAGGGTGTCCTGGGATGAGGGACACTGTATCCCTGTGTGGTCCTCCAGGACCGCCCAGAACCTCCATCCCAACTACTGGGCTGCTACAGCTGGTCTGCTATGTTCCATTAACACCAGCACTGGCTTTCCAGACCCAGCCTGCCCCACACACTGCAGATTGCTCTGGCTTCGCCCAAGCTGGGCAGCTCCTGCAGCAGGCAGCAGAAACATGAAGCACAGCCAGGACATGGCAAGTCATCCCTGACACCGGATCCGATGCCTGGAGAAAAATGTCCTAATCCTGCCAAGTTTGCTCCTTTACTGGCACCCATGTGAGCTAATCCTTCCCGGTGTGTACTCAACCCTCCCTTTTCCTTCCCTGGGAAAGCCTGGAGCGTTCTTACCCATCAGGGTTGTCACAGGGCGGCTGAACTGGCACCCCATGGGGAGATGGGGATGGCCACCGCTGCTCTGAGGTGGGCTTTCAGGCTGCACAGGCAAGGGCAGCACCAGGGGCTGCCCTAGCTCGTACCCTCAGTGGCTTCCTCTGCAAACCGAAGAGGTGGTTTGCAGGAAAGAAACAGAAACCAACCCAGAAAAATGAGGTGCCTGCAGGAAAGCAGAAAAATGAGGTGGCCTGCTGCTGGGTGCCCCGGGTGCCTCTGCAGGGGCTCCCGTGGGTGCAGGGATCTACCTCTGCAGGTGTCTGCAGCCTCCTCGGGCTGCGTCTCCAGCAAGGAGGAAAAAAGTGGCAGTTGCTGGGGCTACTGCTGCACGATGGGAAAAGGAGCTAAAATAGCAGCTGGGCGTGATGCTGAAGAAGTCATCTTCCTACGGTGTCCTTAACACAAACACTCTTACGGAAAATGAATCAGCCCTCTTCAGGCTTTTTTCCAGAGGCTCCTCTGACTAATTCTGCCCAAAACAGCCCGGCTGACCCTGCGCAACAGCGTGACGGTGGCAGACAGGACTTGCTCACGTTTGGGTGGAGGCAGGGAAAAACTCTTTTACAGGCCTGCCCAAGAAAAAATAATCCTCAGGCTGACTCTGCCAAAAACCACACCAAACATATGGCAAATGAAATCACTGGCAGGGAGCTGGCTTGGACTGCAGGAGTGTTTCAGCACTGTGGACCGCTTGTTAGCTGGCCTGGATGGTATTTACACTGCTTTAAGCATCTCCATATTTAAGGAAGAGGAAGAAGAGGAGAAGGAAGAGAAGAGGGCAATGCCCGTTTTTTCGGGGGTGTGCTTTTGATGCTTCTCTGTTATTTTTACGTCAGTGTCAGCACAGTCCCAACGCCTGTCCCACCCTGCAGTTAAGAGCGGCAACAGCGTCACAGAAGGTTTCACCTTTTTGCATGGCAACAGATTCCCCCCAGAAAAGCAGACAGAAGGGTTTTCTCTCTCGGAACAGGAGCTCTGCCTATTTCACCGCATGAATGTCCTGTACATTTTGTGGAGCTGATGAAATCATGTACAGATGGGATGCATCTTAACAAAGGCTTTTATTCACAAGGCAGGTTTCTCTGCCATAGATCTCAGGCCACTTTCCAGCTTGCATAGCCATATCGCCCGAATGCATCCACAGAGCCAGCCCAATTTCTGAGCAGATACCAGACATGGAGATGCTCTGCCTGTCCAGCTGTGAGAGAAATGACATTCTCGTGTAGCACTGTGGCCCCCCTGGAAATCTGAGACTTGGGAGTCATGGCAATAAACACGCCTTTCCCCACATGGCATCCTTCATGGGGATTCAAATACCTGATACCATTTCCAGGGTACTGCCAAGTGCTGTGAAAAAAGTATGGCAGAGCAGCAAGGTCCTAAGAAAGAGCATCCAGAGGTGACTGATGTCTTTAGTGATTTGGGAAGCAGCCATAGGAGTAGCAGTGATGGCTACAGCTACAGAAGGAGGATGAAGGTAGAGCAGCAAAATAACAGTGCCTTTTCTTGAGTTTGGGGTGTCATTTTTCCTCCTGGTGCTGTAGTGGTGGAGGGCCAGGGGGAATGCTCACATCCATGTACATGAGCAGCTTTCTACCACCCTCTGCACGCTGCAGCTTGGGGCTCAGCCCTTCTCCAGCCCTACCCCATGTCCTAGCTTCTCCCATTTGTCTGTGGACCGTGGCACCCTGACCCCATATCGCACTGTTGAGGGGCTTCTGTAAGGCAGGGAGACAGATATCTCAGAGCCACTGCCCTGCTCCCGCCACAGCCCCTGACTCCACGCACACACCTCCTCAGGGCTGAGCGACTGCCTCAGCTGATGGGATGAACAAACCCCTGTTGTTTGTTCAACAGCCTGATCTGGACAAGAAAATGGAAGAACGATCAAAGCTGCAGAGCCAACTTTTTGGGCACCATCCGGCAACATGCATGGATAAACTCTTGCCCCTGCTTTTCTTTTTTTGCCATACACCCAGCGAGCAGTCAGTAGTGCCTCAGAAATACCTTGCTCGCTACCCACGCTCAAGATGAGAGCAGCAGCAACAACAAAAGGAAATATATAGAGGGATGACTGAAGTGAGTTTCGAAATCGCTTCTCATATAAAACACTCCTTTAGTCACAGCCACGAAAAAGCATCAAAATTCCCTGCCTCTGATGTAAACAGCAGAAAGAAAAAGTCATCTGGAAGGACAGGATGATTCACTACTGAGGACCTGACTCGTAATATTCACCAGTGTTGAAACTGCCTCTACGAGATGACTACACGTGCAAGCAGCACCAGTGAAATCCCAGCTTCTGCCACGCGAAGTATCATTAACAACACAGCGGTGCGGTGAGACTCTGGTGCCACAACCCTTGCTCAGGTGAGTAATCCTAAGTCATCCGACCAGTCCCAGCCAAAACAGCAGCGTCATGCAAGTAAGGTGGCTGTACGTGAGGGCACCAGCAGACTGGAGCATGCTCAGGCTCTGCAACCCTCTTCAATAGCAAAATGGAAGGGTTTATTTTTTTCCCTTGGTCATGTAAAAAGCCCCTACCACAAGCTTCCTTACAGAAACACTGCTCTAGTTGAGTGGTTGAAGAAAACTGGAAAATTCAGCCAGTCTTTCCCTTTATGTTAATGGCCCCGACCCAAGCGGTTAACAGGGCACAAAAGGCCACACTGCCTTTATGCATTGTTAGGAGATACTTTACCCTGCATATCTGAATTTGTTTACTTAATCTTCCAGGCCTTTAGCCATTAATATTAAATTCCTTGATCACTATGCATTAGGAGTCATCTTTGCACCATCTGTTTGTATTTGTCATCTAACCCTTGTAAATAATAAAATGTATTTTGTTCTCAAGTTCATGGATCCTAGCAGGAGAGCAATTACGGTGGAGGAAAAGTACTGCGTGAAACTACTGGCAGTGGCAGGACTCAGCTTTACCTTCCCATCTTGCCACCGTATGGTAATTAAAAAGAAAACACACAAAAAAGCCAGAACCTGCCCCAAAGAGCGATATAACGGGGCTCAGCTGGAAGGATGGTGCCTGTTTGACAGGGCAGTCTGGGCAGCTGTGCTGGGCAAACTCTCTCTAAGTGACACTGGAGGGAGAGAAGAACGGAGAAAAAAAATGGGTAAAAGAGCAGATACACAGAGCTGCCATCACATCTGGGGTGCCGTTAAAGAGGTGAAATGGTGACCCATCAGCCGAGAGGTAAAGTCCAAGGAAGGCTATGCAAGTATTTAGGGGAAACATTGATAAAGTGCAATTGTTACAATATAAAATTAATCTTTAGAGGGAGCTCTGCCTGAAAATTGTATTTGATTGTGCAAGGAGGACAGACCTGCCACATGTTATCGAGGTTCAATTCAAACTTTATCAACGCAGATAAATGCACACTTTCCCTAGGAGAGCAGTCCTGAGAGTAAGAAGAGACATGCTCCAGGGCTGAAGACCTCTGGGGACACCACGAGCTGGCTGGCCAGCACCCCTCACATGCACGGTACCTTTGCCAGAGCCGGTCTGAGACATACCTTGTGGCAGACTCGCGGTGACTTACATTGCCTAAGGATTTGCCTCTCTGGGCTTATATAAATTAAGCTATATGTCAGCCAATTGTCAATAAGTGCTCAAACTGTTGCCATCAAGTTAAAACCTAATGCAGTTTGTTAAAAAAGGGATTGCTTAGGAGACTAAATGGAATCCTATCATCTCTCTCCAGTGTGTTGGTAGCAACAAATTTAGGCAAGAAAATGGTTGCCAAATATTTGTTTAACTGGAAGAGTTATCTGGGCTTGGACAAGATACCACTTGCCACTCTGCTTGGCCTTGCAAACATCCCACACTAGGAGGTTACCTATTAAGTGAGAGACAATGTATCTTGTTAATTGTTAGAGCATGATGACCTTAGACTTTGCCCAGGTATTTAATAACACCATCTGCTGTTAAGATCTGCAATACTATTATTTTTACATGAGGATTACTCTTCTTGCTTCACAAACAGGGCTGTAATAACAGTGCTAAAGCAGAGCAGAGCAGCGTGATATTTAAATCCGATGGCCCAAGTAAAATGTCCAGGAGGTGCAGCTCACCCAAAAATCCTGGACACATTATCTTGAATCTGGAAATCCTGATGTGCTGGAAGCTGAGGGGCTGGGATCCAGCCCTGTGGACTGCACTTTGGAAAAACTCGCGTGTCTCTGCTGAGAAAGGAGTGAAATCCACCCTGATGCAGGCTGCCAGCTGCTCCTCTCTTTCTGTCACCCTTGCCATTTCCTTCCCCAAAACAGCAGCAGTGGTCCCATGACCGTTGTTGAGGAATCACTTGGGCCTTCATATCTTTTTCTCATTGATAACTTGCTTTTGAAGCATGTGCACTTAGCACCAAATAATCAGGTTTCCTTGGTTTTACGGCTATTTGTATGAAGGGCCCAATCCTGTTCTTGCCGACAGCGATGTCATTTTTAGCTTTGGCCTCTTAGAGAAATTAGGGGAGGGAAGATAACAGTGAATGTCTTAGTGCAGCTGGTGTCCTCTGAGAAGTGTTTCTACTGCCTTGTGCAGCCCAGGGTTTCATGTAAAGCCATTCCCAGTGTGCGGGGAACCTGAGCCTGCTGGGTTCAGTGACAAAAGTCCTAACCACTGAGATGAGTTAGTTTCTCACTCTGGAATGACACACTTTTTTTGTGTAAATATTCTTTTCTTCCTAACAAAGAGAAGCTTAAACCCGGTGGCTGGTGAGCTGCCAGATTATGGAGGAAGCATTAGAGGTGTGAACGTGAAAGTGTTCCAAAAAAACAAGGCAAAGAGAAAGAGCCCAGACCGTATGTTGAATCAAAAACTCCATGTTTGTGCTGGGGATTTTTAAAATGTTTTTATGTTGTTGTACTGCTTATTTGTGTGTGTCACTCTAGTGTGTGCATGAGGGATACAATGACTGCGGATCCCCCGCACTCTGCTGCATCGGACCCAGGAGGAGGAGCGCTTTACTTGGCACTCCGTTGGAACAGAGAGGTCAAATATGAAACCAAACATATGAATGCAATTAGGAGGGTATGTAAAATATGGGGGCTGGATGCCTTAACAGTGTCCAAAGCAGGCATGCCTTCACATGCCGTTGGTTAAAGAGGATTGGTTAAATATTCCGGCCTGTCGGACGGTGTATCTGGTTACATCTGACAAGGGTTTCATAGTTTTTGGCTTGTATGATTTTTCTTGTATTTCAGGTGCAGAGGTCTGATTCTGAGAGCCTAGCCTGCAGAAACGTCCGCCTCTTTTCGAAGCACGTGAAACCACGTTGTTTTGTTCCCAACGCTGGTTTTGGAAGAAGATGTGAAAAAGTCTAGATTCTTTCCATATTTGCACTCTACCCATTCTGAGGCAAAGACAGTTTTACATCCTACCTGGAGGTGCAGGTTGTGATGGTTTTTTTACCACCTGTAAACAGACATCAATATTTTCCTATTGTATGAATTTGACTTGGCGTCCTCTCTCTTCCACAAATAGTGGAACCACAGGATGCCAAGGGAATGGCTAAGATCTGTCCCAAAAGCGTGTACAAATCCTATCTCTGCCCTTTGCCTACAATTTGCATTTTCTTTAAACCTTTCCAAGAGAAGCAGTAGGCAAAACCCCCGGCAACTAGAAGCATGTGCAAGGATGCAGAAAGCTTTAGAATACATTTCCACACCCTGCTGACCTATTCATCAAAAAGTCTGCCAAAACACATAACCCTCGGTATGAAACAAAATTCAGAAGAGTGAACCTTGCTTGCATTCACCTACTTCTTTCCAGGTTGCGTGCCACTGCAGGCTCTCCCAGCGGAGGAAGAGCTGAGTCCGTCCTGTGACTTTTCTGTCATCCCTAGGAGTTCTTCCAGCTCCTCAGCAGAGGAGGGGCACTGGTGGGAGTGATGCTCCTTCAGTGCCAGAGGTGGGACGGGATGAGCAAAGCCTAACAGACACAATGTCCTCTGGATGAGCCAGTGGTGACCCATCAGCTGCATAACCTCCTGACCTCACATTAACCAGTACTACACATGATCAAATGCCACCCTGGTGCAAATTTTCCAGGTTTTAGTACAAAACTCCACGTGATATTCTGTGGGCACACACATAAATGCATGCAGACACACAGACAGAGCATATTTTGTACCAGTTAAAAGCCAGGCCCAGTTAAGAACAACAAAGAGAATAGTCATGCTAGTAGTTAAATGCTATTAGAGCACAACTGAGCCATAAGAACACCCCTCTGCAGTGAAGAGGAGGAGCCCTGTGCAGAAGTTTCCCCACATTAGCATTATCGGTGGTGGAGACAGGGTTGACATCCCACTCTATAGAAGACGGAGTTCAGGTCTTAAGCTCCTCAGGCACTGGCAGGAAATCAGACCCATCTCCAGGGCAGTCCTGCATCCCTAGGAAGCCCTGCCAGCCAGAATGCCCTTCCCTCCACACCAGTGCACCTTTCAGCAGCTTGGGGACCAGGGCGGAGGGGGTGGAGCACAGCCAGTGGAGGGTGATGGGACAAGTGCAGGTGCTGCAGGAGGGTTTCCTGTGGTAGCTGAAAAGCAATGCTGCTGTTGAGGTCCCTTTCCAGCTGCCCGTCTCAATCCGCTCCTGTTTGCCCCAGAAGCAACCCCTGAGCAGTGGGATGGGGGCACTGGGGCAGGTTTAGCTGTGCTGCAGCTGTTGGCACTGCCAGGTTTGCTCCAGAGGACAGTGCTGGGCAGAACCGAGCAGCTGGGGTAGAAGAGAGCAGGACCACTTCTAGTGTCAGTGCCAGTTCAATGAACTCCAAAGCAGAGCTGTGGGTGTTGTGCACACTCTACTCTGGTAGCTCACCCATGCCCAGGAGACCAGAGCTCCTCTCTTTCATGGGGTGTCCTGGTATTATGTAAGGTTTAACAAAAGCTGTATAGCAAAACTATTTTAAGTTAGGAATGTTAATTGAAGGCTGAGTCAGACTGCAGCTAGTGCAGAGATGTTTTTGAGAGGCTCATACCCTTTTTCATTTGGTCTGTATTTTTTCCACTTAATTGCTACGTGTGTGGAACGGCAGTGAGCAGTAATAGTAACTGACAGAGGGAAAATGGATGATGAAGGTGCTCGTCCTGTTGCCTCTGGATCTGCCACTGAAACCCAACCCAGATCTGTGATAGCCAGAAGTTACTCACTTCTGAGGCTGCGCAGGGAACTTTCATCTGACTCTTGGGTCATGTCTCTACAGCGCGCAAGGAGACAACCGTAGGGACCTTGGTCAGGACTAGGTGACTAATCCTTGCTGCAGTCTAAGCTGGTGTGGTTTTCCCCCATGACTGCCGTCTCCAGGGGGGGCTTTAAAGGAGGCATGGACATGTCTACCCATGCCTCAGCAAGCTGCCATGGGGTGCTGTGGGATCCAACAGAAAACAGCAGCAGTGCCTTCCACGTCACCTGCCATTGGCACAGCCTCTAAGAGATTCTCCAAGCAGACCAAGGAGCAAAGAGGCAGCTGCTCAGTGCTCCTGATGACATGCAGGACTGCATGTCAAAACTGTGGTAAGACGTGTTAGGGAGAAGGTTGTTGAGGGTCACGGGTCGGGCACCTTCCAAGTGTGAGACCCCTGAATCACAGCAAGTGGCGGCTGTACAAACAGCCTCTGCAGCGCCCACAGAGAGATCACCAGCACAGCCATTCCTTGGGCATGACGCAAGGTCCTCGGCAGGTCCCATTAGAAAGATGACTGGTCCACAGTCCCTCATCCAGTCCCATCTGGGAGACTAAGTGATATGCAAGTCCCAGCCTTCGGCAAGTTCCTTTAATAACTGAAATTCGGAGGAGGAGACTGAGTGTAATTGCCAGCTCCAGCACAGGTCTACCGGTTATTAGTGTTGCCAGTGTTCTTTTTATCAAACATGAACTCGACTGCCCTTCCTAGCAGGCACCTCTTTCTGGAGCTCAGCGTGAGCAGGCGGGGTGTAGGTGCCTGGAACTAGGACACGTGTGATTCTTTTTTGCCTGAAAGTCCAAGTGGACAGGATGAGGTAATGCAATACAGCTCTGCTGCTTAAGTTTATAACTGCACCATTAATGCCCAAAATTCTAAGTATTGCTCCTCAGGATTGCTACACAATAGTAGCATTACTACACAATAGTAGCATTACTACACAATATACTATGTATAAGACAGAATGTCCAAGAAGCTAAAAATACCCTCTTGTACTTGTTTTAGGTAGTGTATTAGAGCCAAAAAGGCAATGCTAAGGGCTGAAGCACAGAAAGGACCATTTCACCGTGCTCTAACTACCTGGAGTGCTCCCTGAGGGGGTCCCCACAGAGGAGGGGCATTGGGAACAGAGAAAGGGAGACAAATGAGAGGCAGTGCCAGGGCAGCCAGAAACAAATTTCATTTGCACTTTCTGTTTTCTCAGATTTGGACATGTTTACATTAACTCTTGTTCTGCTGCAAAACTGAGGTAGCTGCAATGACTAGCGGAAATGTGGGCACCCCAAACATATCTCAATATGCCTGGAACAAAGCTAGGCCACAGCCTGATGTGCTGGCTCACAGCCTCTGTGTGCCAATGCCCACAATTCCTCCTGATGCAAGAGTGTCTGTTCAGGAGACTCCCCAGCCAGCGACACATCACTTGACTGTGTTCCCCCTAAAAAGCAGCCACCTTGAGGTGGGAGGATAGAGGAGCATGGGTAGGAAGGGTACCGGTGTGATGTGCCTTGCTACCCAGCGAGGTGAGCAGCAGTGCCCGGTGACTTTAAAACCCAGCAATTGCCATGTAATCTGAAAAGGAATCACCTCCCCTTTCGTTTCACACCCCCAGTCCCCCCAAGCCTCTGAACTAGCCATTCTGCACAGAGGCCAAACCCCTCAGCACCTGCCCCTCAAAGCCCACAGCCCCCCCAAGGCACCCACACCCCACTATGGGGAGGACCAAGCAAAGGCTGGGCCAGCAGAAAAAGGGGGATTACAAAACTGCAGGGCTGGCAGGAAGCCCTGAGGTCAGCAGCAGCAGCAAAGACCACCTTCAGCTGGGCCACCTCCTCAACAGCAGTGGTTCTGTCCTGCCCCAAACCATGGGGCCAGTGGCCAACAAGGCAGGGGGACCCTTTAGGGACAGCCATCTCTTCTGGCAGGACCGGGAGGTTACTTGCTAGCTGGAGCTGCCAGCGACTGCTTTGGGGGGACGTTTTGGTAATGCAGGAACTCCCACACTGGAAACAGCTTTAATAGCTCTGGCCCAGGCTTCGAGAAGGTCTGGGCCTCTGTTTTGACTTTCATTTCATGTGAGGACCTCACCACTGACTCCCTCAAACAGGGAAAAAGTGCTTCCTGGCCCAAACTACCCAGCTCAACTAAGAAACCCCTGGACGCATCCTCCCCCAGAGCTGCTCCTCTTGCCCTGCTCAGGCACACCTGCTCCCCAGTGCATGCAGGCCCCTCCTCTGCAGCTAGTCCGTGCTCTGCATGCCACGTCTGCCAGGGCTCCGGGGGATGACGCGCAGACAAGGAATACGACTATCCGGGGGATTAAATAGAAGGAGGTTTAAGGCCCAGTGTAATTTTTTCAGCAGACGATCTGTTTCTGCTCTTATTTTGTTTCCTGTGAAGTCCTCCCCCTGTCCAGTTTCTGGAGGGTACTTGGAAGCCGGTTGATTCCCGCACAGAAGGCAGGGAGCAGAGCTGACGCAGTGTCGTGGAGGGGTCACAGCTTCCCGAGCTTCCTGTTTATTTTGGGAAAGGGTCACCCGGCTGCAGGCCCTTCTGCCCGCGCCTCAGGAAGCCCCCAGCCGCCACATTCCTGCCCCCTCGCCCGTGTCCACAGACAATTGCTGACTGTGGCTCACAGTGCAGAGCACCAAGGCAGGGTGTAAATGGGATAACCCGACATGCCTATTTACGCAGCCTGGGGATAAGGGGCGGAAGCTTTTCCACATCAATTGCCCTTTCTTCTGGCATCTGGAAGTCTGTCTCTGAAGTTTTTATTTCTCTTTGGAGGGTAGTAACCTCTGAATTTCTCAAGTATTTCCATGATCTTTTCCTCGCTGCTTTTTTTTTTTTTCCTACTGCTACTTGAAAAGAGGGCGTAAAGTCAACTGCTCAGTTAAAAACAGAATTGTTTCCTTTTTTAAAGAAAGCGTGCAATTTTTGCTCCAAACCACTTAGGGTAGAGCCCACCAATGGAGCAGAAGCCGCAGCTCCCAGGCTCTCGCTTGCGCTGCGACTCCCCAGTAACTAACCCTGCCCAAATTTTCTAAAGCAAAAAAAACCAACCCAAAAATCCCAGCAGAACAGAGGCGCACATAACATCTCTGTATTTCGAGAGATATCCATGAACTAATTAATGACACCCCAGTGTCCTCCTTCCTTTTCTAGGCAGGCTTCACTCAGGCAGTGCTTTGCAGCTCTCTGGAAGTTTACACCAAACCATGTCGCTCAACACAGCTGTCTTCAAGGAGTTAATGGAAGGCCCCTGTGTACGGCAAAAAGCAGACAACAAGTAGCCGCTCCGAGTCCTGCTCAATCCTCTGGCGTGTCCTGCCTCACAGGGAGCCATTTCAGTGACCTCCCTGTGGCCTCCATGAAGGGTTTTTGGCCAGTGGCTCTGTCAGCTCCTGCCATCGACAGCCAGCTCCAGCCTGTGGCGCACAGCAGCCACCAGCACACTGCTGATCCACAGCTCTCGGGGAAGCGCGCTCCCATCCTGTGAGCACCTCAGCGCATGTGGCTTTGCATTCACTGTGATGCTCCTGTGAATAAAGTTACAAGTGGTTGCAGACATCTGCTGGATCAGTGACTTACCATGAGCCCGTCCAACGCCTGTCCTTCTCTTGTTTGCACCGGTATTTTTTTCTTTTCCCTATGGCACTAAATAAAACACTGCTGGGTGGGTATTTTTCTTTTTCTCTAAGATCTTTCTCTTTTTAAGGTGCCGCGAGGCTGGCTTTGGGACCAGCATCAACATGAAAGCAGGACATCACTTGAACTGCTGTATGAATTGCACATCTCAAAACTCATACCTAACACATGGGTGTGGGGGGGGGGATTCACTTTCAAAATGATGGATCGTTTTAAATGGAAATTAAAAGTTTCAGTGTTTCTAAAATGGCTGCCAGTACCTCACTCCCGCAGGCAAACGTGAGCAGGCAACATCCAGCTTCTAGTTGGTTTAGGTGCAAAAACACACATAATCCTCACCTCAAGAAGCTCACTGAACCCAGGGTTCATTCAGCTTTCTGGAACATCCTTTGGAGCAGCAGGAATGAAAACAGCAGAGATGCCGTGAAATCAGGAGGTACCTGGGAGCGGGGCTGCCTCTCTTCCCACCTGAACTGCAGAGATTCTGCAAACATTATAGCAAATGCTCAATGAGCAAACCACCAGCCGTGCACTGGTGGAGGCTGTAACGTGCCGTCAGGTTTATGCATGTCGAGCTAGAGCCTCTTGCTTTCGGCCATGATGGCAAAGCAGTGGCTTTGGTGGTCTCCTTGGCCCCAAATCACCCGCACCTGACCAAACGCAAAACTTGAAGGACTATTCCCAGCCTTTCCCCTCTCAGTTCTGGGAAAGAGGCCTCCATAATTCATTATGAATCAAAGAAGAAGAGGTGGCAGCGTAATGACTCTTCCCACCTTGGCTCTGGCCATCTTGCTACTGCCCCACAGGACCTCTGCCCCAGCAGAAGGATGGAAAGAAGACTCATGGAGGAAACAGTAGGGAAAAGAATGTGGGGCAGCCCATGATCAGGAGGGAAAGGGGGATGCTAAGGACACAGAAGAGCAGGTGGGAAGCACTGCTTTGGACACAGAAGGAAAGGTGGTGCCCAGGCAGGATGGGTTTATGGGTGAAGTGCAGGCTGGGGACACAGCTGTGGGGCCACATGCGATCGCTGCCACCGCTGCAGAGGAAAGGTGGGAAGGGAAACTGGACCCTGCAGGGAGGGAAGAGCAGAGAAACACAGAAACATCTCAGTGCGGCCCGGTGAATGAGAAATACTGAAGGGTCTCACCACAGTATTGATGTGGGGGTGGCAGATGGAGCTCATCTTAAAGATCTGCCCCTCTCTCCCTTCCTTCCCTCAGCCACGACACTGGGCACAACTGGGACAAGGCAAAGGCCAGGCTCCCATCCGTGGTGCCGCCATGGTGCTCCTTGGGCGGGCAGCGTCCGGACCCCACGCAGCCCCCATGGCCCATCAGGTACCCTCCAGTACTTGCTGCTCCTAGCTGCAGTGTTGGCATGTCATAGCAAGGGGCCTGTTCTAGAGATGGGGCAGAAAGGGATGGGTTAAAAAAAAAAACAACCACCAACCAAAAAAAGGAAGAAGAAACAAATGCATTGTCAGTTTGATTCCTGCACAGTTGCTGATACAATAGTCAGCAGCTTTGGGGATCTTTTTTTTTTTGGTGATTTGATACATAAACCACATTTCCTATGTAGCACTGCCACTATTTTTATCAGGTTTCTTTGACGCTGAGCTTGGCAAGGTGGGGTTTTTTTGGCCTTTTCCACCAGAATGAATTCAAAGGCAGCGAACATGAAACGCGGCAAAAACCAGAGCACCGCTCATCTTGACTTTTCCAAGCAGCTAGTTTTCATTAGAAATAAAGGAAAACAAACACGGATCACATTTTCTGTCCCGCAGTTAAAAGCCTGCCACAGCTGAAAGCATCGCTTTCTTCTTCCCCTGCAGCCTCACGCAGCCAGCGCTCCAGCTCCGCTCATGATCCGAAATGTGCAAACACACTGCTTCTTGGCTTCCCACCAGTATACATAAATATATGTAATTTTTTCCTTCGGAGAACCTGGAGGCTAAAGCAAGAGGGCAAAGGAGTACGTGACTAAAGCATCCAAACTTCCTCTTTCATAAGCTATCACATGATGAAGCGCAATTACAATTCCTGCCTTGTCCCTGCCAATTGCAGGCGCATTGCCTCACCCGCGGAACCCGGCTCCTTCCCGCTGTATGTGTGTGAGTGCGTGGCTCTGTGTGGAGGCAGCGATCGCTGCAGCCGGCTTGGCGGGGCTCCAGCTTCGGGCTGCAGAAAGAGGGCAGTGGGTGGAAGACGAAAACAAAGATCTGTTTACTTAGCATGCATGGATAAAGCGTCTTTCCAGCCGGGGAGAGGAGAAGGGGCGAGGAAGGGGGGGAGGGGCAAAGGCGGGGAAGAGAAACAGCTTTAAAGGACTTTGATGCAATGTGAAAGAAGGGCTGCTCGGGAAAAGCGAGCCGGTGTTAACCCTTGGCTCGCCGGCAGCACGCCTTAGGCCGCGCAGCAGCCGGTGCCGTCCCCTTCTTCCCCTTCCCCTTGCCCCGGACGGCTGCTCCGGAACGGGTATGAGCCGCGACGGCCTTGGCGATAGCTCCAAGAGAGCCGAGCTCCCGCGGCACCGGCCGTGACCGCCGCCCCGACGTGCGGGGCCGGGGCGGGTTTTTGTTTGCTTGTTCGCAGCCCGGCGCCTCCCGGACGCCCAGCCGGGCGTGCAGTTGCAAAGTCACCCAGCCTGGCACGGGAGCCGGCGCTAGCAGCCAGCCCCAGCACCCAGCCCCAAGAGTAGAAGGCGGGCAGGCCAGGGAGAAGCGAGAGAAGCCTATCCCACTCCCCACCCCCTCCCAGGGGTACACGAGGGACCCCGCCACCCAGTCCCCGGCCCCGGCGGGGGACGCTGGGAGGGGAGCGGGGGGCCGGCCGCTGGCACCGCTCCCCGCCTAGCCCCGAGGTGCAGCCGCGGGGAGGCGGTGCTTCGCACAGGGCTGGCTCGGCAGCAGCGCCCTCGGCCCCGCAGCGCTTCGGCCCCGTCCACGGCGGCTGCCAACCGCGGGGAGGCACCTCCCGGCGGCGGCTGCGGACGTCAGAGCTTCCCCAGCCCCGGCCGGCCCCCGCCTTCCTCCCTCCCTCCCCCGTAACCTACATAACGCCGTGGGAAGGGCGGCCCGAGCGCGGCCGTCGGGGGGAGCAGCCTCCGCCGTGTTTACCCTGCCCAGGCACACGCGTGCCGCCGGCCGTACGCGCCGGGATGCGCCCGTTGAGGGGCTGCCTCAGCTCCCGTGGCAAACGGGGAGCGCGAACACCTCTTTCCCCCCGCCTTGCCGCTGCCGTGTTTTGGTGCGAATACAGGCAGCGGATGAGCGATTCTCCAGCGTGGAAGGGGGACGGGGGAATATGTCTGTAGGTTTTGGTTTTCGGGGGAGGAGACGGCGTTTGCTTAGTCTGTGAATTTTGCTAATCTGCATTAGAGATTTGTGGTTGAAAATGACAGGAAAGCTAGAGCGCCCCATTTCCTGCGCACAATGACAACAGTTTATTTAAAAAAAAAAAAAAAAGCAATGGTTTTATTTATTTATAATGGTGTAATGGTGCCTCCTGCCCCAGCGGGAAGAACAAAGCCGGATAGCGGCGCGGGAGGGCGCCGGCCCCTGCCCCGGAGGTGGCGCTGACCGGCCCCGCAGGGACGGGGACCCGCAGCGGCGGTCCGCGCGGGGCGGGAGGACACGCACACATACACGCACGCACACACACAGCGAGCCCCGCACTGCGGAGGGCCCCCCGCGCACCTTCCCGTCCCCGGGCGGCCGGTTTGAGCAGAGCCCCTCGGCGGGGCAGGAAACAGTAACGAAAACAATAATAAAAACAGAAAAGGAGGAGGGCGCCGCAGCGCACCCTCGCCCCGTATCTCTCCGCTCCCACAGCCCTCCCCGGGGGCGAGACGGGGCGGGAGCGCGGCAGCCCCCCGGCGGCAGGAGGAACCCCCGGTGCCGGTGGCACGGGCAGGGGCCGGGGCCGGGATCGCGGCGGCGGCGGCGGGGCGGGGGCGCCCATCGCGCAGGCGCGGCCGGCACTGTCGAAGAATCGAGGCGGCGGCGCGCAGAGGCGGCGGTGGCGGCTGGAGCCCGGCACGGCACGGCGCCGCCGCCAGCCCCAGCCCCGGCCCCGGCCCCCGCGGCAGTCCCCGCCCCGCCGCGCCGCGCCGGCCCCCGCCGCCCCGCGCCGCCCCGTAGTAGCCAGCGAGCGGGGGAGCCGTGCGGGCGGCAGCGGCCGCAGCCCTGCGCCAGCCGCGCCGCGGAGATGCGCGTCCCCGCCGCCCTGTGAGCGCCGCCGGCGGAGACGGCGAGGGGAGCGGCGTCCCCCGCAGCGGCTCTGCCTGCCGGGGCGCCCGCCGCGCCCCGCTCCAGCGCACGGAAGAGGAAGGCGAGGGGGAGGGGGCCCGGCGGACGGTCCCGCTGCGGCCGCGGCGCCCGAGCCTCCCCGTCGGGACTCCGGTGGCGAGGGGCGGAGGAGGCGGCGGCCGGAGCCGGAGCGGGGGCGCTCGCCGCTGCCCCGGGGCCGGGACATGTCGTCGGCGGCGGTGGCGGCTGCTTCCCGCAGGCAGTCGTGCTACCTGTGCGACCTGCCCCGCATGCCCTGGGCCATGATCTGGGACTTCACCGAGCCCGTCTGCCGGGGCTGCGTCAACTACGAGGGCGCCGACCGCGTGGAGTTCGTCATCGACACGGCGCGGCAGCTGAAGCGAGCGCACGGCTGCTTCCCCGAGGGCCGGGCCCCGCCGCCGCCCCACGCCAAGCAGCCGCCGCTCTCCGCCAAGGAGCTCCTGGCGCAGCAGCAGCAGCTCGGCCACCCCGCGGCGGCGGAGGCGGCGGCGCGGCCCCCGCCGCAGCCCCTGGAGCGCTACCCGCTGGCGGCCGAGCGGCCGCCGCCCCGCCTGGGCGCCGAGTACGGCGGCGGCCGGCAGGTCAACGGCATCCTGGTGCCCAACGGCTTCCCCAAGCCCGAGGAGCCGCCCGAGCTCAACCGGCAGAGCCCCAACCCGCGGCGGACGCACGCCGTGCCCCCCACCCTGGTGCCGCTGGTGAACGGCGCCGGGCTCCCCGCCGCCATCAGCGGCCTCGGCAGCCGCCGCCGCCGCCGCCGCCGCCGCTTCGCTGGCCGCCATCTCCGCCGCGCCCGCCCCGATGGCCGTGCCCGTCCCCCAGCAGCCGACGGCGGCGGCGCAGGCGGCGGGGCAGTCGGCGGGGCAGCCCGGCGAGCTGGGGCACAAGCGCCCCGGCTCCGTCTCCTCCTCCTCCTCGGGCGGCGGCAGCGCGGCAGGGGAGCACGACGGCGGCGCCAAGGAGAAGCGGGGCTCGGCCGAGAGCCTGCCGGCGGCGGCGGCGGCGGAGCTGGGCGCCGAGGGCAAGGGCCGAGCGGGCAGCGAGGAGTGGCTGGCCAAGCCCAAGACGGTGCGGGACACGTTGCTGGCCCTGCACCAGCACGGCAGCCACGCCGTGCCCCCCTTCGACAGCAAGTTCAAGAAGGAGCCGGGCATGGCGAGCGGCAGGCTGATGGGCTACGAGACCAACGGCACCGTGGCCAAGCCAGGTGAGGTGGCCGGGGCCGGGGGGCGGCGGGCTGGGTGGGCAGCGGAGGGGAGGGCAGGGCCCGGGGGGGCTGTGTGTGTATGTGGGTATGTGTGTGTGGGCTCTCCCGGGATGCGGGGCCGGGGATCCCGGGCGGGTTCGGGCGACCGAAGCGGCGGCCCAACGGCCTGGGTGGCCGCGGCCACCCGTTTCTGTGATTGCACGGCGGTGAGCCCGGTGCTCGGGGATGCCTTGCGACTGCGCTGCCTTCTCACCTTCCTCCTCCTCCTCCCCTCCGCTTCTTCAGGGGCCCGGGCCGCCCGGAAGAGGAAGCCTTCTCCCGAGCCGGAGGGCGAGGCGGGACCCCCGAAGATCAACGGGGAGGCGCAGCCCTGGCTGCCCACCTCGTCGGAAGGGATGAAGCTGCCGCTGACGGCCACCCCCTTCATGTCTCCCCCGCCGACCACCGCCTCGCCCCACTCCAACCGGACCACGCCGCCCGAGGCGGCCCAGAACGGCCAGTCCCCCATGGCCGCCCTCATTTTGGTGGCGGACAATGCCGGGGGCAACCACGCCTCCAAAGACGCCAACCAGGTCCACTCCACCACGCGGAGGAACAGCAGCAGCCCCCCTCTCCCTCCGCCATGAACCAAAGAAGGCTGGGCTCCGGCAGGGAGGTGCCGGGCCAGGGGGCAACGCGGCGGGCGGGCTGGAGCCCGTCCACCCCGCCAGCCTGCCGGACTCGTCCCTCGCCGCCAGCGTCCCGTTGTGTTGTACCCTCTGCCACGAGCGCCTGGAAGACACCCACTTCGTGCAGTGCCCCTCCGTCCCCTCCCACAAGTTCTGCTTCCCCTGCTCCCGGCAGAGCATCAAGCAGCAGGGAGCCAGCGGGGAAGTGTATTGTCCCAGCGGGGAGAAGTGCCCCCTGGTCGGCTCCAACGTCCCCTGGGCCTTCATGCAGGGGGAGATCGCCACCATCCTGGCCGGAGATGTGAAAGTGAAAAAGGAGAGGGACTCGTGACTTGCCCGCTCTCGCTGCCCGACGTCACCTTGAACTCGAACTGCTCGAATTCTGTATATATCTATAAATATATATATATATCTATATATATATATCTCCAAGACAAGGGAAATGTAGACTTCATAAACATGGCTGTATAATTTTGATTTTTTTGAATACATTGTGTTTCTATATTTTTTGAAGACAAAAGGTATGTACTTATTATAAAGGCATTTCTTCTAATTCTCTTTTTTTTTTTGTTTCGTTTTGTTTTGTTTCTCTTTTTTCCCCTTTTGTTATAGCAACTATTTGTTGTGCTTCCTTGGTGACAGTTACTGTTCAATGTAGGCTGTGACTTGCGCTGCTTTTTTTAGAGAGCACTTGGCAAGCAAGAAATGCTTCTAGCTGTATTTGTATGCACTTGTTTCTTTCCCCTCCCCTCTTTTTTTCTTTTTTTTTCTTTTTTCCTTTTTTTTTTTTTTTTTAAATGCCAAATACACTTTCTGACGTTGTAAAGATTGCCTTACTGTCTGTGATTCCTTATTCTTGGCCCCTGTCCTGTAGAGCTGGTCGCATGCAGGCTTGGTCGAGGCGGTTGGGGAGAAGAGTGGCTAGCCAAGGCGGGGATGCCCTTCACTCACCCCGAGCTTAGGGAGCAGGTGGGCTTTCTCCCAGAAACGCGTGGCTCGGGTTGCGTTGGCAGATCTGCCAGGTTCAGTCCCAAATTCCTCCGTGTTTCTCAAGGGAAGTTGCCTTCAGAGTAGGATGTGGAGAGAGGTGTCCGAGAGGCGCTGTTGATTTAGGGATTTCGGGGTTTGTTTGGTTTTGGTTTGGTGGTTGGTTTTTGTTGGGTTTTATTCTTGGGGCGGGGAGGGGGGAGGAAAGGGGGGGGGGGGGCGGGTTGTTGTTTTTTTTTTTTTTTTAAGGCAAAGTTGACCGCAGTTCACGTGATCAGTTGTAAGATTACAAAACTGCATTTATTTACCAATTGCATACCGTAACGTGGAATTTTGATAACGACCTTAATTATACCATTGTCAAAGGCGCCAACGTAGCACTGCCATCTCCGAAGGTCCTCAGCATCGCTTCTGGGGCTTTCATGTCTTTGGACGGAGCTGGGGAGGTGGGGGAGAGACCAATTATTACCATTTTTTAAAAAAAATGCTAACTTTAATTTTCAGATAGTGCAGGTGGACTTTGAGTTTGCTTATCAGTCACCTCTAGCGCTGCTGCTATTGTAACTATCGCTGACCCGGTATTTCCAAGTAGTGGCAGGTACGATGTGGTACAGTGACAGCGGTGACTGAGGCTCTGCCAGATTGCCCGCGGGCATATCAGTGACAGCCCAAATGTGGGTGGAGGAAACCTGTAATTTCCTTATTACGTGTGCTTGAAACAAACCTACTGCTATTCTTTGAAAATGAAAATATAAACTGGTTGAAATGAAAGCAATTAGGGCTGCACATAATGGCCCTGGCCCTACCTTTTAAGCTACTTTGGAGAACTCTTTTTGTAAAGCCACTTCTTTTGATCACGCTTCTGCATCACCAAGCAGACTTCTAAAATCAATAAATCATTGGTTACTAGAAATAGTTCGAGTCTTATAGTGATGTTTTTGTGCTGTTCATAGTTTGTTGGCAATGCTGCAGCTGTACGAGCCCTTCTGTGGAGGTGTTTAGAACTCGGTTATAAGCGGTTGTTTCTGAGCAAAAAAGGGTGTCGAGGTCATCTCTTCCTGGGGATGGGCTAATAAACACTTTCAGTATCGGAAGAGGAGGAGGAAAAATCTGTTCAGCTGACTATAATTTGAAGAATTTTGGGTGCTTTTTAGACAACTGTTCTTATTGTGATAATGTTCGGACTGCAACTTAATGCAGAGTAGATCTTTTTTGGAAGACTACTTTTTTTTTTTCTTTTTTTTTTTTTTAAAGAAATGGTCATTATTAGTATTTGAAGATCAGAACTGCACATGCACAGTAATTTTTTATGAAGTGTTTGATGAGCACACCCACTACATTGTGTTCCATATTACAGGTCAATGTAATGCTAGATAAGACTTGCATGGTAAACAAATTCATTGAGTCAATATTACGCTTTAAGACTTATACCTATAGTCAAGATTGGTGTCTTATGTAAACACATTTAGCCAATTTGAAGAAAACGCACATTATATATATATACCTATATATATACCTATATAAAAAAAGAAAAAAACCAACAACAACTGTAAAGGATTCTTTGGAACCACTATGATCTGTGTAAATGTGTATTTAGGCACTTTATTAAAAAAAATGGATTTTGAGCTGATAGATGGTAACAAGTTCTTCAAAGTTGCTTGGCATAATACCTCACATGGGATGAAGCTCATGTTTTTGATTAGGGTGGTATCCCTACTCTTAAAATAAAAAAGAAGCAAACCTGAAAACCCAAATCCACCCTGAAAAGCCCACCCCTGCCCTTTTGTGTTACCAGGTGGCCCAGCTCTGAACCTGCCCTTATCCTGTCGAAGAGTACCCTTGTTTTGATGCTGAGGGACACTGGTGTGACTGGGCAGAGAGACCTGTCTGCAGGCCATGTGCCTGAAGGAAGCACACCTTCCTCCACCTCCTCCCCACTGGCCACCACACTCCCCCAGCTCTGCGACCCCATGACAGGACTGGAGACTCCCTGGCTGGTGGTGGCCCGGGAATAACGTGGCTGGGAAAGAAATGGCTTGCAGTGGCTACGCGTGCTGGCTGACACTCAGCCCCCTCCGCACCTCAGCCAAGTCTAATCTATACCACAGGACTTCGGAACTGCAGGAGGAACCCCCACCCTCAAAAGTTAAAATGTGAGGTTGTTCATATATAACTCATTTTTCTCACATCCAATGTTGCTTTTTTTTCCTTTTTACACTAGCGCTCTGGTGGAGTCTCCCTTTATACCAGTTTGCTACTTCCTGCGCTGCAAGTAGCTTTTTTCTTCTTTTTTTCTTTTTTTTTAAAACTTCTTTTTAAGTGCTTTTAGCTACAACAGTGCTACTGTTAATACTCTTTTTAAACTTTTTAAAAGGTGATCCTGTAATTTGTGTAGTATTAAAAGTGTTTCAATGAAGAATGTGTCATCATTTTTTTCAAACCCACTTCCATCACTTTTTTTTTTCTCCCCAAGATGTTTTCTTGTGGCAGATCACCTGCATGGCTCTTTTGCTGACAGCTGCTGAACTAACCTGGTGCTGGGTTTGCTTCTTTCTTTTTTTTAAAAAAAAAAACAGACTTGGGGCACTACATGTAAGGAAACTAGGAGCTTTAAATACTTCTTGCATTTTTCTGTATATTAAGAAAAAGAATCAAAAAAGACAGAGCTGCCCAAGCGTACTACTACTTTTTTTTTTAATTACTGTTTCTGACACATACTTGTAAACAGGCAGCAGTGCGGGACAAGAGGGGGTGTATGGAGCCGGTGGGTGCTGCCCTGCACCCAGGTCCCAAGGGGGTGGGAAAGGCGCCGCACAAGGGAGGCTTTGACCGCTTTTGTGGTGCCCTCAGAAAACCTGGCATGTTTGGGAGCTCTCTTTTTAGATGTGCTGTAAACCAGGCCATGGCAACCGTGTGTTTTTATGAACTAGCACTTAGGCAAAGGGTATAAATACATTTGAGAGTGCTCTCTAGTGGCTTGTTATGTCAACAGAGCCCCTGGATCCTTCTGTAGATGGGCCAAGCCCCACTCATCCGTCAGTCCTGCTGGTGGGGTGGCCGCTCTGGGTGGGACAGGACGGGATGGGATAGGATGCTGCTCTGGGGACACCCAGCCACCCGCTTGCCCTCCTGGGTTGACAGCTCACCTGCACAATGGCACCCACCCTGTCAGCTGTATGTGCTCCCCATGTCTAATTCACCCCCAAAGTGGTATGGGGACACCCCACATGCTGTCCAGGGATTATGGCACAGCCATGGTCCCTGTGCAAGCACAGCCTCTGCTCAGGCAGGATGAGGAAATTAATGGCACCAGAAGTAGCTGAGCTTGTAAATCAAGACGTTTGTAGCCCTGAGTGCTACTGCTTCAGCCAGGTGCTTTGCCACAACAGAGCTATAGGCAGGAGGTGTCTAATAATTGGTCCTGAAAAGGCTCAGCCTTGAGCATTTTGTGTTTCTCTTCCTGGAGTATTTGCACTTAGGTGGCTCCAGCTGCGGCTTTTGAAAAATAATTTTAAAAAAACCCCAAACCAAACCCTTTACCAAAGTAGACTCCTGTTTGTTCAGACACCACAGTCCAGTCCAGTCTAAACTACACCCGCAGGTCTGCACTCCCGGAGATAACGAGGCAAGGGAAGGAAGAAACCCAAAAAAAAAACACAACATGAAAACTTTTTCCTCCTGTTAAAACCTAAGGTGGGCCTGGGCAGCGTGTGGATTCGCACTCCACAGCAGGCGCTGCAGAGGGCCCAGCTGCACTCCCGGAATGCCAGGTAGGCCAGCAGAACTCCCGAATCCCCCTTCTACCCCTGCCCTTTGTTCCCCGGAGCAGGACGCCTTTCCTCTGCAGCTGCCCACAGTCAGGAAGCACTGAGCAGCAGATGACTGGAGTGCTTGCTTATCCACTTTGTCACCCCGGGCTCCTTCTGTACCCCATTCCCCCATGGGCTGCCACTCTGGAGGTAACTCTTTCACTGCCTTGGCATGGCCTCTGCAGCAAGCCCCTGGCTGGAGCACAAAATGCGGGGTTCAGCTTTGAATCACTGAGCTCCCTGGAAGGCTGAGCCCTCCTGAAGCCTTGAAACACCAGCATCTCCCATAGAAATCCCCTAAGTGCATGTTAGTGGCTGTGTGTCTGTCCTGCTTGGTTGGCATAGGTGGGGTGATAGCTCTGCAGCTATTTCTATAAACAAGTCACCCAACTGCTTTTCTTCCTGCCATTCTGGCCAGCTTTGTAGGGATTGATATAGTGGAGTACATGCTAAAACCCAAAATGCCACCTCAAGTGCAACCCCCCTATAAATTAAACTCTCAGACAGGCTGGGTAAAGTTCACAAAAGCTTCCCACTCTAATAGGTGGTACTTCTTCCAGTCACATTTGACTGAGCAAACACCGTAAGAAGCACCCCTGCACCTCACCTCCCACCCAAGAATGCACCCTGCCCCACACAGTACCTGGCCATGTCCCTGCCTTGGTGTTCCCTTCTCTGCACACCCTGAACTGCTGCTGCTGACTCCATGGTCCCCAGCCCCAGGGTGTCCCCATCCCATCCTGGGGCACCCTGCCCGGGAACTTGTGGTGAGGTGGCAGGGCGTCGGGATTCCCTCCTTGGTGGAGAGCTGTGGCTTCCCTGGGAAAGCCTGGGGAGCCTCGGGTTTTCAGGGATACCTCGGCCACTGCCTCTGGGAAAAGAAGGGCATTCACTGTTCCCTGCAAAAATGCCAAGCATGCATTTTCTTTTACCCTTTTCCATTACAAAACACTTACCCTTCCCACTCCCTGTCCCACCCCAGAGATGCCTCATGCTTATTTTTTTCCTTTTTTTTTCTTTCTTTCTTTTTTTTTTTCTGGCAACCATTTCAAAACAAACAGAAGATGAGTAAACAGAGATGAAAGGGGTTATTGGTTCACCAGGTCACTTCCTTGCAGCAGGGAAACAACTCCTCCCGTTCCCGTTCCCGCGCTGCTGGGCTGCAGCGGCTGGCTGGCAGCAGGGAAGTGGGCAGGCAGTGGGCTGAGGATGGGGGCCTCCCTCTGCCACCCACTTGGCCACCGGCACAAGATGGCAAGCTGGACTTTCCCCTTCTCCCTCGCGTGGTTTTGTTTTTTCCTTCTTTTGCATCTTTATGAGCTAAGGGAGCGGTCCCCGTCCCCGCCCCCTCCCCTTTTTTTTTTTCTTTCCCAGTGTCCCTTAGTTTATTTATTTTTTCCCACCAGAAATCCAGGCTTTCTTCAATCTTTTTTTATAGGAGTGCCTTATTCTCCAACTGTCCAGTAGTAAGGCAACTTACAGATATTAGGCAACAACTGCCTAATGGAATGAGGTATTTAATTTTGTCCAGACTATTTACAACTCTTCTTGGCTTTTTTGTCTTGCTTAATCCAGCAGCTGTTAAGCCCTAGGAACAAATAGTTTTCTCTTTTAAGATGCATCATCCCTCAGCTGATAGAAATCTCAAAAATAAGGGTACCATAGGAAAGACGTGAGTGGGAGCAGAGGAAGGTGAGGCTTAACATTATTACCTTTCGTTCACTCCCCAAAAATCGTGAAATAAATCAGCTCCTGCACACTGATTCATGCCTTTGCAGATCCTACATCATGTCTTGTGATGAAGCCAAACCAGCATAGGCACCACTTTTTCTATCATGCTTCCAGACCAAATTGGACTGTAACAATTAAAAAAAAATCCAAACCCCAAAACACTACTAACTTCCCTGTGATCCTGTGGTGGTGACTGAACAGGGCTCAATCCATTTTCCCTATGGGAATACAGACAGGGCAACCTGGCCTTCAGAAATTACAGAAGGAAGGCATTTCTTTTTCCTGGAAGAAAGTACCAGGCTATCTTTATTAACTCTGGGCAACGAAACACTTTGTGCAGTAGCAGTGCTGGGTATTGGCTTCCCTGCACCTGGGAAGAAGGGGGATGGATGGGCCCTGCTGGGGCTTTAACTTGTTGTTCCAGAGACTCTTAATTAGTTTAAAATTTCTGCTTAGACATCTAAGCTGTGCCTTCTGGCTTTCCTGGAGGAAACAAATGATGATAAACAGCACGAAGCAACATTTTTTTAGCTGTGCTTTTTAATGGCTATTTTGATAATTACTTTCACATTGTGAAAACACTTTTATTTGTGTGAGTCTTCCACTTTTCTTTGGAGAGACAAATAACCTGCATCCATAAGTGAACTGACTACTTTACACCCCCTATTAATATCCGGATGTTTATTTCACCTCACTGGTTCTGCTTCTTTGAGCTACTGTGGGTCTTTGCCCAGGCATCTTTATCTAACAATATTAAAAACGTGCGAAGATGGAGGTCTGACTTCTCTCCTCCACAGTTCGGTTATTTCCTGAATCTACCTCTTAACGATGAGGCTTTCCAGGTAGAGGCTTTCCAGGTAGCGAGACTTTCTGGGAATGGCGGTGGGTGGTTAGTCATTTGGCCCCTTGCCACCCCTTGGGGAGAACTCACAGCAAGGGCTCCTCAGGTTCTGTGTGGTCCTGCTGCTGGTGGAAGGTACAGACGGCAGCCTGGCCCAACCACGCTGACTCCCAGTTATCTTCCGAGCAGGAACATTTTGAACTGCAGCGGCAGCATGTGTTTCTTCATCCTGTGTCACTGAAGTTTCCTGACATTTAGTGTTTTGGGGTGGATCCCTTCCTTTTCTGCAAAGAGTGCCAATTTCAGTGCTGCGTTTGATGGATAACAGTCCACGAAGTGCTGGAGAGACACCAATAAATCTGGCTTGCATAGGCAAGCTTCCGGGATCCCTTTTTAGCTGCACCCTGGCTGCGTAAGGACAGGGTTACCCGCCCTGCCCACCTTCCCTCATCCTTGTCCCTGCACCCCTGCTGCCGGCAGCATTTTCCTTGGGGGAGTAACCTTCAGAGTGCCTGCAGAGGAAGGGGCCCTCAGAGAGGGCTGGACTTCAGGGCTCATTTAAGCTTTGCCTGGTCAGCTCCAAAGAGATGCTGTGACACTGCCTGTTTCATACAGATGGTGACCAAGGGGTGGTCAACTAGTGTCTCCCTGGCTGCAACTGGCCTATCAAACACTATGCATGTGGGTACTTTTGTTGGCAGAAGGCTTTGTCTTCTTTTACTGAGCCCAATTTTATTACAGGTTTTCAACTCCTGTATGAGAACTTCACACAAGCCCCTCTGAAAGGAGAAGCAGTGTTTAATCCCTAGGAAGAGGTACAAGTGCTGCCCTGGCATGGGCTTCTTTTGGATGGGAAAGGCAAAGGGGGTTACTGGGTGCATCTGAGGTTGTTGAAGGTGGAGCCAGGCTGGGCCTCTGGGTGAAATGTGTATTTTCCATCATGCCTTGAGTTCCTCTCCTTAGCAAAACTCAGATGTAGGTCAGCGAAAGCAGGACTGCAAGATCAGTTCCTCTTTCATTTTGTTCCTTTTCAAGAATGTGACAGTTATCTGAAGCATCCTTTCTGTTTACTGCTTGCAGCCAAAACCCAATATTGCTTCCGTGAAGTAGTTTGCAACCAACCAGAGCTAAAAAACAGTCTGATTCCAAAGTGGAGATCAAGGACTGCAGTGAGACTGTCTTCTTAAAAAAGGGGAGAAAAAAAAAAAAGGCTAAATTAGGTGCCATCCATCCCTGCTTCATCCTGTTGGCTGTGAGAGCAGGAAGCTAGCTGCTCTAAATTGCTCATCACTCCTTTAAGCTAAGGCCCAGGCTGGCACCAGGGACAGGCTGGTGACAGCAGTCTAAATTAAATCCCTCTTGCTCTGTTCAGATGGTACATGGCACACTCCTCCAAGTACCCCTCCTTTCATCACATCTCAGTAACTGAGCTTTGGGTTTCGCTGTGGTGCCCACAAGTGTATCAGTTAGGGTGCATGGTGACAGAAGCCCCTGTCCGAGACAGGCAAGAGTGGTTTAGGCTAACTGGGTGCAGAGCAGACAGTGAGCACAATACATGTGAAGTACAGCTAGGGCCACCTGGGTTTCATTTACTTTTGAAATGGGCTTAAGGAAGGCAAAATAAGGTGAATTTGCTCTCAAGGTGAAAAGCAAATTTCATCTTTTAGGCCCTGACTTGCTGGCCTTTAGTCAGCTTTTAAAACAGACCAGAAGAAGTGATATTTTTCTTTTGCATTCTCTTCGCCTTCTAATCCTGAACTGGATCCCATCCTGCCAATAGCCCTGTCACTGCTTTCACTGGCCCCACAAGAGTGTCCCTGTGGGTAAATTTTCACCAGAACTGCAGAAAGAATCAGGACCTAAATGTAAATGAGGAGTTATAACACAGTTTTGCTCTAATTATTTATAAGAAATCATTTCATTATAAATAGGTTTTTCAGTTAAATGTATTGCTAGCATTACGCTATTACTTATTCATAATTAATTAAATCATAGCAGATTTCTGTGTTATTACCATTTCCATATACTATAAATAATTCAGAAATGTTGGTTCTTTCAGGGCACTTGGTATGTGCAGATAAAGTGGAGGAGCAATCTGGGCCTGAGGAGAGCAAAGCTTCTCCATCCTGAACTTTCCCATCAGCATGTTCTTTATACAAACTGGGGAGGAGAGGGACAAGGAGTGACCCATGAGTGAAATGAAATGTGGTTCCCGTTGTCAGCATTGCAGGGCTCCTGACTCCACGCAGGGCATCTCCTGGCTGCTTTTCAGAATAACCAGAGGGAAGTGCAGAGTTGAGGGAGTGAAGGACTTGAAGCTGTTACTGATCCACCAGTCTACATTTTCTACATGTTATTTGCTTGGTCCTTGAAGTACAGTGAAGGGGCTTTGTTGTTGTCATCACCACTGCAAGCTGGATTGGCCTCTTCAAAAGCAAACACAACATGTTAGAAAATTCACATTTAAACTACGTTTAGAAATGTATGTATATGGGCTCATAATTAATTGTTTCAAGTTAATTTACCTGAGAAATAAAATCCTTATTTGTGAACAAGAGAAAAATATCATGTTTCTAACAGAATCTCATGTGTATGTTAATACTTAACTCAATGGTACTGGCATCTACTGGGTTATAAATTAGAAGGGCTGGAAGAGTTTCTTGAAGCCATTTATTACCATTGCTGTCTCTTTAGCCATGTCCTAATGGAAAAGAGCTTTGTAAGTACACAGACACAAACTGTGCCAGGATAGTGGGGGGTGAAAGGCTGGACTCCGGTAGTGGGACATGCTCCATCACCCTCAACCCGACAGGGAGCTGGCAGACGTGGGAATGGGGAGCAAGCGTAACTGGGTCAGGCCTGTGGAAGGTGCAATAAAGTCAGGAAATGCTTTGGAGTTGAGGAAATGAACAGAACAAGCCTGAGAACTGACTTGAAGCAGTGAGCATATTGCTGGATATGCTCCCAGCTTTTGTGGCTGCTGCATGTCCGTGCTGCATGTGTGCGTCTGCACCTCAGGTAACATGTTGTATCATCACAGCAGTGGAGAAATCCCTTGGGAATAATGCTGCCCACCAAGGCAACTGCAGTTGAGTTTTGCTGAATGAAGGAGCCTTGTGGCTGATCTTCTTCATCTCATGTGCCCACCTGGGAAGAGAAAGAAGGGAGAGGGTGAGGAAGCACCTCTCACCCAGGGCCTAATGGTTGCACAGAGCCAAGGCTGTGTTTCGGTGTGCACCGGCCAGGGGAGAGCTGCAAAGGGGTTGGCATGGCTTCAACCAGGAGAGCAGCAGAAGGCATCTCCTCATCCCTGGAAAAGGCCTCACCAGAGAAAAGGATTGCCATTTCTGCTCAGAACAGCTAGTCCCCCTTCAGCAGCAGGACGAGCAGCACCTCACTGTGCCTGACCCTGGTCCTCCTTCCCCGTGTAAGCCCTGGCTGTGCAGGAGCTACCATAGGTTTACAGCAGTGCAGCAGAGAAGAGGACCTGGACTCTGCAAGTTCGGAAGGTGTCTGCTCAGTAGTGCTGGAGGAAGCAGGGTGACTCCTGATGAAAAAGTGTGGTTGGGTTTCTCAGTCTGGCAGACAGCACCAAAACCATGTTGTTCTTGTTCTGGAGAGTTCCCCAACCATGCCGGGGAGTGGCACAGGGGAAGGAGCTGCAACATGATGCCTCTCAGACTGCAGCTGGGGAGGGTAAAGCTTATGGCAGCTGGGGCCATTAACTCTCTAATCTCCCCCTTTTCATTACATCGGAGTCTCTGAGCTTTGTGTTACACCAGTTGCCTGTGGCGGTTTCCTGAAGGAATGAGACTCCACTGAGAAAAAAACACCCCTACTCCCCCCCCCCCCCAAAAAAAAAAAAAAGGAAATTATTTGTTTGAAAATTAGTGGCTTGGATGTGCAGACTTTGGCATGAAAGGCACCTCACTCCCTGCAGTGACGGGCAAGGGAGACCACCTGTGAAACCCAGTGCTGCTGTGGACGTGGCATACTGGAGCCACCTGCCCTCTCACGGCATTCAGCTTACTCTGGGGAAAGCCAGCTCTGCCACTCACTTTCCAGTACAGCCATGATTGGACACAGGTTGAGCTTTTTTGGCTGCTGGGAGCTATCAAATTGTCCATGTAGCTGCTTCCGGGGCAGAGAGGCAGGGAGAGTGTCCCCCACTGAGGTCTCTCCCTCCTTGGGCAGACCTGCAGGTGGGGTCCTGGCCTGCTGCAGTGCCCAGTTCACAGGGCACACTGCAGGCAACCGAAACTGCAGTTAACTATGGTCTTTCACTCTGATGTTTTTAGTAAAGGAAAGGATGGTCTTCATCTAGCAGGTTGAGGACCCTGCTGGTATGCAAGGTGCCCTTCTCAACTCAAAAGGGTTTATTCAGCACCTTGGGGCTGCCCAGACCTAGCAGTAGCCCATGCATGGCCCATGAGCCACCCACAGCTATCCTTGGCTGAGTGATCTCCCAAAGGTGGGACCTGCCAGCCCTCCTAGTTGAGCTGATGCTGCTGCTCATGCAGCCAGCCGGGCAGAGGTACCCTGGTCTGGTGGGGCACCGTGCGTATCTGCTTGTGCATGAGTGGTGGCACAAGGGAAGTGGTGGCAAGGTGAGAGTGAGGGAGGCAAAGACTGCTTGGCCAAGCAGCAGTGTGGTGTAGGGTTGGCTTCAGCTCACTGCAAAACCTTCCCACTCTGACCACGGCCCCATTGTTACAGAGAACTTCGTGCAGAGGTGTGCACTCCGTGTGCCCCTACTCTGCCTGTGCTCAGAGGGGCTCCCTAGCAGAGCCAGTGTACCTTTTCTTCCCCTCCACCATCCTTCTGTGTGAACTTCCATCTCATATTTTTTTCCTTTTAAAACAGGTGGGAAAAACTGGGCCTAAAGGTCAATAACCCAGCTGTGTCTGTACAGAGACTGGTCAGTGAGGGGGTGGGGTGGGTGGCAGCAGTTTCTTCCCCCAGCCCCAGGGACCCCTGGCTTCCCTCTAGGCACAGCATTGCAGGCAGGAGTAAGCAAATGAGGAGAAATTGCCCTGACTTAGCAAGAGGTCATGCAGAAAGATCCATGCTGGCAGACGAGACAGTGTGCTAAAGATAACTGTTTGACAAACCATATTTACTCTCCCTTTCTGGGAGGACTTACAGGGGATTTGGAGCATTGTACTAATATAAGCCATCCAGTGCCTGCGGTGGAGGAAGCGCCTACTCTGGGTTTCTTTGCGCTTGTGTCTTTACAAGCCATGAGAGGGGACACCGCTGAAAATAGCCTTGTCTCCTAATTGTATTCTTGGGAATGCTAATCAGCAGGCTTGCTCTTCCCACCAGCAGCAACCAGGCAGCAAGACTGTGTGATCAAATGTGGCTGCTTCCCTCCCCACCACCACCATGTCTCTCGCCAGCAGCACTAGTTGTCCTTGCCTGTGTTCCTCCCTAACCTCTGGTGGAGGTGGCCCATTCTGGGGTCTCTCAGAGCCAGGGGAAAGCCCATTGTCCGTGCTTTCTTGGTCTTCTGGGAAGCATCTGTGCTGGAGCTGGCTTTCTGCCTCCCAGAGCTCCCCACCTAAACAAAGACAATGGGGGAGGTAGTTCTGGACAAAGGGACGAAAGAGAGCTCGCGATTCCGCAGCCGATACTCAGTAAGCTTTCCGCCATATAGGAAAAGAGGCACTTGAGATTTTGAGTACGCAGTAACCATGACAAATACAGAAGTACAAAAACAGCTCTAGGCAGCTAGAAAGAACAATACCGAACAAACAAATTAGCCATCTGTACCATCTCTAGCTCCTAAAGTAAACATAAACACAGACCCACACTGAAAAGGGCTGTACTCATAATAAATCAATTAGCTCCGCCAGCCCTCAGAGGCATCAGGGGTGAGGGGCAGGGACCAGAGGAGCAGACCTCTCCCTGCCTCCCTTCAGGTTCCCAAAAATCTCTTCTATGGGGTGGGGAGTGAGGATCAGCTCACCAGAGTGCTCCCCCTCGAGTGACAGCAGGAGTGACACCATGGAAAATCTCGACCCCGGGAGGGGGATGTCCAGCGTTCACATTTCAGAGACTTCCTTTCCCAAGCCCTAGCCAGCGAGGGTCTTGTGATCCTTCCTCTCTCCTCTCCTTTGGGCACAGCAGGGTGTTGGGAAGGTTATAAATACAGGCAACTGTTTGCTCTAATCCATCTCTGTCTGTGGGGATCAGTAGTGCATCAGGCTCCTCTTTCCACACTCCCAATTTATCTCTGATTGACTTGCCCACCCCATGGCCACCATTCATAACCCTCAGCTTGCTGTGTTCCTTACTGATGTCTCCCTATATGCCAAACAACTGTGGAAAACCACTGCAAAAATATCATCCTTTTGAGATGGAGTGGCACTAGATCAGTGATGGTAGATTAGCAGGGCAGCCCTTTTGGGAGCTTCTTTCCCCTCTGTTCTACATGGTGAGTATCTTATTCTAGAGAAGAACAAAGGGGGGAGCGGACAGATTTGGTAATAGACCACCTCTGTGTTGTGGGACCCTGAACCCCTCCACAGAGTACAAAGGCCAGGATGTTTGCCCTGTAAAGGATCTCTACTGTGTACATAAGGAAGGGAGCCAGACCCTTAGTGTTGTGAACGGGGGTGTGCTCCCCACAGCCACCTCAGGAGTAAGTGCATGGTGCTGCATCCTACCAGCTGGGAAAGGATGGTGATGGGACCTCTCAGTGGTGGGACCTATCTCTGCAGATGCAGCTCCAAGTATTACTGACCATCATCTACTTTTGAGTGCCCTGGGCTGTTCCCAGCCTCCCCGTGACAGATGCAAGGGCTGTGTGTGAACTGCGCCACTCACCTCAGGGCATACCAAGACCAGGGATATGCAGGGCATGCTTTCAAGGTCCTGTTGCCATCTAATTGCTGGTCAAGTCTGCAGGCAGGAAGGAGTTTGCTGTTACTGTAAAGACCTGCACTTGCTGTGCCTCGCTGCATCCTTCTGGGGAGGGCACAAATGGGAGAAATTTGAGTTGGGGGCAAGGATTAGTAGAGCGATGCAGACTGGAGGAGAAAACAAACACACCCATGAAAGGGTGGCATGCTAAGCCTAAAATCTGTCACTGTCAGAGAAAGAGCAACAGCAGCATCTGTCTAATAGCACATACCGATGGGGTAGGAACTCTTTGTTGGTGCGTGACCTTCAAGTCATTGCCAGGAATAGATTTTGGCTCCAATTTCAACCCTAAGTAAAGTACCTTCTCCTGTCATGATTTGGAATCTGAAGTATTTCAGTTTCCAGAAACAAACAGAACTCGCAGGAGACTGCTTGATGGCCCTGGCACGGCTGGGCGCTGCGCTTTGGGAATGATAGACAACGATGGGCTCCATGGGCCTCACCCCCCTGCTCTTCTCCATTGTGCAGAGGCTACTGTGCACAGCCTAGTGCTCGCCAATAATGCAGCTGCATCTTTTCTCCTAGTCTGTAAAAAGCTATTATATTTTCTACTTAATTTTTAACAGTATCATCCAACTTCTGTCCCAGGCTCACGCTGCCAGTTTCGGTAGCTGATCTCTACTTCCTTTCAAAGGCGCCAAAGCCCAACAGCTGAAGGGCAGCAGAGTTTCCAAACGGAGGAAGACCATCTCCCCTTCAAGTTAGCACAGAGGTGCAAGGTGGGACTGAAGGGCCAAACAGCCATCTGTTCCACATGGCAACTGTCCCCTTCAAAGCAAATTAATCAAGCCTCCCACTTTGACACCCTTTCCCATTTTACAAAGGTGAATGAGAAGCATGGCATGCTTTGCCCTTAATGGAAAGCAGCAGCCCAGTGAGCAGAGGGCAGTGCGGGGTGCCAGAGAGCACAGACCCAACTGCAGGTGCCCCTGCCCTACCCTGGCAGCCTGGGTGCACCTGCCAGCCCCCTGGCAGAGGGTCCAGGCATTGCTGCCCTCCTGCTTTCTCAGATGGCGATATTGGAAGGAAACGAAGCGCAGCCTGTTCTGACAGCAGAGAGGGCCCTTGCCCTCAGCAGGCGTTTCAACAGCACGTAGGAATGGGGTCCTGGCTCCCCTGCCTCTGTGAATTGAGGTCTGGCTTTGCTTCTTCAGACTCAGCAGCTCCCAGCTGGCTGCAAATGAAAAGGTCATGGTCACACACAGGCTGTGCTCCTTCAGTGGTCTTCAGAGGTGGAGGCACCATGCCAGTACACGTGTGTGAGATTGGGCAGAGGTGCAAACAGCACATGCAGACCTGTGCACACTCTGCCTGTCATCTCACAGCCTAAAAATTCCCGAACCGCCCTCAGGAAGAAAATATTTTGTTAAACATCACCTGAAACGAGAGGTTTCAGTTCAGTGGAAAGCCGCCGTCTGATACAGCTCTGGGGCCTGGGGACCTGAAATGAGAATCAGGATGAGCTTTTGAGAGCAAGCACTGGTGGTGCAGGGGGAGGAAGCTGCTTTTACCTCTGGTACTTAAATCTCTATACCTTCAGGAACATTTTCTCTGCTTGTTTGAAATGTCGCTCCAGCAGCCACGGAGGAGAATACAAGCCTTTTGTTGCTGGCTGTGTCTGCTTGCTTTGCCAAGCAAACTCAGAATGCCAGGGGACATTGCCCGCCACAGAGGTGGGATGGCTGGCTGGCAGTGTTTCAGAAACAGAGGAGCAGGCTTGGAACAGAGAATATTTACAAGGACTGTTTAACTTGCTGCAGTCCGACACCATTAATTGGCTGTACACAGGTGAGGACCATACTGCTGCTTTATGGACCGGTCATTGGCAAGATTTGCCTCAGCTGGTCAGGCATGGCAAGGCAAGGAAGGTATGAAGCCATGAAGAGAGTCAGGGAAAGTCATGTATTAACCTTGTACCACACAGAATGTGTGACAGAAGTCCACCATGTCTCATAAACACCATCGAAGATGCGAGAAGGTGTGGTCCTTCCAAGTTGCGGGGTGTAAGCTAGGCCTAGCTGTGTCCCATTGTCCCGAGAGAGCCAGGACCCACCATTTTTCAGCAGTGGAAAAGGTGGTGGGTATGGGTGCTGTCATCTGCTGCCCTCTGTCTCCTGCTGTTATTAGGATGTTTAGCAAATCCTGAGATACAGTTTTCTCCCTGCAAGCAATGTGCAAGCATGCCAGTGAAATCCAGTGTAACTGGAGTTGGGAAGAAGATGCTCTGTGCATGCAGTTTGCAGCTGGTAGGAGATATGGTGACATTTGAAGTCTGTATGGATGTTGTCAGAGCTGACAGAGCACCGAGCTGGTGTAGGAAAAGGAATGGAAGGTCTCTGTAGGTACCTGCTTTAGAACTGATGTGCTACGCACACCTTGTAATGATGATGGTGGGTTTGGTCCATCCTAAAACACTGCATGGAATTGCTTGTTTCACAGTGGCAGAGAGCAGGGCGAGTGCTTGGGAGGGTTGGATTTTCTTGGATTTTTTAAATGGAAGCGATGATACTTCTCTGCAATACCGGGGGAAAAAACAAACCAAACGAAACAAAAAAACAACCCTCAAACAAACAAAGCAAATAAAATTCCAAAAACCAAACCTGAAGCACTTGAAATTGCCTGAAATACTGGAGCAGAAAATGTAGTGCTGCTCCTGGTGCCACAGGAGAGCTGGGTCCTTCCAGGCATCTTCAGAGCCTGAAGGCTACAGCAGAAGTGTGCCGGCTGAAGCCAGACAGACCCTGTAGTGGCCACAAGGACCTTTTCTCTGTGGGGTAATTGTCAAGGATACAGGGTTCAGTTTATTATCACATCCTACAGGCATGAAAGATGCCTTACAGACCCATGAGAGAATTCTTGGTAGTTAACGCTCTTCCCAGTTCCTTCCCAGTTGTTGTTCAGCTCTCTCCATTTGGGTGGACAGGAGCTGCGTTGTCAGGATTTTCAAAGCCTGTAACTCCTGATTTCATAGCTTTTCAGAGGTCTGGTCTCCCTGGCACACAGGTTGAACCTGAGGTTCAATCCCTCAGGTCTGCCTTCTTCAGGATAAAAGAGGTGGGAGCAGGAGGATGGAGAGGGCTCGTGTGGCACAGCAAGGAAAACTCCCTGGTTTACGGATCATTACAAAGCTCCTGAAAATTAAACTATTTGTCATATGTAATGAACTGTGCATGTCCTGTACAGCAATAAAAATATCAAAAGTAGTACTAAGAACTAATGTGGGCCATAAATACGGACTGGTATTCATAATATTTTCGTAGGGCCATTATAACTAAAATATAAATGGAGTTTTTATTTTAAGCATTTAATATTAATCAAACGGTTATGAAAGTACATAACAAACAACTGTGACATGCTCACGGCCTAAATAATAAAAATGAAATGGGTGATGAATTCCTGTGAAAATTTAATTTGCAAAAGAAAGAACATTGCATTAATAAGGCATAATTACATCATCAAATATTTACCATTATTTGCTGGAATCCATTTTATTTTTATTTTACGTAATAAAACAGTGGGCACATAAAGCAGCAGGCTGGGCCCCATCTGAACTCCTTTTGTGCCCCCAGGTTGCGCAGACGGTACACTTTTAGCTCAAGTTTTGCCTGTTTGCTTCCCTGCTTTCCTCTAAAGGATGCAATGCTGCATTGCTCTCCAAATCTGGCATCCCTTTTTGATTACTCGGTATGCACCCCTAGCATTATTTCAATCCATATCTCTAAGAAGAATAAATATAGTGGCCCAATGTCCCTTGCAGACCCAGGTCAGCGGATGAATAACCACTTCAATGGGCCGACTGCAGGGCCCTGTCAGGCAGCAGCCACCTTTGCTTCTCTAAGGAGCACAGGTGTTTCCCACCACAGAAGCAGCGGCAAGACAAAATCATGTCGAAGCTGTTGATCTGATGTCCCACTCCATCCAACAGCCAGGCTGAGGCTGCTGGTGGGGATGCGTTTTGCAGAGGGTGACACCAGTTGACAGTCATACCCCTAACCTGCTGTGTTTTACTTCTGACCATGTACTGAGGTTTATTTGCTTCCTGCAGGTCTGTCAGCTGAAGTCATTGGGACCTTTCGAGACGTGCTCCTACACCTGCTGAGGTGTAGGATCCCAATGGGCTTTCCATGCAGACAAGTGCTTGGAGGCACGTCCTAGGCATCCAGGCTTGTCCAGGGGGTCTGTTGTCACATGGAACTGAAGCCCTCCCTTCCAGGGTGGTTGTTTTGCCATCAGCTTTTGCAAGGCATGGTTGCTGCCGCCCCGTTCTGTGTTGCACTTGTTTTGGACAACCTTTGCTCAGCTCAGCCAATGCTGAATGACTCTGGGAGTTCTTGGGGTTTTTTTAGGTTAATTTGGAAAACTTCCCTGATTATACATCTGCCAGCGTAATTTACACCTCTGAGGATTGGGTTGATTAGAGAATCAGTGAGAATGATTAATTTTATTCATTGAAGGCAGGGCTATGAGTGTGCAGCAACCTGCAACTGAACTGATATTTCCTTTAATTGTTCATCTGGGTCCCTGGGAAGCCTGAGCTGAAGCTGAAAAACTTGTTCTGTCAATGTTTCTGGTAGTCCAAGCCTCAGTGGTCCTGCCAAGCCAAACCAAGTCCAGCTTGCCTTCTGGCTACAGGCTTGAGGTTCAAAACCCCCACGTATACACATACACACAGAGGAGGAGTTTTACCTTTGGACAGAGGTGTGCCCATGTCAGACATGAGGCTCTGATGCCAGACAGTGGTGGCAGAGACCAGCTGAGCATGGGAAAATGAGTTTTACCTCCTGCCTTCAGGGGGCTGCCATCATCGGTGGCAAGTCCATGTCTCTCCTCTGCCTCACGGGCAAGGGAGCTGGTACTGGGAGAGGTTGAAGAGAGGGAAGGGAGACCAGCAAGCAGGTAGATGGTGCTGGATCATGCTGCTATTACTTGTATCATTAATGAGAAGGATAATGGGATAGAAAGCAGACTTTAAGACCTGCGGGTACCTCCAGGTGGGGAAGCACGGTTTGCAAGCACTTTGGAGAGCTTACAATCAAAGCAGTCTTGACAAATGGGAGGGATGGTCTGAGATCAATAAAATGAAATGCAATATAGGGGAGAGCACAGCACACACTTAGGGGGAGGACTCAAGTGGGTAACAATGTGGTAGGGAAGGGCCAGGCTGGCAGCAGCAGAGCAGGGGATGTGCAGGTGAGTGGTTCTGGAGTGGCCAGTGGTTCAGAGTGGGGAAGGGGCTGAACGGGAAGTGCTGGTGGTCACATCAGATGTCAGACTGAGGAAATCACCATTCCTCCCTCCTCAGGGCTGAACTGGGTGGAGGATGGCATCCTGCTGCTCTGGGGACAATTCAGACAAGCATTGAGGTTGAGGAGAACAGGGCACGGTGTTAGCCTGGAAGATGTGACTTGAAGGGAAAGGTTGAAAAAACTGGTTTGTCCAGGCTGGAAGAGTGGAGGATGAGGGCAGATGTGGCAACATGTCAAATATGTGAAGACTGCCATCGGCTAACTAGTCTTCAGGTAGGCAGAGAAGAAAGCCCAGCTGTTTCTCAGTGAGTGACCTAAGTTAGAGCTAAGGGAACAACATGCTGTAACCTGCAGGAGTGGTGAGCCCTGGCAGAGGGCTGTCCCTGTCACCAAAGATATTTTAAAAAGGTTAAACAAATATCAGTCTGGGGTATCAGACAGGAAGAGAGAGAAGGGGATGGGGGAGGGGCTGGATGATCTCTGGAGGTCCCTCAAGCCGTACATGTCCATGACTGCTGTGATTTAGGTTGGGGCAGTGCCCAAAATGTGTCTGGTGAATTCCACACGTGTCCAGAGTGACTCCTTGTCCCAAGCTGTATGTTGTCCTAAAATGGTCCTCGATTTTTTGCAGAGAGGTCATGCCTCTTACAAAGTGGGATATTTAGGGCACCACCAGCACTTGCATCTCCAAAAGCATGGGCCAGATTTTGAATATTTGAAATTATTTTCTGTAACTCTGTTTCAAGCCTGGGTGAGATTTACACTCATTCAGATCAAAGTTTCTCTACTGGTATGACTACAATGCCTGTACTGCCAAAGCTAACACATAATACAAATTAAATGATAAGCTGTATGAAATATTGTTTCATCTATATCCAACACTAATATTATAAGATGTAGAACCCTAACATCCTTCCTCAAAAATGATATAAATTGAGAATTGCCAAAAGAAGAACTGCCAGGAAGAAAGCAAAAGTTATTCAGCACTGTGCTGGGCATTAACTTCACTAGGAAAGGGGGTGAGGTTAAGCTGAATGAAACCAATGGACAGAACAGGTCAAGTTAGCCCATGACACCATAAAAAAGGCTGCTGTTTCAGGCATGTTCTAGTTAAGCCAGGAGACTTAATTACAACAAACTCAGGGATGTTGGAGCTAGAAGGTTGACTAGGAAAGAAAATGTCTTCGGGTGGCATTATTTCAGACTCAGCTAGATTCACTCACCTTTTCTAGTCCTGCTGTGCAGACGTGCCCCATGGGACCCTTGGCAGCCTGAGCTACGCTGTGTTGAGTAATGTTCACCTTCTCCCCCTGAAGATGGAGCAGAAGTAGCACACACACATCAGCGTGTTTCACTATTTATTATGTATTTGAAAAGTCAGAACTTCTGTGAGGAGGGAGAGCTTGAACAGAGAGGAGTGGAACATTATGATTGCACGGTGAAAAAAAGAAATCATGTTTTTACAGAAAAGACCTTTAAGATCATCAAGTCCAACTGTTAACCTAAACACTGCCAAGTCCACCACTAAACCATGTCCCCAAGTACCACATCTAGGCATGTCTTAAATGCCTGTAGGGATGGTGACTCCACCACTTCCCTGGGCAGCCTGTTCCAGTGCTTGAAAACCCTTACAGTGAAGAAATTTTTCCTAACATCCAATCTAAACCTCCCCTGGCGCAACTTGAGGCCATTTCCTCTTGTCCTATCACTTGTTACTTGGGAGAAGATGAGACCAACACCCACCTGGCTACACCCTCCTTTCAGGTAGTTGTAGAGAGCAGTAAGGTCTCCCTCAGCGTCATTTTCTTCATGCTAAACAACCCCAGTTCCCTCAGCCGCTCCTTGTAAGACTCGTGTTCGAGACCCTTCACTAGCTGCGTTGCCCTTCTTTGGACATGCTCCAGCATCTCAATGTCTTTGTTGTAGTGAAGTGCCCAAAACCAAGCACATACAAGGTGCAACTACACTGTCCTTGCCTTAAGCAGCCTCTGCCTATAGCCAGGTAGTAACTCTCTGCCTCGCTTGTGTTTCTGCTCACCTGCCACTGCCTCTGTGCTATTTCTTGCTCTGTTTCCCCAGTTGGCCAGCTGCACGTCAGTGCCTTTTATGGCAGGGCAGGGGAGGCAGTAGATGCGGCTGTGGCTGCACAACCCCCGACTCCGGGCGCTGCCCCTGACCCACCTGTGCCTGCTCGTGCCCTTAGAATGGGTGGCACAGCGGTGAGGAGATGGAAAGTGGGGTGGGCAAGGGAGAATGTATTAAGCTCACCCAGGAGGAGCATTAAAGCATGACATCAGCCTAGCTCACTCCTCACAGCCGGCTGTGCTTCGCTGCCTGCCCCATGTCCGCTGCCCTGGCACTGGGTCCCGGCACTGCTCCTGTTACCCGCCTCCTGTTCTCGCCCGCTGACGCAGGGGTTAGTCCTGAGTGCGAAAACAAATGGCTGGGAACCCACGCGCTTCACTTCGCACAGGGCAAAAGCTAGGGCAAGCCCTGCCACTCACCCGGCAGTATTTTGGCAGCGTCAGTGGGTATCAGCATGGGTCGGGAATTTCAGTCCCTGCACATCTCCAGTGACAGGCTCGGCTGGCCCTGGTCACGGTCTGGCTGAGCGTGGCATATACCGATGGCTATGCTGGAGCAGAGGGCAGGCTCAGAGTTTTGCAGTCACAAGAAACACGTTCTTCTGGGTTTACCCTTCTGACTTCAGTGCTGGCAGCGTGACGGGATGAGCAATTCCAGCCTCCCCAGTGTGGTACCTCCAGGCACCCTTGTCCTGGCACAAGGCAGATGTGCCCCAGCTGGTTTCACCTCTCCAGGCTGGAGGCTTTTCCCTCTGTCAGCCAGGACCCTTGCCCAAGAGTCAGAATTTCCCCCTCACCCACCCCAACCAGGGCTATGTTTAGCAGATGCCATGGATATATCTAGGAGGTCCTTCTCTCTAGATGGGGCCTGGCCTTATGGAAGGAGCTGAACCCAGGCAGTGAAACGTACACTTTGTGTTTTTGAGATTAATGAGGCTTCTTTCGCATGTGACAGGGATGGCTGGATTTTTGGCGTCACTGAGCCCCTACGACTATTACCACATTCACTCAGAGCGTGCTGGCATGCAGCACTCTGGAAAATTAAGCCATGTTCCTCCAGTGCAAAAGGCTTGTTGATGTGTGAGATATCAAATGTGTAAAATTATTTGCACTCTGCTTCTTAATAACAATAAAAGGATGACTCATAATTACTTTCTGTGAATATTAAAATCCTAGACACAATGCTTCTTGCACTGTACAGTGAATCTGTACAGCAGAGTGTATTAAATGCTCTCCTTTATTACAGAATAGTGATGCCTAATAACTCCCGAGCTCAAGTTTCACCGCAGCATTTATAATTCACATCCATAATAACATTTTCCCATTTAACAGCCTGGGGCAGACGCCACAATGGGTTATACAGCATGGGTGCAAATAATGAGATAGGATGATGTCATTGCATAGTGTTCCTCCTAAGCGATCTAAAAATACTCTCTCCCGCTTTCCCACCTTTCATCATTGCCTGCTCCCTCCTGCCTGATGCTTTTTCACCTGTTCCCATGGTAACAGCTTCCATTGTAGCCCAGACCCTCATGCAGATGTTGTCATTGATCCAACACCTTGCGGCAGCTTTGATGGTGCATTGTCTTCTTGTTTCCTGATCTCCCGTCTCTGTTCTCCCCCAGTAAGGATGGGTTTGGACCCTTCCTCCTGCTCAGCGCCTTTGATCTGAAGGAGGAGAGGGGGAAAGTATCGATTGGGTTTTATTATCAAGCCTAATCCTTCCTGGGGTGCTTTCTGAGAGCTAAAATAGTATGCTGTGGAGCCAGCTACAGGTTCGTTTGTGCAGTTGTTAAAATGAAACTACTACAGGAATCAAGGGCTTTGGGAGACCCTAATTAAAACCTCTCTCTGACAGGGCATGGAAAACTTCTGTTTCATAGTGGAATATTGCTGCTTTACTGCTTGCACAGTGTGATCAGAGCCCTTTTTTTGTGTGTCTGGTTTTTTTTCTTCTTCTTTCTTTTTTTTTCCCCCCACTAAGCGCCTAGGGAAGTTTCCACATTTTGGCCATGTTCATTGTTCAGGCTCTCCACACCCAGGCTTGTCGCTCCAGCTTGGCTCGAAGGGAAAGGGAGGGCGGGAGGCGCCTGAGCTGTGCTGGAAAAGCTGCACTGTGGATTACTGCCGAAATGAAATGTAGCTGTAAGAAAAAAAAAGCAGAGAACAAGGAAATTCTGCTTAATCACCTATTGTCTGCAGTTGTTCTGCATTCTTCACCTGTCACTCCTTGCGTGAGTCGGACGTTGTTCTCCAGATGATGAGAACCTGACAGACGGATGGTAATGAACGTGTAACTAAAGACCTGGGCCTTTGCATCTGCATTATTTATTCACCTAAAGCAGGAGCTGCTCTATATTTAGAGTATGATGTCAGTGGCTTGTTTGCATCCTTAGAAATTGGCAGGGAGCCACATCTCACATGATATATGAAATCACTGATAAATGCTTCTTTTCACTGAAAGAAAAACAGCTTAATAAATGTGGCTTTTTTTTCCTGCTTTCATCTCTTTCCTCCCCACCACGCTCCCTTCCCCTTCTGGGATTTGTCTCTCGGTGGCAGAGCTCAGCAGCATCTGTGAAGTGGAAATGAGCAGGCAGTACCACAGATCAAAATGAGGCCGTGGGTATGCTCAGGAAGTAGCTGCCCTCCCAAGCCCCCTTCACTCCCCCTCTGAAGTCCTGGGGCTCTGCCAAAGACCTAGAAAAAAAAAAGGAAAGCCTCCTCCTCAGCAGCACAGGCTTTGTGGGGACGCTGGTATTCCTGGTACGTAATGAGTTTCAGTCGGGATTTAGCAGGCAGGGAGAAGGGGGGACAGGGAGGGCTCCCACGTGCGTCGCTCGGTGCAGAAATGGCACCATGACAGATACTAGCAGTTATCTGTCTTGAACATGTCTTTGGAGCAAACATCCAGCGAGAAAACCTCACATTTGTGCTTTCCTAAGGGAAACGCAGCCGGGGCGTTTTTCTGGCATCGCTCTGAAAGCAAAGGTCATGCAAAAAATAGCAAGTTTTATGTATAAAGAAATTGATTCAGGTGCCAGATCCTCAGCTGGCGCTGCCTGACAGGGCTCCACCGAATTTCAGTGCACCACTTCATGCCAGCTGAGGGTCTGATCCTCAACTCAAGTGGGGGGCGGGCCAGGGGTGCAAAGCAGCTCAGTGCAACACCACCCTGACAGCTTAGGGCTAGTTTTCCAAACCCGGCAGGTGCCACAGTTTCACAGCCTATCTCTGTTCTCCATGGCAGCAGTGATAAGACCCCTGGGGAGCTGCAGATGTATCATCAACAGATCCCAAGGCTATACAGCTTGGGGCCTGAGTGGGTTGCTGCTTGGGCCATCACTGGCTCAGATAAAGAACACAGAGCCTGCCCTCAGCGCTGCCAAGTGAGAGGTGAGAAATGAATTAAAAATAGGCAATTGACCCATGGAAATGAGTGGACGGTTTGTTTCAGCAAGGATTTCGAACAGGGGGCAGAAGCAGTTAGCATGAAGCCGAGGGTTTACCCTCCCCTCCCTCACATTTCCTGGCCAGGGTTTAACGAAGCTGCTGCGCCCGATGTGGACCCAGTGAGAAGCAGGAGAGGGGAGATGCAGCCTTGCTGCAGAGCTGCTATGCTGCAGATGAATGACTTCGCCTGTTTATTAAACAAGCCCATTCAAGCTTCCGATCCATGGCCATTTGCTTGATGGCTTTGAACAATAATGACCTAGGATTAAAAAAACAAACCAAAACAAAAAACCTGCTCCTGAGAAATCCGGGCTGCTCCAGCAAATGGGATCAAATCAAGTTGGTAGTATCATGTGGCCTGCTAATGTTCAGAAGTGACATCCATGTATCCTGAGCTTATTCAAACCAGCATTTTGCTTTGTTTTTGGTGAATGGGGCGACCTACAGGTTAAGCATCAGAGAGACATTTGGGAGGAATTAAACAGAGAAAGGTGGGGATGGAGCACGAAAGGAAATTCTTTCAAGAGCCTTAGCATAAAACATCCTTCTATAAAGGAATATGTGAGACAAGTTTTAGATGAGACAGTTGTCCTCCCAGGAAAAACATCATGAAGTTGTTACACAGAAACTCGTTAAAGAATAAAGTCAGCCGACACCACAAGATGATATCTCAGTAGTCCCAGATGTTCGCTGTTCTGGGAAAAAGAAGGGAAGATTACTCTCAGAAATTCACCCTGTGTCAGCGGGGCACTCAAGGAAACTTGGAGTGAGTTTGTAAAATAAAGAAAGATGCTGCTCTTTGGAGTAATACAGACAGCAGCCATAAACAGCTGGCTGCCATTTCAAAATGCTGAATGAATCCTGATGGTTTGTACTGAGCGGGAACCAGTATGATGGCTGCCATGGGACTGGGAATTAGGAAACCTGGATTCATTCCTGATCATGTAATGCATTTTCTGTGTGATACTGGGAGATCCCGATAGCTGTCTGCCTCCCTTTGTCTCAGTAGTACCAGAAAATCACTTCTTCCTTTCCCCCGAGGTCATGATCCTTTGCACGTTAAACACTGAGGGCTGGGGTGGTCTCTCACTGTGCCTCCATCAGTTTGCTCCGTGGCAGATGCCCTGCTCTCCATTTGAGCTTCAGCTGTAACCATGTGGCTACTAAGGATGACTGCTTATGCCTGGGTCAAACCTTGCAGAATTGCCCCTCGCTGTTAGTGCTCTCACAAGCTCCACAGTGCTTTTTTTGGCACCATTTTTTTGCAGCAGCCAAGAGACTGTGGCACAGAGGTGCGGAAGGGAGGGGAGCCCCACAGAAGGATGAGGCTCCTTAGCCTTCCCAGCAGAACACTGAAGGGATGAGGCCAGGTGAGAACTTGTGCCTGTTGTCACTCCTGGCACTAGCAGCTGTGCTGGAGAGTCGCAGACAGTACAGTCCTAGCTGCAGACAGGGCGGGTGGCAAGGGGAGCAGACCCAGCCATGGCAAATCCTAGGTGAGCTTGTGAAGTGGCTTTTTAATGTTTCATCCCAAAAATCCCCAGTACCATCAGCCCTCAGATGCCATAAGAGGAGGGTGGCATGTGTGCCTGAGCCATGGGGCAAGGGCTGTGGGTTCTCCTAGCTTGGTCCCAGTCACCTTAAAGGTTGTACGTGCAAGGGAAAAGATAGGACAGAACCTGGCATCTAGGCAAGGGGTGCAGTGCTTTAACCTGCATCTGGAGTGGTGGGAGTTGTCACGGGGGGTCTGGACCTGATCTATCCAAGCCTGCACTGGTGAATTCCCTACTACCAGCTGAAGGCCACATCATAGCTATGTGATGTGTAGACGCAGCGCTCAAACACCCGAGCCAGTTTTATTTCACACTTTTCATCATTTCCAGAGATGTTTCCTTGGAGATTCTCGTTTCAGTATAGCAGTCCCACAGGTTCAGTGTCTAAAGTCTTGACCCTGACTTTCAGCATCATTTAACAGCTGAGGAAATGAAGTGAGAGAAGGCTGAAATGACAGTGGGCTGGACTAGCAGGGAGAGTGGAAGGTGGCCCCAAGCAGTGGAAAGTTCCACCGAGGGGGGACTAAATCAGGAAAGCTGTGATTACTTTCTTTTTTCCCCTCCAGTGAAACCTAGAAGATAACCTGCAAAGCACTGTGAACAGAAGCGATGGAGGGATGTCTGGTGGATCTGTCTTCTCAGCAGTTCCCTGGAGCATGAGGGTACTCTCCCTGGGCTGGAGCTGGCAGGAGGGGTATCTTACACTTGCCATTTTTGTCCAAAGGATTTCAAGGACATCCAGAAGACTATCTAACTCTAAAATCACAATCAATCAGTCAGTCAGGTTGTGTGTTTCCAAATTGCTGCACTAAAGCAAGAGAGGTAGATAAAATGATAGGACATCAACAACAGAGCTGTGAGGTTAAGACAGGTATCTTGAGTCTCTCTCCAGGCCATAACCACAGCACAGACCTTCCTCCTTGGCCCACAGCAGATGCATCTTAAGGCCTGTTAACCTGGATCAATGACAGAGCTATTGTCTTTTAGAGCATCAGAAGCAATTCTTACATATTTTCATATATATATGCATTTTTTCATATATTTTCACATATAACAGCAATAGCCTGGGTCTTTACTAGTCAGGCAAAAGGAAAATTCCTCTGGTTATTTACCTTCATCTATTATTTTGCTTCATGTGGACCTGCGAATGAGAAAAATATCTAAATATCCTCAAAGTCCCTAAACGCCAAGTATTTAATAAGAAATAAGCCATTAGTGACCCACCATTCCCTTGCATCCAGAACAATTTCCAGCTGAAACCCTGACAACAATTGAGTGATTGAAAGTTCACAGATGTTTCATGAAGATTTTCTTAGAACATCTAGTCGGATGGATTTCACAAGTGGGCTCTGTTTGCCATCAGACAAATATGATATATGCTAGATTCACCTTTACCCATAAACCACTCGAATGAGGCTTCATCAAAGAAAGTATGCTTTTCATCATACTTTTTACTGGCAGCAGAGCTGTGCCCAGAAGCACTTTGTGCTAAGCCTTTTTCTTGTAAATACTTAGAAGCTTACTGCTCATCTTCCCTCACTGAGGACATGGTGGGGACTTGAGAAGGGGGAATGAGACTTCCACACAGTTGTTGGTGTGGCCAGTGGGGAGCCTTCCTTACGCTGGGCTGGGGAAGAGAAACAGCTTTCCCCATACTTTCGGAACTCAATCTTAATTGCGAATGTGGTGTCCTTCAGTGTAATCAGTTATTCCCTTGTTCTGAGCAATCCTAAGTGCCTGATTGACCTTCACTGTCCCTCTTGCTCTTCATCCGTCCTGGCAACAGATAAGATAAAGCCCGTCAATGTGTTGGAGAGGTCTAGCAGATCTTTCCTGTGCATATTAGGTTGTAGTTGTTCCCTGACATTGTGTTGCCCACTTGTCTGACTTTGGCTCTGATTGATGTAAGCTAGCAGAAGTTGTCTGAACAGATACGGCTGTCCTGTGACATGGGAAAAGACAGAGTCAGCTTAGGCTCACCAGTGTAAGAACTGAAGTGATGAATCAGAGCTGCCCCCTGCATCTTTACTGCACATGTAAGGAACCATTTTGTGTGCATTTCCCTATCTCTTGGATGCTGGGGAACAGAAGAAATCTTAGTGGAACTTGTCAGGGTTGTCTTCCCTTTCCCCTTTCCCTGTCTCTCTGCCTTCCTCGTGCCTCTTCCTTAGCTCGCTCCTCATGAAGACCTCAAACCCCATCTCTTTTCACATTGATCATAGCACTATGGTGGTATTTGCAAACTGATTTTATGTCCCGTCTGCTTTCTTGTTTAATCCCTTTAACAGATGCGCCCCTCTAGAAACAGCTCTTCAGGTCAAGGGCTGACCTGTGGTTCAGACCTGTGCAATGCCTTGCCAAGCACAGATCCGGTTCTGCCTGGCCCCTGCACACAGCCATAGCACAACACGGAAACCCCACGTGCATTCAGGTCCACCACAAAGCTCAAGAGCAGCAAGTGCTGTATTAAATTTGCCTTTCTGCCGAATGGGCTGGGCCAGCCCCGTTGGGCTCATGGAACCTTGTGTCTCTAGAGCAACATGAGTGGACATGAAGTATAGCAAAGAAGAGATATGGTTTACCATAGGACAGGATATAGTTTAGCATAGGATGGGAATGGTTGGGCTTGATGATCTTAAAGGTCTTTTCCAACCTTGTAATTCTGCGTGATTCTGTGATAATAGCGACAGCCAACGGCATAGGTTAAGAAGATTTGCCTTTCAGGAAAAAAAGCTCTAAATAAAAAAAATAAGCTCTTAACCAAAATCTTGAAAAGCAGGCCTTGGTCTTTTGTAAGTCTGGCCTATGGGAAGTGGACCCAGGGGCAGCCTCTTTGCTTTGTGGACTGAGGGCTCCTAATGGCAATGGCCTTTGTTCCCTGGCAAAGTGGTAAGGCAAGCTGTTTGTGGAGTGCCTTGTGACTACTTGGCAGATTCCTCTCCTTCCTGCTGCCAACTGGGGATGGGGTTAGGTGTCCATTTTCAGAACCATCTGATGGGTTCCCCTTCAAAACACAACAAACAAACCAAACTCCAAAGAGCAGTACGGTTACTGGATTCCTGGAAGCAGCTGCAGGAAAACATCTTTTTGTTGGTTCACCTACAAACTGAATTGAATGGCCTATGTTGTGCTGTGAGGAAGGGGCAGCTCTGCCAGGGTGTGTGTAGGTGCCTGGATCATTGCAGTCAACTAGTCTTGCCTGAGCATAGAATCATAGAATATACTGAATTGGAAGGGACCCATAAGGATCATAGAGTCCAATTCCTGGAGGAGGCCAAGAGGGAGGCAATGTGTGGCAGGGTGGGGTGGGCAGGGGGCCTGGAGTCCCCAGCAGCAGTGAGGGAAAGGCAGGAGTGCCTTTATGCAGCTTATTAGGTGTTCCTCTCCACTGCTTCCTGACTCTTTTAGAAGATCCTTAAACCCTGAAGTGGAAACACTGATGTAGTGTTGGGCAGCCGCTACCTAATTTTCTTCTGGCTTTCTGACACACCGCCCACAGCCAGTGGGGTGAGGCTTCCCCTAACCAGTGGCTCCAATGATGCCTAATCTTCTGGCTGACAGGGAGTGGGCACACGGATTGAGAGAGAGAGAGAGAGAGAGGGAGAGATGGATGGAGTGAGCTGCTGTCCCGGGGTTTTGGTTGGGGAAAGCTGGTCACTGTACTTGTGCTGTGGGTAGAGGAAGCTTCTCATCTCTTGCTCCGGCTGCCAGGTCACACACAGCTCTTTCAGCCCTCCAGGAGTGCCCAGGACATTATGGTGGCACACTGGAGGATGTTTAAAGCCTCCTTGGCGCTTCTCATCAGCACGGGCAGAACTGAGTCTTGCCAGCTGAAGGCTGAACTGCCATGGGATGGGGGAAAGGATGCAGCTGAAATATGGAGATGTGGGGCAGCACACAAGTGACCTAGAGCTTCACCCCCTAACAGGCCAGCCATGTCCTCCTCAGCCCAACCTCTGAGTAGAGGCAGCAGCAAGCCCAGCTCTCTGAGACTGCAGGGCAGGCAGAATGGGTGGTGGGCACGTGGCTGTTTCAGTGCAGAGTCATCTGCTGCCTTAAGCCTGTGGCTGGGGGCCAGCCCGGCAATACTTCTATCAGGCAAAAGCCTGGCTCAAGCAGGACCAGCTGCTCCATGGCTCCTGCTGTGCAGCTGGCTCCTGTGCCTGGAGTGCAGCATTGCACAGTCTCTTTGGCCTGGGGGCAATACAGGCCACAGTGCTACTGGCTATGCTTTACACAGCCTTTAAGATCAATACTTCTGAATCTATGAGGCTAAACAGAGTCTGGACCTGATCTTGCCTGGTGGGTGAGAGGGGAGGTCATGAGCACACAGCTTCAAGCAGCAAGATCGCTGCATTTCCCTGGTCTTTCCCTTCTTTCAGGCAGTAGCCAGCCTTTGGAAAAGGCTGGGGATCAGTCACATTGCCAGCCATGTGAGCACCGGGGGCGGCTGCTTTCCTGCTCCTGGGCTGTGGCAGGCTGACACTCGCTGTGACCTCCTCACCCCGTGCCCTTGGCACTCCTGGCATCAGATATCCCAGCTCTGCATAGCTGCGACACCCACTGACACGGATCAGGGTTTTGCTTGAGGGACTAGAGCAGTGGCATTGCTGATGAGGGTGACTCACCGCTCCCCGCCTGTGCTGTGTATACACAACAAGCAAGGTCTGGGCTTGTCCCTGCTCCCATGCGCTTGCCTTGGTTTCCACCAAGCTGGAGCGAGCAGAGCTGTGAGGAAAGGCCATCTTTGGGAGAACTCATTCAGCACGTGTTGTGCTGGGCTTCTCTTCCATCTGGGTAGTGGTGGACACTAAAACAAAGACAAAACCTTTTTTTTTCTTACTTTAACTCCATTCTTCCCTGTCAACCACAGAAACAGCTGTGGGAGAAACCAGCTTTTTCACCCACGTTTAGTCCTGGGGAGGGATGTCCGCCTTGCAGCCTAGACAGCTCACAACTCTCTGGGCTGAGCTGCACCAGGCTGGCGCTGCAAGGAGCGTGCAGGGTCTGCCAACGTCATGGTGTGTTTGTTTCCCTCCTTCTCCTAACAGCCTGTCGCGGCAGAATTCCATCACCATTGTCGTGGCTTTGTTATTTCCCTCAAGGGTCTGGTCGGCATCAGATATGCACATGTGCAACATCCATTTAAATCCATAATAGATGTGCACACACATTTTGTGCTGTGACTGGCCCCCTGACTCACACAAAAATGTGTTTTAAATGGGCTTGGAGGATTTTGGGCCATCATTAAATTTCAAGGAACAAGGCCTGCTCCCACATTCCCATGCGCTGGGGGACTTGGGGATGTGCATGTTGCAAAGGACCAAATTCACGCCGCCTCTGCTGCATCCCCCTCCCCTGCCCATCCACCTCCCTGGGATGAGGAAACACGACTCCAGCACTTTCTCGGTGGCGTAGACTTCCTGCTGCAATCCTCCCCTCTCTCCCCAGCGCAGGGGAAATCTGCTTAGCCTTTACTTTCTCACACATGTTTCAGATGTGCAGGGGTGTGATTGTAAACAATGTCATCGGCCGTGCCAGAGCTGTCTGCTCCTGCCGTGCTCCCTTCCCAGCACCCCAGGGGTTCCCGTAACAGGGCGTAAAGCAAACAAAGCAAAACAGTAATCTGCTGTTCCAATGGCATTTTTTTTTTGTTTTTAGAAAATGTTAATGATAGGTTATGTGATTACCCTAGGTTTGGCTCCACTTACTCTTTATTAAGCACATCTGGTATTTAGTAACAGTGTAAGTAGCAGGAGTTTTTCTGGCGCGCAAATGAGATTATCCAATGTTGCCATGCAGTATGGAAACTCCTCAGGGAAGCCAGTGAACTGCGTGGAGATACAAGACTTTCTTGTCGGCTGGGCATCCGGCCAGAATAGCTGAAAAATGTGGATTGGCACAGAGCTGTTGCCACGCAAACACTTCTGGAAATTTCTGCGTCGGGGCCTGCCAAATCCTTTATGTGTAACATGAGTTTCTGTCTTCCTCAGCAGCCTGTCTGAAGCCTGAGCTCCCCTGTACGCTTTAAAAAGGAAAAATTTTAAAAAAAAACCCCAAACCCGAGGCAATCTTTCAGTCCTGTTTCCAGTGCGCCACTGCCAAGCTAACAATTTCACCGAATTAGGGGGAATTTCCTAAAACATTTGTATGAGTTACATTGAGTGCAACATGTGGGAGACAACTGTGTTTCCTGGAGAAGAAAGGAGAGCTGTCTCACTCGGTGGAGACTGCCTAATGTCTAGCAGGAGAAAAACAACCAGCCATGACAAGAAAATGTTTTTTAAGACTTGGCGCAAGAAGCGGGTTTTATTTATTTTGAATGCCTTTTCCAGTCTGGTCAATGTAGTGTATGAAGAGAGGGACGGCAGAGGAAGGCTGGTGTTTTTGTTAGGGCCCAGGGCTTGGAGTCAGGAGGTCTGGGCTCTATTTCTGGCTCCACCGTAGCCTTCCTGTGGGGCTTGGGTGAAGCTCTTGGAGGTGAGTTGTTCCAGTCTGTGAGCTTCTCTTTAATGGGGGTATTGTTTGCTGGTTTCAAACACGTTTATAAAATTATTCAACCTCTTTCTTAAGGAAAGGACTGGGAAGGATATGAAGCAGAAAAGCAAATGTTCATCAGCTGCTTGACCGTGCTTGGCTCCTGCTGTTGCAAGGCACTGGCCTTTGGAGCTTTAAACTCGGTTGCTCTGTGTCTAGGGATCTTCGTGGGTGTTCCTGACAAATCCTCATCAGTTTTGGCTCTCCCACCCCTAACAATGGGACACATGCATTTATACTGCAACTTTGTTGACATACTGATGGTGCCCTTGGGAAGGAGTTAGTCCGGGTAGTTCCTGGACTTTTTCTCTTTAAAGCGAGCATTCGGTGCAGGGGCTGGCCATGAGCTGGGGGGATTCATCGTGGCAACTTAAAAGCACATTGTGCAGAGTTTCCATATGGCTATCTACCAGCTCCAGCATGGGGTTGTGTGTGCCTGTCCTGCCTGTGGATCAGCTCACAGCACAGCCAGGAACTACCTGGGTAAAGCCTGTGAAAGGAGTGTGAAAGCAGCCTGCCAGGCCCTGGCTGGCTGCTGCCTGGTGGCTCAGCTGTCCTCTGTGGTGAACTTCTGATGCAACTTCCAGCCACAGGAAAGAGCATCTCATCCAAAGAGCTGACTCGTCTCTCCGAGTTGCATACCAGCATAAATGGAAGAGGGGATCTGGCTCAGTTGCTGCACGCTTTCGACTGCAGCAACCGTCCCCACATCCAAGAAGGGCAAGGGAAGGGGCAACCAGCAACCCTTCATCTCTGCAGCACAAACACAACGCTCTTTGGGAAAGCAGGAGAGGATTAGTAACAGTGACAAAACAAGCATAGCTGCCCAGCGGAGAAACAGATAAGCTTGGGATTTTCCTGTCTGCTGACCCACCCTTTGATAAGCCCAACTAATAGCCTCCCCATGAGTTAACTTGTGCACAAGTGGAGCCTCTTTTCAGCCAGGTCTTGTCTTTGTAAACATTGCTCCCATGGCTCCTGTGGCTGTAGTGGCATCTGTAGCTTGCAGAAGACACTTTGCTGGGTAGCTAACGGGTTGAGAATAGAGAAGGCTTGCAAGGCAGTGAGATGTGAGGGAATGAGAATGACGCGCAGTGTAAGGATGAGAAGGTGTAAGACTCGGGGTGAGGGAACTTAATTTCTTCATGGATGCAAAGATTAAAGACAAGAAAAAAAAACCCCACTGGACAGGGAGAACTGGGATGGAGAGAAAAGCAAGGGAGAACTGTTCAGCAGGAGCAAAGAAACAGAGGATGAATGGGAATGATCAGGGAAAAAAAAAAAAGTGTAGAGGTAGGTAAAAGAAAAGGAGTCACATAATGAGCAAGAGAAGAAAGGATTCTTTTAGAAGAGGGGATGCAAACCAAGGCAGGAGAGAATGATGCAGAGAAGACAAAATAAAACAAAATAAAACAATAGAGGTGCAAGGAGAAAAAGTAAGATAGAGACCTGGGAGAAAGCAGGTGAAACAAAGAGACTTTTGCTGTTCTTAAGTTAATGAAGTTTCTTTTCACTAGTTGGGTATTGTGTTGCAATGTCCCTAGAGGCCTTTTTTCTTTCTGTGGCTCTTTTGACCACTTACTGCTGATTATTCTGGGCTCCACGACTAAGTAATTAGAAGAAAAGGAAGAGAAAACAGCTTTAAAATCACCAGGATGTGTCATAAGGCTTTGTCTGAAGGACTGCTCCCTTCAGAGAGAGATTGTTTCTAGAAAATAGCTGAGATGCTGACACCCCAGTGCGCATGTGGCTGGCCTCTGTGTTGCCTGGGCAAGCTGCTGGGGCTCCAAGATTTCTGAACCCTCCCCACCCACTTTGCTGCAGATGACTCTGTTCTGCTTGGGAGGGATGATGAAGACGGGAGGATCCCAGCAGAATCCTCTTGCCAGCACGTCTTGAAATCCCAAAGCTGGCTCTGATCCTGCAGGATTTGACCAATATTTGTTGAAAGTGGAGCAACTCTGAGTGCAGGGCGGCTTGGCTCTACGTCCCACTCAACGGGAAGCCAGAAAAACAGGAGCGGATAGTAGATTTCTCTTCTGGTCTGACACTCCTTTTCTCTCCATTGCTTTGTTCATATTAACTTGGTGCCTTTTATTTACTTACTGGAGGGAGACATAAACATTTTACATTCAGGAGGCAGATGGACCTGGCAGTTACTGCATCACTAAGAAACCTGAAGCCCTGGAGTAAACATCAAAGGAGAGTTTTTTAACTCTGGAATTATATAAACCTTGTCATGCATATGGGAATCAACGACTCTTTACAGTACAGGGGCAGGGAAGCTTAGTTAATATAAGCAAGGCATGTAACTGCACTGTACATCTGAAACCACGGGATGGAAAATCTGGCATAAAAAGTGCCCTGTGCTGGACCAAGACATCATGTCCGTTCACTGCCAAGCACTGAACATGCACAAACTTACTATGTTGGTTCAGATATGTTTGACAGATTCTGGCAGACACCGTAGTGAATCAGGTAACGTCTGTCCTCCAGTCAGCATAAAACTGGCATAAATACTGCATCGTGCGCTCTGACTAATTCAACAGAAACGTAATTGTGTGCTTAGGCCAGATCCAGATCCAGTATGCACAAGGAGGTGCTCCTACAGTGCCAAAATCTCGTATTAATGAAGTTGGAAGCAGAGCCTTGTGCATTAGCTGCATGCTCTGAATTCTTAGGAGTGGCAGCAGTATGTAGCAGGGGACGTTTTCAGAACAATCAGAAAAGACCGTTTCACATACACACACCCCTTCTTCTGGGGTGACAAAATTATTCCCTTTGTTTCCAATGCTCTTAGCATTTGCAAATGCTGAATTAGCCCTTTTGTTTGCTGCACTCGTTTATTGCAGATCGTAGTCTCGGCACAGCTCACGTTAGGATGGCCAGTTCCCCTGCTCTCCGTCACTGTCATGTTGCCAAACACAGTTATGCCAGTCTCTTTAAAGATGCTCACCAAGCATAATGCTGACCGTGTTGCCATGAAAGTAGATTGCCATACCGGAACTGTCTCTTAAAATTAAACATTCTACTCACCTGAGATCGAAGGAAGTAGTTTGGTCAATCAAAACACTCTCCTTGTTTTTCTTAGTGTACACGTCCCAGCGATGTGCCAGATCGGCCCTCGGTATTTTCTTGTTAAAGTTTCATGACCAAATTGAAGAAAAGCTTGGAATGATTTCTCTACCTCTGGGGAAAAACACAGACTCTCAACATTATGCTTAACCATCCCTGCTAGAGATGATTTATTCCTGGGGCTCATAAAACATTCTTGAAAGAGTAAAATTTTTGCCTTGTGACTGCAGCATATTGCACCAAGTGTCGGGTACTTTCAAAACAATTTCCTGAGAGGATGTGAAAGGTAGATTTTGATCCAAGGGGACACATTTTTCTCCTTTTCTCTCGTACTCCCAGGGCTCCTTCCCACTTCTGCAGGAAATGCAGTGCAGAACGCTAATCTTGGTGGACTAAAAGGAATACTTTCCCTCATTTCAAAGAGTACAGCAAGTCTCAAAAATTGAAGCTAAACCTGTGTAACTGTAATAATGCTTGGCACTTACATGCAGGTTTTCATCTTCTAGCCACTTTACATTAAGTAACGAATCCTCTGGACTCCCTTGTGGAGTAGGTGGCTGAGTATTATTAGCCCCCTTCGGCAGATGGGAAAACCGAGGTGGAGATGTTAAGTACCTTGCCTAAAGCCACTGAGGGATTCTGTTGTAGAGACAGGATCAGAGGTTAGGAGTTTCTGTGCTTTCAATTCCCATATCTGTTGTGTCACTTAAGTACAGAGCCATAATTGAATATCGGAATGGCCCAGGGGTGGAGTGATGCCAGCTACCCCGATCTGAGCACAGCTCCAGCGATGGTCAGAGGCTCAGTGCTGCAGTCACATGCAGCCAGGCGGAGCACGGATGTCTCATGGCAGGATAAAGAGGTGTTGTTCTTTTTGGCTTCCTCCAACATACCATTGGGCAATGTTCACCAGGCCAGATCTCAGCTCAGCTCTCCAGCAAGCTGTGTCTTCATTTCATGGCACGAGGCCAAATGCTTGCCTTGATGGGTGTTTAAGCAGTACGAAACACACCTTCAGAGGCAGGTGCTGCTGTTAAGACCAAGGTTGGTGTTCTTCTACTTTTGTGTGAAGCTTCGTGTAAGAGAACAGGCAAGTGCCTCTCTAGCTAATACATGCTTGTGCAGGAGTGTGGAAGGAAACCCAGATGCCAGTGCTCTGGGCTATGCCAGATGAGTCACTAGCTCTGGGAACATGACTTTTGTGTTCTGTGGTCCTCACAGTGCACATTTGGAGGAGCCTGTTGTCTGTCCAGCAGAATGGATGGGTGCAGCTCTACTCTGAAAGACATGAGCTGAAGGAGCAGGCAGCCTGCACAGACCATGATCACATCCCCTGAACTAGAGCACAGGTCCTGCTTTTTTTTTTGCAGGACTGCTGCCAGGGTTCACAGATCTCAGCCTTTTCCCCGACCAGTGTGTGTCTGGAACTGGGAACCATGTATTGAATAAGAGAGCATAACATGAAATTCATGAGGAAAACTAGCATCAATCGCCACACAATTGCTATCACAAATTAAAGGAAATGTATTCCCATGAACTCCTGAAAGCATGGTCCCATTTCAGTGTTCCTCAGGCAAAGAAGTGCTTGTTTTTCTTCACTAAATGCCTATTTCCATCAACAGTATTTCCTGCATGTTGTTGAGCCATGCTGTCGTCACATCAAGATGCCATCAGGCATTAAAGCATAAGAACTGGCTTGTATCTTTCACAAGCTGCCAATGTATATATTTATGTGGTGTCGGATGATGCATCATAAAGGGAAGGTCCATAAAATGGTCTTGATTGAGGGTGTTTTCTTTCTGACCCTTCCATTAATACGGAGCTGGCATGGATTCTTCCATCTACCCGCTGACTCCGGTTCTGCACATAGTGCAGATATTATTCCAGTTGGGAAGTGGAGTCTGTTTTGCACCTGATGGGGCCTTTGCTTTGGAAAAGTATCAGAGGGTTTGGAACCAGAGACTGATCCACACCCGAGATTTATTTTGTTTATGCATTGGGAGAAAGTGGAAATCCCCAGCTGCTGCATGAAGTGGCCTGGGTGAGGAGCATTCTTGCACTGAAAACACGGGACTGTGTTTGCGCTGAGACTGAAAAGCTGACATTTTCTCACTCCTGTGACTTTTGTCTAAGGATTTTGCCCTGAAAAATCACCTAGCTTTACTAGTTGATCACTAGAGATTATGAACATCAGCCTTGCATGGACACTTTAAAACAAAATGCTATGGGGATCTTTTTGGAGTTCTCTTCTAGAAGTACAGCATGAGGTGGGGTGATTAAAATAAGAAAGACTGTGTGGTAACTTCTGAGTCACATTAAGTGGATTGTCAGAGGTTACTGGACCACACCGTGAGAGAGTCTGGGAAGGCAATGAACCTTGCAGGGCACTGATGCTAACTGATAACGCAGCTCAAATTTTAAGATACAAGAATACAGACTCCACCTAGACCAGAGCATTAACTTGTCTGGAGTCTTCTTGCTCAAGTTTTGTGTCCTCTGGAGAGGAGCGCCCTCCACTCAGCAGTGCTGGGCCCCAAGGAGCCCAGCTGAGCTGCATGCAGCTGCAGAGTAGACCCCTTGGGCCAGGCCCTTCATACATCACCCCTGGTGATCCCCTCCCATGGTGAGAGTGCAGACTGTTTGCTGCTAAGGAGGTTCTCCACATTGCATTTGAGGGTGGTAGGGTTTTTGCTAAGTGTGAATGTTTCCAGCCGTGCAAAGTGTTTATGAAGCACGCAACACCTCCGACTGAAGGAGAATATGTTTTTAATATAATGTAATACAAGCATGTGGGAAAAATAATGGAGACTGTTCTCCATTCAGAATTCAAGCAAAATGAACTGCAATTGCATCAACATTTTTAGAACATGTTTTTTTTCTTAAGCATTTCATTAAACTTTAAGGAAATATAAACACGTGTTAAAAATTGTGTGAATCTCCTATGGATCACATAGGAAGGACCTGGATTTTCCTTTCACATTTGAGACTGCATTGTAATTCCGTGAGGTCATCTGTGACTGCTGCTGAGGAGGACCGGGCTTCAGTTCCCTCCACATGACGTGTGCATGTGCTGCAAAGGGAGGGCAGGTCTGGAGCACTGACAGGTCTGTGGTGTGATAAAATGTATCTCCACTTAAGCTATTTGCCTCTTCCTTACTTGTTTCAAAGGGAAATACACCCCCTCCCTCATTATTCTGATGTGAGCAAAACCAGCTAAGTCCTTTGTTGGAGAAGGAGGGCTCTTTGGTCATCAAACATATTACCTTTTCACAAACCAGGGAGGGGGTAGCAGAGTTACATCAATGCTCTCAAGTGGTCTGTTTTATGAAGGGGCTGCACCAAGACCACCCATTCACACAACGTGCATTCCTCTTGGAAACTGAAGGCAGAGGAGCTGGTGCTGGGCCGGGCAGCAGCGTGTGCTTCAGGGGAGAGTGTGTGGAAGGGGCCATGGCTCCTGGGGACCAACAGTGTAGATATCAAGGAAGAAGTTAAGAGGCCAAAGTCTGTTCTCTCCCTGCTTTTGTCTCCCCACACCTGCCCTGCCCTTTTGGTACTCCCTGCCCCACTCTTGCATTCCCTCTTGCATTTCCTGAGTTTTTCTGCTTGCTGGAGGGACCCAGCAAACCCTCCCCGCAGACCACAGCCCCCTCCTCCCTGCCATCACTCCCACAGGCAGCCCTGCCTGCAGTTACTGCTGCTCTGGCCAGGACCCAGCTGGCAGGCAATGAAGAGCACAGGAGGGAGGGCTGGCCAGAAACAGCATCGTGCCATGGCAGCTCCCGATGTGAGGGAGGCAGAGATGCAAGGAAATGCCTTGACAGATGTGTGAGGTTGCAGCTGGGTGCTTGTGAGCATCTCAGAAGAGCTTTATCCCATGTGGCTGCTTCCTCAAGAGGTACTGGCTGGTGTGGATGGATGCTGATTTGCCTCATGTTTGGTGCCAGTGAAAGGTAGGGGCAGATACTCGATCCAACCAACACCCGCTGCTGTGTAAAGATTGCCTTGTGTGTGACCTGGGAAAAGATGTGGCTGAGAGTGTTGACTTTTTAATCTCCACAGGCCATGTAACTGGATTTTCCCAAAATACCAGCCCCAGTCTCAGGCTGCTCTGCAAAGCTGACACCCTCTGGAAACCCCGAATAATGTGGTTAATATTCTTCTCACATCTGCCACGAGTTAAATCAAAGACTAATATTACTGGAATATCAGCTTCTATTTTAAAGTACTGTTTTCCTAAAATTCCCCTTAATTTTATCTGATAAAGGAGGAGTAGCAGGGAACAATGCCTTGGCCCGCATATGTCTGATCACAGTAGGTGTTGGATACAGGCTGGAATTCATCTTCTTTGTTACTCACAGTGTTTATATCAAAGTTTTATCTGGAACAAGAACAGGCTTAGAAACTTTCTACAGTTATGACACTGGCATCCTGTGAAATAAACTGGTGGGGAGTAATTGCTTACAGGAGGTAGGGTGACGATCCAGGATGCTGAGCAAACCAGCTCTCCTGAGGGGTCTGAGGGTGGGGTTAAGCTCTGGAACAGGCTTTCCACGGTAGAAAGTGTAAAGCCAGAGCTATATTTACTGGAGGTTACTTGGGATTTCAAAGTTCTTCTCTTATGAGCAAGCCAAATTACTGCTCAGATAATTAGTTCAGGATTACTGGATTCGTCTCCTGCTCATTTCTTGTCTTAAGGTGCTGGTGTTGGTGTCTGCTACAAAGGAACTGACACATGGGCTGGGCTGTGGGACTGACAGGCTTTGACTGCCAGTGACTCACAGTTGGTCCTTCACTCTGCCTCAGTGCTGCCCACCATGCAGCACTGCTGTGGGTGCTACACAGTAGACAGCACACAGCCCTCTGGTACTCACAGAAGTACAAAACATTGTAATTATTACATAAACCTCATTTTACTCCACGCTATAGCTGGTACCCTATTTCGTTTTCCAGTCCCACTTTGCTGGTTTTCTTCTGCTGGTACGTCGTTTAATAAAGGAACTGGAAGGCTCGTCTTGTACGTGATGAACAGCCAGCCCTTTCTCAACCTGTGACTCTCGCCTAGACTTGCCACTACTCGAGGTGTCGATGGGTTTGTGTGTACAAGCCTGCTCACACACACACGGGCACACGCTCGCAGAAGCGCTCGCTGCCTGAGCTCTGGGCGAGCCGTTAGGTTTCCACCGCTGTTACTCTACTGTACGTATTCCTGGTAGACTAGAGCAGGAGGGTTTTTTTTAATACAGTCTTCTATAAAAAGTGTGCTATATTGATTGCAGCGGAGCGAGCTGCTGTGGTTGATATCTGAGCGCTAACCCAGATAGGGATTAGCATTACATCAGCCATCAGGCGAGGGAACCTGGCGAGCTGCCAGCCTGTAAAAATGGAAGACATTTGCGTCACTGTTCCCTTGGTAATGCTTCTTGGAGCTGTGTCAGCTGTCCCCCGAGGTTGTTTCCTTAATATGTCAACAGACATTCCTGAATCTTTAATGCTGAATAGCTCTTTTTCCTCTTCCAAAAACACTTAGGTGACAGGGCAGCTAGTGCTTCCCGCTGCCCTGCGCATTAAAGAATGATATACCTATGTAGATCAGGCTTAATACCTTTTGAGGGAGGGTCACAGCAGTTACAGTCAGATCTGGGGGAAGCAAAAATTCCATCTGCAGCGCTGACTGCTGTTTGTACGCAGTGAGGAAGCGGCAGCCCTGTTCAAAGCCACTCCTCCCTTGCCTCTGAAGCATCCCACTGGAGGGAATGAAAGCGCCTGTGTTAGATTAGTTGTTGGAATTTGCTAACATTCGGGATAAACTATCTGACCTTGCTTTAGGAATTCCAGTTACATGCAATAACTTTAGGTTAATGCCTGAAAGCCGTAGGGCTGTGTGCGCAGTGACCTCTAGCTTCCGGAAACCATTTGTTAGTGCCGGTTGTGAGAAATAGTCGGAGGTTTTATCCAATGACATTTTCACCTCTCCTCTACTCCACGCAGCCAGCTGCTATTTTCGACTCGAAGAATTAAAACGCGAGTAAGGTACACTTGACCAAATTTGAGCATGTGCCCTTTCAGCTGAAAGTAAACATCTCCTATCTGAAAGACCTTTTGTTCTTAGGCGACAGTTTTAAGTTTGCTGTGCAGTTGCTGTAGTAATTAATCACAGGCTTGTAATTTAATAGTTTGGGAAGAGCAAGCAAAGAAGTCATTCTAAGAAATCACTTTGTGAGTAACTTAATTTTGGTTCAAGGAGCATTACTAAGCGTTCACCATAATTTGTCACTGTCGTGCGCATTTCATGCAATCCAGAGACCAGATCAGAATGCAGCTCTGCTGCTGGTCAAAGCTCAGTTCTGAGGAGGGGACTGCGAGTGGGGTTACTCTGCAGTCTTTATCCAGTGCTGAAGGACTTCCAGATTCCTTGCTTGAGGAATTTGACCCCGGTGGTGGAATTTGCGTCCTGCATAGCACCCCAGGGAGAGCTGTTTCCTTCGGCTGCAGAAGGCATCCGTATGCCTGAAATGGGCAGGCAGGCAGAAACGGGGGGGGGGGGGGGGGAATGAAGGGGCTTGCGGGGGGTCCCAGAAGAGGCAGGAGGACCCTGCCTTGCAGATGGGCCAGCACCACAGGGCAGGAGAGGGCTTCTGGAGCAGAGCACCCTGATTTGGCAGCCTGCCTTAGCAGTGGGAAAACTAGCCAGCCCTTCAGGTTGAGCTTTTGCTTACACCGATGTATGTACATTCTGGGGGGACCGATGCTCCTGCCTAAACCTGGTGCCTCTTTGTCCTTAGGGTTGTCACCTGGATGCTCTCCAACTGGCATGGCCAGCTTTACCCTCAATAGACAGGCAACCCGAGACTCCATTCAGTGGGAGAATGTGGGGCACTCAGTTCAGTGGGAGAACATGGGGCACCCACATTCAGGTTGAGGCCAAAGGCAGGCAGCCCTAGGGAGACATAACATTGCCCTCTGCCATCTTGGGGTGCAGGGAGAACTGGCTTTCCCCCGAGCCCCATAACACCACATGGAGATAAACATTGCCGAGCTGCTTGGTCAGCACCCCGGCTTCTCCGGAGCCTGCTGCTGATCGGGGCCAGAGCCAGGTAATGGTGTGTGTTTGTTCCACCCTTGTCCTTGTGCTGCTGTTCTGCTGGGGAGGCTGGAAGAGGGAGGTGGAAAAAACGTGACTCATGGGGATAATCCAAAACTGGGACAGGGTCATATGCCGGAGGCAGGTGGAGAGTGACAGCCTCCAGACTGAGGGGCATTTGGCTGTAGGTTAGCAGCCTGGCAAGATGGAAGGCAGGCCCTGGCCAAGCAGCTGGGCTTGATACTGTGAACACAGATGCCAGAGAGAGGACTGACCTCAGCAGTAGCTGTTGTTGCCTTTTGGCTGCTGCAGAGGCCAGCATGGGTCTGGAGTCGCCTTCTTAAGGGAGATTCCCTCTGTGCTGTAAGTCTCCCTGAAGGACAAGAAGCCCCCACAGCAGGGGCAGTGGTGTGGGGAGGGCAAGGAGAAGCGAAAAGGTTCCTTCTCTGTAATGCATCCCTCCCAGGATTGCCTCCTTCTCTCCATTCACCTGCTCCAGACCCCAGATTTCTCACCAAGTGAGATGAGCTCCAACTCTTTGTTGTTGGCCCTGTGTCTCCTCTCTGTCTATTGCTATCATGCACTTCTATATATAACACAAGACTCCTGTCTGCTGCAAAGGGCGTTTTCTGAGGTGAAGTTAAGTACACGGCAAAACCTTCAGAAACAGAGCCTTGAGAACACAATTGCTTTATCCCCACTGCTTGTGCCACTATTCAAATGGATAGTCCAATGAAGGTCAGCTCTTGAATAGGTTTGAATTTTGATGGTGCTGTGAATGAACTGTGTCCTAGTCCCAGAAAGCTGCAAGTTGAGGTCTTTTGAACTACTGAGAGCTAGGCTTTGAAAATCCCAGTGATATCTAAATCCCCGAAACTTCTGTCACACAAGAGTACCGCTTGCAGCCACCGAGTAGCTGCAGCTGTAGGAGGTGGGTGCCAGCTTGCCCTTGAGCTCTGCACATCCTATCAGCTTTTCAAGGGTGCTTCCTCCCGTCTCTGTGTGCAGTTCAACACTACCTACCCATGAGCACAGAGAAGGCAGTGGGAACCTCACCACTGACCTCGGTGGATGTAGGAGTACCCTCACAACACTGACAGCAATCTACAAAGCCAGGCAGAAGTTGCACTTTTTATGTCCTCTTTCATGGTGCCAAGATGAAAGGGTTCAGCGGCTGTGCTGACCAGCTTTTAAATCTGACTCTCTGAAGCAAGTGATCATCAGAGGTTGGCACAGATTTGTCCCATCATGTTCTTTCACCTCACCTAATCAGAGACTGGAGTAGTCTTGATTCAGGGTGGTTTGAAACAGCTCACTGAAACTGGTCACTGGAGGGCTAGGCAGCATCACTGCCTCCATCTGTGCTGCAGCAATGCTCCATCAAATTAGCCCTGGATGCAAGTCTGGCAAGCTTATGTACATCCATACCAATTTGCTAGGCTGTCTGCAGGTACATCCCTGGGAACCAGACTCCACGGTGACTTAGTGTTAGTCATCGTTTCCCCATGACTTTGCGCTTTTTACACCAAACACTCAATATTCTGGGCAAGTATGTAACTTCCTGCTGCTGTAAGCAGAGAAAGTCAGAGGCAGCCCAAGGAAACAGCGAGTTAGGAAGATGTGGGTTTCTGATGGTTAACAGGGCTCTTCGGGTTGCAACCTGAGGACACCGTTGCCTCAGCTTCACCTGCCTTCTTTCATGGGAGAGAAGGCGACAGCACTGGCAGTAACCAGCCTACCTAGAGACTGAGTGCTGAGCGTATTGCCTGTTGTTTTCAGAGAATGTTTGAAATGAGTCACCGACAGGTGAGTCAACTCAGAAATTGCAGGGAGAGGGTGACAGGTGCCATGGGAGCACTGGAGGGCTACGCCGGGCCAGTGAGGAAGGTTATCATACGTCCTCTCGTGATGCCAGAAGGTTTAGAAACTCAGGTCTGTTTTTGAGGTTGGCTGCTCAGCCAAATGTTCCCTGTAAAAGTGTCTCGTCAGCTAACTGTGTTTGTCCATGCGGAGCTAAAGTTCTGTGTCCAGCTGCTTCTCCTAATGTGAGAAAGAAGCCTGGTTCACCTCAGCCAGTCAGCTCTGCTCAGAGTGAAGTTCAGGGGAAATTCCATGAATATCAGGGAACTTGGGTTAAAACTGTGCATACAGAGACTTATTTGAGATCCCAGATGTTTTGAATTGTCTTTGCAAAAATAAAACAATCTTTTAGTACTTCATCAATGTTATAAAAATCTTTTTTGTTTGTTTTTTAACCAAGCCTCATATTTGTCCTGGACAATTTCATAGGCCTGTGCTAATGGATATCAACAGTGCTATGATTCTGTCTGTCAATCGTAGAAAACCAGCTTGTCCTCCTGTGCCCCTACTTAGGAAATCTCTTGCTGGAGACTTGGGCCAGCAAAAGGAGCAGATGAATGTTCCCTTGCGTAGCTGCAGAATGCGGGTATAGTGAATGCCTGGAAGACCAAAGGGTAGGTAGCCGTGCCGAATGGAAACACTAGTTATTTCTGGCGAGTACATGCCTCATGTGAGGCGTGCACGCTGTATTTTTGGACACCTCTAACGGCAAGTGAGTGCTCTTGAGGGCATGGATGGGAGCAGGCAGCAGGGAGATTTCTGAACCTTAAGGACATCCACAAAGGATGTCTATGAAAATGCTGTGACAGGTCAAGGAAACAGCGTTGTGGGTAGTGAATGTGTCCGAAGCAAGGTGATGTTTCTAATTGATTTAACTGAAAAACCACAGCGTGTGCTGGGTGTTGTGTTCATGAGATGAACTAGTCTGCAATAAAATCTTTCCATCAGCTTGCCCGTGATAAATCAGCACATAACTGACAATACAAACAAAAGCAGGTAAATAAGGATACCACACTAATGCAGGGCGGAGAGAACTGAACCAGGGCCAGACATCAGCAGGATTCACAGGCTGCTGATGGTTATGGACTGAAATGGGTATCTGCTGTACGGATACAGGCTGTTGATTGCCAGTTGACATGGCCATCCTTGTGTAGGTGGAAAGCTGTAGCAGAATACTGTGCCAACAGGAGATCTGCCACTGCCTGTTCCCTGTGCTCTGTGCACATCAGGTCTCCAGTGTTGGGAACACACTGGAAATCAGCCCGAGCAATACCTGTCTTCACAGAGCCCTGTGGGGATGATGCAGGAGCTCTACAAATGGATACTGCCTTTTCCCTTTTTCTTGGGTTTTGTGAAAAGTTCAAAAGCTGCTGATAGTTGATAACTCTTCTTTTTTTTTGTGGCCCCTGGAGTTACCGTTGCCAATGGAAGTAAGGATACCCCCCAGCGCCCCCATCCCGCTCCCTGCCAGGAACCAAGTGTTTTTAATGGGATGCTGTCTTCTGTGCCGAGAATGATAATTCTTTCCATGCAGGTTACACCAATTCTACCCTTCCGTTCCTTTGTTATAGCAATACATTTCCCAATTTCCGCCCCCCACCTCCCCCTCCTTAATTCCTGTAGATTCTTCTATCAAGGACTGGTGTTCAGATCGCTGTGCTGGCTTTAGGCATGTAATAGATTTTGAGTTGGGACCATGAGTGAACAACTGCCCTGGTTTCAGGCTATGGCACGGGTGAGTGACAGGGAGAGGCAGGGTAGCGATTGCCTGTGTGGAGGATGTTACCTGAAGCTGTTTCCCAGAAGGTGCAGGGTGAGAGTCATCTTACCGAATGTAGGTGTCTGTATCTGAGTATTCATCTTGATTCCCTTTATAGTCAATGGAGAAAAATAAGCACTTGCAGGGTGTGATTCATCTTAGTCTAAAGGAGACGTATAAAGTAAATCAGATGATTCACACCCCAGACATGCCTATTCCTCTTCATTGAATATGAAAGGTGACTGGCTCAGATGTAGATATCTAAAGCAGGGTGAGACAAATCCCACTCAAAGCATCATGTTTGAAATGGCAACCCTGTAAAATACGCAGAAATAATGTCCTCCCAGCTAGGCAGTATGCAAAGAGTACCTCCTCCACCTTTTCTACTGCTTTTCTCTACACCTGCCCTTATGTAAAGCATGTGTATTGTGGAAGACATACCACAAGTTTTTTTAACTTCTTGCCTTCTTCTTGAGCAGGGAGATTAAGAGATCACTGTGGGTCTGTAACCTGGAGGAAAGCAGAAAAGGTATGCGGGTCTAACCCACTCAGGAAGTGTGGTGCAAAAGGTGGCAAGCATGGTCAGTAGTTCGACGTTGACTACTGTGAGAAAACAGTGTGCTGAAGCTTGATGTTGCCGCAGTGAGTGTCTCTTGGATATCACAGAGGGGGCCAGAGAGGCCTGACGGTTTCACCAGTCAGGCTGAAACAGACAAGCACACTCTCTTTGTACAGAGTGGTAGCTGGGAAAGGGAGTTTAAATTTCTGTGATGCTGTACTGTATGTTGTAGAAGAGCTTTCCCCTGCAGCGGTTTTGGGCTGAACATTGGTGATGCTGTCCTCCATGCTCATTTCTGTCCATCCATCCTCATGGACTTCTTTAACTCTGACTGTGCTGAGGCAGTCAGTGCTTGGCAGCCCAGATAAATCCTGCTGACAGTGGTAAGCAATTGCAGGGAGTGCAACAGGAATAACGAGGCCTGAAGTCATCACTATACTGCAGAGGCAGGCTTTAGAGACATGAACAGATTCCTCTTCTTGGTTTTGGCCAACAGTGTCCGATGGATATGTGCACTTTGGAGAGTTTTCTCCTAGTAGGAATTTCCATCTGGATACAGCATTTTAAGAGGGCAATGAAGCCAGGGCTCTGCTTTTGTTGGATGGGGAAATGTGATGGCTCATCAGTTTCCTCTGTTGGACAGGTGCCACCATGGCTACTCACCAGCCGATGGATGGACAGCGACATCCTCTCAAGGTGATCTCCAAGCAGGAAAGGGTATGCAGAAAGCAGACACGACCAGACCAGATGTGTAGTGACAGTTTGTGATAGAAGTGGGACAGCAGTGTTGTAGCCACATGAACTTTAAAGGGACCATGATCTCTCTGACACAGTTACTTGTATTCCAAGGGCGAGGGGTGTGTGAGGGGGTTTGGTGGTGGTGGTAGGATGGAGGTGTGTTTCCTGCAGTTAAAAACATTAAATAATTAAAGGAGAAAAAAAAGTGGAGTATGGAAGCAAGACACTCTGAGATTTATTTTTTAAGTCTTTGTAATATTAGACTTCCAGGACTGTTGGGCATCAGTGGCGGGTCTCTCATTTGCTTCCAAATACACTGACTGTCAGAGTGTGATGCCAGGCTCTGCGCTGGCTGGACAGGATAATTTTGGAGGTCTTGTACCATTTAAACCTGCAGTGAGATGACATAACTGTCTGCAGGCCTTTGCTGGTACATTTTATTATTATATGAGACCAGGGATGTTGTGATGGGACATTTATAATCACTTACAAATAAAAAGTTTGCATTTCACTTTCCAGTTAGACGCTCCATGGCTGAGTGCTGTACTACAGAGCTGCAAGGTGAGAGGCCATGCGGCTCCAGAGGTTAACAGGGTGCTGGGGCACAAGGCCAGCAGCATGGTTACACAAGGAAAGGATCAGAGCAGTGGCTCTTGCCTCAGCACCAAGTCCCCAAGAGGCTGAGAGCTGGAATACTGGAAAAACTGGACTGTTCCCTTCTCTTTCCCAAGCAAACTGGTGTAGCAATCGCAGTGAAAGATCAGCATGTGACTCCCTTAACGGCTGGCCTAAGTTCCTGCACCCGTGTCCTGGGAAGGGGCTTCCAGTGGTGTTGCAAGGCCTGGACCTCTCCCAGGGATAACCAGTGACTCTATTGATTTGTACTGCCAATGGGACGTGATAGAAAAATCCAAAATTTCTGCGCACCTTTTCCATCTTGAGTGACACAAGTTCCTTCTGTTCAACTCAGTTCTTCAGGAAAATGGACCCATAGCCGTTAAGATGCTGCAGATCTCCACAAAGACCTTCTGCTGCCTTTAATTTTTTCCCCATGGACAAGATGTGCCTCATTAGGCTGAGAGTAATGTTGCAGTGACTGGAGTTGCACGACTAACGAAGTGCATGGGCTTGACATGATGTGTTATGAAAGAACCCTCAAAGGTTTCCATTAGTCATGATGATGAAGTCCCTCCTTGCTCCCCCCATCCTCAGAACAAAA